>CM032415.1:0-1327500 GCA_019049465.1 Dryas iulia moderata | reverse complement strand
TGTAGTAGACCTCTGAAATTTGGCACAGTGAGGGATATCGAGCACAGTGTCTTGTATGCTGTGAAGTTTTTCGGTGACAATTGTAATTGTAGTTTTTGAATAAATGGTAATTAAATGGTCGAAAAGTGCCAAAACTTAGGCTGTGGAAAGTTAAGTGTTATGTTAGTGTTAAGTGTTTGCTTTTTTAACATGTAGTAACAATAAATATGTACTTCGCTCAGTTCTTCTCGCAATGCAGAGCAAAGAGGCGGTTCCTAATATTATAGTATAATAAAACAGATAACTTTTTTAATGGATAAAAATTTGCGTTTCAAAACCTTGTTGTTTGCGAAAGATGGTGTTAAAAAATATATATTAAATATAAATATCTATCCTATATCTTTTTTATGTTCTATACTATAATAACACAATGTTTGTATTCGCACATCTTCGGAACTACTGGGTGGAATAAAATAAATTTTTTTACTGAAACGCTTTTTACCCGCGACGGAACGGCGACTGTATATGTGTTTGGGGTGAGAGGTTGTTTGTTTGTTTGTTTGTTTGTTTGTTTGTGTGTTTGTGCAAATTACTATGTCAATTATTTCCAAAACTATAAGTCCGATTTTGATACGGTTTTCTATGATAGGTTAAGGTTCAATTGGCGTATGTTCTTAGATATGTCTTATTGCCTTAACTCACCAGGGGGCGCTGCAGTAAGCATTTTACGTGAAAACGAATGTTTTCAATTATCTCAAAAAATAATAGTCTGATTTCGATACAATTTTCAGTGATAGATTCAAGTTTAATTGGTGAATGTTCTTAGATATGTTTTATCGTGTCAAGCCACCAGGGGGCGCTGCAGTAAGCGTTTGTTTGTACTTTTTTTGTATTTATTTGTCTAAAACCGAAACTACTGATCCGATTGAAAAGAATTTTCAGAAAAAGATTCAGCTTTGCTTGATGCATATTTTAAGATTTTTTTTTTTTGTTACGGGGAAAACTCACCAGGGGGCGCTGCACTAAACATTTGTTTATGCAGAGCAAAAACTACTTGTTCAATTTAGATGAAACTTTCAAAGAAAGGTTCAGGCTTAATTGGTGAATCTTTTCATATACGCGTTATGGTGACCACTCATCAGGGGGCGCTGTAGTAAGCATTGGTTTGAGTTTTTTTGTGTAAAACCAAAATTTTTCTTGTTTTTTTTTCTTTAAAACCGAAATTACTCATCCGATTGGCTAGAGTTTTCAGAATTAGATTCAGCTTTGCTTGCTGCATATTTTAAAATTTTTGTTTTTTTGTTACAATGAAAATTCACCAGGGGGCGCTGCAGTAAACATTTGTTTATGTAGAGTAAAAACTACTAGTCCGATTTAGATGAAACTTTCAACGATAGGTTCAGGTTTAATTGGTGCATCTTTTCATATATGTGTTACGGTAATAACTCACCAGGGGGCGCTGCAGTAAGTACATTTGTTTGTGCAAAACTAAAACTACGAGTCCGATTTGAATGCAGTTTTCAATGATAGATTCAAGTTTACTTAGTGCATATTTTCATATATGTGTTATGTATGTTTACTTAGTGCATATTTTCAAGTATGTGTCAACTCTCTAGGGGGCGCTGCAGTAAGTAGCTGCTTCCATTTTTTGTGTATAACAAAAACGACTAGTACAATTGGAAAGAGTTTTCAGTATTAGATTCCGCTTTGTTTAGTACATGTTTTTAAATTTATATTACGGTGACAAGTCACCAGGGGGCGCTGCAGTATAATATTGTTTGTGCAAAGCTAAAATGACGAATTCGATTTGGATGCAGTTTCAGTGATAAGCTCAAGTTTAATTAGTGCATGTTCTTCGATATGTTTTATCGTGTTAACTCACCAGGGGGCACTGCAGCAAACAATTGTTTGTAATATTTAAAACAAAACCACAACTACTAGTCCGATTGGGCAGAGTTTTTAGTATTAGATTTACCTTTTCTTGGTGTAAGTTTTTAGGTTCTTTTTTACGTGAAGAACTCACCAGGGGGCGCTGCATTAAACATTTAATTATGCAAAGTTAAAACTATAAGTCCGATTTGGATGCAGTTATCAAAAATAGGATCAGGCTTAATTAGCGCGTGTTCTTGTATATGTGTCGTGGTGACACCTCACCAGGGGGCGCTGCAGTGAGCATTTGCTTGTATTTTTTGTGTGAAACCTATTTAGATGCGGTTTTCTGTGATAGGTTCAGGTTTAATTGCTGCGTGTTTTTATATGCCATATCACGAACTACCACGGGGCGTTCCAGTATTAATTAGTTTGTTCAAAATCAAAACTACTAGTGGGTTTTGTGATTTTCACTGATTTG
Organism: Dryas iulia moderata; assembly: GCA_019049465.1. Classification (NCBI taxonomy): domain Eukaryota; kingdom Metazoa; phylum Arthropoda; class Insecta; order Lepidoptera; family Nymphalidae; genus Dryas; species Dryas iulia. The sequence continues at coordinate 1,325,171 of CM032415.1, read as the reverse complement.
GTTAGACTTAAATTTCCTGAAAATGTTACGGTGACAATCTACCAGGCGCTGCAATAAGTATTTGATAACCAGAAAGCTTTTTTTTGGGCTTATAATTCTTTTCTTTTGGATTTGGATGAAGATTAATTATAAAGTATTTCGAAATTATGTAATAATATATAATGTGTATCTATTCACTTTAAAAAGTTTAAAATAAAAAACAAAATTTAAAATTTTGAAAAAACCCACGACGGTTTAATTGTAATTGAAAAAGGATAAAATAACTAGAAATCCCCCGCCTAAAAGAATATATCTAACGAGATGATGGGGACAACTTCGTCGGGGGCTGCCAGTTGCAACCTCTATTTTAAATATAGTAGCTAACAGTATAGATTTCGTTCTTAAAGTTTTTAAAAGGAATACCAGTTATCAAAACTGTAAATTCATATTAATATTTTAATTTTTTCCTAAACCTGTTTTAACAGCATGAAAACCTAGGAGAAGTTAGCAAACTTAAAGTAATGGCAGCTCCGACGAAGTCGTCCCCATCATCTCGTTACATATATTCTTTTAGGCGGGGGATTTCTAGTTATTTTATCCTTTTTCAATTACAATTAAACCGTCGTGGGTATTTTCAAAATTTTTAATTTTGTTTTTTATTAACTTAGGCAAGAGCTAGAGTAAAATTTTAAAGGGTGTCGCAAAACCGTATAATATATAAGAAGATTAACAATTTGCAAATTAACAAAAGTTATTTAGCGTAATAGGTTTTTTAGTGGGAAGGGTAAGGACCACGCAAACAAAGTTGGGTACAGCTACTAGTAGCAAATAGAAAATAGTGAGAGAATATATATAATATAAATAAACAATTGACGGGTCGCTTTAAATTATAAAGCGGACCGCAGATTGCTCGCCTCTGCTTTAAAGTATGTATTGAGTTATACGGACTTTCTGCATAACTGCCTGGCCTGAGGCTTCCTACGAAGTTTACTTTTAAATACCTCTTTGCCAACATATAAAGGAATTTCATACAAATTTGAGAGATCAAATCGTCGCTAAATCTAATTTCAGCGGACGTTTACTAACTATAGAATCTAAATAAATAAATAAATAAATAGCTTCACGCTATATCCCGCACACAGCAGGGTAGGCAGAGGGAACCTAGTGTTAAGACACTCCGTTCCCCACTATAAAATCTGAGGTTTATAATAAGTTTAGTGTACCTGTGTCCGGTGGTAAATTGTTTGCCGTTCAAAAAATGAAACATGTAACTTCTTACTTTGAATAAAATGAATTGACTTTGACTTTGACTATCAAATATGTCCTGTCCTTAAGCGGAATTGAATAATTTGGAACGATTATTTTACTAAGAAACTGGACCTATGAAATATAACCTACTGAAACCTAGTGACTAGACACTCCGTTCTCCACTTTCTACCTAAAACCTTTATATTACGCCTTAGGTGGCAGAACCTGAACTGCATAATTTATCAGCATAAACAAATATACGTCAAAACAATTAAAAAAACAAAAAAGCCTTCTTGCGGCGTTAAGTTCCGCCACTTAACACGCAAGCCTCCGAAGTCGGCGGAAAGTGGGGAACGGAGTGTCTTAACACTAGGTTCCCTCTGCCTACCCTGCTGTGTGCGGGATACAGCGTGAAGCTATAAAAAAAAAGAAAAAAAGAAAGCCTTCTTGATCAATAGATTAATACGATTGCAATCGAGTAATTGGTGTTAGGGAACCGATTCCTCATACATTCTACTGGCTTGCTTTATACACATTTTGCATGGATTTTGAAAAGGAATACCCTTCCTATATTCCCACCGGCAAGATTTCATTTGACCAGGGAGAAATAAAATTGAAATTGAAATTCAGTTCGTTCACCACAAAAAAGATATTAAGGTTAGATTGTATCGGATTGCAGGCAGAGGGTCTCTTTTTAAAGATTAATATGTGTGTTTTGAGACTGTGGCATCTTATGAAGGTATCGTGGTATAGGTGATGGTTACAGCTTCGATTCTTAGTTGAGGGAATTATATTATTAAACTATTTTTATTTTCTCTTAAAATAAAGTGTTGAGTTCAACTAACCAATATACGATTTGCCCAAATTTGGGCGGTGTATGAAGAACGGAGTGTTTTGACACTAATTTCTGTCTAATTTTTCTACAAAGCGGGATTTTTTTTAAACGTTTTTGATGTTTTCTTATTTCAAGGCATATCTTATAACAGTATGAGAATAACAGTATGAGAAAAGTAAAGAAATACAATTTTCCATAAATATATGAAAAATTGAAAAAGACATTTAGAAAACGTATAAAAATTTGAACGCAGCGGGATTCGAACCCGCGCCTCCTGAATACCGTCCAGGCACTCTCACCACTGAGCAATGCGTCCTTTTTTTTGTGAACGCAGTGGGATGCATATTTATACGTTTTCTAAATGTCTTTTTGAATTTTCCTAAGTGTGGAATAATACTTTAAAAATGTTTAAAAGTATATGAAAAATGTACAAAAATATTAAAAAAACACATATAAATAATTAATCATTTGATAACAACTCATAAGTAGAAGGTGAATGTATTGATATTACATTTTATAACCTAAACTAAAGGCCACTCGTGATCCAGACATTTCGGTATTCGATATTGGTTGCATTTACGAGATACTTTCCTAAGAATATAGCAGTAGGAGTCGAGCCACTGGAAAATGCTGGTTATTTCCTTTCAGTCTATTGTCAATCGTATTTGAGATTCCACACTCGATATGGAATTTGAAGCGGCTTTTGCCACATAGCGAAGTAGTCAGGGAGGACCTAGTGTCAAGACACTCCGTCCTCCACTTTCCGCCTGACACATGTGTATATTAAAAAGTGACAAACATGTTACTTGATCAACGAGTGTTTATTTCAACATGTTTTTCCGAAGAAGGCTTTTAAAAAACTGGAGTACATTTTCTATAAATATTAGTATTATAAATGAAAGTCTGTATGTCTGTCTTTTAGGCTCTCACGGCTCATCTACCAGTCTTAATTGAATAGAATTCATTATGAAAACAGTCGAAGACCAGGAGTCAGACATAGGTTATTTTTTCATAAATTAGCCACTACAGAGATAAATAGAGGATGAAAGTTTAAATGATATTTAGTTTTTTTATAGACGGATTCCGATGAATTTTCTCAGGAAGACAGTTGATATTGCAACGTCAAGCATAGCATCTTCTAAAGGTTGAAATAGGAGATGAAAATTTGTACAATTTGTATTTTTTTAACGCTTAATTTAAGCGAGAACGCGGGCTGTCGAAAATACGAAGCGGTATTACGTCGCTAGTTAATATGTATATAATCAGCAATTAATCCTCGTTAAGGCAGCCTCTAAGGCAACGTGAGCGAATCATTCTGGCCCGATACGTGCATGTCAAATTGCATTAAGATTAATTAAGCAATTCATGTGAAAACAAAGTATATATAGTTACATAGATCTCAAATTTAACACAATTTCCTTGAAATGGAATATGTTTTAGCCAAATATTAGGAATTATATCGGTTTTTTTCAGAAATTTCCATTTACTTGCTTGTACAGTTGCAGTTTAGCAGGCTTTTCAGATAATCTAGTGTTAAAATGGTTTGGTTTTAGCGTGAAAAATAAAAAAGTACTAATATGGTGCTAAAAACCTAGAGCCAAGACACTCCGTTCTAAAATTAAAGCCTGAAATCGGGACATTCCGAGTTGAGAGATCAACACCGCAATTATATTTTACTTATTTTTGTACATTGACGCATTTCTCGCGACGTACAAGGTAAAGATATCTAGTTAAGCATAAATTTTTAACGTTTTGCCCATTTCAAAGATGACGTTTCTAAAGTACAGGGCAGCGGAATTTAACGCCGTACTTCATATAAGCACTCGTAGAGTATTAAAATAAGTTGCAAGAAGCATATAAGAATTTTAATGCAGCTGGATGTAGAACGCATGGCACAGCGTTCAAAGCGCTAGCCCTAAACAGTTACCAAGAGGTACGGGTTCACACTTTCTTGCGTTCAGATTTAACGATGTCTAAGAATGATATCCATATTGAAAGTGTGCAAATAACACTTTAAAAGTGTTAAAAAGTGTATTTCATATTATTAGCTATTCATTTCATGGATCCCAAACGTCCCATTTGATAATAAAACCACTATCTCCACAATTTAACTTAACGGCCGTTTGTAATAGCTGTCATATTAAATAGACTTACTAAATCAGAACGCCAAGTTCTGTGAGAAACACGACATTTGTTCATTTTTACGTCTACCTTTTTTTTTATTAAAGGGATATGACAATCGATATATCATTTGTTTGATGTTAGAAGTTATTTTTTAAAAGAAGCTTCACGCTTTATTCCGTATGATAGCGTGAATCTAGTGTCAAAACCTTCCGTTCTACATCTTCTGCTCGACTCGAAATTAACATATTGCGTGCCGGAATTTAACGCTGCGAATTGTCTTAGATACCTACTGAACGTGAAAATAATTCAAATATGATTATTCCCTTTCGGAATCGAAACCGCCAAAACCAAAAGTTGAGTTCCACTGCTCGATATTCAATGTCTTGAATTTGAACTGACTACCCCCTGATGTAAATATCTCTGACTACCCTCCTAAGCGGAGAAAAATCTTTTTTAATGAAAAATAAGCAAAAATTTAGGGCAAAACCCACTAGATGAAGTATAACATGTGGGTGTCAGAATTACAGCTTATAATCAAATCATACCATTTGACATTGGTTTACAATAGTTTTATTTGTTTGTTATTGTTTGAACTACCACCGACATTGGTGACTAAACGTGCCGTTTGGAGTGTAGAGGAGATCATCTGTTCCCACATATCGGTTCTTTAATATAATAGTGACACAAGTCAAAGTTACTTTTCCTTTTTTTTTTTAGTTTCACGCTGTATCCCGCACACAGCAGCGTAGGCAGAGGGAACCTAGTGTTAAGACACTCCGTTCCCCACGCACCGCCGAATTTGGACACCAGAGCGAAGAAAATGGAAATATAATTTCCACTCCTCGAGTGGGAATCGAGCCCACAACCAGTAGTTTACAGTCACACGCTTGTGCCACTGGGCCACAACTGGCCACAACTGGTTATTTTTTACAGGAGGAATAAATAAAGATATAATGGAGCCATTCGTGGCGCAGTGGCACATTCGTGTGACTGTAAACCACTGATTGTGGGATCGATTCCCACTCGAGGAATGTCGAGGCAAAGCGTTAAGTTCCGCCACTTAACACGCAACGCCTCCAGAATTCGGCGGTGCGTTGGGAACGGAGTGTCTTAACACTAGGTTCCCTCTGCCTATAATGAAATTCACGATAACAGGTAAAACAAATATTATTTTAAAATTAAGATACGTATGAAAACCGTTGCAAATTTATTTTACCCTCACAATATTATACAACGCTGGAATAGCTCGGATTAATTTTATAAATAGCGCGATCAAGTTTGACATTTATTGATAAACGACGCTAGTTGAAAATCAAATTGCACGGACATAAACCTGGGCAATTTGTCAATAGCTTTTTGTTTGTGGCTTTCTCGACCCTTATCCTCAAATAGGAGGGTAGTTAGGGTGAACCTAGTGTTGAGACACTATGTTCTCCATTTTCTGCTTTAATTTTTGGGTAGTTAGAGAGAATATAGAGATTTTTTTAATATTTTTTATTGTGCTCTACGGTCACTATACCTTTTGTTAACAGTTATATTACTATACTAGCATCCACTCGCGGCTTCGCTGCGTGGGTTCACTAAAAGTTGCAACCGTCGGGGGTGGATTTATGAAAAAAAGTAGCCTATGTTTAACCTTGAATTATTAACTATACATATGCCAAAATTCATTAAAATCGGTCAAGCGGTGTAGATTTTTCATATAAACTCTCATCCCCAATTTCAACCCTTTAGAGGTTGAATTTTGAAAAACTAAGTAGCCTATGTTAGACCCATGGTTATTTACTACTTATTCTAAATTTCATCCAAATCGGAACAGTAGATTAGCCGTAGAAGCGTGACAGACAAACGTACAAACTTTCGCATTTATAATATAAGTATGCATTACTTATCACATTACTATATATTTTAGGAGCTAGTGTTAAGACACTCTGTTCATCATTTTCTGCCCAAATTTGGTTTATTTGTCACACTGTGAGTATGGGGTGACGGAACTCAATCCCACGAAGTCTTTCTTACTAGAGCGAAAAATATAAGTATGTTCATTTCGCCGAGTGGGAATCATACCGTTTTTGTCTGCATTTGATACTCCGTTCTCCACTTTTCACCGGAATGCAGCTGACTGAATGAGACTGTGTGTATTACGAGGAGAATGGCGGAATTTAACACCGCGCTTTGTCTTAGATAGCGGAGCGAAAAAATGGAAATATTTTGAACACATTCATTCCCCAGAGTGAGAATTGAACTGACAGCCATTGTGTTTATAGTGAGATACTCTCCCAGTGCACCACTGGTGTAAATTCCGCTCGAATATCTACAGATTTCGTTAAACATTGACAGGTAGTTTAGAATTTGTTTCGGAAATTTCAATCATTTACCATATTTCATAAAGTTAAGACGAAAGTTCAGTGTATGTTGCCAGCGATAGGAACGAGATGTAGTCGTTATGTGTGTTACATGGCGAGATGTAGTCCTATAGAGCCCGAGATTTGTACATGAACTCTCAACCACTTGAACGATTTCGATGTTTTTTTTCAAAATAGTTAATGACACAAAACGCAAAGAAAAGCTAATTTATTTTTTAAGGAACTATAAAACCTAAAAAGTTAAAATAGAGGATGAAATTTGTAAAAAAACTGTACTTATAGTTGTAATTTGCACAGGCGAAGCCACGATCAGGTCGCTAGTATAATAAACTCGACCATACAAGTTGCCATGGTAACGCATTAAATTACGCATCAAGCTTGTTACTATTTAACATTTAAACTACAGGTGTTATCAAATAATTAGACACGTAGACGTATAAAAGGAAGCACATAAAAATCTAGGTTAAGATTAAAATAGAACAGCCTCGACATTTGCAAAGAATTCAAGCTGCGGTTTGAGTATGGCGCCCATCGTTGAGCGAGTGCTGCGGGGGGTTTTTAAATACTAATCGCTTGTTTATTTTCACGCTTCACGTTTCACGTTTCACGTTTCACGCTCTTTTTTAGAGGAAGGTAGTTTGAGAGAACATAGTGTTAGGACACTCTGAGACACTTCGAGTCCGACTCTGTTCAAAATCAAGGCATTACGTGTTGTATGACGGAACTCGACGCTGTGATTTTTTAGGCGAAAGAACGGGAAAATTAAATTAATTTATTTATAAAATAGCTATCAAGTGGAAATCGAACTGCAATCGCGTTTATAGTCAGACGCATCCACTGCGTCGCAATGGCCTATTTATTTTTTAAAAATATGTTTATTTAAAATATTTTTAATATTATTTAGGTTTCATATCAATTAGCGAATGATTACATTCAAATAAAAAGACATTTAAGTTGTTATGCAATATTAACATAACAACATAAATAAGTTGTAATAAAAAGCGTATAAGAATTTCGACGCAGCGGCTAGTAGAACGCATAGCTCAGTGGTGAGAGCGCCTGAACGGTATTCAGGAGGCGCGGGTTCGAATCCCGCTGCGTTCAAATTTTTATTCGTTTTCTTTAAATGTCTTTTTCAATTTTCCTAAGTGTGGAATAACACTTTAAAAATGTTTAAAAAGTACATTCAAATAATTTTCATTTTCATTCATGTCATGTACAAGACAAAACTCAATATAAAGGCACGTGACCGAATTCTGAAATCTGGCAAAAAGTTGAAAACAGAGTGTTTTGACACCAGATTCTCTCTGTCTATTTCTAGATCTAATGTTTACTCATAGGTTAATTATTACCATTTCCAAATTTGGTTCCCAAACAAAGTGCGGCGTTGAGTTCCGTCTTTCAACACGAAATTTGGGCGGGAACACGAAAGGGGAGTATCTTGGTACTAGGTTCTCTTTACTAGGGAGAGATATAATTTATTTATTTTTTCAGAAGTATAAAATACTAGCGGGCTGCTCGCGGCTTCACCGCGTGAACTACTTAGCCTATGTATAAGCTTAGATTATCAGCTTTATTTATGCCAAAATTCATTACAATCGGTCAAGCGGTTTAGATTTTTCATATAAGTTTTCATCCCCTATTTCAACCCCTTAGCGGTTGATTTTTGAGTAGCCTATGTTAGACCCAGTAACTATAACTACTTTCATTCTAAATTTCATCCAAATCGGACCGGTAGATTAGTCGTGAAAGCATGACAGACAAACACACAAACTTTCGCATTTATAATATAAGTATGGCTTTTAACTCTTTTAACTCTGTTAATTTTGTTAATTATAACTTATAAGTTAATTGATACAATTGACTACATTGCCTCACTATATACTCTACAAGATGTATGCAGGTATATTAAATTACTCAATTAATCGAATGTTAATGCAACTGTTAATTGAACTATATAATATTGCATAACAACTTAGACCGCAGAAGTCTTAATTGACACACGTGAGTAAGTATTAGATAAATTATATATACGAATACAGCTTTTTCCCGCATAGCAAGAGTAGTAGTAGTAAGAGAGGAGAGTGTCGAGACACTTCGTTCTCCACTTTCCGCGAAATCGACATATTGCGTGTTAAAAACCGAAACTTGACGTCGGGGTTTATTTAGACACCATAAAGGGTAGACAGAGAGATCATAGTGTCTAGATATTCCGTTATTCACTTTCCGCCCGAAATCGAAGCATTGCGTGTTGAGAGACGGAACTTAGCATCGCTTTTTAACCCACTTTCCGCCGAATTTGGTGGCATTGTGTGTTAAGTGGTGAAACTCAACGCCGCGCTTTGCCTCGACACCAGAGCGAAGAATACGGAAATATTAAATTTTTCCACTCCTCGAGGGGGAATCGAACCCACAACCAGTCGCTCTACAGTCACTTTGTGCCTCTGCGCAACGATACGACGATTGTAAGTATTAGGTAAATCATATCAACATCTTATACAGCTTTCTCCCTTATAGCAGATTAATAAGAGAGAGTGTCAATATCTCTCTCCGTTTACCGTACAAAATCGAGACATAGCGCGTTGAGAAACCGTGTGATCCCGGCTTAGAATAGGATCACCCTGGTATTGGAGGTGTCGTAAGAGGCGACTAAAATACGAGTGGTAGAGTCAAGTTGTCAGTAATGGTAACTCGCATGGGCCGACTCGACCGGACTATCACCACCCCCGGCATCTGAAACCGGCGTTAAGCAGTGGTTCTATGCCACTGCGTTTCGCACCAGGTGATGCCGGGCACCGGAGCCCAACTCCCCCCCCCCCCAAATCATGACAGCGGTACTGAAAGAGGATCTACCCCAGGAGGGTACCAACATCACCGATGCTGGAGAATCCCTCCCTGAGTCTTTAAACTCAGGCCGCCCGTCGAATTCTGGGGAGGGCACAGAACCGCGCTACGAACACATACAAGGCAAACGAGGCGTACGCTCCACGGCAACCCCCACCACGCTCAATGTGGATTTTTGTAACATCAGGGGCCTACATTCCAACCTGAATGCCGTTCACCACCACCTTGAGACGGCACGGCCGGCCTTGTTGTTTTTGACGGAAACTCAGATTACCCGACCGAGCGACAGCTACAGCCTACCTCCACTACCCTGGCTACAAAATAGAACATCATTTTCTACCTCACGCCGGGGTCGCTGTATTCGTAAGGGAGGATTTGAGTTTTCGTCGCCTTGCTAACTTTGAAGGTCGGGACCTGTCTACCATCTGGCTTCGCCTGGACTCCGACGATCGTGTCCGCATCTACGGATGCCTATACAGGTCCCACAGTGGTAACGCGGAAACGGATCGACTCATGGAGCATATGCAATCGGCCATTGATGATATGCTCTCACAGATCCCCTCCGCTGAGGTCGTGATACTTGGTGATTTTAACGCCCATAATGCCGATTGGCTAGGATCACGCACCACCGACCACGCGGGGAGGGCTGCATTTGACTTTGCTATAGCAAATGGACTGTCCCAATTGGTTGATTCACCTACACGAATCCCGGACGTGGACAGCCACAATGCCTCCTTATTGGACCTTCTGCTGACTTCAAATCCGGAACAGTACCAGGTATCAGTCGAGGACCCTAAAGGGGCCTCTGATCACTGCCTGGTACGGAGTGTGGTGCCAATTAAACGCAGCAGTTGCAGAACACCCGCGACTCGCCGTGTCTGGCACTACAAGTCTGCAGATTGGGATGAGATGCGTACATTTTACTCATCTTATCCCTGGGGGGCGGTGTGCTTCTCTTCTGATGATCCCAGTGTCTGTGCCGCCGCTGTCGCCGACGTGGTTCTGCAGGGTATGGAACTTTATATTCCTAGCTCTGTAGTGCCCATCGGTGGCAAATCACGGCCTTGGTTTGGTAAGTCCTGCAAACAAGCTGCCTTTGGCAAGCGCGAAGCTTATCAAGCCTGGGCCGCGGCACTAGTCGCTAAGGATCCGAAGGCGAAAGCCTTAAAAGGGAAGTACAACCGATCCTCTAGGTACTTTAAGCGGCAAATTGCTAGAGCAAAGTCCCAGCATATCACCAAAATCGGTGGGAAACTTGAGAGGTGCCCGTCGGGAACGCGGCAGTTTTGGGCCCTCTCCAAGGCTGTGCTTGGCAACTTTAGCCAGCCTTCGTTTCCACCGTTACGCACAGAGAATGACATCCTGGTCCACACGGCGAAGGAGAAAGCCGATCTCCTGGGTGCTCTCTTCGCCTCGAACTCGACTTTGGATGACCAAGGAACTACACCGCCGACCATCCCGCGGTACCAGAGCTCAATGCCTGACGTTAAGTTTAGCCAAAAGGCTGTTCGTCGAGCTCTGTTTTCCTTGGATATCCAAAAGGCGAGTGGACCGGATGGCATTTCTCCTATTGTGCTCCGAACATGTGCTCCAGAGTTGACGCCGGTGCTAACGCGTTTGTTTCGGCTCTCTTACTCAACCGGCGTAGTCCCAGATTCGTGGAAGAGCGCTCTTATTCACCCGATCCCGAAGAAAGGCGACGGCTCAGATCCGACTAACTACAGGCCTATCGCCATCACCTCCCTGCTTTCCAAACTAATGGAGAGCATCATAAACAGCCAGCTTCTGGGTTATCTAGAAGACCACCAGTTGATCAACGACCGTCAATATGGCTTCCGCCATGGTCGCTCAACCGGTGATCTTCTAGTTTACCTAACGCACCGCTGGGCTGCTGCTATTGAAAGCAAGGGAGAGGGCCTGGCAGTTAGTTTGGACATGGCGAAAGCCTTCGATCGTGTGTGGCATAGGGCGCTCCTAGCGAAACTACCATCTTTTGGGCTTCCCGAGAACTTATGCAAGTGGGTCGCCAGTTTTCTCACTGGGCGTAGCATCAAGGTCGCTGTCGACGGTTTTTGCTCTGACTTCATGCCCATGAACGCTGGCGTCCCGCAGGGCTGTGTGCTGTCCCCCACGCTATTTCTTCTGCATATCAATGACATGTTAGAAGACCCTAGCATTCATTGCTATGCGGACGACAGCACGGTGGACGCCGTATACACCGGCCGTGCAGGTCTTTCTCGGGAAAACGTCGACGAGAGCCGAACAAAACTTGTGTCTTCTGTTGAGGCATCCCTCGTGAATGTCTCCTTATGGGCTGAAAGGAACCTGGTTCAATTCAACCCCCAGAAGACACAAGTTTGCGCGTTGACCACTAAGAAAACCCCATTTGTCCTATCACCACTTTTCCAGAACACTCCCCTCCATGCCGCGCCCAGTATCAGCATATTGGGCCTGAAAGTTTCGAGTGAGTGCCAGTATCGCGATCATTTGGAAAGTAAGGCCAAGTTGGCCTCGAGGAAGCTGGGTGTCATCGGTAGAGCTAGACAGTACTTCACGCCCAAACACCGATTGTCCCTTTATAGGGCCCAGGTGCGGCCTCATATGGAGTACTGTTCTCATCTCTGGGCCGGTGCCCCCCAGTATCAGCTCGATCCATTTGATCGCATACAGCGCAGAGCCACTCGAATTATCAGGGACCCAAGAATCTGTGCTGGGCTTGACACTTTGGCGTTGCGTAGAGACGTGTCCTCGTTATGCGTTCTCTATCGCATGTATCACGGGGAGTGTTCTGGAGAACTGTTTGACCTGATACCTGCCGCTGAATTCTCCAACCGCACAGTACGTGCCAGGTTGAAATATCATCCTCACCACCTGGATACCTGGCACTCCAGTACTGTGCGGTTTCGTCGACATTTCCTTCCACACGCCACTCAACTGTGGAATGGCTTACCAGCGGCGGTGTTTCCAGGTCGATACGACATGGGTACCTTCAAAAGGCGCGCTTACCTCCACCTCAAAGGCCGGCAACGTCCCTGTAGCTCCTCTGGTGTTGCACGGGGCCGTGGGCGACGGTGTTCACCTATCATCAAGTGACCCGAACGCTCGTTTGCCTTGTCCTTTTTTATAAAAAAAAAAAAAAAAAAAAAAAAGAAAGAAACGTAACTTAACGTGGCGCTTTAATTACAATAACAGGGTAGGCAGAGAGAACTTAGTGTTAAGAGATTCCGTTCTCCACTTTTTGTAAAATCAAGGCATTACTGGTTGTCTGGTAGAACTCAATGGTGCGCCTGTACAGAACAGAGAAATAAAAGAACAAATATTATAATTATTTCTCCGACTAGAAATCGAAGCAACAACTACGCATTGCAGTCAAACGCTGTGCCACTGTACCACTATGGCCTCTTATATATTACCTATTTACATTATTGTACATTTTTTTTTTGGGATAGGCAGACGGAACCTAGTGTTAAAACACTCCGTTCCCCACTTTCCGCCGAAATCGGAGGCTTTGCGTTTTAAGTGGCAAAACTTAACGCCGCGCTTTGCCTCGACACCAGAGCGAAGGAAATGGAAATAATAAATATTTCCACTCGTCGGATGGGAATCGAACCCACAACCAGTCGTTCACAGTTACACGTTCGTGCCACTCCACGACTGGCCACCATATACATTGTTCATAATATTGTACATAATACATATATTATTGTACATATTATTTGTACTGATTAATTCTATACATACATAATTATTACTAATTAACGAGAATACAGAATTAGCCCACAGTACACGCGTGGTTGCGCTTAATAGAAACATCTATATATTTCAATTATATTTCATTAATATTTCATTATTTATATAAATACATACAAATAAATAAAATAAGAGTCTGTTTGTATTTGTAATATATAATAGCCGCTTTTTACTATATTAGCATATATCTAATATGTTTATACTTTAACCCGTGGGGGGACGGGTTAAGACTACAATTCCCCTCCGCAGCTGGGATAGCGTCCTGTAAAAGGCGGTTAACCCAGTAGCTTGGTGGAAGAAGACTTGTTCTCCGACTGGCTCGCGACCACTAGCTTGTCAAAGACGAACCGTCAAATATCTGTTGATGTGTTCCGGTTCGATGGCATGTAAGCCAGCTCTCTTCCTATTCCCACCATTCCCATCCTATCGCCGTCCTTCCCTCCACCTCCATGGTCGGCAACGCATCCTCAACTCCTACAGTGTTGTGGATGTCTGTGGGCGAAGGTAATCACTTTTCATCAGGTGGTCTTTCTGCTCGTTTGCCTCCTTTATTTAATAAAAAAAAACGTAATATTTTACAATTTTTATCCGTATGTCTATTTGTTCCGGTTAATCTCCGGGACAGCTGAACCGATTTTAACGGGACTTTCACCAGCAGATAGCTAATGTAATAAGGATTAGCACAGGCTATTTTTATTTTAGGATTATAATATTTTAGTTATGTTTTCACGCGCACGTAGCCTCGGTTACAGCAATACATATAATATAATTAGAGAAGCTACGTGCATAATCCAGCACACTGTATGGTCCTTCGAGCCGAATTGAACCAATGGCCTTTAAATAATACGTGTATTGTATTCGTATATGACATTATTACTAATTATTATTGCCTATTATAATTTATCTGGTGTTGACAGTTATGGGTTCAAATTTGAACGCTTATATAGAGTGATAAATGAAGTTTTACACCATAAAATGTCATAAATGAGTTAGGATAAAAATAAAAACGACTATTTTTTTTTAATTGAAGAAAGGGGAGCAAACGAGCAGAAGGACTATCCATCTTACCATCAATAAGTAGTTGCCTTCGCCCATGGACATCCACAACATTAGAAAGGTTGTGTATGCGTTGCCGATGTAAAATACAGACATTAAATCTGTACTATGCCTTAGACATACAAAACGTAACTGGCTATGAGGGAAAGGAATAAAGAAAATCTATATTACTGTAGGGTCAACTACAGTACTATACAAAACGTAATTCTCTTTTTTTATGTTTTCACTAGCTTATATCTTCCTCTCAACTTCCGTTTGCCTCGCGCGATCACACATTTCGTAACGCACTCGTCACTAAAGACATATTTCTTTAAAAATCCGTTCAAATCTTGACTTAACACTGCCCGCGTTGTTGTTATCTTATCAGCTGTAATCATTTATCTTAAATCTGACGTTGTATCTAATGTTTAGTACAAATTAATATATTCACAGATACGAAATGTAGGTAAGGAGTGAAAATGCGATAAGGCTGACATGTTAAGACTGTGTATTATATATAGTGTAATATTATCAGTAACATAACATATATTGTTGTTTTGTTTTTGTTTATTTTAATTTTTATTTAAAATAGGTAATTTTTAATGCAATTTATGTAAGGGTATATCTATATATTAATAAAGGCAGAAAACCTTTAAAGTTTAAACTGTTTTTTACGAAAATTAAGCAGATGGTAAAGTTAGTATTTAAAATTTACACATAAAAATGCAGGAAGCCTATGTGTTTTTATAATAATGTCTTTATCTAATATAGGAAAGCGTAACGCGAAATTAAGGACCGTTGATAAAAAAGGTTAATTACCCCTGAGTTATATACTTAAGTATACATGTATAGAATAGAAGTGAAGCCAGTGGCGCAGTGAGACTACTCTGAATGTAAACGCGATGGTTGAATGTTTGATTCTCCTTTAAGGAAATTATTATGTTATATAAATAATTTTATTTCTATAGTAACGGAGCACAGCGTTGAGATACGTTATTTAACACACAATGTCTCGAATTCAACAGAAAATCAACAACAGAAAGGTTGTCTTGACATTAGATTCTTAGTTCCGAGAAATGTTCATATTTAAATTAAGTTATTTCTTAGGGCCAGTCGTGGCGCAGTAGTACAAGCGTGTGACTATAAACGACTGGTTGTGGATTCGATTCCCACTCGAGGAGTGGAAATATTTAATATTTCCATTTTCTTCGCTCTGGTGTCGAGGCAAAGCGCGGTGTTAAGTTCCGCCACTTAACACGCAATACCTTCGAATTCGGCAGTGCGTGTGGAACGGAGTGTCTTAATACTAGGTTCCCTCTCCCTACCCTGCTGTGTGCGGGATGCAGCGTGAGGCTAAAAAAAAATTATTTCTATAAAAAAAAAATAAAGCATTTTAAATAAAAATATATCAAACCGATATTTATTAATAAATAAATAAAAAGCCCACTGGCTCACACCTCAGTATGAAAACACGTACTCGTATATCGTATAATTCCCGTAACATTTTATAAATGAATTGAAACGACTCGCTTTAAATGACCACGGAAGAGTTTAAACTGTTGGATCGATTTTTCATTTTATATTTACCTGGAGGTAAAATAAAATGTACCTGTAAAGCTGCGAATTGTGGAGTATTTAATATTTATAGTATAAATTTGCGGTTTCACGCTCTATCCCGCAGGGTAAAGAGAAAAAAGGGGCTATTAAAAACTATATTATAAAAAAGACATTTAGAAAACGTATACAAATTTGAACGCAGCGGGATTCGAACCCGTGCCTTCTGAATACCGACTGAGCTCTCTGGTGAGTGACTGCTCAGTGGTGAGACCGCGTGGATGGTGTTTCAGGTGGCGCGGGTTCAAATCCCGCTGCGCTCGAATTTTTATACGTTCTCCTTTTCCTAAGTGTGGAATAACACTATAAAAATGTTTAAAAAATATATTATAATACTTCAGCTTCACGCGTATTGTTTCATTTGCTATAAGGAGAGTAGTCATATAAAACGTAATGTCAAAACACACCGGCGATTTTCCGAAACCGAAACACACATAGTGTGGTACGTAACACATGGCGGAATTCAACGCCGCACTTTCTTCTGTCACTAGAGCGGATAAAAAAAATATATTTAAATATAATAATTTACCTGAATGGAAATCGTACCTGCAACCATTGCATACAATCAGATGCTATCACACTGCGCCACGATGGCAAACTCTATAAGGAAAAAAAATTTAAAACCAAAAAGCGGAGTGTCTTAACACTAAATTCTCCTTGTTTACCTAAAAACAAAAAAAATCTACGTATTTTCGTATCTAATTTCTTATAAAAAGCTAAAACTAAGGACTGTTTAATGCCAGACTTCAGCTTTTTAGCTGCTAGAGTGTTAGCTAAAGATAACATTACCTAAAAAAAAATTAACGCCCTAATGAAAAAACCCCAATGAATTCTGAACTCTGCGAATTCTGATAAAAGACAATATAAATTTTCAAAGGTCCAATCAAAAGGGAGTAAAACAATGCGCCGTTGAAATCCCCACCTTTTGTTTTAAGTAACATCTCTTCGAGAGCCGTTTCCGACTTTATGCCCACGTGGTACTTTGGTATTCAGGTTATATATGTATATATATATATATATAATTGTGATGTATGTATGTATATAGGTATGTGGTATGTATGTGGTATGTATGTGGTATGTAGAGAGGTAGAATTTGGTACTATATGGAATGGTACTATATGTGGGCTTAATGCTTATATACTTTTATTTATACGCATCTCGTACTAGTTATAGGTGCTAGCGAATTGAAAGATAGACAAACAAACAAACATACTTTATCATTTATAATTTTAGATTGAAGAACAATAACAGGTTCCCTCTGCCTACCCTGCTGTGTGCGGGATACAGCGTGAAGCTAAAAAAAAATATATATTTTAAGTGCGACAGTCTGCCTATTAGGCTCACAGCTAACCTACCGTGCCGATTTGAATGAAATTTGGCATGAAAATAGATAAAGGCTCAGATTCTGACATAGACCAGCAATATTTTCAAAAACCTTTCTCTGAAAGGGCAGAATTAGGGGGAAAAAATGAAAGTTCACATGGGCGAAGCTACGAGCGGACCACTAGTATACAATAAAACAATATTCTTCATATGAAATTTAAAGAAATATCTGAAAGAAAGCGGTAAAACTGTACTAGATGCATGAATTTACACAGAAATTCGTATGAATTTTAAGTATGAAACTTTAGTCCGTTAAACCTAGCAAAAGCGAATTCCGTAACACGATTTGTTCAAAGAAAACAGTCAAAATATTATATTATAAGAATTTAAAATTTCCTACTGGCCACTTGTTAGTGTTACTGAAGTAGAAGTTTTTGGAAAAAATATTATTATAGAACTTTTACGTTACTTTTTTTTTATTCTGTAGTCAGAGAAAATCTAGTGACAAAACACTCCGTTCTCTACTTTTCTAATTCAAGGCATTGTGTAATATGTAATGCAACTCAATATCGTACTTTGTATTAGGCACCAGAGTGCTAAGATGGAAATAACTTAATTGATATAATAATATATATTTTTTTATTTTTTTTAACTTTACGCTGTATCCCGCGCACAGCAGGGTAAGCAGAGGGAACCTAGTGTTAAGACACTCCGTTTCCCACTTTCCACTGAGTTCGGAGGCATTGCGTGTTAAGAGGCGGAACTTAACGCCGCGCTTTACCTCGACACCAGAGCGAGGAAAATGGAAATATTAAATATTTCCACTCCTTGAGTGAGAATCGAACCCATAACCAGTCGTTTACAGTCACACGCTTGTGCCATTGCGCCACGACTGGCCACTAATAATAATATAATAATCTAATAAATTAAATATAATAATCTCTCGAGTGGGAATCGAACCCACAACCATCTCATTTACAGTCAGACACAGTTAAGCATAAATATGTCATAATTTATTTATTTGCGACAAACTTACTGTGCTTTTGTGCTCAACGTTAACTGTACAAATTTTAATTTCATAATAGAAAAATTGCAAACAAAAGTTTTCGAATTGTAGAAAGTTTGTTAAAATTTCCCTCTTTTTATCGCCGTGTCGTATAAAATTTTAAATTGGAGTTGTATTCATTATATTTGTATACATATGTTATGTATAATAATTATTTACTTATTTATATCCATATTTATATTATAAATGCGAAAGTCTGTGTGTTTGTCTGTCACGCTTTCACGGCTAATCTACCGGTCTGATTTGGATGAAATTTAGAATGAAATTAGTAAGAGTGACTGGGTCTAACAAAGACTACTTATTTTTTCAAAAATCAACCTCTAAAGAGTTGAAATAGGGGATGAAAGTTTATATGAAAAATCTAAACCGCTTGACTAATTGATATAATGAATTTTGGCATAAATATAGTTGATAATCTAAGCTTAAATAGGCTACTTTATTTCTTAAAAACGTGCCCCCAATTGTTGCAATATAACGATATAGTTCACGAGGCGAAGCCGCGACCGGGCCGCTAGTTATGATATAAATTAATTAAAGCAGAGAGAATCTAGTGTCGAGTCACTTCGCCTTTCTGTTAACATATTTCCGAAACAAGGAAGCTGGTGCATGATAACCAAGTCAAACTCTAGGCTGTAATTTTTATTTACTTTTTTACTTACAAATAATTAAACTTTACAATCATCTACTAAACTTGAGCTTGGTATTTTGCAAGTTAAAACCATTCTTTGGTACATACATATGGTACATTGTATACATTGCAGCAAGTATTCCGCCATCTTGAAGGAGCGGCCATTTTGTTTTAACAACAATACTTATTAAATACAACTTCCACGACGCGCGGGTTCGAATCCTGCTGCGTTTTAATTTTTAGAAGTTTTCTAAAAATGAAGTTCACATTTTTTTTCCATGTATTTTTAATGGAAAATTGTTTCAAGTAAGATTCGAACTCCAAAATACCTTACTAATTACATCACAATGGTAACCTAACATGTTAAACTTTACATGACATAGACAAATGTAACCACAACATATAATTTGACGTGCTGACGTCACGGCTGAGATACGCTTAAATTTAATTTTGCATGTGAAAGTTGTACGTTCTTCCAAACTTTGATTTTTAAAAGTATAGTTTCTAATATAATATAATTATTATAGAAGTATTTAGTTTATCTAAATTAAGAGTTTTCATAATCGTTATATGAAAAAGACAGTGCTTATTGAATTCCTACTTATTATACATTGTCTCCAATTCAGGCTGAAAGTCAAAAATCATGTCATGGTCATGGAGCCAGTCGTGGCGCAGTAGCACGAATGTGTGACTGTAAAACGACTGGTTGTAGATTCGATTCCCACTCAAGGACTGAAAATATTTAAAATTTACATTTCCTTAGTTCTGGTATCAGAGGCAAAGCGCAGCGTTAAGTTCCGCCACTTAGCACGCAATGCCTCCGAATTCGGCGGAAAGTGCCTTAACACTAGGTTCCCTCTGTCTACGCTGCTGTATGCGGGATACAGCGTGAAGCTAAAAAAAAAAGATGTCAAAAACAGAGAGAGAGAGAGAGAGACACTAGGTTAACTCTGACTAAGTTGTTGTGCGGAAAAAGGCGTAAAGGTTTTCTCTGAGCGAAAACTTAACTTCTACTTTATTTTCTACCAAATAAAAGTAAAAAAGGCTGAACGCTTTTACAATCTCTGAGCTATAGAAGCTATCGCAGCGCAGGGGGCCGACGCCTGACTGTAAACGTGACTGGTTATAGATTCGATTTTCACACTGAAGAATGATTTTATTTAAATGACTTTCTACGCTTTGGTTCGACAAAGCACAGCGCTTAATTCCACCACACAACACGCAACGTCTTGCTTTTAAACATTTTTAAAGTGTTATTCCACACTTAGGAAAATTGAAAAAGACATTTAAAGAAAACGTATAAAAATTTGAACGCAGCGGGATTCGAACCCGCGCCTCCTGAATACCGTTCAGGCGCTCTCACCACACAACATCCTGCTTTCAACTAGAAATTGAAAAATGAAATTGAAAATTGGAGTGTCTGAACACTAAATTCTCTCCACTAGACGAAAAAAAGCATTAAACTACACCCATTTTCTCTTAAAAGCCCTGAAAATTAGTTCGCTCCAGCACATAGACGTGAAATTGAGGATTTCTTCTCGTGTCCCATTAAACACTTTATATATCTATATGTATATGTATAACGTGTACAAGAAATAGGTCGCTAGTCCACGAGCCCCAACTTCTATAGTAGAAACGCACTTTACAACTACAATTTTTTTTTTCTAGTTAGTAGTTGTATTCTTTTAAATTATTTCTGACTGGGGCAAGGTCGTCCGATTGTTTCATTTTAATGGGGTAAATGGTTATTGTATGGAATATTTTTGTTGTTTCATTTACATTGTCTGTAGATGCGCAGAGTCGTTGTAGCGCAGTGATAACTCTGACTGTAAACGCGGTGGTTATAGGTTCGATAACCTGTATTATGATTAGGGTGGAACTCAGCGTAATGTAGAAATATCGAGATTTTTTTTCATCCAAGATAAGAAAAAATCGAATGCTTTGGAATTTTCATAATATTTAATTGAAATGAAAATGTGGCGCAGTGTATGTGTGTTAACGCGATGGTTAAAGATT
The DNA here is from genome assembly GCA_019049465.1 of Dryas iulia moderata. Classification (NCBI taxonomy): domain Eukaryota; kingdom Metazoa; phylum Arthropoda; class Insecta; order Lepidoptera; family Nymphalidae; genus Dryas; species Dryas iulia. Next base: position 1,304,343 of record CM032415.1, on the reverse strand, counting down.
CGATTATTACTCCGGGAATAATTACATTAATTTCTTTTTATTTCTCCTTTCGAAAAGACCAGTCACGGTATTGACTACCGTCATTAAAATATGTCTAATTCCGACGGAAAGCGGTAGGACATAGTGCCTTGTCACTAGAGCCTCCCTCACTGCCCTGCTAACGAAACAAAGCTTAAAACCGAAAAAATATATACATACTAACATAATAAATTCACAATTTCAACATGAATATTTTTTCTTGATAATAAAAGAACAAAAATATATCTCCATTCAAATTTAAACCATCAAAGAAATATCAACATAAATAATATTGGAACTAGGCTAATTAGGTACATCTCATTGTGACCGGGCATTTGTTGACTCGAGCGCGTTCTTTCGAGACTCCCTACGATTAATCGTTTCACGAGTCATTTTCTGGATCAGGGGTGATCAACCTGCGGTCCGCTTAATATTTTAGTATAAAAAGTTTACTTTATAATAAATATTTCCACATTTTTGGAATACTTTCATAAATAGTGGTTTTGGGGAAAATCGTGGCGCAGTGGCACGAACGTGTGACTGTAAACGAATGGTTGTGGGTTCGATTCCCACTCAAAGAGTGGAGATATTTAATATTTCCAATTCCTTCGCTCTGGTACCAGAGGCAAAGCGCGGCGTTAAGTTCCGCCACTTAACACGCAGTGCCTCCGAATTCAGTGGAAAGTGATGAACGGAGTGTCTTAACACTAGGTTCCCTCTGCCTACCCTGCTGTGTGCAAGATAACGCGTAAAGCTATATAAAAAAAGGTTATTTTGGTCCGGAAAAAAATTCAAAATTTGGCTCGTACTTAAAAAACATTGCTCAACCCTTTTCTAGAATCTTAGTCAAGTCTTCATAATATATAGGTAAAAAAATATGAATTTTATCCTTTAATAGAGAAAAAGTTGGGACGAAGCCTTCCGCTACTTAACAGACAGTTTTAAATATGCTGTATGAATGTAAAATGTTGACTTATTATAGTATTGTATTAATAATATAAGAAAATCAATATTTAATATGCATAAGTATATAAAAACACAAATAGCCTTATACAAACTTAAATATATAATAAAAAAGCTGAGCGTGCGTCGTTAAGTTCCGCCATTAAAACACACAATATTTCAAATCAGAAGCGATTCCAAAGGAAAGCGGAGAAAAGAGTGTTTTAACACTAGATTCTCTTTACCTAAAGACTACTGAAAGAAACTAAAGTTCAAAAAAATAATAAATTACCAACACAAAAAATATAATTAATTAAAACGTGTAGTAATTAAACATGTGTTCGTGTCGTTCTTTAATTGATAATAATGTGCCTCGATAGCTCAGTTGGCAGCGTGCCTAATAAATTAAACTTCTACTAACAAATGCAGGTTCGAATCAAGTAGTTTCAAACAATATTCTAGTAAAATTGTACCTCTTTTTACGAAAATTATGCGGATGGGGGAGTATGAAATTTGGCATAGTTAATTTTTTTTTTAGCTTCACGCTGTATCCCGCATACAGTAGGGTAGACAGAAGGAACCTAGTGTTATGACACTCCGTTTCCCGTTTCCCGCCGATTTTTGGAGGCAATGCGTGTTAAGTGGTGGAACTTAACGCCGCGCTTTACCCTCGATACCAAAGTGAAGGAAATAGAAATATTAAATATTTCCACTCCTCGAGTGGGAATACTCCTCCAGTCGAAAGAAATCATTCTATTCCATTCCAAAACTGGATTCGAACCCTCAACCAAGTCTGAATACAACATTACATAACATTAAAACCGTAAAACATTTGAACTTGTTTAAAGTAGCCATTGATTTTGGCGCACTGTCTCCTCTCGAGCTAATAACTTCCCGCCCACGGCTCTGCGGCATTCCGGTCTAACAGACTTGCCGGCTGCTGCCTTTATGACCCGTCTTATTAATATGTATATATTAATGGTGGAAAAAAGAGTCACTCTTTTTTTTTGGCGGAGAGAAAGTAGTGTTATGATACTACGTTCTACTTTCTGATTGACATCGGGATATTGCGTGAGGTACAAAAGTGGAAAAAATCAAAATAAATCCTCCTTCTTACGAATTGGAATCAAACCCACACAGTATTTACAGTCTTTACACATTTACAGGTGAAGAAAAAATTTCGAATTCATTTTACGAAAATTATCTTATTACAACTAAGAAGATTAAAATTTCGTTAAAGTTTAAATGAAGAAGTGCAAACAGGATTTACTGGACCGATTTGAATAACACTGTTTTGTTTTACCCTCAGTAATCCTGTTATTGTATATTGGAAGGCAAAGTGTCCAAACTCTACATTCTCTCCGACTACCCTACTATGAAAAAGCGTGAAGCTTTTTGTTTTCATGGCTATAAAGTCGATAAAGTACCAACAAGTTAAATAAACAAAATGAATATTGCACCAGTATGCTTTGACATAGGTACGGTACACGTTTGTACAAAATACGTAAATATTTCAAATAAATACATAGAATTCCTTCATTGTTGCCACACATTTTTGCTCTTGCAGCGTCAGATAGTTCACAATGTAGGGGAGAAGCTTAAAAATCTATTTTACTATGTAGCAAAGCTTGCTCTTTCATATTAGATGGGGAATTTAAAAGGCATTCTCGCTTTGGAAACCGGCATTACGTTTTACTGAGGAACTTCGTTGAATGTTTATGTTAAGATGTAGAAAATGGTATAAAAAATATATTTTATCGGTTATTCTTGCAATAGGAGGTTAGTCAGAGTTAGTCATTTAGCGTCGGCGTAACTTAACGCCGCGGTTTGTCTGTGGTTGTCATTATGGTCTTCTTAGCCTCCAAAACTGTTATTCTTACTATCTAATATAAAAATTCTCTAGGTTTTGAGGAAAATAATAAAAATGCTATTAAAATTACTAAAAAATGTCGTAAACTGTAAACGCGATTGGCTATAGAAATTTTAAATTATTTATTTTTCGTGACATTAATTCCGCAACTGAATACGCCAAATCTTGATTTCAGGCGAAAAATGAAGAACGGAGTGACTTAACACTGACACTAAGCTCTCTTTGATTACTATCATGCTTTTTTTCAGCTTCACGCTGTATTCCGCACACAGCAGGGTAGGCAGAGGGAACCTAGTGTTAAGACACTCCGTTCCCCACTTTCCGCCGAATTCGGAGGCTTGCGTGTTAAGTGGCGGAACTTAACGCCGCGTTTTACCTCGACAACAGAGCAAAGAAAACGGAAATATTAAATATTTCCACTCCTCGAGTGGGAATCTAACCCACAACCATTCGCTTACAGTCACGTTAGTGCCACTGGGCCACGACTGAGTGCTGGATGCTTTTTTTAAATAAATACAGTTTAAAAATAAAATAATTAATGTATGAAATAAGCGTTTCCCGCGTGATACGCTAATGGGGGTGGATATTAAAAATGCAACGGCTGTTCTAGGTCAAGGTTACAGCTTTATTGAACTTAAAATGACATTTAAAAGTAAAATGTAGTAAGAATTTGACATTTTTAATTTAAAAAAAAGTATCATTTGATGAGTGGCGGAGAAATAAAGTTTAGAGATATCTCCGTTACTTTTTTTCTTTTTTTTTTCTTTTTAAACAATCTTAAAGTGTTATTCCACACTTAGGAAAATTGAAAAAGACATTTAAAGAAAACGTATATAAATTTCAAAAGCAGCGGAATTCGAACCCGCGCCTCCTGAATACCATTCAGGTGCTCTCACCACTGCGCTGAAAAATCTTTAAATGGCTTATCTTTAAATGTCTTTGTCTACTTTGTTACTTAATTTATAGTGCAGCGTTAAGTTCCGCCACTTGACATGTAGTATCTCAATTTTAACCGGAAAGTCGAAATGTTTTTACCCTAGATTTATTTTATTTGGCTAGCACGTTATGCGGGAAAACGCGTGAAGCTTTAGCTCTCCTATTGCTCCCCTACACGCTTCAAGTAACCTACAAGGTAATTTTTAGCTTTCTTCACTGTTATCATATCATGTTATCTGTCAGTCGGTCAGTAAATTATCGGACAGTTTCCTGTAATTCTTAAAAACTGCATATTAAGTTCTGCCTCTTAACACGCAATTTGAGCCCAAAATGGAGAACGGAGTGTCTTAGCACTATATTCTCTCTAACTATCCTGCTTTGTTGAAAAATAAAGTAAAGAAAATAAACACCTAACAGATTCCGAGGTGTCAAATTGTTAATTTTGTTTGCAATCGTCTATCGAGTTTGAAAGGTGCTTTGAAATGTGTTTGTCAAACGTTGCCATAGCAACGGTGCACTTTTACTCGCAATTCAAGCAAAAGAAAGCAAAAATAGTATCGTTTTAATGATTTTTTGATGTTCCGACGCGCAGTTCCTCGTTTTTTTTTTGTAGAAAACTGTAGTATTTCATTCAATTGAAGTTTTCTAAGAAAATGCAATAAAGTAGAACGAGTTGAAAATACGTAATTTAAAAATAGCTTATAAAAGCTTTATTAGCTTCGCGATTTTTTCATTTAAAATTAGATTTTTGATAGTAAAGTATTTCAAATGGTAAGTCAAGACACTAAGTTCCCTAGTCACTACTCGAAATTGAAATACTGTGTGTTAAGTGGCGGAGTTCAACGCCGCGCTTGATCTTAAGCACCAGAGTGGTGACATAAAAATAATTCAAACATAATATTTTTTACAAGCAGTAATCGAACCTACAACCAACCGCCTTTACGATCAGGCATGTTGTTAATAAACGAAATTTATGTAACAAAAATTTCGTTATTCGTCGCAAAACAAAATTAACACGTATAAGTGTACTCGAACGCCGCACTAAGTGTAAAAGTGAAACACGGTAAAATCCATTAGCTTCAAATATTTTAACTTGTTAACATGCAAACTACATGAATACTACAATCTCGACTAAATGGATGGAGATTTTTTTTTCATTTTTTTTGACAGCTTTATGCGCTTTCCGTTTAAGCTTTAGAGGAAAGCTAGTGTCAAGACACTCCGCTCTCCATTACTTGTTTTAATTATAACATGTTGTGATTATTATTAATACAATTTCAAAAAATATATACCTAATGCCGTTGCGTCTGATAGCGTTTAAATTGCGTATACGCGATGGTTGTCAGTTCGAGTCTCATTCGGGGGAATGGTTATATTTAAATTATTTTCATTTATCCCACTGGTTCCCAACCAGTGGTCCGCGGACCACCAGTAAAGTGGTCCACGAACGACAAAGTAATCGCCGGGAAATGGGAAAAGGAGTGTCTTAACACTAGGTTCCCTCCGACTAACCCGCTGTGTGGGGGAGACAGCGTGAAGCTAAAAAAAAAAATAGTATTACACTTGCCTGCCCCGCATATTCCACCTGCCTATAACCCAATCGACATTTTTGACGTTTATACCAAACGTTAAGCGATATACTGAACTATACTGCAATAACTGACATGTCAGTGTCACTGCTGAAAAGATTGGCCGATTTCTAATAGAGAAACCACGAAAAATTCTAAAAAATATACATTTGTTTGCGACTTTATTATTGAAAGCTAGTAGCCGTTAGCAATTTTGAAAGCATGGATTTAAAGAGCCTTTTTAAAATACCAGTCGTTTACAGTCACACGCTTGTGCCACTGGGACACAATTGGCCACACTGTAAACGACTGGTTGTGGGATCGATTCCCACTCGAGGAGTGGAAATATTTAATATTTCCATTTTCTTCGCTCTGGTGCCGAGGTAAAGGGCGGCTTTAAGTTCCGCCACTTAACATGCAATGCCTCCGAATTCAGCGGAAAATAGGGAACGGAGTATCTTAATACTAGGTTCCCTCTGCCTACCCTGCTGTGTGCGGGATACAGCGTGAAGCTAAAAAAATAAGTACCCATTAGATTGAATAACTTTTGTTAAAGTGAAATTTCCCCATAAATTAAAACTTAACGCCGCGCTTTATTTTACCAGAGCGGAGTAAATTAAAATAATATGTAATCATTTACGATTATTTCGCGATAAACATATAATATAACTATAATTTAAAAAATAACTAAAAAAGTACAAAAAGTAATGAATTTTTAAGTAAATTCAACCTCCTAATTTCTTATTATCTTCACAAAATTATTGGAAACGTCCAAAAAGGTACAGAAATACAACTTAACTAAAGGTATAGAAACAAAACTTTATCAACATTCAAAATGCATCCCAAAAATAGCAATTCGTAGAGACAGCGGTTAAGCAGCTGCTGGAATAGCATTTAACTGCGTCAGTTTAATTTACCAATAGGACTTCGGGGTATAAATAACTCGCTTTTCGTTTGCATTGTCAACTGATTGTATTGTAACGTTGAATTTGATGTTTTAAAATATTTATATGTTTATTTAGTTGGGGAAATATAGTGTTAAGACACTCCGTTCTCCACTTTCTGCTCGGTTTTGGTATCTGGTGGGCAGCAGTACTTAACGCCGCGTTTTGTCTTAGATATGAGAGTGGAAAAACGAAAATAACTTTGAATGTAATTATTCCTTCGAGTAAGCATCGAACCCACTGTGCCACGAAGGCCTCAAGGCCTTTAATATGTTAATATATATGTATTTATTTTTTACCTCAGTGGGAATTTAGTGTCTAGACACTCTTTTCTCCACATGTAAAATTAAAATGAGTGGCCGAACTCAACGCCGCTCATTGTCATACCAAAAGAGTGAAGGAAAAATAATTGAAATATAATCATTCCCACGATTCGGACTCGAACCCACAACCATTGCATTTAAAGTCAGTTCTGTCCCACTTTGCCATAGTGATCTAAAATTTGTATCCAGCGTTTAAATAACTACATTATTAATACATTATAAAGCTTAATTAACTTTTGTTATGTAAATGAAGATAATTATTGTTTGGCACCAGCCTGAAACAAATACGTGTTTCAGCTGAAATATATTATAATGTACTGTGAATTTATATTACCACTAAATTAGAAAGTGAAGGGGGTATAATCTAAAAATTGTAATATAAATTTTATGAATTACTTGAACTTAACGGTTTTTTTCATGTGGTCATCGTTTTTAAGCGTAGGGTAGTCATAGAGCATTTAGCTTCACTCTGAATCCCGCACACAGCAGGGTAGGCAGAGGGAAGTTAGTGTTATGACACTCCGTTCACAAATTTCCACCGATTGTTGGAGGCATTGCGTGTTAAGTTGCGAAACTTAACGCTGCGCTTTGCCTCTATACTAGAGCGAAGAATATGGAAATATTAAATATTTTCACTCCAAGAGCGTCTAGTGTCTAGATATTCTGTTCTACCACTAGAGTGGAGAAATGAAAACACTATATATACCAGACCAGTCAAAATAACTGGTTTTACAATTTCAATTTAAAATTCCTACTGCATGTTATATTTTTCTCTGTAATAATATTATGACTTTTGTTAACTGTAACTAAAGAATTAATTTAATGAACTGTATATTGTTTTATATATAATAGTAATAAATATAGTTCTTGTAAAAAGTTTAATCATTTTAATATAAATAATTTTATTAGCAAATTTCTTCATATGAGTTTCATTTTTATTATCAAAAAGAACATTCCTTGATCGTGAAAAATGTTAACCATTTGAATGTGGATTTGACCCAAAACCTTTTTTAGCTCGAATTCCTTTTTCCTTTTTTTTCAATTATAAGAGTAAATATAATCATTCCCCCGAGTAGGAATCAAACTAAAAACCATCGCATTTACAGTCATTTCTTTCCACTGCGCCACAAGTGTCTCTTAGGGAATACTTAAGCTATATTACAGAGATTACCGCTTATTGCATACAGATTACAGCTAACTGTATACAGATTGCAGCTTATTATATACAGATTTTATCTTACCGTATACAGATTTTGTTCTTTTTCATATTGGAAAATAAGGGAATCTATATTGATATACATTATATGAGAATATACGCTTCTTAAAAGTCGTAACATATTATTTGAAATGAAAATTAATAAAGAAAATCATTTTTCATAGTACAAAGCGTGGCGTTGAGTTTCACCATTCATCACGCAATATCTCGATTCAGACGAAAGGTGGAGACAGAGAAAGCTTGAAGTTGTATTTTTATTTCTCCGCTCTGGTGAACAATACATAGCGCGGCTTTGAGTTCCGCCACTCGACACGCAATATCTCGAGTAATGCAAAAAGTGGAAAACGGTGGCAGTATCTTGACGCAAGGTTCTCATTGACTAAAGAAAAAGTATTCAGTATATACTTTTAATAATTTTTAAGTGTTTTCCACACTTAGGAAAATTGAAAAAAAAATTTAGAAAAGGTATAAAAAATTGAACGCAGCGGGATTTGAACCCGCGCCTCCTGAACCTTCCAGGCGCTCTCACCACTGAGCCCACCTTGGACGGTTCAGGAGGCGCGGGTTCGAATCCCGCTGCGTTCAAATTTTTATACGTTTTCTAAATGTCTTATTCAGTATATTTACACCCGATATTAATGTTTCTTTATAATGTACAAGTAATGTCCCATCAATCATAAGGATCAATAGCTATTGAAAGAACTCCGACATGACACCCTTACAAAGTGCTTGTAGTGTTGCTATATAGAAAAAAAATATAAAAGATTTACCTCTTGTTCAGTAGATTTTAGACGCTTTTTTAGTATTTATTTAGCATTTTTAGCATTTCGTCCTGCGTTCAGTTCTTTCATAATTTAATTTTTTGGGTTCCTGGACTGATAAATATTGCAGGTTAATTGACGATATATATTTTTTTTTTATTGAAGAAAGGGGGGCAAACGAGAACCTTCGCTCATGGACATCCACAACATTAGAAAGGTTGTGGATGCGTTGCCGACCTTAAGGGGAGTGGGAGGAAATGAGGGAAGAAGGATGGGGATAGTGGGAGTAGGGAGAAAGAACTGGCTTACATGCCATCGAACTGGAACACATCATCAGATGTTTGGCAGTTCGTCTTTGACATGATAGTGGTCGAGGGCCAGTCGGAGAACGAATCTCCTACCACCAAGCTACTGGGTTACCCGCCTTTTACGAGACGCTGCCCAGCGCCGGAGGGGAATTGTATTCTAACCCGTCCCCCCACGGGTAAAATTTGGTGGGGCTTGTTACTACAAGCCTATTTTGATGAAATATATATTAATTTGTATATTAAAGACATTTTCAAGACTTGAATTTTAAAATAATAAAATGATTTCAATGATTAACTTTACTATAACTACATATATATTTAAAGTTAAACACTAAATAGTAAACGTTGACTAAAAAGTCGATTACCATTATTTTCAAATACTATTTGAACGAATTAATTAACGAGCTCGACTATGAAGACACCAAAAATATAATAAAATTATTCTATTATTTCGATTCAAACGCGAAATCTTTTGTCTATTATAGTATGTAATTGCATTGTTTTTAGGCCATTAGAGACCATTGTAGCACAGTGGAACGTCTGTCTGTAAACACGATTGGTTGTGGGTTTGATTTCCGCGTGATAAAATGATTATATTACAATTATTTTCAATTCTTTACTGAAGAGAGAATACAAAGCGCAAAATACAAAGGCGTTCAGTTTTGTAATTCAACAAACAAGGTCTTAATTTCAAGCGGAAAGTGGAGAACGGAGTATTCAAAGTCAAAGTCAAAGACAAATAATATTATTCAAAATAAGAAGTTACAAGCTTCATTTTTTGAACGTCAAACAGTTTACCACAGTATGTTGATAGTGGATTCTCTCTGGCTACTTTGCTAAGTGAGAAAAAGCGTTTAAAGTGATTTTTGTTAAATATATACTGTTTTAATTTAGAGTCAATACATTATTATAATCTTAATCTACTTAGCATTGATAGATGTAAATTGTTATTTTTTGTCTATGGCCTGTCACTATTTTATAGTCTATGTTTTTGTCAACTCTCTTGTCTTTGTCGTTGAACCATGAAATGGCATTGTATAGTATTTTTATGGAATAAAGGAGGCAAACGAGCTACAGGCCCACCTGGTGTTAAGCGGCTACCTTCGCCCATAGACATCCACAACATCAAAGTTATGGATGCAATGCCAGCCTTGGGAATGTAGGACAGAAGGAGGGAGGAAGGATGGGAATGGTGGGAATAGGGAGAGCTGGCTTACATGCCATCGAACCGGAACACATCATGAGATATTTGGCGGTTCGTCTTTGACATGATAGCGGTCGCGAGCCAGTCGGAGAACGAATCTCCTACCACCAAACTACTGGGTTACCCGCCTTTTACGGGACGCTACCCAGCGGCAGGGGGGAATTGTATTCTGAACCCGTCCCCCCACGGGAGAAAATGGCATTGTATAGTATTAAAATTTTAGAAGTAAAACTAGAAGTGTTTATAAAATCATATTTTATGTTTTATTTCACTATATACATCGTACAATATACACACAAACAATGTATAATATTTAAAAGTAGCTTATAATACAAAATTCCTGTGTTTTAACGTCAGCATTGTACCCGCATATGCTTATAACCAACATAAAAGATAATTGTTATGATGTTCATACAGCGTGAAACCGATCTTAATGGCGTTTACACGATTTTAGCCTAATTTTCTATAAATAGATAGTTTGTTTCAAACTATTGTATTTATAAAATGTGGAGAACGGAATAATGTAACACTATTTTTCTCTTTATGCTAAATAAAAAATATTATGAGATTTCATAAGACGATGGTCTTTCATTAAAATTTTAAACAAAATGTAATATATATTAAAGTATACATTAACGGTCTTATTCATAAAAAGTTATGGAACAGTTAAAGTGTTCTATAAGCTCACTATAAGAGAAACGTCAAAAATGGTATTCATAACAGCATTTTAGCGCTAAACAGTACTATAAGCGTACTATAAAGTTATAGTGGACAATACCCTACTATAGCGGTTCTATAAGTTAAAAAATGGCCGATTCTCAACAGCTGATCATTGAAAATGACATTTGACGTAAGTGACTCGTCAATGTTAGCTAATCGAATTTGCATAACTTATTAATCCAATCCACTAATAATTATTGCTTTGTATCAATTTTCCACTTTTATATTTAAAATGAAAGCTTTACAAAGCATACATGCTTCGGAAACGATAGCAATAATGGAGAAGAGTTCGGAGCGAAGAAAAGTGTATAGAAGCAGGGGTTGACCCGTTTTCCTTATACGACGAAGAGTTTCGGAAGCTTTACCGCTTTCATAAATATACTGCTTTTATGATAAACCTTGTGCGTAGATTGACCATGGAAACATGCAATTAGACAATATTATTAATAAAGTGAAGTTTTAACTAGGAGACATTTTAGTTAGAAAATTTTCGAGCTTTCCCTCAACACCAGAGCAAAGAAATGAAAATATAAATTGAAGTAAACATTTTATTGCCTGGAGTGAGGATCGAACCCACAACTAGTAGTCTTGTTACATGTTCACTTTGTGCCCGTGCACCATGACTGACCTCAATTTGTTAGATTTTGGTTAATAAAAAACAGTTTATTTCTATAAATTTTATTCTTTAGATGTGTAATACAATAATTTACGTTTGAGTAATTCTTCCTTTAATAGTAAATTATTTAATTTTTGTTCTAAAATTTTTAATTTTTGTCTTTCTACGGCCATCTGGATCTCATGAAGCTCCTTTCTGTAAACATTTGCTGCTATTCTTGAGCTTATTGTCATGCTGTAACCAAAAATTTAATATATCTATTATTCTTTTTAATATGTTTTCCAAAGAAGTATGTATTATAAATTAATAAAACTTATTTTGTTGAAAGCTTAACACATTTTATTTATTTCAATTCAATTTAAGTTTGTTAATCCAAATTTAATATTGCTTGTAGATATAAGATAGTACTGAATGATTTTAGTGAATCTAACTTAGTAATATATTATAGTAATAAAAATAAAGATAAGTTCATTCAACATACACATTTCTTTAATCTACCAAGATTGTGTGCTAGTGCTAGTACTTGGATGCACCATCTAAAAAGAATATAATCAGATTTCCTTGCTGAGCATTCTTTAGGCTATATAGCTATTTAATGTATTATAATGGAAAATAAATTTTGTCTCGCTTCCCATCAAATTATTTGTTGAAAATAAAATTGAACTAAATTGACTAAAATAATAAAATTGAAATGACTTTCTGGGTATTGTGGTATTATCGTTCATTTAATATTTCATTCACCACAATTAATTATACTTAACATGTCTTATTACTTATGAATATCATTTAAATAAGATAGGTGACAGAGTGAGATTTGTGTGCTGCTGTTTATTTCATAATATTAATATATTACACATACTTTTTTTCTTCTTTTATATTATTTTCTGTTCTATTCTTAAACAAGAATTGATAATAATTATATAAATATTTCTTTATTCAAAATGAAACACTAATTGGCCAAATGTTCGTATTTTTATATGTACCTGGTTATCTGAGTAAAATTAATTTGAGTATACTGTGAACTCATGAGGGAGCCAAACTGAAATATCATCACCAGTTGCTGGTTCTGTAGTAGGTGGTGAGCTACCAACTGTTTTTAGTATTTGTTTTTTTTTCTATAAATATCAGCTTCTTAGCTGACATTTTTATAATACCCTGAGCTTCTTAGCTGACATTTTTATAATACCTTGAGCCTTAATTTGTTCTTCTTCTTCTTCAAGGGGTTTTTGCCATATTGTTAAAACTGAAACATTAAGTGCCGTGTTAATAAAATAACTACACAAATACTTTTCCTCAGCAATTCTTTCAAGATCATCTATGGAATAGAAGCATAAGCATTGAAACATAACATGCGTATGAATGTTTACAAAACAAAACTTACGTGTTCGAATTAACTGTATCAGTAAAACCAACCTTATCCTCCTCCAACCAATTCTCACTTCTCTGCCTTTTCTTGCTCTCTACAATTTTTGATTCCGATGCCATTTTATAAGTAATGGAGTAATATTTAAAATAAAATTAACACGTACGTACTACTAGTAAACAAATGTCAATAGCTTATCGCACCACAAACAACAAAATATGGTTTTTATCCTTAATAATGTCTATGATCAGTCGAATTTAGTAAAATTATACACATTATCTGTGGTCAATTTACAAGGTTTGACAAACTTTCTTGCCAATTTCATCGTAGTGGCAACATTTTAGCTTATAAACAGTATATTAGTTATAGTAGGCTTATAGTACTGTTATGAATACGCATTTTTTATGGAACGTTTCATAAGCTTATAGAGCATTTTAACTAATGAACGTTTTAAGCGTTCTATAAGCATTTTTTATGAATAAGGCCGTAAATATATAATAATGATTCACGCTTTTACCTGGATAAGTAAATAGCTTAGTGTCAAGACACTCCACTATCCATTTTCCACCCGAATTCGAAACGTTGCGTGTTCCTACCTACATATAATTTATAACATTTACAGACATATCTTTATACTATCGGCACGATCGCGGCTTCGCCGCGTGAACTACGTAACTGCTTCGTTTTATGGCAACCCTCGGTGGTGGGTTTTTGAAAAATAAAGTAGCCTATGTTTAAGCTTAGATTATTAACTATATTTATGCCAAAATTCATTATAGGTAATTGGTCAAACGGTTTAGATTTTTCCTATAGTCTTTCATCCCCTATCTCAACCTTTTAGCGGTTGATTTTTGAAAAAATAAGTAGCCTATGTTAGACCCAGTAACTTTTACTACTTTCATTCTAAATTTCATCCCAATCGGACCGGTAGGTTAGCCGTGAAAGCATGACAGACAAAAACACAGACTTTCGCATTTATAATATAAGTATGGATTACATATTTTCTCTCAAATCAAATATAACATTTATACTTCAAACATAATATTTAAAATAATTAATTAAACAAACAGACAAATCGTATTCGATTTCTCTAAACTATGGAAAGAGGCGTGAAGTAACAAGTCACGATAATCTTTCTGCCTTGGAATATGTGTGACGATGCATAATATGTACGGTTATGACTGAGTTTCATGCATTATTGTACGTAAAATATTATAATATCATTGAAATAGAAATAACAATTGGTTGAATGGATAATAAAATTATTTACAGTAATTTTAATAAGGTATTTCTAAAATTAGTTTCTTTTGGATATCAAATTACTAAGTATTTTTATTAACAAAATAAAAGAAAACATTCAAAGAATATTAAAATAAGAAATGAAAAAGAACAACATTTACAGTCTTATCACAAAAAGACAACCAAACATTTTAAACAAATAATGCACAGAAATTTTAATATATATTGCGTCGAAAACTTAAATTACAATACCAATGTAATTTCGTGTAGTTATTTACATCTACTTCAATGTTATATTAAATTCAAGGCCGAGCAAATACGTACCTAACCGGTTTAACTTTTTATTTGTCATTCGCACTTTATTATGTGAAATTATGTCATATTGAATTGTAAACAAAATGTGTTTTGGCGCCATCTGGAGTATACTATGTGGGCGACAGGCGTGCTTGTCACGTGCTTCTGAGGAACTGCTTTACTGACCCACAACGCGTCCGCCAATCAGAGGGCCGCCTGCTTTATCGACGGATCCGTTCACGCCAATCACGAGACTATACTCTGTGACCATACCAGGCACATGTGATTGAAGTATACTGCCACCGAATTAATATTTTTTAAAAGTTTATAATTATTTTTTAAGTTTGATTAATTTTTATTTAGTTTTTTTGGGTTTTATTGCGTTTTGGTTTGGTGTGTCGGCGATGATTAGGAACGGTGAGGAGATTTTTAACTTCGTATTTGGTTACAGCGCTACATCCAGGTGGTTGGTGACGACATTATGTTGTGTTTGCTTAATCTGTGGAAGGTAGATGGCGCTGTTTGTAATTTCATACTCGTAACTACAAAGTAGTTTTCGTATATAACGGAGATACTATAGATGGAGTTCGAAATATTTTATGTAAAATATTTAAATTAATCTTATTAGATTAAATAAGATAAGATATTACTTTTATTTACATTTTTTATTAAGATATTAGAAAAAAAACTCTAAATACAAGACAATA
Organism: Dryas iulia moderata; assembly: GCA_019049465.1. Lineage (NCBI taxonomy): Eukaryota > Metazoa > Arthropoda > Insecta > Lepidoptera > Nymphalidae > Dryas > Dryas iulia. Next base: position 1,289,314 of record CM032415.1, on the reverse strand, counting down.
ATAATAGGCTTAATCGATGTTTCGACTGATATTTTTATGACTTATACAGCCCGATTATTACTTTAGAACATGATCTGCAATAATTGGAGATATTTATAATAAATTCATTATCTATTATTTTATTAATAATTAATAAATATAAATAATAAAATTAATATAAACAGTCAACGTTAATTTTTGTAGTAATTTAAAAAAATACATTAATTATTGACATATCTACATGTTATTAATGGCAAGATGATATTTTTTAATATTTTCATTTCTTATTGTTAATTATACGGTTAGTGAATAATGTGAAGTGGATAGAAAGAAACAATTAATACTTTTATATGTTAAAAAATGCAGGAACTTAACTAGGTCAAATAAAAATATTTTGAATATGCCTTAACCCTGAAAGAAAGTTACAAAGTCAAACGATGTCGACGTATGACATTGTGACGATGTCAAATCAAACATATGACATGTTTTTTTTCTTAAAGTTTAAGAAACTTTAAAAGTTTCATACTTTCAAATACTTTGGATTCCTGACTTTAAATAAACAAACATGATTTTACGCCAGCTTACAAAGCGTATATACTAGTGTTGGACAAAAATTAATTCCAATTAATAATAAATTATTAACAATTCATTATTTGTTTGTGGGGAAATCAAATAAAATTCACAATTAGCTGAAAATTTATTAGTTCTTAATGTTTCAACTACAATTAAAAATGAATTAATTGTTAATTGTGATTTTTGCACGAACAAATGATCCATTGTTAAATTTTGCCCAACTCAATCTCTCTTACTCTACGTTCTCTCTCTTCGAAAGCCATATTAAACGATAATATAAGATTCATTTTAAAAAATATCATATTAGATACATCGCTTTTTATATATCCGACATTTTGTTTTTATTTATTATTTTCTTTTGCTTAAATCATTATGTTTCTTTTCAGATTTCCTGAGTCACGGGGCTAGTTTCAACAAGAAATACGGTTAGTATCCATATTTGTATATAAATGTCATTTGTCTGTCAATTTTCTTATAAATGTCTGTAAATTTCTGTAAATATTACTAAAAAATATCATTTTTGTGTCAAAAACTAACAGCTGTGAAGGTTGTTATTATATATTATTTTATATTTTTATTATAAATTTGCCTAAATATTGAATTTAGTATTGATATAGTATATAGTGTACAAAAATATCGACATAGCATGAAAACATATAGTTTAGTATTGACAAGTTATTTATTTATATGAAATATATATATTTTTTTTTTTTTTACAATTTTTATCCACTGACATTTTTAAGTCACTTTTTTAATGTTCAATATTTTAAACTTCAATATTTCCTTACTTAAAACAGGCATGGCGAATACATATAAATATTGTTTTTTTTTCCTTGAAATGATGTGAATATATGATATATCTAAGTACTTATATGAACATATATCTGTAAATATGTATGTGATTATTCTTGTATACGAGTACAACTAGATTTTATACTATGAGTCATTTTCTAACGAGTAATTGTTTAGAAAATGCAAGTAATTTAGCGGAAGAACTAAGAACATATATATTTATTACTAGCGGCCCGCTCTCGGCTTCGCCGCGTGAACTACTTATCTGTTTCGTTATATTGCAACCCCCTGGGGTGGATTTTTAAAAAATAAAGTAGCCTATATTGCAACTCAGATTATCAACTATATTTATGCCAAAATTCATTCATATCGGTCAAGCGGTTTAGATTTTTCATATAAAGTTTCATCCCCTATTTCAACCCTTTGGCGGTTGGTTTTTGAAAGAATAAGTAGCCTATGTTAGACCCAGTAACTTTTACTACTTTCGTTCTAAATTTCATACAAATCGGACCAATAGAAGCCGTGAAATCATGACAGACAAACACACAGACTTTCGCATTTATAATATAAGTATGGATATGTACGTTGGTATAAGTAGTAATAAAAACGATTCTCAGAAAAAATAGTTCTAAGTCACTTCGACATTCTTCTGGTAGACAACACGTGGCGTAGTTTAACGCCGCCAACGCCTAAATATAAGACTTATATTATACAAAATTATAACATTTCCCTCAGTCTTCTCGTTCTCGTCCCCAGTTTTCACGTTTTTCGCCTGATATATATATGGTGCGTGTTAAATAGCAAAATCTAACAGTACATTATCAGAAAAAAAATCTACGAATTAAAATATACCTACTTAAGAATGGTTTTAAAACCTGTATTATAAGTTTTAACTAAACGTGCTTAGACCGTGCTTATAAAAAAATGTTTTTCTGCTTAAAACAATATCTAACTATTTACCTATATAATATTATTATTAGTACTAAATTATACACTGTTATTGATGAATTGTAGAATTGAAAAAATGAAATTTTAAGTCATCCCCTCGAGTAGGAATCGAACTCAAAACTAATCTCTAACAGTCAGACGCTGTCCCACTGCGCCACAACGGTTTCATTAGTATATCTTATCTATATATTTTAAAAGAAAATACATACATTTAGCATTTTCCGTGTATCGAATATAAACGTGTAGAGCGAAGTTGACTTCCATAAATGAAGTTCAATTGCTTTCAACTAGATGGCAATGAAATAAAATATTTTCTACATAAATATATATATTGATGTTGTATGCATATATAAAGGAAATGCTAGAAAATGTATTGGAAATTTTTAATTTTTATAAATATTTTTAAATAAAAACAAGAAGAGGCTGGTTGGACTGTTATCGCGATGGTTGTTGGTTCGATTCTAAGCGGTTTTTGTTATATTGCCATTTACATTTAGATATAGGATAAGAAGACACGTTTCTAACATCTGAGATGCAAATTATTATAAATAATATTAATTATTATTGTAATTACGCAAAAAGATGTAGACGCAAATATATTTCTATTAATAACAATAAAAAATCTTAAAATGATAAATTAAAAAAAAGAACATTAAACAAGTAGGTATATTAAATACTAATCCTCAAAATGCAGGTAATGCATAAATGTATGAAAGGCCTATAAAGATATACCTAATGTTCATCCGTACGTAAGGTAGTTCTGCCTGCTTTGCGTACGGATGGTCTGCGTAAACGCATTTCCCAGCGACAAAAAAAAAAGAAAAAAAAACCTAATATATTTTTTTATATTAGATTTAACTTCACGATATTTTTCCATAGAAGAATAGTTAGAGAGAACTTGGTATGTTTACTTTAAATCCGAATCCGAGACATTTCATGTTAAGTAGCGGAACTCAACGCCGCGCTTCGTCTTAGATACTAGAACGGAGAAATTAAAATAATTTTAGGTACAACCAATACCTCGAGTAAGAATCAAACCCACAACCAATCGCGTTCCATGTAAGACACCATTTCACGTTTACATTTCCTGGATGGCCTTATCTAGTCAGTATAATGTAATCCAATTTCCAAATTTTCATATATTGTTACTTAGTTACCTTAAAATCTAAGAACTTCGAACGCTTTTTTCCGTACAGCGGAGTACTCAGAGAAGACGTAATGTCAAGACATTCCGCCCTCCATTTTCCGCTCAAAATCGAGACATTGCGTGTTGAGTGGCGGAACTTAACGCCGCCCTTCGTCCTTGCTACTAGAATGGAGAAATTAAACTAATTTTAGATATAACCAATACCTCGAGTAAGAATCAAACCGACAACTAATCACGTTAAAACCAAGACATTATCCCACTAACATCGCCACGATGGCATCTAGTTAGGGGATGTGCTCCGGTTCGATGTTGTATAAGCCAGCTCTCCCTATTCCTACCATCTCATCCTTTTTCCTTCTTTCCCTCCTTCACCCTCAAGACTAGCAACGCATTCACAACTCTATATTGTAGATGTCCATGGGCGAGGGTAACCACTTACCATCAGGTGGTGCTTCTGCTCGTCTGTCTCTTTTATGCAATAAAACATGTCAAATGAAATCCGTGAAATTTGTAAATTCTATATATTTTTAGTTACCCCAAATTCTTAAATATCAGCTTCACGCTGTATCCCGCACACAGCAGGGTAGGCAGAGGGAACCTAGTGTTAAGACACTCTGTTCCCCACGCACCGCCGAATTCGGAGGCATTGTGTGTTAAGTGGCGGAACTTAACGCCGCGCTTTACCTCGGCACCAGAGCGAAGAAAATGGAAATGTTAAATATTTCAAAAATTTTTGTTAAATTAAAATTTTAATTTCTAGCCGAATTTGAACCCAGAACCTAAGAATCGTTAACCACTGAACCACTGTACCTAATCAGTCAACTATAATATGTATTTATATATAAAACGTCATGTGTTTATTGTATTAAAAAACTTGTACGTATTCAGTACCTACATAAGATGTAGGTATGGTTTTTCTATGCACTGTCATTTATGCATTTTTCTATGATATATCCAATTTCACGCTTTATTCACTTTTTAGCTGATTTCAAAATTATTTGACTTTGACTTTGACTTCGAAACGAGGGTTTTATTAGCGGAACTTAACACCGTATTTTTTTCTTATAACTAGAACAGAGAAATTCATATAGTTTTAATATAATCTTTCTTAGAGTGAGAATCGAACCCACAATCAATCGCTTTTTAATATATTTAAGGCGTTTTGTAGATACATAATTATGTTTATTGCAAGGTTTTTCTGTAGATATAACATTTTTTAAGGGCCCTGTCAATAGGGAAATATTTGATGGTCTCACTAGAAAAGAGCAATGAAAATATTTTCATGGAAATTGAACCTATTACCAACGATATTCGTTCATTATATCTCACAGACTAGTATCTCTATTGACGGGTTAAACACACGTTGGCTTCGCAACGCTGATTTTTCTTTATACAACACTGTATTTCCAAAAGTTATAGTGCGTAATGTTCGTTTTGTTAATTTATTCATCAGATTTATTTCTACTTTACGTATTAATATATAGTAGATTCAAATATTTTTTTAACTTCACACCTCATAGCCGGGTAGTCAAAGAGAATAACCCTTAAAGACTCTCCGTTCACCATATTCCATTCATATTCGAAACAATGCGTGTTGTGTGGCGGAGCTTAACACCGCGCTATTTTATTCACCATATTGGGTGAATGAAAATAATTTAAATATTCCTCTGGGCGGGAATCGAACCCGCCGTATTAAACATTAATCTGCATTATATATATCTTGTCATTTTCCTACATAAGACGTAAATCAGTTAAATATAATATAATATAATATATAATAATATTATAGTTTACAGTTTCCTAGAAAAGTAATAAGGACTCAATATAATATATCATTTCAAATAAATAAACATAAAGTTACCTTTGTTTATTGATAATTAGTTACTTTAAGGACGATAGCAATCAATCTAAAGTATGACCACTATGGCGCAGTGTGCTTGGTTGTGGGTTTGATTTCCATTTGAGGGTAATATTCCATTTATTTTTCATTTCTCCGTTCTGGTGTCTATGACAAAACGCGGCGTTGATTTCCACTACTCAACACACATGTCTCAATTAGGGTGGAAAGTGTAAAACGGAGTGTCTTGTCTCTAACTATACCGAAAAACAAAAAACTTTTTTTAGCTTCACGCTGTATCCCGCACATAGCAGAGTAGGCTAAGGGGAACTAGTAATAAGACACTCCGTTCCCACTTTCCGCCGAATTTGGAGACATTGACGAAGGAAATGGAAATATTAAGTATTTCCACTCCTCAAGTTGGAATCGAACCCACAACCAGTCGTTTACACACACTTACGTGCTCCTGCGCCACGACTGGCCCCAAAAACAGTGAAGCTAGAGAAATAAATTTAGTTTAAACATCTGAATATCTTAGTAATACTATAAAGAAGAACGGAGTGTCAGAGTGTTGTAAACAGAGAGAACCTAGTATTAATATTAGGTTCTCTCTGATTACCTTACAAAGATGAGAAGACATGGGAGTTACAACTTCAAATATTTTTCTTAAATCACATTCAGTTTCTTAAATTTTAAATGTACTTGTTTTAGAACGTCAACTTCATGTTGTTTATATCTAAATTCGTTTATTTTGAATTTCAAAAATTTGTAACACTGAAAGATATATTTGAAATTCATACAAGTTAACAAAAATATTTGAAATACAAAAAGTTTTTTCATCGCAACGTTATATGCGTCTTGCGTATACTAAACTGATAATTCGGGATCGAGATGGTAGTGTTATAACATACCGTTCACTATTTGTACCTTCATATGTTCGTTTTTTATTATTATTATTTTTTTGTTTTTTTTTAGCTTCACGCTGTATCCCGCACATAGCAGGGTAGGCAGAAGGAACCTAGTGTTAAGACACCCCGTTCTCCACTTTCCGCCGAAATTTGGAGGCATTGCGTGTTAAGTGGCGGAACTTAACGCCGAGCTTTGCCTCGACACCAGAGCAAAGAGAATGGAATTACTAAATATTTCCACTCCTCGAGTGGGAATCTAACTCACAACCAGTCGTTTACAGTCACACGTTTGTGCCACTGCGCTGCGACTGGGTCCAAATTTTCTCATTCTGGTTTTATTTAACGTTTGAACTTTTTCTTTAATGTTGGAACTCAACGCCGCGTTTTGCCTCGACACCGGAGCAAAATAAATCTTGAAGTATTTTATATTGTAATTATAAATATTATAATAAAATATATATCTGGCGGAACCTAACATCTAAAAAAACAGTTTAAGTGTCGTAAATAATAGAGCATGAGATTTTTTTCAATTATTTAACGTTCATTATAAAATTCTGCTTCGAAGTAATGAAATAGTACAAATTCTTTTTTAGTATTACTATTAATATATACCATAGTGACGTACATGATAAGTGACTTTACGTATATAAAAACGACGGTTGTAGGTTCGTTTCCGTTTGGGGTATATTTTAATGCCATTGTCTCATTTTTTTATATATAAACCTAATAACTGTTGTGACTGTAAAGCGACTGGTTGTGGGTTTGATTCCCACTCGAGGAGTGGAATTATTTAATATTTCCATTTTCTTCGCCCTGCTTTCGAGGCGCCAGGCTTTGAGTTCCCCCAATTAACACGCAATGGCTCCAGAATTCGCCATAATAAGGCACAAATGATCAAAATAGAAGTGCAAGGTATTAAGTGCATCAGTTAATAGTTAATGTAGATCAGGGGTACGCAACCCATAGCTTTTAGGTTAGGCTTTTAGCTTTCTTTATTCTTCCGATTATATATATGTTACAAATATACTCCAGCTATCTTTAATATATTATTAAAAAATATGACTTAGGCTCGCTAAAAAACAAACAAAAATTGTATAAAACCTTTGCTAAAAATGTTTCTCAGCCCTGGCTACAAGTGAAGCTACAAGACGCGTTCTAAAATGGCGGAAATGAAAATTCTAGTTCCTCGCTGTATTTTTATTTAATTTAGTGATGGAAATAAGAAATGTTTATTTTTATGTTCCATTTATATAATTCTGTAAACAGTAAGTGTAAACAAATACAAAGTGTTAAGTGTGTTGTTAAATTTTGAATAAGCTAGCAATACACTCGCGGTTATGCCTGCGTCTATTACAATTTTCTTACCCTTATTTTCTACCCTTATTCAGTCACTTAGGAAATAACTTTTAAAAAAAATATAGGAAGCGTATGTTTGACCTTGCATCTTCAACTATTATTTTTACCCGCGACGGAACGGCGACTGTATATGTGTTTGGGGTGAGAGGTTGTTTGTTTGTTTGTTTGTTTGTTTGTTTGTGTGTTTGTGCAAATTACTATGTCAATTATTTCCAAAACTATAAGTCCGATTTTGATACGGTTTTCTATGATAGGTTAAGACTCAATTGGCGTATGTTCTTAGATATGTCTTATTGCCTTAACTCACCAGGGGGCGCTGCAGTAAGCATTTAACGTGAAAACGAATGTTTTCAATTATCTCAAAAATTAGTAGTCTGATTTCGATAGATTTTCAGTGATAGATTCAGATTTAATTGGTGGATGTTCTTGGATATGTTTTATCGTGTCAAACCACCAGGGGGCGCTGCAGTAAGCATTTGTTTGTACTTTTTTTGTATTTATTTATCTAAAAACCGAAACTACTGATCCGATTGAAAAGAGTTTTCGGAAAAAGATTCAGCTTTGCTTGATGCATATTTTAAAATTTTTCTTTTTTTGTTACGGGGAAAACTCACTAGGGGGCGCTGCAGTAAACATTTGTTTATGCAGAGCAAAAACTACTAGTTCAATTTAAATGAAACTTTCAAAGATAGGTTCAAACTTAATTGGTGCATCTTTTCATATATGCATTATGGTGACCACTCATCAGGGGGCGCTGTAGTAAGCATTGGTTTGAGTTTTTTTGTGTAAAACCAAAATTTTTCTTGTATTTATTTGTCTAAAACCGAAATTACTCATCCGATTGGCTAGAGTTTTCAGAATTAGATTCAGCTTTGCTTGCTGCATATTTTAAGATTTTTGTTTTTTGGTTACGGTGAAAATTCACCAGGGGGCGCTGCAGTAAACATTTGTTTATGCAGAGCAAAAACTACTAGTCCGATTTAAATGAAACTTTCAACAATAGATTCAGGTTTAATTGGTGCTTCTTTTCATATATACGTTACGGTGACCACTCACCAGGGGGCGCTGCAGTAAGTACATTTGTTTGTGTAAAACTAAAACTACGAGTCCTATTTGAATTCAGTTTTCAATGATAGATTCAAGTTTACTTAGTGCATATATTCATATATGTGTCATGTATGTTTACTTAGTGCATATTTTCATGTATGTGTCAACTCTCTAGGGGGCGCTGCAGTAAGTAGCTGCTTCTATTTTTTTGTGTAAAACCAAAACGACTAGTACGATTGTCAAGAGTTTTCATCAGTATTAGATTCCGCTTTACTTAGAGCATGTTTTTAAATTTATATTACGGTGACAAGTCACCAGGGGGCGCTGCAGTAAAATATTGTTTGTGCAAAGATAAAATGACGAATTTGATTTGGATGCAGTTTCAATGATAAGTTCAAGTTTAATTAGTGCATGTTATTGGATATGTTTTATCGTGTTAACTCACCAGGGGGCGCTGCAGTAAACATTTGTTTGTAATATTTAATGCAAAACCACAACTACTAGTCTGATTGGGCAGAGTTTTTAATATTAGAGTTGCCTTTACTTGGTGTAAGTTTTTAGGTTTTTTTTCACGTCAAGAACTCACCAGGGGGCGCTGCATTAAACATTTAATTATGCAAAGCTAAAACTACAAGTCCGATTTGGATGCAGTTATCAAAGATAGGATCAGGCTTAATTAGCGCGTGTTCTCGTATATGTGTCTAGATGACACCTCACCAGGGGGCGCTGCAGTAAGCATTTGCTCGTATTTTTTATGTGAAAACTATTTAGATGCGGTTTTCTGTGATAGGTTCTGGTTTAATTGCTGCGTGTTTTTATATGCCATATCACGAACTACCACGGGGCGCTCCAGTATATATTAGTTTGTTCAAATTCAAAACTACTAGTGGGTTTTGTGATTTTCACTGATTTGGTTAGACTTAAGTTTCGTGAAAATGTTACGGTGACAATCTCCCAGGCGCTGCAATAAGCATTTGATAACCAGAAAGCATTGGATTTATAATTTCTTTTGGGTTTGCATGAACATTAATATAAAGTATTTCGATATTATGTAATAATATATAATGTGTATCTATTCACTTTAAAAAGTTTAAAATAAAAAGCAAAATTAAAAATTTTGAAAAAACCCACGACGGTTTAATTGTAATTGTAAAAGGATAAAATAACTATAAATCCCCCGCCTAAAAGAATATATGTAACGAGATGATAGGGACGACTTCGTCGGGGGCTGCCAGTTGCAACCTCTATTTTAAATATAGTAGCTAACAGTATAGATTTCGTTTTAAAGTCTTTAAAATACCAGTTATCAAAACTGTAAATCCATATTAAAGTCTTCTTTTTTTGCCAAACCTGTTTTAACAGCAAGAAAACCTATGAGAAGGTTTTTGCAAACTTAAAGTAATGGCAGCCCCGACGAAGCCGTCCCCATCATCTCGTTACATATATTCTTTTAGGCGGGGGATTTATAGTTATTTTATCCTTTTACAATTACAATTATACCGTCGTGGGTTTTTTCAAAATTTTTAATTTTGCTTTATTCGGAGTTTCATTCATAATGGGCCGGTAGATTAGCCGTGATCTATTCCGTTTGTAACACACAGACAGACAGATAGACAAACTTTCACAACTACAATATTAGAATGATGAATTTAATGTAGGCTAAAATTAAAAAAAAAAAAAAAACCATCGTGTTGCACTGTGACAGCGTCTGTCTGTTTACATGATGGATACGCATTCGATTCCCACTTGGAGTAGTAATAAATAAAATTATTTTTAATGAAAAAAAAATAATAAAAAATATTTAAGCATTTATTTCTTAGTTTAAAATTAATATTACTTTAATTAATTAACATTAATTTAAGCAATATAAAAAAAATATGAACATTTAAAATTCTACAAAAAGGAACAAAAGCCCCATACTACCATCGGTAAAATTAAACTCATTTGACATGTCACATGTCGTTTGTTTTGAATATAATGTTGAGAAAAAATATAATAACTACCGGTTTGTTAGAAGATACATACACATCGTAGCGAACAAATAACATCACAACTATTAAAATTCCAGTAAATATAATATAAAAATTATTTTATATGTAAAGCCCAAAACCCCAAATCGCTCGAAAAAAGGAGAAAATAGAGAAAGCGAGAGACATAGAGACAAGTAAAAGCACAAAAACTTGAAAAAGAAAGAAAGAAAAGCCACTCATTACCTACTACGAACTTAAAAAGTAAGTAACAGAGAAACAATTAAAAATAAACACTACTGTAACTTAAACCAATATCACTAACACTGCTTATTTCGAAGAATATAGAAGATAGAAAAAAAATTACAAGTTTACCAAATTCTAAAACAAATTTAAAACTCAACATCAACTTAACAATAAAAAAGAGAAATAGAAAAACAATCAGAGATGAGAAGAAACAAAGAGAAAGAGAGGGTGAGAGAAAAAATTAGAAAACTCAACTCCGACCAGTCGAACCAAAATTACTTAACACTGCTTATTATTATGCTGTAGTGAAAAAACATTTAGAATTCAGTAAAAATATATATAAAACACTACTTATTGTTTTGAACAAAATAAACTTATATCTAACAAAATCAGAAAAAAATAGAAAAAAGATAGCCACAGAGAGAGAAAATACAAAACCTAAACCACACACACTACCACTCAAACTAAATTTACCTAACACTGCTTATTTCGAATCATACAATACATATATTGAAAAAGAACAGAACACAGAAAAGAAATACATATACGAGACGGAAAAAGATTGCTTCTAACGAAATAAAAAAAAATCTACCTAAAAAAAAAATAGCAACTGGCTCTCTGACCACAGTCACTCAATATTTTGCTTACTTCAGATTACACATATTAAAAGAAACATACAGAACCCTAATGAAAAAAACATATTTATAAAAAACTTGAAAAGATTGCTTACAAAAAAAAATACCTCCTATCCCCTCAAAAAAATAGAAAAACAGAGAGCTACACAGACACGGAGAGACAGAGAGTAAGAAACAACCAAACACAACTATCAGACCCAAATCACTTAACCCTGCTTATTCTTTTAATACAATACATATATTAAAAGCAGAGCTTGCAAAAGATTGCTTACAATAAAATAAAAAAAAAATCCCTCCTACCCTCCCAAAAAAATAGAAAAACAGAGAGCTATAGACACAGAGAGACAGAGGGTAAGAAACAACCAAACAACTATCAGATCAAAATCACTTACTTACTTACTTACAACCCTGCTTATTTCAAATAATACATATATAGAAAAGAATCATACAGAACCCTATCAAAAAACACACATTTATTAAAGGCTTGCAACTTTAAAAAAAAATACCACCACCTACCCCCCAAAAAAAAAAAATAGAAAAACAGAGACTCAGAGGGAGAAACAACCAAACACAATCATATCAGACCAAAATCGCTTAACACTGCTTGTTCCGAACTATACAAGACATATATTAAAAAAAAAAACATACAGAACCCTATAAAAAAAACACATTTATGCGACTTGCAACTTTAAAAAAAAATAAAAAGACACCACCTACCCCCCCAAAAAAAAAATAGAAAAACAGAGACTCAGAGAGACAGAGAGAGAGAAACAACCTACCGTCTATCAGCCACAAGGTCAGTCACGTTTCACGCGGCGTGCGTAGCCAGCACGGTCTCGCGCACGTGCCTTCGAACGTCTCTACTCAATCCCGCGTCACCGACCCCGGAGGTCGGTCGCGTTATCACCATTGATCTGTCCGGGGATAGGATATGGCCGGCCAGGCGGCTAGACCGACACGGCTACATCGACATGGGCATAGATTCCAATTCTGACAAATGCTTTTTGACACCGGCACCCATATCACGACGGCATAACATGTTTATACCAGGTGGGTTGTGTTTTTTCTGTCTATAATATAAATATAATATTTTTGAGTAGGTTAAGTCAAAATTTTGGCTTAGGAATTTAGTATTGGAGTGACTTAAGTCGAATTTTTTTTGGTGGTAAAAAAGTGACCTTCGAAATAATGTTCTAAGTTCTATTATAGTTTAGTGTGAAATATAATTTTTTTGAGTTACTTTAATTTTGGAGATGCGATATAACCTATATTTTATATATTATATTTATAAAGTTAGGTATATATAGAAAAAGTTATATTTTATATTAGTTTTAAACTATTTGAGTTTACAAGAGCGAGGCGTTTACGAGTGTGTCTCATTACCATAATATGTTTATACAAGGTAGGATGTTTTGCTCTTAATTTTGTATCGTGTTTTTATTTATTTTGTGTTATTATTATTATTAATTTATAATACATATATTCTTTCTATCTGTATATATTCTGTATATAACTTATTTTACTTAATGTACCGGTGACTATATTTATATCAATGATATGTAACCGACGAACGAAACCGGCAAGTTATTTTAATTTTTCTATATATTTTAAATTATATTATTATTTATGAGGCCATTGCTGCTCAGTGGGACAGCGTCTGAATGTAAACACCTGTTAACGCGATTAGTTGTGGGTTGTATTCTCACCCAGAAGATTCTTTGGTTAAATCTAAGTTCACTTAAATTTTCATTTCTCCGCGGCGTTGAGTTCCGCCACTTACGTGCAATGTTTAGATTTAAATGGAAAGTGGAAAATAGAGAGTTTTGACACTAGATTCTCTCTGATTATCTAGCTTTAAGGTAAAAAAACTAGAATGCGCTAAAAATAAATATAATTTATTTACTGCATATGTCATATTATATTCAAAAGATAAATTAAATATATTCCAAACAGGTCTATTCTTTTTGATATACAATATTATATTCATACTAAATATTAATAAATATACATACGTATATATTTTAAGTCATCTCTATGTGCATTTTAAGTTATAAAACAAATAGCTCCACGCTTTTATTCTCATAGCAGGAGAGCCAGAGAGAACTGACACTTGACACTAGTGTCAAGATCCTCTATCCTCCACTCTCCGCCATAAATCGAGACATCAGGAGTGACAAAACTCAACGCCGCGCTTTATCCCTATTACCATAACAAAGAAATGAAAATAAAAATATATTCGTTCTTAGTATGGGAATCGAATCTACAACCATCTTGTTTACAAATAGACATTATTCTACTACGCCTCGTTATCATTTTTTTAACTTATACTATAGATGTATATCACGTTAAGTTATTATTATGCCCACACTTAATTTACGCAGTCTACACTTTGTCACACATATCAGATCGGTTGATTAGATATTTTAAACACTTTTAAAGTGTTAATTACAGACTTAAACATTTGTAACATATAACATATTAAAAATTTGTACGCAGCGGGACTCGAACCCGCGAGTCTTGGAAACCGGAAACAATTATTATTAGTTTTTTTTTTGTTTTTATAGCTTCGTGCTGTATCCCAGTCACAGCAGGGTAGGCGGAAGTAACTTTGTGTTAAGATACTCCGTTCCCCACTTTCCGCCGATTTCGGAGGCAGGCAATATTTTAAACTACTTCTTATCCTATTTACTTTAAAATAATACACGATCCGATGATAATAATATTATATTATTATATCTAATATAAAATACCTACGGCGTTGAGTTCCGCCAACACGCAGAATCGCGTAAGAAGGAGAGAAAAGAGTGTCTTAACACTAGATTCTCCACCTATCCCACTATTGCCAAAACGGCCAAGACATTACACATTCAACCGTGTTCTTTATAACTTTTTAAATCTATTCAATCGTTATTACATACACATGTACATACATAATGTATGTATGTGTATTATTCGATGCTATTATTACACACACAGTCTATCCTTCCGTCGGAGCGTGAAGAAATCTTAAATATACTTAATATGGTCATTCAGATTTGTTAAGACAAGCTGTTTAGTGTGAAACGGTGGTAAAGTAGTTAGGTATGTTGTTCTTTTGTTCGGCGATTATTCCGCGTTTGAAGATAAAACTATTTTAAACCGGATTAATGGCGTATAATTCTTTTGGTATACGAAAATAGATTTTTTGAAAACCCGACCGTATAGTTGGTGACACAAAGTGTGACTGTAAAGCGACTGGTTGTAGGTTCGATTTTCGCACAAGGAGTGGAAGTATTTAATATTTTCATTTTCTTCGCTCTGGTGTTGCGTATAAGCGTGACGTTAAGTTACGGTGTTTAACACACAATCCGAACCCGGCGGTGCGTGGGAAACGGAGTGTCTTAATACTAGGTTCCCTCTGCCTACCCTGATGTGTGCGGGATACAGCGTGAAGCTATAAAAACGACGTTTCGACCACTTAACAGTCAAAGTCAAAGTCACAGATAGACTTCAAATCTATAATTTTAATAGTGTTTTCTTTGAAATAATAATAATATACGCAATATCTGGTTAAGAATAATTTTATTTTTAAAAGTTTGGTAGTTATTCTCCGTATTAGTACGTAAGTCGGTAAGCGATATTTTTTAAAGGAATACCGAGTTATGTTCTTTCATGGAAGTTAGAACTAGAAATGCAATCTGATATCCTTAGATAATAGTTTGGTTTAGAAGAAGCTAGGTTTTTCTAAGTTTATTTGATTTTGCTCATAGTTATGTCATAATATATATGCAATGCTTTACGCCGTTTCGGTATAACAAGGTAGAGATAACATAAGCTATAAAAAATAGCTTCACGCTGTATCCCGCACACAACAGGATAGGCAGAGGAAACCTAGTGTTAAGACACTCCGTCAGTACAGAGAACATAGTGTCTAAATATACCGTTGTCTACGTTCTGCTATTAATTTGAGACTGCTTGTTAACTAGCTGAATTTATCGACTGGCTGTCCTAAATTCAGCAGGAAAGTGGAACACAGAGTGTCGTATCACTATGTTCTTTATATTCTATCTTGCTATGCTAAAAAACGTGAAACTGAAAAAAAATGATATGGGCAATATTAATTTTGAACTTTAAATGCCGACGCTACAATTTTAACGATGTTACGATAAAAAGTTGTTTACAAACAAACTCTACTAATTTAATGATTTGAATTAAATTGAGCTTTTTAGCTTCGTTCTTCTAATCTATATATTGAAGAAGAGCTTAGTGACTAGACACTATTTTATATATTCTGAACTTAAGTCACTATAATTTACTATAATTTTTATAATTTGTTTTACGTGAGCTGCCAAACGAAATAATATAGCCTTTCCTCGTTTTTCTTAAGAGCTTTATTTATATTAAGTTTTAGTTATTATTAATAATAATAATTACTTTAGTAATTTCATAGAAATGAAGTAAAAGGTAATAAAATAAAATAGATTTCCTGTGTATCCCTAGTAATTCCCTGTATTCCGGTATACAGAGCTAATTAAAAGCAAAAAGAAAATAAAATGAAATGATAAAATTAAAAATATGTAAGTAAACATAGTTATATATTTAAAAAAAAACAGCTTTATGCTTTATGAGATAGTCGGAGAGAACCTAGTGTTAAGTCACTCCGTTCTCGACTTTCTTTCCGAATTTAAATTCAAATTAATATGTTTGCAAGTGTTAATTCATAAGGGTAAATATATTTTGAAAACGCCTGATAATTAAAATGACGAAATACTTTTCTAACCGAATATTGCTATATTGAATACCTTAAAGCGCGGCGTTAAGTTCCGCCACTTAACACGTATTGCCTCCGAATTGGGCGGAAAGTGGGGAACGGAGTGTCTTAACACTAGGTTCCCTCTGCCTACCCTGCTGTGTGCGGGATATAGCGTGAAGCTATTTATTTATTTAATACCTTAAGTTCTTTAATACTAAAATAATGATGATGTCTACCAACGCATTAGCCCATACAGTCGTATGGGCTAATGCATGGTAGTGGGTTCGATTCCAACTCGAAAGAATGATTATGTCAAATGTTTTTCTCTGTATGTTTTAAACCATTTATGATTTTCTGTCTCTAGTTCTTATATATAAGCGCATAACGCGATGGTTGATCATTCGATTCCCACTCGAGGCTTGTTTTTATTAAAATATTTATTTCTTCCCTATGGTACCAAAGGACGGCGTTGAGTTCCGACTTAACACGCAATGTCACGATTACGGGCCGAAAGTGCAAGACGGAGTGTCTTGACACTATGTCCTCTCTAACTACACTATGCAGGAAAAAGCGTTAAGGTGCATAATAAACTTACGGTAGAAATTATTTATTATAACAAGACTTAAAAGCTTCCGTTAAGCTTTTAAATTTCTATAGGAAGTAAGAAAAAGTTCTTTATTATACGCCAATTATAATAAAAATAATATGAATTCTGTTTTTTTCTAACAGCTTAGCTTAGTATACGGGAAATATTTTAATACTAGCGGCCCGCATGCGTCTCCGCCCCGTGATCTCCGTTGCTGTTTCGTTATATTGCAACCCTCGATGGTGGATTTTTGAAAAATAAAGTAGCCTATGTTTACCCTGGGATTATCATCTATATATATACCAAAATTCGGTACAAACGGGCAAGTGGTGTAGATTTTTCATATAAACTTTCAATCCCCTATTGCAACCCTTTAGAGGTTTATTTGAGAAAAACTAAATAGCCTGTGTTAGACCCAGTCATTTTTACTACGTTCATTCTAAATTTCATCCGTGAAAAAGTGACAGACAAACACACAGACATTCGCATTTATAATATAAGTATGGATGTATTCTTTCGTGCTTCAATCTGTACTTGACAAGTTTCCTATATTATAAACATTGTTTGTGGAAAATTTCGATTTCGCTTTCCATTTTAAATAGAATTTCTTTTGTTATATTGGCGGAACTTAACGCTGCACTTCACTTATCCTCGCCATCACACTAGCTATAAGAACACACATATATAAACAAGTAAAAGTATATTTTTAATCAAACAAAGCAATGTATTGCTAAAATTTAAGGAAATATTTCTCCAATCAATATATAAGAAGCTAAAACTTCACGCTTTTTATATATAGCACGGTAGTCAGGGAGAACCTAGTGTCAAGACACTCCGTTACCCACTTTCCGCGTTTGAAATCGAGACATTGCATAATGGGTGGAACTTAACACTGCACTTTGCCTCGATACCAGAGCGAAGAAAATGGACATATTAAATATTTTCACACTTCGAGTGGAAATCGAACCCAGAACCAGTCGTTTACAGTCACACGCTTGTGCCACTGCCCCACGCCTGGCCCCATATTCCCAAGCGTAAATTAAGCCCACGCCCAATCATTTTTACATGCCTACTCTATCTCACTGCTTGGCCTAAGAATAAACATACGGAGAGCGGAGAAATGAATCACAACGTGATCTCAACATCACTAAGAAGCGTTAACAACGTAGGTAATATATTAAAATTGCGGTGAAGCCCTAGTTTTCATACACGTGTTAGTACGATAGCTTATTAAGTTCTAACTTCACGTTTAATGCCTGCCCATTAGCTGGAGCGTTCATAATATTTTTTCCACTTTATACATACCTACTTATATTGTTTGTTTGTGTCACTTGGTCACTAATATTGAGAATGTGTGGAATGTTAGTGACGAGTCACTACGTTTTTTTGGTATTTGTATGGTCGTTTTATAGGAGCGTGCGTTTTTAAGGCAGATTCGGGAGCCTTTATTGCACAGTGGGGGAGCCTGATGTGTTTCCGTTTATATCAATTTTGTTTTCATTTCTGACCATAAAAGGAAATGGGGTATTAAGTTTAGATACTCGACTCGAATTAATAAAAAAATTTGAACATATAGGCATCGAACCCAGAATGACAGTCAGATTTTTACTAAAGGCGACACAATTGCTTAAAAGTCATGTTAATGTATTTTTTATGGTTTACATTCTCTCTCTCTCTCTCTCATATTACATTGTAGTCAAGTTTAGTATGAAGAAGTAACGTACTGGCGGAACCCAACGCCGCGCTTCTTGAGTATAATCAGTTCACTATTGGAAATCGAACCCTTTAACAATCGTTATTATATGGAGACTCTGCCCCACTGCGCAACGATAACCTTTTTTTTTTAGCTTCACGCTGTATTCCGCACACAGCAGGGTAGGCAGAGGGAACCTAGTGTTTAGACACTCCGTTCCAAACTTTCCGCTGAATTCGGAGGTATTGCGTGGTAAGTGGTGGAACTTAACGCCGCGCTTTCCTCGACACCAGAGCGAAGGAAATGGAAATCTTAAATATTTCGACTCCTCGGGTGGGAATCGAACCCACAACCAGTCTTTACAGTCACACGCCACGGCTAGCTTTATCATCGTAAAAATTGTATTTGTCTAATTATTTATTCCTTTTTAAATCAATGTGTAGAAGTAAAAAAAACTCAGTTATTGCCTTTAAACTGTCAACTAATTACAGGTCTAGAATAGAAGTTTCATGTTGTATTTTGCTTTAATAATGTATAAAGAAAAAAAACGATATTTTTCAAAGAATATGAAATTTATATTCCTTGTATATTTTTGTTGTTATTATGTTATTAATCACTTTGATTGTAGATTCGAATCCTGTCTGAGGTAATTTATATTATAGACACTTCAAGTGGCAGTGTTAAGTGTGGAATAAGAGAAGTGATATTTGCATATAATTTAATACAAATGCATTTGATATACACTTTTGTATAAAGTGACTTAGATACTGCTAATTAGATTTATTATAAAATAAGATTTATAATAAATTAGTATACATAAAATGTATATCGCGATGGTTGTGGGTTTGATTCCTATTCAAGGGAATTATAATAAAAAGAAATATCATTTCTCCTATCTCGGACCTAAGATAGAGTGCAGCGTTGAGTTCCGCCACTAACCACGCAATGTCTGATTTTCAGGCGGAAAATGAACAGAGTGTCTTGACACTAGGTTCACTTGAACGACAAAACATAAAGCTTGCTTTCCTTACTTTTAATAATCTAAGAAGTTGATAAAGACAATTATTTTTAACTCAGAAATATGACCACTTAAGCCATCCATACTTATATTATAAATGCGAAAGTCTGTGTGTTTGTCTGTCACGCTTTCACGGCCAATCTACTTGTCCGATTTGGATGAAATTTAGAATAATAGTAGTAAATAACTATGGATCTAACACAGGCTACTTATTTTTTCAAAAATTAACCGCTAAAGGGTTGAAATAGGGGATGAGAGTTTATATGAAAAAACTAAACCGCTTGACCGATTGTAATGAATTTTGGAATAAATATAGTTCATAATCGAAGGTCAAAGATAGGCTACTTTATTCTTCAAAAACCCACCCTCGAGGGTTGCAACATAACGAAACAATTAGGCAGTCCACGCGGCCGCTAGTATTTAAATAAACTTACGATGTCCCTACACCAATATGCACACCAATTTACTAGAGAAGTGATCCATGGAATGAAATTTCCAAAATTTTAACACTCTACTTCACAGTTTAAAGCTACGTACAATATATAAATGAAATATTTGCAATATATATTCGTTTGCTATATCATTCGATATCATTCTTGATATTCCTATTTTGGATGAAAGTGGAGAGCTGAGTGTCTTAACTCACCGTATTTATAAAAATAAGCTAAGGTTAGCGTATTAAAGTACTTTTTTATATATTTGGTGGTAGGAAATTCGTTCTCCGACTGGCTCGCGACCACTATCGTGTCAAAGACGAACCGCCAAATATCTGAAGATGTGTTCCGGTTCGATGGCATGTAAGCCAGCTCTCCCTATTCCCACCATTCCCATCCTTCTTCCCTCCTTTTGTCCTACATCCCCGAGGCTGGCATCGCATCCTTAACTCTAGTGTTGTGGATGTCTATGGGCGAAGGCGAAGGTCGTTTGCCTCCTTTATTCCATAAAAAAAAAAAATGTTTTTTTAATCTTTACACACGTAACACACACTTAGAAGGAGAAATCTATTGTTGAGACGTTATCTTCTTGCGGAACTTAACACTGTATTTAGCGTAACTAGCCTGTTGATAACGAAACTAGATTTTAGATATATGTGGTTCAGTAAGTGAGCATCGAACCTATAACCATCGTTTCAATAGTTAAAAACTTCATACTGACCAAAGTATTTTCCCACGAAATTCTTTTTTACTTATATTATACTTAGTTTAAACTTAAATAAAATTAAGAAAGCCTTTTAAAATATACGCTTTGGTAAGAAAAGGAATGCGAGGAGGCGAAAGTAGGATATTGTAGGCGTTGTTCATACTTTCAGATGTAAAAAGGAACCTGTCCATATATAAATTAAATGTTAAAAAACATATGTTTTTTTTTAATACAAGCTTTTTGTCGAATTATTCTTAGTAAGTTATTTCATTTGATATCCATATTGGTTATGCAGCTTCACGCGTTATCGTGCGGGAAAACGCGTGAAGCGGGAAAAAAACCTATATTTATTATACATATAAATAATATGTAAAAAATATGAACATTATATTATTAGATTCACGGTTACTCTCACTTGGTACGGTAAGAACGAACCTAGTGTTAAGACACTCCATTCTACACTTTCCGCCTAAAATCGTAGCATTACGTGTTAAATGGCCAATCCAATACGCTTTTTTCTTTAACAGACCAAATACTTAACATACTATTATTACCCAGCATAGAAATCGAACCTACAACCAATCATACCTCCAAACAATATATAAATAAGTAGACAAAATCACAAGACACATGAATGGGGAACGGAGTGTCTTAACACTAGGTTCCCTCTGCCTACCCTGCTGTGTGCGGGATGCAGCGTGAAGCTATAAAAAATCGCCAGAGTTCAGTTCACACGCAAAACTGCATCCAATACGCATTAAAGTGTCTTGTGTCCCCTCGCCCAACGATTCCAAGTGATTTATTCATTTATGGTCTCTTGTGATGTGATTACTCTATCTACTAGACTTCTAGGGTTTCAACTGTAGTATAAAGTATGAAGAAAGTCGTTTTATTTTGTTTTTAGATTGTTTTTTTACAGCTTTACGCCTTTTCAAGCATTTTGGGTAATGAAAAGGCTAATTAGGAAAAAAATATCACTTATTAATTTCTTTTGTATTTGTACGTTTTTGTAGCTTCACACTGTATCACGCATTATAGGGTAATCAGAGAGAATGTAGTGTCAAGACACTTCGTTCTCGACTTCGACTTCGTTCGAAATTGAAACATTGCTAGTATTTTTTTTTATTTCAGTAATTATTTTATTGTTATAGGTAATGTGTTCTTCATTTATAAACGCTCATTTAATATAAAAGTTGGTGAAACATATTTTCTAATTATAACAATTTAAAATCTTTTAAAACGGTTTTCTGTATCTCTTTATGCATATTTTAACGTACCCTTCTTCTTATTACATTGTACGTGTTAAAATCAGGCGGAAAGTGGAGAACGGAATGTTTTGACACTAACCTCTCTCTGCTTACTCTTCAAAAGTCAAATAAAATGTAAATACAGAAGAGAGTAACAAGTGATAATAATCTCCTTAAATTATTAAAACTACCTTTTTACTAAACATTAGTTTCTATCACATACGGATATATATTAAAAATTAAATATTTTAATACCACCGTTAAATTATCATGACATGAAGAAAAACTATTCTACGTCATAACTAGCAAAAACTTTAATTTTCATTTTATACTTAATTCTGTTACTGAGTAAGTGCTTACTCATTGAGCTAACATTGAAAAGAGTAAAGGCCACAGTACAGTTAGTAGGAAGAACCTAGTGTCTAGAGACTCCGTTCTCCACTTTCCGCCTAAAACGAGACATTGTATGGTGAGTGGCGGAACTAAATCCTTAATAATTTAGGGGCCAGTCGTGGCGCAGTGGCAGAAACGTGTGACTGTAAACGACTGGTTGTCGGTTCGATTCCCACTCGAGGAGTGGAAATATTTAATGTTTCCATTTTCTTCGCTCTTGTGTCTAGGTAAAAGAGTGGCGTTAAGTTCCACCACTTAACATGCAATGCCTCCGAATTAAGCGGAAAATGGGGAACGGAGTGTTTAACACTAGGTTCCCTCTGCCTACCCTTAGATGCAGGATAGTGCAGGATACAGTGTAAAGCTAAAAAAAATGTTTTAGGTTACAGTATGCAGTAATTAATATAATTTAAATACTATCATCACCCCGAGTGGGAATCGAACCCACTAACGATCGCTTATACAGTATATTTTTTTATTTGACTTCTTCTAGTATTTTTAATAAAAATTATCAAAATTAATGGAAAACAAAACGGTCATATTGTAGTGTCCACTCTTTGTTTTTTTTGGGAACGCAGAAAGGGCCTAGTGATAGGAATCTCCATTCTTCATTTAATGTTAAAAATAGAGTACACTACACTAGAGTAGTTAATATATAATATAAAAAACACTCAATTTTCCGCTTTCTGAAACTCAACGCTATATTTATCTCGTAACGAAGAAAAAAGAGATTTAAAAATAATATTTTTTCGAATAGAAATCGAACCCGCGATTACCGCTTTTACAGTTAAACACTGCCCACACAGCGATGACCTCCAAAACATAGTTTAACATAATTAAATAGTTACAAGAACATATTTTTTCAAACAATATATTTAAATAATGGCTTGTTTAATAAAATAACTTAATATGTAAATTTATATAGCTTCTGAGGCCGACGTGGCGCAGTGGGTCAGCGTCTGACTGTAAAGCGATGGTAGTGGGTTTTATTCCCACTCGAGGTATATATTTCAATTTTCATTTCTTTAGTAGACCTAAGGCAAAATGCGGCGTTGAGTTCCGCCACTTAACAAGTAATGTCTCGATTTCGGGCAAGAAAGTGGAGGGCGGAGTGTCTTGACACTAGGTCCTTTAGGACCACGATATGCGGGAAAGAGCGTGAAGCTGATTTTTTAAATAACTTCTATTAAATATTCTAAGATTATAATTTGGCTCTTTCTAACTAGATGGCAGTAGTGTGATTTTTTGCTTTTGCTATTGAAATTGAATGACTTATTGATTTACTAACTGACTGACCGACTGACTGACTGACTGACTAACTAAATTGTTAGTATAGTTAGTGGGATGACTCACTGTCTAAATTTATTGTTAGTGTATATTTAGTGGGAGTAATTGAGTAAACATAGTATCTGGACCAGTGATTCTCAACCTTTATTTAACGATTTCGAAATTTAGCGGCACACAAAAGTACTGCGCCACAGTGGTTGGGAATCACTGGTTAGACACTTAGCTCTCCACTTTAAATTTACACTTTAATCATAGTTATGTGTTCAATGGCGGAGCTCAACGTCGAGCTATAATTTTTCGTATTGTATATAAAATAAATTTATATTTATGTAATAATAAGTATAAACACTTATAAATTATGCATATTGACGCTGATATAATAATATTACTTAAAGAAAAAATAATTACGTTTTCTTTTTTTTTTATTATTTTTCTTTCTTCGAATGGGCATCGAACCCACAACCACTGCGTATACAGCGAGAGTCCTAACATATATTTTTTCTATAAATTAAATTTTTACTCTAATCAGAGACAGTGTCTAGACACATTGCTTTGCAATTTATATAAATAATTCAACGCCTTATAAACATCTCCATTCTCGTAAACTTCCCGATATTTTGAAATATCAAAACTGTTCCTCAAATGAGAATCGAACCAAAACCTACCTCTAAATTCCCAAAGTATTTAAAAAAAAAAAGCGTTTTTTTTGAAGAAAAAATACAGTAATTTTTACACATAATTTCAGCTTAAAGACAGGGCACGTGTAGAAAAGCCTTGATATTGAATTTTTATTTCAACCGTTCTCGTTTCGAGCGACCATTAAGTCGATACATTGTATTATTTGAATATTTTAAAGCGGGAACAAGTATTAGTATTCTATACAAAAGTCGCGAGTTGTTTACAAAAATCTGACAATTGACTAAAAAAAGGTTAATTTAAATTTCCTTTTCTTTGACTTTAAATGAGTATGGTATGGTAGAAATGGCAAAATTAAGTTTTTAAATGGTCGATTTTGACTAATAATGTGTCAAAATTATATTTGTGTGGGCGAGAATCGAACCCGGAATCATTGGTTCTGATATATTATAAGAAAATGTGTCATAGAATCCATTGTAGCGCAAAGAAACAGCGTGTCATTGTAAAAGCAGTTGTGGGTTTGATTCCAAACGGGAGAATTAGTTATATTAAAATTATTTTTATTTTTCGAGCTGTCTAAGGCAGTGTGCAGCGTTGAGTTACGCCACACAACACGTAATATATTGATACAGAGAAAAAGTAGAAAACGGAGTGTCTTGACATGAAGATATACTTTTTAATTTACTTTTTTGAACATATCAAAAAATGTATGTGACAATTACACTTTAAAATAGCCAACCGCAATGAATTCTACTTAAGTCAATATCGTTATAGTTATAGTAAACTAAGCTTATATACATACAAATGTAGTATGCATATAGATTATTCTATATATTTCAAGAAAATCCGAGAGAATCTTGTCATAAATTTCTCTACTCTCTGTTTAACCTTTGCTAAAGAATTTTGGTCTTAAATCGAACTTGACTGTAAACTAAATCCTTCGTAGTGCAGTGGAGCGTCTGATTGTAAACGCCATTAGTTGTGTGTTCGATTCCTATTCGGGGAAATGATTATATACAAAATTATTCTTTGATAAAGACATTTAGAAAACGTATAACAATTTGTACGCAGCGGGATTTTTATACGTTGCGGGCAGAGGAAATTTTTTTACGTTTTCTAAATGTCTTTTCAATTTTCCTAAGTGTGGAATAACACTTTAAAAATGTTTTAAAAAGTTATTCTTTGATAGTTAATAGAAAGCGTGGAGTTGTTTTCCTCCAGTCAACATGCAATATCTCGATGTGGGGCTGAAAATGGAGAACGGAGTGTCTTAGCACTAACTACCTTGTTTTTTTAGCTATACGCTGTATCCCGCACACAGCAGGGTAGGCAGAGGGAACCTAGTGTTAAGACACTCCGTTCCCCACTTTCCGCCGAATTCGGAGGCATTGCGTGTTAAGTGGCGGAACTTAACGCCGCGCTTTACCTTGCTAAGTGAAAATAAATCGTAAATCTATAAAGATAAGCTCCGAAAAGCGTCACTACATCCTAACCTTATAGTCAGGTGCATAAATCATAAAAAATAACAGTGAAAGTTGAAATGATTTATTCTCGCGAACAAATCCTACCATTTGTACAAAACGAGGATGATAATTAACATATTTTTTAATTCGACCTCGACCCCCCGCTATAAATAGCTTTAGTTCAAAATTATACTGCCTTCATTATAATATCGATGTTGTTTAGAAGGTTCAGTTTCTTCCAAGTTATATACAAATACATATACTTGTAGTTTTTAATATAATCATAACAAAAAATAATCATATATTTAAAAAAGACATTTAAAGAAAACGTATAAAAAATTGTACGTAGGGGGATTCGAACCCGCGCCTCCTGAATACCGTCCAGGCGCTCTCACCACTGAGCCATGCGTTCTACTACTTTATATTTATATTGTTTGTACTTATATATTTTTTTGTAACAAATAGTAACGAGTGTCTTAACATTGGGTTCCCACTGCCTACCTTTCTGTGTGCGGGATACAGCGTGAAGCTAAAAAAAGACGAAAGAAGTTTTTGTCTCACGTCTTACCTACGTAATCGTTTTCAAGCGGTGGCAATTAAAGGCTTAGGCATCAACATTTGCTCCATTTTTTGCAAATTTTAAAAGGGCCTATACATTAATAATATTATACAATTCCTATGTTAGGTCTATATATATACACATGCCGGAGCGAGCTATTTATATATTTATAATCGCATGCCTTTAAAACGTTTTTTTTGAACAGGTAGCCTTTCACTAACCCAGTATTGGAATCGAGATCTGCGTATTTCAATTCTTTGCATCTCAGTTTCGCTTCATTTCTTATAATTTAAATTTTCATGGTACACTTTAAGTTAATATTTAATTTATTTAAGTTAATTGTGTAGAAATGGCGTGGCGGGTTATAGTCTTTGAATATTAGTGGTATATATTAAAGTTATATTCGTTAATTGGTTCATTGGGAGTAGAAAGAGTAAATTTACGTTATTTTTAGAAGAAATAAAATAAAATTATTTAATATATAAGTAAAATTAAATAATGCACGAATTAGTTTTCGAGATATCCCAATTGTATTCTATGTTAAGAAAGAAAAATGTAGTCAGTATCAATTCACACACGTCTTCGCTATTAAATTATAATAATCGTCAATCTAATGAAGTCTAAACTAATACAGCTTTCCCGCGTAATATACCTTACTATCCGCCTAAAATGTTACCTTAGGTACCAGACCGAAGAAAATCGATAGGGGTTTTAGTGGGTAAAAATATCACATAACCTGGTTTTTGCCCCAGGGACCAGGTATCTTTTTGAAGATTTCGCCTATGATAAATAAGGTACTATAGCGAAGATATCATTCCCCGAGTGGGCATCGAACCTGCAACCATCGCTTATCAGTCAAACGCTGTCCCACTGCGCCACGACGCTCAAAATAATAACATAAGATAATATTCGCCATACAAACGTAATTACTTCAACTTAAAATTCACTTTCGTAAACTTAATAATTCATATTCAAATTCAAATATTAAAAAGTAAAATTTACACTAATGACAGTCACCTACGAAATAACTAAAAATGGATATAGATAGTTTATAGCATAATCTATGTAAGTACTATAATAAATATAAAATGACATTTACAAAACATATAAAGGAGGCGCGAGTTCGAATCTCGGTGCTTTCAAATTTTTATACGTCTTCTAAATGCCTTTTTCAATTTTCCTAAGTGTGGAATAACGCTTTAAAAATGTTTAAAAGTATAATAAATCAGTAAAATAGTAAGTACGCGCACATCTTCGGAACTGCTGGACGGATTTGAATGAAACTTTGTTATTGTATAGCTTTATACTTAGGCTAGACTTAACTGATTTGGAAGAGTGGCATACCTAATGTAAAACCATAATAGACCAGCTATACTATAAGATATAAGGAATTTACGCTTTATTGAAAGTTATTTAACGTGATAAGTAATTTATAAAGATTTTCCTTCATTAGATTCACGCAAACGAAGCTACGGGCAAGTGCTAGTAAAAATTAAAAAAAAAAACTTCACACTTAGCATGTTAGTCAGATCTAGTGTCAAATCACTCCATCCTCCACTTTCAGCCTGAAATCGTATTATTACATGTTAAGTTGTAAAATTCAACGCCAAGTTCTGCCTTAAGTAGCAAAATCTAAGATATTTTATCAAATGGGAATAGAACCTACAACCAGCATTCACACTTAGACTTAGACTTAGACTAAAAACTAGTTAAAAATTAAAATTGTGCAACATTACCTAGTTTAAATACAAACATTCAACGGCATACTCGTATAATATTAAAAAGGCAACGCCAGCGGTCAGTATTACAATTCTTACAA
Organism: Dryas iulia moderata; assembly: GCA_019049465.1. Lineage (NCBI taxonomy): Eukaryota > Metazoa > Arthropoda > Insecta > Lepidoptera > Nymphalidae > Dryas > Dryas iulia. Next base: position 1,261,306 of record CM032415.1, on the reverse strand, counting down.
GAGTTGCTTCGAATTTCGTTAGTGAAAGTGCAGATATATTTAAGAAAGCAAAAGTTTTTTTTACTGTTCCGCCCCCACTCTCCCCTACCATCAACTTTCAACTTTCGGTCATTTCTTCTCGAGACAAAGAGATCTGATAAAAAAATACATACCATGCGAATTTTTATGTGAATAGACGAATAAATTGGGTCGATTGTGGTATGAATATGTTGAGTGTTTTTTTTGTGTAGAGAGAAGTAGAGTTTGTGTGGGATGGGATAGAGAAATAGAGTTTGTGTGGGATGGGATAAAGAAATAGAGAAGTAGAGTTTGTGTGGGATGGGATAGAGAAATAGAGAAATAGATAGAAATAGGGAAATAGAGATTGTGTGAGATGGGATAGAGTTATTTTACTCTAGAGAAATAGAGTTTGTGTGGGATGGGATAGAGTTATTTTACTCTAGAGAAATAGAGTTTGTGTGGGATGGGATAGAGTTATTTTACTCTAGAGAAATAGAGTTTGGGTGGGATGGGATAGAATAATAGAGGAATAGATAGGGATAGAGAAATAGAGTTTATGTCGGTTAAGAAACTCTATTCTCTCCTTCTCCCCGCTTTTATGGTTATTTGAATGGTGGATTTTTGGTTCCAAATGTAATGTCTTAGGAAGATAATTAATAATTAATCTTATTTCCGCTTCCCATTTCCGGGTAGTCAGAAAGATTTATTTGTTATATATAAATAAAAAAAATACATTTTAATTACAAATACATACTTTGTTTTGAAATTGATATCATATACATATGTGTGTGTTTTTGAAGCCATATAGCTTATTAGGTTAGTCTGACTGTATCGGGATAGTTGTGAGTTCGATTCCTACTACACCACAAAAGGGCCAGTCGTGGCGCAGTGGTACGAACGTGTCACTGTAAACGACTGGTTGTGAGTTCGATTCCCACTTGAGGAGTGGAAATATTTAATGTTTCCATTTTCTTTCTCTCTGGTGTCAGAGGCAAAGTGCAGCGTTAAGTTCCGCCACTTAACACGCCATGGCTCCGAATTGTCGAACGGAGTGTCTTAACACTAGGTTCCCTCTGCCTACCCCGCTGTGTGCGGGATACAGCGTGAAGCTAAACACCACAATTCAACGCACAATATCTCGAATTTTACTTAAAAATGAAGAATGAATTATTTAAACACAAATATTTTTGTTTTAATATTTTTTTCTTAACAATCCCACCTGCCATCTCTTTATACGAGAAAAATATATATAAAAAAAACTATATTTAGGCTTTCACTATATATACATATAAAAATTAGTATACGAGTATGTCTTGGTATTTCAATACGTCATAGTACACGTTTCGCGGGTTCAAGTTCGGCGTGATAGTGGAGGGTTATCTCGTCCCCCACTTCCTGCGTGTTTTCGTCTCTCATCGATTTGTACGAATGTGATATTAAAACGCTTACTTTCCTAATACGTTCTTAGAAAAAATTAATATATCTGTATGTCTTTTTTTTTAGGTTGATATCTTGAAATTAATTAGTAATTATTATGGGGCCACTCGTGGCGCAGTGGCACGAACGTGTGACTGTAAACGACTGGTTGTGGGTTCGATTCCCACTCGAGGTGTGGAATATTTAATGTTTCCATTTCCTTCGCTCTGGTATCAGAGGCAAAGCGCGGCGTTAAGTTCCGCCACTTAACACGCAATGCCTCCAAATTCGGCGGAAAGTGGGGAACGGTGTGTCTTAACACTAGGTTCCCTCTGCCTACCCTGCTGTGTGCGGGATACAGCGTGAAGCAAAAAAAAAAAAAAAATATTATTAATTTATGGATAGATTGATAGTTTTTGAGTTTTACGCATTTTTTTAGTATAGCAGCGTAATCAAAAATGGAGTACTAAATACTTATCTAACTACTTTAGTATTTAATAAATAGCATTCTCTCTTGCCAAACGATTGTGCGTAGAATAATCTTTGGGTAGCGGAAATTTATAAAAACCTTTCTACAGAGATGCTAACAACAAAAATAAGTTGTAATAAAGCGTATAAGAATTTCGACGCAGCGGATAGTCGAACGCATGGCTCAGTGGTGAGAGCGCCTGGACGGTATTCAATAATGGAGTGTTAAGATATTCTGATTGTCATTTTCCGTCTGAAATCTAGAATAGTTGAGTGGCGGAACTTAACGCCGCGTTTCATCTTGCTTAACAGGGTGAAGAAATTGATATAATTGATCGCTCTCGGTATATTTATTGTATTTTCAAGAATTTCTTGCATTTAAGTTAAAATCTATCTCAATTCGTTGACAAACGCATTATACATTTTTAGCTTCACGCCCTTTCGTCAGAAAGAACGTAGTGTTAAAACACTCTGCTCTTTACTTCATAATAAATAATACTTTTTAATAACAATTTACATTTTTGTAATCGATAACTAAAAAAAAATATTGTACATACCGACATATGCTCATATATTTACTAACATTTACAAGTAATTTTCCATTCTCTTACGGACCTAATCTAATCACAATCTTACTTACTTTACTTTTATTATTTCTTATTTATAAAAAAAGTGGTAAAAAATTTCAATTGTGTTAAAAAATCGTAAAATATACCTTCAGAAAGTCATAACTAACTCGATTACTCTGTATTTAGTAAAAACTTCATTATTTATGTATACATTTATATTAAATGTGGCTATTTCGGCGGAGAGTGGGGAACGGAGTGTCTTAACACTAGGTTCCCTCTGCCTGCCCTGCTGTGTGCGGGATATAGCGTGAAGTTTAAAAAAATGGGCTATATTTATGTCACTACTTTAAAAATAGAGAACGGAGTGTCTTGACGCTAAATTAACAGTTAGTTTATTCTTCTTTTGCTCTCATTCTATTACCCAGCAATGCGTGATAAAGCGTGAAGCTATATAACATATTAAAGATGATATCGTGGGACGGTCGACAAAAGTCGAACTATAGCATTTGATAAGTGGCTCGTGTATAGTACCAGAGGTGCGGGTTTGATTTCCAGTACGTTCAAATATTTATATACGTTTTCTAAAATTAATCTCCCTTCGATTGAATTCCGCCTAAGATGTCTTAAAAGGGGGCAAAAAGTTACTATCATCTTTTTGTTTGATAAGATCGTTTGTTCTCGCGATTTTTACACGTTTTGAAATGAAACTATTTTAACAGGCATAATCGCGAATATTTTGAATATTAAAAATAAAAACATTTAAAAAAAACTTCTTTTTCTGCCTGTTATGAAGTATCATGGATTCGATGCCTAACCTTCTTTTTCTGTCTATCAATGCGTTATGAAGTATCATGGATTCGATGCCTAAGCAAGCGGAAAACGTAGTGTCTTACCACTATGTTATCTCTACTTATTCTATTATTTTTGCAAGTTTCAATAAACATATTATATTTTATAATTTCTTTCACATAATGCACAACCCTAACAACTCTGGGTGTTACAATCCTTCCCATTAAATAATAAGAACTGCACTTCTGCTGTAGCAGCGCCACGTGACTAAGAAAATAATAAATAATAGATCTTATGCGTAGTATCCGTTGTTTTGATTGTTGACTACTTATTGTAGTCGTTTATGTTTGTTTTGTAGTGACTTTAGTGTCAAAACACTCCGTGGTTCACTTTCTGATCACTATGGGTGGTTGAATAACGGCGTTTAACACTGTAGAATGTTTATTTTTAATGTTGTGTTCTGGGAAGCGGAACTTAACGCCGCGTATGATCTTAGCAGATGATAAAGTAAAATCATTTAGACATATGTAATTAATCATTTCCTTAAGATTGTATCGAATCGATGGTGTCTAACACTTTGCCTATATACAGAAGATGTGCGGAAGTAATAAAACAACATTAATTTAAATAAAATTAGTATATAACTATAACTATAATAATATTTCTATTTTCTTAGCTATGGTGAAACAAACCGCGGTGTTGAGTTCCGCCACTTAACACGCAATCCAGAATTCGCCGGTGTTTAAGAAGCGGAGTGTCTTAACACTAGCTTCCCTCTGCCTACCCTATCACGTGCGGGATACAGCGTGAAGCTATAGCTTAAATAATATAAATAAAATTAACATAATCATGTGAGATACTCGGCTCAATTAAATCGGGCTAAAATTTTTCGTCGTCCATTTAAATTTTGTTAATGTATATATTAATAGAAAGTTCGCGATACGTCAGAGTGCCCGGCGAGTGGTGCGACCGCTTGCTTGCATTATAAACGTTAATATTAAAATTCTTAAATTAAATCATTTAATGGATATATACGAGTACATTGTATTACGTAAAATTTTTGTATTTTGTTAGATTTTACCACTTTTTTCCCGTTAGAGGCAAGTGGGTGGTAAAACACTCCTTTTTACGCTTTTTGCGTAGTGACTGGCAGGACTCAATGCCTCGTTTTGTATTTTTTTTAGCTTCACGCTGTATCCCGCACACGGCAGGGTAGGCAGAGGGAACCTAGTGTTAAGACACTCCGTTCCCCATTTTCCACCGAATTCGGATGCATTGCGAGTTAAGTGGCAGAACTTAACGCCACGCTTTATCTCTGATATCAGAGCGAAGGAAATGGAAATATTAAATAATTCCACTCCTTGAGTGGGTACCGAACCCACAACCAGACGTTTACAGTCAATTTTTGTATTTTCAAAAGTTTTTGTGTCGCGAAAAATGAAATTAAATTAAATATTTCCTTAAGAATCGAATCCATAACTAACGCGTATACAGTCAGGCGCTGTCCTACTGCGCCATGACGACCTAAAATATAAAACAATACTCATATATCGTCATATCCATGTATGATCCTATTTCAGTTATAGTATCTTAAATTGAAATCTTTTTTTTTATTATATTTAGGCAAATTACATTTCGTGGAGTGGGAATAGAACCCAAAACCATAGTGTCTACGGTTATACAGTGTCTCCATCAGAACGTCATTAAACTAGTCATATATTACTATTATATTTTTTTTGCTTCATGCTTTGTTCCTAGTGGGGTAGTCAGAGAGAGAGAGAGCGAAGCGTCAATCCCAAATCCGACCAATAGTTTTGAAGATATGCGCTTACAAAGATACTGTTTTTCCAATTTTTTTATAATATAAAAAGATAATTTAGACTAAAAGATCTAGATATAGATAGATAGCTAAATTTAAATAGATAGATTAGGATAATAACGTATATTTTATAAATATTTGTAATAACAGCTTTCGCAAACAACAACATTTTGCAACGAAAACTTTCGCCGAATAAGAAAAGTTCACAAAACTTTGACAAAGTCTATTTTTGGGGGTGTTACAAATTAATTATGACGTATGGTTGAGAAAGTTACCTTTAAGCCTTTTTAACTTAAAAGTTACTTTTTAAAACTTTTTGTTGGTTTTGTTTTAATTTTTAATTGTATTGTGCAATATTTCTCAATTTATTAGTTTTTTCCTTATTTTACAAATTTTCTATGGATTTCCATTGGTCAGCTTCACGCTTTTTAAGGTAGAGGGAATCTAGTGTCATGATATTCCGTTCTCTTCACTTTTCGCCCAAAATCGAGAGAATGTTGAGTGGTGGATGTCATCGCCCCGCTTTTTCTTAAGTACCATATCAGAGAAATTGTATCCAAATTCAGATCGACGGCTTTAAAATGTATCTTATTATGAGTAACTAAACAAATTAGGTGGAAAGTGGAGAACAGAGTGTCTTAACATTAATTTCTCTCTGCCAATCCTGTTATACAGAAAAAGCGTAAATCTAATCATAAACTTATGTATGTCATATAATTAATCTTTAATTTACTCAATTTCAACAATTTTCTTAAAAAATAACCAAACTTATTTTTTCATTAATAAAATGATATATAAAATGGTGAACTGTAAACTGATGTGACTTCTAATGTTTTGTAAACAATGTTATACAACCGTCACACTAACGTACCTACGAGTACATATGACTTTTACTCGCTGCTGGATGAGTATGAGTAATAGTAAAACTTAAAACGTTCGCCTAGTTAGCAAACAAAACATTTAAGCAATGTCTATTTTAGTGGAAAGGCCGCGTTCTGTCTGTTTTTTAGACATTGAATGTTCAGTTATTATTGAGCTTTTTGAAGAAATAATGACATTGTGTTTTAAGAGGCGAAACTTAACACTGCAACTTATCTTCTTAACAGAACTAAGGAAATGAAAATGTATTATAAATAATATTTTGTCAGGTAGAAATCGAATCCATAACTCATTTACATTGCATTTACATAGAAACGCCGTGCCACTGCGCCACAATGATCTAGATGTTTAACTGTACTTAAAAACCATAATATGTTTAACCAAATATTTACATACACAATAATTATAAATACAAATTTTTATTCTTATAAAATAAGTTCAGAGTTAAATTTAACCACCTTTTCTCCTTAAATAGAAAAGAAACCATACTCAATGACTTAAAAAAGTTGACAAATTTCGAAATCTTCAAAATGCGAAATAACTCAATGTTGAAGTTTCATATCGTTGCAATATTGTTTCTCTCTAAGTTTAAACAAAGGGAGGCTGAGCTGAACATCTGTGGCCCAAACATCTATTGTTCTTCCGTTATCAACGCACCTGTTAGCATGCCTCTGTTCTGACGTGGAAATTAACCTTTTTTTTTTCCAATTTGCCCATAAAACTAAGCAATTATGTACTTATGTACAATTTTCTTTTTTTTTTTTAGCTTCACGCTGTATCCCGCACACAGCAGGGTAGGCAGAGGGAACCTAGTGTTAAGACACTCCGTTCCCCACTTTCCGCCTAATTCGAAGGCTTGCGTGTTAAGTGGCGGAACTAAACGCCGCGCTTTACCTTGACACCAGAGCGTAGAAAATGGAAATATAATTTCCACTTCTCGAGTGGGAATCGAACTCACAACCAGTCGTTTACAGTCACACGCTTGTGCCAGCGGGCCATGACTGGCCACAATTTTCAAGGTATTTTTTTTATATTTCAATATTTATTTAATCGTTTTTTGTAATAGAAAGAGTATTCCCAAAATATTTAGATGACTTACAATTTATCATACAGAAGAATTCAACGCGTCATTCAACACAATTGATGTACATATATATGTATTCTAATATGTACAGAGAGGATTCTGTTCCTCTTTTTACAGCACAAAATAATGTTTTTTGGTGTTTGTTAAGGTATTTCCTGTTTTACATGAAAAAATAAGGCTTTATGTTAAATAAAAAAAGTATCTTCACGCTTTTTTTTTGCAAAACGGAGTTAAAACACTCTTTTCTCAGTATTCTGTCCAAAATTGACACATTGCGTGTTGAATACCGTAACCTAACGCCGCGTTATCTGTCAAAAAATCGAAATATATAATTTTCAGGTGTAATATCACAAATAAGCTACAAATAGGTCATCAGCATCTATTCGGGTGTCAGTTTCAGCTAGGGTGTGTTTACAATGCGTTCGCGCATGTTATAATCGGTTATGATTGGCGAGAGTGATTATGTCATTAGGCCGGTCCCCCCTCCAGGGTCGAAGGGGGGGCACTGCGGCCGGGCGGTGAGGCATCGACTCGCGCGCCGCCCGCCGCCGCGTTCGCACGCGGTTCTCGCGCACGCCGCGATGTGTTAGTGAACATGGACTTCCAGCACCAGCCCGTCAACCCGCTCGGCCCGCCGCCCCCGCCCGCCCAGCTGCTGCCGCCCGCCCCGCCGCCCCCGCTGCCCACGCTGCCCCAACTACAACACGGTCACGTCCAGGACGACGATAGATGGAACCAATATCACATCTGGAGGCAACACGTCTTCGTCAACGGTCAGTGTTTTCAGATGGTCTCCGGTGTATGATTATACGAATTTTAATACTTTTGAGTCTTACGAATTTTGGTTTGGTAGTTTGGAAAGAGAAAGTGCGGACGGCCCGCGAGCGGAAATTTTGCCCGAAATTTTTGGTTTTGGTTTTCGCCTCGTTCGCAATTAATTGGTGATGCGTTCTTTTTGCGCTCGTTTCGTGTTGTTACGTTGTTTTCTTTCTTTGTGGGCGGTTTTTTTGCCAATATCTGTCGTTTTACGATTATAAAAATCCTTTTTATATATACATATATTCCTTTAAAATGATCCATTTACTTAGTTAATTTTAGTATTCATACGTGCAAACGTGTAATTCCTGGGATTTCTCATCACGTGTGCGAAGGAAAGAGTAAAGAGATTACTAACGTGAGGTTTGTGTTTGCGGAAGGCCGCGTGTCCGGCCGCTAAGGCGATTAAAGTGGCATCAGGAAGCCCTATTCCATAATGCGTGCCGCACAAAACTACCAGCATCGCTCTCTAGATCACTAGGTCAGAGTGTAGATCAGTTCTCCTTATCAAAACGGATGTATTAACTACTACTAATCTGTTATTGACGCAAACAAACATATATACATACATATATATAAGAAATTAACGAGTGATATACGTGTGTCGTCTATGAAAAAAAAAATTGTAACTTTATGTAAAAATTTCGAACAACTGGCTGGTAATAAAAATGGTGATTTAAACGAGAGATCGTTTTGATAAATTATTGAACACTCGCCGCTCGATACTTCGATATTCTAATGTTTGTTACATACATTTAGCGGATAGAAGCCATACAGAGACTAGGTTCAGAGGCAAGGTTATTGTTAAAGATCTCGATCCACCCACTCTACTCTACTGTATTATGAATTTGAATTGCAAATACTTTATATAATTAATAATAAAGTAAAAATAATTATATATTTATATATATATTTATATATTCGTATTCGCACGCTAACTCGCGAAAGTGAAAGTTGTTTAACTGTTTTTTTGGTTTGGTTGTTTTTCAACTGAACGGAACATCACAATAGGTTTTGTTAATTTGGTCGAAGCTGTGCACAAAAAATACTTTGGCAAAGAAAAAAGGCGTATTGACACCGTTTAAACGTTATATTCTCGATATTATTACAATATATACGTCAGTTCTTTTATAATTTTAAAAAAGTCTATTAAATTAAAGTGTGGAAATATAATGACGGATGTAAAGATGAACAAAAGATGTCTAAAAACTTGTATTGCATATAATAGATCTAGTATTTAAATACTTTTATTATAATTATAATTTATTATTGTTGTTTATAATACTTATATATAGAAGTAGTAGCGATGAAAGAAAAACGTGATACAACGATTGTCTTGAAGTTATTTTAACGTGGTGGGTTTTAGTCTTCTAAAAGATTTATACTACTAATAATAAACATAGCTTATAATAATATTATAATTCAAATATAATATATAGAACAGGCATCAAAAATCTTTACTTAGTTATATTTTAATAATTTTCGCTCTGGTAAAACAAAAGGCAGCGTTGAGTTCCGCCACTTAACACGTAATCTCAGGGCTAAATTTAGAGAAAAGAGAGCTCATACACTATATTCTCTCCACCCTATACATGAAAACGCGTGAAAAAGCGTGAAAACCTACCAAAAAAACACGCAATTTACAAAAAAATAACCCAAAAAGTATATTAAAACATTTGGCAAAAGTTATCAAAATCGAGCGAGACCGAGCGAGCAACAAGTAGTCATAGTCAGTTATTTTTATAAATTCAACCGTTCATACTTTCACTTGGAATATTTGGGAAAAGCGCGGGGCGACCTTTTAGCGACTTTCACCGGCTACACCGTTGTTCTTCCGCGTTCGGACCACTTTTACTTTTAAACTTAACGATTTGAGGGCATCGTGGCGCAGTGATTGGTTTGGATATGGGTGTAAGCACGAGGGTACTGGATTCGATTCCCTATGAAAGTATGATTGCGTTTAATATATGTTTCGTTTTATGTATATTTTTATATTTAAATTTAAGAGGTCGATTTTCTTTGAAAAAAATATTCTATTTACTATATTTTCTTTATATAAATATATTTTTTTATATACTTTATATACTTTTACCATGTATAGCAGGGGTAGTCAGAGAGAACTTAATGTTAAGACACTCCGTTCTCCATTTTTCGCCCGAAATCGAGATGTTGAGTAGCGGAACTCAACGCCGCGCTATTTTTAAGGTTTGAAGGAAGTAATGAAAATAATAAGAGAATCAGGGAATTATTGTATTTAATATACATATGTACATATTTAATATACATATGTACATATTTACTTTTACATTTATACTTTACGCTATTTTACGCCATAGTGACTGGATTTAGGTGTAAGTGAGACGGTTCTGAGTTCGATTCCCTTTGAAAGAATGATTCTATTTACTATATTTTCTTTATACACACGTTTAACTAGCATTGCAGGGTAGTAAGAGAGAGTCTAATATTAAGACACTCCGTTCTTTTCTCCCGAAATCGATACATATTGACTGGCTGGCGTAATACAACGCCGCGCTTTGTCGTAGGTACCAGAGCGACGAATGAAAATAATAAATAATCACAGAATCATCATCATCATTGATTATGTATTAAATACAATCATCAGAATTGTATTTAATATACATATGTACATATCTTCGTTAGTCCACTTTATGTGTACTTTTACTAATATATTTGACAATTTAAGGCTATGTTGGCTCAGTGATAGAATTTGACTTTAAACGTAATGGTCGTTGGTTCTATTCTGTTTGAAATAATGATATTAAGTATTCATACACACTGCTTTATATATAGTTACACAAAACGCTTACTTATTACTGATTTCGAGTAATTCTAATAAAAAATAAAACAAAATTAATAGAAATATAATATAACATAAAAACTACATATACATACATAATTATATTTAAAGCTCGTTCTAGTAACACATAGCGCGGCGTTAAGTTCCGCCTCGTAACGCCCAAAAATGGAGTGTTTAGTCACTTAAAATCTCTCTCTACCACAATAAAGCGTAAAGTAGATGAAATAACACTAGCTCCACATTATCACAGTCTTAGTGATCTCTTTGACCCGAGATATAAAATATTCAATGTCAAGTCTTGTGTACATACATCGTATCGTGGGGTCAGCGCGGAAAATTTGATTTGTTGTTAATTTCGTATGTTTTGATAGCTTTGTGTTTCCGGAAAGGGTAAAAATAGTGTTTTTTTCGGTTTTTTTATAAGTATATAGTGTTTTGTGTGGAGATATTTAGTGTTGGGTCACTACGTTTTACGTTTTCCGTTGAATAGAGACAAAAATATGAATAATAAATAAACTTAGTGAACTAAGTTAACTTTGGCAGTCACCTTTCAACTTTGAATGAACGTTATAATATAAAATGTATTCTAATATTTTTAATTCTTGCCTCTCAGCTTAACGTCTAACCTAACAATGTAATCACAGATAACCTGGTGTCAAGTGACACTCTCGTTATCCACTTCCTGCCCGAATCATAAATATTATGTGTTGATTAATGAAAGTCGTGGCCCAGTGGCACAAGAGTGTGACTGTAAACGACTGGTTGTGGGTTCGATTCCCACTCGAGGAGTGGAAATTATATTTCCATTTTCTTCGCTCTGGTGTCGAGGTAAAGCGCGGCGTTAAGTTCCGCCACTTAACACGCAATGCCTCTGAATTCGGCGAAAAGTGGGGAACGGAGTGTCTTAACACTAGGTTCCCTCTGCCTACCCTGCTGTGTGCGGGATACAGCGTGAAGCTATTAAAAAAAAAAATAAAATTAAAGATTAATGAAACGACTCCCTTTGTCTTACTAGAGCAAAAATAATTAAAATATAACTATTTACAGCTAGTTTTCTTACATACAATATAATTAATAATATTATATTTCAGTATATAAAAAAATCTTCGCTTTTTATCATATGTATTATAAGAAAAATAAAAATTCCCTTAAGTAAGAATCGAACCCACAACTTCAAATTTCAAATAAAAATCAAACTCCATAATAACCGAAACTCGATACAATTCAGATTTTTCTTAAATTAATTTAAATTATTAGCTTGAAGCAAGCAAGGGCCTTAAGGCCATACGAAGGTTTCGTTGCAGCCTGTTTTTTGTATCTATTAAATTTACATCCGGTATATAAATGTATATACATAATGTATAAATTATACATATATGTGTGTGTATGTGTGTATAATTTTAATATATTATACAAAAATAATTGATTATACAAAAGTATTGGAATGTATAATATAATATATGTCAGTTAAACATGACCCATGTTTTAGACGTATTGTTTATTATTTGATATCATTAAATATTTATAATATAGTTATTTTAATTTTGTTTTTGTACTTTATTTTTTTATATTTTATAGATTTTAGTCTATACTCATATAGGTCTAAAGGTCCATTTAGCACATAATGTCTAGATTTCCAGTGAAAAGTAGGAAACGGAATGTCTAAACACTAATTTTCTTTTACATTATTTCTCTCCGACTACAGTGCTATGCAATGCTGGAAAAAATATATGTAAACTTAAAAAATAGTTTAAATATTAAATATGCCTATATACATTATATACTTTAACTAAAAGGAAAATAAGAAATAGTGACCCATCACTATATTTTATTTATCACTATAAAAACATATAAATAACCATAAACCCATATAAATACCGATAAAAATAAAATTTACAATAAATTTAGTGAAAAAAAGGCATTTTTAATATATCAGGTCACAGAAATCGAAAGTATGGCCAGCGAGAGTAAGGCAATCATCGTTCTTCCGCCACCCCTCGCCCCCCGCCTTTTACTTTCTACTACCAATACTTGCAGCCAAATAAGTTATATTTTTTTCTTATTATTATAATCTAGAAACGTGTTGAAACCCGCTACTTTGTTTGCGTGAATCGATTTCACGCTCCTTCCCGCGTGAAAGGACGTAGTGTTAAGACACTGTGTTCTCTTTTTGCGTGAAGATGAGATATTGCGTGTTTAGTGGTGAAATTTAACACTGAATGATGAAATGTAGAATTATGTTTTTTGCTGTTTTTTTTTGTAGGAATTTATAAAAATCGTCTCTTGGAGCTTATTAAGTTATTTTTTTCAACATTGAACATACGTGACAAACTTCAGTTGTTTGCGTTTAGTAATTTTTATTCTACTTTGTCTTCTAGTTAGTAATAAGTATTTTATATATATCCAACAGTGGACGGCAGCAGGCTGAGAGAATATATCACATATTTTTTTTAGCTTCACGCTGTATCCCGCACACAGCCGGGTAGGCAGAGGGAAGCAAGTTTTAAGTTAAATAGAGACCGTTTCCCCACTTTCCGCGAAATTCGGAAGCATTGCGTGTTAAGTGGCGGAACTTAACGCCTCGATACCAGAGTGAAGAAATAGGAAATAAAAATATTTCCACTTCTCGAGTGGGAATCGAACCCACAACCAGTCGCTTTAAACTCTCACTTTGTGCCTCTACGCCACGACTGGCTCCAATATATTCTTTCTCTTTTTAAACATATTCTCTGCATGTTTGTTATGTAGTATACCTTACATATTTAGTGATGAAACACTTCGTTCTTCTATATTGAACTATAGAGACGAGACTCTATGTCTTTCTTTCTCTATGAGAAGGTATAACCGGACATTTATTCAAATTTTTATACGTTTTCTAAATAACTTTTTTATTTTTATTAAACACTAAATACAATGTTAAACATTATTCAAAAATCACATATAAAATGTATACATTTTATATAATGTTCAAAAAAAGGAAAAATGAATGCATCATTGTACAAAGAAAACGAGCTCTAAATTCTTGTACTAGGAACTCCCTAATTTCTGTCATTAAATATTAAACTAATGAATTAAATCAAGGTTCCGCACAAGGCTTTTATACCGTTGAAATTAATTTCAACCTAGTCGCCGCACGCAGCTTCGTTTGCGTGGACCTTCAATTTCTATAAGCCAACGAAAAACGCCTTTTACACTGAAAACTGTAACTTTTATGAAAGTAATTCTTTATTACCTATACTTTAGCTAGACTGCTATAGTTTTATGTAAAAAGTATCAGACTCCATTTTTTCCGAATAGCAAATTAGTCGAGGTAAAGCGCGGCGTTAAGTTCCGCCACTTGACACGCAATGCCTCCGCATTCAGCGGAAAGTGGGGAACGGAGTGTCTTAACACTAGGTTCCCTCTGCCTACCCTGCTGCGTGCGGGATACAGCGTGAAGCTAATAATAATAATATAAGCAAATTAGTCGAAAAAACCTAGGTTCAAGACAATCAATTCTCCACTTTCTGCTTGAAAAAGGAGAAATTGTTGAAATTGTTAATTGAAAAAGTAAAAAAATCTTTATCTTTACATATTTCATATGTGTCAAGCGATTTTTTTTATAATTTAAAGTGCCGCATGTTCAACTTAACGTCATTTTATCGGACATAAGGAGAATGTATATATTATGATCGTAAACTATTAGACCCAGTTAGGGCCAGTCGTGGCGCAGTGGGAAAAAGTGTGGCTGTAAAGCGACTGGTTGTGGGTTCGATTACCACTCGAGGAGTGAAAATATTTATTTCCATTTTCTTCACTCTGGTGTCGAGTCTAAGCACGGCGTTAAGTTCCGCCACTTAACACGCAATGCCTCCGAATTTGGTGGAAAGTGGGGAACGGAGTGTCTTAACACTAGGTTCCCTCTGCCTACCCTGCTGTGTGCGGGATACATTAGAATGCGCATCCGTCGTATTGCTTGCAGTCAAATAACATTTGATAGTTACCAAGCGCCGCAGGATCAAATCCTGCTATTTAAATTTTTTATACGATTTTCTAAAAAATTTATCTTACTCTTATAATGTTAGTAGTAATTTATATATTGTATTAAAATATTATGAATTCAAAGAAATTATAAGTTAGTTAGTAAAGTACATTTATTAAAACTGCAAGTTATTTACCACGTATCAAGGTAGACAAAGAGAAATTAGTGTCAAGGCTGAAGAGACGTTCTTGAGTATGCAGAGAGATCTTAATAAGTGACTCCATTCTCTGTTTTCTGTCTGTAATAAACATTTTGTGAAATAATCTACTGCCAAATAGATATTAATAAAATTCTAGCGCTCGTTACTTAACATACGTTCTGACCCGGTTTTGCTCTCATAATATTAATTTGAATTTCATCACATCATATGAAAGTCAACATGCCTGTTATATGTATGTATGTAATACTAGTTGAAAGGTTTTGTTTTAACCTCTAATTCTTTAATAAAATCGATCGATTTCGGACGGAAAGCGGAGAATGGAGTGTGTTGACACTAGGTTCTCTCTGGCCATTCTGCTATACAGGAAAAAGTGAAGCTATTGACTGACTTACTGACTGTTTTATTGTTTTATTTTTATTTCTATTTATATAACGTATTTGTTAATATCAAGGAAATAAGCATTTTCGATTCTTTTGGGCCATTTTAAGTATATTCTAGTATTACTAATGAATATATTTTAAATTACAGAACGGAGTGACTTATTCACTAGGTTCCTTTAATTTTCTATTGCATACATATTTAAAATAACCACTTAAATCTCATTCAAAATCGAACCCAGAACTCTATCATATTTTAATCAATTTGAACCCCTTTAAGATATTCTGAACAATCTGTTCAATCATAATAAAATATAGCTTATAGCACTCCTGGACAGTGTAGCTTTCTAATTGTGTAAGAATTTTTATGATTGCTTCATTATATCCGACGATTAGCCCTTACAAACAAAGTTACAAACTTTACCTCTTTATTATATTAGTATAGATTTAAAAATAAATATAACTATGGGCCAGTCGTGGCGCAGTGGCGCAAACGTGTGACTGTAAACGACTGGTTGTGGATTCGATTCCCACTTGAGGTGTGGAAATATTTAATATTTCCATCTCCTTCGCTCTGGTATCAGAGGCAAAGCGCGGCGTTAATTTCCGCCACTTAACACGCAATGCCTCCGAATTCGACGGAGCGTGGGGAACAGAGTGTCTTAACACTAGGTTCCCTCTGCCGTGCTGTGTGCGGGATACAGCGTGAAGGTAAAAAAATATATATATTTTAAATAAATAGAAATTATTACGTTTAATATGTATCACGAGTGACGGACGCGGCTAGAATGGTGAGCGAACACTTTTACTTAACCGTTTCCCGTTAACTAAAATGAAGGCGGCGTAATATGAAAAGTGAAATTGTATATTTTAAAAATGTTATTTAATTATTATGTTGAATTTGTGAGGAGAATTAGTGTTCAGACACTCTGTTTTCTGGTTGTTCTTTTTAAAAAAAATGCTTGCTGTAGTGATTATTGACTCTATGTTTTATCATTTGTTGTTTCAAGTGGGAATCGAACTCAAAACCGTGTATGTGATATAATGACGTTATATTATTATACATCTTTATGAAATATATTGAAATTAATAAGTAAGTCAATCCACTGTTTTTTTTATTTTAAAGCAAGCAAACAATTAATCTGAGTCAAACATAACACAAAAGATTCTCATTTATCTATTTTCAGTCCAAATTGAGATATTACGTGATGAGTAGCATAACTTAACGCCGTGCTTTGTCTTAAATAATGGGAATCGAACCCACGACCAATCGCGTTTAAAGTTAGATTCTCTACCACTGCGCCTAATGGCCTCTAATATATAAACGATTTAAGATATAATAAAAATTATAATGATTATTTCTTTTATTAATTATATTATATTAACAATTAAAAATAATTATAAATAAAATATCGAGAATAAAATACTTTAAAGTTGATAAAGTTTGTTATTTTTTATGTAGTATTGCGTTTTCCGATTAGTAATCCATACTTATATTATAAATGTGAATGTGTGTTTGTCTGTCACGCTTTCACGGCTAATCTACTGGTCCGATTTGGATGAAATTTAGAATGAAAGTAAAAATGACTGGATCTAACATAGGCTACTTAGTTTTTCAAAAATTGACCTCTAAAGGGTTGAAATAGGGGATGAAAGTTTATATGAAAAATCTACACCGCTTGACTGATTGTAACGAATTTTGGCATATATATAGTTGATATTCCAAGGTTAAACATAGGCTACTTTATTTTTCAAAAATCCACCACCGAAGTTTGCAATATACCGAAACAGCTACGTAGACCACGTAGCTAAGCTGCGACCGGGCTAGTATAAAATATTTATACAGACAGACTAGCTGTCGCCTGTTGTTTTGTTTATATGCACTTTATGACCTTTGACCATTTTGTTTGCGTATATATGATGACCCTTGCCATACTAATCTTCATTTCTATCATTCTTAATATGAAATATAATATGTAATATCAAATATAATAATTTATATATTTTTTTCCGTTTTTATATACGTTTCGGGAAAATTACTTAAGCAAAAAGTTTTTTTAATAAAGATTTTTCCAAAACACTTTTAACGTATAGCTTAGTGGTTAAAGCGATATTAGATGGTTTCCAAAAAGCGCAGGTTCATATCCGTTTCCGTATCTGTAATTTTTTTATATGTTTTTTTTTTTTAATCTTTCTCTCAGTAAATGTCGGTCACTCCATAAAAATGACTTCGATATATGTATATAAAGTTATAGCTATTAAATATATTGGTATGAAATCGAAATTGTTCTAGTATTATAAATTATTATTGTATAGAAGTTAATAGAAGTTACTTGATTATTTACTCGCTTACTTTTTTTGTTTCTAATTGTTAACAAATAGTGAATTATTTAATAAATATATGATTTATAACGTTTCACGTTTTTAGCATAGGGGCAGTCAAAGAGAACCTAGTGTTAAGACACTTCATGCTGTATCCCACACACAGCAGGGTAGGCAAAGGGAACCTAGTGTTAAGACGGAGTGTCTTAACACTCTCTACTATATCTATTTAGTAATTAATTTTTAAAAATATAATTCTATTCATTTAATTTTAAAGTTCGCCATTTTAAATCATCATATTATATGGTTGCTCGGAACAGCGACTGACTGAAAACGTAATGGTTATGTGTTCGATTTTTACTTGTGGTTATAATTATAGCTAGGTTATATTAATATTTTCCAAGTATTTTTCAAATTATATTAATATTTTATAGCAAGAAAAATTTAGGACAAATCTTCAAATTAATTAAAGTTATTTTAGTTAATAAAATTTATTAGTTAATAAATTTAATTTTTACCCTTAAAAAAATCTCAAATGCTTCCAACTTCACCCTTTATCCTGCATACCACGCTAGTACGAACTTAGTGTCAAAATACTCCGTTCTCCGTCCAAAATGTAATTCCCATAACCGCATAAAATATAGTATCAAACGACAATTAATATACAAAATGAAATAACGTGGTAAGCATTTAAGTCGATTCAGTTAATTAAAACTTGCATCGCGTGCCCGCACTACTGCCCTGATATGATTGTTTACAAACACTTTCCTTTGCTAAGAAATGAGTTAAATGGTTAACTATATGGACGGACGTTCTGGGTTCGATTTCTATTTGAAGTAATATTCCAAAAAATATTTTTTTTTTTCGGTTTAGTTACGTTTGATTTTTGATTGTATATAGTGAGGGCTTAGAGGATAGATAGATAGATAAGATTACATGACTTTTTTCAATGGTTTCTTTTTTAATTTAATAGTAAAAAGTGTAAAGATAAAAGAAAAGATAAGGTGGCGTTGAGTTCCACTTTATAATGTTTCTGATTTGGGTGAAAACTCGAGGACGGAATGTGTTGGTACTAGTCTCCCTCTGCCTTGTTGTTGCACGTGGGTATTGTAAAATTAATATTAGATGTAGGGAAAGTCAATAAATTTATTTATTACAATATTAAAATTTAATTTTTTATTGTTCTTTTTTATGATATATATTTAAAATAACAATATGTTTAATATTGAAATTCGACCAAAAATATCATTCATTCGCAACAAACGTCAAAACATTACTAAGCGCTACTTTCATATACCTACCTCACTAACTTTCGTTAATTCACACATCTACCAAAACAACGTCGACGGAAAACACTTTCACTGTTACCGTTACGCAACCACTTCCCGTTTCCCCCTACCTTTCGGTGCCCCCTCTCTGGTACCCTGTACCCCCCAGTACCCCCCAGTACCCCCCAGTACCCCTACCTTCTACCGGCACTCCTTACCTATATTTTCCGACTAGGAAGTAATGTTGCGCAAGACCAGCTTTCCAGTACTTAGTTGGAATGCCAATAACTTAACTACTTGTTGATTTGTTTTCGTGATTATAGTATGTATGAATGAATATGAGGTAGATACCGGTTGGCTTAGTGGTTAACATGTGGTTATATCATGAATGAATGATATTTGGGATCGATTTTTTTTATGCACATAAGTTCTTTCTATGATTCTGTTTATATATTATAAAACATACGTTTTCATATATTTTGATCAGTTTTTATACCTATTTTTGTAATAATAAGATTCTATATTTATTTTTAACTATATAATATATTACAATGCTACTTAAAGTAAATTATGGCGTTATGTTCCGCTACTCAAAAGGCAAAGTTTTGATTTCGGGCGGAAGTTAGAGAACGGAGTGTCTTAATACTAGGTGCCCTCCAAATCATTCATTATAAATTTAGAATCAATAGTGACTTAAAAAAAACGTATATTTTAATTTTATAATTACTCAAACTATTAGTAGTATTACGAAGTAGAGATCAGAGTGATGGAACACTACGTTTTTATAAAAAAAAATATGCAAAAAATATACATACAGATTGTTTATAAAGCAATCTAAGCGAGCTAAGTCATTACAATAACTCCGTACACGTGTTTTCCTCAATCCATCTCTGTCGCAATTAATTCATTTTATATATATATATATATATAAATGAACCATTGTCAACAGTATGAAAATGTATGTCGATGTAAATATTACTACTGAAATATCTTTGAAATTTTTAAAAATAGATGAAAATGTTACTCGTGAGATAAGTTTTAATATATTCCGACTGGTAATATATATTATTGTTGTGTTTCACCAGTCAGATTAGACTATTGTTCATTGCTTATGTTTACTTAAGAATATTAAATATACTTTATTAAGAAAAAAATATATTTACTATTTTCTTGACGTAGAAAGGAAAGTTTTGTTATTTTTTTCCTAAACAGGACATTTTATTTTTTGTTTAAAAAAAAACCTTAAAATTCTTTTTTACGTTTATGGTGTGCGTCAAATCTTGGTGACGCAACACTCTGTTCTCAACATTTGTTCAATGTGGAGAGCTCATACTAATTATAATATTTTTTCCATTAATTTTCCTACATTTTTTCACCTTATCACCTTTTTTCACACGGGAGTCCGAAGGGGACTTGTTTAAAAACATTCCGTTCTACAAAAAAAACAATTTAAAGTAATCTTTCCCCTGAATGAGAATTGAACCTATATCATTTAGAATATATTCTTATGACATTTGTGTTGTAGTATTCTTATGATATTTTAGCTTAATTGAGTGTAGTACTCATGAGACGATGATTGTAGATTTGATTCCCATGTATAAACATATTTATTTAAAAATACATTATTGTGATTGAATACAAAAACAATTTACAAATACAGCAAAAGTATCTATAAGTCATAATGTTTAACTCAAATTAAATATTTTTTTAGCTTCACGCTGTATCCCGCACACAGCAGGGTAGGCAGAGGGAACCTAGTGTTAAGACACTCCGTTCCCACTTAAAAATTAAATTAAATTGACAAATATCGCAAAAGTATTAACATTACAAAAAAAATAATCTCAACACAGCCAATCTATAAGTAATTTAGTTACCAAAACACAAATTGCTAGAAGCAATGAAATAACGTTGCGGGGCGAAGGGCAAATCGGGCGTTCGACAACTTTCCCGCAGTGAGAGTGGCAGTTAAGTCGCATTTTGAACACTTTCTCTACCATAATCCATTGCCGAATACTAAGTTATGCGTCTTAGGTGTACCTCAGTGTTCGCGCCTGGGGCCGCTACTTTATTTCATCTATGATTTTTGATTATTATATTTTTATATGTATGTGTGTTGTAGATTTATTTATTGTTTGGTATAGTCTTTTAAATCTCTATTTATTTTGTCTTGTCCTTATAGTTTATTATGAACGTTTTCTTTATAATAACCATTGTCTAATGTTAGTAGGAAACAATACTTTGTTTCAATTATATATTTTCAATATCTAAATTTGCATAGTGATGTAACTCTCTGTTTTATTTTAGTGACAGTTACTGAATTTATTTAATAAAGTCATGCTTATTCTTAGGATAACATTTCTGCTTGCATATCGAACTTTCAGGTTAAATTTATATTTTTTAACTCTCTACCCTTAAATTTGTATCCTTACTCTAAGATTTTCTTTAACGTATATGATTATATGTAGCTTAAATCTAAAACACCTGTTGTTTACGTATTGTTCTGTATTGTTACACCTGTTAATAACATTTAGTTATTTGTTTTATAAAGAAACATGTGTATTCAATTTCTCACATGCAATAGTTATGTAGTACAAATTAGTAATCTAAATATAAAATGATGACGAAGAGTTTTGTCACTTATTATGAAGTATTTGTTCGTATTTGTGTGTTAAATGGGAGAACGAAGTGTCTTGACACTACGTTTTCTCTGTTTACTGCTAATTTATTTACATAGACAGGCAAATAACAGTTGTATATTAATCAATTTTGTTATCCAAACTCCAAACTGAAAATGAAACTCAAAAACCCCAATTAACTTAAACTACAATTAGCCACACACCAAAAAAATAAGCAAAAACTTAGCAAAAAGTAACAGTTTTTCTTACAAATCAAAGCAAAGAAAGGCAAATAATAGTTGCGCACAGCCCGATGGCGTCATCTAACTTTCTCCGATGTAAGTGAGAGTGGTCTGACTGGCGGTCCGGAAGCTAGACGCTCGCTTCCTACTATCTTACTTGCACGCGTGGTTTTAAATGACCCATATTGCGTTTTATATTACATTTTGTTAAGTTATTGGGTATTTTTTTGGTTTGTTTTGTTGGAGATATGTTGAATGGGTGGAGAATAGTGATTTGGCTCTCTGTTTTTTTTTTTGTTTCTTGTAATTTTTTTATATATTTTGGTTGGTTTGGCCTGTAATTTGGTTAGATTTGCTAATAACTTGTATTTTATTTGTTTGTAAAGAAGTTATTATATTTCTTTCTAAAGTATAGTACGAAGTGACTGATTACTGTATAAAGAAAATCTTTATGAAGACCTTTTATATATTTAAAAGAATAATACTAATAATCAATAAACTAAATAATGTGTCAAATTCAGGCGGAAGTAAAGAACGGAGTGTCTTTACACTAATTTCTCTCTGGCTACCCTTCTATGTGGAGAAAACATGAAGCTAAAATGGTATATTTCAAAATTCTCGAAATCATTACGTTTAATTTCTTTGTGTTTTTTCATAAAACCACATCATTTAATAATATAATATACAACATTAAACAATCAAAATTTTCAATCAAGACTACTATAGAATATCTAGAATAAAATAATGAGAATAAAATATCTAGAATAGAATAGAATAGAATAGTAAAACAGAATAATACCAACAACAAATACAAGATTACGATACACAACACGTAACGCGTGCACCGGAACGATTGAAAGTGTACGTAACCTCACTTCCCATTTCCATCGCTTCCAAGTTTTTCACTAGGAAATACTTGTTATTACATTATAACTTTTAATTATGTGATTATTTAACCAATTAACACCATTTTTTATTACTTTATATATACAAGTATATATATAGATAATATGTCTGTATGTACGTTTAAATATATAATGTATAAGAATCAATTTCGGTTAAAAAAGGTTTTATTCAAATCTGTTCAGTAGTTTTAAAGATTAGAGTAAAAGTTATTAAAGTTATGTATATTTTATACTTTGGGATGAGTCATGGCGCAGTGGCACGAACGTGTGACTGTAAATGACAGGTTGTGGGTTCGATGCCCACTCGAGGAGTACAAATATTTATTATTTCTATTCCTTCGCTCTGGTGTCAAAGGTAAAGCGCGGCGTTAAGTTCCGCAACTTAGCACGCAACGGTGTGTCTTAACACTAGGTTCCCTCTGCCTACCTTGCTGTGTGCAGGATACAGCGTGAAGCTAAAAAAAAATGCTAGTAGCTGCCAGCAGCTTCATTTACGTGGACTTGATGACTGGTTATATGAATATATGGATAACTTTAGTTTAAGCGCAATTTCCTTATATGTTATAGTATAGGTGATCTATTTACTACCTACGGTTCCAAATCAGGTGTTACACTCTTCTTATCAATCCTGAATAAGTTTAAAATGTTTCACTTAACTTATTAGAAATTTTAAACGTATAGATAGGTCTAATAATAGTCTAGATTTGTGTCTAATGTCTTATGTCTAATAAAATGTTAAATATAATGATTCACCGAATCAGAATGGAACCCCCAACCACTTGTTTACGGTCAAACGCTGTCCCACTGCGCCACAACAGCCTTTATTCCTACTATATCCTTGTTATTAAGAACAAGCATTTCAAAAAACTATAATAGTGTATAATGTATAATTTTTCCTCGTCCCAGATGCTTTTTTGTCGATTCCGATACGATGACGATGTGACTAATAAAAAATTGCAAATAACTTTCACAAGCCATAAAATGAAATTGGTTAATATTTCACATTATGACACTCTATATGTAAATGTCACACTTATTAGAGAGAGAGAGAGAGAGAGAGAGGGAGAGAGAAACATAATAGGGTTGTCAGAGAGATCTTAGTGTCAATATATTCCGTTTCTTATTTTTTCTATTTATAACTTAATTCTTTTTTTAAGTTACGTTAAGTGGCCAGTCGTGGCCCAGTGGCACTAGCGTGTGACTGCAAACTAATGGTTGTGGGTTCGATTCCCACTCGAGGAGTGGAAATTATATTTCCATTTTCTTCGCTCTGGTGTCGAGGTAAAGCGCGGCGTTAAGTTCCGCCACTTAACACACAAGCCTCCGATTTCGGCGGAAAGTGTAGTCAGAGAGAGCCTAGTGTCAAGACACTCCATTCTCCATTTCCCTTCTTATACAGAGAGAGATTTAAGATATGTACAAAACTAAATATAACACAAAGATTCAGAGGTAAATAAGAGTTAAATCGTTTATTGTTAGTTGAAGAAGTTATTGCAATTGTTAGTAATCGTTCGTTTCCTATAATATTAAGTTAATGTGGCCATCATGGCTCAGTGGAAAGCGTGTGAATGTAAACACGATTGATCGTAAGTTCGATTCCCGCTCAGAAGATTGATTATATTTAAAACTATTTTCATTTCTCCGCTCCAGTCTGTCTTAGGTAGACAAAACGTGCCGTTAAATTCCACCCATTCCATGGAGAACGGAGTGTCATAACACTGAGCTATCTTTGACTACACTGCTACACGAGAAACAGCGTAAAACTGAAAAAAATAATCAATATAAATAACTATAAGTGTAACATAAAATAACTATATCCAAAATAACTTTATAAAAAAACTATAATATAATATAACAATATCAATTTCTAAAGCAAACTCAAAAATAAGACCAATTATAGCAAATTGTCGCCATAATTAAAAAAAAAATCATCCCAAACTCTTTGTATCAGCCGAGAATTGAACTGGTGACCTACAGCAAACCACGCCACGTGACACCATCAGAACAATATAACTAGCATGCATTCATAATTAAACGAATGGAATTGTTCTCACGGACAGAGTTATGTTTTTCTTTTCTATTTGCACGCGTTGGTTGACGTATTTACATATTATTTCGAAGAACTTATAATTATATTTAATTTTTATTACTGATATATATCTATAGTGGTAGAATAGAATATATTTACTTGGGAAATAGGAATAAAGATTGTCTAGATAGTCGTAGGTTCGATATTCGAAGGCAAGTGCTTAGAAATCTATAAATATTTGAATGCAGCGGGATTCGAACCCGCATCTCTTGAACTGTTCAAGCGCTCTGATCTATTGTTATGTTAAGTTAAGTTAATTTCAATTTTAATAAGAAATAAAGGGTCTATAACATATTTTTAAATTATTTTGCTATATTTTAAACATATGAACGTTAGTAATATCGACTTATAAGCTAAATAATATGAGTAAAAAAGGCTAGTTTCCTGTACATCATTCAATTACCATTATAACTTAAGTCATTATCAAACCAAACAGCAATCAAAACTATTGGTAAGTACTTAAAAGTAGCCTAATTCGAACTTAGAGTCCAAATCTTATTATTATCTTAACAACTACTGTACCATAAGAACATTATATCAATAAAATAATATCATATATTCACGTTTTTCTAACTATTAAATATAATAAAGTGTCTATTTTAAGTCGAAATAAACTAGAATTCTCCACATTTTTCGTACACGCGGGTAAGTAACGTGCGCTGTCTAACTTGAGGGTAGTTCGAACATAATATAGGTGTTAAGTTTATTTTCGGGGCACTAAAGCCCTTTGTCCGCTCACGAGGCGGCACGCCCGTGGCCTGCCTCGTGACACCCCACGCACGTGTAGCCGCCTTGCCGTAGCCGCTTCATTTATATACAAGTAAAGCCGACGATAAAAAAACATTTTTCATCTTTTTGCATTATATTCATAGAAAATATGATGTTTTATCCACATTATTTTTGCTATAACCAAGCCTTTTTGCTGTTTAATTAGCTATTTGTATTTTAAATTAAATTTTTACTATTGCTTAATCAATATATTACCACGATATGAATACGCGGTGCGAATTGTATACGCTTTGCGAATGTACATATACATAACATAGGTATGTCTTACACATATCGTGATTAACATACTTTTATACATATATACATATATTTTGTTCGTATATAGTGTGATACATTGCATTCGCTAGCCTGAACCTGTGTTCGCAGCCACGATCTTATCCCCCTAGGTTACTATTGTTATTTTTACAAATGTGGGGGTAGAAACTGGCTCTGATGGTCGCGAGCTGCAGTGACCGGGCTTTCGCTTGTTACAGGCAAATCAGTGAACAGCAAAGACGCGCTTGAAGACAAGAAAGATGACAGTGAGCTGTGGGAGGCCCAGGCTGCCTTCCTCGGGCCCAACCTGTGGGACAAGACCCTCCCATACGACCCAGATCTCAAGGTACAAGAAGTCAGTAATCGCCACTTTATTACCTATTGCGTGTTGCGTGTTGTGTACGTCTCTAGCTTCTGTTCCGCATTAGGTAATATTGTAGCTCACCCGCCTCTAATCCCCCCCAGTCAATGTTGTCCTTTTATTTGATCTAATGTTTGACACCAATCAAGTGAAATATCATATCCTGAACATTGCATATGAAATTTCCCTTCGTAGCTTCTGAGGAAGTGCTTTTTTTCTAATTTTGTTTTTGTATTATTGTTATACGATTATTGTTTGTTTATTTGTATTTTCTATATTATTAGCATAAGTATTGCCTTTGCGAAATTGCGAATGCGATGTAGCTGTGCAGTGGCTGGCGCTGTGTATAGCGCTGCGTGACATATCAATTGCTTTCAGTACGTGGACTTAGACGAGTTCCTGTCGGAGAATGGCATGCCGGGAGAAGGTTTGGGCGGCGGCCACTTGGGCGGTTCCGCCTTCGGGGGCGGCGCCGGCCTGGCCCTGGGCCTTCAAGCGCCAGTCACCAAGCGCGAGAGATCGCCCTCCCCATCGGATTGCATGAGTCCGGATACAATTAACCCTCCGCTGTCGCCTGCCGACTCCAGTATGTATATCTGATTATTTTATTTGGTCTAGTTTATAACTAGTTTAGATTTTAAATATTTCTTAGTATTTTTTTTAGATATCGTAGTGATATTTCTTAGATAAAGACATAGTTCCCCTATTATAGCCAATTACTTAGCTGCTTAACCATTTTTTTACTGTAGACCGATTTAATAACTAAAATCCTGTTTACAAACAACCACTTCCTATTTTGATTAAAATTTCTCTAATTTCCAATCAATATTCAATTTGAGTCACAATTATTGTTTACTATCCCCGTCCCTACATCAATTATGGCAATAATTTCACGGCCAATGCTATCAAATTACAGCCTTCTCGATGGCGTCATCAGGTCGGGACTTCGACCCGAGGACACGAGCTTTCTCCGACGAGGAGTTGAAGCCGCAGCCGATGATCAAGAAGTCCAGGAAACAGGTAAATGAAGTTAGTGCGCTGATCATTCCTAGCGGCATGCTGCAAACTGCCTGCGGGGTGCGGCGTCACTTAACACTACACTGTCCACTGTACACCGTCATTTTTGGTTGGTTTGGTGGGATGAAATAAAACCTTGAATTTTTGTCTAAATTTTAATTGATTGATTAGTTTTTATAGTATAGTTTTTATTTAAATTTGATATTTATGAATATTTTTTTTTTGAATTCGCGATGTTACATACGATATTACTCCTATGGCTAACCTCTTTAAGGCTCTCTGTTCTCCGTTTACTTAAAAATATAGTAGTTTTTTTTTGGATTGTCATGTGTCTCATACATTCTATTGTAATGGAAAAACAAAGAAAGAAAGGACTCGACTTATATTGACTCCCTTCTCCATCCACTCTTTATACATTTAAAAATATTTAATATTTTTTGATAACATGAATTATATTCCTAAA
Source organism: Dryas iulia moderata (assembly GCA_019049465.1). NCBI lineage: Eukaryota > Metazoa > Arthropoda > Insecta > Lepidoptera > Nymphalidae > Dryas > Dryas iulia. The sequence continues at coordinate 1,233,764 of CM032415.1, read as the reverse complement.
AACCTTGAATGCCTTTGTAATTGCTCAAGTTTTTCGTCTCATACCGTTATTGTACTAGTAGAAACATTCACAGAGATAGAACCTAGATTCAAGAAACTCCATTCTCACAAAATATTATAATTCTAAAATAAAAAAATAGCCTTTATTGCTCCTTATTGTATGTATCTTGCAGTGAAAGTCCCATCAAAATCAGACCAGCCTTTTCAGAGATTAGCCGAAACAAACAGACAGACAGACAAAAATTCTAAAACATGGTGTTAAATAGAAAAATGGATACGCATATAGTAAAAAGCGGTTATTTTAATATTACAAACACACACACCAATTTTATTTATTTGTGTAGATACTGACATGTTCTAAAATCGCTATAAAAACATTATTTATAGTACATTTGTCAATTTAACTTCGTTATATTATTGTATGAAGTATAGTATAGAATAGAAACAATAATCGTCACAGTACATGTTTATCAAAAGATTTTAAGGTTTTATTTTAATCCATTAAAACGCCACTTTCACTAATAACATAATTACGATTATATGTATATATTTATTTCTTAACTTTATATATTTCTATATATTTTGTGGGTAGGTAATGGCAAAATAGTGGTAAATTCCCATCTTCATTTTTTACATATAACCGCCGCGTCACTTTTTCAAATCAGGGGTCTATTATATTTATTATGTTCATTCATTCATAATAATATATTCAGTAACGTTTAGTAAATATTCTAAATTTGTTATTACACTTGTTGTAAGTCTGACAATATCGACTTTATAGCCTACTAGCGGCCCCCTCGCGGCTTCGTCGCGTGCACTGCTTAATTGTTTCGTTATGTTACAACACTCGGGGGAGGATTTTTAAAAAAAAAATTAGTCTATCTCAGTCCTTCGATTATCAACTATATTTATTCCAAAATCCATTACAATCGGTCAAGCGGTTTAGTTTTTACATATAAACTTTCATCCCCTATTATTTATATATTTATTATGCATTATCTCGACTTGTTAACATAAAGTGGAGAATGGAGTGTCTTAACACTTGGTTCTCCATGACTCTCCTTACTTTAATATAAACTGCCCCAGTATTTTTACTAGCTAAGTATTTTATAAAGTTGATAGAATAACAAAAGGTCTTAGAAAATCATATAAAAATTAACTTTAAAAATCATTTCAACTTAATGAAATAATTCGATATGATATAATTATCCTAACAATAGTTCCTGACTTAGCATGATATAAGACTGACATAAAAATGGATTTCATATATTTAAACCTTCCGTCAACCTGTCGACGCGTAAAATAACGGTTGCCATAGCAACGTATATTGACTTGACATATACATATGTCACTTAATATTAGTTTAAATTATAATATATAGGCTCCCTTCATTTCTGAATTAACTATATCAAACTATAACTTTAACTTTAACTATATCAAATTTCATATCTCTCGGGCCGGATATTTTCATTAAAAAGGTTTTCTTTTCCATATTAATATAGAAACTCAGTTATTTTTTCATATAAAATTTAATTTTCATTACCATATACATTCCATTAAAAAATACACATTACAAATTACACATTACACACAGCATGACAAACGCTTTCTAACGCTTTGTCAATTTTTACTAACACTTATGTATATAAGAATGTACATTAAAATGTTTGAAAATAAGTGAATAATATTCGATATTAGTATAAACCAGGGGTGAGCAACCCGCGGTTCGCTTAGTAATTTAACATTACTAGCAACACGCTCCCTACATCGCTGCTTGATCTGCACTTTTTATCCCTTAATCTAGCTTCTTTGGGATTATCTGAACTTTCTGTTCAATCATAATAAAATATAGCCTATAGCACTCCTGAAGTAACTTTCTAATTGTGAAAGAATTTTTATGATCGATTCAGTATTTTCGAAGATTAGCTCTTACAAACAAAGTTACAAACTTTACCTCTTTATTATATTAGTTAGCTTCACGTTGTATCCCGCACACAGCAGGGTAGGCAGAGGGAACCTAGTGTTAAGACATTCCGTTCCCTCTTTCCGCCGAATTCGGAGGCATTGCGTGTTAAGTTGCGAAACTTAACGCCGCGCTTTAACTCAGTACCAGAGCGAAGAAAATGGAAATATTAAATATTTCCACTCCTCGAGTGGGAATCGAAGCCACAACCAGTCGTTTACAGTCACACGCTTGCCACTGCGCCACGACTGGCCACTAGATATTCTCACGCTAATATAATTAAGTTTTACCAAAATAATACGACTTGTTTTCTTTTTTGACACTTGTGTGTTTTTGATTCTTCTTAATTTTTGTATGTTATATTTTCTTTTTTGACATTTTGTGTTTTCGTAATATACTATATACATAATTTACAATATGAATACAATTTTAAATACTATAGTGGTAGTTTAGCAGTAGGACAGCGTATGACTGTAAAGCGATGAATGTAGGTTCGATTCCCACTCAGGGAATTATTATATTTAAATTTTCACATCTTGGCTCTGGTACCTAAGACTTTGGCTTTGGATAGGCGTTTTGCTAAAAAAGGTTGCACACCCCTGGTTTAGAATATATAATAATTTTAGGATATCTTACTATATTGTTATTTATACTTTTTAAACGTTTAAATTTGTGGGATTTGAAACTGCAACTCTTCGGATTTAATGAAGGAATAAACGCATAGTAACCTCTACGAAAATAAAGTCTTATATTGAACTAGATTTTTACCTTATGGCATAGTAAGCTTTTACTTAGTTTACTTTTTCACACAAATTGGAAATTCAAAATATTTTTATTAGAAAACGTATAAAAATTTTGTAAATAAGTAACGTTTAATTTAATATTTCCATTTTCTTCGCTCTGGTGTCGAGGCAAAGCGCGGCGTTAAGTTCCACCACTTAACACGCAATGCCTCTGAATTCGGCGGTGCGTGGGGAACGAAGTGTCTTAACACTAGGGGCCCTCTGCCTACCCTGCTGTGTACGTGATACAGCGTGAAGCTAAAAAAAAAGTAACGTATATAACGTAGCCGGATGTAGAACGCATGACTTAGCGATCAAAACGCTTGCATAGTAAACAAGAGGCGCGGGTTCTTATCCCGTTGCGTTCAAATTTCTATACGTTTTCTATAAAAAAATGTTTTGTACATAATATTTGCCTGTTTGTCAAATCACAAAAGCTATTACGAGACTTTTTTCAAAAACAATTTAGAGTAGATAAAAAATTATATGGGAGAAGGTTTTTTATAATATACACTTAATAGACCAAGCTAATTAGCACTTTTAATTATTTTAAATAAACACTGCAGTCGACATTATAAATTATTACTTACAATAAGCGACACGTTTAAATAATTATTATTTTAACACGTGATTTGATATTTTCTTTAAATCTTAACTAATATAACTTAGATTTTCTTCAGCCTACCCTCATTTTTAGTGGGTAAGGAGAACATAGTGTCAGAACACTCCGTTCTCCGGTTTTCTCTCACGTTATTAAGAATATCGAATTACGTGTGATTTAATTCACTTTAACATATACACCACACCGACGCTACCGACATCTTGCAACTAATTGGGATACGCACAAACACTAGTATAAATTATTTGTATATATATAATTATTATTAGTTATTAGACTTGGGGTAAGGTTGTATATAGAGCTTTTATATAAAAAATTGATTTAAAATATATTTTTTTGACAAAATTCATTAAAAAAAGAAACGTTGATCAATCAAAATTGTCTCAGCAATAAACGCAGGGTACGGTCAGGTCGGGGGGTAGTGGAATAAAGTATTATAATTGGGTGAAGGGTGGTTTGAGTGTTTGGCGCGGCGTGTTAACCTCATATCGACGTGGTCGGCAGTTCGTGCCCGATGACCTCAAAGACGACAAGTACTGGGCACGCAGACGGAAGAACAATATGGCTGCCAAGAGGTCAAGAGACGCGCGCCGCATGAAAGAAAACCAAATCGCACTTCGAGCTGGCTACCTTGAAAAGGAGGTAAGCTTAGATAGATAGTTTGGTGGTAGGTTTCGTTCATCAACTGGCTCGCGACCACTGTCATGTCAATGAAGAGACGCCAAACATCTGATGATGTGTCCACATTCAATGGCGTGGAAGCCAGCTCTTCCTATTCCCACCATTCCCATCTTTTCTCTCTCCATTTTTCCTTCAGTTCAAAGGCAAAGCAACGCATCCACAACTCCTAATGTTGTAGATGTCCATGGGCGAAGGTTACCACTTACCATCAGGTGATCCTTCTGCTCGTTTGCCTCCTTTGTTCAATAAAAAAACTGTATTATGTAAGTAATATTATTCGATGGTCTTGTATAGACTGTGAGGATTGGCAAAATCTTGGAAGTTATACTATTGTATTATACACGTCAATATTAATTTAACTTATTATAAAAATAATTTGATAAAAACTTATGTTAATAGAGAAATCTAATGTTTTCAGAACATGGGCCTACGACAAGAAGTGGAACTGCTGAAGAAAGAGAACCACATTTTGCGCGAAAAGCTATCCAAGTACGCGGACGTATAAGCGAGTTCCGCTCAGCACAAACACGCCACATCATATGTAAGTAAAAATACATATATATTTTTTGTATTATGTCAATTTTTTTTTAAAAGCGTTTACTTAGACCATCGAAATGCAGACCATCCGTTCGCAAGAAAAGCAGAACAGCCTGCGAACGGATGATACTGTGGGACTCACCAACGAGCCCGATACTACCCACTAAAAACCAGCGGAAACCCTCTCCACCGTCTTGAGATGTCGCAGGCTCGCTCGCGCATTTTACTACGACGCCTCGGTCGATGGCCCGCCTTCTGTGGGCCACCGTCGCCTTCAGGGTGCTAATATATGTCACTCCTTTAACCCATTTGTTGTAGGTTCCAAGAATGAAAATTACGTCTCGTATCCTATACTGTATTCAAAGTTTTTGTTTAAGACACTAATGGTCATGAAAACGAAATTTCTATAGAGATATACACTTAGTTATTTTATCTTCTCCAAATTTTTGCACCAGATTTTAATTTTACAAAACATATCGTTAATTAGGTTGTTTGGACTTAGAAAAAGAAACAATACAATCGTATCACAAACTCAAATATTATAATTTTTGTAGAAATATTCATACATTTTCTTCATTAATGCCTCACATTTCTTAACACGCAAGCCTCCGAATTCGGCGGAAAGTGGGGAACGGAGTGTCTTAACATTAGGTTCCCTCTGCCTATCCTGCTGTGTGCGGGATACAGCGTGAAGCTAAAAAAAAATCTTAATTTCTAAATGTAAAATTCCAAATTAGTACTGAAATAACTATGAAATCCACCACTCAATACACAATATCCCGATTACAATAAAAAACAGAGTGTTTTGACACCAGATTCTCTCTAACTACCCTCCTTACCCCAAAAAAAACTTAAAACTACAAAAAAAATAATCATTTTTCATTTCTCTTCCAGGTTGCGGGAATCGTCGCGCGTTACGCCGTCTCGGGCACACCGCTCCGTTATATAATTTATAAAGCTTATAAAATTCTGTTACTATGTACTGTACTATGCAAATACTAACCAACGCCCAATATCAATATTCGATGCAAATCCAAAAACTGTAAGCTTAGATTGATATAGCTGTCATTTCGAGCAAAGAAAGGGTTAAATATATTATCCTTGTATTGATCATTGGCAATAAGCAATCATATTCAACCTTAATCAATAATCAATCAATCAATCAATCAATATTTTGTATTGGGCGTAAATATAATGTAAACGTTACACCACCCACCTTAGAACTAACGATTCGCTGTTCCCAAGTACTTAGAAACACTTTAAATAAAGTGTCATTAACACACTTAGTAAATTGAAAAAGACACTTTGAAAACGTATAAAACAACTTATGAACAAGTCTTGTTTTAGAATATATTATGTACGTAGAAGCATGGACGCGAGATTGTAATGGCGAATCGATTTTAACCCCCTCCCTTCCTTCGTTATCCCTTCTATCCCCTAAGTTATTTGTTTATATATAGGTTTTTACAGTTACCGTAAGTTAATATTAGTTGAATAGTTGAAAACCAAAGTTCCACACGAACTCCCGTTAACATAATTTGGTGATATCACCAAAAAAAAATTGTATGAAAAAAGTAACATAGTGGAAACACTCAACAGACCCGAGGGTTAAAACACGCGACGATGTTATAATAAATGTTGTTGAATATTTATATGTTACCGTTCGTTTGCTCAAGTGGCTCGCGTGCGTGCAATTGCGTGCAATGTAGCCTGCGTGAAGCATTACGTCTGTATATATGTAGTTTTAAATGCGGGTTACGGAGTGTTACATCCGGCCCTAATTCTAGATCGCTTTTTAGAATCCCACTGAGACTGCATCATGTCTCTTAAAAAGTAGTGAACGAACACTACCTAGTTTCGTTTCAAATTGACTTAGTAAATAGTTTAAGTAGTCAGTAGTGTCCGTAGCGTACGTTGTTATTAGTATATTTTTGTTATGGCTGTAGATGTTAACGTTTTTAAAAGTTTATATATTATTATTATTACTATTATTATTATATATATATATGTTTTTTTTTTTCGTTTAGTTATACTTTGTATAGATGACTCCGGTCCCTGCACTATCTGTACCGTGCTAATGTTATTAACATATATATATATATTTTTGTAGATTTTTGTCGTCGTTGATGAAATGAGTCAATTGAATGTTTATTGAATTGAAGAATATGGAAAAAAATAATGTTTATAATAAAAAAAAATAAAAATTAAGACTAAGAAATTGTTGCATTTCAAAGTATTTTATGAATACATGCGAGAACAATAAAATGTTTTTTCTATAAATGTTTACATGTAAGGGACTTCAGGACGTTCTGGTTACATATTAATAAATAAATAAATAAAATAAAGTAAATAAAATCTGTTTCATATCAAGTGGTACTTGTATTTGTGTTACGTACCGCGTTTGTATTCCATCTTGTTACTACATTACATATAATAATAATAAATGAATTAAAAAAAAATAAAATAATCGTGTACATGTTTCGTACTTTTACGATATAGAATTAGATGAAAGCAATATATATAAATATATATAACGACTACATTTATATAATTGAAATAATGCAAATAGAAAAATATATGTATATATAAAGCTTTGCGTGTTGGTCACGTGACTAAGATATATACTATGTTACTATATATATATGAAGAAAAAGAAAGAAATATATAGTGACATTTTAATAAAATAGGCTATCGCGGTCCTCCTTGTGAAGTTACGTACATACGTACATACATACAAACAAACATACATACATACATACATACACATACATATATTGCTACATACGTAAGTAGTATTTTGATTTTAATTTATAATGGTACTATGGATTGAAAAATAAACGTTGATTGTTGTATATATTTTTGTTTAATTGTTCCGTTGTCGGCGCGATGGATTGCCGGACGCCTAGACGCTATATTCAAAGCTGTTGTATGTAATAAATCTTGGTAAACAGTACCTTGCACAAATGTTGAATTTTTATTGTCTTCCGCCCTTTTTTTTGAGAGTTTTGCCCACGATGTCTAGTTTAATTATGATTAGACTGTATTGTGTATGGCGGATGCGTAACCTATATTGTAGATTATCTAAATTGTATTTTGAAAAGCCTGATTAATATATTTCCCAAGTACAGAAAACAGAAAACGTTTTTCTTTTGTTCAAGGCCATCTTGTTTAAGATTTTTAAAATGGTTGTGGGTTCGATTCCCATTTGTAGAAATGTCTGTATATGATATTATTTTCAGCAATATGTTGTAAATGAATTGATTTTTCCTACTTCCGCTCCATTATTTTGAAGTTGTAGCCCACAATGCTTGGATTGTCTTATTAGCTGTTTAACTTGAAAGGCGGATAAATAACATTCTGCACATTTTGTCGTACTGTGAAATAATATAGCTTTTGTCATAGATTAAAAAAAGCCATATAAAAGATGCATTACAATTTATCAATAAATTGGTAAATTCATCATTACTGGACCAAAGTGTTTTTAATTTATTTTATACATTTTGTGAAATAATGACATTCTCGTCTTTGACTGTTATCGACTCGGTTGTGGGTCGATTCTCGGAGCGGATTACGGGGGAATGATTATATTTAACTTCACGCTGCACGCACACAGCAGGGTAGGCAGAGGGAACCTAGTGTTAAAACACTCCGTTCTCCAGTTTCCTCCGAATTCGGAGGTATCGTGTGTTAAGTGGCGGAACTTAACACCGCGCTTTGCCTCGAAACCAGAGCGAAGAAAATGGAAATATTAAATCTTTCCACTCCTCGAGTGGGAGTCGAACCCACAACCAGTCGTTTACAGTCACACGTTTGTGCCACTGCTGCACGACTGGCCCCATCCAATAATCATTATATTTATTTTTTTAATGGCCTAATTTGTCGATGACAGGCGCAAAATAATCTGCCAGTGTCACGTAAGGTAGGGAAAACACGAGTGCGATGAAGCAGAAAATTTTCGTAGGATTATGATTATGTTCTTTATTTGACACGAAATGAGAAACTGAAAGTTATTTTTGGCAGACTCAAACAACAATCTTGGCTAGATTAATGTAACCAAAAATAGGTATTACTACAAATTTATAGTAAAATCTCCTTTATTTTGTTGTAGAACGTAAAATAGAACAGTTATAGAATTAGAGATAGTATTAGGAGATTATATTGTTTGGTTTCATTTTCATATAAATATAGTAAACATGTATGGGTCAATCAACTTATTAGATACTTCTTTGAGTGTAAACGTAGAAAAATATTATTTTAAGATTATAGATATTTTGAACAAATGGTAACATAGTGGATTACTTGGTAAAGTGGTAAATGGTATTTTATGTTTTTGAAGCTGTAATGTTAATTATAGTTTTAGAGATTTTTTTTTAGCTTCACGCTGTATCCCGCACAGGGTAGGCAGAGGGAACCTAGTGTTAAGACACTCCGTTCCCCAGAGATTTTTTTGGAAGCTCAAATTGAATATTCTCGCGTTACAGTCGCTGTTTCTCATTTTTGTATAGAATGAACATTTTTCCGCTGTGTTACTAAAAAAAATATATTGAAAAATTGTAATCTAACATCTAAGGATCTTATCCAGTATTATATATATAAAATAATATGAATTTTAAAAAAAATGTTCATTAATTACCATAATATTTCATGAGTCACGACCACTTTGAAAATTGATTGCCCCATATACTGTATGTGTATTTAACATATACTATATGTATGTGTATTTAACATATACTAAACTAGCTGTCGCGTATGACTTCGTTTGTGTATTCCTATAATTTTCCTATTACTGTAGGAATTTCTTTAACTTCTTCCTTAGAGCTTCCCTTCATTCCTTAAGGAACATAAGCTAAATTTTAGTTCTTTTTACGCTCAATAGATTTCGCTGTACGTTGTCTGTCAGTCACTTTTTAACGCCAGAGTTTAATTTATATACTTATTGAGTGAATGAAATAAAGTGGATTTGATTTCGAATCCAGCTCATTACATATTTCAGTGAAAGTAACATAACGTATTGACCAAATAAGCTAATACTAACAAAAATGTTGTTTCAATATGTATATTATAAATAAAACTTATATTTATTATATATGGAATGGTATATGACATAAAAGAAAAAGTAAAAAGAATATAATTAATACATTTGTAAATCAATATACAATTTGTAAATCAATGTAGTGACCAGTCGTGGCCCAGTGGCACAAGCGTGTGACTGTAAACGACTGGTTGTGGTTTCCATTCCCACTCGAGGAGTGGAAATATTTAATATTTGTGAGGTGACGTGTCGAGTAAGAGGTCAATATATATGACTTACGATAATAGGACCGAATATTGAGATTTTTAATTTAATCTCAATATTTTTCATATAATAATATATTTTATTGAGAAATTTTATTTGTTATTTCTTAACCGCATTGTTAGAACTTTCAAGCGAAAAGAAGAGAACGAAGTGTCATGACACTCGGCTCTCTCTATCCTGCTACGCAGAATAAAGCATGGCAATGCATAAATATATTATAGTGTCCGACCGAAGGTTCGGTTTCGGTTTCGGTTTCGGCAAAAAATTGTAGTTTCGGCCGTAGTTTCGGTTTCGGCAAACAACCTGCCGAACCTTCGGTATGCCGAAACTCATGACGTACCGTACTCAAGAATTTTTACGTAGCTTTAAATTACTTTTGGAGTGTTTTATATCTTGTGAACCGAATCTTAAGAGTAGTAAGTTTGAATATATTAAAATTAATGATGAGAATACTATGAACTGAGGACGACAGATTTAAAAGGAAACTTCCCTCGTTGTAGGTTTTTCTGTAACGAAACCTGGTGGGTCTGTTCGCCGTAAGTGTGGCTCCTTTAAGGGCGTCGAAAAAAATACCTTGATTGATTGATATTTTGCAACCTGGGTAGTTACCTGAATATTGGCGTTGCCTTAATAGTATTTAAATATAAACCGTTTTCCTAAAAATGTTACACAGTATATAGTCAAAAGTATATAAATTCTATATAAAGTAAATCTTTATAATAAATTAGCCATAAATTCGCTGCTTGAAAAGCACAGTGAGTTAAAGGTGAAATATTTTTGTTGTAAAAAATACCGATTTGTTTCGGTCGGACACTAGTATATTACCAAGTACATTAAATAAATATATAAATAAGATAAGTTTCTTTTTGGAACAGTTTATAATTTTTTATCCTGGTCTTCTGGTATAGGATATAAGGTTCATAGCATAAAAATGTTATGAACACATCTGTATCGAAGACGTGAGCAAATTTTCAAGCAGAAGAAGCAAGAAGGAGAAAATTTTCAATGATTGATAGATCGAAAGGTAAGGTAATAACAGCGTCATATTTACCTTACACATAATCGAACCTACTGCCTAAAGAAGATATTTAACAAGAAAAATATATAAATTGAGTATAAACAATAAAAACAATGATATATTTGGTATATTTTTATTTCATTCAAAATAATATAAACATAATCCAACAAATTATTCCATAACATTCATTTACCTTCATATATGGCGTTAATTTCACATTCTTTTCCCTTAAAATACTGAAGTTCCATATAAAAAAATTGAACGTGGTAGGATTCGAACCCGCACTTATTAATTATCTGCAACCACTAAGCTATACGGTCATAGCACACCACGTTGAGTTTCTTATACAGATGTTCAAATATTTTTACAAATATTCCACATTCGTATTGACTTTTCTTAATTTGACATATGCTTAAAGTCACTAACACACAATGTGAGCAATTATGTTGTTATTTTTATCCTTTTTTTTAAATTATATTATAAGAAGTTATAATATATTATGCCAAATACAATTTCTTTTTTTTTTACGATTTACTTTTTTTTTTATATAATATAATATATTTCATTTACTCATTTTATTTTAAATTATATTTAAAGGTGGGCAAAATTGAACTGGTTACCTCTGGCACAGCACAAAGTGCTTATTAATGTTAGGCAAAAGCCTCTGTTAAAGGATTTAGAGTAAAAAAAGTCCTTAAAACCTCAAAAGTTAATATCGTGAGATTTTAGATGTAAGTGAATAAATCAGTACTTTTCTTTATTTTCGATATATTTTTTTATGAAATTTATTTACACTTTGCCTTATCATACCAGAGGCTTGTGTAAATAATAAATAATAAACTCCCTCACATGAGATTCGAATTCATGACCATACACACAGTCACACTATGTTACCACTGCGTTACTATAGCGTCAACAAAACAGTTATTATAACTTATAAATATTAGATTTCAATTAAAAATGAGTATTTTCTTTTAGTAATTTCTGATTCCTACTTCAATATACATGTTTTATTTATTAAGTTAATACTTTTAAATATAATTCCGGTTCTTTTCAACACCGTCTTGAGCTTTTCTTTCTTAAAAAAAAAAAACTGAAATTGGTGCAAAAGAATGAGCTACTACTAGACCGTTGTTGGAGGCACGTGGAGTGATCACACTCTCGCGCGAGATTCAAAAAGAGTGTCTAAATTGTCCATACTTTATAATGTGTATAATAATTAATTAATTAGAATTAGACACCTTATAATGTTATACAATATTTGTATAATGTATAGATTATTTTAATACTTATGTTATTTTAGAATATTTTCTTTTATGTTACTCGAATACATTGGATTATAAAAATACTAGAAATTTTGTATGTAAATTTGTACGAGATTTGAAGTTGTTTCTCTTAAATGTCTAAACGTCAGACATAATTGGGTTAATCAACTTTTGAAGTACTCCTTTTAGAGGAAATTAAAAAAAAGATTTATTAATAAATGCAAATACATAGATATTTTAATAAATACAGTGAGTATTATCACTTGATAAATTAAATATAATTTATTTTTTTAGTAGTAGCGGCTGTATTTCATTATAATGTTTAAAATATTTTAAAAGCTCTGAGTTATAATTCTCTTACGTTACCTTCTTTCCGAACATAGTGTTTTTATATGAAAATCAACTTAACTCCCCTGCGTTACTATAAAATGATATTTTAAATATATTATATATATATGATGATATATAAAAGGTTGTTAACAAAATAATAGTAATGTAATATCTATATACGTAGAGCAAAATTTAAAAAATATTCATTGAACAATATTATTTTTATATTTCATTTAATTGGGAACGAATGGAGTACTTTAAAGGTTGACTATCCCAAAAACAGGGACCTAAAGAGCCTTATAACCTTATACAGAACTTCTAGTACATTTAAATATTTCCAAAACGAATATATAGTAATACAATAATATATAATTAGGAACACATTTTTTGGCTTCACATTTCACAATTTTAATCTTCAAAATTCATTTAAACATTCGATAAAATGTATAAAAAATAACCACGAGAGTGTTTTCTAAGTGCATTTATAAGAAAGCATTTGGTTTCTACATTTTCAATACTTAAGCTTGGGGTGAGAATGAGCGTATGATGCTCACTAAAGCGGTATACGTGCCGGCGACTAGACCCACCACGCCAAAAACGAATAGAAAACCGTCTTTCGCGAATAAAACTGATCGGGATGTGCTCGGGCGTTGTGGGTAAGTGACGCAATATTCCATTAACGCTGGGAAGCAAATGCCGAGGGCGGAGAGACAGAGAGCCCCGAAGAGAGATATGAAGAGGCCCAGACGTGGTACAGCTACTGCTAGGACGACTGGAATTAGAGATTTTGTGTTAGTATGCAGAGGAATTATTTTAAATATATCTTTTATAACATTATGTTGTGTTCTTTTTGTGGTTATCTAATGTGAATAAGGTAAATGTTGTAAAATACTGGAGTACTAAAAAAACTAGTAGGAACTATTTATGTAGTCATATAAGTTGAATTTTAATTCCAAATATAATATAAAATAATTATGAAACGTACTACTAAATAGTAAAAGATACGGACCATGTTGTGAATGTAATAAAATATATATTAAAAAAACCCGACTAAGAAAGTATCTATGTAGTCTATTTACAACGAATGTAAACATTATATCAATTAGTAAGTAATAATTAGAAGTATTAAATTATAAGTTACATCTTAGTACTTTTCAACAAATTAACATTCTTTATACTTATTGGTTTTTTCTTATAGCTTCACGCTGTATCCCGCACACAGCAGGGTAGACAGAGGGAACCTAATCTTATGACACTCCGTTCCCCATTTTCCGCCGAATTTTGGAGGCATTGTGTGTTAAGTGGCGGAACTTAAATAAAAATATTAAATATTTCCACTCCTCCAGTGGAATTCGAACCCACAACCAGTCGTTTACAGTCACACGTCTGTGCCACTGTGCCACGACTGGCCCCGTTCATCAGTACCACGCTTTTCCCCGCATAGCGAGTTAAACAGGGGGAACCTAGTGTTAAGACACTGTAGTCCACTTCCCGAGCGAAAACAAAACATTGTGTGTTGAGTGGCGGAACTCAACGCCGCTTTGTCTTATGCACCAGAATGCAGAAATGAATATTTAAACATAATTATTTACCGTTCGGGAATCGAATCTACAACCATCGCTTTACAGTCAGACGCTGTCCCACTGCGCAACGACCTCCTCAAATGAGTAACGGATACAAATAACAATAAGTATGTCTAATAACAAAGAACGGAGTGTCATAACACTAAGTTCCCTCTGCCTACCCTACTATGTGCGGGATACAGCGTGAAGCTAAAAAAAAGAAAAAAAAGAGTACTCACAAGTAAGTAAACACAGAGAGATTCTCAAAGCATATTCATAGCATCTCATCTTGAGGGCGGAAGACGAAGAATCTAGTTTCGGCAGTACGTATCCCTTCCACAGTACTTCAACTGGCACGTAGCAGTGCAGACCGTAGCTGATGAAGATCGCGATGGCGAACATTATAATTACACTGGTTGCTAACCTGTGGGATAATAAATATTTTTAAATAAATGTTTTTTTTATTATATATCGCATTGTTAGTGTCAATACACTCCGTCCTCCACTTTGTATTTTTAATCGATACATTGCATGTTTAATGACGAAACTGGACTAGGTAGAAATTAATATATCTTAGGTAATATAGCTTCACGCTGTATCCCGCAAACAGCAGGGTAGGCTAAAGGAAGGTAATGTTAAGACATCTAGTTCCACACTTGCTGAATTCTCAAGATATTATGTGTTAAGTGGTGGAACTAAACGCCGTGCTTTTTGCGTCGACATCAAAGAAGGAAATAAAATTTTAAAAAAATCCATATCTCGAGTGAAAATCGAATCCATAACTAGTCGCGTTTACACTTACACTTAGAGCCCCTGCACTACTTACTATTGGCCTCTAGAAACACTTTAATGTCATTTTATGTACATAATTTATGACTTGAAGCTTTAGGCCTTTTCCTGCATAGCGCATAACCAGGGGAGCTAGTGTCAAGACACTCCGTAATCCACTTTCAGTCAGAAATCGAGAAATTTCATGTTGAGTGGCGGATTTATATAATAGAGAAATAAATCTTAATAAATATGTATAATAATAAATAAATCTAGGACTGTTGTTTCTTGTCTTTCAATATTTCTTGTATAACTGTGGTTTGGTAGAAAGTTAAAGGAAATCGAGAGAATGACGGAATTCGACACCGTGCTTCCTCTTATCAGATGTAGGAAATAGAAGAATAAATGGACAATCATTTCCAATTTATTTTATCGAGCATTTATATAAAATTAGATTTAAAAATCTAAATTAAGTTAAATTAATTAAAGAAGAAATAAATTATTTTTAAAGTGTTATTCCACACTTAGAAAAATTAAAAAAGACATTTAAAGAAAATGTATAAAAAAATTAGAACGCAGCGGGATTCAAACCCGCGCCTCCTGAATACCGTCCAGGCGCTCTCACCACTGAGCCATGTGTTCTACTATCCGCTGCGTCGAAATTCTTATACGCTTTATTACAACTTATTTTTGTTAATAGCAGAAAGTTGTAAAAATCTCTCTACAGAGATGCTAACAATGAAATCTAACAAAAACTAACAACAAATAATCAGGTTCAAAATATATAAGTAATAATTACGAAAACAATTATTATTTATTATTTAGCTTCACGCTGTATCCCGCACACAGCAGGGTAGGCAGAGGGAACCTAGTGTTAAGATACTCCGTTCCCCACTTTGCGCCGAATTCGGAGGCATTGCGTGTTAAGTGGCGGAACTTAACGCCGCGCTTTACCTCGAAACCAGAGCGAAGAAAATGGAAATATTAAATATTTCCACATTTCGAGTGGGAATCGAACCCACAACCAGTCGTTTACAGTCACACGCTTGTGCTACTGGGGCACGACTGGCCACAACGAAAACAATATATCTTATAATACTCACGGATGTTTCGGCAAGTCCAAAGTAACTGAATCGCTGCAGTCTGACACACAGAACACGTAACCCAACGCCCCCACAGCGACGTAGAGCAGGACAATGATTGTCATACCGATGTTCAGAACGCCGCAAGGCTTGCCGAAAGACTTGGGCGTCTTCATGTTGTTTTCTAGGGCTATTACCTGTTGGAAACGGTGGTAATTAGGTTAAATATATTGGAGTAATTGGCGAGTAGAGTTAGCGTTGCTATAGCAACGTCTATGCCACTTTATGCCAAAGTATATTTATTTGTTAATTTAATATATTTTTAATACATTATTATGGTTTATATTAACTTTCAACACTTAAAGTTTAAATAAATTTTAACTATTACATACTACTATTTTCATAAAAAGAGTCGAAGATGTTATCTTATGAGGTATTTAATATAATGTAATTTTATTTTTAATTTTTGATATTCACACACGTTGATGTTGAGTGCTAACCAAACATAATGTAAATACGAAGGAAACAAAAACATTTAACAAACGTAAACGTTTGTACGATCTAACTTTAACCAGAAAGTTCTGCCTTTTTTTCGTCCCAACTGCGCAATAAAACAATTACGAAATACATCTCTATTTACTAAGAGGTTAAAGTTTTATTTATTATGGCTTCAGGATGTTTTTCACAGCAGGGTATTCAGAGAGAACCTAGTGTTAAGTCACTAAGTATTTCACGTCTCGCCTGATTCGAGACACTTGGGAGAAATGAAAATAATTTAAATATGGGTTATATTTAAATTATTTTCATTTTATCGTGTGGGAATCGAACCCACAACCAATCGCTATTGCAGTCCAATCCTCTTCCACTACGCCACAACAGTAACCAGCGTCTTAATTCTTATTAAAATGTAAATAAACTAAAATAAAAATATATATAAAAATCATCCTTAACTTACCACACCAACAGCAGTCAAAGCGAATAATATAGTTCCAAAAAACAGAGGGAAAGTCTCCGCCGACCCCCACAAGTCCAAAGGTTTCTCCGATTTCTCCTCTGTAAGTAAATAGTACACGACTATGCCGAGCCCCACGAACGTCATGACGTTGGCCAGGGCGGAGAACGGAGCCAGGAGTTTCAGAGAAGGTATCAGGTTAAAAGCCATGAGGGGTCCCAATATAATGAGCATGTGTATTTCGATCGCCATTTCATAATACGGATCGCATACCTGAAATAATGGTTAATATTTTATTTAATAAAAGGCAGAAGGAACCTAGTATTAAGACACTCCGTTCCCCACTTTCCGCCGAATACGGAGGCATTGCGTGTTAAGTGGCGGAACTTAACGCCGCGCTTTACCTCGACACCAGAGCGAAGAAAATGGAAATATTAAATATTTCCACTTCTCGAGTGGGAATCGAATCCGCATCCAGGCGTTTACAGTCACACACTTGTGCCACTTGGCCACGACTGGCCACTTGTATACTTGTTATATTTAATGATTAATAATAATCTACTTTCTTGGTGACGAAGAAAAAGAATAGAAGGGTGTTGAGCCAAGTCTACTCGCCAATCCATCAAAATCGGTCCATCAACATTTGTGATTTGCAGATAATGGTACATATGTAATAGTTGGACACCAAGAAATATCACAGTATAAACAGTGAATATCACAGTTCCACGGCTTCACCATTCAAAAGTACATTAACTTTTACGATTTTCGTATTATGTGTTCTGAAAATATTACACCCATATATTTTTGTGTTTAAAAAAATATATTAGCTCTGAAGTTATATAATATTTTAGAGAACATAGTTTGCACAGTCATAATATTAAAAAAAAAATAGCAATCATAAAGAAAGTAGTGATAAAACACTCCGTTCTCCACTTTCCACCTATAACTAAGAACCTCCTTATATACTGACAAGCACAAATTACTATTGAAAGAGTAAAAATTATAGAATAATGTTTAGGTAGCAGAAATTTGTAAAAATCTCTCTACAGAGATGCTAACAACAAAAATAAATTGTAATAAAGCGTATAAGAATTTCAACGCAGCGTGTAGTAGAACGCATGGCTCAGTGGTGAGAGCGCCTGTACGGTATTCAGGAGATGCGGGTTCGAATACCGCTGCGTTCAAATTTTTATACGTTTTCTTTAAATGTCTTTTTCAATTTTCCTAAGTGTGGAATAACACTTTAAAAATGTTTACAACCAATCACCATGGTGTGGTAATACATAATCATTTATAATTATTGGCTATTGACAGCCAAGGTTTGTTCCGCCCTTCCATACCCATATTAATATTGACACGGTCACACTGACTGGCAACGGAGCGCTCATTGAGACCAATTGCGATACCCCAACTTCATAAAAGATAGAGGAAATTCATTAATTTATTACATTCCTGGCGGTTACGATCGTTATCTGTGTATGTATAAAGACCTATTAGGTTCAATTGATATTGTGAAATATTTGTTAATAGACCGGAGATAATGAGTTCGATTCTGTTAATGTATTTTGTGATTTGTTTTAGCTTCCTTGAGTAAGTAGGGGAATAGCTTTTGTATATGCGATTGATTGTGGGTTCGATTCAGATTGCGGGGGTAGTATCTATTGCCTACGCGGCGTTGAGCTCCGCAACTCAACACTGTACACTAACACGCACAACGCAACACGCACTGTTTCCCTCTGACTATCCTATTATGTAGGGAAAAAGCGTGGAACTATTTTTTTTTTATAATTTATTTTTCTTCAAGCTTTTTCTCGTATAGCGTGGTAACTGGTCTGAGATAACTTAATGTCATTATATTCCACTCTCAACGTTCCACCAGAAATTAAGACATTTTGCTTGCCGAGGAGCGGATCCCAACGCAGTAGTTTGTCTACCATACCCGCGGTATCAGAGCAAAAATAAAAAATAAAAATTGAATACAACCATTCCTTCGAGTGGGAATCAAATCTAAAACCATCGCGTTGACAGTTAGCCGCTGTACCACTGTGCCACGACGAAACTGTAAATGGCAGTGCCACTGTAAATGAGATTGGTTACAAGTTCAATTCCTATTCGAAAAGAACGATTATATTCATATTATTTGTGGCCAGTCGTGGCCCAGTGACACAAGCGTGTGACTGTAAACGACTGGTTATATTAATGTTTTTTTTTTTTTCTTTTTTTTTTTTTGTTAGCTTCACGCTGTATCCCGCACACAGCAGGGTAGGCAGAGGGAAACTAGTGTTAAGACACTCCGTTCCCCACTTTCCGCCGAATTCGGAGGCTTGCGTGGCTTAAGTGGCGGAACTTAACGCCGCGCTTTACCTCGACACCAGAGCGAAGAAAACGGAAATATAATTTCTACTCCTCGAGTGGGAATCGAACCCACAACCAGTCGTTTACAGTCACACTCTTGTACCACTGGGCCACGACTGGCCACAATGAAATATTTAATATTTCCATTTTCTTCGCTCTGGTCGAGGTTAAGTTCCGGCACTTAACACGCAATGCCTCCGAATTCGGTGGAAAGTGGGGAACGGAGTATCTAAATACTAGGTTCCCTCTGCCTACTCTGGTGTGTGCGGGATACAGCTGAAGCAAAAAAAGAAAAAAACGTTCAATTTATTTTCTTTTCTCGGCTCTGGTACCTAAAATCACGGAGGATAGTGAGTTACGTCACTCAACATGCAGTTCCTCGATCTCGGAAGGGAATTGGACAACGGAGTGCCTAAACAGTATATTCTACCTGACCACCCTGTTATACAGAAACAAGGCGTGAAACTGAATTTCTTTTTAACACTCAAATTCAAATTCAAATTGAAAATATCTTTATTCAAATAGACTTTTGTAAGCACTTTTGAGTTGTCAAATGTGCATAAAGCTACCACCGACTCGGAAGGCAGTTCTGCTGGGAAGAGCCGGCCAGAAACTCAACAGTTGCTCTTTTCAAATATATAAATTACAGTTTTATTATTATTTGATACAATGGTAGCTAACCGGCATTGGACTTATTCAGATTAATTCCACGCATTTTTATCCTTTAAATACTCTTCTACAGAGTAATAAGCTTTACTTATTAAAGTATTTTTTACAATGATTTTGAATTTCTTTAGTGTTAAATCTAAAAAGAACACTTAAAAAGTAATTTATATTAGTAAAACAAACTCAGTAAATCAGTACATTCCTATGACGTACAGACCCACATACATATATCTCACAAGAACCTATTACGTTCAATTGAAATTATGAAATCGCTGTTACTAGAGCGGAAGAAGCAAGTTCATGCTTGTATTTTTAGCAACGTGTGTGGGTGGTATGGTGGTGTGGTATAGTGGAAAAATATGAATATAAAATAAGTTGGTCGTGGCGTCGAATTCGCTTGGGGAATTCGTATATTTTTTTATATATAAATTGTGCTCTAAGCTATGTATATAATGTATGGTATAGCTGTCAGAGCTTGGACGGTTGCCTAGAGGCACAGGTTCGAATCCTGCGACGTTAAAATTTTAATAAGTTATCAAAAAAAAAAAATAAGTATGCGAAAGACACTTTAATTTTTTTAAATAAATATATTTAAAAGATTTTTGCTTTTTAGTAACTTCAATGAACACGATAAGGTATTCTAAGGTACTTTATAGTTGCTAGACGTTCTCTTAAAACGGATTTTAAAACAGGGTCGGATTAAGGGAGATCCAAGTCTCGCAAGTATTTACGAAAATTCTTCACAAACTTGAAATTTTCTAGAGAGATTATTAATTGGCTGAAATCAGGCAACAGTACATTATTAAACAATTAATAAAATATTTGTGATTGTATATGTCCATTATTAAGTATTACTGTTTTTTTTATTGAGATAAATACTCAACACGCAATGTCTTGTCGTCACAAGATCCTAGTGTTAAGACACTCCGTTCCCCACTTTCCGCCGAATTCGGAGGTATTGCGTGTTAAGTGGCGGAACTTAACGCCGCGCTTTACCTCGGCACCAGAGCGAAGAAAATGGAAATATTAAATATTTACACTGCTCGAGTGGGAATCGAACCCACAACCAGTCGTTTACAGTCACACGTTCGTGCCACTACGCCACGACTGGCTCCTATCATTATTGTAATTTAATCATTTTCAGATTTTTGTAAGCATAAAACTAAAAAAAGAATAAAAAGCATATTATCCATACAAATAAATGAAATTGGAGTGCACGTTTGTAATAATAAAATAACAGCTTTTTACTAAGTGCATACTCGTATATAACAATTATTACAATTTTTGTCTGTCTGTCTGTTTGTTCTAAACGGCTAGATCGATTAAGACGTGACTTTCGCTGTTAGATAAGTAGAATAATAAGAAGTAACCTAAACAAGGATACATTAATTTTATAAATATATTTTTTCTAATTCCACGCGAACAAAGTCGCGAGCACAACATTACTTAATAAACTTAATAAACATTTGAAAAAAAAACGTACAAAAAATTGAACACAACAGGATTCGAACCACATACTAAAGTAAAGAAAACTAAATATAAATTTACAAAATCAATGCACTCAAATACAAATGCATATAGTGTGGATTCACGTTAATGGTCACACTGAACGACCACTCGTAGATGCGATGTCATTGTCTCTATCAAACAGTTAATTATCAGATCAAACGCCATTCAGAATGTAAACATTATAATGGATTACGTCACCGATTTGTAATAGTTATTTAAAGTGGGCCAATTCTTTAGACGCCATTCAGTTATTTGATTGCAGTTAAAAAGACGTGTTGAGTGGCGGAAATTAACGACGTTTTAAATATTTTTAAATTAATTTAGAAAACGTATAAAAATTTGAACGCAGCGGGATTCGAACCCGCGTCTCAGGAGGCACATTGTCTATTTCAATTTCCCTAAGTGTGAAATGACACTTTAAAAATGTTTAAAAGTATTTAATAAATAGCATTCTCTCTTGCCAAACGATTGTTCATAGAATAACCTTTGGGTAGCAGAAATTTGTAAAAATCTCTCTACAGAGATGCTAACAACAAAAATAAGTTGTAATAAAACGTATAAGAATTTCGACGCTGGTAGTAGAACGCATGTCTCAGTGGTGAGAGCGACAGGAAGGTATTCAGGAGGCGCGGGTTCGAAGCCCGCTTCGTTCAAATTTTTATACGTTTTTTAAATGTCATTTAACGACGTGTTTTGTTTTACCAGAGTAAGGAATTGAATGTTACTTAACTTCTTCATAGTAGAAATCGAACCCAGAGTTATCATACTTATTGTTAAACGCTATATCACTGAGTCACTACGGCTTCTTGTAATTGAAATATAACATTATTTATTCATACAAAACTTACGAACCATACGCTCGTGGTGTATTAAATAATAATAGAATGTATTGCAATGCAGCTTTACGCTTTCTCCCACTTAGCAGAGTTATCAGATATAACCTAGTGTCAAAACACTCCGTTCTCCATTTACCACTCGAAAAAACACATATTAAATAACAATATTAAATAAAAAACGTACAACAACGCTAATAACCAATAATAACTACATAAATACAAAACGTCAAACGCGGCGTTGAGTACCGCCACTCAACACGCATCATGTCTATTTCGCGACGTCGAAGATAGTATCTTGACACTAGGTACATTAAAGTCAAAGTCAAAGTCAAAGTCAAAGTCAAAGTCAAAGTCAATTCAAAATAAAAAGTCAAAGTCAAAGTCAAAGTCAAAGTCAAAGTCAAAGTCAAAGTCAAAGTCAAAGTCAAAGTCAAAGTCAAAGTCAAAGTCAAAGTCAAAGTCAAAGTCAAAGTCAAAGTCAAAGTCAAAGTCAATTCAAAATAAAAAGTTACATGCTTCATTTATTGAACGTCAAATAGTTTGCCACCGGTTGGTTCACTAAAGTTAACGCCTCAGACCTGACCCGCTTTGCATGAAAAGGTTGAAATTGCGAATAAAATAATAAATATATAGAAAATCCCACCTTTTTTATATTATCCGCAATAAAAACGATGTAAACGCAGCAAATACCCAGCTGGTAGACGACTAGAAAGACATCGACAGCTAACGCTGCCGGCTTGGTGAACTTCCTCAGGAACTGTGGGCCACAGCCCAGCGCGGTGGAAACGGAGTCCGGGTAGGAGAGTAGAGGCACTCTCAACCTTTTGCAGGCGGCGTATTGTGATCTGACCTGGTGGTTAAAAATTGACATTTTAAAATTAGCTAATTAGTAATTGAATGCATATGTCTATAGTCTTAGACGTATTCGAGAATTCGTTCGTGTGAAATTTAAGAAAAGAGTAAATAAAAACAGTCTATGTTCAGTTGTGGCCAGTCGTGGCCCAGTGGCACAAGCGTGTGACCGTAAACGACTCTTTGTGGGTTCGATTCCCACTCGAAGAGTGGAAATATTTAATATTTCCATTTTCTTCACTCTGGTTTCGAGGTAAAGCGCGGCGTTAAGTTCCGCCAATTAACACGCAAGCCTCCGAATTCGGCGGAAAGTGGGGAACGGAGTGTCTTAACACTAGGTTCCCTCTGCCTACCCTGCTGTGTGCGGGATACAGCGTGAAGATAAAAAAAAAATATATCAAAATCATAACTATCTAATGTTTGTCTGTACTCTCTGAACCGATTATCCTTTCCCCCCACACTTTAAGCCGATTCGAACTATTGACCATATGCGCAGTAAGTTGTGCCTGTTAGATACGCACCCCACTGCAAGGACCAAGGGCTCCCTTGTAAGGGCTAAGGGTGAATAATGACTCCTCATGGCCCTTGCCAATGGGTTTTGTAAACAAATTAAGGTATTGCCTTTGATTTCCTTTCCAGCTTCACGCTTTTGTGATAATAGGGTGGTTGGAGAGGTTATAGTGTTAAGATATAGTGTCAAGACATAGTGTCTAGACATAGTGTCAAGACACTCTGTTCTGTAATTTTCGCCCAAATACGAAGTATATTTTAAGTGTATAAAAGACATAATGAGCAGTCACAGAAAACGGAGTGTAAAATGCTATGGTCCTTGCATATTTCTTTCGCCTCGTCCACTGTCTTCAACCTCTTTATACACGCCCTCCTCACTATGAAGGATCCTCATGCTATTTACGTGACCTTCCTCTAGTATTATAGATACTATGTTTTGGAAGGTCCACAGGTCTGCCTCTACCTTTCTTACCACTCACCTTAGCTTACTAATATACATATATTGAAAATGATCTCTTATTATTTAAACTATTTGAGAGTTATTCAATACTAGCAGCAAAAAAGCAGATTCATGTTTTTTTTCTATATAACAGGGTAATCAGAAAGAACTTAGTGTCAAGTCACTCCGTCTTCCATTTTCCACCTGAATTTGAGACATAAGGTATTGAGCCAGTGTCTTTGGTGTCTTTAGTACTAAAGCGAAGAAATAGCTTTTACTATAATCATCTTTAAGTGGGAATCGAACCCACAACCGATCTTTTACAACCTTAAAAAATAGAGTTAGAAAGTATTAAAGTAGAGATATACTTACAAGAACATGCAAGCAGTGGGTGACTAGTATACCGACTAGAACAGTGGCTATGATCCCGGTGACGAGGCCGGCGCGGGCGAACGCTTGGGGCATAGCCAGTATGCCTGTGCCCAGACTGCATTTCAGCAAGTGTACCAGAGTTTCTAAGTCACTGGAAGGAAAACACTTGTAAGTGGAAATTTTGAATCTTTATTTAGGTATTTTATTTTTTTTTTATTCTTTTTTTTTATGGAGTAAAGGAGACAAACGAGCAGAAGGCCCACCTGGTGCTAAGTGGCTACCTTCGCCCATAGACATCCAAAACATTAAAGTTATGGTTGCGTTGCCAGCCTTGGGAATGTAGGACAGAAGAAGGGAGAAAGGATGGGAATGGTGGGAATAGGGAGGGCTATAGCTTCACGCTGTATCCCGCACACAGCAGGGTAGGCAGAGGGAACCTAGTGTTAAGACACTCCGTTCCCCTCCGTTCCAGGTATTTAATCTTTTTTATTATTATTATTTTTTATTTATTTACTTTGTAAATCTTTTTATTTTTATTTGCCTATCTTACTAAGTGGAAAAAAGCGTAAAGCGACTGATATTTCTAGCTAGGTAGCGGTATTTCTAATCACCTTGTACTGTATTTCCAGGAATGTAGAACTAAACATTTTTATAAATTATAGTTTAAATATATGTTTTTATGATATTTCTTTTTTATATGCATTTAGTTTGTCTAACGGTCTATTTCGTATAAGAGGTTCCTTGAGCTTTTATAACATAATATATGTACGTAAGATGATTTTTTTTCAACTACAACCTTAGTATTGAGACACTCCGTTCTCCGCCTTCCGGTCGAAATCGAGACGATGCGTAATGAGTGGTGAAAATCAATTCGTAAATAAAGCTTCCCAAGTAAATTCAAATAATTTAAATATCTATAATTTCCCCCGAATTATTTTCAAATTTCACTTTAAATGGGAATCGAACTTGTAACCGTCCTGTTCATATAGTCAGACAGTGCACTGGACACATATTGATACTTTAAATCATTATAAACCTTTCTGATGGCTAATTAATATACAAAGCGAGTCAATATATTTTGTATGGCAAATTTATAATTGAAAAGGATTACCTTTTTGATTGCTTATTATATGAATTTAATATATTATAAATAAACTTGATAAGTCCAGTCGTGGCGCAATGCCACAGCGTTAAAGTCAAAGTCAAAGTCAAATAATTTTATTCAAAATAAGAAGTTACCTAGCTTCATTTTTTGAACGTCAAATAGTTTACCACCGGACACAGGTTCACTAAATTTATTGCCTCAGACCTGAGAAGAACCGGCGCAAGAAACTCAGCGGGACTTCTTTTTTTTTTAAAGCGATTGTTATATAGAACAGCGGGTACAAGGTTCCAAATTGAAGGAATAATTATAGTTAAATTATTTTAATTTCTGTGGTGAGAAGACAAAGTAAGTTTGATTCCGCCATTTGACAGACAATGTATTGATTTTGGACGGAAAGTGGAGAACGGAATGTCTTCATACAACGTTCTCTCTGACTTGAGCCTGCTTTTTTTTTAGATTCACGTTGTATCCCTTACGGGGTAGGCAGATAGAACGGGGCTCCAAACGCTACGGTCCCTGCATACTTCTTTCGCCTCATCCACTGTCATCATCCTCTTCATACACGCCCTCCGGGGGGTCCTCGTGCTTTTTACGTGACCTTCCTCTAGTATCGTCGGTACTGTGTTTTCGAAGGTCAATCGAGATCTCCCCCTGCCTCTCTTACCACTCACATTTGTAGTTTGTAAGGGTAAGGTGATAAAAAAGGTGACCTCAGTCAATGCGGGAATTGGAGAGGCATTACTTTGTTGTCGGTACCATCTAAGGTATTCTGTAAGATTATCTTAGATAGATTATCGAAAGCCGTTGAACCTCTCCTGCGCAACGAACAGGCGGGCTTTCGTCCCAACCGCTCGTGTATAGACCAAATCAACAGCCTTCGCATCATATTGGAACAGGCATCAGAATGGCAAAGAGCACTATATATAACCTTTGTCGACTTCGAAAAAGCCTTCGACACAATGAGATGGTCTAGCCTATGGTCTCGCCTAAACGTCATTGGCATCCCGCCAAAAGTTGTACGGCTACTTCAAGCCATATACAAAAGCTATTCTTGCAAAGTTTCGCACGATGGCTTAGTCTCCGAAGATATAGCTGTGCACGCCGGCGTGCGACAAGGCTGCCTCCTGTCACCCCTCCTTTTCCTGATAGCGCTAGACGGTGTTATGCGGCATGTGTGCGATAATGGACGCCGTGGTATTGAGTGGGGAATAAGCAATGTCCTGGAGGATCTGGACTACGCCGATGATGTGTGCCTACTCAGCCATACTCATTCTGACATGCAGTCAAAGCTCGATGACCTAAAGCTAGAAGCAGCAA
The DNA here is from genome assembly GCA_019049465.1 of Dryas iulia moderata. Lineage (NCBI taxonomy): Eukaryota > Metazoa > Arthropoda > Insecta > Lepidoptera > Nymphalidae > Dryas > Dryas iulia. Next base: position 1,206,949 of record CM032415.1, on the reverse strand, counting down.
AAATTGGACTTAAAATCAACACCCGAAAGACCAAGGAAATGCGATCTGGAGCAGTGAACTCATTACTGTTGCTGATTGGCACAAATACTGTAGAACAGGTCCAAAAATTCTCATATCTTGGTAGTGTCGTGTCTGAGACAGGGGGTGCGGAACATGACATCAGTTCACGTATTGCCAAAGCCCGAGCAACCTTTGCGCAATTGCGACCTGTGTGGCAGTCTCGTAAGTTGACCCGCAGAGTCAAACTCCGAATTTTTGGGTCCAACGTAAAATCTGTGCTGCTGTATGGTTGTGAAACGTGGAATGTAACCAAGGCCATCTCGCATCAGCTCCAGGTTTTCATTAATCGATGTCTTCGCCAAATTCTCGGTATACACTGGCCCAAGAAAATTTCCAATGCACACCTTCGAGAACACTGCAAGGAAACACCGGTCGACCAGCAGGTCGGTCGACGCAAGTGGAGCTGGATTGGCCATACCCTCCGCGGGGCCCAGACTATATACCTAAGCAGGCGATGGATCGGAATCTTCAAGGGAAGCGTAAACGTGGTCGCCCCAAGCAAACCTGGCGACGTTCAGTTCTGGATGAGGCGAAGAAGATCGGCAAAACTTGGAACGAAATTAAATGCTTCGCTCTTGATCGTCCAAAATGGAGAGTCACTGTGGAAGCCCTCTGCCCCAACTTGGGGACGTAGGATCATAAGTCAAGTAAGTCAAGGGTAAGGTGAAGTTTGTTTTTAATAAATTTTCTTATCACTGTTACGTCTGAATTTCTTAAATATCCTGGATACTAACGAAAACTATAACAAAGGGTCTTGACGACGTGACATACCATGTTTTTTTTTACAACTTCATTCCTTTTCCCGCATAGCAAGGTAGTCAGAGTGTCTTAACGTTCCGCTTTCTCCACTTTCGGCCCAAAATCGAGACATTACGTGTTGAATGGCGGAACTCAACGCCGCGCTTTGTATAGGTAGCAGAGCGAAAAAATAAAAAAAAAATATAATCATTTACCGAATGGGAATCGAACCCACAATCACAGCTTTACAGTCAAACGCTGACTCACTATTCCACGACGGTTCCAAAAGCATGTTTTAATTAATACATTTCAAGAATAAGAACTAGTTATAACGTCTTTAGTGTAATTACTCAGGTTAGTCACATCGTAAATTAAGTCTCGTGATGTCATAAAAAATCGTTTAAAACAAGCGTGCTGTATAGAAAAAGCTCTGTATTTCCTCTATAATATTACTCCCCCATCAGCTATTGACTGACAGCTATGTCTGGCAACGTGTCAGGTGTGTTTTTTGGCAAAAATTCTAATTACGAATAACGTCTACTGAGTAGGAATATAAAATTTCTTATTAACTACAAGACTTGACTTTGAATTTTCACAAATTCTACACAACAGGGTAGGCAGAGGAAACCTAGTGTTAAGACACTTCGTTCCCCACTTTCCGCCGAATTCGGAGGCTTGCGTGTTAAGTGGCGGAACTTAACACCGCGCTTTACCTCGACACCAGTGCGAAGAAAATGGAAGCATTAAATATTTCCGCTCTTCGAGTGGGAATCGAACCCACAACCAGTCGTTTACAGTCACACGCTTGTGTCACTGGGCCACGACTGGCCATTTACATATATATGTATTATATTTGAAAAAAATCGTACAATATATATTATAATCAACACATGCCAGTCACACGTGAGTGCGGGTCTCGAGCAAACACGAGGAAACGGTTATTTTTAATAGATACAGAGAATATGAGGCCATTGTGGCTTAGTGGGATAGTATCTGACTTTATCAGGTGGTAGTTAGTTCGATTTCCGCTTAAGGTAATCCTTACTGGTGATATGTAAACTATTTTTCGTTTGGTAACACAAAATACAGCGTTAAGTTCCGTCATTCATTGCATATTGTTACATAATCGAGTGGAATGTAGAGTGTCTAAACATTAGGTTTTTCGGCCTACAATAACAATAATATAAAGGGGAAAAGCGTGAAAGTATGTATGTGTATGTGTGTATGTATATTTATTTTTAAGGCAATATACGATAATGAAAAATCTATATATTAATACGTGAAATAAAAACTTTGTCCCCTTCTTAGGAAATTATGGCTACCATATGTTTGACATACATGTTTATACGCGTCGCTTAGCAACGTTTGTTTATCGCCTCAAGATGACTTCTAGTATGAATAAATGGGCAAAATGTGGAAGAAAATTGTCGATAATTCAAATAATATAAATATCATAGCAGGATAGCAGGATACTACTAGAAGTAATCTTAGAAAGCAGTAAGAGAGTCTAGAGTCAAAACACTCCGTCTTTTGGGTGAAAAACAATTAAAATACAATCATTTCCTCAAAATTGCAAAACGCGGCGTTAAGTTCCGTCACTTAATACGCGATGCCTCCAGAATATCAATGGAAAATGTTAAACGGAGTGTATTAACACTAGATTCCCTCTGCCTGCTGTGTGCGGTATACAGGGTGAAGCAAAAAAAAAATGCCTCAAAAGAGAATCGAACCTACAACAAATCTTAACAAACAAAAAATCGAAAAAGATATACAAATTACATTTAACATTGATACCACTTAAAATACCCATTTACATTTTATTACCCCATCAAAAAGACAGTCAGGTACAAATTATGCATCACCAAATGACAGCTCGAGGTGTCTCTAACTGGAGTTGGGGACAACTTGGAAGTTTTTGCTGCAGTAATTGCATGGCTCGTGTGAACATATTCTCAGGCCACACGTGGTTATATTGACCTTGCCTGTTGTTTGTATTAGATTTCTTTGTTTTATCACAGATTAGCGGGTAGAAGTGGCTTTTCGATATTGGTTTTGATGCCTTGTTGGGTAAAGGTTTTGACGTATTTCAGGGTTATTACAAATCATAATGAAAGTGGAGAATAGAGTGTTATGATACTAGGCCCTCTCTTAATACCCCGCTAAACGCAACGCCGCAAGGCAGGGAACGGCGGGAAATGACGTGGTGCTTAAAAAAGAATAATTGCGAGAATAAACCAAAAGGAGACAAAAATTGTAGCTAAAGTACTTCAAAGAACGGATGGGGTTCAAAAGCACTGTAAGGATTATATCATGCCTGGATTAGTACAAAATGTGAAGAGCCGACTGGAAACCTGATATTTGTTATTTTTTTCTAAATATCTTTTATATATATATATATATTTTATAGCTTCACGCTGTAAGCCGCACACAGCAGGGTAGGCAGAGGTAACCTAGTGTTAAGACACTCCGTTCCCCAATTTCCGCCGAACTCGGAGGCATTGCGTGTTAAGTGGCATAACGCCGCGCTTTGCCTCGGTACCAGAGCGAAGAAAATGGAAATATTAAATATTTCCACTCCTCGAGAATCGAACCCATAAACAGTCGTTTAAAATCACACGTCTGTGCCACTGCGCCACGACTGGCCCCAAATCTTTTATACGTATACTTTAGTACGTATGTTGCCTAATTTCACAGTCCGCCGTCCGCATGTTTTTCATTCAAAGTTATTTTTTCATTTATTAACATAATAATTTATCCATATTTATATTATAAATGCAAAAGTCTGTATGTTTGTCTGTCACGCTTTCACGGCTAATCTACTGGTCCAATTTAGATGAAATTTAGAATGAAAGAAGGAAAAATGACTGGGTCTAACATAGGCTACTTAGTTTTTCAAAAATCAATCTCTAAAAGGTTGAAATGGGGGATGAAAGTTTATATGAAAAATCTACACCGCTTGACCGATTGTACTGAATTTTAGCTTATATATAGTTGATAATCCAAGGTTAAACATAGGCTACTTTATTTTTCAAAAATCGACCGCTCAGGGTTGCAATATAACGAAAGAGCCACGCGGCGAAGCCGCCAGCGGGCCGCTAGTATTTTTATATGTATGCTTTTTATATGTATACGTATGTTGCCGAGTAAAGTACATTTTGCATTGATGTGTATATCACATAACACGAGAATGAATGTCGGATACATGGTATTGAAATACTTATTCTTTTCTATACAAACTTTAATTATGCCAAATTTCACAGTCCACCGTTCGCACATTTCTTTGTGAAAAACATTTAAAATTTTTCTTTCATATATTAACATAATGATATACGAGTATCATATATCTAGCGCAACAAAACTGATTCACAGAAATAACTTAGTGTCAAGACACTCAGCTCTCCACTTTCCATTCATTTAGTACTAGTACTACAACTACAACTACATTAATTACATACACCTCATAATTTTACATCTATTCAATGCGATCTATAGAACTTCTATTCTATTCATTATCTGGGTCACAAGTATGACGTGGTTATAACAGGACTTAACCTCGATATGGGTTTGAATGATAATTACTTGTTTTAATGAGATGTGATGATTTATATACTGCTAACCGTTTAAGTGGAACCGTGTTTTGTATGAATTGTGTATATACACGAGGGGTCATCATTGCTTGGATGGTTGTGACAATTGTTACTAAGTATGTAGGTATGGCGTGTGAAATGTCATGTTTCTTTAATATTGAATAGTTGATGATATGTAATAATTTATTATAATTATTTTTATAATATTTTAAAAATAGCTCCTTCGATACAGTAGTACTTACAAGCCAAAATTACGCTTTTTTACAGAAGAACTAATCAAAGAATAATGTGATTTTTGTGCAAAAAGACATTAAGAAAACGTATAAAAATTTGAATGCGGGATTCGAACCCGCGCCTTCTGAATACCGTCCAGGCATTCTCACCGCAGGGCCTTGCGTTCTACTACCAGCTGCGTCGAAATTATTATACGCTTTATTTATTTTTATGCATTATTTTTTTATTTAATAAGACGACTAAAGAGTCAAAATATTATTGCAAGATTTTCTTACATTGATTAATAAATATATAGAATTATCTTCACGCTTTTCCTACATAGCAGGGTAGGCAGAGAGAACTTAGTGTTAAGACACTCCGTTCTCCATTTTCCACCATAATCCATATATTAAAGCTAGTGTAAAAAATATTGAAGACTTACTTGGTTGGTTTCGACAGCTGTCTGTGATCGTGTGGATCGTATTCGTCCTCTTCTTCAGAGACCTCTCTGTAGAATAAAAAATATTGTTTAATTTTCAATGTATAAGTATTTTTTTAGAAACATGTATATTTTTTCTTTAGCTTCACGCTGTATCCCGCACACAGCAGAGTAGGCAGAGGGAACCTAGTGTTAAGACATTTTGTCCTCCATTTTCCACTGAATTCTGGAGGTATTGTGTGTTAGCGAATAGCGGAACTCAACGCCGCGCTGTGTCTCGACACCAGAGCGAACAAACAAACATTCCAATTCCTCGAGTAGGAATCGAACTCACAACCAGTGGCATTTACAGTCACACTTTCTGTCCACAAGCCACGACTGGGCTCTAATATTCTAGTTAAAATATATATTTTTTCAGCTTCACGCTGTATCCCGCACACATTCGGGTAGCCAGAGGGAACCTAGTGTTAAGACACTCCATAACCCACTTCTGCTAAAATTGGAGGCTTGCGTGTTAAGTGACGGAACTTAACGCCGCGCTTTACCTCGACACCAGAGCGAAGAAAACGGAAATATAATTTCCACTCCTCGAGTGGGAATCGAACCCACAACCAGTCGTTTACAGTCACACGCTCGTGCCACAGTTAAAATATTAAGTACACATAAGGGTGTTTCTCCAGTTCAGACTATATTTGCGCATTTTTTTCGATAATCGCTAAATGTCATTTTTATTTGGATTTTATCGCGTTATGTGTTTTGGTGGTCCTTCATTAAAAACATACCCGAATTGCACATTTGTATTGAAAAGATTGAAAGAGTTATTGCTAATTAAAATATGTGACGTGCTACGGTAATGAACAATGTACACGGTAATGTCTTTTATAGTGTACGGTGATGAAAAATTGAATCATGGTAATGATAAAATCAGTAAATTAGATTTACAAACATGTATAAAAAAGACGTATCAACAAATATAAGTGTAATAACTACCATCAACTGAATATTTAAGATGTTACTACAAAACGTAACTGAACGTACAAGAGGAGCTGGTAACAGGAAGCGCGGTGACACAATAGACGGAATGGGAATTGAGTTGATCAATTTTGGGGTCACATATCCGCCTCTATGCAAGTGTATTTATAGAACATTTTTTTTAATATATGTATATAGTTTCACGCTGTATCACGCATAGCGGGATACAGAGAGTGTAGTGTTTAGACACACTGTTCACCAATATACGGTAAAAATTGAGACATTGCGTGTTGTTGTGGAACTTAACACTGCGTTTTGTCTTTTAATCTGAGCGGAAAAATGTAAATAGGCAGAGAGAATCTAGTGTTTAGACACTCCGTTAACCATTTTCCGTAACTCTGGAGGCATTGCATTGAAAAATCAAAATAATTTAAATATAATCAGAAAATATAAGCGCAGTGCTAAGTTCCGCCACTTAACACGCAATGCCTCCTAAAGTCGGGGGAAAATGGGGAACAGAGTGTCATAGCATTAGGTAAAAAAAAAAATCTGATATAACTCCATCACTGGCTGGGAATTGAACCCAAAACCATCGCTATTCAAATCAAACATTCCCTAACTTGCAAACATAACATATTCTTTATACAATTAGACTTTAACAAGCACTACAGAATCCTCAAACACAAAGCTAACTACCGGAAATAAAATGAAAAAGCTAGCAAAAAAGTGAATGGTTGCTTTTTTCTATATATATATATATATATATAGAAAAGAAATTTTATTGTCTGTCTAGTTTAAAAGTTCCATTTTTTGTATCTTCACGGTTTTTCTCACCCAAATAATTTATATATTTTCACTTCTTCACTTTGATTTTATTGCCTCAAGTGAGAGTCGAACCCACAACCATTTCATATTTCGAAAATGGCCTCTAAAATCTATAGGAATACATTTTTTTTAGCTTCACGCTGTATACCGCACACAGCAGGGTAGGCAGAGGGGACCTAGTGTTATAACACTCCGTTCCCCACTTTCCGTCTAATTTTGCAGGCATAACGTGTTAAGTGGCGGAACTTAACGCCGCGCTTTGCCTCTACACCAGAGTGAAGAAAATGGAAATGTTAAATATTTCCACCCCTCGAGTGGGAATCGATCCCACAACCAGTCGTTTACAGTCACACGCTTGTGCCACTGCGCCACGACTGGCCCCTATTTTTAGGAATGCATATAAAAGAAATAAAAACAAAAAGCATACTTAGTGGTCATAGCGGAAGTCGACTCTCCCACGGGCTGCAGACGGACCGTCTCTCCTTTCTCCTCGTCCGCCTCATCGCGGTCGTTGCATCTCTCCGCTTTGTCATCGTCCACTTCGTGGTCACTCGAGTACGGAACCATTGCCTTTTCTTCCTATGGGCTGGAGAAAAAAAGTGTGTATGTAAAATCTGTAACCGCCTTAAACAAGAACATAGGCAGGCGAAAATACGAAGCAATTAAAATTGTAGTGTTCGCGGGCGAAACCACGAGCCAGTCGCTAGCTAGTATATAATAAGTATTTTTTTAGCTTCACGCTGTTGCATCCCGCATATAGCAGGGTAGGCTGAGAGAACCTAGTGTTAAGACACTCCGTCCCCCACTCTCCGCCAAATTCGGAGGCACTGCTTGTTAAGTGGCGGAATTTAACACCGCGCTTTGCCTCGATACCAGAGCGAATAAAATGTAAATATCAAATATTTCCACTCCTCGAGTGGTATCGAACCGACAACCAATCGTTTACACACACTCTTGTGGCACTGGGCTACTACTGTCCATAAGTAATAATATAACATATTACGAATTCTAATTTCTAAATAAGAAAAAAACCTTTGAAGATTATATTTCAAATAACATTTATAATTAAAGTATAAATGATTGAATTTCTGTTTGAGATTTTATTTTAAGACTGTTGAAGTTCTTTTAATAAGCTTTTACGGATCGGCTTTCGCAAATGGTAATGAAATTACGCGAGCATTTTTCCTTGGTAATTTTATTTATTAATTTTCATAATTAATTTATTTTTGTGGCCACTCGAGGCCCAGTGGCACAAGCGTGTGACTGTAAAGCGACTGGTTGTGGGTTCGATTCCCACTCGAGGAGTGGAAATATTTAATGTTTCCAGTTTCTTCGCTCTGCTATCGAGGTAAACGCGCGGCGTTAAGTTCCTCCACTTAACACGCAATGGGGAACGGAGTGTCTTAACACTAGGTTCCATCTGCCTACCCTGCTGTGTGTGGGATACAGCGTGAAACTAAAAAAAATATCATATACACGATTTAAAAGAATAATAATATAAAAATTAGGGAACTCAACGCCGCGCTTTGCATCGACACCAGAGCGAAGAAAATGGAATTAATAAATATTTCCACTCTTCGGAGTCGAAATCAAACGAGTGGCCCAATATGGTATATAATATAATATGATATGCTTTTTTTATTTAATTGTTTAATTAACTTGCCTAAAAAAATAGAATTAAAGAAAAGATTACTATATATTCACTCAGTTATTATCTATATTATAATGTTCAGTTTATTAATAAATACAATTTATAAGCATAATGCATTGAAACAGCTTCCCGTTTCGCGCATAGCACTCTAGTACCTTGTCAAAGACAATCTAATGTCAAGACATTCCGTTCTTCGCTTGCTGTCTAAAAATGAGATATTGCGTGTCTGAACAGAGCTCAACGCCGCGCTCTGTCTTAGACACCAGAGCGAGGTAATGAAAGTAATTTGAAGATAATCATTACCCCACGTAATAATTGAACTAACAATCGCGTTTACAGAATATTCATTTTACACAAAATTTGACATATTACACACAATTTAAAAACACAACATAACACGCTTGTTCACGCTTTATCGTGCATAAACACGCTGCTTCACGCTTTATAACGCTTAAACACGTTGCTTCACGCTTTATCCCGCATAGCACGCTAATAAAAACAGTACAATAATCAGAGAACACCTAGTGACAAAACACTCCGTTCTTCACATTAACACACAATTATACAAAAAAAAAACACTTTAAACATCTTACGTACTAACACACAAAAAAACAACACGCCACAAACTAATTTTATCGCCGCAGCTCGTTCACTTCACATTAATAATAGTTAACACAAAATTGACGGTGCCGTTCGATTTCACTGAGACAGCACATCTACACGTACATTTACTCGTAGTTATGTAAAGACCGCAAGCTATTTAAAACTTCGACGAAAAAAATCGCAATGCTATAGAAAAAGCTTTATTTTACGTAAAAAATATTATATTTTTTTATAGAAAATTCGGTTTTTTCATATATTTTTTAGTTATTATTGTTAAAATAAGCTTTGACTTACGTATTATAGAGATTTTTTAGCAGGGATGTTGTTTTCGCACAGACTGGACTACTACTGACTTGTTACGTCTCAGAAAGCCCGTAGGAAGGGGTCCCCTTCGGAGTTCATTCATTTAAATTCTATCGTGGGGTATGGGCGTTGCAGTTAGGTTGGATAGCGCTGGTTTACTTGTTTTTAGCTTTTTATTTTTTGTTGCAAATGTTTTTTTTTTGTTTATATTTTTTTTAGAAATGTACGACTTTTAGATTATAAGCTTTTTTTTATAAAACTGTGACTTTAAAGGTTGTAAATGTTTTTTTAGTTTATATTTTTTTTAGAAATGTACGATTTTTAGATTATATGTTTTTTTTTATAAAACTGTGACTTTAAAGCTTGTAAATGTTTTTTTAGTTTATATTTTTTTTTAGAAATGTATAACTTTTAGATTGTAAGCTTTTTTTTATAAAACTGTGACTTCATGTAAAGCTTTTGTATATCATATTCATTGAGCTTTTTATAAGCTTTTATTTGGTTAGTAAAGCTTTTTACTTTAGTGAGAAGAAGAAGAAGATAAATGATATATCTTGTCACGCATCTCTGTTCGAAACCGTCTTAATGAATATGATAACCTTGCTAGTAAAAAACATTTTTTGTCTTTTTTCCTTTTTTTTTAGCTTCTCGCTGTATCCCGCACACAGCATGGTAGGCAGAGGGAACCTAGAATTATGACACTCCGTTCCCCACTTTCCGCCGAATTCGGAGGCTTGCGTGTTAAGTGGCGGAACTTAACGTCGCGCTTAACCTCGACACCAGAGCGAAGAAAATGAAAATATAATTTCGAATCCACAACCAGTCGTTTTACAGTCACACGCTTGTGCCACTGGACCACGACTGGCCACTCATTAAAAAACATAATTTTGTTAAAATTAATTATTTCACATTACAAGCCATCATGGTGCAGTGGGATAACGTTTGATTATAATTTTTGCTTGCTTGTAGGTTCGGTTTCCATTCAGTGGATTGACCATAGTTTACTTATTTGAATTTGCTCTGGTCAAAGCGCGGCGTTGAGCTCCGTTGCATACGTAAAATATTAAATTAAACTGCAAATTAAAGAACAGAGTGTCTTAACACTATGTTCTCTTCAACTGGAAAAATGGGACATTGAAAAAAAAATCATTATGTTTCTTTCTACGCGATGTTAATTAGCAAAATTTGAAAAACAGAGAATTATGTCACTAACTATTTTTTCTCTATGAATATTTTTAACAGAAGGGTCCTTTTTTTCAATTTGATTCACATTTCATGTAACAATGTTTTGCAATAACAAAAGATTTTTCAAGCTTTATTTGAAATTCCGCTGAAGTTTTACTGAAGCTCATATTGTTGTTTTCTGAAAATGAATATAACTTTTTTTATGAAAGTTCAACAACTTTTGTTGCGAACGTCCCATTGAAGCATTGCTAATTAAAAATTATATCTTCCATACATGTAGCTGAGGCCAGGGCACTATATGTGACTGTAAAGCGACTAGTTGTGGGCTCGATTCCCAGTCGAGGAGTGAAAATATTTAATATTTCCCTTTTCTTCGTTCTGATGTTAAGGCAAAGTGGCGTTAAGTTCCGCCACTTAACACGCAAGCCTCGGAATTCGGCAGAAAGTGAGGAACGGAGTGTCTTAACCCTAGGTTTGCCCTCTGCCTACTTTGCTATGTGCGGGATACAGGGTGAAGCTATAAAAATGTAGTAGTATGTAGCAATACAAGTCAAAATTAAATATAAGGTAATTAGCAATTAAATATTCATTCAGACAATTCATTATTTTTTTGTGAGGAAATCACATAAATAGCACAATTAGCTGAAAAATAATTTGTTTCTAAATAATACACTACAATTACCAACAAATTAATCGTTAATAGTAAGTTTTGCACAAACAAACGAACAAATGGTAATATTGAATTGTTAATTGCAGCTAAATTTTGCCTAATCTAGTGTCAAGACACTCCTCTCTCCACTTTTCACCAGAATTTGAATTCGTAGTGTTCATTTCGCTACGCTTAGTCTACTACTAGAAAAGAGAAATACTAGAACTATTTTTTAAACATTTTTAAAGTGTTATTCCACACTTAGGAAAATTGAAAAAGACATTTAAAGAAAACGTATAAAAATTTGAACGCAGCGGGATTCGATCCTGCGTCTCCTGAACCGTCCAGGTGCTCTCACCACTGAGCCATGCATTTGATTGAACGTTTTCTTTTAGTAAAAAAAGACGTTTTCTTTAAATGTCTTTTTTTACTAGAACTATTCTTACTAGAATAGAGAAATAAAAAATAATTTAAACATAATTGTTTCTCTAACTGGGAATCGAACCTACAACCAATCACGTTTGCAATAAGTCTAAAATGCCTACAAAAATGCTTTATAAACAAAAATAGAATGGGGTGACTAAACTAATCTGTCAAATCATATTATAGGTCAACTACTCAACGAAATTCTGAAATTTTGGCTCAGAGATCATTTTTATAATTTTATTATTACAATGACCATCGTGGCGCAGTGGGATAACGTCTGGCTTTATATGCTATAGGCTGTGGGTTCGATTCTCAATGGGGAACAGAGTGTCATAACACTAGGTTCCCTCTGCCTACCCTGCTGCCTGCCATCTGCGGGATACAGCGTGATGCTAAAATTATATATTTCATTGACCATCTTAGCGCAGTGGGCCAGTGTCTGTTTGTAAATATAATCGGTTGTGAGTTTGATTCCCAGTTAGGAATGCATTCATTCGTATTTTAATTATATTAAAATTATCTTAATATGTTTTAAATCTATACTTATATTATAAATGCGAAAGTCTGTGTGTTTGTCTTGTCATGCTTTCACGACTAATCTACTGGTCCGATTGGTTTGAAATTTAGAATGAAAGTAGTAAAAATGACTGGGTCTAACATAGGCTACTTAGTTTTTTAAAAATCAAATCTGTAAAGAGTTGAAATAGAAGATGAAAGTTTATATGAAAAATCTACACCGCTTTACCGATTGTAACGAATTTTGGCATATATACGTATATAGTGGATAATCCAAGGTTAAACTTAGGCTACTTTATTTTCCAAAAATCCACCCCCGGGGGTTGCAATATACCGAAACAGCCAAGTAAATCACGCGGCGAAACCGCGAGGCGGGCCGCTAGTTATTTATATTTCAATATATTTCATTTACTTTTATTCCCTCTTTTTGTTTAGAATAAAGCGTTGACTTCTCCCATACTATAACCCATCCCATACAACTCTGATATAGGCTTAAAGTGGAGAACGGTAAGTTATATCACTAGATGTCTCTTCTTAGCAAAGAAAAAAAACAAAACTTGATAGTTTTTCCTTAGCTTTCCCAAAATAGAATCAGGGAACCTAGTTTACCGGGCGGAACTTAACACCGAACCATAAAAAAAACATATTGCAAATAATCTAAAAAAACTACTACATTAAAATTAAGTTCAAGGATATAGACATTTTTGATATCTTTCGAAGAACAAGACTTCCCACCAATACAACAATTCTATTCTATTCTAGTCTAACGGCCTTGTGTGTTTGTGGCCTTATGTTTTATGTTGGTCGTCATTTATTTTCGTCTATAACACTCTTTATGTGACATATTTGAGATTTTACACTAAAATTTATTATTACCAGTCCACTCGTGGCCCAGTGGCACGAGCGTGTGACTGTAAACGACTGGTTGTGGGTTCGATTCCCACTCGAGGAGTGGAAATTTTCAATATTTCCATTTGTTCGCTCTGGTGTCGAGGTAATGCGCGGCGTTAAGTTTCGCCAGTTAATACGTAATACCTCCGAATTCGGCGGAAAATGAGGAACAGAGTGTCTTAATACTAGGTTCCCTCTGCCTACCCTGCTGTGTGCGGGATACAGCGTGAAGCTAATAAAAAAAAAATATTATTTCTAAAACTCTCTCGTACAAATAGTATTGTTAGAACTCAGTTTGAAGCAATTTCACCATTTTTTTACATAGCAAGGTAGTCAGAGAAGCTTAAGACACTTTGAGCCCGAATTCGTAACTGCTTGTTGAATGGCGGAACTTAACGCCGCACTGTGTCTTAGGTCTAAAGAGAAATGTTAGTTAATAAGTTCGAAGTCGATTCTAGGAAATATTTATATTTATATTGTATTCATTTGACGGCTAAATAAAAAAAACTATGGTATTTTCATCTAAAATTGATGAAATAGAGAGAGAGAGAGAGAGAGAGTCATATCAATTATAAGTATATATAAGAAATATATATATATATATATATATATATATATATATATATATATATATATATATATATATATATATATATATATATATATATATATATATATCTGTAGATCACTTACATCTTTATTACAATCCTAACTTCGAAGTAGAATTCCGAGAGTTTGATGAAACGCGACGCGACGGTTGCCATGGAAACGCTTACATTCACTAAATATATCCGATATTGCTTCCGAATTGTTAGCAAATTTAGTGGAAAATGGAAAACTGAGTGATTTAATACTATTTTATTTGTTATGGAGTAAAGAAATGTTTTTTTTTTTTTTAATTTTACACTTGTCCCATGTAGCTGGGTAGAGGGCCTAGTGTCAAGACACTTCTCTTTGTCTAGAATTAAAATTAAAAATTAAATAACTTCACGCTTTATCCCGCACACAGCATAGTAGGCAGAGGGAACCTACTGTTAAGACACTCCGTTCCCCGCTTTCCGCCGAATTCGGAGGCTTGCGTGTTAAGTGGCGGAACTTAACGCCGCGCTTTACCTCGACACCAGAGCGAAGAAAATGGAAATATAATTTCCACTCCTCGAGTGGGAATCGAACCCACAACCAGTCGTTTACAGTCACACTCTTGTGCCACTGGGCCACGACTGGCCACTTGTCTAGAAGATATATTTTTTCAGACTTTTTTGCATACTTTTATCCATTTAGCAAGGTAGCCAATGAGAACGTAGTGTTAAGACACTCCGTTCCCTAATTTTCACAGGAAATCGAAAAATTGCTTGTTAAATAGCGGAACTCAACCCCGTGCTTTGTCCTGCTAGCGCAGAAAATCAACTTAAAGTAAACGCTGCGCTTTGTCTTCTTAGACATTATAATTACCCCAAAGAGAATCGAATCTACAACCAATCATATTTACACTTAATCACATTTCCACTCCACCACGACGATAGCAAATAATAATAAGAAAGAAAAATAATCGTGGCCAGTCGTGGCCCAGTGGCACAAACGTGTGACTGTAAACGACTGGTTGTGGGTTCGATTCCCACTCGAGGAGTGGAAATATTTGATATTTCCATTTTCTTCGCTCTGGTGTCGAGGTAAAGCGCGGCGTTAAGTTCCGCCACTTAACACGCAATGCCTCCGAATTCGGCGGTGCGTGGGGGAACGAGTATCTTAATACTAGGTTCCCTCTGCCTACCCTGCTGTGTGCGGGATACAGCGTGAAGCTATAAAAAAATATATGTATATACATATATATAAACAAATCCTCTCATTTACTAGAAATGAAACGACAATCTTATATTCACGGATATATACAATTCGCACACAGAACCAAGAACCTTTGACGATTAATTGCTTGCAAAATCCATTTACTGTACGGAAATCGATTATTGAGTCCCTTAAGAGTCGATTAGAGATATGTAGATACAGGTATGAAGCAAGATAGCCTTAATTTATCGATATATTCACTAGTGACTAACTTGCGGCTTCGCTTGAACTACACAAATATAAAAAAAGACATTTAAAGTATAAAAAAATACGTATAAACAAATGTTTATACGTTTTCTTTAAATGTCTTTTTCAATTTTCCTAAGTGTGGAATAATACTTTAAAAATGTTTAAAATCACACAAATATAAGTTAGGAAGCGTATAATGTGAACACAGCGGGATTCGAACCCGCGCCTCTTGAATCCGTCTAAGCGCTCCGCTAAGCCATGCGGTTTATTACAAGCTGCGTCGAAATTCTTATACGCTTATTACAACTTATTTATGTTGTTAACATCTCTGTAGAAAGCTTTCTGCTATGCTAAATTGTTTATACGTTTTCTAAATGTTCATGTAAAAGAAATCCCGCTTTGTTTCTTGCGCCGGTTCTTCTCAGGTCTGAGGCATTAAATTTAGTAAACCGGTGGTAAACTATTTGACGTTCAAAAAATGAAGCTTGTAACTTCTTATTTTGAATAAAATTATTTGACTTTGACTTTGACTTTGTCATTTTCAATTTCCTAAGTGAATAATATTTTAAAATGTTAAAAGTACACAACAAGTATAATTGCTTCGTATTTTCGGCAGATTGTACTTTTACTTAAGTTATGGGGCTTATATTTTTTATATAAATTAAATTCATTCAGACCAGTTGTGGAGCAGGCATAGAGTGTGATTATAAACACGATTGGTTGTGAAATATTTAATATTTCATTATCTTCGCTCTGGTGTTAAGGCAAAGCACGGCGTTGTGTTTCGCCAATTAGACGCCTCCAGTATACGGCGGAGAATAGGGGACCTAGTATATTAGGTTCCCTGTACCCATACCCTGCTGTGTACGGGATACAGCGTGAATCAAAAAAAAAATGAAAATTATCTACTACTTAAGCCCCTTAGGGGTTTTTGTAAGAAAGTAGTCTATGTATGATCACTGAGTTATCAACTAATTTCATTCTAAATTTTCCGGTAGATTACCAGAGGAAGCATAACAGAAAGACAGACTTTCGCATTTATAAAACCAGTACGGATTCTTTTTAAAAAAAATCAAAGTGTTATTGAAGGAAATAGGAAATTGAAAAACACACAGTCTATCTGCGACCATGGACTACTGTGAAGTGTGCAGAACGTGAGCTTTTCGAATACCAAAAATAGACCCAATAAATCCAGTTGAAACAGTTTCAATTCAATATTTGTAAAACCTGTGATAACAAAAGAATTCAAAATATATGCTTCGTGATTTTTCTCCTATATCTGGGTCTGAAAAGAGGAGTTTCTCGTTTTTAATGTTAGGTTATATTATTACTACAAAATAAAGAGGCAAAGCGCGGCGTTAAGTTCCGCCACTTAACATGCAATACCTCCGAATTCGGTGGAAAGTGGGGAACGGAGTGTCTTAACACTATATTAAGTTCCCTCTGCCTACCCTGCTGTGTGCGGGACACAGCGTGAAGCTAAAAATTAAATATGTTTTAGGTTAATAAGCAAGTAGTATAAGGCATACTACATGGACTCTTTTAGAAAAGTAGATAGTAGAAGAAGAGAGTAGTAAAGGGAGTTACATTACGTAAGGAAAAAAGGAAAATGTAGTAATTTAATAGTATAATAATAATGTACTTGTTAACAAAAGGTGGTGGTGGTACAGACACATGTCCGTAGACCACAAAAAAACCATTAGGTTATAGTATTAAGACACTCTGTTTTTCATTTTCCGCCTAAAAACCGAGGCATTGCGTGTTGTATGGCGTAACTTAACGCCGAACTTTGTCTTAGATACCAGAGCGGAATAATAAAAATAATATAAATATAATCATTCGTCCCGGGGAATCGAACCCACAACCAATTCCATTTTTAATCAGTTTGTCCCAAATTATAACACTTTACATAGAAAAAGGCCAGTCGTGGCGCAGAAGCACAAAGTGTGACTGTAAAGCGACTGGTTGTGGGTTCGATTCCCACTAGAGGTGTGGAAATATTTAATATTTCCATTTTCTTCGCTTTGGTGTTGAGGCAAGCGCGGCGTTACGTTCCACCACTTAACACGCAATGCCTTCGAATTTGGCGGTGCGTGGGCAACGGAGTGTCTTAACACTAGGTTCCCTCTGCTTACCCTGATGTATGTGGGATGTAGCTACACAAAAAAATAAAAGGAAAAATCATTATAAAATGTAAGTAAGCTTATAATTCTCATACAGTATATATCAGAAGGCCGCTCTCAAAGGGACTTATTGTAACGCAAATACCAATTGAGGAACAATATGTATTCATTGAAAGCCGTTCAGTTACTTTAACTTTGTATAGTTAAGATATACTTAATGGGACAGCATCTGACTGTAATGCAATGGTTGTTGGTTCGATTACCACTCGCGGAATGGTTATATTTTAATTTTCATTTACTTGCTTTGTTACCAAAGATAAAGCGTGACGTTGAGTTCCGCTACTCTGGTTGCAATGTCTCGATTTTGGAAGGAAAGTGGAGGGTGTAGTGTCTTGACACTCTGTCTTCTCTGACTATCCCGCTATGCGGGAAATAGCGTGAAGCTATAGATATAAGAGAAAGTTTCAAAAGTCCTAAGTTCTATTCCCGAATTAAAATTTAATTCAAATTGTAAATTTAAAAAATAACACATTCGTTGTTATGTTAAATTTCATATTTTAGCATGATATATGAAGACTTAATTTATTTACGTGTTAATTTTTATTTTGTTTTTGTTCTACGCGAAACATTATTATTTGTCATCTCAATAGATAAACTGACTGACTGACTGGGGCCAGTCGTGGCGCAGTGGCACAAGATTGTAACTTCAAACGACTAGTTGTGAGTTCGATTCCCACTCGAGGTGTGGAAGAAAATAATATTTCCCACTTAACAAACAATGCCTCCAAATTCGGCGGTAAATGGGGAACGTAGTGTTATATATAACACTATGTTCCCTCTGCCCTGCTGTGTGTGGGATACAGCGTCGACACAAGAGCAAAGAAAATGGAAAAATTCAATATTTCCACACCTCGAGTGGGACTCGAGCCCACAACCAGTCGCTTTACACTCACACGCTTGTGCCACTGCTCCAAAATTCTTATCAATGTTATAAATAAGATTCAAATCTCCATAATAAACACTGTTAACAAGAATACAATTTGCAAAACTCAATTTCTGTAACACGTCAGTCAACAACAAGTCGAAATGTCTCATACAATATAATAAAATTGTGAAGAAGCAGTAAACACGATATCATTGACAAACGATCGATGTTGACACAAAACTTGGATAGCGGAGCTCCGTAGACTTACTATGGGAGGGCTAACGGTATAAGTTATAACAGGCGTATCAAAATGTTATTGTAGCGATTTTTTTTTCTAGTATAATGGGGATAAAATTTTATGGTTATTAAGTGGCGGAACTTAACCCCGCGTTTTTATTTGCAATAGTAAAGAACTTTTAAACGCAATAAAAGAAAATCTTGTATGGCTAGCAAGTGGCGGAACTTAACGCCGCGACTTGTCGTACTATAATAAATAATTTTTAAACATTTTCAAAGTGTTATTCCACACTTAGGAAAATTGAATATTTACACTTAGAAAAATAGTAAAGAAATCAGGAAAGGAGAGTAAGAGATGTAGTGGAAAGAGATGAAAGACCTTGATTTATGTTCGAGAATACAGTATCTTAAAAAAAGTTTGTGCTAAAAGTTATATAAGAACTTGAACGCAGTGCGATACGAATCCGCATCTCTTTTCATGATTTTTCCGGTACGACAGGAGAAAACAGGAGAAAAAAGGAGTATAAAAGGGAGAAAACCTAGTATTACGTGTTAATTGGCGGAACTTAACGCCGCGTTTTGTCATGCAATAGTAAAGAAATTAGGAAAAGAGAGTAAGGGAAGTAGTGGAAAGAGGTAAAAGACCTTGATTTATTTTCGAGAATACAATAGCTTAAACATAGTAGTTACGTGTTGAGTGGCGGAACTTAACCCCGCGTTTTGACATAGAAGAATGGAGGAATTAAGAAAATAGTAAGAGAGGTAGTGGGAGAAGTCTTTCAAAAATGGACCTCTAAAGGGTTGTAATAGGGGACGAAAGTTTATATGAAAAATCTACACCGCTTGACCAATTGTAATGAATTTTGGCATAAATATAGTTGATAATCCAAGGTTAAATATAGGCTACTTTATTTTTTAAAAACCCTCCCCGAGGTTTGAAATTTAACGAAACAGCTAAGTAGTTCACGCGGCGAAGCCGCGAGCGGGACCATACTTGTTATATAAAATTGTTTATCATATTCTAAGTACGTAAATAACACTTTAAAAATATTAAAACACAGTGTCTACGATACTGAAGAAAAGCATGAGGACCTCCCGGAGTGAGGATAAGTATATGAAGAGGTTGATGACAGTGAACGAGGCGAAAGAAGTATGCAGGGACCATAGCGTTTACCCAAAGGGTAAAACTAAGACAATCCTTCGAGTGGGAATCGAACTCATAACCAATTACGGTTACATTCAGACACTGTTCGACTACCCCATGATATATAAATATTTCCACTCTCCAATTATTAAATAATAAATACGAATAAGAAATAAGAAATATTTCGACTCCTCGAGTGGGAATTGAACCCACGGCCAGTAGCTTTACAGTCGCACTTTGTACCTTTGCACCACGACTGGACCCTATATTTGTATAATATATATAACTTGATAACAATGCATTTTATGAGCTTTCCTATATTTTCTTTCTTTTAGATGGTCTTATATCAATCACTTTGGTAAAGCAACCTGTTTCGAACATTGATTTAGATTTCAATCGAGGGAATGTTTTTATTGAAAATGCTGCTCCATTGTGCTGATATACTCGTAGAAAGCGCAGCTTTATTTTCTTAACGTTACAAAATATATCGAAAATGATAATATTTGGGGAAAAGAGTGCCTACTCTTAGTTTAAAGATAGAAGTCTAAAGAAAATTATCATATTTTTTTAGGTTTACATTTTTGCTTTAACCAAGTCTCAAGATACTGTTACTTACATAATTTCAGCCCAAAATCCTTGAACAATTGATGAAACTCTATAATGTACTGTAATGACCATAGCAGAGATAAGATACAATGACTTCCCCGAATGGGAATCGAACCTACAACCAATCGCTTCTACAATCAGAGGCTATCCCATTACGCAACAAGGCACCAATCTGTTAAAATATTTATTAATAATTTTAAATTTTCATACAAAATTGTAAATATAAAACGAAATCTGCAGAATTTGCATCATTTAATGGCAATTAAGCCCCAATTAATTAATCAGTCCCCCATATCACACGGAAGGCAATCGGTTGATTGCTATGGGAATATCCATACGTATGCAATACTCAGGAGTGAATCAGTGAAGCAGAACGAATGTAGACAGACGATTGGACTCGTCATTTTAGAAAATGTTGAAGATTTTAATGGGCCTCTTGGTAACGGTTACATATTTTTTAGCTTCACGCTGTATCCCGCACACAGCAGAGGGGACCTAGTGTTAAAACACTCCGTTTCCTAATTTTAAATAGATTGATTTAATTTATTTATTGGTAAAGATGGGGAGTGAACCTGGGACTTATGGTTTAGTAGTGGTATGTAAGAAGTACATCTATATAAGTATTTTCATACGCGAAAAGTAGAGTTGCCATAGCAACGTATTTATCATTTTTTCATTTAAAGAACATCTCAAAACTGGTGTGTATATAAAATGCTTTTTATTAAATAAAACAAAAAGAAAAATGTTAAATGAACATAATTTAAAAATAATCAATTCTCCGGGTAGGGAACTAACTCACAATTAATTCAATTCATTACTAAAGCAATACTGGAGGAAGGTCACGTAAGGCGCATGAGGACCCCCCGGCGCGCGTGTATGAAGAGGTTGATGACAGTGGACGAGGCGAAAGAAGTATGCAGGGACCGTAGCGTTTGGCGCTCCGTTCTCTCTGACTACCCCGCAAAGGATACAGACAGCGTGAAGCTAAAGCAATAATCTTAAAATATTTACTTTATGTTATTCATTTATATAATTTAAATGAAAAATGATTTCAAGAGCAACTTAATAAAAAAATGACATTTTAAAAGCAAGCTATTCTATATAAACCTTTTTCGAATAACTAGGTTTAATTATTTTAAACGTAACAGAATTCGACACTAAGCTCTCGGGTACAAGAGCTTTCCAATTAACGTAAACGGTTACCTTTCATACTATTTACGTACTATTGCTTTGAAGTGCAGTGGGATTACATTTGACTGTCAATAAGATGGTTGTCGGTTCGATTCCCATTTAGATAATATTACTTATTAGGTGCATAAAGCGCGGCGTTGGGTTACGCAATAGAACATGCAGTTATTAAATTTATCGGCAGATATGGAGCAGAGTGTCTATATGAAATGTTAGAAAAATGTATATTTTACTAAGAATATAATGAATATGTAGTAATATTCAATTATGAATGAATTTGTGAAATATTTATCAATTTTTCTGCAAATAACTCAATATTTTCTGATATTGGGAGATTACATAGAGACAGTGGAAAAGATTCACATGAATTAATTTTAAAATTGACTCGATATTGACTTTTAGTATGTATTAGAAATATTGCAAAAATTTACTTTTAGATATTAATTACAGAACTAAAGGCAGCGTCTTGTCGAATCAAAGCAAAAAAAGGATAATATTTTAAACACAATCATTCCTCTGAGCAGGAATCGAACCTACAACCAATCGCTTTAACAGTACACTGTACCACTGCGCCCTAACGGGATTTTAATTTAAATATTGAATATTTTAATATACTATAATAGTTCGATTAACTCTCAATATATAATACCTTGATTTATACATACAAATGTATTTATGTAGTATATAATTATATATACATTATTATTTTAATTGCAAATATATGAATAATATTGTGTAATTTATATACAACTAGCTGTGCCCCCGACTATGTCCGCGCGGAATTTACTAAAGCATTACGCAAGCAGTTATAACTGTAACATAAAAGGAATCTACTTACTTGATATTTTGGAAAATTCTGAAAATATCTTTATAAATTGTAACCTATGTTTTACTCTGATGTATAAGCTATATTATTGTAAAGTTTCATTAAAATCCGTTCAGTAGTTTTTACGTGAAAGAGTAACAAACATCCATGCAAACTTTCGCATTTATAATGTTAATAGGACTAGCGACCCGCTCGCAGCTTCGCCTGCGTAAACTAAATAAATATAACTTTTGCTTTTTTCACCTGCAATTTAATTTAAATTATATTTTTTTAATTTATGAACAATACAATAGTCAAAATTACATTTAAATCGGTCAAGCCGCTTAAGAGATTTGCGTGCGCAAACAAATATATTTTTTTTTTAGCTTCACGCTATATCCCGCACACAGCACGGTAGGCAGCGGGAATCTAGTGTTAAGACACTCCGTTCCCCACGCACTGCCGAATTCGAAGGCTTGCGTGTTAAGTGGCGGAACTTAACGCCGCGCTTTACCTCGACACCAGAACGAAGAAAATGGAAATATAATTTCCACTCCTCGAGTGGAAATCGAACCCACAACCAGTCGTTAACAGTCACACTCTTGTGCCACTGGGCCACGACTGGCCACATAAATATAACTATTACTTTTTTCACCTGCAATATAATTTAAATTATTTTTTTTTTATTTACGAACAATTTTTTTTTTTTTGCTGAACGCATGAACAATACAATAGTCAAAATTGCATTTAAATCGGTTAAGCCGTTTAAGAGATTGCAGGCACAAACAAACATATTAATTAAGAATATTTTAAAATCATAAGTTCTATTACATTGATAAAGGCCCTCAATAATAGTATTTCTGATTTATCATCCATATACAGACAGCGATAAGTTACAATTTTATTTCATGTATAGAATATGTAATTTTTATATAATTACAGACTATTTAGAATTATCTGTTAAAATAGTTTTAAATATTACATTGTAAAGAATTTGATATAATTTTTAAATATTTTCTAGTACATATAAAAAAAGGGCAATTTCAAGGGAAACGTTCCTAAACTCGATTGACAATGGGTTCGATTCCCACTCAAGTCAATGATTATATTTAAGTTATTTTCACTAGTAAAACAAGACGAAGTATCTCGAATTCGGGCGAAAAGTAGAGAACGGAATATTTAAACACTACATTCTCTCTATTTATCCAAAAAAAATATAATATATTCTTAGTTTCACGCTGTATCTTGCACACAGCACAGTAGGCAGAGGGAACCTAGTGTTAAGACACTCCGTTCCCCACGCACCGTCGAATTGGAGGCATTGTGTGTTAAGTGGCGGAACTTAACGCCGCGCTTAGCCTCGAATTGTCTATATTCTTAGTAAAACAAAAATTATATTCAACAGATCATCTACAAGCCGCTAACAAAGTAGATATATATATGTATATTTCATTCCATACTTAATGCATGTGATACCAGTTCCGCCATATCAAAACCACGCGACATATTTCGATGCGGTTTACGTCATGTTATACGTTGTATAATGAGATATGTGTGTTGTGTTTACATGTTTCTTGCATAATAAATAAGGTAGAGGGAAGAGTGTTAAAACTCTCTGTTTTTGCTTTACCTAATATAGAGATGACAAGAGATGATAGATAGATGATAAGAGTAAATGTACGTTTACAAAAAAATATGAAATTTAATAAAATATAAGAACTAGTATCAACACACTTCGCTCTCCATTCTCCGTCTAAAATCTTATTACAAAAGCGAAGTAAAAAAATAATAATAATATAATCATACATATATCAACTTGACCTTCCTCTAAACGCTACGACACCAGCCGAAGTAATAAGAACCATCAAACAACTAGATACCAAGAAAGCTCCAGGATTTGATCTGATTGATAAGAAAGTCCTGTCAAAACTGCCACGCAAAGCAATAGTATATCTAACTACACTATTCAATTGTATCATAAGAGTCGCTTACTACCCCGCCCTGTGGAAGGTCTCTCAAATAATCATGATCCACAAGTCTGGAAAACCACCACATGAAGTTGCATCCTACAGACCAATCAGTTTAACTAAGTATAACAAAAATAATATATTAACTGTAAATCCCTACGTTCAGCGTCTGCTATCCAATTTTTGAAAACACTATTTTGCGGAATTTAACGCTGCGCTTAGTTTCTAATATCAGCCTAGAACAAAATATTCCAATTGTGGCCAGTCGTGGCCCAGTGGCACAAGCGTGTGACTGTAAACGACTGGTTGTGGGTTCGATTCCCACTCGAGGAGTGGAAATATTTAATATTTCCATTATCTTCGCTCTGGTGTCGAGGTAAAGCGCGGCGTTAAGTTCCGCCACTTAACACGCAATGCCTCCGAATTCGGCGGAAAGTGGGGAACGGAGTGTCTTAACACTAGGTTCCCTCTGCCTATCCTGCTGTGTGCGGGATATAGCGTGAAGCTATTTTTTTTTAAAAATCTATCCCCCTAAATGGGAAATGAACCTGTAAACATCGCGTTCAAATACACATTCTCACTTCATTATATTGTTTTTGTTATTATTTTGTTGTATTGCGTAAATGTTTATCTCGAGACGACTTTATCTTGACCTCTAATCGCGAGTACATATATTTATCTATCTATTATTGTAAAAGTTATTTAAATAACATTTTTAATATAGTTATATTATATTTATATAAACAATAAGCAGAGTCGGAGAGAAACTAGTGTCAAGACTCTCCGTTAACCGCTTTCTGTTCTTAATTGAGATATTGCGTGTCAAAAGATTGAACCCAGGTGGGAAAACGGGGAACGGAGTGTCTTGACACTAGGTTCCCTCTGCCTAAGCTGCTGTGTGCAGGATACAGCGTGAAGCTAACAAAAAATTAACCTTAATACCGCGCTTTGTATTATATATAAGAGTGGAGAAATGAAACTATAATCATTACCCCGATTTAGAATCCATGTCTTTTGTTTAGCTTCACGCTGTATCCCGCACACAGCAGGGTAGGCAGAGGGAACCTAGTGTTAAAACTCTCTGTTCCCCATTTGCCGCCGAATTCTGAAGGTATAGCGTATTAAGTGGTGGAACTCAACGCCGCTTTTACCTCGTCACCAGAGGGACAAAATGTCATATTAAATATTTCACATCGAGTAGGAATCGAACCCACAACCAGTTGCGTTTACAGTCACACTTTATGCCCACAAGCAACGACTCTAATAATATTTAAATCATATATTCTTATATTAAATTGTTATATATAATTAATAGAATAACATTCACAATGCATATAAATAAGTTAAAATAAAAAAAATCCTAAAAAAATGACAAGAATATTAAAAATATTATGAAATCGCTTGCAAATGAAAATTTCACTTTTCAAGTAAAAAATTCCATAAAAAAAGAAGAAATTTGATTAATCACCTACTTGCTGATAACAGACTAAACAGCGCAATGAGGTGAAAATACTTTACGAGATTACACCAGTAGCACTATGGGTGGGTAAGTATAAAAACATGTCTTTTTTTTGTTATCTTCACGCTGTATCCCGCACACAGCAGGGTAGGCAGAGGGAACCTAGTGTTGAGACACTCCGTTCCTCACGCACCGCCGAATTCGGAGGCATTGCGTGTTAAGTGGCGGAACTTAACGCCGCGCTTTACCTCGACACCAGAGCGAAGATAATGGAAATATAATTTCCACTCCTCGAGTGGGAATCGAACCCACAACCAGTCGTTTACAGTCACACGCTTGTGCCACTGCGCCACGACTGAAAAAACTTAACGTTTTCTCTGTATAACAAAATAATTAACAAAACACATTGGCAACACACTCCGTTCTCTATTTCCTACTTTCCACTAGAAATAGATTACGTATTGAGTCACGGAACTCAACGCCGCACATAATCTTAAGCACTAAAAATAACAAAAAAAAAAATTTCAACAAAAAATACAACATTAACAAATTACCTAAAATTTCCTATTACAGTATGAATTAAATTTTAAAAAATAACGATTTGAATCTAAAAATCTAGATTATTTTTAATAACTAACATAGAACTAAATAAATACTCAAGTTATATACTTTTCTTTCTACAACTCTAAAAAACTACATATTATTCCAAAATCTGCATGCATATTTTTTATAACTAACAAAGAACCATTTCTATTTCAGTCTAAATTATGTCCTAAAAAAGAACCTAAAAAATCTAGATTAATTCTTAAAATTAGAACTAATAAACACTAAACACACGTTGTATATTATTATTTTTCTTAATCGAAAAATCTACATAATTATCTAAACAGATATTTTGTTAACTGACATAGAACTTTGCCTAGCTGTAGCCCTAAAAAAACTAATTATAAACCTAAAAAATCTAGATTATTTCTCAAAAAGAACTAGTAAATACTCACGTTTAAAACTTTTGGTGACCACAAACAAGGTAGCTGTGCCTACGATGGCTGGCAAAGGAATGGTTGGTATTGCGCGCGCTAGCCGTGACGTCACTGCGCCACCCCACTGTCAAAGCTATTTGGTTTGTACGATATTGTTACGATACGCTTTATTTTTGCTGTTTTTAGGGGAAAGTCGATGGGAAATTAATGGTGTTCGAAAAAAAATTATGTTAATAGAGTGGGATATGATGTTGAAATGTTAATGTATAGTAAATGTGTAAGTGGAGTATTTTTCGTTTTGATTTGATTGTGTTATATCTTTTTTTTTCTTTTTGTTTTTTTTTAGACGCCACAGACTCGAGGTCCGTGTACTTTCCAGCTTTTTTTCCTTTTTCCGTTTGTGATTTTTTTCTTGAATTTATTTTAGCGAGTGAGTACACTCGGTCACACGTTTCTTAATTTATTTGTTTATGTAATAGAGAGACTGTAGCAGTCCCTCTAAGAGCCAGGTCCGGTGGTTGGTGGGTCGCTATCTTCCTCTCAGCCTGTGCAGATTGCGCCAGAGTATAGTTCCTTGTTAATTTTAATGGCTTCTGTATCTCTATGAGAGGTCGACATTTTGAGGTTATACCCCACTATGTCAATCAAGGAAGATTCCCTTGCCCGACGGATGAATCTGCCGATGGCGTCTACTTCGGCGTCGGTGTAGTATATTGACTGTGTTATATCATAATGTTTCAGGTTTTTTATAAATGAGAAAACGCAGCGTTAAGTTCCGCCACCTAACATGCAATGCCTCCGAATTCAGCGGCAAGTGGGGAACGGACTGTCTTTACACTAGGTTTCCTCTGCATACCCTGCTGTTTACAGGATACAGCGTGAAGTTAAAAAAAACTGTCGCGTGTAAATTCAAAGATTCCACTCCGTCACAGTGACGTCAAATTATAAATTTAAATTTAGTAAAACAATGCATTTTTTTATGAAAAACTTCGACGGCTTTTAGAATAGAAAAATTGAAAACTTTACCTATTTCTAAAGCAGTTATAATTAACGCAAACTGAAAACTTATTTCTAAGAATGAAAACATTTAAGTCTCGAGAGCTTCTCGCCTTAATTTAAGATGACCTGAGATTAACCTACTTAAGAATACCTGTTTAATTTCGTTACATTTTCATAATTATTTTTCAGTTTCACGCTTTTTTGCGGAAAGCGGTGGATGTAACTTAGTGGTAAAACACTCCGTTTTCCATTTTTCCACCGAATTCTATGTTATAGCAGGACAGTGAGAGAATGTCAATTTCCTAAGTACGTGAATGACACTTCAAATGTAAAAAATAGTGTTAAGACTTCCGCCTGAATCCTCTTTTGTTATACATCAAAATCAGCCCAGCCATTCTAAAGACTAACCGGAACAAACAAACAAAAATTGTAAGAAATGTTATTTAGACATATGTACTATATATACAAGTGGGGAACAGAGTGTCTTAACACTAGGTTCCCTCTGCCTACCCTGCTGTGTGCGGGATACAGCGTGAACAATTGTTTATTTTCAAATCGTAAACTACTAATTAATTTATTCGTTTGCAATAAATATATTTATAATAATATCCTTTAAATAGTCATGATGTAATAGAAATCGAATCTGTAATATAAAGTGTCAAATGACATTCATCCATAACCGCATGTTTAATATAATACTAGTTTTTGCGCGCAACTTCCTTTGCTATTTTACTATTCTTAAACTTTGACTATTTGACTATGTCCTCGACTTTATATGCTACTGGCGACCCGCTCGCGGCTTCGCCACGTGATCTACTTCTCTTTCGGTATATTACAACCCTCGGTGGTGGATTTTTGAAAAATAAAGTAGCCTATGTTTAACCTTGGATTATCAACTATATATATGCCAAAATTTATTACAATCGGTCAAGCGGTGTAGATTTTTCATGTAAACTTTCATCCCCTATTTCAACCCTTTAGAGGTTGATTTTTGAAAAACTTAGTAGCCTATATTAAACCCAGTCTCTTTTACTACTTTCATTCTAAATTTCATCCAAATCGGACTAGTAGATTAGCCGTGAAAGCGTGACAGACAAACTCACAGACATTCTCGCATTTATAATATAAGTATGGATGATTTTGACTTAATATTGTATGCCTTTTATATTTCTATGTCCTGCAAGAGGCCATCGTGGCACAGTGGGGCAGTGTGGTCTCAATGCTTGCTCAGGGGTTTGGTTATATTTCAATTTTTGGGTTTGGTTATATTTTCATTTCGTTAGATTGGCACCACAGAACGAATGATAATATGTTCCATCACTCAATACGCAGTCTCGACATCGTCGGAAACAGGGGAGCGGAGTACTACATGGAATAAAGTGTGAAGCTGCTTCTATATCTCGTTAAAATCTCGCTTTCAATTCCTATCCGTTCATATAAAACGAGCTGAAGGTGGTAAAAACAGAGAGCCTTACAGCTACTTGTGTGTCCCTTACTTGATCTGGATAATGTATGACCATAATAGAAATCGCAATAACTTAAGTATTTGTATCAAATAATTACGAGACATTACTACGTGATACGGCGTAACTCAACGCTGTGGTTTTTTTGTTTTGCTTGGTGGTATAAGGTTCCATCTCCGACTGGCTCGCGACCACTATCATGTCAAAGACGAACCGCCAAATATCTGACGATGTGTTCCGGTTCGAAGGCATGTAAGCCAGCTCTCCCTATTCCCACTATCCCCATCCTACCTCCTTCCTACCCTCCTTCATCCCCAAGGCCGGCAACGCATCACAACTCCTCTGGCGGTGTGAATGTTCATGGGCGAAGGTAACCACTTACCATCAGGTGTACCTTCTGCTCGTTTGCCGCCTTTACTCAATAAAAAAAAATGATTGGAGCAATGAAAATATAAACATTTTCTCGTATAAGAACCGAACCTACAACCAATCGTTACAGTCAGACTGTGCTGCCTTTTCCACTGTGCCACTATAGTCCCTATATCAAAATAATAAATGTTTAATAATATAGTACAAAGTTACATAAATGTCGTCGAGTGTAAAAAGGATGTAATCAATTGTTCCTTGCCCCGAAGATATAACCGTGCAGTCATACGTCTATGAGATTTTGTGAAAATACTTATTTGGTGGTATTTTTTGCATGATTTTCTGTTTTATTGACTTAAATCTGTACTCAGAGATGTAGATTAGCGTTTAATTAGTGTTAAATTAGTATATCTGTACTTTTGATGCTTTAAAGTGTTATTTACACTTAGAAAATTACAACTTTCACGTGAAAGTTGTAATAAGAGTGTCAGAATTTTGATGCAGCAAGTAGTGGAACGTGCCGCTTATCAGTCAAAATGCTTGGACGGTATCCAAGAGGCGCAGGTTCGAATCCCGCTGGTTATTTTTTTTAAGACGTTTTCTATAAATACTATTTTAGTATACGAGTATATTACTAAGGTAGAATAAAATATATAGATACAAATATATCTGTTCTTACATATTTTGTTAGTCGCAATTTGAAGTTATGTAATAGTGATTGTGAAGGTGGAAAAGTAACTAACTTACTTAAATTTGGACGTTTCTTTGTTTCGGGTGTTTTTTTTTTCAGGAAATGTATGTAGTGAAACATTATTCCG
Source organism: Dryas iulia moderata (assembly GCA_019049465.1). NCBI lineage: Eukaryota > Metazoa > Arthropoda > Insecta > Lepidoptera > Nymphalidae > Dryas > Dryas iulia. The sequence continues at coordinate 1,176,780 of CM032415.1, read as the reverse complement.
TTTTTGTATTGTATGTATTAAGGTATGGAAGAAAGTCTTTCAAGGCTACTTTGACTTTTGACTTCTCGCTATTCTATTTGGTTGACAATTTGCGATAATCTTAATATATTTTCTTAATACAAATAAAGTAAATTTTTCTGCGCAGAATGATTAGAATATCAAGAAAATTAATTAAAATGTGTTTTTTTTTAGTTTTTTGTTTGCACTAAATTGCTATTTTTACTAAATTGCTTATTGAGATACGAAATTGAAATATTTTTTTTTTTATTATAGATTTTAAAAAATATAAGATTTTTGAGATTCGTGAATTTTACAAATTATAAATATGTGAATTTTAACTATATTTTACCTTATATTTTGATAGTCAAAGTTAGTAAACAGAGAGATCCAAATACTTTACTTGTTCTACTTGTTGTTTTCTGAAATGTATATTAGTATACCAAAGAATACCAGTCAAATACAAATTAGGTCGACGGCCGTGTAAAATGAGGTAGTCGTGGCGCAGTGGGACATTGTCTGACGGTAACGCAATGGTTGTGGGTTCGATTCCCACTCGAGGCAATGATTAAATTTTAAATTTTCTTTTGTTCGCTTTGGTTCTTAAGACAAAGCGCGATGTTAGCTTCCACCACTTAACACGCAATGTATCAATTTCTGACGGAAAGTGGAGGACGGAGTGTCTTGACACTAGGTCCCCTCTACCCCGCTATGGGGGAAAAAGTGTGTAACTATAAAAAAGGAGTTCACTATATTTTTTTCCATATAACAGAAAACCCAGATGGAATCTAGTGTCAAAACACTCCATCAGACATCGGAATCGAATCCCTAACCATCGCGTACAAGCAAACTCTCTTCCACTGCGTCATTACACCCCGAATATTTATTAAAATCATAATAATATTAAAGTCTATTTGGATAAAGCAATATTACGTTACCGAGTGTTTCTTTTTAAAAAGGCTTTTGTTCGTTATGTACTCGTACATTATGAAAGCGATATTGATATCTGTTTAATTAATTACATTTTTTTTATATAAAATAAGTAAATGGATATTTTTTGGCCATCGTGGCGCAGTGGAAATAGCTTTTGAATGTAATCGTGATTGGTTTTAGATTCAATTCCTATTTAGTAGATTTTTTTTTAGCTTCACGCTGTATCCCGCACACAGCAGAATGGGCAGAGGGAACCTAGTGTTAAGATACTCCGTTTCCCACTTTCGGCTGAATCCAGAGGAATTGATTGCGTGTTATGTGGCGGAACTTAACGCCGCGTTTTGCCGCGTTAGTAGAATTATGGTAATATAAATAACTTAATTATTTTTATTTTCTAGTTTTGCAAAGCCAAGTGCGGCGTTGAGTTCCGTCACCCAGCACACAATATCTCGATTTGGGATGGTAAGTGGAGATTCACACTTTTTCCACGTAGCATAAGAGGCGTAGAAATAGGAAACGGATCCAAGGCCGAATCCTCTATCTGTGGAATACTCACAAATGTGGATAGGTCCCTGGGTGGGCCATAACGGTGGCCCCGGATGTGGCATCCAGCAAACGAGATTGGGTAGTAAGGCAGGGAGAGGAAGGGAGCCTATTGCTACCTGGTCGATCGACCAAGCTAGCTTAGGTAGCCAGTGATCAAGGTAGCGGCTCAGGAATCGGATAAGGAGAGAATGTCTGGCGGTAGCCTCTAGCTTAGTCTATTTTGTGGTAAGTAAATTGTGATCAACTGGCACGTCTAAACTGAAATAAAAGATAGCAACACCTCAGTCTACCTGGGAGTGACCACGGACTAAGTTTAAGGGCTGCATTTTCGAATACCAGAAATATATTCGTTTAATAAGTTCAAAAATAGTTTCATTTCAAAGCGATGATATCTAATTGTGAATATTTTTTTTTTTTTAGCTTCACACTGTATCCCGCACACAGCAGGGTAGGCAGAGGGAACCTAGTGTTAAGACACTCCGTTTCCCACGCACCGCCGAATTCGGAGGCTTGCGTGTTAAGTGGCGGAACTTAACGCCGCGCTTTACCTCGACACCAGAGCGAAGAAAATGGAAATATAATTTCCACTCCTCGAGTGGGAATGGAACCCACAACCAGTCGTTTACAGTACACGCTTGTGCCACTGTGCCACGACTGGCCACTGAATAATAAATAATTTTTGTTTGCATTTGATCAGACGATACTGTTCAGTTAATTATAGGAAAGTCTTTCAAACTACTGTTTGGTTACCTTGACTGCATGTTGCTTACTGCATATTTAAATAATTTAATAGGCCCTTGTTAATAAGTACGTAGTAGAAATATAGATTTTTTTGATATATTCTTTGTTTTTGAAGAATAAATGCGCATAAAGGTATATAGGAATAAATGCGCATAAAGGTAATAAGGCGCAATAAAGGTTATTGTAGCCGCGACAGGTTGTGGGTTCGATTCCCACTCGAGGAGTGGAAATCTATACTAATTTAATAAAGAGATAATGTTTGTAACTTTGTTTGTAAAGGGTTATCTTCGGCTATACTGAACCGATCTTGAAAATTCTTTCACAATTAGAAATCTAGACTCTTCCGGAGGTCCTATAGGTTATATTAGGTATATTATGATTGAACAGAAAGCTTAGAGCGCAAGCGGATCGTTGGTATTTAATAATTCCATTTCCTTCGCTCTGGTGTCGAGGCAAAGCGCGGCGTTAAGTTCCGGCACCTTAAACTTAAAGCCTCCAGAATTCGGCAAAGACTTTTTCAAGATAATTCGGAAAGTGAGGAACGGAGTGTCTTATCACTATGGTCTTTCTGCCTACTCCGATATACGGGGAAAAACGTGAAGCTAAAAAAAACCTTTTATTATTTAATAGCAATATCGTTTCTACTTTCAATTGCCTTATTTGAATGCAACCTTTGCTTTCTTCAACTTTGCGGTTAGATTCGTTTTCAAATGTCACCTTAATTTTAAATGATACGACGAAAGCAATCCATACTTATATGATAAATGGGATTGTCTGTGTGTTTGTCTGTCATGCTTTCACAGCTAATCTACTGGTTCGATTTGGATGAAATTTAGAATGAAAGTAGTAACAATAACTGGGTCTAACATAGGCTACTTATTTTTTCAAAAACCAACCTCTAAAGGGTTTGAATAGGGGATGAAATGAAAGTTAGTATGAAAAATCTACACCGCTTGACCGAGTTGATAATCCAAGGTTAAACATAGGCTACTTTATTTTTTTAAAATCTATCCCCTATTATTGCAATACACCGCAACAGCTATGTCTGTAGTAGCGGACCGCTAGTAGTCTATAAATTCTAGCAAGAAGTTTGTTTGCAATTACGTCCTTACTTCAAATGAGCATGAAATTAAAATAGACGTAATCTATAGGATGTAGTCTTCTTATTTCTTGTTTATTCTTATTTTTCAATTTGTATAAGCAGGACGCGCTTTAAATGCCTTAATATTTATCAGTATTTCTATATCTAAAATAATAAAATAAAATTGAAGTGTGGAATATTTGGTTGTGGGTTCGATTCCCACTCGAGTGGAAATTATATTTCCATTTTCTTCGCTCTGGTGTCGAGGTAAAACGCGGCGTTAAGTTCCGCCACTTAACACGCAAGCCTCCGAATTCGGCGGTGCGTGGGGAACGGAGTGTCTTAACACTAGGTTCCCTCTGCCTACCCTGCTGTGTGCGAGATACAACGTGAAGCTATTTAATTTAATTTTTTTAATATTTAGTTTTGAAATTTCTCAGATGAGTTTGAATATATATTATTTCCCGCGTTTCAGGGCAGGCAAGGTACTTTCCTAGTGTGACAACATTTCGTTCTCTTTTTATAACTTAAATTCTAAACATTGTGTCTTATGATGCAGAACTCAACTCCCCGTTTTATGCTTAAAGAGCGAGTACATAAGTTGTATTTAAACATTCCATTATTGAAGGATCGGATCTAAGGATCGAACCTACAACATTCGTATCTGCTATCAAATACTCTCACATTGCGCCAGGGTGGTCTCATTAATACATATATATTTTACAACTTCACACTTTTCCCTGCATATCGTGGTAATCAGAAAGAGTCTAGTGTCCAGACACTCCGTCCTCCACTTTCCGCCCGAAATTGAGACGTTACGTGTTGAGTAGCGGAACTCCAAAACGCAACTTATCTTAGGAATCAGAGCAAAGTAATGAAAATTTAAATATAATCATACCCCGGAGTGGGAATCGAATCCACAACCATCGCTTTACAGTCAGAGGCTGCCCCACTGCGCCACGACGACCTCATTAATATAAAAGATCAATATTGGCGATCCGGACAAGGGTCACGCTGTTGACATAGCTTTTAAAAGTAAACGTTTTGAATGATAAAATAAACTTTTTATGTTATGAAATTATGAGTAAATGGCCCTTATACTGTCTTTTTTGCAGCTCACTCCTTGGGCGCTTTACTGTAGTCCTTTTTTACACTCTTTGAGACGAATAGGCTTGATAACTACACGTCAGAAATAGTTGATATCTTGCACGTACACTAATGCATATAGGTAGAGATGGTTGTTAACAAAAATAACCAAAAAGTTTATGTCCCTGAGGATTTTTTTTCAGCTTCACGCTGTATCCCGCACACAGCAGGGTAGGCAGAGGGAACATAGTGTTAAGACACTCCGTTCCTTGAGGAATTGTCACCAAAAAACTGATTTCCCTTTGAAGTCTATGCTACAATGAACTGCGCGTGCCAAAGTAAATTATTTTCATTCGCTCGGTTCGCTCAATATGTAAACGGCACCTGAGATTTCGCGGGCGAAAAGCTCATTTCGAAATATCGCATGTTGGGTGACGGAACTAAACCCCGCCCCTTGTCTTACTGTAGTAGATAAATAAAAAAATCTAAGTCTATTTAGAAATTTAAAGAAAAACAATTAAACAATACTTTTTAGGTTATATATTGACATTTCCATTCATCCCCTTTCATTTGTCCCCATCTCATAAACCATTCAAAAGTGGCAATTTATTAACTTTGCCTTTGACGAGCTTTCTATAAGCTGTCTTAAGCGGATTATTAAGCGGCTTAAAATGTATGGGCCGGTTATCGGAAGTTACAGATATTTATATATATAGGGGCCAGTCGTGGCCCAGTGGCACAAGAGTGTGACTGTAAACGACTGGTTGTGTGTTCGATTCCCACTCGAGGAGTGAAAATTAATATTTCCGTTTCTTCACTCTGGTGTCGAGGCAAAGCGCGGCGTTAAGTTTCGCCACTTAACACACAATGCCTCCGAATTTCGCGGTAAGTGAGAAACGGAGTGTCTTAACACTACGTTCCCTCTGCCTACCCTGCTGTGTGCGGGATACAGCGTGAAGATAAAAAAGAAAAAAGATATTTATATTTTTTTCATGCATAGCGGGAGTCAGATAGAACCTAGTGTCAAGACACTACTTCCTCTAATTTCTATACGAAATCGAGACATTGTGTTTTAAGTGGTGGAACTAAACGTTTTGTCGTAGGCACCAGAGTGGAGAAATGATAATCCATACTTATATTATAATGTGTGTGTGTGTGCGAATGTCTGTCTGTTTGTCTGTCACGCTTTCACGGCTAATATGCCGGTCCGATTTGGATGAAATTTAGAATGAAAGTAGTAAATAATCCAGGGCCAAACATAGGCTACTTATTTTTACAAAAATCAGCCTTTACAAAGTTGAAATAGGGGATGCGAGTTTATATGAAAAATCTTAACCGCTTAACCGATTGTAATGAATTTTGGAGTTTATATAGTTGATAATCCAAGATTAAACATAGGCTACTTTATTTTTCAAAAATCCACCCGCAAGGGTTGCAATATAAATAAACAGTTATGTAGTTCACGTGGCGAAGTCGCGAGCGGGCCGCTAGTAATTTGAATGTACCTAATCATTTATCCAAATGGGAATCGATACCACTACTTTTTACAGCTAAACGCTGTACCACTGCGCCGTTATAGTCTCATAAATAAATAATAAAATGAGTCATACTTTTAAGCATTTTTAAAGTTGTATCCACACTTAGGACAATTGGAAAAGACATTTAGACGCATGGCTCAGTGGTGAGAGCGCCTGGACGGTATGCAGCAGCCGCGGGTTCGAATCCCGCTGAGTTCAAAATTTTTATACGTTTTCTAAATGTCTTTTTCAAAGTGAGCCAGGTATTAAAATAATTCGCAATGTTACATATTTTTTTCTTCTATAATTTTTAACTTGTATAAGATACTATGTAATCATTTGTCACCAATTTCAAGACATTTGTAATTGAATGGTCGATTTAATTCAACATTATGTTTCACTAGACCACTGGTTGCCAACCAGGGGTCCGCAGAAGGTATAAACTGGTCTGTAAACGATTTTAAATTTAGCGGATGTTGTACCCAGCTCTACGCAAAAGTTATACAACTCATCGAACTACAAAATGACAGAAACTGCAAGGATTACATACATAGTGGTCCCTGCTAGCAAGAGTAATGTAAAACGGATCAGTGATCAAAAAAGGGTTGGGAACCCCTGCACCTGATGAAGAAAATCCATATTAAAATTTCACATTTTAAGCCTAGCGGAACTTAACGCCGCACTTTTGTCTCTTACCAAGCAAATAGTTCGTATTAGAAACTTATACATTCACTGCCATCTTACGTCTAACAGGTAAATTAAATAGCAAATACTACTAACGTCATCTAGTAGCGATTTTGAAATAAAGATTTTTTTGTAAAATATAAGAAGAAAAAAAATGTAAGATCTTCCTTAGTTGCAGCTTTTCACAAAAGATACGTTGTCAAAAATTATATTCCTTTTATTTATTCTTTTAAGTAATTGTTTGTATCTATGTAAGTGGGATTGGTTGTGGATTCGATTCACAATCTATTCGAAATATTTTATTTATACTATGCATTAATTATTTTCATCCTTCCCCTCTAGTACGAAAATAAGCTGAAAAGTATCGATTTCATACAGAAAGTGGGGAACAGAGTTCATTATTTGTTGTATGAAAAAGTACAGCTTTACGCCTTTCTAGAATAGTAGGATTACCAGAGAGAACGTAGTGTCAAGACACTATGTTCTCTTCTTCCCGTAGAATCCGAGACATTGCGTGTTGTACAGCGTAACTCAACGCTACGCTTTCTTACCTTCACGCTGTATCCCGCACACAGTAGGGTAGGCAGAGGGAATCTAGTGTTAAGACACTCCGTTCCCCACGCACCGAATTCAGAGGCCTTGCACGCTAAGCGGCGGAACTTAACGCCGCGCTTTACCTCGGCACCAGAGCGAAGAAAAGGGAAGTATTAAATATTTCCACTTTTCGAGTGGGACTCAAACCAACAACTAGTCGCTTTACAGTCACATTTTGTACCGCTGCGCCACGGCTGGCCTCAACTGGCTTTCTTACATTAAAAAAATAATAAAAAAAACACAATACGTTCACAATATTTATTATTCGAAATTAACACACTTACAAAAACACTTAGAAATATACAAAAATCTTATCAAAAAATCCTAAAAAATTTAGTGCAAATATTAAGAAAATGCAATTTAGCAAAATTTTATAAATCGTGACTAAAACTTACTTTTCTATATACTTATATAATAATAACAATAATAATATTGTAAATATCGCCAATAAATAAATGCATTAGAAAATACACAATTACAAAGCTACAGTTAAAAGGACATTTTGCGTTGTAGGGCGTAACTTAACGCCGCGCTTGATTGATAAAGACATCATTACACCAATATTTTTTTTATATAATTCTACCATATAAGTAAAACCTAGTCTCAATTCAAAGTGGAGATATGAAAATAATTAAATTATATTCATTTCATCGAGTGGGAATCGAACCTACAATCGTCTATACAGTTAGACGCTATTCCACTTCATGGCTTCATACATATATATAAATATAAATGGTTATAAAAATGTTATTATAAATGTAAAAAAGTTATAAATTCGGTTAAATGTCATGTTCAAATGTCAATTTTCAATTTTTTTTTAATATTTGGGGCTAAGGCGCTATGAAAACTTTATTTTTTTTACCTATATTAAGAAAATCTCATTAAAAAAATAGTTTTAAAGGTGTTTTTTAGTTCAATAAATTTAGTATATATTATATAATGTGATTTTTTCTGTTTTATTTATTTTTTATAATAAAAATATATCATGTAAAGTCTGTATACCTGTTAGAATATTTTCCTAGGTAATTGTAAAAAAGATCTATATTTTAACATTTTTATTTGCTTACATTTAAATATAATATATAAAAAATGCAAAAAAACACTGAACAAATTTGATGATTTCAATATGTTTTTTAATTTTTTTTAGGTTTTTGCCCTAGCAGAGTAGTCGGAAAAAATCTAGATTTAAGACACTCCGTTCTCCATGAGGCAGATCTTAACACTGTGCTTTGTCCTATAACCAGAGTGGAGAAATGAAAATAATTTTAATACAATCATTCCACCGACTGGGAATCGAACCCACAACTAATGTTATACATGTACTTAATTATTGTTTCTTTTTACATACAATGGAATATTTTTAGGAAACATAGTGACTTTAACAATTTCACTTACATTTAATACAATTTTCAGTTATGTAGGAAAAACTGGTTTAAATTTAGATATTTTATTTGAATTTAGTAATAAAATTAATGATTGATTGATTGATTAGTAATAAAATTAATGATCCAAGGAAAGCTATTAAAATCATTTAAAAAGCTTAGAGTAAATATTAAGAAGATATTTTGTGTTTCAAAGCAAAATGGATATAAGTTAGATTTGAACGTTTAGGAGGAATAGAGTTAAATAAATTATTTATGCAATATTTTTTTCTAAATAGCTTCACGCTATATCCCGCACACAGCAGGGTAGGCAGAGGGAACCTAGTGTTAAGACACTCCGTTCCCCACTTTTCTAATTGTGAAATTAATGTTCTGAATTCTTAAGTCGTACATATTAAAATTCAAAAATAATATTTTATTAAAAAATTGTATATATATATGTTAGGGTGAAAGCTCGAATTTAAGTAAACTTTATTTCTTCTGGTAAAACTTATCATTTACCAACTCTAAAAGTCCGAACTGTTTTTTGATCAGTATTCATGTATCTCGGTAAAACTTATGATTTACCAACTGAACCACTGGACGATTATTTGACCATTATTCAATTCGAACTTACACTTATATGAACGAAAACTAAAACACACGTATTACTTCTAAGATACATGGTTAATATTGATTAAGTTACTCATTTAAATTGATAAATTTTAAGTTTTACCATTAAAAATGGTAAAACTTAAGATTTTTCGTTGTTCAAACTTTTATGGTAACATCAAGCTTTTCAAAAAAAAATAAGTTAAATTACTTATACCCATTTCTATACGAAGCACAAAATCACGAATCAAAATTTACTTAAACAGTTATTTTTAAACTAAAACTTAATACCATTCTGCACTTGGGCCATCAAATGGGCGGATTTCCGTAGCTGGCCGAGTTCCTTCTCAGTGAGAGGTTGACGGATTACATCTGATACTCCGTTACTGCCGAGAACGCAGGGCAGAGAGAGAAACACGTCCTCGTCTATACCGTGTTCACCCTGGAAGGAGAATGGAGTCACTAATGAGTCACTGATAGGTGTGTGAGAAATGTTTTTTATTGGGTATGTGTAAATGTTTGGTGGGGTGGGATTTGAACCCAAGACTCTTGGTAAGGGTTTTGACTGCTTATGTGTAGAGAAGAAACGCGGGTTCGAATTCCATTGTATTCAAATGTTTTATGTTTTCTAAAACAAAATATATTTATAATACTTCAAAAATACTAAATACTTTAAAAATATTAAAACATTAAAATTACAAAACTTACTTTTTTGTTTGAAAATGTAAATTATTCTTGGAACATGCAAAACTAAACCCGCTAATTGACATGAAACACTTATAAATTAATTGGAAAATAGAGCAACTCTTGATTTTCTCCGCCCTTTCAATTGATAATATTAAAGTATCTTTTAAGGAATATAAATAAAATTTTGATTATACACTTCACGCTTTCTTCCATATTGTTTAGTCAGAGAGAACCTAAAGTCGACGTATTTCGTTTGCAACCTACGAAATCAAATCAAAATAGTGTGTTGAGTGACGTAACTTAACGCCGCTCTCAACAGTACCTTATATTCAAGATTAGCGGCCCACTCGCGGCTTCGCCGCATGATCTACATGGCTTTTTCGGTAAATTGCAACCCAAGGTGGTCGATTTTTGTATACCCCTATATAGTACCCTATGTTTAACCTTGGATTATCAACTATATATATATATGCAAATAACAAAAGCGTAACTTAACGCCGTCTTACCTTCAAATAAGTAGACACAGCATGAACACTATTAGCATTAGACAGTATAGCTCGAGCTAGCTGCGACAACGACAGTCCTATCGCCCACGAAGTATATCCCTTCAGTTTAATCACCTCGTAAGCGCTTTGTACCACCCTTTTATGGATTTCTTGCCAATTTTCCGGATCATTTTCCAATCCTACTTTAGAGTTTAAGTCGCTTAAGCGAACACCGGCCACGTTTACTCCTGACCATACTGGCACTGTGGTAAAGAAAATGTATTAAATTCAACATTTATAAAAATTAAACCTATATATATTACCCGGCAATAAATAATGCACATCGATGCTTAGAATAAAACAGTCGGTTACCTTTGACTACAAAACTATTTCCACTCCTCGAGTGGGCTCGAGGAGTGGAAATATTTGATATTTCCATTTTCTTCGCTCTGGTGTCGAGGCAAAGAGAGGCGTTAAGTTCCGCCACTTAATAATGCCTCCAGGATTCATCGGTGCATGGGGAACGGAGTGTCTTAACACTAGGTTCTTCTGCCTAATCCGCTGTGTGCGGGATACAGCGTGAAGCTAAAAAACAATATACACTCACCACTGCTATCACCATGCTCCCCTATAATATAACCATGGCAGGAAGTCGCCGCCACGCTGAGCTTCTCTGATAAGAGATAACGGAACCTGGCGGAGTCGAGGTTCGTACCGGAGCCTATCACCCGGTGTTTGGGCAGACCGCTTATCTTCCATGTCACGTAAGTCAATATGTCTACTGGATTGGAAGCGATTATGAATACAGCCTCTGGGCTGTACTTGACTAGCTGTGGAAGATGGTAATTGGTTTTTAATTGTCTTTTTTTATTTTTTTTTAGCTTCACGCTGTATCCCGCACACAGCAGGGTAGGCAGAGGGAAGCTAGTGTTGAGACACTCATGTTCCCTATTTTCCGCGCAATCATGGAGTAATTGCGTGTTAAGTGGCGGAACTAAACGCACTTTGCCTCGACACCAGAGCGAAGAAAATAGAAATAATAAAAAGTTTTATTCCTCGAGCGAGAATCGAACCAATAACAAGTCGCATTACAGTCACTCTTTGTGCCCACAAGCCATGATTGGTCTTTAATTTATTTTATACTAGCGGCCCGCTTCGGCGTGTGATCTATCTGATTTAGTATATTGCAACCCTCGGGGGTAGATTTTTGAAAAATAAAGTAGCCTAAGTTTAATCTTGGATAATCAACTATATATCCGCCAAAATTCGTCACAATCGGTCAAGCGGTGTAGATTTTTCATATAAACTTTCATCCCCTATTTCAATCCTTTAGAGGTTGATTTTTGGAAAACTAAGTAGCCTATGTTAGACCCAGACATTTTTACTACTTTCATTCTAAATTTCATCCAAATCGGACCAGTAGATTGGCCGTGAAACCGTGACAGACAAACCAACAGACAGAACGGAGTTTCTCCGCTCTGGTAATAAGAGAAAGTATAGTCTCGGATACGGGCAGAAAGTAGAGAGCAGAGAGTTTGAAACAAGATTCTCTCTGAAAGGTAGTCAAAGTATAGCATGCAGGAAAAAAGACGACAATATAAAAAAAACGTGAACTTAAAGTGACTTTTAAACGTCCTCTGAATAACTTCATATAGATACTAGCGGCCCGCTCGCGGCTTCGCCGCGTGAACTCTTTCGTTATATTGCAACCCTCGGAGGCGCATTTTTAAACAATTAAGTAGCCTATGTTTAAGCTTAGATTTTAAAATATATTTATGCCAAAATGCATTGCAATTGGTTAAGCGGTTTAGATTTTTCATCAAATCATCCCCTATTTCAATCCTTTAGAGGTTGATTTTTGAAAAACTAAGCAGCCTATTTTAGACCCAGTAACTTTTACTACTTTCATTCTAAATTTCATCCAAATCGGACCGATAGATAAGCCATGAAAGCGTGACAGACAAACACACAGACATTCGCATTTATAATATAAGTATGGATGTTCAAATTAAAAAAAAATACCACCTATTTATAACCTTTGACATATCAAAAAGTGTCAAGCATTACTAATTAACGCTTTTGAGGAATCATATATAATTTTATCACAAACAGAGGTAAATTCCATTATGATAATATGTGAAGTAATTGTTGTAATTAAAATATATTTTTTTATGTTCAATTAGTTATTAATAATGATTTCGATATTGCAGATAGTAATATAGGCAAAGTAAGGCTAAAGGTTAAAAATTTTACAAACATGTTATATATTAGAAAGGAAGCCATTTTATATATATTAGATTTTGGGGCCAGTAGTGGTGTAGTGTAAGCGAAAGTGTGCATGTAAGCGACTGGTTGTGGGTTCGATTCCCACTCGATGAGTGGAAATATTTATTATTTCCATTTACTTCGCTCTGGTGCTGAGGTTGCGGAAAGCGCGGCGTTAAGTTCCGCCACTTGACACGCAATGCCTCTGAATTCGGCGGTGCGTGGGGAACGGAGTGTCTTAACACTAGGTTCCCTCTGCCTACCCTGCTGTGTGCGGGATACAGCGTGAAGCTAAAAAAAGAAATGAAGTCACCATAGTTTAATCTTTATATATGAAGTTTAATCATCCAAAGGCCCTCTAAGCGCAGTAGAATAACGTCTTACTGTTCTATACGGGAAGGTTGTGGGTTCGATCACTCCCTCATGCACTAAAAGAAATTATTATATTTAAAATACTTTCATAACCCTACACTGATAATAGAAAACGAAATTGCCTTCTACCATTAATTTAAATGTCTTATTATTAGGCAGAAAGCCAAGAACGGAGTGACACGACACCAGCTTCTCTATATAAACTTGAAAAAAAGGAAAGAAAAAAATTAAATTAATGAAAAAAGAAATGGTTATCTTTCTATATTGTTGTAACTGACCTTAGGAATGATATTTTTTAATACATCAGTGTTCCTCTGCACTAGATCCAAACGGGATTCCCCTTCGCGCTGTCGTACACCCGCGGTCACTACGCAAATCTTGGAGCCAGCGGAAACCGCATAATCTAAAGTATTATTATTATTTCAAATTTACATTATATATCCCATACTTATATTATCAGAGGCAAAGCGCTTTGTTAAGTTCCGCCACTTAACACGCAATGCTTCCGAATTCGGGGGAAAGTGGGGAACGGAGTGTCTTAACACTAGGTTCCCTCTGCCTATCCTGCATTTATCTAAATGTCTTTTTTAATAATGTACTTGTTAAGAAAAGGTACAAACACATGCCATTAGAGCAGAAAAATAAACAGTAAAAATAACAGAACATATATAAAATGGACAACGGAGAGTTATATCACTATGACACTAAAAAAGGATAGAAATCTTACCAGTACTGGCTTGTATTTTAGCGTTCTTCATAAAAGCGGAGCCGTGTTGCAAGTCCATCATCTCGCCCTTCAACTTATCTTCCATGACGTCGACTAACGCGATGTTGTTGGTTACACCCTGTAAGCAATTACAATCTTAATTAGATCTACATATTTTTAAATGACACTATTTTTACCGGATTAATAAATAAATAAAAAACAGTAGCAGTCGTGGGACTGCCGATAGAAGTGAAAACGGAACTATTAAGTTGAGTGTAATTAAAACTACATATATGCAAAAATTATATGAAATTTTTTATGTTTTATTTATTAGTTACATATGATGGGTTAAACAAATCATGAACAAAATATAAATACAAAGTGATTGAAAAAATAATTAATATACAATTATCTTAATTATACATAGTATTTATATTTACACGAAATACGTGCTCTAGTCTGACTCTCCATAGCTATAGATATACTATTATCATAAGTATGTCGGTGACGCGAACTGAGGATTTTACCCTCTACCAAAACGCTCAACGCGCCTAAAGAAGTTTTCACTTCAATAAATAGCTTCACGCTATATCCCGCACACAGCAGGGTAGGCAGAGGGAACCTAGTGTTAAGGCACTCCGTTCCCCACGCACCGCCGAATTCGGAGGCTTGCGTGTTAAGTGGCGGAACTTAACGCCGCGCTTTACCTCGACACCAGAGCGAAGAAAATGGAAATATAATTTCCACTCCTCGAGTGGGAATCGAACCCACAACCAGTCGCTTACAGTCACACTCTTGTGCCACTGGGCCACGACTGGCCACTGACTTTTACCGGATTAAATACGTGTATTTTTACCCGCGACGGAACGGCGACTGTACCTATATGTGTTTGGGGTGGGAAGTTGTTTGTTTGTTTGTTTGTATGTTTGTGCAAATTACTATCTCAATTATAGTTAAAATAGAGATTGCAACTGACAGCCCCCGACGAAGTCGTCTCCATCATCTCGTTACATATATTCTTTTAGACGAGGGATTTCTAGTTATTTTATCCTTTTTCAATTACAATTAAACCGTCGTAAGTTTTTTGTAAGCACATTTTAAAACTCTTTACAGTCCTCAGTGGTACCAAAAGAGCGTGATTAATTCGGTATATTTTTTTACTTATCCTATACCTACTCTTATTATTGTATACCTAGTTATCATACCTACTCTTATAAAGAAGTCACAATGAGGCGTAAGATGCGTGTTACCATAGCAACGCTTAAGTCACTTTACACTTAAAATGTATGTCAAACACTTGGTAGTGCATGTAGTGTTTATTTCTTTTTTATATATATTTTTTTAGCTTCACGCTGTATCCCGCACACAGCAGAGTGGGCAGAGGGAACCTATTGTTAAGACACTCCGTTCCCCACTTTCCGCCGAATTCGGAGGCATTGCGTGTTAAGTGGCGGAATTTAACGCCGCTTTTGCCTCTGATGCCAGAGCGAAGGAAATGGAAATTTTAAATATTTCCACTCCTCGAGTGGGACTCGAATCCACAACCGTTTGTGCCATTGCGCCACGACTGGCCCCACTGTGTTTATTCATTTAATTAAATATTTTTAGCACTTTATAATAATGGAAAAATGATTGTTTCCTGGATATTTTATACAAACTCGAAGTATTTATGTTACATTTGTTACTCCTCCTTCCGCTAATTTTCGCAAAAAAAGATCCAATTTGTTTATACTTTTTTTCAAAAGTGACTTCGAGAAGAAGGGAGTGCCTTGACACTAGCTGCTCTAACTACCCTACCATGAGAAAAAAAGCGAAAACTGTTATTTAAGATTTACCGTAATTAGAGATTATAACAGTAACATTGTGTATTAAACCATTTTATTACGTTAACCTAATTCACTTATTTTTGGAACAAGTGTTGTTCAAATATAGATTCACTGGAGCTAAATATCTGCGTATACGAGTATATTCCAAAGGCCTTGATATAACCAATAACTATTTAGTTAACCATTCTTAAATGATTGAAAAAGTCAATTTCAATAAAGTTTTTTTTAGCTTCGAACTGTATACCGCACACAGCAGGCAGTGAACCTAGTGTTAAGACACTCCGTTCTCCATTTCCCGCCGGAACCTGATACATTGCGTTTTGAGCGCTGCACCTGTCTTTAGACACCAGAGCGAAGAAAATGAGCGAAGAAAGCGAAATTTCCACTACTCGAGTGGAATCGAACCCACGACCAGTCGTGTTTACAATCACGTGTACAATTTGTCGTACACCCCAGCCACGACTACCCCCTGTTAGATAATAATGGAAGATATTAGATTTCTGCATTTCTTCTGCATATAAACTTTATTATGCTAAATTACACACTGCTGTGTCCGCGTAAATATCGTGAAAGTCAAAGTCAAATTATTTTGTACAAAATAAGAAGGGATATCAGATTCTCTAATCGTTTTATCTCGCAAAATATTGTAGTTAGAGAGAACATACTCTTAAGACACTAATTTAAGTAATTGTAAATCAAATTCAAAGTCAAATAATTTTGTTCAAAATAAGGAATTACACTAATATAATGTTGTACGATGTAATAATATAAGGATGTAGAATACCAATTATTCTCTAAGGAAATAATTCTTGAATCACGAAAAATGAATGGAAATAGGGAATTACACACAACATTGTGTTAAACTACAGGCAGGATAGGCAGAGGGAAACTAGTGTTAAGACACTCCGTTCCCCATTTACCGCGGATACAAACTACTAATGAGTATTTGTTCAGCAGCTTCATTCAAGAGAGAGAATCTAGTGTCAAGACACTCCGTTCTTCACTTTCCGCCTGAATCCGGGAATGCTTGTTGAGTGACACTCAACGCCTCGCTTCGTTTTGTCTCCAGAGAAAAAAAAAACGAAAATTATTTAAAAAATATTATAAATTATCCCAAGCGAGAATCGAACCCACAACTATCCGTTATACAATCAAACGCTGTCCTGCTGTACCACTGCCCCACGATTGCATCATATATATAATACATTTACATTCATACACAGTACTAAAAGCCTATATCCATATAAAGAAACAGAACCATTTAAATAAAAGCCTTAGGTTCCACTGTATTAAGTAGTATAGCGTAAATGGGAAATAATGACTTGCCTCTTTATGTCTGTAGACGCAACTGGTTGTGGGTTCGAGTCTTACTCGAGGTATGGAAACATTTATTATTTGCATTTTCTTCACTCTGGTGTCAAGGTAAATTGGGGCGTCAAGTTCCAGCACAGCAAGGTAGGCAGAGGGAAAGTAGTGTTAAGACACTACATTTCCCGTTTTCCGCCAAATTCGGGGGCATTGCGTGTTAAGTAGCGGAACCTAACGCCGCTGTTTGGCTCGATAACAGAAAATGCGGTGTTAAGTTCCGTTATACAAAACAATATAACTAGTGACTTCAAATTTGTCAATCAGTGACTAATCACTACCATTCTCTGCTAACTTATTAAGTTAAGTAATAAAATTGCACAATATTACGAATATACGAGTGTGATACTCGAGACGGTATAAAAACGTGACGTCAACGGTTGATGAAATAGGATTGTTACTTAAGTAATTCCTGACAATGACTCATTTACAGGTAAATTTAGGTAATTTACCTTATTAACATAAGGTAAATTACCTTATTGTTTTTTTGTTTTACACCTTTTCCCCACACACCAGGGTCGTCAGAGAGAGCAGAGTGTCAAAATTCTCCGTTCTCCGGTTTTCTCCCGAAATAGTGACATTGCGTGCGTTGTCAAGTTGCGGAACTCAACGTCGCGCTTGATCTTAATATTTTTATATTGTATTATAATATTTTTATTGTAAATACAATATCAACTAACAACTAACTAATTAACTAAAATAAGATGCAAGTCATTACTAATTACTATTTATGACAATTTACTATTAATTTATGCACTAAATGCTCGCAAAGGAAAAAGGAGTAGTGATTAATGTTTATGTACATTCTTAGAAGATATAATATTCTTTTTTATTTAAAATCACGAAGTAAATATGTGTTAATGAAAAAAGTTACTCATAAAAGATAAGTAGACTAGTCTGACTTTAATAGGGTTGTCATAACATTTAATTTTTAATATACGTAAATTAAAAAAATGAAAAAAAAACTAAATTTGTTTAATACATAGAAATTATATGTTACTTTTTGGAACCTAACGCCGTATTTTTATAGTTTCTATACTTTAGCACAATAAGGTTAATAAAATTATTTTGTTAAAAGTTATTAATAATAATTTCATTACACATACATAAAAAAATACATATACAGGAATATATAAATACATACCCACTATTATACATACAAGACATAGTCAACAGGAAGAGGATAATTCAGTTAGTTATTTATAAATATATAAATACACATGTTTGTCAATTACTAATATTTAATGGTATACGTTTTCGTATATCATTCTGTGTATATATATTTATTTAAAAATGTTAAATTAAGTGATATATCACTACACAATAAAATATTTAAAAAAATACAACATAAAACTTAAACAATGGAGAACGGAGTGTCTTAACACTCCTTAGCCACCTTTACACCTAGCTTTATTTATAAATCAATACATATGTTTGTTAATCATTAATTTATAATTGTATACATTTTCGTATTTTATTCTGTATATCCTGTACATATTTGTTACACATTACTCAAAAAATAAATATAATAATAACAAAAAAAATAAAACAGTAAAAAAGGAGTATCTTGGCACTAGACTCTAGTAACCCTAGGTTTATTTATAAATCAATATAAATATTTGACAAAATATATAATTGTCAATTAATGTATAATTGTATACGTTTTCGTATTCTATTCTGTATATATTTGTTTAAAAATATAAAATAAAGTAAAAACAATTTAAAAAAAAAAAATAAAAACAGGAAAAAAAGAGTGTCTTGGCACAACTTTCTAGCTACTTAGCTATGCGTGATCTTAATCGTATATCGTGATATATGAAAATTATCATTTATTATCAAAATCTTTACCTGAGTTAACATAGAGAAGACTGCTGCCATTCCAACTTGCCCTGTTCCAACGACTGTCACTTTGTTCCCAGTGTCATCAGTCTTAGGCTGTACCGGCTGGAACAATTGCTCTAAAGTTGCCATCCTTCCTATGAAAAAAAAAAATCAAAATATTATGTTAAAAAATTATAATTAATAATTTAAAGGCAGTATGATTTAAATCACGCCTCTTGAAATCCATTCAATTAAAAAAAATATACGTTTTAATGAAATTAATTAAAAATTTTTTTTCAATTTGCTATATGTGAATGCCTTTTAAAAAATATTAAAAATAATTAAGAATTTTATATTATTTAATTGACAACCCTGTTAGTCAAATCGCAGTGCTCAATAAAAATGCCTAGTCAGTAAATTAAAAAAAAAAATGAATGAAATTGTATTACGACTTCCAGATTTTATCAGGTAAATTTAAAATGTCACTTAAATAAGTTAGGGATGAATGCATTTTGGTATATTTTCATTTCAAACATTTCAAAGCGGTCAAAAAATCCATTTAAAAAAATATATATATATAAAAAACATTAAATTACTCGTCGTATATTTTTCAAATAACTGTAATATTATTTCTCACCCTAAGCTACTAGTTAACAAAGAAACTTTATACAGCTTTTTTCCCCCATAGGAAGGGATAACATAGTCAAAACACTAAGTGGCGAGGCTTAACGCCGGGAACGCTCAAAACGAAAAAAAATATCATTTATAAATTTCAAACATAGAATTTACTGTTAATTACCATGCTTATAATTAGCATCCTCATATAAAAAAAAATTATAATAACTGACATGGTGATAACTCAATTGATCATAGTCATCGTTTATTACGTATGTAATAAACGCTCATTTAAACACACGTTTTTTTTTATTTGTTTAAAAGAAACTATGTTGTATTATAATAAAGTGATGCAACACTAACTTTTCTTTGCCATAGCCTATGCAGAGAAAAAAAATAAAAAATACGTAAAAATTCAAATCTAAAATTACATAATTTTATGAAAATCGTTTATTAAAAATTGATTATTTAATATAAAACATTTTTAGGAAACGAATAAAAAATTGAACACAACAGGATTTGAACCCGCACCTGGTGGAAACCGTAATTCTTATACGCTTATCACAACTTATTAACAATAAAAATTTTAAAAAATTATCATAAAAATTTTAATTCAATATTACGCAATTTGTTTATTTTAATAAAAGTATCCAAAATGTTAAATTATTTTTCAAATAAATTATATTATTCTAATATTAAAATAATTATTGTAAAAATCATATTTATTACACATATACACAAACTATTTGTACACCAATGTTTCTAATTTAAACATGAATCGATGTAATTGCATCATGCTTGATGCATTAAGCTAATGTTCGATTTAAGATAAAATATATAATATATAACTATTATTTAATAATGTTTTTAAACAGAGAACGGAGAGCGGAGACAATTATTTTTGTACCGTAAAATTTAGAAAAAAAAATTTACAAATTTTAAATTAAAAAAAACATGTTCAAATGTTTTATTTAAACACACACTATATCAGTTTTTAGTAAATAAAAATAAATATATTCATTATTAGAATCAAAATACGCGAAGCAATTTGGTAAATGTAAAAAATATTAACATATATTTTGCAAAATTACACACTAATTTCAAAAATAAAATTTAAACGACACTAACTAATATTTTACACACATTTTTAACACATATTTTAAATAATCAATTTATATTTAACATTCATTTTAAAAATACACAAATAATAATCACATTTATGTGTAAAATAAAAATTTACCTGACACTCTATAACACCGGTAGCGCAACTTCAACGTAACTAAACGCTTTAAAGGGTTAAACATTTTGCAGATACTACTACAGTACAACTATAGAAACTATATTAACTTCTACACAAGGCTAAGGTTGATGGTGGTGGAAAATTGTATACATTAAAAAAAAACTATATAACATAAGAACTATTCAATGAATAACTACTGTTTAGTATTTTATTTTATGGCAAGCACAGTATAAATATCATTCGCGATGTTATATTATATTTAATTAAAATAATTAATAACGGAGAGTTTAAACACTATATAATGTTAAAAAAAATGCTTCACGTTTTTTCTCGCATAGCCAGAGAGATTTTAGAGTCAAGGTAATCCTTTCTCTTTTCATATGAATACATTGTATTGATTAGCGTAACTTAACATCGCGCTTTGTCTTACCTACTAGAGCCGAGAAATAAAAAAAGACAACATAATCTTTCTCCCCGAATGGAAATCGAACCCATAACCATTTTTTTAATAGATAGACACTATCACATTGCATTATAATTATAACAAATACTTGAATTTAAAATACAACAAACAATATAATAAACAATATAAATAAAAAATATATATTATTATTATTATAAAAAAATATAAAAAAATCTCACCATTATTACTAACACCGTTAGCAGACATTGTTAATAATATAAAATAACGACTAATACAAATATATAAGATAACCTGAATGTATTCAGTCACTAGCACACGACCATATGAATGGAGATCACGAAACTTTTGAAATATGTACAGGGTTAAGCGACAGTGGGCGCGGCGGGGAGGGGATGGGTGCCCAATTTAAATGGCGATACCTACATGACGATTTGCACGTCTACTTGCAATATATTCTTTATTAAATTATTAAGCTGTAGCTCAGTTGAACGACATTATTAGAGTGAATATAATAATTATCCTGATACATTTATTTAAAATCATAATTAGTGTCCGACCGAAACTGGATTTTCAGCCGAAACCGAAACCGAACCTTCGGTTCTGCCGATTTCGGAAATGAATTTAGAATTAAAGTATAAAACTTTGGGTCAACGAAGGCCGCTAGCGTGCCGCTCATTTGACTGTGTAAGCATTAATATGAAACGGTTATATTAAATAATAATTATAAGGCAAAGCTCCATAGAGTACTACTAGCCCAGGTTCGCAAAATTTTAGGTTTCGCCCTGAAAAGGAACCACGACCGACACCAGTTTGGGTTACAACAGCTACAGGGATTGTTCTTTAATCTGTGGTCATCAATTCTAGTATTCTCGTCATTAATTTATACTTTATAATATTTAAAATCGTTTTACTATATCTTAAGATAGGTTCACAGCATAACACACCACAGTATCTAAAAAAGCGACGTGACAATTCATGAGTACCTCATGTGGCGTGTAAGTTTCGGCTTGCCGAAGTTCGGCGGTTTTTTTGCCGAAACCGAAGATACTTCCCGAAACTCATTTTTTTACCAACCGAAACCGAAACAGAACTTCGGTCGTGACACTAATAAATAATTATTTAGTCTCTTTATACTTATACATCGGACCGCTCGTTGGAAAAAAAATTCGCCGCGTGGGACTGCCTAGTTGTTTTCGTTATGTTACAACCCTCGGGGGTGGATTTTTGAAAAATAAAATAGCCTATGTTTGACCTTCGATTATCATCTATATTTATTCCAAAATTCATTACAATCGGTCAAGCGGTTCAGTTTTTTCATATAAACTTTCATCCCCTACTTCAACCCTTTAGCGGTTAATTATTGAAAAATAAGTAGCCTATGTTAGACCCATAGTTATTTACTACTTAGATTCTAAATTTCATCCAAATAGGACCGGTAGATTAGCCATGAAAGCGTGACAGACAAACACACAGACTTTCGCATTTATAATATAAGTATGGATTTTAATAAAAACTGCATGTCAAGCTCTTGGTAGTGTGTGTTATATTAATTTATTAATACAAACTAATTTGGGGCCAGTCGTGGCGCAGAGGCACAAAGTGTGACTGTTAAGCGTTTGGTTGTGGGTTCAATTCCCACTTGGGAAGTAGAAATATTCAATATTTCCATTTTTTTCGCTCTGGTGTCGAGGCAATGCGCGGCGTTAAGTTCCGCCACTGAACAGATTAAAACAGAACACGTGAAAATTAACAGTTTTTTTGTACAACTCTTCGCAGACGAAGTTGTGTGGAAAGATAGCTATATAAATATGTTTTTATCAGTGTATTGTTAGTTTGTTTATTGTATATTATTATATTTTCCATTTTTTTCTAGTAATTGAAATATACATAGTTTGTAACAATATTCACATAAATGTGATAATATATAATGCATGCATATGTGATGATGAGGGAACGATTATATTTAAATTATTATTTCTTTGCTCTGGTACCAAAGACAACGCGGCGTTAAGTTCCGCCACTGAACACGCAACGTCTTGGTATAACACGAAGTGGCTTGAAACTATATCCTCTCTAATTACCCCGCGTGAAGATGTTTTTTAAAATTATTTTTATAGTAAAAAACATTGGCTTCCGAATAAATAAAACATAAAATCATACTAGAATTAATGAAATGAAGTGTTTTTTTTAAGGTACGTGCCACTTTACACGTGTATGCACGTCTTCAAGTCCACAGTGACTGACTCATTGTTCAAATAAATCTATGAATATAAGGAAAGTCTTACTAAAAATTCAATACCAAGGCACAGTGGTACAGTGGTACAGTGTCTGTAAACGCGATTGGTTGTGGGTTCGATTCCCACTGATAAATGATTATATTTAAATTATTTTTTATTTGTGTTTGTATCTAATACAAAACGCAGCGTTGAGTTCCGTCACTAAACACGCGATTAGATTTAAAGTATAAAATGGAGAACGGAGCGTTTGGACACTCCGTTCTCAACTGCTGAGTTTCTGGCCGACTCTTTCCAGCAGAACTGCCTTCCGAGTCGGTGGTAACTTTATGTACATTTGACGATTCAAAAGTGCTTACAAAACTATTTGAATAAAGATATTTTGAATTTTTGAACTTTATACCTTAAATATAATCGTAATAATCGTAAATCATTCGTGTTAAGATTTGTAATGTTACATTCGTAACATCCTAATGTCTTTTAATGTTTTTTTTTATTTAGCTTCATAGCAGGGTAGACAGAGGGAACATAGTGTTGAGACACTCCGTTCCGTACACCCCACCAAGTTTGGAGGCATAACGTGTTAAGTGGCTGAACTTAACACTAGAGCGATGGAAATGGAAATATTAAATATTTCCACTCCTCGAGTGGGAATCGGACCCACAACCAGTCGCTTTACAGTCACACTTTGCGCCACTGCGCCACAACTGGCCCCATGTCGCTTATAAAAATTCAAAAATATCTTTATAAATTATGATGTCCTCAATTTCAACCGCTTCAAAACAAATTATTTGAGTTTACATTCGTTTATTTATATGTACTTGGGATAAAAAGCTTTTAAAAGCTTACCTAATTTCAGATGAAAAATATTTTACTAAATTTAAAGCTTGCACTAAAATGTGAATTACTGACCATTTTCTTATTAACGATTTGTTTATTTTAAGGATACTTTTAAAAAAGCGAGTTCTAATTTGGATTCCCACCCGAAGTATTAATTATTTGTTTGTGTGGCCAGTCGTGGCGCAGTGGCACAAGCGTGTGACTGTAAACGACTGGTCCTGGGTTCGATTTCCACTCGAGGAGTGGTTATATTTAATATTTCCATTTAAAGAAAAGCGCGGCGTTAAGTTCCGCCACTTAACACGCAATGTCTCCGAATTCGGCTTAAGTGGGGAACGGAGTGTCTTAACACTAGGTTCTGCCTACCCTGCTGTGTGCGGGATACAGAGTGAAGCTATAAAAACAAAAAAAAATATCATTATTCCACTCTGGCAAGAAGATGAAACGCGGCGTTGAGTTCTGTCACTCAAGAATATCTCGAATTCAAACAAAAGATGGAGAACGGAATATATTGACACTAAGTCCTCTCTAAACCTTGTTATGCGGGAAGAGGGAAGGTAATTTTTCTCTTATAACCCTTTTGGATGAAAGTCTATATATTTCAAATAATCTAGTATTAACGTTTAACGTTTTAACGTTTACCAAAAGCTTTCTAATAATAAAAATCTTTGCAAAGCCGGAAAAACAGAGAGAAATTTAGTGTCAAACCCCTCTATTTTCCACTTTCTGCCCGAAATAGAGACATTACACATTGAATGGCGTATCTCAACACTGCACTTTGTCTTGTTCGCCAAGCGGAATTAAAACTGGGTTATTAATTATTATTTCAACATGTGTAAGACGCGTGGTAAGAGAAGCAAACATTCATTAATTTTAGTTTAACTAAATATTATCTAGATTTAAGACCTTCGTGGCGGAGTGGAACAGCGTCTGACTGTAAACGAGATGGTTGTGGGATCGATTCCCAATCGGGGAATGATTATATTTAAATTGTCACTTCTTCGCTCTGATATATAAGACAAAGCGCGGCGTTAACACCATTCAACGCCCAATGTCTCGATTTCCGGCGGAAAGTGGAGGACGGAGTATCTTGACACTAGCTCTCTGACTACCCCGCTATGCGGGATAATGCGTGAAGTGGAAAAAAAAACAAAAAAAAATATCTAGAGTTTAAAAAGTATAAAAATTATTCAGCTGTTGTAATAAATTGAATTAAAAAATGAGAATCCTATTTTAACTATGAATGATTCAACTAGAAGGTCAATGTGAAGGTCACGATCAAGATCGAAAAGTTAATCTGCCGTAATTCTATTAATACGTTTCCTCTGAAATATATTTCAAATGTTGGTTTTATTATTATTTTTTTTAGCTTCACGCTGTATCCCGCACACAGCAGGATAAGCAGAGGGAATCTAGTGTTAAGACACTCCTTTCCCCACCGTTCTTATGGTTGGCTTATTATTTATTCTATTTTATATTTTTTCTCCGTTCTCCGTTTTCTATGTATTTAAGATATATTACATATACTTTGGAGATATGTATTTTAAACAAATGTATTTTCATTTATGTGTAAAATATTTAATAAATATGTGTAACATAAGCTTTAAAATTATTAGAACGAAAAAAATATGTGTATTTTTTTATATTTTAAACGATTTTTAATATATCATTCACATACTTAGGATAAGAAGAAAACATATAACAATTTCGACAAACATAATACTTCATTTTTTTTGTACTGGATTTGAACCCAAAACTAATTCAATATTAATAAAACAGTTATAAAGATATTTTCAGTATACAGTACGGAAATCTAATGCGTTAGACTCTAGACCAATGACCTATCAAGGTCAAAAGCTTTTTATGAACAACACAAAGTCAATATTACTAAAACAAACTGTCATTTATGAAATAAATTTATAATAATAAGTTCTTTGCAGCTACATTTAAGAGAATTAGTTAGTGTCAAGACACTCCGTTCTCTACTTTCCACTGTAAATCGGAAATTGTATATCTGAACGAAATGACCTCCGCTCTTTGTTTTGGATGTTAGAGCGGAGAAATGAATAAAAGTTTAGATATAATAAGGCCCTGAATGGGAATCGAACCAACGATTAATCGCGTTTACAGTAAGACGTTGCCCTATTAAGCTTAAATGACCTTTATTAATATTATAAAATATTAATAACTCTATTAATATAATAAAATAATAATCGTTAGCAAAATAAAATATTTTCAAATTTAAAACAAATTTAAATTTAACGAAAAAAACATCTTACTCAAAAAGTGAAAATACAGTATAAATCGTATTAAAAAAAAAAACAGTTTGTTGTGTCATTTCAATGATTATCAAAATTCATATTTATTATTTTATATTAAATCTCTTTTTGAATTTCATAATATACCATTTTTTTTATACATAAAGAAGTTAATAATTAATTAAAAACTGTATATAAAGTTTAAAAATTTAAGCTTTTAAAATATAATATGTTTATACTAAAAAGTAAATCACAAAAATTAACAGCAAAATCAAAAAAAAAATCACCACAACATTACCTAAAAAAAGTTATTTTTCATAACAAAAACTTTAAAAAAGTTTGTTATCCAAACAAACTTTGTCAGAACAAACCTTAATTCACACACAAAGTTCAAAAAACACATAAAAACACACACAAAAACTTAATTTCTCTCAAAAATTTCTAAAAAAAGAGAAATAAATAGAAATAACTGCGTAAATTACTTACTTTTTCTACCAAACTTGTATCGTGAGGAAGGTCACGTAGAGACTAGCAATGGCTGTACCAAAGTTAAAGCCAAGGTGACTTTGAAATCATTTTAGGAGGCACGCCATCGCGCATGCCCAAATTTATTATCACAGAAAAATTAATTTAATGCCCACAATATAAAGTATATTTTACTATACTTAGCTCAACAGGACTTCGTTGAATGGCCGGTTTGAAGTAACGTTGCAATATGTGCGTTTTGATAACATATATGATTGTTATCGTATTTATGTTATAGAAGACCGAGAAATAATCGCGATTAGTTGTGGGTTCGATTACTGTTTGGAATAATTATTATATTTTTTTTAGCTTCACACTGTATCGCGCACAAAGCAGGGTAGGCAGAGCGTACCTAGAGTACCGTTAAGAGACATCGTTCCCTACTTTCCGCCGAATTCCGGAGGCATGTTAAGTGGCGGAACTAAACACCGCGCTTTAAAATGGCAATAATAAATATTTCCACTCATCGAGTGGGAATCGAATCCGCAACGACGAACAAAAGAATGATTTTCTTTAAATTATTATAATTGTTCCGAACTTGCCGAATTCCGCTACTCAACATGCAATGTTTCTGTTTCCGGAAGAGAGTGGAGAAAAATACTGTTCTAATATATCTATGCATGTAATAATGATATTATTTCTCTCTCCATTTGACGGCTCAAATGGGAGCGTTGAACCCAATGCTGGCTCATCTGTTTGTCTTTGGCATATCCTGTACAAACAAAGCTTCCTTGCATGTGTTTCGTGCATATTAAAATATATAAAAGTATATTTAAACTTAATATATCCTATAACAATTATTAGTAATTAAAAATGGGAACTTAAGCGAAATAATATTATAAAAAAAATAATATATATATATATATATATATATATATATACTTACATTAACAAATTATATCCTTATGTTACTAATTTACCATAGAAATATATATATAAAGAAAATGTATGTACGGTTGTATGTATGTCAACTTCACAGTATTGAATAAGTGATGATGTCACTCTAACACGGTTGCCGTTTACTATATACATAAGTAAAGTACATAAACACATTAACTGCATGACCAAATGAATTCTAACTGCATGCAATTCATCATAGATTACTTTTTATTTCTTTTTATTTTATGTACGGTTTATGCCCGCTTCTTCGTCCGTGTGGAATTTAATATAAAAATATATTGTGGCCAGTAGTGGCCCAGCGGCACAAACCTGTGACTGTAAACGACTGGTTGTGGGTTTTATTCCCACTCGAGGAGTGGAAATATTTAATATTTCCATTTTCTTCGCTCTGGTGTCGAGGGTATGGGATGAGGTGCCACTTAACACGCAAGCCTCCGAATTCGGCGGAAAGGGGGAACAGAGTGTCTTAACACTAGAAAAAGCCACCTGGAAGTGAAAGTTACCTAAAATCGGTCCAGCCGTTCAAGAGATTACCTGGAACAAAGAGAAAGACAGACAGACAAAAATTGTAGGAAATGTTATTTTGGTATATGTGCCGCGTATATATAGTACATACTAGCGGCTAGCTAGAACTGCATAACTGTTTCGCTATATTGCAACCCTTAGGGGTGGATTTTTGAAAAATAAAATAGCCTGTGCTTAACTTTGGATTATCAACTATATCTATGCCAAAATTCATTACAATCGGTTAAGCGGTATAGAATTTTCATATAAAACGTTTATATGAAAATTCTCATATCATCTCCTATCTCAATCCTTTAGAGGTTGATTTTTTTTTTAAAAAAAGGAGATTATGTTAGACCCTAGTTAGTAACTATTACTACTTTCGTACATAAATTTCATCCAAATCGGACCGGTATAGATTAGACATATTTTTTTAAAATTTTAACACAATTTGTTGATAAGTCACTCTTTTCTCCATTTTTCATTTACACATATTAAAATACAAAACATTTTTAACTGACAAACTGACAGAAATCAATAATTATCTATCTATTTCTAAATACTCAAAGATAAATGATAGTGTTATCTCTTATCAGTAATCTCTTATCACTTACTTATGAATGTGAATATTAAAATAAATAAATATATTATGCGCAGTGTATAGTCAGCATCTAACTGTAAACGTGGTTAGTTGTGGGTTTGATTTCCACTCGTGGTATTTTTTTTTTTTTTTTATGGAATAAAGGAGGCAAACGGGCAGAAGGCCCACCTGGTGTTAAGTAGTTACCTTCGCCCATAGACATACACAACATTAGAGTTATGGATGCGTTGCCAGCCTTGGGTATGTAGGACAGGAGGAGGTAGGAAGGATGGGAACGGTGGGAATAGGGAGAGCTGGCTTACATGCCATCGAACCGGAACACATCATAAGACTTTTGGAGACATTCGGAGAAGGAATCTCCTACCACCAGACTATTGGGTTACCCGCCTTTTACGGGACGCTACCCAGCGGCGGGGGGAATTGTATTCTTAACCCGTCCCCCCACGGGAAGAAATTTATTATTATTATAATTATTATTTTTATACTAATGGCTCGCTCGCGGCTTTGCCGCGTGGGCTGCCTAATTGTTTCGTCATGTTGCAATCCTAGGGGGTGGATTTTTGAAAAAAAATGTAGTCTATGTTTGACCTTCGATTATCTACTATATTTATTCCAAAATTCATAACAATCGGTCGAGCGGTTTAGTTTTTTCATATAAACTTTCATCCCCTATTTCAACCCTTTAGTGGTCAATTTTTGAAAAAATAAGTAGCCTATGTTGGACCCATGGTTATTTACTACTTTCATTCTAAATTTCATCCAAATCGGACCGGTAGATTAGCCGTGAAAGCGTGACAGACAAACACACAGACTTTCGCATTTATAATATAAATATGGATTATCTTCATATCTGCGGTACCTGAGACAAAGCGAGGCGTTGAGTTCCGCCATTCAACACGCAATATCTAGATTTTAGGAAAGTAAAGGGTCTTGACTCTAGCCTGCGTTCTCTCTGACTAGCCTACTATACAGTGACAGTGCTAGTCTTCTCTCTTCGACCTCCAGAGAGAGAGGGGAAATGGTTTAGGGCTTAAGTAAAATTGATTAATTAAATTCATTGTTAAAGCCCTCTGGACAAAATAAAAAGATACGTGCTTCATTGATAACTATGGATCGGTCATAGAGGAAGGCCCCTTAGCCTTGTCAATGGGATTAATTTTCCTGATTAGGATCGAGGGATAAAAGAATGTTTGG
The DNA here is from genome assembly GCA_019049465.1 of Dryas iulia moderata. NCBI lineage: Eukaryota > Metazoa > Arthropoda > Insecta > Lepidoptera > Nymphalidae > Dryas > Dryas iulia. The sequence goes on along the minus strand of CM032415.1, from coordinate 1,146,766 downwards.
GGCACTATGCTACTTTGCGAGAAAAAAAATAAAACCCTATGTATTTATTATATAATTACCATACGCTGTATCCCGCAAACAGCAGGGTAGGCAGAGGGAACCTAGTGTCATGACACTCCGTTTCCCACTTTCCGCAGAATACAGACGCATTGCGTGTTAAGTGGCGGAACTTAACGTCGCACTTTGCCTCTGATACCAGTTCGAAGGTAACGGAAATATTAAATATTTCCACTCCTCGAGTGGAAATCGAACCCACAATCAGTCGTTTACAGTCACTGGCCTCAAATGTTATAATGATATGTAAAATTTCAATAACTTGCAGCTAAAATCTTCAGAGTATCAAGGATAAGCCATAAGTAATAGAATTATTAACTGATTGCAAATCAATCGAAGAAAAAGCAAATAGATTTTTTCAATAAAACTATTCTATTCTTCATTAAACTACAACAATAGAAAAATTAAACACCGAAGAAAACGATAAAAGTTTATTGTTCAGATTAACAATGGAAAATGTTTTCCATATGTATAATACCTATATATTACATACTAGCGGTCCGCTCTACGTGGCTGTTTCGGTACATTGCAACCCTTAGTGAAGGATTTTTGAAAAATAAATTAGCCTATGTTAAACTTTGGATTATTAACTATATATATGCCAAAATTCATTACAATCGGTCAAGCGGTGTAGATTTTTCATATAAACTTTCATCCCCTATTTCAACCCTTTAGAGATTGATTTTTGAAAAACTAAGTAGCCTATAGGCTACTACGTCTACTACGTCTAACATGTTAGACCCAGTCATCTTTACTATTTTCATTCTAAATTTCATCCAAATCAGACCAGTAGATTAGCCGTTAAAGCGTGACACACAAACACACAGACATTCGCATTTATAATATAAATATGGATATTAGGGCGCCAGTCGTGGCACAGTGGCACAAGCGTGTGACTGTACACGACTGGTTTTGGGTTCGATTCCCACTCGAGGAGTGGAAATATTTAATATTTCCATTTTCTTCGCTCTGGCGTCGAGGCAAAGCGCGGCGTTAAGTTCCACCACTTAACACGCAATGCCTTCGAATTTGGCGGTACGTGGGGAACGGAGTGTCTTAACACTAGGTTCCCTAACCTGCTGTGTGCGGGATACAGCGTGAAGCTAAAAAAGAAAAAATAAGTTCTCAGATAGTCTGGGCACTTTAAGAGGATGAAAGACGAAAGAATGGTATAAAAGTTAGAGATAACTGTCATTTAATAAGTAGAACAATAATTTATAAAAATAATAATTTATAATAATAACTAAGATATGACAAAAAGAAGTTTAAAATACTTTCAAGGTAACATAACCATTAAAAAAATGATTATTTGCAATATCGCCATAATTTAAAACACCATTAAAACAACCGAAGGACGCATAAATAATTGAGATATGTCTAATTTTTAGATTTATTACATTTGCAAAGATATTTGCATAAGTGTTATATTAGATTACATTGGGTTACTAAATTATAATAAGCCATTCCGCCAGTTTCTCCCTTCCTCTTGAAGTTAATATATACAGTTTTTTTTTATTCAGCTTCACGCTGTATCCCGCACACAGTAGGGTAGGCAGAGGGAACCTAGTATTAAGACACTCTGTTCCCCACGCACCGCCGAATTCGGATGCATTGAGTGTTAAGTGGCGGAACTTAACGCCGCGCTTTACCTCGACACCAGAGCGAAGAAAATGGAAATATAATTTACACTCCTCGAGTGGGAATCGAATCCACAACCAGTCGTTTACAGTCACACGCTTGTGACAATGGGCCACGACTGGTCACAATAAAAATAAATTATTTTAATATATTTACCTTATATGTGTGAAGAAAAGGATGAAAACACTTATGTAATTAAAATTATATAAGTTCTGAGGCCATTGGTGTGCAGTGTCAGACGGTAATCGTGATTGGTCATGAATTCCCTCGTTTAAAACATATTTTACTTTAAAAGTTGTTGAACCGGAATTCAACCAGTTCCTTCCTCTTACTAGACCCCCCTTGACTACTCTGCTAAGTGGAAAAAGCGTGAAGCTTTAATAAAAATAATTTGATATTCTCTTTATTTTACACACATTCACAGTGGCCAGTCGTGGCCCAGTGGCACAAGCGTGTGACTGTAAACGACTGGTTGTGGGTTCGATTCCCACTCGAAGAGTGGAAATATTTAAAATATCCGAAACCGGCGGAAAGTGGGGAACGGAGTGTCATATCACTACGTTATCTGTGCCTACCCTGCTATGTGCGGGATACAGCGTGAACCTTTATTTTACAACACTTTGTGCAAAGCATATTAAGTAAGTTGTAATAAAGCGTATAAGAATTTCGACGCAGTGGATAGTAGAACACATGGCTCAGTGGTGACAGCGCCTGGAGGCTATTCCGGAGGCGCCGGTTCGAATCCCGCTGCGTTCAAAGTTTTAACGTTACGTTTTCTTTAAATGTCTTTTTCATATTAAGTAATTATTACATTTTTGTTTTGGTTATGTTATTATTTCTACGATTATATAACTTGAATTGTTAGTACTGTGAAGTAATAATGACTTATTGTATTTTATAATATTCTTACATGAACACCCCACCAATCTTACATCAACACCCCACCAAAGGGGCGGGGACTAGCTCAAAAGTATAAAAACAAGCTTGGGACCGGACTTGGGCTCTCTTCTTGGTTAGCTTTCAATAGGATCGGTCGTGTTGGGTCGTACTTGTTATCATAATAGTCGTATAGTTAATTAGTGGTTAATTACTTTGTAATAGTTGATTTGTATTAGTTAAGGTGCTAATAAATGTTTATTTTTAAAAATTCATTGGTTCATTCATTTTTAAAATCAGAAGTGGGATTGATTCACTTGTGCTCACAAATTTATTTAAATTAATTTTTACCTCCATTTTACAAATCTTTTGTTTTTCAAAGATTTTATTTTTCTATTTGCATTCTACCTCCATATTGTGAATCATTTGTTTCTTTTTTGTATATTTGATTATTTTTGTGGCTCAAAATGCCATCACCATCACGGTGCTGTGAAAGGTCTTTTGATTCGCCTCGTCGGAGGGCGATGCAAAGCAGATTACAAATCCACAACCACTGGTCTCGTTCGCGATCTCGTGAAGATAATTGTTGCTCGCGGGTCGTTTAGATCAGTGTCATTCACGTTTGCACAATAGTCGATAGTGATCTGGTAGTAATTATCGCAGATATCGTTCGTGTAATAGCCACACTAGATCTAGCAGTATTGGGTACCGTTTGTGTTCTCGAAGTAATGATCGTTATCAGTCCGAGTCCAAGGGCAGTAAATAATTGTTCAAAAAAAAAAAAATGTCTTGCTCTGATAGATCAGTAACAGGTAGTCCTAAACATAACCAAGACTTTATCAAAAGAGCGTTAGGGTCGATAATGTCGCGTTTAAATGCAATTGAGGTGAACTCGAGGGGTAACATGCAGTCCTCGTTACCTGCTTGTCCCAGTAGATATTAGAGCGATAGTGTATCAACGCCAGCAACTCAAGTGCTAGCAGATGATGATGTAAAATTGTCAAAGTCTACAAATTGTCATGTTTCGAATTTTGATCCAACTATTAATAGTTTTGAGGTGTGGTGCGACGAAGTGGAGCGCCCGCGGTTAACTAATAACTGGAGAGACTCTGAATGTTTGTCGCAGGTTGCGCTGTGCCTCAAAGAAGACTCTAAAATCTGTTTGAATGAGTGGATTACTAGTAATGGTTTCTGGTCAAATTTTATAAAAGGATTAAAGTCCCTCTACCCGCAAAACTCGAATTACGCCGAAATACTTAGTACTAAATGCTTTATCCGATAAGTATCCTACTTACGCTGAATACGCGCGGTGGTCACTGTTATGATAAGGCTCAATCGTAAAATCAAAATAAGAATCAACGCAAAGTTAATCTCTCTGGTGAAATGTCAATTAGTAGTGTCAGTAAGGATGTGGATACTGCGGTGATACAGGGGATACCAGTAAATGTTTTAATCGATACAGGTGCTCTAAATGTGCTCTAAATCATCGGAAGGACTGAAATATTTCGCAGCTTATTATCCATAGCGACTGTCACATCAGGAAAAATAAAAGGTCCGTGATTTAGTTAAAGATTTGTTAGACAAGGGCATCATTAGTGAATCGAATTCGGAGTACGCGAGTCCAATAATGTTAGTCAAAAAGAATAACGGTTCCGATAAAATGTGTGGTTGACTTTCGCGCACTCAATCGCATTACCTCCAAAGATAAACGCCCTCTTCCGTTGATCGAGGACCACATTGATTGTTTTGGTATAGCAAAATTCTTGACATGGCATCTGGTGTCCATCAGATACACTTTGATGAGGGTTCCCTTTACAAAACGGGCTTTGTAACGCACGTGGGACGTTCTTAAGCATACTTTTCGGATTATGTAACTCTCTCATAGTTTGTGAAGATTCATCGACGCCGGTAACGTTCTTGTATATATTGACGATGTTTTAATCCTTAGCCAGACCAATAGGTCATCACATTGTTGCGAGAAGTTCTCATAGCCCTTACTGATGCAGGGTTTTCGATAGATCACCAAAAGTGCTGCCTCTTGAGTCTCGAGGTTGAATATCTGGACCAAATTGTGAGTCATGGTCAGGTTAGGCCGAGCCAAGAGGGTTGAGGCGTTAGTAAACACCCCAATTCCAGCAAATGTTGCTCCAACATAACAAGTTCGTCAACTTCTGGGACTTGCTGGGTACTTCCGTCGGTACATAAAAGACTATGCAACGAAAACTGCAAGTGTATCACGACTTACCAAAAAGGATGTCAAATTTGAATGGGGTCATGAATAAGAAAATATTCGACAGTACATAATTGACCAACTAATAAACGAACCGATACTTGCAATTTTCGACTCAAATCTTTTTACCGAAGCGGCGATATTTTGGGTTAGGCAATATTAGTGAAGCAAATTTAGTGGTCCATCAGTTTGTATGGATTTAGATTTACTGGTCCAGCACTTCAATAGTGATAGAGACTAACGTTCTGAACCGTTATGGGGTAATGTATGCACACGCGGAAATACTTTCGGTGAAGAACTACGTCACTTGATGCCATGAGTGCTGCACTGTTGAGGTGCGCTGCTGTGCCGCGCTGCTGTGCCGCGCTGATGTGCCGCGCTGCTGTGCCGCGCTGATATGCCGCGCTCGTGTGCTGCGCTGCTGTGTCGCGCTCTCGTGGTGCGCTGCTGTGCCGCGCTGCTGTGCTGTGTTCCTGTGGTGCACTCTTGTGGTGCGCTGCTGTGCTGCGCTCCTGTGCCGTGCTCCTGTAGTGCGCTGTTGTGCCGCGTTCCTGTGACAGGGCTGGGTGTTGGACAACAACGCTGGGTCATAGACGTTGAGTGGCATACAGCCCAAGTTTATCACTTTGTGTTCATACGTATGTTGTCGGATGTGTGGTGAATTGATGCCAGACACTTGTCGGGCTTTCTTCGATAGCGGTGAATTTTTGTGAATGAAAATCCTTGGGTGAATACTTAAGGTGTTTCATGTCACTTGCAAGTAGCTATGGCTATGTTGCTTTAGGAAAAAAAAAATGTTTTCCGTTTGCAAATGGTCTGCGTACGCTGGCTCACCACAAGGTGTGTTACAGTTGACGTAGCATCATGTTGCGAGAATAGTGCTATGTCACCTAACTATAAGTAACCGTTTTGCATTAACGTGGTGTCAGCAATGCGCGGCCATGTCACCTTTGTAAGTGGTTGGTATGCCACGTTACTCATTTATTAATTGTTGATGTATTACGGGTGATGGAAGTCCGGAATTCTTTCACACGGGATACATCTAAGAATCTTTAATTGATTTGTTTCTACTTGTTTTGCAACTGAAGCTATTTATGAAACTAAATTAGGCTAGAAAGTTGTTTGAACAAGAGTGCACGCTTGTTCAAACATGTCTTAATTTTATAAATTTTGCTTGGCTTTATTGAATTCGTTACAAATGGCTTCAAGTTGTTACAAAATAATTGTAGAAAACTAACAAGATCGTATGATTTAAATGTTACAGATGACGAAGAGCGTCAATATGCTGGCGGAGTGGTCGAGGACGACACACATGCAGGAACGGCCGTCTTACATGAACACCCCACCAATCTTACATCAACACCCCACCAAAGGGGCGGGGACTAGCTCAAAAGTATAAAAACAAGCTTGGGACCGGACTTGGGCTCTCTTCTTGGTTAGCTTTCAATAGGATCGGTCGTGTTGGGTCGTACTTGTTATCATAATAAGTCGTATAGTTAATTAGTGGTTAATTACTTTGTAATAGTTGATTTGTATTAGTTAAGGTGCTAATAAATGTTTATTTTTAAAAATTCATTGGTTCATTCATTTTTAAAAATATTTTATTATGTAATAGTAAAATATTATGCAATAGTAAAGAAAGTAAAGAAAATGTTATATAATATTAGAAAATTATAAGACTTTTTTAGCTTCACGCTGTATCCCGCACACAAGAAGATTAGGCAGAGAGAACCTAGTGTTAAGACACTCCGCCGAATTCGGAGGCATTGCATATTAAGTGGCGTTACTCTACGCCACGCTTTCGCTTCTAATACAAGAGCGAGGGAAATGGAAACATTAAATATTTCCACTCCTCGGGTGAGAATCGAGCCCACAACCAGTCGTTTACAGTCACACGTTCGTGCCACTGCGCCACAACTGGCTCCATAATAAAGAACAAACATTATCAACAGTCGAGTTTACAATTTTATTATAGTTTACAAAAAAATGGTTGTGGGTTCGATTTCCACTCGACGAATTGAAATATTTAATTTTCTTCCCTCTTGAGTATTAAATGAATATTTAATTTTCTTCAGAGAACGGAAAGTTACATCACTATTTTTTTTCTGTGTGTAAATAATATATATTTAAAGGGATGTGACACATTCATATAAAACACATATAAAATTCGCTAATCATTTAATATCATAATATACTTAAGTATAATAAATATTGCAATTCATTTATCACAATGTTACGGATATAATATTACGGATACGGATCCGAATACAGAATTATTACGGATTATCCGAGATTTGTCGTTACGGATATTAGATTTTTAGTAATAAGACAAATCTCGATTATAAATAGTAACATATTTTACTTTGAAAAAAACATTTAAAGAGAGTTTTACTGAGCATGCGTTCAGTGGTGAGAGCGCCTGAACGGTATTCAAGAGGCGCGGGTTCGAATCCCGCTGCGTTCAAATTTTTATACGGTTTCTTTGAATGTCTTTTTCAATTTTCCTAAGTGTGGAATAACACTTTAATAATGTTTAAAAATATTTTAGTTTAATATTATTTTCGTCTCAAATGAATATTTTTTTTAAACTATCTGACATTTTTACATGTAAACTGGTGACGGTTACGGAGTTTTTGTTTTTAATTTTGGATTAATTTCTGTTACAGATTAAGTAAACTAAACTAAACTTGACAGCTGTCAGACTTAAATCCGAAACGTATACGAAATTATCCGAAACTTGTACGTCAGATTCGGTTACGGATAGTCTTATATTACGGATATCCGATAGTCACAATTACGTAACTCCATAACATTCCTGATCACAATTATTAATTATTATTAAAAACAATTGAAATAAGTAATAGTTACGTATTTTAGCTTCACATTTCTTTCAGAAGAGAGAACCTAGTGTCAAGACACTCCATTCTCGATAGATTTTTTTTTTTTATTGCCAAATGGAGGCAAACGAGCAGAAGGACCACCTGATGGTAAGTGGTTACCTTCGCCCATGGACATCTACAACAACAGGGGAGTTGTGGATGGGTTGCCCGCCTTGAGCTATCTGTACACTCGACACTTATATATTCTATATATTTTGTTTTTATACTGGACTTCATTAAAATTGAGCAATATGATTTTCAATTTCATATAAATCAGGGGTGAACAACCTTTGTAGCGTCCGTACATTTAAAATATTCACCAAAAAATATCAAATGGATAAATTTATTAAAATTTATTAGTGGAACAAAGTAACACTTATTAATAATATATAAAAAATAGCGAAATAATATCTGTAATATAAATAAATGCTTGACGAACCGAAGGTTACTTACCCCTGATCTAAACTATTTTACGATATTTCATGTTTATTTTTAAGGCTAAGAGCATTTAAATATCAAATTCGTGTATTAAAACTAATTACTGATTATCAATAGCAATTAACATTAGATTTACCAGGCATTTAAATATACCTATTTATAATTACAAGAAATATATTTATTACTATTATATATAAAAGAATATAAAATTCATTAAATTAATTCTTCAGTTATAGTTACAAATGTCATGATATCATTATAGAGAAAAAAATAATATATGCAGTAGGAATTTTAAATTGAAATTGTAACACCAGTCATTTAGACTGGTCTGGTAAATCTAGTGTTAAATATAGACTAAACTTATTTTTTTTATTACTATTATAATATAAGGTTAGATATATAATATAAAGATACATTAAGCCAATAAATACAAAATTATTGCTTACTTTTAAAAACAGTATATAATATCAAAACAAGATTATTTCAAAGATATAATTTTAAAATTTCAATTTTAATAAAAAAATATACTTTATTCACATATTTCTCATTACTCCAACTACATTTTAAATAACATTACATTTACTATAACTATTTGTTTAAAATCTGAATCTCAAAATAAAAAAAACAATTCAAATATTAAAAACTATTTCTTTAAAACCTGAATAAAAAATCTAAAAAATACTTTTTTTTTTACTCAAAAAAAAAAATACAAGTCAAATATTATATCTATTTCTTTAAAACCTGAATAAAAAATCTAAAAATACATGATATTTCGTCTAATTTAAAAAAAAATCAAGTCAATATGTTTATACTAATTAGATATGTATTTACATATGTCCATACAAATTCTATTCTTAACCTTCTGTGTAAAGAATCATAACTTTATTTTACTAATGTTTATAATTAAGGGCTTTTACACACGACGTTTATTTAACGCATCTAAAACGCGCGTTTTTGAACAGTGCGTTTTCTACGCGTATTATTAATAGATTTTACATGAAGCAAAATGCTTATATCGATACAAACGTGCAAATAGAACATGCTATAATATAAGTTACGGAAAATAAAAGATTTTTATATGATTTACGATATTTTCAAATATTTTTATAAGAACGATATAATATTCATTCAATAGTTAATAAGCGTACACATTTTTTTTTATTTAATCTTTAAGGTCATTTTAAAAAAAGACTACAGTAACATTGCCTACTCTACTGTCTTACATTGTCTACAACAATAGTGACGCCATCTTAATACAGTGACAACAAAATGGCCGCACCTAAATAACCAATACAAACGCAATAATCCTGTACAAAAACAACAACATATTTAATTCAAAATCTAATATAAACCCAAATTTTACCACCCTACAACAAACATTAGTAAAACAAACTAACAATACTTTACCAAAAAAAAAATTAGAAAAAAATAGTTATTTTTTTCATTTATTTATAAAACGGAGAAAATAGTCACTTAACTCAAGCCTCTTCCAATCTATCAGCCTCACTGTCAACCACTTGGCTCTCATCCTCCCTCCTTCTCCAGAATCTTGGTAGAATACCGTTATATTCGCACATTCCTAGTATAAGTACTAGAAAACCTATTAAATGTTGCCAGTGGAACTTCTGCCACAGGACCGCTAGGGATACCATCCAGATTACGAATGTCCTGAAAATTGCAAAAAAACAAATTAAATAGGTTTAAAAAAAGTTTTTATAATATTATTAAAAAAAGTAAAATAGTCAGGGGCCAGTCGTGGCGCAGTGGCACAAGCGTGTGACTGTAAAGCGACTGGTTGTGAGTTCGATTCCTACTCCATGAGTGGAAATATTTATTACTTTCATTTTCTTCACTCTAGTGTCGAGGTAAAGCGCGGCGTTAAGTTCCGCCACTTAACACGCAATGCCCCCGAATTCCGCGGAAAGTGGAGAACGGAGTGTCTTAACACTAGTTTGCCTCTGCCTACCCTGATATATGCGGGATACAGCGTGAAGCTAAGAAAAAAAAATAAAGTATATATAAAAAGAATCAAAATATTTTGAATACACGCAAGAAATACAGTCATTTTATACCATTTAAACGAATAACAAGCCAATGCACAAGGAAGAGTCAATTTATTAAATTGACTCGATAGGGGCGATACTGTTATATAACGAAACTAATATATTATTTTACCTCTGCCTACCCTGCTGTGTGCGGGATACAGCGTGAAGCTATTATTTATTAATTTACTGATATCAACACAACTGATATAATAATATCTCTCTCTGAAGCATACACACAGACACAAACACAGTTTAGTTTAATTCTTTTAAAAACAGTTTAGTTTAATTCTTTTCCTTTCTTAAAAAAAAAAAGCAAACCCAATTTTTATTTTTTCTTTAAATATATATTAGTTACCGGAAAAATTATAAACGTATGTTTTCTCTCTCTATTCCCACCATTCCCATCCTATCTCCCTCCTTTCCCCCAAGGGCGGCATCGCATTCTGAACCCTTATAGTGTTGTGGATGTCTATGGGCGGAGGTAACCACTTACCATCAGGTGGTCCTTCTGCTCGTTTGCCTCCTTTATTCAATAAAAAAAATGTGCCTGTAATTAGTACAAGTTTCGGAACTGGAACTGCGTATGATATGATACACAATGTTACTTGTACTGTTGGCATGTCATAAACAAATAAACACACATACACACAAACAGACAAACTAAAACACACAGACAGACGCAAACACGCACACACAAACACAAACACACGCACACAAACACACAGATAAAGCTAACAAAACAACAAAAGAACATAATTACCTAACAGAATCCAATACCATTCTAGTTGTGGCGGACATTTCCTTAGTAACGCTTATTCCCGCGAAATTGAAGAACGCTATCGACAAAATGGTTCCCAATATGGCGACCAGTAACAGAGAGTTGTTGCCTGAAAAGTGAATAAATAATAAATTAAATTAAGTTAAATTATTTAGGGCCGGTTGTAGCGTAGTGGTACAAACGTGTGACTGTAAACGCGACTTGTTGTGGGTTCGATTCCCACTCGAGGAGTAGAAATATTTATTATGTGCATTTTCTTCGCTCTAGTGTCGAGACAAAGCGCGGCGTTAAGTTCCACCACTTAACATGCAATGCATCTGGAATTGGGCGGAAAATGGGAAACGAAGTGTCTTAACACTAGGTTCCCTCTGCCTACCCTGCTGTGTGTGAGGCACATATGAATATTAAAAAATATGGTAAAGAATACAAAACAAATCGTTTACAATTATCGAAGAACCAATTTAATTTAGCTTCATTTAATTAAAATTATTCTACGCGTTAACAAATTCTAATGCGAGGTCACAAATTCGATTCCTTACCAACATTTTTTTTTTTTTACATAAAAATAGAAAAAATCCTTACCAATCTGCACCAGTCCATCAACAACGTCTTCAATAGTGCCTCTGGCATTGTTATCAAAGTGGGGAGGGGCCGGGACCCAGTAGAAGATAACTAGAAGCACTGATAACACCGAAAACCCGAACACACCCTCCCATCCCACTGCTTGTAACGGCGGAATGTTGAGACCTAGAAAGGAAATGGAATTTTTGAGAAAGATTCTAGTGTTAAGACACTTCGTTTTCCACTTTCGAGGGTAGAAGACTTCTACTGGGTCTTCTAGAAGGGTAGAAGACCCTGTAGAAGATAACTAAAAGTACTGATAGAACTGAAAACCTGAATACAGGGTGTATTCGGGTTTCCCAATCTAATGCTTCTAATGGCGGAATGTTGAGACCTGGAAATAACATGATTTTTTTAAAAGAATATAGTGTTAAGACACTCCGGTTTCTACTTTCGAGGGAATATAGAAGATAACTCAAAGTACTAATAACGCTTAAGACCCGAACACACCCTCCCATGCCACTGCTTGTAATGGTGGAATGTTGAGACCCAGAAATAACATAGAATTTTTGGAATCAAAGAGAATCTAGTGTTGAGGCACTCCGTTCCTCACATTGTGTCAAATTTTGTGAGTGGGGGAACTCAACGCCGTGCTTAGTCTCGACACCAGAGCGAAGAAAATTAAATATCCAATTATGAAAATCTTAGACCTTAGTATTAATTGTAAAAAATATGGTGGCAAGAAATACACCGGGTTCGCTAGTCCATACTTATATTATAAATGTGAAAGTCTGTCCGTTTGTCAGTCACGCTGTCACGGCTAATCTACCGGACCTATTTGAATGAAATTTAGAATGAAAATAGTTAGTAATCCAGGGTCAAACATACTTAATTTTTAAAAAATCCACCTATAAAGGGGATGGAAATTTATATGAAAAATCTGAACTGCTTGACTGATTGTAATGAATTTAGGCATAAATATAGCCTACTTAATTTATCAAAAATTTTCCCCCGAGGGTTGCAATATAACGAAACAGTTACGTACTTCGGCCGCTGGTATATAATAAAAGCATACATTTACTTGCAGTTCTGTTACAACGAGTCATGGTCATATTAAATTTCCACATAACGATAGGCACAGGTCGTTGACCTTACGCGTAGGAACATATGGCAGTGTAAAATACATTATATAAAAATTATCTTTCAACAATATTATTGTGTTCATTTTTATTCAGCTTGCCGCATGGTACGAAAGAAACATTGTTTGCTGAGTTGGGAGCTGTTAAATATTTAAAAAAATTTAAAGTATTATGGGGCCAGTCGTTGCGCAGTGGCACGATCGTGTAACTGTAAACGACTGGTTGTGGGTCGATACCCACTCGAGGAGTGGAAATATTTAATATTTTCATTTTCTTCGCGATCGAGACAAAGCGCGGCGTTAAGTTCCGTCACTTAACACGCAATGCCTCTGAATTCGGCAGAAATGGGGAACGGAGTGTCTTAACATTAGTTTGCCTCTGCCTACCCTGATATATGCGGGATACAGCGTGAAGCTAAAAAAAAAGAATAAATTATATATAAAAAGAATCAAAATATTTTGAATACACGCAAGAAATACAGTTATTTTATACCATTTAAACGAATAACAAGCCAATGCATAAGGACGAGTCAATTTATTAAATTGACTCGATAGGGGCGATACTGTTATATAACGAAACTAATATATTTTTTTTAGCTTCACGCTGTATCCCGCACACAGCAGGGTTGGCAGAGGGAACCTAGTGTTAAGACACACCGTTCCTCACGCACCGCCTCGTATCGAGGCAAAGCGCGGCGTTATGTTCCGCCACCTAACACGCAATGCCTCCAAAATTCAGCGGAAAATGGAGATCGGAGTGTCATATAACACTGAGAGTGAAGCTAAATAAAAAAACACAAGGAAATTACGCCTTAGAAAAAATAGTTCGGGTAATAATGCGGGCAGCTACTAGTTATATAATGGAAAATAATGCATTAAAAATACTCAAATTAATAATAAAATTAATAAAATGTAAAATTATAAACACTTTTCAAACACACGTTGTTAAAAGCAACGCGTACTTTACGCATACAAATATTATAATTAATTTACATTAGACACGACAATTTTAACGATTAGAAATGACCTTTGAAATCAATCACGAAGTAATATTTATTAACAAAGTTATGCGTAATAGAGATAAACTGTTCTGCATTTAGATATTAACTAGCGGTCCGCTGTTTCATTATATTGCAACCCTCAGGGGTGGATTTTTAAAAATTAAAGCAGCCTATGTTTAAGCTTGGATTATCAACTATATATGTTCCAAAATTCATTACAATCGGTCAAGCGGTTTAAAGTTTTCATATAAACTTTCATCCCCCTATTTCAACCCTTTAGAGGGTGATTTTTGAAAAAATACCTAGCCTGTGTTTGAACCTGGATTATTTACTACTTTCATTTTAAATTTCATCCAAATCGGACCGGTAGATTCGCCGTGAAAGCATGACAGACAAACAGACAGATTTTCGCATTTATATTATAAGAATGGATTGTAATAAAACTAATGTAATTAATAATAATTAAATGTACTTACATTAATTAATTATTAAAAAGTAGAAAACAAAAACAAACAGCTTACAACTTTTTCGCGCATAATAGGGTAATCATATAGAACCTAGTGTCAAGACACTCTGTTCTTCACTTTCCGTTCAAAATCAGTCAAAGCGTGTTGAGTGGTGAAACTCAACACGCTTTACACGCGCACCGCACTTTACCTTAGACACTGGTAAAGTTAAAGGGCAAAATGAAAATAGTTTAAATATTCCTCAAGTAAATATCGAACCCATCAAAGGCGCTTACTACTAATCGGACACTTTTCCATTGCATTTATCGTGCACGCTATTCTACAAATAAGCAATATAATAATCTCTATATAAACACATACATACATATATAAACTACAAAAAAGAACAATTCGGAGGCAGTATCAGGTTCAACAAACATCAATAAGAAACACAACAAATAAAAAATCCTCATACATAATTTGACCATTTCAACTCCCATATAGTAACAGGTTCAATTTCCGCAAAAAGAACCGTCACACACACACACACACACCAAAAAATCACCTCAAAAACTACACCCACCGAAGAAACACATCTCCCCCACAAAAACCCTATACCCACACAGTACCAGGTTCAATTACCCACCAAAAAAAACACAAAAAACAAAAAAAAACATTCACCCGACACATACTTCTCCTCTTACAACTCGTACACACTGTTGGGATCTTTGGACGCATCCGACTTGTATATAGCGACTGGGAAAAAAAACACTCACCAGAAAAAAACACTTAAGCGAAAAAAAATACCCACTAAAAAAAAATTACCCTAAAATGACACTCACTGGTAAAAAACACAAAAAATATGACCCACTGTAAAAAAATCCCCGAAAAAACAACAAAACATATATCCCTTTCTCCCCCAAAAAAAAAAAACATTCAACTCCTAGTGAGAACCGGGTTCAATTCCCCACCAAAAAAAAAACACAAAAAACACATAAAAAACACAAAAAAAAACACTCACCAGACACATACTTCTCCTCGTACACCATCTGGCACGCCGACACCACCTGCGCCACGATGATGAGCAGATCACCGGTGATCACACTGTTGGGGCCCTTGGACGCCTCCGACTTGTATATAGCGTCGGTCAGACCTACTATTGTCAGGCCTATGAGGACGTTTACTGTAAAATAATAAGAAGTTAGTGTTAAGACACTACGTTTCCACTTTTAGACTAAATTAGAAATATCATATGTTTGAAACAGTGGCCAGTCGTGGCCCAGTGGCACAAGCGCGTGACTGTAAACGACTGGGTGTGGGTTCGATTCCCACTCGAGGAGTGGAAATTATATTTCCATTTTCTTCGCTCTGGTGTCGAGGTAAAGCGCGGCGTTAAGTTCCGCCACTTAACACACAATGCCTTCGAATTCGGCGGAAAGTGGAGAACGGAGTACAGCGTGTAGCTAAAAAAAAATAGATGTGAAAAAAAAAGGCAGTTCAGTGATTGGGAATCGAAGCAACAACCCATTGTGTTGACAGTCAGATACTGTCCCATTGACATTAATATTTAATTATAAATTATATGAATCATTCTACGAACATTATTTGCTTAGTCTCAATATATTATTTTATATATATGTATGACTAATGCATATGAATATTGTAATGTTTTATAATATGTTTGAAATTTGAAAGACCTTGCATCTTAAATCCAATGAAGTTACTTAATATTGAATATCTTAATACAACAATATAAGAAAAAAATTAAATTTTATATAAATTTACAGAATTATGTTGTCGTTACATAGGTTCAAATTGATAAACATAATGTAAAAGTGTATAATACTACGTAATATATACTACATACTATATAGTTCACATGTATAGCATGTTATATGGTCGACAGATAGGAACTAGTGTCAAAACACTGCATTCTCCACTTTCCACATACATTTCCCCACCTAAATTTACATTGTGTGTATCATTAACAGAACTAAACACTATGCTTTAGGCCATTTGTCCAAAGAAATGACAATATTTAAATATTAGCATTTTTAAATAGTGTTAGCATACCTAAAGCTGGGAATCGGACCCACAACCAAGAAGTTCACAATAACTAAAATAATAAAGAAATACTCACTAATTCCAACCCACTCTCGTCTAATAATTCTTCTATCTAAAAATGTAGTAGATAATACCGCTACAAAAACTATTATAGAACCTCTGAACATCTGGAAGCTCGTCACATATGTCAATGTCAACCCTATATACATGATGGATGTACCAATCTGGAAAAGAATTAAAAATATATATATATTCTTGCTATGACCAATCTTTTAAAGTGTTTTAACACACTTGAGATAAAAATTATAATATATAATTATAATATTCACAATTATAATATACAATCATAATTATAATTATAATATTCACATTTTTATATATTAGGAAATGTATAAAAATTTTGTGGCCAGTCGTGGCTCTGGTTTCGAGGTAAAGTGAAAAAAAAAAAAAAATTGAATGCAATGTGTGTTGGAATTTACCCACACCTTTTATTTCTTATCCAGCATTTTAACCCTTAAGTCTTGTGTACTAGATCTGGATGGATGCATGACTGAGCATTCAGAGCGTTGTATGGTTTCCAAGAGCAAGTGGTCTCGCTTTACCCATTTTTTTTAAGTTTGTGTAGCAAACAACATCATTTTGAAAGAGATGATATTCTGGAAACTGCTGGACTGATTTAAACCAAACATAGCTAAGAGCCATACCAAGGAAACTGGCATTCAAATAATGAGACCATATCAAAATTGGGCCATGGTTTTGAGATCTATGATTCCACATACAATCACATGCACATATATAGAAATCAAATATACAACAATCCTTTTTTTATATTGGGGGTTAAAAATGACACAATAAACATATTATAATTTATTAAATTAAAAAAAATAATTCAATATTACCAAATTTTAGAGACTATCAAGTGAAAAAATAAATGGACTAACTCTAGTATAACTGAAAACATAAAACAAAATAAATATATATGTAATAACCTTCAATTATATATAATACATACCAAATCAAACATGGCTGCGGGCATCAGTATAAACGGATTGAAGTTCTGACTGCCTTGTATTAGAGTATTTTCTCCTGTTCTGTCCCACCAATATACAAATTTAAATGTTAGTAAGCATAACATTTCACCAATGAACATAGCCGCTGCCTAAAAGTGGAGAAGAATTTAAAAAAAACAAGTAATGGGCAGAAAAACTATCAGTTGTTTCTAATAAATTCACAGCAAAGAGATAACTAATAATAAGTACATTGAAAAAAGTTGTTTTTGTGATTTTATAATTATGATAATTGAAACTGCCTAAATGCATTGGCTGTGCATACCAATATATGCTTCACACATATTCGACTATAGTAAAGAAAGCAAAAAAAACAGTAAATAACAAAAAAAATCTT
The DNA here is from genome assembly GCA_019049465.1 of Dryas iulia moderata. Taxonomy (NCBI): domain Eukaryota; kingdom Metazoa; phylum Arthropoda; class Insecta; order Lepidoptera; family Nymphalidae; genus Dryas; species Dryas iulia. The sequence continues at coordinate 1,129,214 of CM032415.1, read as the reverse complement.
ATGAAAAGAAATTTATAATTTTAGAAATAAAATGAAATTCTTTCATATAATAAATTTTATAAATGACTGGATCTCTAATCTCAGCATTTAGAAACTGTCACAGTGCTGCTACCGCACAAGTACAGACTACATAAGAAAAAAAAATCATTAGCATCTTATAAATTCAATGTGCAGGTACCAATTACATTGTAGAAAGGCGAGGAGGCCTGGAGTCCTCGAAACTTGCAAATACTGCTTATAGAATAACATTTACTGCTAAAATATATTCATCTGTCTCCGCTACCCAAGCTATCTTTAGCTAACCATATTTATATGCACTCATATAAGACTCACCTGTAAAAATGGATGTCCAAATTTCCTTTCAACCCCGTCAGATCCTTTAGCATCCATAGTATCTGCCCATTTTGTACTTAAACTATTTATTGAGCCTGTTATCACCATCATAACAGCTAGGAACTTCTGATATTTTGTCCACGCCATACTGTTACAATATTATAATTTAAAAAACTTTTTTGGACGACATATCTAAATATATTATAAGATGTATATAAAATTATTATAACTATTTTATTATTTGCACGTTCTTTGTTAGGCATTATATATTTTCTTTGACATTGATGTCCTATATCTTTGTATCTGATAAGTACTGGAAATTGTTATTAAAGTTACATACTCAATTTTAATTTAACATGATTATTTGAAAAAAATATCACTTACATAAACTCTTTTAAGTTTAGTAGAATTGTTTTACAAGGTTTAAAATTTCTCAAAACAAACCACCAAAGTTCTTATACAGCGATTTTTGTGAACTGATTGTTGAACAAAGTATCAAGTGCAAATAATAACACTGTTGACGTCTGTGTTTATAAATTTTATAGAATGTTTACATATAATTGTAACATATACACTCAAAACAATGCTGTGTCATGATTCTAACGCCTATCATAATAATTACAAACTTATAATTAATTTATGTAATATATATTGGCTATAAGATTTTATAAAATCAGCAAAAATATAGTAAAATTGGTCATTATGCTTTAAGTTTAAATAGTTTAAAAGAAAATAATAAAGAAATATTGTTAATATTTAAATAACAAGTCCATTCTTTTGTTTTCGTCAAAACTTTGTTTATAAGTTTTTGACAGTGTACAATGAACTTTATTACGTATTTGATTTTGTAATTAATTTAATTATAATGTTTATATAATTAAAAACCTAACATTACTATATAGAAAATAAAACTTACGTTTTTCTCGTGCTGGAGTTGCTTTAATAAAAAGTAGGTATTGAGTATATAAGAGTAAAAATGTCGAACGAAATTTGAAACATACGCCACAGTCTTCGTCAGCGAATAATAATAATCATAGACAAACGATATGAAATGAACATTCAAAGTACAGATAAAATATAACATTACATTTCTTTATGTAGCGCTAGCGACTAGCGATTTGTAAATCCTGTTATTTGTTTAAATTGATTTATTATATTTTTCGTTTATATAATTAATGTGCATCACAATATGCATTTACTAAACTGTTACTATTAAATTTATATTTTATTTTACAACTTTTGTAAATAAATTAGATATACATTAAAAATATATATAACTATTCGTTAATCAAAGTATTTTATGAATAAAGTTATAATTTATTGTTATAATGTTTTTATTTCAAAATTTGTAAGTTATAAGTCCCAAGAAGACAATAGAATTAAATGAAATACAGTTTATATATAAAAATAAATTATCTGTGAACTGTTAAGGTTGTTACCGCCATCTAAAAAAGAATATACATATTACATTTTACAAAACTAATCTGAAGATGGCGCTAAAATCGCTTTAAAGAGATTTTATACAAATGTTTTTACATAACTTTATTTTGAAATTCAATCCATTACTGGTTAGTTGAAAAATAACTATTTTATGTATTAAGATTTTAATATTACTCTAAGATCTAAAATATCAAAATAATACAATTATACGTTTATTGCAAATGGATTTATAAAGTTATGCTTACTTAATGGTTGCTCGTGCAAATTCCACTCAGCGAACTTTTCTCACCATTAGTCTTCTACTTCTTTTGCTTTTTGCCCAATTGATTATGTTTCTAAGGTAAAATCTGCCTATTACCAAAATGTGGAAGACGTTTGAAATTTTTAAGTTAAGGGTGTCATGGCGCAGTGAAACAGGATCTGATTGTAAATACGATGCTAGTGTGTTTTAATCCCACTCGAGGGAAAGGTTATAGGTATATTATTACCATTTCTCCGCCCTGGTACCTAAAATAAAGCCTTGTCTTTAGGGCGGAAAGTGGAGAACGGAGTGTCTTGACACTACGTTTTATCTAACTGCCCTAGCAGGGAAAAAGTGCGAAACTTCTTTAATTTAATTTTATAATTTTCTAATCTATAGTTAAATACTTCAATTGTACCATGGTGGTATCATAATCATAATATGTTTTTATGTATAAGGCAAGGATATGCAATTCCTAGCCCCTTTAACAATGCTATGCGGTCCGCCAAGCTTTCATTTATATTACCTACAGATAATCGTTCACTAATTTTTATACACTATAGGATAGGCTTATTGCTAGAAAGGCTTTTTATTTCTAGTATAAGGCATAGAGCATACTCTTCATACTTATCGTTTTGTTTTTTATGGAATAAAGGAGGCAAACGAGCTGAAGGCCCATCTGGTGTTAAATGGTTACCTTCGCCCATAGACATCCACAACATTAAAGTTATGGATGCGTTGCCAGCCTTGGGAATGTAGGATAGAAGGAGGGAGGAAGGATGGGAATGGTGGGAATAGGGAGAGCTGGCTTACATGCCATCGAACCGGAACATATTTGGCGGTTCGTCTTTGACGTGATAGTAGTCGCGAGCCAGTCAGAGTACGAATCTCCTATCACCAAACTACTAGGATACCCGCCTTTTACCGGACGCTACCCAGCGTCAGCCAGCAGGCGGAGGGGAATTGTATTCTTAACCCGTCCCCCCACGGGAAAAAATCTTATCTATCTATACTATAACACAACAGTAAAAATAGATTGTTTGCACATCTTCGGAACTACTGGACAGATTTTAGTGAAAGCTTTTTATTGTACAGCGTCTGAGCTTAGGCAGAACTTACCCTTTATTTGATTTTAAAAAGGAACACCTGATGTAGAAACATAATATACCAGTTATATTTTAGAGTATGTAGAAATCGATTATTAGTAAAAGTTTTTCAGAAAAAAATTGTATCACAGATGATTTACTATTTTAAATAAAACATTAATACAAAGACAAATTAAAATAAAATCCAATCAAAGGCCAGTCGTGGCGCAGAGGCACAAAGTGTGACTGTAAAGCGACTGGTTGTGGGTTCAACTATCACTCGATGAGTGGAAATACTTAATATTTCCATTTTCTAGCAAAGCGTTAAGTTCCGCCACTTAACAAGCAATGCCTCCAGGATTCGGCGGAAAATAAGGAACGGAGTGTCTTAACACTAGGTTCCCTCTGCCTACCCTGCCGCGTGCGGGATAGAGCGTGAAGCTAAAAAAATAAATCAAATAAAACACCACATTTTGCTAAAAAGCTTTTATTAAATTGTAATTAAATATTTCATTTTATTAAACTTTTAGGTACAATGTATATTATCTTATACTATATCGCGGATATGTATCCGCTACCCTCAATAAATAACAAAGTGTAATTCAAATAACGATGCACTCGTGCGGGAACACCAGGCCGCGTATGGCTACTGCGGGACAGGCTGAAAGAAAATACAAAAAATAATTTAAAAATCTTTGTCTATTTCATCTTAAAATGGAGCCAGTCGTGGCGCAGTGGCACAAGCGTGTGACTGTAAACGACTGGTTGTGGGTTCGATTCCCACTCGAGGAGTGGAAATATTTAATATTTCCATTTTTTTCGCTCTGGTGTCAAGGTAAAGCGCGGCGTTAAGTTCCGCCACTTAACACGCAATGCCTCCGAATTCGGCGGAAAGTGGAGAACGGAGTATCTTAACACTAGGTTCCCTCTGCCTACCCTGCTGTTGCGGAATACAGCGTGAAGCTAAAACAAAAAAAGTCTTAAATTTTAGTAAATTGTTAAATTAGTAAATTGTTAAGTTGTTAAATTGCATTATAATGGGGAACGGAGTGGTCTTAACACTAGGATCCCTCTGCCTATCCTGCTTTGTGCGGGATACAACATAACGCTAAAAAAAGAAAAAGAAAAATAATGGGTAAGAATTTTACTCAGCAAAATATCAACATTCCATTTTCTGTTACATGACATTAAACACTTTGTTCTTACTATTTTTTTTAGCTTCACACTGTAGCACACAGCAGGGTAGGCAGAGGGAACCTAGTGTTAAGACACTCCGTTGCCCACTCTCTTGAAATGAAAATTGTGTTCTCACTTAAATTGAATTAAAATTAAAATTTACAATAAACGAAAAGTGAACCACTAAATGTCTTAACACTACCTACTCGCAAACAAAATGGCTCAGAGTGTACATTGTTATTTTTTAAAAAGATGAGTCAAAATAAATCGTATTAAATTATATAATCTAAGTAAAGAAAAGGCCGTGGGTTTGATTCCCACTCAGGTAATGATTATATTTAAACTTTCAGTTCTTCGCTCCGGTACCTAAAACTTGATTTTCAACAACACTTAACTTCGAGGGAGCAAATAGAAGGAAGTGTCTCGTCACTATCTCCCAAGCTATGCACAAAAAGCGAGGGATAAAGACTTATTCTTTTAATTATTTTTACCTTTCTCACACCGCTGGCCGTAGAACCCGGTACCTTCGCACTTGCACGCGAAGCCCGGCTCTTGCACGGTCTGCGTGCATATACCCCTCAAGCACGGCAGACGCGAGCACACATTCGAGCTTCTTTCTGTGAAATATGTACCTATTATACAAATTATAATATAAGGGGAAGTGAAACCATTAGTTCTTTTAACTAAACTAGAAATCTATTAATATATACTTTTTTTTTTTTTAGCTTCACGCTGTATCCCGCATACAGCAGGATAGGCAGAGGGAACTTAGTGTTAAGACACTCCGTTCCCCACTTTCCGCCGAATTCGGAGGCTTTGCGTGTGTATACTTAATTGTTTAAATTTTAAAGTCTGACCAGTCGTGGCGCAGCGGTACAAAGTGTGTAAACGCGATTAGTTGTGGGTTTGATTGCTGTGAATGGAACTATTGAATATCTCCATTTTCTTCGTTCTGTAGTCGAGAAAAATGGGGTGTTACGTTCCGCCACTTAACACATAATGACTTTAGAATTCAGTAGATAGTGGGGAACGGAGTGTCTTAGCACTAGGTTCCCTCTGCGTACCCTGCTGCGCGGTGAGCGGGATACAGCGTGAAGTTAAAAAAATGAAGTGGCCACCGTAACGCAGTGAAACAATGTCTGACTGTTAACTTCCAATTACGTAGTTAGAGGGAACCTTATGATAAAATACGTCATCCTCCACTTTACACGAAATCGAAACTTGCACTGCGCTTTGTCTTATATACCAGAGCAAAGAAATAAAAAATAAATATAATCACTTCTCTAGCGGAAATCGAACCCATAACCATCGCCATTCAAATTTAATTATTTTCCCCATATACAGGTAACATATACGAGTACATTTCAAATAACAACACACAATGAAATTACAATACATACTCAGAAAAGATAGATAGATGGATCTCGTAAAAGGAATTCTACCGATAAATTGTTGAGGCTCAAACTAACATAAATAACAATTCCCAGTAATATTGATGTATAATAGGCTTAAATTTCAACTCTGCAGAATATTGATATTACATACTATGTGTTCTGTGAAATGTACTATAATAATAACATAATATAACATACATATGTACAGTGGCGATTGGTTTTAGGTTTGATTCCCACTTGATAGAATGATCATAGTTTAACTATTTTTATTTCTTTGTTCTAGTTAATAAGACAAAGTGCGGCGTTGAGTTCCGCCATTACTTTTTTCTTTTTTTTTTCTAGCTTCACGCTGTATCCCGCATACAGCAGGGTAGGCGGAGGGAACCTAGTGTTATGACACTCCATTCCCCACGCACCGCCGAATTCGAAGGCATTGCGCCTCACAATTAGTAATATCTTGGTTTCGGCGATAAAGTTGAAAACGGAGTGTTGTGACACTAAGTTTTCTCTGATAACACTGTTGTATGTGTAAAGCGTGACGCTGTTATAAACACTCGAATACATTGTTTTATTTAGCTTCAATTCAGAGCAGGGTAGACAGATAGAACCTAGTGTTAAGACACTCCGGTCCCCACTTTCCATCGATTTTGAAGGCATTGCGTGTTAAGTGGCGGAACTAAACGACGCGCTTTGCCTCGACACCAGAGCGAAGAAAATAGAAATATTAAATATTTCCAATCCTCGAGTGGGACTATTTTATATTGTATGCAATTATTCAAATTGGTATAAAGAAATTGGTGGGTATTTTCTAAAAATGTTTTTTTTTTATTAATAATTACCTCAAACAGAAATCGAACACACATCCAATCACGATTACAAACGTCTGTCTGTACTGTACCGCTGATAGAAAACATATAACAATATTAATTTTCTTAGAAGCTCTCAAAGAACTTATAAAGAATGCAATACCTAATAAGCTTACTGCAATACCCAAGAAGCTTAGTTTAATCTATGAAAGAGTCCATAGTAATCATTCCCCTCAAAGCTTTGATTTTTCATCGGAAAAGTACAAAGTAAGAAGACTTATATCAATATCAAACGCAGATTATTGCATACGTATCAGGTATTTTTAAATTAAAATGTATCATATTTTAAAATTGCAAAAATCTATGATTATATTAGACGAATGGAAGTAATAAGTATAGTAGATGAATAAATAAAGTAGTAAGTAAGTGGGGAAAGGAGTGTTTTAACACTAAGTTTATAAAAATTGTGAAACCAAAGGATCTAATTGACTTAGAGACAAATTTCTCTGCTTTCCTCTTTCTGTGTACTTTTTTTCGCTTCACGCTGTATCCCGCACATAGCAGGGAAGGCAGAGGGAACCGAGTGTTAAGACACTCCGTTCCCCACTTTTCGCCGAATTCGGAGGCATTGCGTGTTAAGTGGCGGAACTTAACGCCGCGCTTTACCTCGACACCAGAGCGAAAAAAATGGAAATAATAGTAATTCTGTCTAAATTCAAATGCTAAATTAAAATATCTCATCTACTCGTACATTAAAAACAACAAACTAAACATTTACTAACAAATATTTAATCTGGTACAATATCATGCGGACCAAAGGGAAATGTCAAACGGTGCAACGGATTCGGCTCATTTTAATACTTTATGTATGACTTAATGAATATCAGCAAACATGCCTCGTGTCCGCGTTTCGCGAAATTAAACGCGATGGTAAATATACTATTTGCTCTAGTGTTTGGTCAGAGCTAGCCTTTACCAGGTTTATTGAAATGTGTTTTCGAATATTAAAAATGTGCGCCATGGTGCAAATGGACAATGACTGTAAGCGCAATAGTCGTAGGTTCCATTTTTACTTGGGGAAATATTATAATCATATATAATTTTCATTTCTCCGCTCTGGTACTTAAGACAAAGGGGAGTGTTGGTTTCTGCCACTCAACGCAATGTTTAGATTTGGGCGGAAAGTGGAGAACAGAGTGTCTAGACACTGAGTTCTCTCTAACTACCCTACTGACGATAATGGAGGAAGGTCACGTAAAAAGCATGAGGACCCCCCAGAGGGCGTGTATGAAGAGGTTGATGACAGTGGACGAGGCGAAAGATGTATGCAGGGACTGTAGCGTTTGGCGCTCCGTTCTCTCTGACTACCCCACAAGAGATACAGCGTGAAGCTAAAAAAAAGAAAAAAAGAAAAAAAGAATCATTCCCCTAAGTGGAAATCGAACCCCCAACCATCTTTTACATTCAAACGCTGTCCAAACACAATGGACAACCTTTAGGCAACCTTAAAATAGTTTCATTTCAGAACTAAGTAAACATATCAGACACCGAGCTTTTGAAGGGGAGCTTCAAAGCGAAGCTTAAAGTCTGTACTCAAATACTAAAACTCTAATACAGGTAAGCTTTGGATATAGGAATGTTATGTTACTGTTAGTATTCAACTGAGATTTGAATTTTGTATTAAACTAAATATTTATATTGACCCTGTTGACGCGTAAAGTGTACGTCGCCTTGGTAACGTAAGTGTCACTTTGTATATATAAGTGTATATCGAGTACTTGAAATTATTTGTTATGCAATGTTATAAATAATTGTTTTTACGCATATTAAGCAACTTTTTAATTCAAGGAAATCAATTTTTATAATATCCCATTTTTCCAATTTTCTTAAGGTATTCAAAAATTATTATTTTTCGCTTAGTAGGAATGTCAGAGATAACCTAGTATCGATATTCTTGTTCAGAATATTCCGTTCTCCATTTTTGATTATAATATTGTGGTGATAACGGGACTTAGGCATTGCGTCTTATCTTTCATCCTAACTGGTTTCTGATTTTTTTTCAGCTTCATGCTTTTTACCCCATAGTATGATAGTCAGAGAGGATCTAGTGTTAAGACACTCCGTCCTTCACTTTCCGAAATAGAGTCATTGCGCATTGAGTGGTAGAACTCAACGCCACGCTTTGTCTATGATATCAGAGCAAACCATTGAAAAATTAAATAATCATTACCTCGAGTGGGAATCGAACTCAAAACCCTTGTGTTAACAGTCAGACGCTATCCCACATTGTCCCACGACGGTCTTAACCGATTAACATAAATAGAAATCGAACCCAAAACAACTTACTGTATACATGTCCACTTTACCTCATGCTATATTTATATATGTATAAATGTAACGTGGGGCCAGTCGTTCCGCAGTGGCACAAGCGTGTGACTGTAAACGACTGGTTGTGGGATCGATTCCCACTCGAGGAGTGGAAATATTTAATATTTCCATTTTCTTCACTCTGGTGTCGATGCAAAGCGCGTCGTTAAGTTCCGCCACTTAACGCGTAACACGTGCCTTCGAATATAGCGAAACGGAGTGTCTCAACACTAGGTTCCCTCTCCCTACCCTGCTGTGTGCGGAATACAGCGTGAAGATAAAAAAAAAGTATAATAATATATAACAAGTTTCAACCAACCATATTACACTACAAAAATAAATTTATAAAACGAACATTCATTTCTATTCAAAAGCTCATAAAAGCTTCGAGCAAAGCTTATTTTGTATTAACAAAAAAATAATAACAAACTTCTCTTTGGTGGCTTGTGACATGGAACGATTACATTTTTTTCGTACAATGAAATTAGAAGTACTAAATAAGTTTGTTTGTGGCCAGTCGTGGCCCAGTGGCACAAGCGTGTGACTGTAAACGACTGGTTGTGGGTTCGATTCCCACTCGAGAAGTGGAAATGATATTTCCATTTTCTTCGCTCTGGTGTCGAGGTAAAGCGCGGCGTTAAGCTCCGCCACTTAACACGCAAGCCTCCGAATTCGGAGGAAAGTGGGGAACGGAATGTCTTAATACTAGGTTCCCTCTGCCTACCCTGCTGTGTGATCCTTTAAATGACTTTTTCAATTTTCCTAAGTGTGGAATAACACTTTAAAAATGTTTAAAAGTACAAATACATATTTTCAACTATAATAAAAACAAGCAAAACCATATTCTACACTAGTTCATTAGCCATTAGGTTACATTTGATTGACAAATTGGTATCGTTTCATATCTGGGTCACTCATTTATCCAGCATCCTGCCATCTAATGATTTTAGCTACTACACACTCCTTATCGATCTTGACATCTCGGTACAAATGAATGCATAATGCATCGCCAATTGTTATGACCCTGATGCCAATTTTAACTTCGTTTCTTGTAACTATGTATGCAAAAATATATAAAAAAATACATAGTTGAGACTGTTCTGGCGCAGTGGAACAGCATCTGACTTTAAACGCCATGGTTGTGGGTTTGTATCCCACTTCGGGGAATGATTATATCTATTTTTTTCGCTCTGGTACCTATAATACATGTAAAGCGCGGCTTTGCGATCCGCCACTTAACACACAAAAGTCCCGATTTCAGGCAGAAAGTAGAGGAAGGAGTGTCTTGACACTAGGTTCTCTTTGACCACACCGCTAAACTTAAAAAAGCGTGAGGCTGCTAAAAAAAAAGATTTAAAATAAATTAAAAAAAAATCGCTTGAAATGGTTTCCTTATTCTCTGTGGATTAGGACACGTGTGCAAGTTTCTCAGAAACTTAGAATGAGTGAAATATTAAAATAGCTTTGTAAGATTCTTATTTTTTTTTTTATCTTCACGCAGTATCCCGCACACAGCAGGGTAGGCAGAGGCAACCTAGTGTTAAGACACTCCGTTCCCCAATTTCCGCCGAATTTGGAGGCATTGTGTGTTAAGTGGCGGAACTTAGCGCCGCGCTTTGCCTCTGATACCAGAGCGAAGGAAATGAAAATATTAAATATTTCCACTCCTCAAGTGGGAATCGAACTCACAACCAGTCGTTTACACTTACACGCTTGTGCCACTGGGCCACGACTGGCCATTAAGCGTTATTTTTATAGGGAACGATATAAAAATAGATACAGTCGAAGAAACTAAGAAAATGTTGAAATATGATGACATTCGTACAATCGACAGTTTGGGGTTCGAAACTTAATCTCTAAATAAAAAAAGCTTCACACAGAGGTAGAACCTAGTACCAAAACACTTCTACCTCCATTTTCCACCTGAAATTGACAGATTGCATGATAAGTCGCGTAAGTTAACACCGCTCTTTGTCGGCTTCCAAATCTAGGGAAAGCTTATATTGTACAAAAATATGTATATACCGAATTTTTTAGACAAAATTTACACATTAAACATGTTTTTCATATCCCAATTGACATTTTTTTATAATTAGGATATGAAAAACATGTCAAAATCTGGACGCAGAGTTCGAACCCGCGCCTCTTGAAATCCTTCCAAGCGCTCTGAGCATACATTGAACTTGCATTGCACGCGTTGCACGCACAACTTCATGCACGTTAGAGCACTTGGCCAGTGTACAGTATGTATCCCGCACACAGCAGGGTAGGCAGAGGGAACCCAGTATTAAAACATTCCATTCCTCATTTTCCGCCGAACTCTGCAGGCATTGCGTGTTAAGTGGCGGAAGTTAACGCCGCGCTTTGCCTCGACACTAGAGATAAGAAAATTGAAATATTAAACATTTCCACTCCTCGAGTGGAAATCGAAACCACAACCAGTCGTTTACAGTCACACTTTGTCAAACTACGACTGGCCTAACTGTTCTTCAGCATAATCTATAGATAGACGGTTGCTTGTGAAATAGTTACATTTTTCCCTCACTTCTAGGATATTGCATATTGCATACCGGAAGTAAATGCACGCCTTGCCGCCCAACGTCAGACGACAGAGGGCGGACGGAGCAAACGAGTTTAAACGTACCCGCGAGTGGCAATCAGAATATAACAATTGTGTTTACAATTTAACACTTTGATTTCCTTTATATTGAATCATATTTTCTTGCATTTTTAACGTTTCTGCCACTTTGAACCAACGTTTCTGCCACTTTGATATTTATATAGATAGAGTAGGTCAAGTATATGGTAGTGTATGTAACGTTTATTTTATTGATAAAATTTATTAAATGGGTTCGATATCCACTCGGAGTAATGATTATATTTAAATGTTTATATTTTAGTTGTAATAACAAAAACAAAGAGCGGCTCCTTTTTTTTTTTTTTTTTTTTTTTTTCGCTGGGAAATGCTTTTACGCAGACCATCCGTTCGCAAGACAGGCAGAACTGCCCTGCGAACGGATGATACTGTGGGACTCACCAATGAGCCCGATACTACCCACTAAAACCCAGCGGAAACCCTCTCCACCATCAGGAGACGCCGTAGGCTCGCTTGCGCATTCTTCTACGACGTCTCGGTGGACGGCCCGCCTAGTGCAGGCCACCGTCGCCTTCAGGGTGCTCTGGGGTTTCTTCCAGAGCACCCGCAGCCTCGATGACTTGCAGGAGGATCACACCGATCCTCCCGCAGTAGCTCCTCTAGGGTAGGGGGAGTTGGAGATGCGCGTACCGCCTTCTCCTAGTCCCTGGTCTCCGACGGCGGAGCGAGTTTGCATTGACGTTAGTCTCGCGCACCCGCTCCGCGGCCTCCTTTAATGCAATAACTGATTCGCAAAAGGAGACCATCGCAGACCAGTTCCTCTCACTCTCCAGCATAGCCTCCACCACACTATCATGGGAGAGGTCTCTACCCACTACAGCCATCAAGGCGTGGCAAGCGGCTCAAACTCAACAGTTTGCCACTTAGCACGCAATGTATCAATTCCGGACGGAAAGCGGAGAACGAAGTGTACGGACACAAACTGATTTTTTTTTTGTTTTATTTAACTAGTTTCCCCGTTGACAAATAAAATACGCGTTACCATAGAAACGCGTAGTTGATACAAAAGTGTATGTCAAATATGTAACATTTATTATAATAATTTAAAGTATGTCTAATTTCCCGTGGGGGGACAGGTTAAGAATACAATTCCCCCCCGCCGCTGGGTAGTGTCCCGTAAAAAGCGGGTAACCCAGTAGCTTGGTGGTAGGAGATTCGTTCTCCGACTGGCTCGCGACCACTATCATGTCAAAGACGAAGCGCCAAATATTTTATGATGTGGTCCAGTTCGATGGCATGTAAGCCAGCTCTCCCTATTCCCACCATTCCCATCCTTCCTCCCTCCTTCTATCCTACATTCCGAAGTCTTTCAACGCATCCATAACTCTAATGTTGTGGATGTCTATGGGCGTAGGTAACCACTTAACACCAGGTGGGCCTTCAGCTCGTTTGCCTCTTTTATTCCATAAACAAAAAAAAGATTGTAATGGAATATATGAGCTTTCCGCGTTCTTTTTGCATATAAACGTTAACTATGCCAATTTTCGTACTCTTTTATATGCTGATAAAATGGGATCCAAAATATTTTCTTTACATATTAATATAATAATAATAATTATATAACGGTCGAACAGCTTCACGTGCTTGTACCTATATTTATCAATAAATTAATCAATCAATCAATAATCTCTAAGCACTATCTATTTTTACGATATTTATTTAACTTTTACTACTCCAATATTTAAAGATTAGATGAAAGATACCGTATTCAGTGGCGAAACTCAACACCGCACTCTTTCTTAAGTCCCAGACAAGAGAAACAAAAATTAACTTAAATATGTGCATTCCTTCAATTGGGAATCGAACCCACAACGCACAATTCCACAACTTCAAATAAACAAAGCCAGGTGGTATAACCCTAGTATATATATAAAGGACAGTTACTTGAAGTAGGACCAAACTGTGTCACCAATATATGTCATGGGCAGCATTCAATAAACAGTCACTGATTTGTTCCACTTCTAGCCCTCCGAGATAACTGCCTATTTCATAAGGCCATTAGTGTTAACTGTTAATGTTGACGCCGTCGTAGCGCAGTGACAGCGTCTGGCTGCAAGGCGATGAGTGTGGGTTCGATTCCCACTCGGACAATGATTGTATTTAAATATTCATTTCTTCTTTTTGGTACCTAAGAAAAGGGTCGGCGTTGAGTTCCACCAGGCAGTGTGTAATGTCGAGTGAGGGTGGAAAGTAGAGAACAGAGTGTTTGGACACTAGCTCCTATTTGACTACCCCGCTATAAGGAAAGTAACGCGAAACTGATGCTCTATATATAAACTGCGTTATTAACTGACTGACAAATAACGCACAACAGAACACAGATGACGCCACGCTTTCTCTTTTAGTACCACAGCGGAGAAATTAGTCCTTCGAGTGGGAACTGAACCGACAACCATCGCGTTTACGGTTGGTTCCTCTACGCTACCTACCTACACCTACACATACTGTAGAAAGTCGAACGTAATTAAAATACATTAAAAAAACAAGCCTTTTCTCGAAAATAGTACCTTCATTTTCATAAAAACAATTCAAAAGTGAAAAAGATATTTAGAATTTGAACATACCTCTCAAAGCATTAAGGCAGGCTCGCCTCGTGCGGTATATGTACTCCGTCTTGCAGCCGGTGCCGCAGGTGCACGCCGTGCCGAATATCTTGCAGCCATTCTGGGTTTGATCCTGTTCACACGCCTGGACCATCACTTGAACAAAAAAAATAGAAATAAGTCACTATTTTTTTATTGAATAAAGTAGGCAAACGATAAATGAACCACTTAATGTTAAATGGTTACTTTCGGTCATGGACATCCACAACACTAGATTATTGTGGGTGAATTGCCGCCCTTGAGAGTGAAGGACGGAAGGAGGGAGGAAGGATAGGGATGGTGGGAATAGGGAGAGCTAGCTAACATATCATCGAACCAGAACACATCATTAGATATTCGGCGGTTCGTTTCAAGCCAGACGGAGAACTAATCTCCTACCACCAAGCTCAGCAGCAAAGGGGAATTGTATTTTTGACCTGTCCTCCCACGGGTAGAGACAGCAAATAAAACAATAACATAATTAAGTTTTGGTTGTCTTTTTGGAAAAACATTTGAAAAGTTTGTAATAGAAAATATACCTAATGTACATATTTCTAATCACTGTGATAAAATCTTATTGTATTCTAATTCACTATCAATAATATGACTTCGTAAGAAGAATCTAAAATACTTAAAAAAAATATATCTAAAATACTTTTAAAAAATACCGAATAAAATAAACTTTTTGTAATAAAACTATTTTATACCAAATATATTATACCAAAAATATACGCGTTTAATCCTAGCCGGATTAAGAGCGAAAATTTTTGATATTCGAAAATACATGTTTACAAAATCCGACATTTCAAACACTTTGCAGTAGTCCGTGATCACAGAACTGAGTAAAATATATATTTTTACTCCTTGTTTTATTGGATTACTGATATATGCAACATTTTTTTTTTCAACTTCACGCCGTATCCCGCACACAGCAGGGTAGGCAGAGGGAACCTAGTATTAAGATACTCCGTTCCCCACTTTCCGCCGAATTCGGAGGCATTGCGTGTTAAGTGGCGGAACTTAACGCCGCGCTTTACCTCGGCACCAGAGCGAAGAAAATTCAAATATTAAATATTTCCACTCCTCGAGTGGGAATCGAACCCACAACCAGTCGTTTACAGTCACACGCTTGTGCTACTGGGCCACGACTGGCCACAAAGTAAATTATTAAGTAAGTTCTTTCTTGTAATACTTAAAATTACAAAAAAGGTGCTTTTTAAGCAAAATAATATTCAAAAGAACTTGTAAAATACAACAATGTGTGTTTATTTTAGGATGTTATTATCTTCATCGTTTCCGTTCGAAGTATAAGCCGGAATAATGAGTACATAATTATCTAAAATTGTCTACATACATACATACGTACATAAAATGTTGGTCTATTTCAATATATTGAAAAGTTATTAAGAAAAAAAGGGAGGAAAAATAGAGAACGGAGTGTCTTAACACTACTTACTCTCTCACTTTACGAATATACGAAATAATTCTTAAAGTTAAAGCTACTGAGAGGAAAAATCTTAAAATTCTTCTATACATCACAATTTAAAGCATAAAAGCTTAAACTACACAAGATTTTTTTTTACTCAACAAATATACTTTGGTGATTAATTATTCCTTATAAAAGCATGATATGGTAGTGGAAAACAGAGTGTATTGGCACTAAGAACTCTCTGGCTACCGCGTAGCAAGCCGGAAAAAGTGTTAAGTGAATATCAACTAGTGAAAAGTCTGGGTAGTCAGACATCCTGTCTATGTCAAAATAGAGACATTGGGTGTTGAGTGGCGGAACACAACGCCGCGCTATGTCTTTGTCACCAGAGCGAAGAGTGAAACTCCGTATATAACAACAGAAACTTTAGTGACTTATTATTGTCTAAGTGTTATTAATTTCTGTTTCGCTTTAATGTACATACTCGTATATTGGTATAACAACATCGTTTATAAGAAAAAGCTTCATCAAATGACCTATACGTTCACTTGGTAATAAGTTTTTTATTAATAATCGTTTCCCACACAGAGAGTACATAGTGTCAATATATCCCATTCTTCACTTTCCGTCCGAAATCGAGCTATTGTGCTTTGTCTTAACAACTCTAAATATTTTTTTTTTAGCTTCACGCCGTATCCCGCACACAGCAGGGTAGGCAGAGGGAACCTAGTGTTAAGACACTCCGTTCCCCACCTACCGCCGAATTCGGAGGCTTGCGTGTTAAGTGGCGGAACTTAACGCCGCGCTTTGCCTCGACACCAGAGCGAAGAAAATGGAAATATTAAATATTTTCACTCCTCGAGTGGGAATCGAATCCACAACCAGTCGTTTACAGTCACACGCTTGTGCCACTGGGCCACGACTGGCTCCACTCTAAATAATAATTATTAATATATATTAATTTCAGCAAAAACGTTAAAAGAAAAGAAAATAAGGCATTATATTAAAACCATACACGTGGACGAATAATAAAACAATTTAACAAGTACAAAGTTGTTTCTGCCCAAAAGTAATTACAGTACAGGCTGAATACAAAGTTAGTAAGAAAACATAGAATTAGATATACCACTGGACTTCAAGGAACTACTACTTGTTATGAAGACAACGTTCATCGACATCGGTACCGATTGAAAATAAACAAACGTAAAAGATCCGGAGCTTTGTTTGTTCTACGTCCCTACTTAGAGCTGTCGAGGGTTGAAATGTTCTTTGGGGATACAAGATTGTGTATAATGTAGAGATATTATTGTGTAAAGTAAGCGTTGCCATGGCGACGTATATGTCACTTTATATACAAGTGTATGTCGAACACACTTTTTTCTTGGGCTTTCTACATTTCTTCCAAGCAATTTTAAGTTGGCCATAATTCATAATTTTAGTAAACGTGTATAATAATAACAATACTGGGCGGCGACGGGCGGCGGGACGGATTTATTTGTGTATTTTTTTGGGGAAATTATACACAGTAACGTTTTTAACGTTACACATAACTAGGCATGATTTTTCCGGTATAGCAGGATAGTCGAAGTCGAACCTAGTGTTAAAACACTCATTTCTCCATTTTCTGCCAGAACTTGAGAGATTGCGTGAATACACTGCGCATATTCGTATTTTTTTAACTAGAGCGAACAAATAAAAATAACTTATATATGATAATCCCCCGAGTGGGAATCGAACTAAATAATGTAAGAAACGTGAAATTACAAAAGCACCACGGCGTTGGTTTCCGCCACTTAACACGCAATCTCGGTTTTGGGCGGTTCGCGGAGAGTGAAGTTTGTCACTTCACCCGCTATGCGATAAAAAGCGTTAAGCTGCTTTTAAAAGCTTCTTACTTCGATGTATAACGAACTGATAAAACTGATCGTAGGCGTTATTGATAAGAAATTTGTGGTACAGTTACAACGGAACCGATTGCAATGATTGTGGGTAAAAATCCCACTTGTGGGTATAACATAGTGATTTAACACTACGTTTCGTTTGCTAAGTTAATATAAAGAAGTGCCCAGACACTAACGCAAGCCTTAAAGAAAATAGAAAAATATCGCTGAGCGTTTTTATATATTTTTTAAATCATAATGATATACATATATTGTACATAAATATATAAATATAATGTATATATAGAAATATAATACATATGCAGATAAGAAAAATATATTAAAAACAATAAAAATACATACCATACGTATATAAATACATAATATTAACAGTAAATAAATAATATAAGTAGCATAGCTATAACAATTCGCAAACAAAAAAGGACTTCTTTTGACATAAAACGATGAAAAACAGAGTGTTTCACCACCAATTTCTTTACTAGAAAACTAGAAATATTCTATTCTATAGAATAAAATTTAAAAATAATATTTTTTTATTCAAATAAATATTAAAAAACTTACAAATGCAAGCGAAGGCGAGGACAACGATACGCCAGCACATGGTCGATGCGATGGTGGTACTGATATCTGACATCCTCTAAACTCTACACTAAGCATCGCTACACAATTGTGATGTAAGTGCTTTATTTAATTATTTAATGAATGTATGTATTCATTTTGTTCGCTAGTGTTCGGACACTCTGCTCTCCTTTTTATTATAAAAAAATAAAGAAAAATATATATTTTATCAACTATGGTAAAACGCAATTAGCACGCAATGTCTCAATTTTAGACGGAATGTCAAGAACGTGTAAATCTCGTTACAGTGAAAAGTAATTTAAAATTCATTTTTTTTTGACTACTAGATATTTTCTGTTTCCCATCCCCATAGCCTATCTATCAAAAAGATCTAGCTGTGTTGCACAAGATATAAAGAAGACTACTGTTACCGATTGTCAAGACACCGTTCTAAAGTCAACACCACCTCGTCAAGGCGGGGAACCGAAAAAAAAAAACATATCAGTTACTTCACTGAGTGAGAGTGAAATCTATTACTAATCGTAATTCACTCGTTTTTTAAGCATAAATTTATTTTATAGGATTTCCGTATGTACTTTTAAACTTTTTTAAAGTGTTATTCCACACTTAGGAAAATTGTCTAAATGTCTTTTCCGTATGTATTTTGTCCACTTTTACTTTACGAACATTAACATGAATATTAACGTACTCGTATATATCGGCGCAACGACGAGTTAAATAATTATAATAGTTAGATTAATCGATTTAAAACAACTTTGAATAACAATTTGTAAAGTGTTCAGATTTTATCATAAAGCCAATGCAAAAATAATAATAAAAGGTAGTGGGTAGTTTTGACTTGCGATTTGCTGTATAAATACGTAAATATAAATACGCCGGCATTTTCTATAGTCGGGTCTCGCTTCAGTCTTCGGACAGTGCAGACCTCTCTGTGATAATATTACGGTGCCTAAATAATAAACTAGGCTTTCAATAATATTAAGCAGATTTATTTTTAGACCTATCATCGTCCTCGATCATCAAAACCATACGAGTGACTTCAGCTGTGGTGTAGTCACTGCTTTAACATAAAGCTGAGGGTTATTTCTTTTCGGCAAAGTCAAAGTCAAAGTCAAATAATTTTATTCAAAATAAGAAGTTACAAGCTTCATTTCTTGAACGTCAAATAGTTTACCACCGGTTCACTAAATTTAATGCCTCAGGCGTATATGTTATCTCGGCATTCAACCTATTTTGACGTTAACTAAGGTGTTTATCACATACTTTCGAAGATTCGAGAAACATTTTTAGAAAACATATAAACTTTGCAGCAGCATTTGAATTTGCATCTCTGAAGCGGGAAGTAAATTATTATACATTTTTCTAAAACGTTTTTCAAAGTTCACTCTATTTTTAATATCTGTAACAAGTATTTCTACCATAACTAACAATAAAAACTCAATTGTGGAACGGAGTGTCTTAACACTAGGCTTACTCTGTCTAGCCTGCTGTGTGCGGGATACAGCGTGAAGCTAAAAAAAAAGGATATTTAAAAATTTTAAAAATTTTAAACAAATTTCCTAAAAAAAAATCTTTTTTAGTTAGGCCACTTTCATTCAAATACAATATTATCAAGCCCAACACATGAATAGATGTCTATAGATTTCTAAACCCACATTATATTACATACATATATAAGTACCTACATATAAGACAAAGCTTTTATTGTATTACGAACAAAGCTTTTATATGGAGCGATTATACCAAGTTCTTGCTACTTTAAATGATATTGGCGTAATAATTTACGTGTTAACTAACTGATAAGGAACATCCTTTTAAAAGTGAACGGCCGTCATATCAGCTCATAACGAAATTTATTTTTTTATTACGTATAGGAATACTGTATAAAGAGTATTGTGGTGCAGTGGTAAAGCATCTCACTGTAAACCATTGGTTGTGGTTTCAATTCCTATTCGACTTTTTTTGTTTTTGCTTCACGCTGTATCTCGTACACTATAGGGTAGGCAGAGGGAGGTTCCCTCTGCCTACCCTATAGTTACTCCGTTCTCCATTTTCCGCCGAATTCTGACAAGTAAGGAATACATACGCTACGATCACTACTAAACTATTTTCTTAGCTTCACTTTATATCCTGTACATAGAAGGGTAGACAGTGGGAACCTAGTGTAAAGACATTACGTTCCCCATTTTACTCCGAATTTTGGAGGCGTGCTAAGTGGCGGAACTAAGAGCGAAAAAAATGGAAATATTAAATATTTCCACTCGTCGAGAGGGAATCGAACCCATCATCAGTCACATTTACAGTTACATTTTGTGTCTCTGCGCCGCGACCATGTACTGTATATAATATATACAGTACCGCGAATTTTCACTATGTATAATATATACAGTAAAATAATTCATTAAATCTTAAGGTATACGTTAAAATAATAACCATACTGCACCATCATCACTCCTAAACTATGATATACAGAAAATACCTCTAAAAGCCTGAAAAAAATCGAACTGGCGACCTAAACAATAAATCACCTACCACTGTCATCATATGTGTCTAAATATAAATATTTTTTTTCAGCTTCACGCTGTATCCCACACATTGCAGAGTAGGCAGAGGGAACCTAGTATTAAGATACTCCGTTCCCTACTTTCCTCCAAATTCGGAGGCATTGCGTGTTAAGTGGCGAAACTTAACGCCGCGCTTTACCTCGACACCAGAGCGAAGAAAATGGAAATATTAAATATTTCCACTCCTCGGGTGGGAATTGAATCTACAACCAGTCGTTTAGTCACACGCTTGTGCCACTGCGCCACGACTGGCCACTTATTTCCTCTATTAGTAAAGTAAAAACGTATGTTATATTATAATAGCAAATGAAAACATACCTTACAGTAATGAGTTGGAAGAGATCAAACGAAACTAACGTAGGAATACTAAGGTTCATTCTCAGAAGGAGAATCTTCTTAGTAAATATTATTAAAGTATAAACTAAAAATTCAAAGGAACTCTAATTAAACGTTTGTTTGAGTTCTGAACATTGAAAAAGGAAAGAATATTGTTTATTTATTTTTTTAATTTACTCTAAACCTTGTGTAAGTAATGTGTATGTCATTTTGTACACATGTGTATTTTTTTTATTAATGAATAAAGGAGGCAAACGAGCGGAAGGTCCACCTGGTGGTAAGTGGTTACCTTCGTCCATAGGTAATAACAATATTAGAGTTTAGATGCGATGAGATTGGATACGTTGGCAGCTTTGGGAATGTAGGAGAGAAGGATAGAAGAATGGGAATGGTGGGAATAGGGTGAGCTGGCTTTTATATCATCGAACTGGAACACATCATCTGTTTCGTGTTAGGCGGTTCGTCTTTGATATGATAGTGGTCGCGAGCCAGTCTAAGAACGTCCTCCTACCACCATGTTACTGGTTAACCGCCTTTTACGGGATCCTACCCAGCGGTATAGGGTAATAATATTCTTAACGTGTCGGTCAACCCCCCGCGGTTTAACACCGCGTACAGAGCGAAGAAAATGGAAATATTAATTATTTCCACTTCTCGCGTGGGAATCGAATACAGAACCAGTCGCACTTTGTACCCACAAAGCATGACTGGCTTCAATATTATTAAAGGTAATATTTAATTAATTATTTTAATAAATATCTGAAGTATTATTTAAAATAATGCTCTTTACATTTCGTCTCCATATAAAATTTAACTACACCAAATTTCTTTTTTTTAAATAATTTGCTAAATTTCTTCACGTTTTATTATCTTGACGAAAATTACACCGTGGTACTTAAAATGAAGGCAGACTTGAGTTTCACCATTCAACATGTATTGTCTCCATTTCGGGCGTGAAGGAGAATGGAGTGACTCAACACTATGTTCTTTTTGACAGCTTGTTATGCGGGAAAAAGCGTGAAGATGGTTAATTACTTAGCAAGTGTTCCTCAAATCGTATTTTTTGCAGTTTTTGTATTGCACGTTAGAAGTATACGAGTGCACAATAAAGTTGAACCGATATGATATCCAGGGGTCAACAACCAAGCCCTTTTTTTCCATTTCCTTGTCATTTAAATGTGATAAAAAATTACATACACCCATACACATACAAAAATACTCATATAAACATACACATACATACATATAAATATGTACATACAGGCATACATAAATGCTGTTTGCATATATGACATTTGTCTTTATGTGACATTTATTTCGTCAAACTTCGTTATTACCCGCGACGGAACGGCGACTGTATATGTGTTTGGGGTGAGAGGTTGTTTGTTTGTTTGTTTGTTTGTTTGTGTGTTTGTGCAAATTACTATGTC
The DNA here is from genome assembly GCA_019049465.1 of Dryas iulia moderata. Taxonomy (NCBI): domain Eukaryota; kingdom Metazoa; phylum Arthropoda; class Insecta; order Lepidoptera; family Nymphalidae; genus Dryas; species Dryas iulia. The sequence continues at coordinate 1,106,895 of CM032415.1, read as the reverse complement.
AATTATTTCCAAAACTATAAGTCCGATTTTGATACGGTTTTCTATGATAGGTTAAGGTTCAATTGGCGTATGTTCTTAGATATGTCTTATTGCCTTAACTCACCAGGGGGCGCTGCAGTAAGCATTTTACGTGAAAACGAATGTTTTCAATTATCTCAAAAAATAGTAGTCTGATTTCGATAGATTTTCAGTGATAGATTCAGATTTAATTGGTGGATGTTCTTAGATATGTTTTATCGTGTCAAACCACCAGGGGGCGCTGCAGTAAGCATTTGTTTGTACTTTTTTTGTATTTATTTGTCTAAAACCGAAACTACTGATCCGATTGAAAAGAGTTTTCGGAAAAAGATTCAGCTTTGCTTGATGCATATTTTAAGATTTTTCTTTTTTTGTTACGGGGAAAACTCACTAGGGGGCGCTACAGTAAACATTTGTTTATGCAAATCAAAAACTACTAGTCCAATTTAGATGTAACCTTCAAGGGTAGGTTCAGGCTTAATTGGTGCGTCTTTTCATATATATGTTATGGTGACTACTCATCAGGGGGCGCTGTAGTAAGCATTTGTTTGTGTTTTTTTGTGTAAAACCAAAATTGTTCTTGTATTTATTTGTCTAAAACCGAAATTACTTATCCGATTGGCTAGAGTTTTCAGAATTAGATTCAACTTTGCTTGTTGCATATTTTAAGATTTTTGTTTTTTTGTTACGATGAAAATTCACCAGGGGGCGCTGCAGTAAACATTTGTTTATGCAGAGCAAAAACTACTAGTCCGATTTAGATGAAACTTTCAACGATAGGTTCAGGTTTAATTGGTGCATCTTTTCATGTATGTGTTACGGTGACCACTCACCAGGGGGCGCTGCAGTAAGTACATTTGTTTGTGTAAAACTAAAACTACGAGTCCGATTTGAATTCTGTTTTCAATGATAGATTCAAGTTTACTTAGTACATATATGAATATATGTGTCATGTATGTTTACTTAGTGCATATTTTCATGTATGTGTCAACTCTCTAGGGGGCGCTGCAGTAAGTAGCTGCTTCTATTTTTTTGTGTAAAACCAAAACGACTAGTGCGGTTGTCAAGAGTTTTCAGTATTAGATTCCGCTTTACTTAGAGCATGTTTTTAAATTTATATTACGGTGACAAGTCACCAGGGGGCGCTGCAGTAAAATATTGTTTGTGCAAAGATAAAATGACGAATTTGATTTGGATGCAGTTTCAATGATAAGCTCAAGTTTAATTAGTGCATGTTCTTGGATATGTTTTATCGTGTTAACTCACCAGAGGGCGCTGCAGTAAACATTTGTTTGTAATATTTAATGCAAAACCACAACTACTAGTCCGATTGGGCAGAGTTTTTAGTATTAGAGTTACCTTTACTTGTTGTAAGTTTTTAGGTTTTTTTTCACGTCAAGAACTCACCAGGGGGCGCTGCATTAAACATTTAATTATGCAAAGCTAAAACTACAAGTCCGATTTGGATGCAGTTATCAAAGATAGGATCAGGCTTAATTAGCGCGTGTTCTCGTATATGTGTCATGGTGACACCTCACCAGGGGGCGCTGCAGTAAGCATTTGCTTGTATTTTTTGTGTGAAACCTATTTAGATGCGGTTTTCTGTGATAGGTTCTGGTTTAATTGCTGCGTATTTTTATATGCCGTATCACGAACTACCACGGGGCGCTCTAGTATATTTTAGTTTGTTCAAAATCAAAACTACTAGTGGGTTTTGTGATTTTCACTGATTTGGTTAGACTTAAGTTTCGTGAAAATGTTACGGTGACAATCTCCCAGGCGCTGCAATAAGCATTTGATAACCAGAAAGCATTGGGTTTATAATTTCTTTTGGGTTTGCATAAACATTAATATAAAGTATTTCGATATTATGTAATAATATATAATGTGTATCTATTCACTTTAAAAAGTTTAAAATAAAAAGCAAAATTAAAAATTTTGAAAAAACCCACGACGGTTTAATTGTAATTGTAAAAGAATAAAATAAATATAAATCCCCCGCCTAAAAGAATATATGTAACGAGATGATAGGGACGGCTTCGTCGGGGGCTGCCAGTTGCAACCTCTATTTTAAATATAGTAGCTAACAGTATAGATTTCGTTCAGTTATCAAAACTGTAAATTCATATTAATATATATTTTTTTGCCAAACCTGTTTTAACAGCAAGAAAACCTATGAGAAGGTTTGTGCAAACTTAAAGTAATTGCAGCCCCCGATGAAGCCGTCCCTATCATCTCGTTACATATATTCTTTTAGGCGGGGGATTTATAGTTATTTTATCCTTTTACAATTACAATTAAACCGTCGTGGGTTTTTTCAAAATTTTTAATTTTTCTTTTTTTTAATATCTAGTGGCTAGCTCGCGATTTCGCTGCGTTATGTGTATTTTATCCACTATTTGGGCCTCTTTGGGGTTGATTTTGGAAGAGGTTGACCTTGTGTGTCATCAACTATTTTCTTGATAAAAATTTATCGAAATCGGTCAAGCTGTTAATATATTTCATATAAACTTTCATTCATTTTTCCATTTCATCCATTCCACTTTTTCTTCAATTTTAATAAACTATAGTCTTAGCACTTTTGAATAGTTTAGCTTTTTGATTTTGAAAGATTTTTTATGAACGGTTTAATATTTCCGAAAATTACATGTAATTATTACATTACATTATTTGTAAGTTACAAACTTTACCTCTTTATTATATTAGTACAGATGGAGAACGGAGTGTGTTGCCACTAGGTTCTATCTGCGTAACCTTCTATGAGGATAAAAGTTCAAAGTTGCTTTTTATTTAATGTGGAATTTAGTGGTGGCCTAAGGTATAAAAGCAAAAATATGAAAATTATATTTATTCATACCCCCGAGTGGGAATCGAACCCACTACCATCGCGTATATAGTCAGACGCTGTGTAAATGCACCAAACCAGCCTCAATACTTACGTAATGGTATAATATATTAAAATATTAAAACAACATGAAAATATTCCTTTATAAATAAGTAGTGGCCCGCTCGCGGCTTTGCCTGCGTGAACTACATAACTATTTCACTATAGGCACATAGACAACACATTAGAAACCTCTAAAATTATCAGTGTTTCTCTACTATGTTTTCCATGAATTATACATATAAATCTCACTTTTGAATCATTCTATCTATTAAGAGAAACTGCATTAAAATCCGTTGCATAGTTTTGAAGATCTAAGCATATATGCAGACAGATGCGGAAAGCGACTTTGCTTTATACTATGTAAAGGTACATTAAACTTTACCACTATAAAGAAAATGCAAAGAAGAATAATTAGACAATAATCTCCACCTTCTCAACAAAAAACACATAAAAATAAACAAAAAAAAATTAAAAACACCATAGCTTTGTTTAAAACAAACATGAGAATACATGGTACAGCTCAATTCAAAGGAACACGGGTCGATAGTGAAGTAAGGCTTAACGAAGCTTTTGTAAGCGCGTATACGCTCCACAGGTGTGTATCTGTAATCTGAACATGTATGCAGACATGGGGTGATATGGAGATCCGTAACCGTAATCAAATGAATCGGATAACCGTAATAAATAATTAATCGTAACCGTAACCGAACTTGATATAAAAGTTTGGTTTAAATGAGCTGTGCATATCAGACATCGTAAATTTATTTTTTACTAGCGGCCCGCTCGCGGCTTCGCCGCGTGAACTACATAACTGCTTCGTTATATTGCAACCCCCGGGGGTGGGTTTTTGAAAAATAAAGTAGCCTATGTTTAAGCTTAGATTATCAACTATATTTATGCCAAAATTCATTATAATCGGTCAAGCGGTTTAGATTTTTCATATAAACTTTCATCCCCTATTTCAACCCTTTAGCGGTTGATTTTTGAAAAAATAAGTAGCCTATGTTAGACCCAGTCACTTTTACTACTTTCATTCTAAATTTCATCCAAATCGGACCGGTAGATTAGCCGTGATAGCGTGACAGACAAACACACAGACTTTCGCATTTATAATATAAGTATGGATTATTTTTGTTCTTCATTCTGGTGAACAAGGCAAGGCGCGGTGTTGAGATCCACCACTCGACACATAACGTTTCGATATCAGCGGAAAAGTGGAGAAAGGAGTGTCTTGACTATCCTGCTATGCGGGAAAAAGTCTCATGTTCTTTGATCATTAGTCGTTTTTAAAACACATGAAAATAAACAAAAAAAAAAAAACACCTCAGCTTTGTTTAAAACAAACATGAAAATACATGATACAGTGAATAGTGAAGTAAGGCTTAACGAAGCTTTTGTAAGCGCGTATACGCTCCACAGGTGTGTATCTGTAATCTGAACATGTATGCAGACATGGGGTGATATGGAGATCCGTAACCGTAATCAAATGACCGATTCATTATTTGATGATTCATGATTCATAACCGTAATTAAAAAAGTGGCCAGTCGTAGCCCAGTGGTATAAGCGTGTGACTGTAAACGACTGGTTGTGGGTTCGATTCCCACCATCTCTACGAAACTTGTATGGTACGATGCTGCTTTTTTATAATGCTAAATAATATATAAAAAGTAGTTTTTAAATTTTAAGGTTACAGCAAATACGCGAAGAAGTGTCGATATATAAAAAGATTGCACCCGCCGTCTGTACACTTGACCTACTGTAGGTACAACTCAATTAAGGACATGCATCCATTATAGGACTAACTGGCTGAAATAGGGGGCTCTCCGATTGTATTTTAAACTAGCTGTGCCCGTGGCTTTGTCTGCCTGGAAATAAATAAAATAGCTATAATTTTAAAATAGAAATAGTTTAAGTTACTCCTTATTACCTTAGCTATCTGCCAGTGAAAGCTCCTTCAAAATCAGTTCAGCCGTTGTGGAGATTAGCCGGAATCAAAATTGACTGTGAGACAAATATTATTTTGGTTTATCAAATATGGTTACTTTAGTATTACAAACCGACACTCCATTTTTATGTATTTGCATTGTTTTTTTTTATCAATTTGCAGTCATACGCTTTTTTTGCAAAGCGGTAGTTCGTACTTCGAGAGAGTCTAGTGTCAAGACTTTCCGTTCTCCATTTCCGCCCAAAATCGGCACATTTATGCTTACAAATAGCAAACAAGCCCGAAGCCCGAAGCAAACAAAAAAACAAAGGTTTTATAAGAAAAATAAACGTGCATACAGGATTCAGCTCAATCAGTTAAGGATTTTTGCTTCAACATTGAATCGCAAGATTCCACCTGAACAAACATACTCATACATACGAGTACAATGCAAGTTAAATAAAAGTTTGAAATAAAATAGAGGCCATTATGGTAGTGGTGTAGTGGAACAGCATATGACAGAAAACGGCACGCTGTATCCCGCACACAACAAGGTAGGCAGAGGCAACCTGGTGTTAAGACACTCCGTTCTCCACTTTCCGCCGAATTCGGAGGCTTGCGTGGTAAGTGGCGGAACTTAACGCTACACTTTACCTCGACACCAGAGTGAAAAAAATGGAAATGTTAAATATTTCCACTCCTCGAGTGGGAATCGAACACACAACCAGTCGTTTACAGTCACACGCTTGTGCCACTGGGCCACGACTTTTTTTCTTTTTTTTAACGTCAGGAAATCTGTTACGGATACCAGCCCGAGTGGGACCCGGGACGTGATTATGTTGGACTCCGATACCGTTACCCACTAAAACCTGACGGTGCTCCTACTCGACCCCCAGTAGCCGGGCCACGGGGACCGAAACGACTAATATCAGTAATCGATCTTTCGATAGATCGTTATCTATGTTCGGCGTAAGACAACAGTGTCGGAACTCTCCGTTCGCCAATTCCTTTGAAAATTGAGATATTGCACGTTATATAGCGTAACTCAACACCGTGATTTGCCACTAGAATTAACAAATAACAATATACCTTAAATTTTATTAATTTTTCTAAAATATCTAGTCTACTTAATGTATCCAGTCCTATATCGGTCTATTTACGGACGCACGTGACACACTTGGCTGGCACAGATTTGTACGCCGGATGTTGTGGATTCAATTCGCGCTCATTGCCATTGCAGCGGAAATGCACGTCAAAAGGTGTTGGGAACCGTATCTGTAGTGCCTAACTGTATTCAATTAATGGGCAAGGTGAGCTTATATTGAGATTGTAGTCAATTATATTATATTTTCATATTGTTTCTCGTATATAACAGGGTAGTGAGAGAGAACTTAGTGTGATGACTCTCAGGGGCAGATCCAGCCCTCAAAAAAGGTCAAAAATGTGATCTTTAAGGTAACGTGAAAGGTTTTAAAGTAAGAGTATTTTATTATGTATTCTATTTTCTAATACGATTGTATGTGTGCAAACAAAAAGTAAGAGTGATCATAAGGTCGCAGTTACATTAAAGCCAACTAACTGTAAGTCGGAGTTACCCTAATCCCATGTTACTGTAAAAAATGAATACGGAGCTAAATACAATTAAGAAACGCACAAATATTTTTTTCGTATTTTAAGGTTACTGTGTTACTAAAATGCCGCGTATCTAAAGTGAGCTAGTGTGAAGACCAGATAATATAACGTCACAGGTTAGTTAGGGTTATGAGTATGCCCATAGTGCAAACAATGATGGATCTGCGCTGCTTACCATCTGAATGTGTGGAATGGAGAAAGTAAACTTTATAAAATACATAAGATATTTAAAAATAAAAAACTATGTTAAAGGCCAGTCGTGGCGCAGAGGCACAGAGTGTGCCTATAAAACGACTGGTTACGGGTTCGATTCTCACTCGAAGAGTGGAAACATTTCAAATACAATGTGAAGCTAAAAAAAAAGCTAAAGGCTTCCCATTTACATAGTAGAAAGACTCTAGTGTCAAAACTCTCCGTTCTCCAATTTCGGCTCGAATTCATGATACTGACATTTGAGTAGTAGATCCCAACTCGCTTGGTCTAGTCAGATCGAAGAACCAAATTTAATTAATAATAATTATTTTGGCGAGTGTAAATAAAATCTACAATCATCGCGTTGACAATCAGAAATTAATATTAAAATATATATAAAAATAAAACGAAAGGGTTAAGTTTTTTATGATTTATTTATTAAATGTTATCACAATAATAGCTGCGATTTATCACATTATTATAAACATTTGGTACAACTTATACAGTATGAGTTTCATTTTACTTAACAAATTTTGATTTGGTTAAATGAAAATAAATGTAAGAAAAAAGAAAAATGAAAGAAAAATATATTTATTAACAATATTTTAGTAAGAAATAAAAATTATACATTATTTTTAAGAAAATATCCATTTTTTAGTAACAATTTGGAATTTATCAAAAAATAATACATGAGTAAGCTAGTTTTCTAATTTTAATTGTATAAAAAAAATAATAGTAAGAAAATTAAAAAAGTATTCTTAATAAGTTGCGTAGAATCTAAAGTATTCATTTTATTTCTGCGGAGAACGGAGTGACTCGTCACAGTAGACATAGAGTCACTAAAGTATCTTAAAATATGGTAAAAGCGTAACATTTTCTAGTAAATTTCAAGATTTACCAGCTTTTACGGTAAAAGACAGTTAAGTTAAAACTGACTTTTAACCATTATTCATGTTGAATTTATATTGCGGTAAAACTTCGATTTTATTTCTAAGAGATACAGTAAATATGGTAATATATGGTAATATATATATATATATATAGATAGAGATATATATATATATATATATATAGATATAGATATATATATATATATATATATATATATATATATATATATATATATATATATATATATATATATATATATATATATATATATATATATATATAAATATTGATTAGGTTAGGTAAGAAAATTTTGAACTTTACCATTAATTTTACTTCAAATCTTAGAATTTACCATAATACCATATATAATACCATAAAAACCAGTAACAAACACATTTATTTTAACATTTTTAAAGTGTTTTTCACACAATAAGAATATAAAATGTTCATATTAAAATAAAAAAATATATTTAAATTACATTAATTATATGCTTATTTATATTCAAATCATATATAAGTAAATTGGACTTAAAACTACTTTGAGCCCAAAATTATTATCCATATTTTTTACATATATAAGTAAAAAAAATCTTCACGCTTATTTCCGAACGGGAGAAGAGTGTCAAGAAACTCCGTTCTCCACATTCCACCCGAATTAGACATTTGACATTGCGTGTTAAGTGATGGAACTTAACGCCGCGCTTCGTCATATCAGAACGGAGAATAAATAAATAAGTATTTTATTCCCCCAAGTGGGAGTTGAACCCACAGCCAATCGTGCTTACAGTTAAATGCTGTACTACTGCACCATTAAGACGTTAAAATATATGTATTTTTGTGCTATATATAATTACAATACTTCTACATCCATAAGGAATAAGTTTCATAATATTTGATTAACATTGCTTATTTAAAAAGTATATAATTTTTTTAACATTTTTTTTTAATTTAAGAGATATTTTTTTCATTTATATATTTAAGATACAAACTATAAGAGCATGCTGTAAACATTAAATTTCATTTTTTTACCCCAAATCAAATAATTTCATATAATATATATTTTTTAATAATATATAGACAAATATATTTTACCCTCCTATATCTCAATTTCTCCATACATATTCATATATATGTCATATATAGGTGAGACAAAAACATACAATTACGTATCACGGCGTTGAACTCCGCAAACAAACAACATTATACTAGAAGTAGTATACAGATTGTGCAAGGATACAAATTGTGGAAGGAAAAAATATTTCCCCATTTATGTGTTAAAGTTACAACTATAAGAATATGCTGTATAGATTAAATTTCATTTTTTACCCCAAATCGAAAAAACATATAATATAATAATATATAATTTTAAAATATATTTTATACAAATATATGTTATCCTTTAAATTTAATATTTCTATCCTCTATAATTCAATTTCTCAACATATATCATACGTACATATACAAAGTACTAAGTATATATGTTTTTTTTTTAACTTAACGCTGTATCCCACACACAGCAGGGTACGCAGAGGGAACCTAGTGCTAAGACACTCCGTTCCCGTTTATATGACATACATATATAAGTAAGACAAAAAAAAACATACAATTACATATCGCGGCGTTGAACTCCGCAAGCACTACATTATATTAGACGTAGTATACAGATTGTGGAAGGGTGCATTCTCACCCTCCTGCAGCCAGTTGTCCGGCGAATAAGTGTTGTTTTGCTTCTCTATGACGTGGAAGGTATACGCGTGGCGGCTTCTCTCGCTTTTGTTCTGAGCGCTCTTGTGTACCACGTCACCGTGGATTAATATGCATGTGCCTGTAATTTGAATGAATTGTTTGATATATTTTTGGTTTTCTATGCGTTTTTATATATGAAAATTGTATATTTTTCTTTCATTTTTTTTAGTTTCAAGCTGTATCCCGCACACAGCATGGTAGGTAGAGGGAACCTGGTGTTAAGACACTCCGTTACCCATTTCCCGTCGAGTTCTAGAGGCATTGCGTGTTAACTGGCGGAGGTTAACGCCGCACTTTACCTCAACACCAGAGCGAAGAAAATGGAAATATTAAATATTTCTAGTCCTCGAGTGGGAGTCGAACCCACGACCAACTTTACAGCTGGACTGGCCAACGAAATGAATATCATTTATATAAAACCATCCCTTCGAATAGAAATCGAACCCACAATCAGTTTACAATAACATTTATCTCCTACACAATACGATGCATTTTACAGAACATCAAAACAAAAGCTTAAACAATTCAACCGTTTAAAAGCTCTTTTCCAAAAGTATAAAATATTACACGTGTACAAAATAAACAATTGTCATCGAACAAAAGAAACTTTTGCTTTAACGCCTGTAGGGAGCTTATTATACGATATAAGGAGCTTTGTTTGGGGCCAGTCGTGGCGCAGTGGCACGAACGTGTGACTGTAAACGACTGGTTGTGGGTTCGATTCCCACTCGAGGAGTGATAATATTTAATATTTTCATTTCCATCGCTCTGGTATCAGAGGCAAAGCGCCGTCAAGTTCCACCACTTAACACGCAATGCCTCTGAATTCGTCGGAAAGTGAGGAACGGAGTGTCTTAACATTAGGTTCCCTCTGCCTTGCATGCGGGATACAGCGTGAAGCTAAAAAAAAATTAATTAAAAAAATCCTAAGTGTGAATAACACTTAAAAATATTTAAAAAATATCATATATATTTTAGTGGAAGTCACTTGCCTTTGCTCACGGGTACCGGTGTGAAGCTAGACTGAGGGTAGAAGGGTTCCCCCTTATCAAATATCAACGCTTTCTTCGACTCCTTATCAGGGTTTCTTATCAGTCGCCTGTGGACCCCGGACTTGTGCGACCCTCGGGCCATCCAGAGGCACCCGTTTTGTATGGTTGCGTCTTCCAAAGCTATCCAGAATCCTATAGGTGGAATTGGATCTGTGTATAGAAATGTGGCGTCCTGGTGGGGAACCACTGAAATTAAGAAAAATATATTATGTAATTTTTTTTTGTAGATTCAGGCTGTATCCCGCACACAGCAGGCTAGGCGGAGGGAATGTAGTGTTAAGATACTCCGTTCCCCATTTTACGGTGAATTCTAGAGGTGTTAAATGACGGAACTTAAGCGTGCGTTGTCTCGACACCAGAACGAAAAAAATGAAATGGCAATGATTAAATAGAAATGGCAATGATTAAATATGCTCCAGTGGGAATCGAATCCACAACCAGTCGTGTTTACATTTACACATTTATTTCCACAACTGGTCTCAATTATTCAAATTATGAAATTTTGATATAATAACTGTATTAACTGACAGACGAATGCAGCCTCAGTCTACCTGTCACCACGTACTACTGTAAAGTGCTCGAAAAGTCGGGTTTTCTAACAATGTTTTTTGAGTACCAAAATATATGTAATTGAATCGGTTAGAAATAGTTTTATTTTATTTGAAATATGTTTTTTTTTTGGAGATACACGACTTTTACCTCAAAGTTATTTTAAAGTTACTTAACACGAATATCAACATAGTTTGATAATGAAACTTACGATGCAAGCGCTAATTACAATTTAAACAATATTGAATCACACAGTCTTGTAAACTCACTCTATTTATTATTACCTTCAGTATATTATAACTTGTCCGTGTTAAAAGCAGACGAAAATAAAGATAACTGATTGAACTAGGGAGAATCTAGTGTCAAGACACTCCGCTCTCCTCTTTCTACACGAAATCGTAACATTGGTAGACAGACAAATAGAGAATAAAGTGGCAGAATTTAACATCGCGCTATGTCTTATTCACCGGAGCACAGAAAGAATTTAAATATAATTCCCCGGAGTGGGAATTGAACCCACAGTATTTACAGACAGACGATATCCCACTGTGCTATGATAGTCTTTTTAGTTTATTTAAAAAACATAATATCCATACTTATATTATAAATGGGAATGTCTGTGTGTTTGTCTGTCATGCTTTCACGGCTAACCTACCAGTCCAATTTGCATGAAATTTAAAATGAAAGTAGTAACAATAACTGGGTCTTACATAGGCCACTATTTTTTTCAAAAATCAACCTCTAAATGGTTGAAATAGGGGATGAAAATTTGTATGAAAAATCTACACCGCTAAACCGATTGTAATGAAATTTAACATAAATATTAGTTGATAATCTAAGGTTAAATTTAGGCTACTTTACCTTTCAAAAATCCATCCCCTAAGGTTGCAATACACCGCAACAGGTATGTATGTAGTTACGCGGCAAAGCCGCGAGAGGGCCGCTAGTATTTAATATATCTAAAAACATATTTATTTGTTTATGAAATTAATTGATAATTGTAATCTGGCTTATCCGCCTACATTGTTTTTTAGCAATTGGATCTATAATTAGTATAATCCTAAAGAAAAGTTTTTCATTCTTTGCTTTCTAACAGAAGCCAAAGTATTGCATATGGAATGGCGTTCAACGCCACGCTTTATTTAGAAGAGGAAAATAAAAATAATTTAAATACTCCTCCGAATGGAGATCGAATTCACAATTAGCCATCTATGGTAACATTTTACCATTGAGCCCAAATGGCGTCACTAAATGATCTCGTAGATCGAAAAATATAATATTTACAACATTTTTGATAAAATATACTATACCTACTAAATCAATTGTTACCTTCACGTTATATCCCGCACACATCAGGGTAGGCAGAGGGAACCTAGTGTTAAGACACTCCGTTCCCCACGCACCGCCGAATTCGGAGGCATTGCGTGTTAAGTGGCGGAACTTAACGCCGCGCTTTACCTCGACACCAGAGCGGAGAAAATGGAAATATTAAGTATTTCCTTTCCTCGAGGGGGAATCGAACCCACAATCAGTCGTTTACAGTCACACGCTTGTGCCACTGGGCCACTTTGCGTTATCTGTAACTTTGCTCTTAACAATTGTATCTATGATAAACGTTTGTAAAGAAAAAGTTTTTTGGTTTTTATTCTTTGTGTTCCAACAGAAATCGTCTCAACGCCGCGCTTTGTGTAGACTCCCTCAACTGAGAATCAAACTCATATCCATTTACTTATAGTCACACATTCCCATTGCACCCAGATGGTCTCATTGAATGACCTCGTGGGTTCAATAAGATGGATCGTGGAAATTATAATAGGTATGTATAAAAATATTATAAACTCTAATAAAAAATACTAAAATTCTTTACAAAATGAATTTTAATCAGGATTATCCTCCCACTGTTTGCTATGAATTGTATCTATTATCTATAATACTAAAGAAAATCTTTTTATTTTTCATCCTTCAATTTTCAATAGAATTCGACGTATTCCGTGTTGAGTGGCGGCTCAACGTCGCGCTTTGTTTAGAGCAGAAAAATAAACGCTGTATCACGCAGTATTCACGCTGTATCCCGCTGTATTCACGCTGTATCCCGCACACAGCAGGGTAGGCAGAGTTAACATAGTGTTAGCACACTCCACCAAAATCCAGAGGCATTGTGTGTTAAGTGGCGGAATGAACGCCGCACAACTTATTTAACAACATTATGAAATCACGATTTTAATAGAAAGAAAGAAGAAAGAAAGAAAGAAAAATAAGACATTTATTGACATACACACAAATAAAGAAAAAAAAATAAAAATATACAAAGATGATTGTTAGGTCTATTTTTAAGTAAGGTCTATTTGTTCAAATTGTTCAAACTAAAAGTTGTTTTGAAAAATAGTTTATTCTCAAAGAATATTTCATTCATCGATAATGTAAGGCTTTAAAAACAATCTATCCATATGAGGAACCATACATATGCTTAGCTTAACTTAACGCCTATATATGTATATATATATGTAGCTTCACGCTATATCCCGCACACAGCAGGGTAGGCAGAGGGAACCTAGTGTTAAGACACTCCGTTCTCCACGCACCGCCGAATTCGGAGGCTTGCGTGTTAAGTGGCGGAACTTAACGCCGCGCTTTACCTCGACACCAGAGCGAAGAAAATGGAAATATAATTTTCACAACAACAAGAAAACAACTTTGTACTTGTTAAATTGTTTTATTATTCGTCCACGTGTATGGTTTTAATATAATGATCCTATTTTATTTTCCTTTTAGTAAATAAATGATGTTTCTTTTTTTTTATTTTTTGTTATCTTCACGCTGTATCCCGTATAAAGCAGGGTAGGCAGAAGGAACCTAGTGTTAAGACACTCCGTTCCCCGCTTTCCGCTGAATTCGGAGGCATTGAGTGTTAAGTGGCGTAATTTAGCGACGTTTTTTGCCTCGACACTAGAACGAAGAAAATGAAAATATGAAAAATTTCCTCTTATTGAGTGGGAATCGAACACACAACCAGTCGCTTTACAGTCACATTTTGTGCCTCTGCCCCACTTTTAGTTTATATATTTGATTCACCATTTGCAATTGCATTGATGATTATGTGGCCAGTCGTGGCCCAGTGGCACAAGAGTGTGACTGTAAACGACTGGTTGTGGGTTCGATTCCTACTCGAGGAGTGGAAATTATATTTCCATTTTCTTCGCTCTGGTGTCGAGGTAAAGCGCGGCGTTAAGTTCCGCCACTTAACACGCAAGCCTCCGAATTCGGCGTAAAGTGGGGAACGGAGTGTCTTAACACTAGGTTCCCTCTGCCTACCCTGCTGTGTGCGGGATACAGCGTGAAACCCTATATAGACATAGGTAAATAGATACAATGCAGGGATTTTCACCACACGAATGTAAAACAAACGAACGAAACTCTCGACTATACTGTCGGACTATGAAATACATTTTACACGTGCCCGTTGGTTGCACATACGGAGATGAGATTTTTTCAATTTTATAAAATTTCCCTTTTTTCTCATATTTTTTTCATCGATACGTGCTATTTTTAAAGATTTGGTTAAAAAATGCATTTACAATATGTATTTCGGTGTAAAAAATTTTGATTGGCACTGTCATGGGGCAGATGGTATGAATAGAATCATAGTTGGACGTCCATATTTGGGTGAGATATTTGGAAGTTTTATTAATCTAAATTAGAGCGATTTTTAACTGGATTATTGGCGTACAGAGTGTCTTAGCACTAGGTTCCTTCTGCCTACCCTGATGTGTGCGGGATACAGCGTGAAGCTAAATAAAAATAAATAATGGCGTATATTTTTAGTGTTTTTATAAAATGACGGCGGCAACCGCATAGTTTTAAGTAGGAAAAATTCTACATAACCTCTTCCTACTCCAGACTAGATATCTTTGAAAGATTTCCTCTGTATAAAAAAAATAACGCAGTTAAGTTATGTAACCTAACAAACAATGTTTCATTTTTCTTAAACATTTTAAAGTGTTATTCCACACTTAGGAAAGTTGAAAAAGACATTTATAGAAAACGTATAAATATTTGAACGCAGCGGCATTCGAACTCGCGCCTCCTGAGTTCGCACTGAGAATGTTCGCTCAGTGGTGAGAGCGCCTGAACGGTATTCAGGAGGCGCGGGTTCGAATTCCGCTGCGTTCAAATTTTTATACGTTTTCTTTAAATGTCTTTAACAATGTTTCAACATACCAAAAGGTGTTTAACAAATAAAAATGATATCTAGACAGATATGGGTGATATCATATCAAATTTAATATAATAGTTATATTTTATTCTGAACTTTATTATAAAAGCCACAATAAGTAAAGAGTAAATAAGAAAGAACTTGTAACCACACAACACAAAGTCACTTATGTTAGAACACTTAGTACAAATACGGTTTTATTTACTTGTTCTTAGTGAATTGAAGTGAAATAACTTTTGTTTAAATATGAATTATAATTTATAAATAAATAACCTGGGACCAGTAGTGTAGTGGTGGAGAGGCACAAAGTGTGATTGTGAAGCGTCTGGTTGTAGATTCGATTCCCACGCGAGGAGTGGAAATATTTAATATTTCCATTTTTTTTGCTTTGGTGTCGGGGCAAAGCGCGGTGTTAAGTTGCGCTACTTAACACGCAATGTCTCCAGAATTCGGCAGAAAGTGGGGAACGGAGTGTCTTAATACTAGGTTTCCTCTGTCTACCCTGCTGTGTGGGGTATAGAGCGTGAAGCTTAAAAAAGATCACAACTCGTAAAATAAAACAGTTAAAAGGCAAACGAAAAAGATTTTAGAAAATGTATTAAAATACGGGTTCAAATTCAACAAAATAAATTGTAACAAGTGATAAGAATTGCGACGTAGAAGGATGTAGAACGCACGGCTTAGCGGTAAGAGGAGTTATGACGGTGTCCATGAGGCACGAGTTCGATACCGCTTCGTCCAATATTTTGTACGTTTACCAAATTACTTGTAGTTTTCTTAAAATGATTATCAAATTTATCGAAATTTTATTTATTTTTACTCACTATAAAAATGTTAATACAAGGAATACGGTTAAAACCATTTTTTCATAATCCTAATTTTCCTGGTAATCAGATTCATGTTATGAAATATATACATATGTTTATATTTGAAATATATTCGTTATCTAACTCTAGTAAGAAAAAACATCTCAAATTTGGACTGAAAAAGGAAAACGGAGTGTCCTTAGACTAAGTTCTTGCTGCCTTTAGATTCACTTTGCAGGTGTCCATCGCATTATTGAGAGAGGTGCTCAAAGGAGGCGAGGACTTGTCCCTTTAAAATGAGCGTTCATTATATTCGTATCTATTGTTCAAGTTTCTCTCTCTGTCATAATATAGGGTTGCCAATTATACTTATTTCTTAATGAATAGTTTTATTGAAGACAACTAATTGTTGCAAGCAGTGAAGAAATTGTTTATATAAAAAAAATAAACAGTAATAAATATGATTGGTTCTATTCATTTTTCTTTTTTTTTTTTTAGCTTCACGCTATATCCCGCACACAGCAGGGTAGGCAGAGGGAACCTAGTGTTAAGACACTCCGGGCGGAACTTGACGCCGCGCTTTGCCTCACAAAATGGAAATATTAAATATTTCCACTCCTCGAGTGGGAATGGGACCCACAACCAGTCGTTTACAGTCACACGCTTGTGCCACTGGGCCACGACTGGCCACTATTTCTATTCATATTCTTTTAATATTAACTGTGCACGCGATTTCGTCCTCGCAAAATTTACGAAAGCAGTTAAATCGTAAAATCTATGGAACCTAAATTACTCCGTATCACATCAGCTCTTTGCCAGCTTTTCTTGCTGTAGCTTATAAGACTAGTTAAGATAAACATTTCCATCATACATTACATTTGTGTAGCTCTGGCCGTATTGGCAGTGCACCCAAGAAAAGCTCAGAAAAGAAAGTAGATTTTTCTCCTATTTACTT
Organism: Dryas iulia moderata; assembly: GCA_019049465.1. Classification (NCBI taxonomy): domain Eukaryota; kingdom Metazoa; phylum Arthropoda; class Insecta; order Lepidoptera; family Nymphalidae; genus Dryas; species Dryas iulia. Next base: position 1,090,029 of record CM032415.1, on the reverse strand, counting down.
GATATTTTGGACAATTCACACAATATCTTTATAAATTGTAGTATGTATATTCTGAGCTATGTCAATAACATAATAAAGTTTGATTAAAATCTATTTAATAGTTTTTACATGAAAGAGTACCAAACGTCCAAGCTAACTTTCGCATTTATAAACGACTGGTTGTGGGTACGATTCCCACTCGAGGAGTGTAAATTATATTTCCATTTTCTTTGCTCTGGTGTCGAGGTAAAGCGCGGCGTTAATTTCCGCCACTTAACACGCAAGCCTCCGAATTCGGCGGAAAGTGGGGAAAGGAGTGTCTTAGCACTAGGTTTCCTCTGCCTACCCTGCTGTGTGCGGGATACAACTTACAGGTAAAAAAATATATATTATATAAGTACTTAAACGTAGAAACATTGACAGCCCTACCATTGTATTTTACACGTTTGAGATCAAAGGCCGTATGAATGCTTACAGTTAATATGAAATAGCGAAAAGTCGTGTAGCTCTCCTATTTAATTACAAACTTAGCTTTTTTATTTGCATCAACATGCTACGATGCAGTCGGAAAGGATTCCTTTGGATTAGATATTTGTTTCCGTACTTTATTTATATTTTATTTTATTTTCTGTATCCTTTATGAAAGTCGTCTTTATGGATTTCGTCCGCGCGAAATTTATGGAACTGTTAATTCAAAGGAATCTACTTGCGTAATATTTTGGATAATTCACGAAATATCTTTATAAATTGTAGACTATGTCTTATTCTGATATACCTATAAGCTATATTATTGTAAAGTTTCATTAAAATCCATTGAGTAGTTTTTACGTGAAAGAGTAACAAACGTAATTACAAATTTTCGCGTTTATAATATTAATATTTTTTTTTTTTAGCTTCACGCTGTATCCCGCACACAACAGGGTAGGCAGAGGGAACCTAGTGTTAAGACACTCCGTTCCCCACTTTCCGGCGAATTCGCAGGTTTGGGTGTTAAGTGGCGGGACTTAACGCCGCGCTTTACCTCAACACCAGAGCGAATACACTAATATTAATATTATTAGGGCATTTATCAATAATATAATAAAACGCAAAATGATTTTTAATTTCTTTTCTGTTTGTCTGTGTGTTAGTGCATGCCAGTTTGAATATAGTTTTGACTATTTTAGTATTTGTTTCATTTCAATAAGCTCATAAATAAAAAGTTACAATAATTTATTTTTTTGTCACCAAAATTGAAATAAAATAACTGTTGGTTTAACATCAATTTACGTTTGCATTTATATAAACAATGCGCGGCGTTGAGTTACATCTCTCAAGACATAATCTCGATTTCGATTGATAAGTGGAGAATCGAGTGTTTTGACACTCTGCTCTAAATAGCGGGAGATAAAATAATCTTTATTTTGTCTCTCATAAGCTTAAACTTAGTATAAGGAGCTTTTCTTTCCAAGTGTACTGTTTACAAGAGACAATTATAGTTTTAATTGTAATTAGCGCTTGCGGCGTAAGTTTCATTTGCAAGTTATAGACTCGCGTTAAGTAACTTTAAAATTTTAATGTCGTTTATTTACTACAAGCGGCCCACTCGCGGCTTCGTCTCGTGAACTACATAACTGTTTCGTTATATTGCAACCCTCGGGGGTGGATATTTGAAAAATAAAGTAGCTTTTGTTTAACCTTGGATTATCAACTATATTTATGCCAAAATTTATAACAATCGGTCAAGCGGTTTACATATAAATTTTCTTCCCCTATTTCAAACCTTTAGAGGTTGCTTTTTCGAATAAAAATGTAGCCTATGTTCCCGACTCGATTCCCTCTAGGGGGAATTATTATATTTAAATGTTCATTTCTTCGCTCTAATAATGAAGACAAAGCACGGCGTAGAATTCCGCTACTTAATGTCTCGATTTCAGATAGAAAGTGGAGAACGGAATGTCTTGACACTACGAGTATATCCTCTCTGACTATCCCGTTATGTGGTAAGCGTGAAGCCCTTGTGGAGAACAGAGAAATCAATCTCTATTTACCGTTGTGGGTTTGATTTCCATTATAGGGGGGAAAATATTTAAACAACACTTCACGCTTTATCTCTAACAGGGTAGCTTGATTTTAAAGTAAATTATAACTTTAAATTAAGACATTGTAGAGGAGTAGTGAGAACGTCTGACTATGAACAAAATGGTTGTGGGTTCGATTCTCAATTCGGGGAGTAATTCATATTAAACGATATGAATAATTAATTAAATTAGTAGGGAACGGAGTGTCTTAACATTAAGTTCCCTCTGTCTACCCTGCTGTGTGCGGGATACAGCATGAAGCTACAAAAAAAAAAATATTCCCATTTCTCTGCTCTGGTAAGACAAAGGCGTTAAGTTCCGCCACTAAACACTCCATATCTCGATTTTAGAAGGAAAGTGGAGAATGGAGTGTCCTGAAAAAGAGATAACCTACCTTCTCCCCCCACGCCAGGGTTTTTATATATATACATGCTTTGTACAACCGCCGGTTCCTTCAAGCCTAGCTCGTTGCATATCGCCTTGACGCGATCACTGTAAGTGTAGCATCTGAAGATTGGGTGCAGGAGATGTAACGCGTGTCCCACCTGAAAAAAATATTATATAATAAATATATATTTTGTGGCCAGTTCCGGCCCAGTGGTACAAGCGTGTGACTGTAAACGACTGGTTGTGGGTTCGATTCCCACTCGAGGAGTGGAAATTATATTTCCATTTTCTTCGCTCTGGTGTCGAGGTAAAGCGCGGCGTTAAGTTCCGCCACTTAACACGCAAGCCTCCGAATTCGGCGGAAAGTGGGGAACGGAGTGTCTTAACACTAGGTTCCCTCTGCCTACCCTGCTGTGTACGGGATACAGCGTGAAGCTAAAAAAAAAAAAGATATATTTTTCTAAATGTCTTTTTCAATATCCTAAGTGTGTGAGACACTTTAAAAGGTTTAAAAATATGAAAATAATTTGTACGAGTATATAATACTCTTCCAAAACCCAAATGTGGATCGAACCTACAACCGCCACGTTTACAATTAAACTGCGCTAGAATGGTGTTTAAAATATATCTTCACGCTGTATCCCGCACACAGCAGGGTAGACAGAGGGAACCTAGTGTTAAGACACTCCGTTCCCCACGCACCGCCGAATTCTGGAGGCATTGCGTGTTAAGTAGCGAAACTTAATATCGCGCATTACCCTCGACACCCGAGCGAAGGAAATGGAAATATTATTTTTTTCCACTCCTCGATTGGGAATCGAACCCACAAACAGTCGTTTATAGTCACACTTTGTGCCTTTGCGCCACGACTGGCCCTAAAATTATAATTAATACAGGTAAATAGTGTTCACGTTAAGCAAGGCGTGTTCAGCTTACAATGTTCTTAGCACGCGATAGTGCTCAAAAATATAGGCTATTTCCTTTGGGAAGTTAGGCTTCTAATCTTATAAGTAGTATAGAACGGTATTAATGCTAATCAGAGATTGTATTTTTACATGAGTTTTAATATTTGAAATTGATTTTTTTCATTAAATTCATGTTTTTTTTTCATTACATAAGAGATAACCTAGTGTTGAGACACTCTGTTCTTCAATTTCTCACACTTTTCCTCTTCAGTGTCAAGACTTTCTTAGTGTCAAGACACTTCATTTTCCACTTTCAGCTGACCTAAACGCCGTGCTTTTTTTACTAAAGGAGAACCAAAAAAATAATATAATAATCATGCAACCGGTACGCAGGGACAAGTGTGAAGTTATAAAACACACTTTGCTTTACACTTTCAAATAAATATATGACTATGAGACTCACTTTGTTCAAAGATATACTGGGATCAACTTGCAATTTCCCATCTTCTCCTATTGCCCCCGCTTCGTAGAAGAAGCTGATTTTGTCATTGCTTTTTATAAAATACGAGTCTTTCGATTGCTGTAACAAAAATATTATTTATTATAGAAAATATTCAGAAAAAAATGCAGCTTCATATTTTTTTAGCATGGTAGTAAAGTAGAGAACATAGTGTTTAGACACTCTGTTCCCCACTTTCAACACCGACCTTGATCTTCGACGGATCTTGATTTTCGATCTTGAACTGAGGCGGTGTAATTATTATTTTTTATTTTTTTAACGGTTTTTTTTAACTTCACGCTGTATCCCGCACACAGCAGGGTAGGCAGAGGGAACCTTGTATTAAGATACTCCGTTCCCGTTTCCGCCGAATTCGGATGCATTGCGTGTTAAGTGGCGGAACTTAGCGCCGCGTTTTACCTCGGCACCAGAGCGAAGAAAATGGAAATATTAAATATTTCCACTCGTCGAGTGGGAATCGAACCCACAACCAGTCGTTTACAGTCACACGCTCGTGCCACTGGGCCACGACTGGCCACAATGAGAATGTTTTAAAATTATAATTTATGATTGTACTATATCATATTTCGTGCTCGCTTCGCTAAGTAGTGCAATAAGAGTTTATGTTCTTTATTTCTATATAAGCTTTTAAAAGCGTTATAACGGGTGCTAATAACTTTGTTAACACATAAACTGGTGTAAAAATATAAGCTTTTCCCTTTTAACTTGAGAATTTAGTGTTATGACACTCCGTTTTTATATTTTTCTTCTATATTCGGGACATATTGTGTTGAGTGGTGGAACTTAACTCTACACGTTACATAGACACCAGAGCGAAGAAAATGGAAATATCAAATATTTCCACTCTTCGAGTGGGAATCGAACCCACAACCAGTCGCGTTACAGTCACAGTTTGTGCCTCTGCGCCACGACAATTCAATTATCAATTTAAAATTACATAAAAAGAGTAAAATGTAGTAATTTGTACCAAATATTGAAAATATGCTTTTGTATAACATAAAGTACCCACTCGTTGCTAGGTAACTGGTATTTTACTGGTTAACGAGGCCTCTAGTATAGAGTTACAATGGTTTGTTGACAATAATACATCCATACTTATAAATGTGAATATCTGTGTGTTTGTCTGTCACGCTTTTATGGCTAATCTACTGGTCCTATTTGGATGAAATTTAGAATAAAATAGTAAAAATGACTGGGTCTAACATAGGCTACTTAGTTTTTCAAAAATCAACCTATAAAGGGTTAAAATACGGGGATGAAAGTTTATATGAAAAATCCACATCGCATGACCGATTGTAACTAATCTTGGCATATATATAGTTGATAATCCGAGGTTAAACATGGGCTACTTTATTTTTCAATAATCCACCCCTGAAGGTTGCAATATATCGAAACAGCCACGTAGAACACGCGGTGAAGCCGCGAGCGGGCCGCTAGTATGTACATATGTGAGCTTTAGAGACTGCATATTTGGTTTCATATATTGCTGTTATAGCGAAATTTTATGATAATTATTATTTCTAAGTCTTTTTTTGCTTCAGGCTTTATTCCGCATAACTAGGTAGGCAGAGAGATATTGATTTAAGACACTCCGTTCTCCACTTTCTACCCGAATTATAGATATTGAGTGGTGAGTGACGTAACTCACCGCCGTCATTTTATTGTACCAGAGAGTGGAAACGTTAATAATTTTAATATTTTTCTTTTGACTACGTATCGAACGTAGTACCATCTTGTTTGTAGTCAAATTTTTTCTACTGCACCATGATGACCTCATTTTTTGATTAATCGAAACAATTGAATAATCGATACTAATAAATATAATTTGAGTGTCTGTTTGTAATATTAAAAAAAACCGCTTTTTACTAAATACGTATGTAAGTATACGCGGAGTATACACCATAATTGAAACAGCTGGACAGCTTTTGATGGAATTTTAACTGGCAGATAACTAAGTAATAGGGTGTAATTTAGGCTACTTTTATTTTGACTGATTACGGATGCCATTCCCACTCGAAGAATGAAAATATTTTCTTTGCTTTACGCCCTTTAATGCAATGCCTCCAAAAAATAGAAGCTAAAAAAAGAAAAAAATATAATATAAAGTGAATGTGAAATGATATCGAGACATTGCGCGTTGAGTGGCGAAACTCAATTAATTCAATATATTCATACCTCACGCAGGAATCGAACCCACACCCATTCATCTCTAGAGACGCCGTTTCGTATAAAATATTAACGAAATACGATTCAAACTTAGTTATACAAGGATTGAGAACAACTTCGAAGCTTCCAAGTCTCCTCGGAAATTGTAATGCATCTCGGTAATATCTGTGAGCTTTGCTTTCTATGAATATCGCATGTTAATAAATTAATAATAACCAACATATTATGCAGGTTAATTTATATTTGTTTTAATTTATAGTTATTTTTTTTTAGCTTCGTGGAAGGAATATTAGGACCGAGAGAAAAGGAACATTTTGTTTTGAAATGGCATTATTTTGACCGGTCTAATAGCGACCAGTCTAAATGTGATCACGAAGTACTAGTGTAGTGTTCGAAAAACCGAATTTCCTTAATTGTCTTTCGAATACATAAAGTATAATAATAAATTATAATCCGGGGGTTGTGAATCCAATTCCCACTTGGGGGAATGATTATATTCCAATTTTTTATATCGCTCAAAACGTCTTCATTTTGGGCGAAAAGTGGAGGGTGGAGTGTCTTGACACTAGGTACCCTGACTACGTCACTATGCGGGAAAAAGCGAGAAGCTTCAAATATAATCTGGTTTAACTGGTTTAATTTTAAAATATGTTTATATGGTTCCAGTTGTGGTACAGAGGCACAAAGTGTGACTGTAAAGCCACTGGTTGTGATTTAAAATTTCCAATTTCTTTGCTCTAGTTTCGAGGCAAACTGCGGCGTTAAGTTCCGACTTAACACGTAATGCCTCCAAATTCGGCGGAGCGTGGGTAGCGGAGTGTATTAACACTAGGTTCTCTCTGCCTACTGTGCTCTGTCCGGGATACAGAGTGAAGCTAAAAAAAATCTTATATACTTTTAAACATTTTTAAAGTGTTATTCCACACTTAGGAAAATTGAAAAAGACATTTAAAGAAAACGTATAAAAAATTGAACGCAGCGGGATTCGAACCCGCGTCTCCTGAATACCGTCCAGGCGCTCTCACCACTGAGCCATGCGTTCTACTACACGCTGCGTCGAAATTCTTATACGCTTTATTACAACTTATTTTTGTTGTTAGCAGATGCTAAATGCTCTCTGTAGAGAGATTTTTACAAATTTCTGTTACCCAAAGATTATTCTACGAACAATCATTTGGCAAGAGAGAATGCTATTTATTAAATTATAAATAATTTAAATGTGTTTTTCAAATCTTATATATAAATACCTGTTTCTCATTATCAAGAGTGGAGAATATCGTCGGGTTGTCTGTATCAGGGGCTTGCTTCGTCAGCTCGTGACCGGCCGCGACCAACTCATCACATTCCGCCGGTCGCAGGAAGTCTTCCAATACGACGTAGCCGTCTTGGTCTAACTGGAAAAATAATATTTTTCTTATATATAATATTCTTAATGCCTTTATATAGCGAATGCATTTTTTTGTATAGCAACTTAGTGTCTAGACACTCTGTTCACCATTTCTCTTATTGATTTTTTTTTTTTTAGTTTCAAATTAATTCTTTTAAATAATGAAAGGAATTGAAATTAACGCGGCGTTGAGTTACGATAGTCAACATGGCATACAACATGGAAAGCGGAGAACGGAGTGTATTGTGTTCTATATAAAGTTATCTCTACCCCCACCACAAGAATTGTAAATCTTATTAATATAATAAAGGTAAAAGTTTGTAAGGATGTTTGTTACTCTTTCACGTAAAAACTACTGAATGGATTTTAATGAAACTTTACAATAATATAGCTTATACATCAGGATAAGACATAGGCTACAATTTATACAGATTTTTAAACATTTTTAAAGTGTTATTCCACACTTAGGAAAATTGAAAAAGACATTTAAAGAAAACGTATAAAAATTTGGGGCATGCCTGCGGTCTTTGGTGAACGCAGCGGGATGCATGGCTCAGTGGTGAGAGCGCCTGAACGGTATTCAGAAGGCGCGGGTTCGAATCCCGCTGCGTTCAAATTTTTATACGTTTTCTTTAAATGTCTTTTTCAATTATACAGATTTTTTGTGAATTATAAAAAATATCAAGTAGTAGAGTAGTCCTTTGATTGTACAGTTATAACTGCTTCTTCTTTCTTGCTAAAAGAAGTCGCGGGCACAGCTAGTGTTAAGTAATTCGCTTTGCTTCTTTTTATATCCTATACTAGCGGCCAGCTCGCAGCCTCGCCGGGAGAACTATTTCGTTATATTGCAACCCTCTGGGACGCATTTTTAAAAAATAAAGTAGCCTATGTTTAAGCTTAGATTATCAAATATATTAATTATGCCAAAATTCATTACAATTGGTCAAGCGATTTAGACTTTTCATATAAACTTTCATTCCCTATTTCAACCCCTTAGAGGTTGATTTTGACAAAAAAAGTAGCCTATGTTAGACCCAGTCACTTTTACTACTTTCATTCTAAATTTCATCCAAATCGGACCGGTAGATTAGCCGTGAAAGCGTGACAGACAAACACACAGACTTTCGCAATTATAATATAAGTATGGATACTATTATTAAAATATGTATCAAAATATAACTTTACACGTTTATAATACGCCTTATTAGAAAATCCGACTGAACATAAAGGCTGATTTATTTTTATTATTATTGAACTGGTGAAACGTTTATTACGTCTGTACGAATAGAATACCGTCTAATATATAAATATAGGAAAAGTCGTGGCGCAGAGGCACAAAGTGACTGTAAAACGACTGGTTGTGGGTTCGATTCGCACTCGAGGAGTGGTAATATTTATTATATCCATTATCTATGGTGTTAAAAGAAAATGTAAACATATGTAATTTATGAACAGTAGTCTATTACTATAATAAAACAGTAAAAATAGTATAATTGTACGCGCACATCTTTGAAAATTCTGGAGGGAGATTTAAATGAAGCATTTTTATAGTACATCTTTCAAATCTTTGATTTCATTTCAAATCTTAGAATATACTACACTACACATAAACTAGGGCTAGTGTGACTGTAAAGCGACTGGCTGTGGGTTCGATTCCCACTCGAGGAATGGAAATAGCCAAAGCGCGGCGTTAAGTTCAGCCACTTAACACGCAATATCTAGATTTGTCTTGAAAGCAGAGAACGAAGTGACTTAACACTAGATTCTCTCTAACTACCCTGCAACTTTTTATCTATTATTTAAATATTAAAGATAAGCTCTAAGAAAGATTTCTTATACATAAAACCAACGCATAGCTCAGTACATGAATAAGAGACAAAAATAGCAAACGAAAATAGTAACCACGTGGGGGCGTCGCGACTGATCGCATGTAAACATGTCTCAACATAATAATATTATAATATACATAAATTATTAGTTTTTTTAATGCTTATATTAAATATCATAAATATTTCTTAAATAAATGTCTTGAATTTGGAAGTGAATGATGCAATAGTCGTGGGTTCGATTCCCCGGAGTGAAATGGGTGCGTTATTTAACTTTCATCTATCTGAAAAGATAACGTGCGGCGTTGGGTTACACAGCTGAACTGAAACAGAACAGTTCATAGAGACCTACTGTCAAGAGAGTTCATTCTTAAAAAAAAGACATTGCTTGTTGACCGGCGGAACTCAACGCCGCTTTAGATATGTGGTGGAGAGAATGAAATAATCAAAATATAATCATTCCCCTTTTTTTAGCTTTACTCTGTATCCCGCACACAGGAGAGTTGGCAGAGGGAACCTAGTGTTAAGCCACTCCGTTCTCCACGCACCGCCGAATTCGGAGGCATTGCGTGTTAAGTGGCGGAACTTAACACCGCGCTTTACCTCTGATACCAGAGCGAGAGAAGGAAATGGAAATATTAAATATTTCCTGTCCTCATTTGGGAATCGAACCCACAACCAGTCGTTTACAGTCACACGTTCGTGCCACTGCACCACGACGGCCCCCTAAATGTTTATTTTGAAACTTATTAAAACATCACCGCTCTAGTTAAGCAATTGACCAACTAATTTCTACTATTTGACTAAATATCAATTATTTTGTTCTGAATTTATTACAAAGTTCCATCTCTATACATTAAAAGCTTCAAGGTATCAACTAAAAAAGCTCTGCACAGCAATTACGATGCAAAAGTAAAGAACAATTGATGGAACGACAGCTTTTTGTTTGTACTTTGTATAACAAAGTAGTCGACTTTAATTGCCTTCGACAAGGAGCTTTTTGTCGCGAGGTGTGTAAAGGCGACTCGTTGTAACGTGAGGGCGGAAAAGTTTTGTGTTCAGTACAAAAAGTACAAAAAATAATAAAATGAAGTTTCAAAAGTTGAAAAAATTTGTGGAATTTACGATAGGATTGTATTTGAAGTGTGTGTTTGCATTATTAAATAGGGGTAGAAAATGTTTAAATCAAAGTAAAAGCCAGATAATTTTATTTTAAATAAGAAGTTACATGATTTATTTTTTGAACGTCAAAAAATTTACCACCGGACACAGGTTCACTAAAGTTAAAGCCTCAGACCTGTAAAGAACCGTCGCAAGAAACTCAGCGGGAGCCTTTTTTTTAAGTCAAAATTTACAGATATTAATAATTATATATTGACAATGATACCTTTGAAATAGACTGGATCAAGCATTTCAATCCCAAGGCATGTTATCGTTCAAAAACTCATTAATTAGGTAATAACCCTTAACACACGAACATTTTGTATACTTAAAATGAAAAAGTATATGTATGTCTTTTTCAGTTTGAGTAGACACAACGCGGTGTTAAGTTACGTTACTTTTTATGTCCATTAAAAAGGACAGAATGGTTGAGAACAAAGAACTACCCAATAAAATAGAGAAAAACGTGAAGCTGATGTTATTCTAAAAATAATACATATTTTTTTTCATCTTCACGCTGTATCCCGCACACAGCAGGGTAGGCAGAGGGAATCTAGTATTAAGATACTCCGTTCCCCACTTTCCGCTGAATTCGGAGGCATTGCGTGTTAAGTGGCGGAAGTTAACGCCGCGCTTTACCTCGACACCAGAGCGAAGAAAATGTAAATATTAAATATTTCCACTCCTCGAGTGGGAATCGAACCCGCAACCAGTCGTTTACAGTCACACGCTTGTGCCACTGGGCCACGACTGGTCACAAAATTTAATCTTAAATTAATTTTATAATTTATCGATCTCTTAAAATTATAATTATTATTTCATTATATAATGTTAAGAAATTATTTTTGATTGTATTTTGTAAACAAAGTAGTAACTACAATTGCCTTTGACAAGGAGCTTTTTGTCGCGAGGTGTATAAGCCAACTCGTTCTAACGTGAGGGCGGAAAAGTTTTGTATTCAGTACAAAAAATAATAAAATGAAGCTTCAAAAGTTGAAAATTTTGTGGAATTTACGATAGGATTGTATTTGAAGGGTGTAGTTGATATTTGTCGTGTTAAATGCAATGTAAGAGTAGAAAATGTTTTTTTATATGGTTTTTTAAACAGCTTAAGTAGACATAACACGGTGTTGAGTTACGTTACTCGTTATGTCCATCTAAATGGATATATGAGACTCATAATAAAATTGGTTATTCAACATCTGAAATTCATTTTTCTTTTTTTTAGCTTCACGCTGTATCCCGCACACAGCAGGGTAGGCCGAGGGAACCTAGTGTTAAGACACTCCGTTCCCCATGTTCCGCCGAATTCAGAGGCATTGCGTGCTAAATGGCAGAACTTAACGCCGCGCTTCGCCTCGGCATCAGAGCGACACAAATGGAAATAATAAATATTTCCACTCCTCGAGCGGGTTTCGAACCCACGACCAGTCGCTTTACAGGCACACCCTGTGCCTCTGCGCTACGACTAGTCCCGTTCCGTTTTCATGATTTCAAATTTTGATTCACATTTTTGGTTAAAAATAAAAAAAGTATTTATCAGCCCTAATTAATAGTATATTTTGTTAAAAAATTGATTCTTCATTGTTTTAATACTACTTTATTCTGCTTCACAACTTTTCCCGTTCAAAAGAGAGTCAAGTCTACTTTCTGCCTGAATTTGAATTACTATGTGTTTAGAGGCGGAACTTAACGCCGTACTTTGTCCTATTTATTATCAGAGTGAAGAAATAAAAACAGCTCCATAAATACAATGCAGTCAACGTCAATGTTATAGTTACAAAATCATAATTCATATTTCATAATAAACAAACAGACTGTTTGAGATAACAAACTAGACTGAAACTTCACGACTGGAAGTAAAAATATATTAGATTTTCTAAATTATAAATTATTTATAGTTATTTTAGTACTAATTATGGGTCTTCTATAACTTTTCCTGAATAAAAAGCTTTTTTTTGTAGCTTTCGATTTTTCCCGCTTAAAGGAGTAGAGAGAACTTAATATCCTCTTTTCACCCTAATTCAATATATTGTATTATGTACTAGAGTAAAAAAAAAGAACTAAACGAAAACCTTCTTAAAAATCTATTTAATAATATATATTTTTTTATTATTAATAATAATATTACATAAATAATATAAGTCTATGCAAGAGATTTCTTTTCGAGAAACATTAAAAAATATATACATACATAACAAACTGCTCTCTAAGCCCCTCCTACATGTTTCTGTGAAACACCTACTCCTTGTAATATTAAAAAGACCGCTTCTTACTAAATGCATATGTATTATTCACGGTACATATACCAAAGTAAATTATTTTGCAGCTTTTGTCTGTGTTTTTGTTCCGGCTAATCTCTGAAACAGCTAGACCGATTTTGACTGGACTTTCAGGCTTAGGCTACTTTTAATTTAGTTTAATGTAGTGTAGAAGCCGTCGTAGCGCAGTGGGACGTCTATCTGTAAACGTGATGTATGTGCGTTCGATTCCCACTCGGGGTAATGTTTAATATTTAAATTATCCTTTCTTTACTCTAGTGCCAATGACAAAGCTCGGTATTGAATTCCGCCATTCAACACGCAATATCTTGATTTTGAACTAAAAGTGGTGAACGGAGTGTCTTGACACTTGGTCCTCTCTGTCTATCCCATTATGTGGAAAAAGCAGCTGCTTTTGTTATATTACATAAATTGTACAAAAGAAGTCGCAGGCAGAGGTAGTTAATCAATATAATGGTAACGTACGTAGCAAAGCAATTCAAATCGTTCACCAGTCAGATCCTATTACAAGTATAATACTTCAGACATTCATACTATAAACTTTGCAGCCCTTGTTAGCACATAAGCTGCTTCCAGTTGTCGTAATTCTGTCGTAAGCTTCTATGGGCAAGTATTAGTTTGTATGATATGCGTTCAATTGTAAATTTATACAGGATTTATGCCTTTAAGTAGTATTGTCAGACAACCTGTGACCAGTCGTGGCGCAGTGGCGCAAGCGTGTGAATGTAAACGACTGGTTGTGGGTTCGATTCCCACTCGAGAAGTAGAAATTATATTTCCATTTTCTTCGCTCTGGAGAACCTAGTGTTGGAGGCTCTCTCTTTCTCTCTCTCTCTCTCTCTTTCTCTGGACGGAGAAGGAATGAGAACGTCAAAGAGGTGGACCTCAACGCCGCGCTTTGTCTGAAGAGTGGAGGAATGTTAATAATATATAATCACTTTCTGAAGTACGAGGTGAACCCTTTGGTAATGGGTGACGTTTGCAATCAAACGATCTTTGACTGCTCCACAATTCAATTATTGTAGCTCACAGAACATAATTTAGTAATAAACCATTTTAATCCTAATTTTCTGATAACTAACAACGTGTACACAACCTAAACTTAGTTTCCGGCTAAGCTAATACCTGAAGCCATGGGATCGGCCCCCATGGCTTTTAGTTAAAACTCTATCAATTTAGGAAGCATGTTCTAATAAAAGATAGAGTGGACTACCGGACCCGGTTGATACGATTATGAAACATCCTTTCTCCCTTTATAACGATACTTTTAAAGTTTAGAGCTGACCAGTCAATATGCTTTTAAACGTAAAAGGCTTCATTGGGTTACAGTCGATTCTGTTACTTTGGTACAGCATACAAGTCCTTTTACTCCCATAAAAATTATGGGGAGTAAATATTACTGAGGACGTCGTGGCGCAGTGCGACAGTGTCTCACTGTAAACACAATGGTTGTGACTTCGATTCCCATTCGAGGGAACGATTAAATTTAAATTTTATTTTTTTCATTCTGGTATCTAGGACAGGAGTAAGCTTTGAGGTCCATTAATACATACGTGTTCCTCGACCGACGCAAATACCGATTTCGGGCGGAAAGTGGAGACCGGAGTGTCTTAACACTAGGTGCTCTCTTACAACTCGATATTCATATAGAGAAATGGATTAGCTAGTGTTAAAATATTAAATTTGCTACTGTACTTAATTACGTGTTATAGTCAATTATTAATTAGAAACAGGAACAACAAGGATCACGTAACTCAACGCCGCGCTTTATCTTACAACAGAGAAGCAATTAAAAGTAATTTAAATGTATTAATTTATTCAAGTTGAGTTATAAACCTTTTTCGAGGTCTTTATGTTTTTTACATAACCTTACTTAAGGTTCCTTTTCGTTACATATATCAGATCTTTTTCCGAGAATATATATTTTTTAAGTTTTACGCTGTATCCCGCACACAGCAGGGTAGGCAGAGGGAGTCGTTTACAGTCACACTCTTGTGCCACTGGGCCACGACTGGCCACGACTGTTACTTTGGTACAGCACACAAGTCCTTTTAGTCCCATAAAAATTATGGGGAGTAAATATCACTGAGGCGTAAACAGAATGGTTGTGACTTCGATTCCCATTCGGGGGGAACGATTATATTTAAATTTTCATTTTTTTTCACTCTGGTAACTAGTACAGGAGGTGGCGTTGAGTTTCACAAGAAAATACGTGATCTCCGACCAACGCAAATACCGATTTCGGGCGGAAAGTGGAGACCGGAGTGTCTTAACACTAGGTGCTCTCTTACAACTCGATATTCATATAGAGAAATGGATTAGCTAGTGTTAAAATATTAAATACTTTATTGTATTTAATTACGTATTATAGTCAATTATTAATTAGGAACAGGAACAACAAGGATTATTTAACTCAACGCCATGCTTTATCTTACAACAGAGAAGCAATTAAAAGTAATTTAAATGTATTAATTTATTCAAGTTAAGTTATAAACCTTTTCCGAGGTCTTCAGGTTTTTTTTACATAACCTTACTTAAGGTTCCTTACATATACATTTTTTGAGAATATATATACATTTTTTTTAGCTTCACGCTGTATCCCGCACACAGTGGGGTAGGCAGAGGGAACCTAGTGTTAAGACACTCCGTTCCTCACTTTCCGCCGAATTCTGAAGAGGAAATATTAAATATTTCCACTCCTCGAGTGGGAATCGAATCCACAACCAGTCGTTCTTTTTTTACAGTTACACGTTCGTGCCACTACGCCACGACTGGTCCGAAAATATTTATTTACCTATAACTAGTTTTTTAAATCTTTCCTAAATGTCTTTTTCAATTTTCCTAAGTGTAGAATAACACTTAAAAATGTTAAAAGTAGACAATAACCATCGTTTATTAAATCAACGTTAATTGACATCTCTGAGTGCGACACATGCACTCTAATCCGGATTAGCAAGAACACGCAATTAGGTACTACAATGGTGTTCTAATGTATAGGGTGTCTATCTCTCTATATTTGCAATAGGGATGGGAATATAAGATAGAAAATCGATTCTGTGATGGTTATAAATTTAGGTTTAAGTAATCGATTATTCAATTTCAAGAATCGATTCTTGAACAGGAAATTAGTTTTGAGTAAAAATGTTTTCATTAGAAGATTAAAGTTTCAAAATTAAGTTTTATTTGAGCACCGTTATTACTGTGGAATAGATGTATAAACAAAAGATTAACGCTTTTTTACACATAGTAGCAGCAAGGCAATTAGAGGAAATCTAGTACACTCTGTCCTCCACATTCAAGAAATCAAGACAAGTGTGTTGAGTGCGGAACTCAACGCCGCGCTGTTTCTTAGGCACCATAGTGGAGAAATGAAAACTATATACAATCGTTTCCCTGACTGGGAATCCAACGCATAACTATCACGAACAGTCAGACGCTGTACCATTGCGTCCCGACGGACTCAAAAATATCCTCGATCCTAGAGAATCGATAGATTATCTGATAGAAAATCAATTTATATCGAAACGAGCAGAAGGCTCACCTGGTGTTAAGTGGTTACCTTCGTCCATAGACATCCACAATATTAGAATTATGGATGCGTTGCTAGCCTTGGGGATGTAGGACAGAAGGAGGGAGGAAGGATAGGAATGGTGGGAATAGGGAGAGCTGGCTTACATGCCATCGAACCGGAACACATCACCAGATATTTGACAGTTCGTCTTTGACATGATAGTGGTCGCAAGCCAGTTGTAGTACAAATATCCTACCACCACGCTACTGGGTTACCCGTCTTTTAGGGGACGCTACCCAACGGCTGGGGGAATTGTACTCTTAACCCGTCCCCCCACAGCAAGAATAATAACTGAGAATCAAGTCCACTTAAACGAATTTTTGATTCAACTTTCGGGTAGAATTGAAATCGACTTTACCATCCCTAGCTTACGAAATCTAATAAATTAATTAGCATTTGTGATGTGAGCTTTAAGATAAGCTGTTTAAAACATAAAAGGCTAAAATGGGATGGGATGAAGGGGTTGTTAGTTCGATTCCCCCTCGAGGGAACGAACCGAGGGGATTTTAGACACAGTCTTTAGCTGCGATGAGTATTAAATAATTTTCGGATATACGTACGTATAAACTCTTGTGAATTCGCGTCACTGACATGCGTAATGCAGATAGTATATATGCGCAATGTAGATATATAGTTGACGTATTTACAATATATAAGATAATAAATAAATAGTCGTGGCCAGTCGTGGCCCAGTGGCACAAGCGTGTGTCTGTAAACGACTGGTTGTGGGTTCGATTCCCACTCGAGGAGTGGAAATATTTTATATTTCCATTTTCTTCGCTCTTGTATCGAGGTAAAACGCGGCGTTAACTTCCGCCACTTAACACGCAATTCCTCCGAATTTGACGGAAAGTTTTCCAACGGATTTTCCGACGGAAAGAATTCCGCTCACAGCAGGGTAGGCAGAGGGAACCTAATATTAAGATACTCCCTTCCCCGCTTTCCGCTGAATTCGGAGGCATTGCATGTTAAGTGGTGGAGCTTAACGCCGCGCTTTGCCACTGATACCAGAGTAAAGGAAACGGAAATATTAAATATTTTCACACGTCGAATGGGAATCGAACCCACAACCAGTCGTGTACAGTGTCACACGTTCGTTCCACTGTGCTACTATTGGCCTTACTGGTCTCTAACTAAACTTATTTAAAATTTAAAGTTTCATAGTCAAATATATACGTAAATCTGATAGCTTTAACTAGTTCAAAAGGCAAATAAGATTATTTTTTAAAAAGAAACATATATTTATTAGTCGCAGAAATGAAAGAAAATCGAGTTAGAATTGAAAATATGATACTGACATATGTCAGTTGTTCCCGTACAAAGCATAAAGCTTTTGAAAACCTTTGAAGCAGTCAGCAGAAATATATCATATATACATGTATACTTTGGTTCCACGCTTTTTACCGCATTGCAGGGAAGGAAGAGAGAACGTAGTGTCTAAATATTCCGTTCTTCGCTTTCCACCGGATTGGTGACTTTGAGTGTTAAATGACGAAATTTAACGCTGCGCATTGCCTTGGATACCAAACCGGAGATATGGAAATATTTAAATATAAACATTTCCCCGAGTGTGAATCGAACTCATAACCATCGGCTTATAATCAGAAGCTGTCCCACTGCGCCACGATGGTCACGACGAGACAGGAATATATGAGATGAAAATTTTAAGCTTAAAATGGTATAAAAGATGAAATTTAATGTAAACAAAATATTCAATTTTGCTTCACCACGAAGTATGCTTCTAATATATCTTGCGCATAATATTTTAATTTAAATCGCTGTTATATAAGGCGTAGTAGGTCATTTTCAAAATAAGGAAGGTAGTGGGTTCAATTTCAATTTGGGCCAAAAAAAAAACTATTGTACATTTTACTGTAAGCCCAAAATTTCCGATTACTTAGCGTCGTATGATCCAAGTTCTGTGACCAATTTTAATTTATTTAGTGTCATCATTTTTAAGAGATTGTATTTTTTGTACCTCAAAATGGAGTTACTATGTTTAAAGTTTTTTCGGTTCCTCGCTCTGGTGACGAGACAAACTGCGGCGTTGAGTTCCTCCACTCATCTTTGGCTTCGATTGTTTCCACCCCATATTGTCCAATAGAGGACGAACTCTGTGACACTAGACACTCTGTTCTCTACTTTTTAATAATTAGAATATCTTGGATTAAATAATATAGTTATCTAACTATATAAGAATATTTTTATTATTTATCCATATTAAATTACGATTTTAAGCTTAAAGCTTGCCCTTAGGCTCAAAAGGAAAGCTTTTCATAATGTATTTAGGAAAAGAGCGACTTCGTGTTGTCCAGTCTACACATTGTATGTCTAAATGAATATATTTTTTCATACAATTGATTAACTTAAGCTTTCTTTTAATATATTTTTTGAGGATCTTTTAAAAGCAACAGCTACTCAACATGCAACCTGATTTTAAGTGGAAATTGGAGGACGGAGTGTCTTAACACTAAATTCTCTCTGATTACCTACGCCGGAAAGTACGTGCAACTGCTAAAGTCTTGAAAATGATACAAATGGACAATCGAGAAACGGGAATATCAATATTATAATATCTTTTATAAGGGATTCGAAGAAATCGTGTTTTCCGAGAAATAAATACGCTTTGCAATTTCAAAGTAAAAAGCTTAAAGCTGTAAAGTATCTAGACAACATATCTAGTATTTCCGATTCAATGGAACTTTCAATAGAAGCTTGCTTTAATAAGTATTCTGTTGCATCTAATATATTATTAAGGCTGATTACAGACTGAATGTTTGATTACTATGGGTTTTTTTTGTAGTAATTATATTAGGACGATTAATTATATCATATGTAATGTAAATACGATTGGTTGTGGGTTCGATTTTCGATAGGGGCAATGATTATTTTTAAATTATTTTCGTTTCTCTGTTCTGGAACCTAAGATAAAGTACAGTTCGGAGTTCAGGCACTCTACACTCAATGCCTCTATTTCGGATGAAAAGTGGAGAACAGAAAGAACAGATTATCTGTAAGTATCGAAGTAAGATGTGTAGGAAAGACTGTAAAGTTTAGTAAACATACTAAAAATATATACGTCAAAATCGAAGTCTCAATCAAATCATCTTGGGTTTAGGTGAAACCTGGAGATCAGAATGTATTGTCACTAGGTTCTTGCTAAGCACCCTGATATGCCAGAAATAAGCAAAAAATGTTTTTTTTTAAATAATAAAAAATAAGCGTGTAAAAGGAAGTCAAGTTCAATATCAAAATTATACATGACTTTGTTGATAAAAAGACCTAGTGGCAAAAGTCAACACCATACTTTTGTCATGGCACCGGAGCGGAGAAATATCAAAAATATTTAAATATTATCATTTCTTCGAGTGGGAATCGTATCCACGACAATCACGTGTACATTCATAAACTGTCTCACTTCGCCAAGGTGTCCTCTAAAGATGACAATCTTAAATATGTAACGATGCTATACGACACCGTAATTGTATAAAGGTGTATCTTTATGCATTTCCTAATTATTGCACGGTAGGCAGAGCAGCGAGGAAATGAAAGCAAATCGATTATGATTGAATCTCGTGGGGGCGTTGAAATGTCAGCTAATTTGTTTACAGAAAGACACAGCTCCCTCATGCCGTTAAAAAGTCAAAGTCAAATATTTTTATTCAAAATAAAAATTATGAACTTTCATTTTTTGACGGTCAAATATTTTATCACCGGACACAGGTTCACTTTACAGATGAGAAGAACCGAAAGGAACTAAGCGGGAGTTATTTTTTTTTTTTTCAATTCAATTGTAATTTATATATTTATGATAAATATTCTCATTATTCTAAAATTATTATATATTTCTTACCATATTCAAAGATTATATCAATTTTGTGGCATGTGATAACTAGGCAAATGCAACTAGTGTGCAAATGCAATAGTTCAATTTCATCATTACCACTCAAGATAATAATTATATATATTTAAATTGTCTACCTTTTCTCGCCCTAACCTTCAGTTTTCTTTGACTAAGCGGGAAAAATTATAATACAATATAGGCGCTGTGTATCTATCTACTGTATGAGGAAACAGTTTACGAGAATTTTGTTTTTTTAAATAGGTTAAGGTCTCAATTAGATAGTAACTGTTATTTTTTCTAATTTTATAATATTGAAGATAAGCAAAGAGGATTATAAATGCAATATTGCAACTGAATTTCAACATAACTATGTAAATAATATATTAATCATTATTTAAAATTATTAATATTATAGGTATGTCGCGAAAAGGTCATAAAAACATTTAACAACTGTGATATTTTTATACTAGGAACCGCCTGTTTGCTCTCCATGTCGGGAAGAGCTGAGGGAAGTACACGTTAAAAAAGATTGAAAAGCAAACTATTACAATTAATGGAATAAGAATAAAGTTTAATCGCTCGCGCAGCTAGGTGAGGTGATGTCAAGTGGGCTCGCGTGTGATTTTAAAAACATTCCACAGCCTAAGTCTATGGGCACTTTTTGACCATTTAATTACCGTTTAATCAGATCAATTACAATTGTCACAAAAAAACTTCACAGCACACAAGACACTGTGATCGATATCGGTGCCAAGTTTCAGAGGTCTACTTCAAATAGCCCAGGAAGATAGTTATAACAGTACAGTATACGCAGCACAATATTTCTAACCGAACCACGATAGCGCACATACAGAAATGTAAATAAAAAAATAATTTAAAAATGATTAAAAGGAATTATATAAATATATATATATATATATATATATATATATATATATATATATATATATATATATATATATATATATATATATATATATATATATATATATATATCGAAATTTTACAAGCGAATTCAACGTCATAAACGCTATGTTTGCGGTGAACCTTACGAAACCTATAACAAGACGTTAAACAGTTAAAGCTAGAGACGATGCTTTATGAAGTATAAATTCGTTGAAGCGTTGATAATTGTATTATTATACGTTTCCTATTGGAATAAGTAATAGAGGAAGTCGTTATTATACGGTGTTAAAGCTTCAACTTTCAAAGAATTTTCTGAGAGCTTTACAAATTCACACCTGATGCCATGTAAAGTGGTGATTGGTTGTTTTTTTAGCTTTACACTGTATCCCGCACATAACAGGGTAGGCAGAGGGAACATAGTGTTAAGACACTCCGTTCCCCACGCACCGCCGAATTCGGAGGCATTGTGTGTTAAATGGAGGAATTAAATGCCGCATTTTGCACTTGACAACAGAAAATGGAAATATTAAATATTTCCACTGCTCGAGTGGGAATCGAACCAAAACCAATTGCTTTACACTCAGACTTTATGCGTTAGCGCCACGACTGGCCTTAATTATAATAATAACAGTACATTATAGTATCGAATTTAGTTGTCTATTATGTCTATGTCTATTTAGTGTAGAGCATTAGTTATATACATACATAACAATATTCTACCTCTAATTGTTATTAGAATAACAATTTGTATGTAAATATAATAATATAATTGGGGCAAGTCGTGGCGCAATGGCATGAACGTGTGACTGTAAACGAATGGTTGTGGGTTCGATTCCCATTAGAGGAGTGGAAATATTTGATCGAAATACCCGATTTCGATTTCCTTCGCTCGTATCAGAGGCAAAGCGCGACGCAATGCCTCCGAATTCGATGGAAAGTGGGGAACTTAGTGTCTCAACACTAGGTCCCCTCTGTCTACCCTACTGTGTGCGGGATACAGCGTGAAGCTGAAAAAAAAATATTATCACAAGATAAAATATCCCGCATAAGAGGTCAGTGATAGTGTTAAGATCTGAAATCTAGACCTTGATCGCGTAACAAGTGGCGGAACTCAATGTGTCAAATAAACTGATGATTGTTTTTTTTTTATTTTCACGTTTTCCTCGCATAAGAGAAAATCTAGTGTCAGAACAGCGATTATATCATAAAACGTTAAAAAAAAATTGAACATGATTTTCACGAAAACTGTGCGGAATTGTGTGGAAGTGTACGAAAATTTGTTATATGTTTTTTTTTTTTTTTTTATAGCTTCACGCTGTATCCCGCACACAGCAGGGTAGGCAGAGGGAACCTAGTGTTAAGACACTCCGTTCCCCACGTTCCGTTGTTATATATAAAGCTTATATTATATGTATCTTGGCTGGTAAAAGAAAAGGTATAATTAGGGCATTTAAAAAAAAACGGCCTCCAGCCCTCTTCAATAGATTGAAAATGGAGAACGGAGGGAATAATGAATATTAAAAAAAAACAATAACAATCACAAACAAGTATATCATTAAGTCAGGATTAGAGTACACGTGTGCCCATAAAATTGTACAAGCATTTTGTTGAAGAGGCTTACGAAAGGAAATAATGCTGTATAATAATTTAATTGCCCCTTGTTTTCATTTCAATACAATAATATTCTGAGCTTATGTTGTTATAATAAAATATATTTTTTTGTTTTGTTTTGTCGACGATTTATTTGTATCTAGGGGCCCGCTCGCGGCTTCAAACGTGGACTACCTAGCTGTTTCGTTACCCTGCAACCCTCGGGGGTGCATTTTTGAAAAATAAAGAAGCCTGTGTTTAACCTTGGATTATCAACTATATTTATGTCAAAATTCATTACAATCGGTCAAGCGGCTTAGATTTTTAATATAAACTTTCATCCCCTATTTGAACACTTTAGAGACTAATTTTTGAAAAAATAAATAGCCTATGTTTGACCCTAGATATATTTCTACTTTCATTCTATATTTCATCCAAATCAGACCGGTAGATTAGTCGTCAAAGCGTGACAGACAAACAGTCAGACTTTCGCATTTATAATATAAGTATGGATGTATCTTTTTTTCTATTCAGCTTGACAGGTAGAGAAGGTAGAGAGAATTAGTGTGAGGACACTCTGCGATAACCACTTTCTTCGAGGATTCAAGACATGGCATGAACGGCGTAACCCAAAGCCGCACATATATATATTTTTGAACATTTAATAAGTATCTGATAATTATAAGGTGTCCAAATATATTAATATGTAATGGACATTATTTTTTATAATACTAATATACATTTGGTTTAAGTGATAACTAACGCTGATTCTCATACCAACTCGAAGAAATAAAAATAATTTAAACATGATATAATAATTCCTCAATTAAGAATCGAACCGACAACCTTCACGGTCAAAAACTATACCACTGCACCACGATAGTCTTAAACTAACATATATAATAACAATAATTCCTTAATCCTTTCTATGAAGCTATAAGCAAGCTTATCAAATGTCTGACTCAATACGCATTGCCAATTAGTAGCTGACTAATTGGATAAGTGCTTTGGGATTATAAGCTCTAAGCTTAAAGAAATAAAGCTGGAAAAAGCTTTTGTTTAGAAGCTTATGTTATTCGAGATGTTATAAGGCAACAAGTATTGATTGCAGTTATTGCAGATAGACAGATTTTGCTTGATTTCATAATATTTTATACTGAATGGCAGTAAGTCTTGTGTAGAGTGTTTTTTTTTTTTTTTTTAGCTTCACGCTGTATCCCGCACACAGCAGGGTAGGCAGAGGGAACCTAGTGTTAAGACACTCCGTTCCCCACTTTCCACCAAATCCGGAGGCATTGCGTGTTAAGCGGCGGAACTTAACGCCGCGCTTAGCCTCTACACCAGGCGATGAACTTTGGAAATAACAAATATTTCCACTCCTCGAATGGGAATCGAACCCACAACCAGTCATTTACAGTCACACGCTGTGTATAGTTGAAAATTAAAAATCGATTTAGTATTTTTTTTTAGCTTCACGCTGTATCCCTTGCGGGGTAGTCAGAGAGAACGGAGCGCCAAACGCTACGGTCCCTGCATACTTCTTTCGCCTCGTCCACTGTCATCAACCTCTTTATACACGCCCTCCGGGGAGTCCTCATGCTTTTTACGTGACCTTCCTCCAGTATCGTCGACACTGTGTTTTCGAAGGTCAACTGAGGTCTCCCACTGCCTCTTTTACCACTCGCCAAATTATATCTTTTTTGAAATATGAGACTTTTTTAATGCAGTGGTGTTGTCTGATTGTAAATGTGATTGGTTGTGGGTTCGATTCTCGCTTTGGTTAATGAATATATTTAAATTATTTCATTGCTTGGTGTTAGTTAAAACGCCATTCAAAAACTTTGTTGTGAGGTGGAAAGGAGAGTGTCTTGACACCAGATTCTCTTTTTTTTCGGAGAAAAACGGAAAGCTTGAACGGTTTCGTTAATGCAAAATTATAAACTAACAAAGCATTTTGGATGCATTTGGTGATGTTTAACTAAATATTGAAGAAATGCTAGAAAACGTTGTTTATGTTATTTTTTAATTTAATTTTCTTTTTTATATTTCTTCTTTGTAACGTATTTAAAAATAACTTGATATATGCATATATTATTTATTTTAAAATAATGTACAAGAAAGCTTCACGCTGTATCCCGCACACAGCAGGGTAGGCAGAGGGAACCTAGTGTGAAGACACTCCGTTCCCCACTTTCCGTCGAATTCGGAGGCATTGCGTGTTAAGTGGCGGAACTTAACGCCGCCCATAAGAAATCACATTTGTAAAAATATCAAACAAATAAATAAATATTATAAGCGAAAGAAAATAACGAAATAATTCAACAATAAAACTTTAAAATATTTATTTCATGAATTTAAAATATGTTCCCGGAAACGCAATGACTGTCCGTCGCCATGACGCGTACTTCGAGAATAAACAGCCGAATAAGAGGTTATTTTAAAACTCCTGTCTTTTTTTCTTTGTTTGTTTTTACAAATAAGTATGGGAGTTGTGTGTTTTGAGATATCGCTGCACAGTGGAAGTCTCACAGTGATTGGGACTTATTGGGGGTTCGGTTCCCATTCGAGGTAATGGTTATTATTATTTTTTTTTTATGGAATAAAGAAGGCAAACGAGCTGAAGGCCCACATGGTGTTAGGTAGTTACCTTCGCCCATAGACATCCACAACATTCAAGTTATGAATGCGTTGCCAGCCTCGGGAATGTAGGATAGAAGGAGGGAGGCAGGATGGGAATAGTGGGAATAGGGAGAGTTATTTTTAAATTATTCTTATTTAGTCTTGCGTTTTGTTCAGCTTAGAGTTCGGTAAGACGAAACCTGGCGTTGAGTTTCATCACTCAATAGGGTAATCGAGAAAAGAATATCTTTGAAAATTACAATATTTTTAATGCTTTATGTTATTTTTTTAGTTTAAAAGCGGTCATGTTTTAAATATATATGTAATTTTATTTGGATTTCACCTATTTTTCGCATATTATAGCAATTAGGCAGAGAGTTTAGACACTCTTCTTCTATTTCACTCAAATTTAAAGGACCTGCGTGCTAGTCACTTTTTTATGTCACTAAAGTGGGAAAATGAAAATAAAATAAATTTTATCAATTTCTCCGGTGGATGTCGAACCCACAACCATAATGATACTTACATATTTTCCCGTGGGGGGACGGGTTAAGAATACAATTCCCCCCCGCCGCTGGGTAGCGTCCCGTAAAAGGCGGGTAACCCAGTAGTTTGGTGGTAGGAGATTCGTTCTCCGACTGGCTCGCGACTACTATCATGTCAAAGACGAACCGCCAAATATCTTATGATGATGTTCGATGGCATGTAAGCCAGCTCTCCCTATTCCCACCATTCCTATCCTTCCTCCCTCCTTCTGTCCTACATCCCTGAGGCTGGCAACGCATCCATAACTTAAATGTTGTGTATGTCTATGGGCGAAGGTAACCACTTAACACCAGGTGGGCCTTCAGCTCGTTTGCCTCCTTTATTCCATAAACAAAAAAAAAAATACTATTTCCATTGCGCCACTATGATTTCAAAAAAGCAGGATAGATAAAAGGAAATTACGTGTCTTTGTTCGCTACATGCTGTCTATTTAATCGACTGTCAAATGAGGAACATCAAGATAAGCTTTGTTATTTTTTTTTAACTTCACGCTGTATCCCGCAAACGGCAGGATAGGAGAAAACCTAGTGCTAAGCCACTCCGTTACCCACTTTCCGCTGGATTTGGAAGCATTGCGTGTTAAGTGGCGGAACTTAACACCGCGCTTTACTTTAAATTTTACATTTACAAATATCACATATACTTGTAGTACATACAAGATAAGATGATTGTATATCATATTTATAATTATAGCTTATACTTTTTTTGGAACCATATGGCTCTATGGCCATGGCGCAGTGAATGTCTGCATCTAAATACGATCGGTTGTGGGTTCGATTCTCACTGGAAGGAATGGTATTTAAATAGCATATTTACATTATGCCGCTCTTTTAGAACAAAGCGTGGCGTTGAGTTCCGCCACTCTACACGTAATATCGTGGTTTCAGGTGAAAATTGGAGAACGATTTGATACGAACGTCTTGATACTAGGTTCGAAAGCGGATAAGTAACGTTACAATACGTAAAAATATAAAGTAAATTGAAAGTACTTGTAATAATATTACAAAAATGATTTTTCTTATAAATGTCTTGGAAGTAATAAAAAGATATTTAAAAAAAATATTAGACTTTAGCAACAATAACAATCTATGTATACTAGAAGTCTTCTTAACGCGTTAATCGCGGGTTGCCATAGCAACGAGGACGCCACTTCATGCAAACCTGAATAATTGAATATCAAACTTATGGGAGTGTGAGTACTTAGTATTAATTTATTGTATTTCTAATGCATTATTATAAAAAATAATTGTATTTCCTATAAAAAAACCTATTTTTTTTATTATAAATTATAATCTATTAAAATTAAATTATAAAAGATGTTAGTATTCTGCATTTTTTTCTTGGCATAATTTTCGTAAAAAGTGAGAGTCAGTCTTATCCTGGAGGCATTGCGTGTTGCCATTGAGTGGCGGAACTTAACGCCGCGCTTTTACCTCAAATGGGAATCAAACCCAATCGTTTTACATTTTGCGCCTCTGCGCCATGACTGGAGTCTATGATATTGTCTTAATTTATCAAATAAAGATCTAACTAAATGGACCAAATTAAAAATAGAGAACAGTGTTCTACTGCAAGCGTTATTAGTTGTGGATTCGATTGCCACTCGGGAAAAATGAACAAATCCATACTTATATTATAAATGCGAATGTTTGTGTGTTTGTCTGTCACGCTTTCACGGCTAACCTACCGGTCCGATTTGGATGAAATTTAGAATGAAAGTAGTAAAAGTGACTGGGTCTAACATAGGCTACTTATTTTTTCAAAAATCAACCTCTATAGGGTTGAAATAGGGGATGAAAGTTTATATGAAAAATCTACACCACTTGACCGATTGTAATGAAATTTGGCATAAATATAGTTAATAATCCAAGGTTAAACATAGGCTACTTTATTTTTCAAAAATCCACCCCCGAGGGTTGCGACATACCGCAACAGCTATGTAGTTTACGCGGCGAAGCTGCGAGCGGGCCGGAAGTATAATATACTTATAAATCAATTACTTGTAATACTCTCTGATTCTGGTTCTCATAAGAGAAAGCGCGGTGTTGAGTTCCGCCATCCGCAATTTCTCAATTACGGGCGGAAAGTGGAAAACAGAGTGTCTTGACACTATTTTCTCTCTCGCTACCCTGATATGCGGGAAAACGCGTGAAATTTTCATTTAATTTTTTAACTAAATGACGTATTGAAATGCTCTTGGGACGTTTCCAACACGCCTACTCTACACGTAGGTAGTGGATTCATGTCCCATACATTATATATGTATGTATGTAAATGAGATAACATCTATATTAAGATATTTCTAATCATTCTAATATTTTTTGGCAGGTTTTACCATTTTTTCATTGAATTTAAGTGACTATCTGTTAGGTAGTGACTTGCGGAGATGAACGCCACGCTTAGTTTATTTATATGTTATTTAAAGATATTACAAAGAAAACCGTACCGATTCAACATATTACATAAATTTTATGAAATATTAAGAAAAAATGGAAAAGGAAGGAAAACTCGAGGAGTGGAAATATTTCATATTTCCATTTTCTTCGCTCTGGTGTCGAGGCAAAGCGTGGCGGGAACGGAGTGTCTTAACACTAGGTTCTCTTACCACTACCAGTTGTTTACAGTCACACGCTTGTGCCAATGGGCCAATTAGCTTGAATTAGTATGTAAAATAGAGAATGGAGTGTCTTAACACTATTTACTCTTGTGCCACTGGGCCAATTAGCTCGAATTAGTATACGAAATAGAGGATGGAGTGTCTCAACACTACTTACTCTCTGAGTGTCTTAACCTACTTAATAAGATAGAAATAATGCACGAACCTATTATAGTGTACATAGTAATAATTAAAAATCTATAGACCATTCTCGTTTGTGAGATAACATTGTACTAAAGACTGGTATTCACATTAGGTTAAAGGTCATATCGATAAGGCGTACGAGATAACATAATGGTATGTTTTCAAATTATACTAGCTATGCTCGCGACTTGTTCCGCGTGTAAATTAACAAAAAAGTTGTAGTTCTAGAATGGAAGTAGCCTAATATACTCCTTATTATAATAGCTATCTGTAATTGAAAATCCCATCAAAATCGGTCTAGCCTATGCACTGATTATCCAGAACAAACAAACAGACAAACAAAACAAGTGTTATTTAGATGTATGTACCGTGCATTTAGTAAAAAGTGGTTATTTTAATATTATAAATATGCACTCCAATTTTATTTATTATTATGAATATAAGATTTGATATATTGAATATTCATAGATGAGAGCTATTATATTAATTACTAACTGTGCTCGCGACTTCGTCCGCGTCAAATTTAACATTGTACAAGTTGTAATTCTAGAGTAGAAGTAGTCTAAATTACTCCTTAATATAACAGCTATCTATAATTAAAAATCCCATCAAAATCGGTCTAGTCGTTGCAGAGATTAGCCGAAAAAGTTGTAAATAAATGTTTTGGAGTGGAAATTATATTTCCATTTTCGTCGCTCTGGTGTCGAGGTAAAGCGCGGCGTTAAGTTCCGCCACTTAACACTCAAGCCTCCTAATTCGGCGGAAAATGGGGAACGGAGTGTCTTAACACTAGGTTCCCTCTGCCTACCCTGCTAAGTGCGGGATACAGCGTGAAGCTAAAAAAAAACTATTTGTACTTAAATCTGTACAACATTTTAGCCACTACAGAAGCAGAGTCTGACAATAAAGAATAGAGAAATGAGTCACTAAGTTCGATTCCTTTAAGATGATGCCACTAGACGTAAATAAATATGTAGATATATTGAAAATGACACCACTGAGCTCAATGGTGAGAGCACCTGGACGGTATTCAGGAGGCGCGGGTTCGAATTCCGCTGCGTTCAAATTTTTAAAAATATTCTTTAAATGTCTTCTATAAATTTTCCTAAGTGTGGAATAACACTTTAAAAATGTTTAAAAGCATGTATGTAGATATATGTATGTATGTATATGAATATACGGAAATGAATTTAAAATGTTGACATTGTATATTATTTATTCAATCCCTTATATAAATGAATCCTTGAGATAACTTGTTTATTTATATTTTATATATAAAACGGCCTGGCAGAGAGCCAAGACACTATGTTCAATTATTATAAGATTGGCGGAACTCAACGCCGTGCTTTGTCCTATTTATTTATAGAAATAATAGGGGCCAGTCGTGGCACAGTGGCACAAGCGTGTGACTGTAAACGACTGGTTGTGGGTACGATTCATACTCGAGGAGTGGAAATATTTAATATTTCCATTTCCTTCACTCTGGTATCCGAGGCAAAGCGCGGCGTTAAGTTCCGCCACTTAACACGCAATGCTTCCGAATTCGGCGTAAAGTGGAGAACGGAGTGTTTTAACACTAGGTTCCCTCTAAAGAAAAAAATAAATGAGTTAAATATCAGTATTCCTTCGAGAAAGTATTGTATTATAAATACTTAAGGTTAAAGTACCGTTTAGAATATATAAATTATTAATATACATTGTTTATTGCACATATTATATATTTTGCCATTGTATTAGAAAATACCAACTTCCTACTTTACGCTTGACATGTTTTAGAGAGAATCTAGTGTCAATATATTCCGTTCCGATATAGAGACATGTTAAACACCAGAAGAAAACGGAAAAATATAAAATAATTTTAATGTAATAAGTAGAAATCGAACCCACTACCTTCACGTTTACACTCAGACATTATCTCCCCTAAATTAGACATTCTGTTCAAATATAACAACACAACATATGCGCTCGCGCAGCTTCAATATTAACAGAAAATTCGCGATAGGCATAAAAGTTTAAAAAATTCCAAGGAACAAGTTTAACTGACAATTAAGCACATTTTGATAAAACTATATAAAATTTTATAAACTTTTTACATATCAACACACACTGAATTTCAATTATTTTTTATTATTAATTTAAAAAATAATATTAATAATAATATATATATTTAAATACCTGATTTCTTATAGTGTTCCGCATTTCGATACAACCGTTCCAAACGAGATATGGGGATAAACTAAACTATGTATAATACAAACGTTGTGATGCCCACGCGTTTGTATTATAAATGCATTGTGTGTCATACATCGCTTGCCAAATGCCGATGTAATGAGTGTTCACGGGTACACAGCCAACAGTGGATGTGACGCAATGGAACAAGTACTAATGTAGAAATGCGCAGGAGTTAACTGACTCGTTATGTGACTTGGGTTTATTTCTTCTTGTTTTTCGATTATTTTTTTTATTAAATTTGTATTTTTTGAAGTGAAGGAGAGCGCTTGTATGGAGGTGTAATGGGTTTTGGTTCGATTCCGAGTCAGGTATATTATCATATTTTTTTTTTATTTAATTATTATTTGAGAAACATACAGTATATATAGTATAACTTAGATGTAAATATAAATAATATACACACAAATAAAGTTTACACTTAAAACTGAGCAAATAATAGAGCAGAGCAAACATCAAACATTAATCCATATTTATATTATAAATATGAATGTCTGTCTGTTTGTCTGTCACGCTTTCAAGGCTAATCTACCGGTCCGATTTGGATGAAATTTAGAAGGAAAGTAGTAAAAATTACTGGGTCAAACATAGGCTACTTATTTTTTCAAAAATCGACCTCTAAAGGGTTGAAATAGGGGATGAAAGTTATAGTATAAGTAAACCGCTTGACCGATTGTAATAAATTTTGACATAAATATAGTTGATAATCCAAGGTTAAACATAGGCTACTTTATTTTTCAAAAATCCACCCCCGAGTGTTGCAATATAACGAAACAGCTATGTAGTTCACGCGGCGAAGCTGCGAGCGGGCCGCTAGTAAATAATAAATGACAGATAATAAATTACTATAACGATTAAGGCATATTTA
Organism: Dryas iulia moderata; assembly: GCA_019049465.1. Lineage (NCBI taxonomy): Eukaryota > Metazoa > Arthropoda > Insecta > Lepidoptera > Nymphalidae > Dryas > Dryas iulia. The sequence goes on along the minus strand of CM032415.1, from coordinate 1,058,383 downwards.
AAATAGTAATGAATAAAAATATATAATATAATATAAATATATAATATATAATATAAATATATAATATAAATATAATCAAAAATAAGAATAAAAATTTAAGTGATGGAACTTAACGCCTTGACGAGAGCGAAGAATAGAAATATTTAATATTTCCACTTCTCGAGTGTCTCGACTATATTTTTCTTACCATTCTTTCGACCACGTTCTTTTTTTTTTAAGTTAAGTGGAACTACAAATAGCTATAATAATAATAAATAATGCTTCATGTCTATCCCCGTATACCATATAGTAGTCAGAGAGAACCAAGTGTCAAGACACTCCGTCCCCTACTTTCCGCCGAATTCAGAAGACATTGTGTGTTAAGTTGCGGAACTCAACGCCGCGCTTTGTCCTAGGTACAAGCGACAAAGAAAATAATATATTATCATACCCTCAAGTGGGAGTTGAACCCAGAATCATCTACTTAACAGTCACACGTTTTCCCACTCAGTGTAATAAATAATATAACATACATACTGAAAATAAAAATTACTAATAAACAGACCAACTCAAAGATTTTTTATATACGCGATGACGAAGGCGGGGGCGAATTTGACACCATATGTATGTGAAATTTGCGTCAAACGCAAACAAAAATATACTTTAAAGGAATAACGTTAAGATCGAAAGTCGATTGTTGAGTGATAAATAAACATTCATGACTAATATTTAAATTGTACGCAGACGTTTCATTTACAGTGTATTCAATTTTTCTTTATTTGGATTCATTGATTTAGTATCGCTTCACGCTTTATCACGCATAGTTAGAGGGGACTTAGTGTTTAGACACTCCGTTTTGCACTTTCCGACCAAAATTGCGTGTTGAGTGGCGGAACTCAATGTCGAGCTTAATCTTAGGTATCAGAGCCGAGAAATGCAAAACAAAAAAATATAATCATGCCTACTTATTTAATATACATCACATTTAAATCCTGTCAAAAATTTAATTGTAAAAATTTTAAACAAGTTCAATATTAAAAATATGTTTGTTTGATTTCAAGTTCTTTGGATAATTCTAGAATATATGAATATCACTTGAAAATCAGAGATGAACTTGGCGATGTCTTATTAAATCTTAAGAGAACAGATTTCTAATTCATAAAATAACATTGAGAACAAAATTATTAGAAAATAACTGTTTAAAATAAAGATTGAAACTTCAATTTATGCAAGCGTAATTTATGCAGTAGCAGTATAAAACGATCTTTATTTCTTAGCTCTGGTGTTTAAGACAAAGCGCAGCGTTGAGTTCCGCAATTCAGCGTGCATTCTCTCGATTTTAGGCGGAGAGTGGAAGACTGTCTCGCAATGCGAAAAAAAGCATGAAACAGCTTTTTTATTTTTTTAAGAAAATAGAATTCTACATGTTAAAAAAATATATAGGATAATATTTATATAAAATTACTGTTTCAAATAATTAGCTGACAAAGCTGGGAGCGGGTCAGATAATACGAGTATATGAATAATAACGCCAAAGTATAAAATAGAAAAAATAAACAATCCCACATAGAAGGTAAGTCAGAGAGGACCTAGTGTCAAAACACTCCACCCTCCTCTCTCCGCCTAAAATCGCGATTTGTCTTTCGTGCCAGAGTGAAGAAATGAAAATTTTCTTTTATTTTCCCTATTGGAAATCGAATTCACAAACATCGGTGTTACAGTCAGACGCTGTTCCACTGCGCCACGAGGGCGTCAACTATGAAACGATCCAAATATATGCACCGAACGGTAAATGAACCTGTAACCTTCAGTTATTAGTAGCACTAGTCAACAAAGGTCATAACGTCTATTCTTAGTTCTTGCATATTTTAGAGTTACTCCTGAGAATTTATTTTAGCAACCTTACATAACTCATAAAAGGAAAAATTTGTACAGGCGTCGTTTCATATAGCTTTTGTACTTATAATTTATGTTCGTAAATAGATATAAATAAATATAAATTTATGTAAATAGATATAAAAAAATATAAATGCATGTAAATATGGTGCCAGTCGTGGCGCAGAAAGTGTGACTGTAAAGCGTCTGGTTGTGGGTTCGATTCCCACTCGAGGCGTGGAAATATTTAATATGTCCATTTTCTTCACTTTGGTGTCGAGGCAAAACGCGGCGTTAAGTTCCAGCAGGTGGGGAAAAGTGGGGAACGGAGTGTCTTAACACTAGGCTCCCGCTCCTACCCGATACAGCGTGAAGCTAAAAAAAAATATGTATAAAAAACTCTAATCGTAATTTTATTTTATCGTAAATAGAAGCAAAAGTAGTATATTCTTTTATTTGTATTTAAAATAGCTAATGTTTTAGTCAATATTTTTGTTTGAAAACGTTTCATTTGACTGCTATTTACTATATTAATTACGGAGCTGCCAATATTTGAACTATAAATAATTTATCAATAAATAAAATATATTTGGGGCAATAATGGCACACTATGACTGCGTTGGACTGTAATCGCGATTGGTTCTGGATTCGATTTCGACTCGGTGGACCAATCACCGCTGTCTGAATAGCAGGGTAAGTAAAAAGACGTAGTGTCAAGACACTCCGTTCTCCACTTTTAGCCTGATTTCATCATATTAAGTTTTGATTGACGGTATTCAACTGTTGGAATTGAACCCATAGTCATCGCATATAGAGTTAGAACTCGTCCCACTGCGGAAGGTAGCCACGATTCTTAAATATTGTTAAGTATAAAGAGAGGAATAAAAATATTTTAATAATATAGTTTTGGTATTTTTTCACAGTGTTTAAATCAAGTCTTTTCAAAAAATAAATCAAAAAATATATGAAAATAGTCAACAAAAATCAAAGAAAATGTGAATTTTAAGGCTTAACAGTTGAAGTACTAGAAATCTCTCTTCACCAAATACATATATAAAATTGAGAAAATCCGTAAATGCTATATGCATTACCTTCATCCATTCGTGTTTCAACGTGATAACGATCGCGACGTATAAAGACGTAATTTGAAAAACAAACCTTCGGATATTGAAAATTAAGTATAAATATATATTATATTGTGGCCAGTCGTGGCCCAGTGGCACGAGCGTGTGAAACCTAGTGTTAAGACACTCCGTTGTGGGGAACGGAGTGTCTCCAGAATTTTCCTCCAGGCAGAAAATGGGTTTTCTGCCAAATTCTGGACGCATTGCGCGTTATATGGCGAAACTGAACGCCATGCTTTTACCTCGGCACCAGAGCGAAGAAAATAGAAATATTAAATATTTCCATTCCTCGAATGGGAATCGAATCCACAACCAGTCGCGTTAACAGTCACACTTTGTGCCCACAAGCTCGAACTGACCACTTCGAATGTATTTCAATGTACTCTATTTTCCATTTAGTAAGAAATTCTTTAAGTAACATTTTTGACAGTCAGCATTTTTAGTCTAAAAAGATTTTTAAGAAAGCGTCGTCGGAATGGGCACTCGGGGAAATTTCATATTTATAATGCATCTATTGCTGTCCTGTTATACAATATACGGTATTGGGTACATTTACATTGTATTCAATGTTTATAAAATGGCGAATATTGAATAACGGGGGGTGGCAGAATATTTTTACTGTTTGACCACAGATATGTCTATTTTTTTTAGCTACACGCTGTATCCCTTGCGGGGTAGTCAGAGAGAACGGAGCGCCAAACGCTACGGTCCCTGTTCTTTCGTCTCGTCCACTGATCAACCTCTTCATACACGCCCTCCGTGGGGTCCTCATGCTTTTTAACCTTCCTCCAGTATCGTTGACATTGTGTTTTCGAAGGTCAACCGAGGTGTCCCCCTGCCTCTATATATCTAAATATAAATAAATAACAAAAAATAAATATAGATGAGTCAATTTTTTAAAGTTTTATATACAGTAAACATATTATCAGAAAACGTATAGATAAAGACGAACAACAATATCTTCCATCATAATTGACTAGGTTAATTGGGTGCTCGGAATGGACCCAATAGGTACGTTTCCTAAATTTTCCCCTGAGTGCAAATTGAACCCACTACCGTTGTGTTTTCACAACGGTTCGTTCGTTTGAGAGGTACGATGCCATAGACAGACACACAAAACTTCAACGTTAAGCTTTTTGCATCAGGGGTTAAAGATAAATATTTATTCTATCGCATTCCTCTTTAAAGTTGATATTCACTTAGTTAATACTAATTTGAAAAAAATAATACAATGAAACATGCACAGGCCATCGTGGCGTACTGGGACAACGTTTGACTTAGTCATGGCTTTAATTTCTAGTTGAGGGACTGGTTATATTTAAGTAGTTTTTTCATGTCTTCGCTTTGGTACCTAAGATAAAGCGCACTAAGTTCCGCCATTTGACACGCAATGTCATAACTTCAGGCAGAAAGTAGAAAACGAAGTGTCTTAACACTATATTCTCTCTGGCTACCCTGCTATTAGTAAAATAGATAAACCTGACATGACCGTAAACAAGCGAATATTATCCCAACTTAACACTTTAATATTCGCATAAATTTAATTACAAAATTAATTCTACCGTCCGTTTAATGACGTCCAAAACCGAAACCAATTTACAGCCACCAATTTATTGGTCACCAATATTCAATTATCATAATAATGTTTTAATATGAATATCATATTTCCATTTTCTTCGCTCTGGTGTCGAGGTAAAGCGCGGCGTTATGTTCCGCCACTTAACACGCAAGCCTCCGAATTCGGCGGAAAGTGGGGAACGGAGTGTCTTAACACTAGGTTCCCTCTGCCTACCCTGCTATGTGCGGGATACAGCGTGAAGCTAAAAAAAATATGAACATAACGTCATCAGCCCATACATTTGTAAGGATTTAATCCTAAAACGTTGGAGCAATTTCCGTTATAGAAAGGAATTTGCAGTGCAATTTCATAACGTTGAAACCTTTGAAGAGATAAATTGATTTGGTATAGGTTGTGTTTATTTAGTAATGTAATATTGAGGGAAGTCGTTGCGCAGAGGTATAAAGTGTGATAGGTTATGGATTTGATTCTCGTGGAATGGAATTTTTTATTATTTTCGTTTTCTTCGCTCTGGTGTCAAGGAACTTAACGCCGTGCTTTACCTCGACACCAGAGCGAAGAAAATGGAAATATAATTTCCACTCCTCGAGTGAGAATCGAACCCACAACCAGTCGTTTACAGTCACGCTTGTGCCACTGGGCCACGACTGGTCATATAGTAGTATGGGAAGTAGTATAGAAATAATATATAAAATGTTAACAAGCCCTTCCACACTTTATTTTAATAATCAAATAAAAAAAACTTTCTAAAATAAAGATAAATTTTAATTGCAAAGTACATCAATAAAAATACTTAAAATACTTTCTAATCAACAAGAACCCAATTCGGCGGTGCGTGGGAAACGGAGTGTCTTAACACTAGGTTCCCTCTGCCTACCCTGCTGTGTGCGGGATACAGCGTGAAGCTAATCAACAACAACCTAATTGAAATACATAATACTAGCAAGAAATGCAACAGATGCATATTGTACGTAGAAGTAAAATCACTCCCCTTTCAATCCCAGCCTCCCATTGCAACGTTTGATCTCGTCGAGATCAACCAGATTTGCAGGTAGATTACTATTGTTATTGACTGCGTTCTACTTCATTTGATATGACAGATTACATACGAGTGCAATGTATGAGGATTACACGGATGTCTTAAAATTTTTATTGAAGAATTTTGTGTGGAATTTTTGTATATTTTGTTAAGATATACAAATGTTACGTTTTCTCTAATTATAATCTTTTTGAGCGTGTAAGCGTGCGGGGTCCAGTCGTGGCGCAGTGGCACGAAGTGTGAGTGTAAAGGGATTGGTCGTGGGCTCGATTCCCACTCGTGGGGTGGATATATTTAATATTTCTATTTCCTTCGCTCTGGTATCTGATGCAAAGCGCGGCGTTAACTTCCGCCACTTAACACCCAATGCCTCCAAATTCGGTGGAAAGTAGGCAATGGAGTGTCTTAACATTAGGTTCCCTCTGCCTACCCTGCTATGTGCGCGATACAGCGTGAAGCAAAAAAAAACCTAATGTCAAGACACTTTATCCTCCATTTTCTGTCCAAAATCAAGACATTGCAGAAACATTTCGAGTTAAGTTGCGTAACTTAACGCCGCATTTTTTCTTTGGTACCAGAGCGAAGCATTGATAGTTAAAATATGATCATTCCCCCGAATGAGAATCGAACCCACAACCATCGTTTACAGTCAGACGTTAGCCGACTGCACCACGAAGGCCTCGATGGCTTATAATATTACTGTGAAATCGTTATTAGTTTAACTATGCGCGAAAGCCGCAGACGGTAGACTGGACTGGAGTATTTCGCCTATATTATAACGCCTATATATTGAGCTCCTCAATCGATACTCGAGTTTCAATGCGCTTCCCTAAAATATATTTGTTTTTATTAGCAAAGCGCGGCGTTAAGTTCCGCCAATTAGCATGCAATGTCTTGATTTAAGAAGCTGCTTTTGTTCTCATTGTTTAATATCAGTATTAATGTGTACTGTTTGTTTTATAATATCATAAATATATTATTGGTCGACTATTTTTATAACTGTCTTGTGTTGTTATTTCTATTTCTGTTCGAGTATTTTAAAGTGGTTTTAATTTTACTATATACATATATGATATATCATCAACAGTACATTCATATATTTTGCCGTTTTTTTTATTGTTGAGTGAAGGAGGCAATCAAACAGAAGAATCACCTGATGGTAAGTGGTTACCTTCGCCTATGGACATCCACAACGCCAGAAGAGTTGCGTTGCCGACCTTGGGGATGAAGGAGGGAAGGAGGAATTAGGATGGGGATGGTGGGAATAGGGAGAGCTGGCTTACATGCCATCGAACCGGAGCACATCAACAGATCTTTGACGGTTTGACTTTGACATGATAGTTGTCGCGAGCCAGTCGGAGAACGGATCTCATACCTCCAAGCTGTTGGATTACTCGCCTTCTACGGGACGCTACCCATTGGCAGAGGGGAATTGTATTCTTAACTTTAATTATAATCATTTATCCCAGTGGAAATGGAACCTACAACCGTTACAATCAAAAGTCAAGCGTAGTCACACTGCGCCATGACGGCTTTATTATAGTATATTCAAATTCAAGACATCCTTTATTCAAATAAACTTTTGCAAGCACTTTTGAATTATGGAATGAGCATAAAGCTACCACTAGCTCGGATGGCGCTGCTGAAACAAACCGCAGAGAAACTCAACAGTTGCTCTTTACAAATGTAAAAGTTGCAATTTTATTATTTAATACAAGGATATGCAGAATGTAACATCACACTTTTTCCATATAGGAAGGTAGTTAGATATATGAACTTAATATTAAGCATTCTTATTTTTCTTTAGATTCGGCCTGAAATCGATACTTTGGGTAAGTAATAACGTAACTTAACGCAGCACTTTGTCTTAAGTATCAAAGCGAAAAAATTAAAATAATTAACAACATATTAGTGGCACAAAGTGTGACTCTAAAGCGATTGGTTGTGGGTGCGATTCCCACTCGAGGAGTGGTAATATTTAATATTTCCACTTTCTTCGCTCTGGTGTCGAGGTAAAGCGCGGCGTTAAGCTCCGCCACTTAACACGCAATGCCTCCGAATTCGGTAGAAAGTGGGGAACGGAGTGTATTAACACTAGGTTCGTTCTGCCTACCATGCTGTGTATGGGATACAGCGCGAAGCAAAGAAAAAAAAAATAAGGACTTACAACCATCTTATATTTTTGTTAACATTGTATGCAATTTTAAAATACACGAAAACCACATTAATACTGTTTTTCAAACAAAAATAAAGCTAATAAGTGAATATTTCAACTCTGCGGTGGCCATTTCTAGTTGAACTTGATATACAATTTCAACTTGACGTGAGCAAATTAATTCAGTTAGTACATTCTGAATGCGTTTCGACGAACCCTAGCTTTTCGGGTACTGTCATATTAGCTCCATACATTGCTGTTAATCCTTTGTCTCATTTAGTGATGGGAATGAAGCCTAAATGGAGATTAAGATAATATTATTCTAAATTTTTTAATAATTTATTTTTGTTTTGTTAAGTTTCTCCACTTATCACATAATGTCACCGAATTTGGCGGTCGTGGGGAACGGAGTGTCTTAACACTAGGTTGCCTCTGTCTACCCTGCTGTGTGCGGGATACAGCGTGAAGTTAAGAAAAAAAACCTAATTTTATAGTCAAAGTAAATGTAACACAGGGCAGGCAAATAGTAGGCAGGATGTGATACATCATACAAGATTAAGAGTTTAATGTCAAGACATTTACCTGTTTTCAGAGTTATAGCGTGTTAGGTGACGGAACACGACGCTGCAATTTCTCTTACCAGAACGGGGACATGAAAATAATTTATAAAATGCAATTCGTCGACTAGCTAAAGGTTTAGAATTCACAAGTAGGTATATACTTTTGCTTCACGCTGTATCCCGCACACAGCAGGCAGAGGGAACCTAGTGTTAAGACACTCCGTTCCCCACTTTCCGCCGAATTCGGGGGCCTGCGTGTTAAGTGAACTTAACGCCGCGCTTTACCTCGATATATATAGTTTATGTTAAGTATACGCACATACATTATATGTACTTCATTTTTTCACCATGATGATATTTTTCTATCGATAGATCATATATCTAAGTCTAATTTTTATCTCCGATGGTGAAGACTTCTGTGGCATATTAAACTAGGAACCGCCTCTTTGCTCTGCATGGTGGAGAAGAGCTGAGCGAAGTACATATTTAATGTTATTGTATGTTAATAAAGTTTGAAAAGCAAACACTTAACACTAACAACACTTTAAAACGTTCCACAGCCTAAGTCTATGACCACTTTTTGACCATTTAATTACCATTTATTCAAAAACTACAATTACAATTGTCACCAAAAAAACTTCACAGCACACAAGACACTGTGGTCGATATCCCTTACTGTGCCAAATTTCAGAGGTCTACTACAAATAGTCCAGGAAGACTTAAACCACAACGAAACACACTCTTGACCAGAAGATCTTCGCTTTGCCGAGCTCAATAACATATTTATTTAAAGACAATTTGTACATAGATATAGCTAACTATTTATTTAATTACTTATTTTACCTAAAAGCACAAAATTGAAATAAATAATCTCAAAAAGTAGCTTAACTTTAATCGTTTTCAACCATTGTCATAAATTTTGTTTTCTTTTTTCTTTATCTTCACGCTGTTTCTCGCATATAGCAGAGAAGACAAAGGGAACATAGTGTTAAGACACTCCGTTCCCTACTTTCCGCCGAATTTGGAGGCATTGCCTGTTAAGTGGCGGAACTCAACGCCGCGCTTTACCTCGACACCAGAGCGAAGAAAATGGAAATATTAAATATTTCCACTCCTCGAGTGGGAATCGAACCCACAACCAGTCGTTTACAGTCACACGCTTGTGCCACTACGCCATGACTGGCCACATTGTCATAATTAGCAGGGATGTAATTCGCTTTTTAAGGAACAACATTTCGATTTCGATTAGAAAGTGGAGTAAGGAGTGCCATAACGTTAGGTTCTTTCTGGCTAAGAAACGTTAAAATGCTTTTTTTAATTATATATTGCTTCACGCTTTATCCCGTATAGCAAAGTAGTCGTAGAAAACCTAGTGTCAAAGACCCTTCGAGTTTGAGTTTGCCCCTGAAATTTAGACATTACCATTTTGAGTAGCTGAATAAATGAAATTTATTTTAATGTAATTATAATAAATTAATTTAAAGAATCGAACCCACAACCTATTTGGATTACAGTTAGTTACTGTACTTTCTACTATGTACAAAGCTTTTCGTTGCCTAGCCCAGTGACAGAATGACAGTTGAAAAAGTGACGTCTAAATATCGTTTGAAGGCAAAACCCTCTAGTTAATACATACCAAAACATTAATTATTAAAATTTACATAAGATAAATACGTAATAATATACTTATTTGTTTAAAGAAAATCGAAAAACTTACATTAAATAAATAAAATTAGTATTCGTTTGTAATAACTGATATTACTAAATGAATATGTATATAAACGGTACATATACTAAAACAACATTTTTTTAATTTTTTATCTGTCTACCTGTCTTGTTTCGGCTAATCTTTGAAAAGACTAGACCGAATTTAGCGGGACTTACAATGGCTGATAGCTCTATAAATAAGGAGTAACTTAGGCTGATATTATTCTAGAATAACTTGTTTTAGCACAGCTCGTTTAGGTGTCGAGGTAAAGCGCGACGTTAATTTCCGCCACTTAACCTGCAATGCCTCCGAATTCGACGGAAAGTGGGGAACAGAGTGTCTTAACACTAGTTTCCTCTGTCTACCCTGCTGTGTGCGGGATACAGCGTGAAGCTAAAAAAAAAAATATTAAAATATATGTTTTAAAATATTAATCGACAAGTCCATGCGTACATCACTAGCGCATACATTATTATATTACATCAATTATTGAATCCTCTCTAGACGTGGATTCGCAGAAATCCTATTTTGATACAAACATTTTGTCGAAATTACATGATTTGTATAATATCTTTACGTTAATAATTTGAAATATAGAGTATATTTTTTATTTACAGCTTTACGCTTAGCGGGTAGTCAGGGAAAGCGGGTAGTCAGGGAAAGCGGGTAGTCAGGGAAAGCGGGTAGTCAGTGAAAGCGGGTAGTCGGGAAAACCTAGTGACAAGACTCTCCGTCCCCCACTTAAAGCCTAGATAATACCGTGTTGAGTGGTGGAATTTTCGGAAACGGCGCGGGTTCGAGTCCCATTTTGTTTAAATTATTTTTTTTTTGTATGTTTTATTTTTAATATTTTCATATTCTAAGTGTAGGCAAGGTAAATGGTATAATTTTAAAATAACAAAACTTTATTTTTATCATAATAATTGATAAATATCTGATTTCGATGAACCAGTTGAGCCTGAATTGATTTTATTGTTTTTTTTTTACATCTTCACGCTACGAAAAATGAAGATGAAGAGTGGTGAAATGGAGAAATTACAATAATTAAAATAAGCCTCAAGCGGAAATCGAACCCACAACCAATCGTATTTACGGTCAAACATCCCACAACGCCACGATAACCACATTTCATTCAATACTAGTTAAGATTTAGATAAAGTTCAATAAATTACATGCGATAAAAATGATCAAATCCGACATAAACATTTCCTTAGTAAATTTAATCGGAGAATAGAGAGATTCTAGTTCCGTCATTATTATAGAAGGAAAACTGAGACACTATTTTTTTTTACCTTCACGCTGTATCCCGCACACAGCAGGGTAGGCAAAGGGAACCTAGTGTTAAGACACTCCGTTCCCCACTTTTTTTACCTTAGTTATATGGCAGATTTTTTCTATAGCACCCAAATTAACTACCCTTTATATTCAGAATTACAATTTGCAATTTTATGGGGATGTTCTCCTAATAGCCATGACTGATTTTCTTTTTTTTTTTTAGCTTCACGCTGTATCCCGCACATAGCAGGGTAAGCAGAGGGAACTTAGTGTTAAGACACTCAGTTCCCCACGCACCGCCGAGTGTTAAGTGGCGGAACTTAACGCCGCGCCCCAACACCAGAGCGAAGAAAATTCTATAGCACCCATATTAACTATCCTTTATATGCAGAATTACAATTTGCAATTTATATGGGGGTGTTCTCGTAATAGCCATGGCTGATCCCCCTCCAATTAGAGAAATCAGATACATCTTTAGTACCAGTCTACTGTGGTGCGTTTAGACTGCGCCCGGCCGAAGACGTAATTGGTTATGATCGATTTCCACTAGGGGAATGAATATATCTAAATTATGTTATTTTATCCTGTTTAGCAGGATAGGCAGTGGGCACTTTCCGCCGAATTCGGAGGCATTGCGTGTTAAGTTGCGGAACTTAACGCCGCGCTTAACCTCTGACTAGGTTCCCTCTGCCTACCCTGCTGCGTGCGGGATACAGCGTGAAGCTAATTCTGTTTAGTGACAAACTCCATCTTGATTGCAGGCGAAAAGAAGAGAGTGGAGTGTTTTAGCACTAGATTCTTTCAGAACCCGTCAAAAAGCGTGAAGCGAGTTTCAAAGTTAATCGGAATGTAAGAAGTAGTTGAAAATCTTATATTATAAATGAAAATAGACTTGTAAGACTTTTCTAGACTTGATTTAGATTAATTATTAATTTAGATTAAACACTGTGCAAATATTGTAATTGCATAAAACTGGTTTTATTGCCAAAATGACCAAAGAATATTTTCTTGTAAATCTTGTAAATCTATCAATTTTCTTTTAAAAATGTAATTTTAGGTTTTTTTTAAACTAATTACTTTATTAAAATGAACATGTAAATAATAATATACTGTTTGTGACAAACGTTTCTTTTGTTTTCTCTTTTCAATTAAATATTATACCTATTATAATTACGGCGTTAAGTTCCGCCACTTAACACGCAATGCCTCCGAATTCGGCTGAAAGTGGGGAACGGAGTATCTTAACACTAAGTTCCTTCTGCCTACCCTGCTTTGTGCGGGATACAGCGTGAAGCTAAAAAAAAATATTACAAAAACGAAAATAACGTATTATTATAAATTTTAATAATAGATTGGAATTAAATAATTTATAGGAAAGATTGAAATATAGAGGTTTCGCCATTACCTATCTCCAATTGTCCGCCGTCGGAACGTTTACTACACGCTTATTTGAAAACATAAATTAACAATGTTTAATATAATGTCTTAGACGTTTTAAATGTGATGACCACAAAATAACCTTCTTAAATTGATTTATAATTTACTTAAATTTACAAAGTTAAGTTAAGCGGCGTTAAGTTCCGCCACTTAACACGCAATGCCTCCAATTTCGGCGGAATGTGGGGAACGGAGTTTCTTAACACTAGCCCTCTGCTTACCTTGCTATGTGCGGGATACAGCGTGAAGCTAAAAAAAAAGTTACAAATTACAAATATGTATGGACCATATAGTGACCGTTATGGTGCAGTGGAACAGATTGGTTGTGGGTTCGACACATAAGAAGTACGAATCACAGCTTTGAGCTCCGTCCGTGAGGCTGTAAGAAAAAAATAATTAAAAAACATAAACATGCTTTTATTACCTTCAGTTGTATTTATCACCGTAAGATTAACTTTAGGAAAATTTTGCTATTTCAATCCACCTCTTGCAGTCTGATATCCTTGAAAATTGGTGCCCGTGTCCGGATTCAATAATAATGTGACATTATTATATTATATATCCTTACTAGGGTATTAAGAAATTATTTATTTACAATTCTTTCTCTCTTTTTAAAACAATTTATTTTATTTTATTAATATATTTTAAACAAAAACTACACAACTGATTCATTATTGCAATAATTTAAAAAAAGTCATAAAAATGAAGTTCTTGTTAAATTAATTGTAATTTTAACATTATTCAAAACGCAGCGTTGAGTTCCGTCACTTTACACGGAAAATGTCTCGACTTTTCGCGGAAAGTGGAGGACGGAGTGTCTTAACACTAGGTTCTCTCTGACTACCCCGCTATACAGGAATAAGCGTGAAGTTGCTTTTGTGTCATTATTAAAATTTCAGTACATCTAATATTCAGAAGTCAGGGATTTTATCATTTCTTTGAGTAATGAGAAAATGACAACTTTAGGAAGCTTCCTATCGCTCTACTCTATAAAGTTGGATTTATCAGCCGATATGATAGGTATACTAGCTACGCAATACCAGTAAAAAGTTTGTAAGCACTCACAATGCTTAGAATTATTTACTAAAAATTAAATTATATATCGGGAATCTGCTTAAAAAAAATATTTATAAGTATATATTATATTATAAATGCGAAAGTCTGTGTGTTTGTCTGTCATGCTTTCACGGCTAATCTACCGGTCCGATTTGGATGAAATTTAGAATGAAAGTAGTAAATAACTATGAGTCTAACATAGGTTACTTATTTTTTCAAAAATTAACCGCTAAAGGGTTAAAATAGGGAATATAAGCTTATATGAAAAAACTAAACCGCTTGACCGATTGTAATAAATTTTGGAATAAATATAGGAAGGTCAAACATAGGCTACCTTATTTTTCAAAAATCCACCCCCGAGGGTTGCAACGTAACGAAACAATTATTCAGTCCACGCGGCAAAGCCGCGAGCGGGCCGCTAGGAAGTATATATTTATATAGACAGTTTAGGGTCAGTCGTGGTCCAGTGGCACAAGCGTGTAACTGTACACGACTGGTTGTGGGTTCGATTCCCACTCGAGGAGTGGAAATATTTTATATTTCCATTTTCTTCGCTCTTGTGTCGCGGCAAAGGCTGGGGTTAAGTTCCGCCACTTAACACGCAATGCCTCCAAATTCGGCGGAAAGTGGAGAATGTCGGAAAGTAGTCGTCTTAACACTAGGTTCCCTCTGCTTACCCTGCTGTATGTGGGATATCTTCCACTTTCCGCATTAAATCGACATATTGCTCGTTGAGTGGCGGAACTAAACGCTGCGAAGTCGTATTACTTATTAGTGCCTACAGTTGTTCGGTAAACTATTACTTAAGTCAAAATAACGATAAATGTTCAAATTATGCAAACAAAATCAGTTAGAATATGTTATTATAAGGGTATAATTGATATAATTTAATTAATTCGTTGGAAGATAGTAAATATAAATTGGCAAACTAGTTGCCCGCCGTCGGAACGTTTAATGTCTGTTTATTTGGTTAAAGCACATTTGCAAAGGGTTTTAAACTCTAATATACATATATAAATAATTAATCTATACTTATATTATAAATGCGAATGTCTGTGTGTTTGTCTGTCACGCTTTCACGGCTAACCTACCGGTCCGATTTGGATGAAATTTAAAATGAAAGTAGTATAGTAGTAGGTGTAGGGTAAAACTAGGTAAAACGCCCCAATTGACAAAACGCCCCACAGCCATAGCAGGCACATTAAGAAAGCTAGATGATACACGTATTGCACGGAGTGTAGCCATAAGTTGATAAACAACATAGCTAATGTGCACGTGTGGTTTATTACGCTCCCTTAAAAAATATTAATAAATTTAGTGTTTCAGTGAAGTTACAATTTGTGGTAAGTTGCAAACATTTTTTTATATTTTAATACTCATTAAATTTAAGTTAAATTGATATTAACTGTTGAAAATACACATAAATACACTTTATTATAAATGTTCGTTAAACGTGAAAACTTCGAAATTGAGGCTTTTTTCTTGATAGGGCGTTTTAAAAAGCAAAATTTGCAATACGCCCCACAGCATGTTTTTTAAAATGCCCCCGTACCGAAATTACATAGATACCAATTTATATTGTATTTTAATTACAGAGTATGTCTCTTAAATATAAACGCAAGACTCTTCGAGCTTCTTGGAGGCAATGCGATCTGTATGAAGTAAAAAAATGGGAGAGAATGAAGCTTCAAAGCACTTCAAAGTTCCATCTTTGAGAAGCACCTTAAAACTGTTCGGATATGGACATAAATAAAAGCGTTGAATGTACAGAAAATTACTACATAACAAAGTTTTCTGAAGACTGGATTCAAGTTTGACACGTTCAGGGTTGTTTGTGTAACAACTATGGGCAGAAAGCTGAGAGAGAAGCTGTTAAAAGCAGCAAGATTTGATTTTATTCTATTCAACTATTTTATGATGATTTTAATTTGGTTTATGTCAAAGTTAATTGAAAAGACTGTTATGTTAATCATTAATTTAGAAGACTGGTGTTTTTTATTGTTACAACTTTTCTTTTAATTAATTACTTACAAATGAAAATGTTTTTTTTTTATTTAGAGTTTTTAAGGACTTTTAAGTCTTGCCTTACATTTGTGTTATGTTTGTAAGTTATTAAACTATTGATATATTGTGTTTTTTTACGTTTTGGATAAAATTTAGGTATGGACATATATGAGGACATTTTAAATTGCATGGGGTATTTTATAATACAAAACGAGGCGTATTAGGTAACATGTACCTGATAAAACGCCCCACTCCATGACTGCAAAAAAATTGAAATAGATCTTTAACCATCGTTCCAATTACATTAAGGTTTTGTAAAATTATTGTTAACGAACCAATTAACGTCCAGGAATAAAAGAAATAATTAAATCTATGATTATTTGGGTTTTATTGAAGGTTAAAAAAAAGTGGGGCGTATTACCAAGTTTTACCCTATTGTAGAAATGACTAGGTCTAACACAGGCTACAAATTTTTTCAAAAATCAATCTATAAAGGGTTGAAATAGGGGATGAAAGCTTATATGAATAATCTAAACCGCTTTAACTTTTTACCGCTTTATGAATTTTGGCATAAATATAGTTGATAATCTAAGCTTAAACATAGACTACTTTAATTTTAATAATACGCCTCCCAGGGTTGCAATATAACGAAATAATTCACGCGGCGAAACCGCGAGCGGGCCGCTAGTTATTATATAATTATGATAACTTTACCCTTTTATCCGCATAGCAGGTAGTCAAATAGATGATAGTGTCAAAACACTACGTTCTTCGTTTTCCATCCTAAATCTAGACGACTAGTGGCGGAACTCAACGCCGCACTTCATCTTACTAGAGCAGGGGAATGAGAACTTCACCAATTGGCTTCTAACTGTAAACGATGATTGTCGATTTGATTCTCGGAAGAATGATTATATTTAAACTATTTCCATTTTTCTGCTTTTGTATTTAAAAAAAATAAAGAGCGACGTTTGAATTCTTCTACTTACTTAACCTGATAACTCAATTTCGGGATAACTAACTAACTAACTAACTGATAACTCAAAAGTGGAGAACCGAGTATTGATTCCAAGTTCTTTCTGGCTATGCGGGATAAACGTGAATCTGAAAACATTATATATGTTTGTTAGACCTGTTTTTATCAAGTATTTTTAAAAAAAAAACATACTTCAAAATATCTTTATTCAAATAGACTTTTGTAAGCACTTTTGAATCGTCAAATGTACATAAAGCTACCACCGACTCGGAAGGCAGTTCTGCTGAGAAGAGCCGGTCAGAAACTCAGCAGTTGCTCTTTTAATTTAAAAATTACAAAGATACTCCGTTCCCTACTTTCCGCCGAATTCGGAGGCATTGCGTGTTGTGTGGCAGAACTTAAAGCCGCGCTTTAACTCGGCACCAGAGCGAAGAAAATGGAAATATTAAATATTTCCACTCCTCGAGTGGGAATCGAACCCACAACCAGTCGTTTACAGTCACACGCTTGTGCCACTGCGCCACGACTGGCCACTAGTTTCGTTTTCAAACTAATTCTTATTTTCTTTTAAAAGGTTCTGATTTTCTTACGATCCATAGAAGCCCAACGCGCATTTATATATTTTAGTGAAATAGCAATAAAGAAGATAACAGTGCAAAATCTTGAAAAAAGTTGAAAAAGTTGAATTAAGGCTTTGGATATTTAACTATTATGTACAACTAATATTTAATGTAATTTTCAGTTATACGCTTTCCCTCGCTTAACAGACAACCTTAGTGTCAATACAATGTATTCTCTACTTTCCGCCAAAATCATTGAGTAAATAGAAATAAGTAACACTTTTCTTATTTTAATAAAAATATATAAATATAATATAATATATTATTGTAATAATAAACAAAAATAGCATATACTTATTTAATAATAATACTAAAAAGGATTCAAATAATTCCTTGAGAAAGTAGTAAATATAAATTCCCAAACTCCAGTTGTCCGCCGTCGGAACGTTTAATGTACCTACGCTTATTTGAAAACATAAGTTTACAAAATGTGTGACATTTTAACAAATAACTTCCTACGAGTATATAGTATTTTCAGCTTTCATTTTTTTTTTTTTTTACAGAGCTTAGTGTCATGACACTACGTTTTTTTAGTGTCCAAATGTTACTGGCAGGTTAAATAAATAATGATATAATATTAATACATTAAATTTTGAGTATCAGCAAGATCAGAGCAGAGAATCAAGTGAAATATATCTCTGTTCTTCATTTTTAAAAATATAAAAAAAAATGTTTCTTATGCCTAATTCAAAATAACTTGAAACAATCGAATTATCATTATTTTATCGAACCTATGATCCACAAAACCTTATTAAATTTCACCTTCACGCATTATCCCGCATAACAGAGAGCGTGAAGTCTCCTATCTCCACTTTCCACTCAAACCGAAGACAATGTCTTTAATAACAAAACTCACTTAACCCCTATAAATATTAAATATTAATAAAAAAATTACCAAATAAAAAAAAGTACATAAAAATTTCCCGTTTCCTGTAACAAAGAACAATGTAGAAATATATGGAGGGGGGTGGTACGTAGAGGTATGGGCGGTGCCTAGAAGGGTGGGGGGAGGCAAGGGGGTGCCGAGCCCGGGCTTTCCCTTCATTCCTCCGGCAGCGCTCAGACCGCTCGGACGTCTCTCAGTGAACCGGTCACAATAAATATGTAGTTTATGGTGAACAATATCAACTTTTCGTGATGCGATAGTGTCCCATCACATCCAGATGTCTCTCATCGTCAAGTTGAAACGCTTCAAAGTATTGAAATGTAAGAGTGAAAAGTTCGCGCGCATCGAGTTTAGAGGTATGTTGTGTTTTTTGTAGCTTTTTGTGTTTGTGTGTGTGTTTCTTTGGTTTTTTGTGTTTTTTTTGCGTGTATGTTTTTGTTCTGCTTGTTTTTTTTTTAATTGTGTTTTTATAATTTAATTTTGCATTTTTTGTTAAAAATAATTTTTGAATTAAATTAAGTGCCTTTTTGTTTAATTTCTTCTTAAATTTATGTTTATTTAATAATGTGTTTTGTATTTTTGCTCTTTTTTATTAAAAATTGTGTTTATTTAAATATATTATTTAAAATTTACCGTTTTTGTCTTATTTCTTTTTAAATTTATGTTTATTTAATTATGTATTTTGTTTTTTTTGTTTTTTCTATTCAAAAATGGTTTTTATTTAATTTTAAATGAAGTCCGGTTTTTTATTCAAATTTTTGTTCATTTAATAATATATTTTGTATTTTTGTATTTTTTATTCTTTTCTGTAAAAAATGTGTTTATTTTAATATATAATTTGAAATTAAATGATTTTTGTTTTATTTCTTCTCAAATGTATGTTTATTAAATTATATATTTTGTATTTCGTGCTTTTTATTTTTTTCTGTTAACAATTCTGCATATTTAAATATATAGTTTTAAATGAAGCGCTTTTTATTTAATTTCCTTTAAAATTTGTGTTTATTTAAATATATATTTTGAAATACGCGATTTGTTGTTTTATTTCTTTTTAAGCTAATGTTGATTTAAATCTGTTTTGTACTTTGAGTTTTCCGTTCCGTTCCGTTTCTTTTTAATTAGAGTTGTGAAAACTCCGTTTGGTTTTTTTTCTTTCAAAAATTTTGTTTATTTTAATATATATCTTAAATTTTTTTGTAATCTGTATTTTTTCATTTTAAATTTGTGTTTATTTGAATATATAATTTAAATTACATGTTTTTTGTTGTTTGTTAAACATACATTTTGTAACTTGCGTTTTCTGTTCTGTTCCGTTTCAATTTGTGTTTGTATATTTTAAAATTCGTTTTCGAAATTTTCTTTTATTAATAATGTTTATTTAAATGTATCCTCGTTAATTGAGGCCAGTTAATTGAGGCCAATTGAGGCCAGCTGTAAACGATTGGTTACACGTTGTGGGTTCGATTCCCACTCGAGGAATACAGCGTGAAGCTAAAAAAAAATCCTAGTTAACTGTATATTTCTTATCTTTACATATTTTATTTTAAAAGTTTTATTTTTCTCGTTTTGTTCATTAAATGTATATTTTGCAATTGCCGTCTTTTCTAAAGATTTTCAGTCTTTTCTAAAGATTTTCAGAGATATTTTTACAATATAGGATACTGTCAAAAGTCGTCTGTGTTTAAAATAATGCTACGCGAAAATCTGCCTCTTGAATTTATATATGTCTAATTTTTTATAATATATTATATATGCAATAGTATTGTATCGAATGTCCCATTAACCATGCAAAAATGTCATCGCGTGAAGCAAAGCGCAAAGCGATTTAAATACATGATAAAAATGTAACATGTACGTTTAAATGCATGAAAAAATATGAAGTTGCAACTTTTTAGTTTCACGCCTGATTCACATTTTCATAATGGGGTAGGTAGAGAAAATTTAAGATATATCGACCTTATCTTTCCGTTGTGGCCAGTCGTGGCCCAGTGGCACGAGCGTGTGTGACTGTAAAAAACTGGTTGTGGGTTCGATTCCCACTCGAGGAGTGGAAATATTTAATATTTCCATTTTCTTCGCCCTGGTGTCGAGGTAAAGCGCGGCGTTAAGTTCCGCCACTTAACTCCGAATTCGGTGGAAAGTGGGGAAATGAGTATCTTAATACTAGGTTTCCTCTGCCTACCCTGCTGTGTGCGGGATACAGTGTGAAGCTGAAGAAGCTTTCCGTTAATTTTTGAGCCATTAAATGTTAAGTTGCAGAAATAACCGTCGCGTTTTTCTAACAAAATTAGGAGCTGAAAAATTAAATAAAATCACAGTTCTGCTACTTTACGCTATTTTTTTTATCATTGGGCGTTAAGTGACGAAAGTAAGCACGAAGTTTGTCTTATGGGACCGGAACCTGAAAATTATTAAAGTATAATCATTCTGCTATGGGATCGAACCTACGATCGTCTTGTACAATCAAACGCTCTTCTATTGAGTGTCCATAATCTTCAGATGGTTTAATTATTTCGTAATAGAATACTGCCAACAACACAAATAAGTTGTAATAAAGCGTATAAGAATTTCGACGCAGCGGATAGTAGACCACATGGTTCAGCGGTAAGAGCGCTTGGACGGTATACAGGAGACCCGGGTTCGAATCCCGCTGCGTTGCGTATACGTTTTCTTTAAATGTCTTTTTCAAATTTTCTAAGTGTGGAATAACATTTAAAAAATGTTTAAGAATACAATACTATAATTGCTATGTATGGGTAACTATATTGCATAAGGAATATTGAGCATGGGAAACATGCATCTATAATATGCATACAAATAATATTTTTTTCATATTAATACACATAAAAGTAAAAAATAAATAAAACCGCAGAATCGACGAATAGAAAAATATCTATCTATCGCGTCTAAATGTAAATTGGTTGAAGGTATGAAGAGCGGGCGCTCTTATATATTCGAAATTATATTCCTTTTTAAAACGCGTTGTTTAGTACTGCCACTTAACACGAAATCTGTCAAATGGGAAGCAGGAAGCGGAGAACATAGTGATATGATAGCATATACTGTCTGCTTTCTCTGCTATGTGGAAATAAAATAATTTCTATTAGAAAAAACATAAAATGTCATATTAATACACATGTGTTTTTAATACACAGTCGTAACATGTAAACACATTTTCCCCCTTGGGGGGACGGGTTAAGAATACAATTTCCCTCCGCCGCTGGGTAGCGTCCCGTAAAAGGCGGGTAACCCAGTAGCTTGGTGGTAGGAGATTCGTTCTCTGACTGGCTCGCGACCACTATCATGTCAAAGACGAACCGCCAAATATCTGAAGATGTGTTCCGGTTCGATGACATGTAAGCCAGCTTTCCCTATCCCCAACATTCCCATCCTTCCTCTCTCCTTCTGTCCTACATCCCTAAGGCTGGCAACGCATCTACAACTCTAATGTTGTGGATGTCTATGGGCGAAGGTACGACTTAACACCAGGTGGGCCTTCTGCTCGTTTGCCTCCTTATATTCCATTCCACATAAATTTATGCTTGTATTTCATTTAGACACACAACATGTACATAGACCATGTGGTCAGTCGTGGCCTAGTGGCACAAGTGTGTGACTGTGAACGACTGGTTGGGGGTTCGATTCCCACTCGAGGAGTTGAAATATTTAATATTTACATTTTCTTCGCTCTGGTGCCGAGGTAAAGCGCGGCGTTAAGTTTCGCCACTTAACACGAGGTGCACGAGCTTATGTGTGCATAGGCTTATATTACTATTAACATGTCTGCATGAGACTTTGCGCTTATGAGTATGGATGTATTCGTCTAAATTTTGTTGTGCATGTTAATGGGCCTATGCGCATGAAACTATTTGTTTATGTGCATAAGAGTGTGTATCTGTCTTTATAACATGTAGGTAAGTGTATGGGGCTACGTTTCTATCTATGTAGGAATACATTTGGCAATGTGATAATACTTGTGTCATTTTTTTTTCAGCTTTACGCTGTATCCCGCACACAGCAGGGTAGGCAGAGGGAACCTAGTGTTAAGACACACCGTTCCCCACGCACCGCCGAATTCGGAGGCATTGCGTGTTAAGTGGCGGAACTTAACACCGCGCTTTACCTCGAATATCTATTTATATTAAAGTTTTCTCTTTGACTACTATTAGTCAAGGGGATAAATGTTGATCTATCAAAAGGGAAATGTCTAAAAATCCTTTTTTTTAATTAAAAGAAAAAAAATTATAGCAACTTCACGTTTTTTTCCGCATAACAGGGCAGTGTAACAAAACTGAGTGCAACAATCCGTCTCAACGATACTACATAACAATTTTTCTGTATCTCGCACACATCAAGGTAGGCAGAGGGAACCTAGTGTAAAGACACTCTTCCCCACTGGCATTGCGTGTTAAGTGGCGGAGCTTAACGCCGCGTTTTGCCTCGATACCAGAGCGAAAAACATGATTATAATAAATATTTCCACTCCTCGAGTAGAAATCGAACCCACAACCAATCGTTTACAGTCACACGCTTGTGCCACTGCGCCACGACTGGCCCCAAATATTTAATACTAGCGGCCCGCTCGCGGCTTCGCCGCGTGGACTGCCTTATTGTTTCGTTATATTGCAGCCCACGGGTGTGGATTTTTGAAAAATAAAGTAGCCTATGCTTAACCTTGGATTATCAACTATATCTATTCCAAAATTCATTACAATCGGTCAAGCGGTTTAGATTTTTCATATAAACTTTCAACCCCTATTTCAACCCTTTAGAGGTTGATTTTTGAAAAAATAAGTAGCCTATGTTAGACCCAGTCACTTTTACTACTTTCATTCTAAATTTCATCCAAATCGGACTGGTAGATTAGCCGTGAAAGCGTGACAGACAAACACACAGACATTCCCATATATAATATAAGTATATATGATATATATAAAAATTTAAACGAAACTTAACACGATTCTTAACGAACATGTAGTATATAAACATTTATTCCCGTATAAAGGAGCTCTCAGTTCAATTTTCAGCTCAGACGATATTGCCCCACAACATATTACTTGTAACTAACTCGTTTAAGTCGTTACAAGTAACTCTATCCAGTTACGGTTTGTTTTATCGAGATTTAACTTAATATTTAGCATGGACTATATGTGTTTATTAAAGATTTGAACACGTTATTAGCTTGATATTTCAGAAATTTGATAACTTTATTAAGTATTAGCATATTATTAGTTTGGATAAATCAGCTTCTAGTATATCTCTAGTTACAGTAGTAGGGTTACTGCGTAATTACATAACACACAGTGCCAAAACACTCTGTTCTCCACTTTCCGCCCAAAATCGATATATTTACTTGTGGAGTGATGAAACTCTAATTTTTTTCAAAATTCGCTTACGTCTAAATTTTTATAAAGGAATTTCAACATTGTTTTTCAACAATTAAAGTTATTTTTTAGTAATTTATAATTTTAAAATATTATTTATATTTTTAGAATTTCGTTGAACAAAATAAAGACTACATATTATAATATCAGAACACTCATTAATTTAGTTTAATTCTATTGTGAGCAAACAAGGGCTCTTTATCCAATTGAAATGTTAATTTAACATGTTGTATGGCTTTGTTGTTATCATAATAAATTTATCACGAAATTTTTGCAGCTTCAAGCTTTTTTCCTTCACAGTAGTTACGGTAAAGCTAGTGTCAAGACACTACGTTCTGCACTCTCCGCTCGAAATTAAAACATTGCGTGATCAAATCGTATATAGAGAAAACGGAGAGCTTTGTATTCTTACCTAAGGCATGAAAATAATTATTAGAAAATAATAAAAATAATGAAAATAATAACACGAATGAATATTTTATTCGTGCACGTGGAAATCGAACCCACAACTAATCACAGTTATAAGTAGACATTTTTCCACTGTCACCACTATCACCACTTTTAACACTACTTTCAAAACCAATCCCAACAACACTACCACCATCACCTTCACCACCACCACCACTACCACCTCTTTCACCACCACCACCACCACTGTCACATTCTCCATCACTATCCCCTCGACCAATTATTTTACCACCAGCTCTAACTTGACCACCGACATCACTTCCACCACCATCATTACTATTACCACTATCACCATTTCCATCATCAAAACAATCTGCATCCCTAGTCGACCTTCGTTAATAATATCACTTACACCAGCACGATAATGGTAAAATCACTATTTTCTCCACTACAAACACTATCACTACCCCCACCATCACCACCACGACCACTATCACCACCACCACCACTACTACCACCACCACGATCACTACTACCACCACTACTACCACCATCACAATCACTACTACCACCACAACTACCAGTACTTCCACTATGGCAGCTTCCATCTCCACCATATACACCACCACCACCACAACCTTCACTATCATCATCCCCACACCACTCTTCTACTTTCATTACTATTACCACCATCACCAATTCCACCACTACTGTCGCAAGTGTCTTAACTCTAATTTCTCTCCATCTACCTTGCTTATAGCAAAAAAAGGTATGATTTAGAGATACAGAAAATAAAACGTAATCGATTAAAACGAGTATCATCTTTCAATTTAAATTATTGTTAGATTCCACAGCCTTGAACTCAACAGGTGGCGGAAAGTGAGCTTAGGGCGAAGTAGACTCGATTTACAATAACATCAATTAAACTGTACAAACGATAACAATTTGCTTAATTGTTAAAAGACAAGTAGTTAATTTTATAGAAGCGTATAAAAAGCAAGAATCGGGAATCGAACCTGCGCTGTTTGGAATCTTGTTAAGGCCAATTAAGCCATACGTTTTTATTGGTTAATGTTACATAATACGTTAAGTGTGCAATATTTTAGGAAACCTTAAAAATATAAAGGTGTGAAATTGCGAAAGAAACCGTTGTGGCGCAGTGGGTTACCGTCTGACTGTAAACGCGAAAGGTTTGTGTTCAATTTCAATTTATGAAAATGATTAAATATTGTTTAAATTTTCGATTAACACGTAATGTTATCGATATCCATAAGAAGACCGAGAGCGGAGTGTCACGACACTAAGTCCCTGTCATGTGGGAAAAGTACGAATCTGAAAAACTTTTTTTATACACTGGAACTAAACCTTAAGCTTTACGCAGTTACTAGAGAATCTAGTGTCAAAACACTCCGTTTTCCACTCTCTATCTGAAATCAAGACATTGCGAGTTGAGTGGCGGAACTCAACGCTGCGCTTTGTCATAGGTACCAGAGAAAAAAAAATAGAATCATTAGGAATCCAGTCCAGTAGGAATCCAGCCCAGTAGGAATCAAATCTACTACCTTCTCTTAAGACAAGTTACCAATAACTAACTATATAGGTTGAAACAATGTACTCGTAATTAAGCCAAGGTCACATTTAAATACGAATTAAGCTCGCGTGTTAAGATCTTACGCAAATAGTCTAATTAATTAATAGAAGCACGCGTTGTTTTAAGTAAAAACTTTAGCAGCTTCACGCTGTTTCCCGCAAACGGGTTAGTTAAGGAGAACCTACTGTCAAGACACTCCGTGTTCCACTTCCCGACTGAAATCAAGACACTGTGTGTGGAGTGGTGGAAGTTAACGCCGCGTTTTGTTCAAAGAAATTTATTTTAAAATCATTTTGTGTTTCTTTCATTATTATTATTATTAATATATAAAAAAAGATGCTCTACATAATCCAGAAAATGCAGAAAGAGAATATAATTTATAAGAAATAAAATAAACTAACGGCGTTAAGTTCAGCCACTTAAAACGCAATACCTCCGAATTCGGCACAAAATGGGGAACGGAGTGTCTTAACAGGTTCCCCCTGCCTACCCTGCCGTGTGCGGGATACAGCGTCAAGCTAAAAAAATATTACACATACTACCATACTTTTTATAAGCGTTTCTATGGTAACGCGTATTTTATGCGTAAATTGATTACTAAGGATATGCTAAGTTATTGCCTAAGGATATGCCAAAATTCTGTGTTTAGAGAACGTGACTGTAGCGGTCTTCGGCTTTACGCAAAGTGACTATAATATAATAAGTCACTTAAATACGAAGTGATGTGAAGTGAAGAAAATATTGGTATTCAAGATAAGTAATATAATATATACTGGCCACCCGTAGTGGGACAGCGTAAACGAGATAGTGGGTTCGATTCTCAGTCGGGGGAATGATTAAATGAAAAATTATTTTCATTTCTTCGTTCTGGTAATTTAGACAACCGACTCCCTCCACTAAACACGCGTTGTATCGATTTCATTCGGAAAGTGAAGAACAGAGTGTCTTGTCACTAGGTTCTACCCACTGGATTTTTTTTATAAATTTTAATTACTATTACGGGTTTTACAAATTTAAGAAAACTTTAAAAGTGCAGTGCTGCCGATAAACTTAAATCTAACACCTTACCAAATGTTAATAAAGCAGTCAATCCTCTAGCATAATATTATAAGTTATATCAAAATCGTCATATGAGTAAACTACTGACTTATAACCACGAAGACTAAAGCGATAGCAAAAGCTGGAAGAAAGAAATTCAAATGATAATTCTGCTCTTCTATTGTTACAAGACCAACGTAGACGTTACATTGTCTCTCCATTGGTCTCGCAACAATAGAAGAAATGGATTTCTGCATAGAAGAAGATGAAGAGTAGAATAAAAGAAGAGTATTTGATCATTTTAAATGAAACTAACCCAAATTCTTTAAAGAAGAGTAGAATAGAAGTAGAAGAGTACTTCATCATTTTAAATAAAACTACCTACCCTGCTGTGTCCGGGATATAGCGTGAAGCTTAAATGAAACTAATTTAACCAAATTGTCAAAAGAAGAATAGAAAAGAAGCAGAAGAGTATTTGATCATTTTAAATGAAACTAATTTAATTGAATTGTTCATTTATATTTTCTTGAAATGGATCGGATGGGAGAAGTTGGTGATATTAATATATGTATGTAGGTATATTTCATACTTTTTTCCATATCGGATAGCGGTGTCAATATACTCTGATGTCCACTTCCCGCCCAAAATCGAAACATAGCGTGGTTTTTATAGATCTTTAGTTAAAACTTTAGTAATTATTAGATATTAAATGATCAATTTCTTCATATTATAATTTATTTGACGTATGTAAAACTGAAGATTTTTAAAATAACCTCGTTCTGATAGCATTCGGTCTTCGCCCCTACCGAAAATTAGCTAAAACTTTTATATTGTATTCGGTTACGGTTACGGATTAGTAGCAATATTCTTTTTAAGTTGAGCTCCCTAACACCTCTGGTAAAGAAACTATTACTAATTCTTTCCTTTTTCGAGCATTTTCAATTTTTCTAAAAATATTCAAATTTTAACTTAAAATTAAATATGTTTCAGAGATTTAGTTAATACGCAGTTCCCATTCGTTAGTAGCAAAAGTGGAGAACGGAGAGTTATCTCTATTTTTAAAAGGTGGCCAGTCGTGGCCCAGTGGCACAAGCGTGTGACTGTTAACGACTGGTTGTGGGTTCGATTCCCACTCGAGGAGTGGAAATTATATTTCGATTTTCTTCGCTCTGGTGTCGAGGTAAAGCGCGGCGTTAAGTTCCGCCACTTAACACACAAGCTTCCGAATTCGGCGGAAAGTGGAGAGCGGAGTGTCTTAACACTAGGCTCTAGGCCCTCTGCCTACACTGCTGTGGGCGGGATACAGCGTGAAGCTAAAAAAAAGAAAACCGAGTAAAAATCTTTGTAAATACTAGAAAATCATTAAATAGGATATAAGATTTCTCTGCATCAGGTCCAATGTATAGAATAATAAAGCGCCTGTTACATACTTCATCCCACGGGGCAGAACCAACGGTAATAATTTAGCCTTGCATAAGGCAATACGGTTCAAGGCTTTTAGGTATTTATATGAAGATATATCTATTCGTTTGAAATACTAGCAAATGAAATGGTATCTGGATTTTGTTAGTAAATAACCAATTTTGATGGTGTTATTAAAACATAAATTTAAGTAAAAGTTGATATTCCAATAGATTGAATTAAAAGAGATAAATACATAGATGGGGCCAGTCGTGGTGCAGTGGCATGAACGTGTGACTGTAAACGACTGGTTGTAGGTTCAATTTCCACTCGAGGAGTGGAATTATTTAATATTTCCATTTCCTTCGCTCTGGTTCAGGCAAAGCGCGGCGTTAAGTTCCGCCACTTAACACGCAATGTCTTCAAAATTCGGCGGAAAGTGGGGAACGGGGTGTCTTAACACTAGATTCCCTCTGCCTACCTTGCTGTGTACGGAATACAGCGTGAAGCTAAAAAATATACATAGATTTATTTATTACTCAAAATAAAATAAGAATTGCTTAGTATGGTCATGTACCAGAAACATTACTAAAATAACATGTTAAGACAATGAATAGACTATGCGGTAGTAACATAATATTATACTGATAATTTAAGTTATTTTCATAGCTATAATTATAAAAACCAAATAGTTAACATTAAAAGAGAAGGAATAAAAAAGTTAAATTAAAAAAAATTAAAAAAAGTTGAAGAAAAAAAAGATCTCCAATAAAATAAGGGATATTTTGTCGTTTTACTATCGAGTATCCTCTTTAAGCTTCACACTTCTGCAGCTTGGAACGAATGTCCTCTACCAAACGAGGTTCTGTGTACTTTTTTCCTAAGTCCTTTTCACAGTGTCAATCAACTGTCGCCAATTGTAGAATGCCTGTTCGCAATCTTTAAACTCACTATTTGAGTTGATTCCAACAATGCTCGATCTAGATCGGGTGTTCCCAATCTTTTTTTGATCAAGGACCACTTTTACATTATTCTTGCTAGCAGGGACCACTATGTATGTAATCCTTGCAGTTGAGGTGTATAACTTTGGGTAGATCTGGGTACAACACGCGCTAAATTTAAAATCGTTCGCGGAACATTTTATCCCTTCTGCGGACCACTGGTGGTCTGCGGACCACTAGTCGGAAACCAGTGATCTAGATTAAATCCTCTACATACTACACTAACCATTGTTGGTTACGACAAATTCAAGTGTTACCGTGTGAAGGTTGTCAAGTGCTTGCAGAGTCTCTCGAGCTGTGTACGCAGGCGTTGTAGTACATTTACAGGAATTCGAACCCACCTGCTATGCTAAAGATCCATATGAAGCTTGATAACTTCCTCTAGTTAAGGTATTTAACGTTTTGTAGTTAAGGTATCCTCTTAAAAAAACTAGGCAACTAGTACCCCAAATAATTACGCCGAGACTATAAATACTGGCAACTTCTTGTATACATATATCCTTCACACACACATTTTATATCAAGAACCTGTCGTGGCACAATGGAACAGCGCCTGATGCAGCACCAAACACGATAGTTTTGGGTTTCATTTCCACTTGGGGGACTGATTACATTTAAATTGTCATTTCTTCGCTCTGTTACCAAAGAAAAGTGGAGCGGACGGAAAGTTAATGACGGAGTGTCTTGGCACTAGGAGTTCTTTCAGACTACCCTGCTATATACGGGAGCTTTATGACGATCATCAATAAAAACCATTACTAATTTGCATTCATCTTTAAAGATCGCCATTCCCCACTAAATTAGTTTACACTGAGTTTACAAAGCTATCTCTGGTCAAAGGAATCCTCAATGGTTGTTTTGATTACTACTGATCCTCATACAGTTGATTGGATCGTTTGGTCACTAACGTGAGTGCCAGTCATCAATAACAGCCGTTCACCTAACTTGCGAGCTGCCACTGTACAGGCTCGATCTGCACTTAATTGCATATAGCGAACCTTAGAAGCTTTGGTAACATGAATTGTACTCGAACAAGGTCTCTTTGCACTTCTAGTATTTTGAAAGCGATTCCAAGCAGAATAGATAGCTCTCATGGGACAATTTGGTTGCAGTGATCGTATCTATATGTCTATAGACAGGTTTAGGCGCAGGTATTTAGGCATTGTTATTGCAAGACCCATTAAGTCAATAATTTGATTTTAAAAAATATATTAAAAAGAACAGTCGTAAAACAATTACTCCGCTAAAACTAAAGAATTTTAGAATATTTTTTAAGATACATTTTTATTATTGTGCTAGCTAGTGGGTCACATATATTACACTACAAAAAATTATCAACGATATTTTTTGAAAACTTGTAACCAATTTTTCACTTGAACAAAGAAAAAACCGCAATTGATTTTTTTTTAGCCTTACGCTGTATCCCGCACACAGCAGGGTAGGCAGAGGGAGCCTAGCGTTAAGACACACCGTTCCCCACTTTCCGCTAAATTCAGAGGCATTGCGTGTTAAGTGGCGGAACCTAACGCCGCGCTTTACCTCGGCACTAGAGCGAAGAAAATGGAAATATTAAATATTTCCACTCATCGACTGGAAATCGAATCCACAACCAATCGTTCACACGCTTATGCCACTGCACCATGACTGTTAAAACACAAGTGACCATTATTTTGTATCGTGTAGTATTTATGGTGTCCTTATAAGTTTTATATTTACAGAATTTGACATTTTAAGATTTTGAATAAAATAATATTTTGAAACATCCTCTAATTAACTACAGCTCTATCCGTCGATTAATCAACCAATCAAAGCGCTTTGACAGTTATCAACAGGAGCGGGTTCAAATCCCACTTTGTGCAAATTTTTATACCTTCTTTCCTATAAAACTAGTATAAACCATAAAGTGGCCCAGTGGCAAAAGCGTGTGACTGCAAACGACTGGTTGTGGGTTCGATTCCCACTCAAGGAGTGGAAATTATATTTCCATTTTCTTCGCTCTGGTGTCGAGGTAAAGCGCGGCGTTAAGTTCCGCCACTTAACACGCAAGCCTCCGAATTCGACGGAAAGTGGGGAACGGAGTGTCTTAACACTAGGTTCCCTCTGCCTACCCTGCTGTGTGCGGGATACAGCGTGAAGCTAAAAAAAAAAACAATAAAGGTGTAATTTATTACTTTTATCGTAAGTTATTTATAATCATGACTATGTAACTAACACTTTAAAATATTACAAACGTACTTGAAAAATGGCAGAAAAGCTTAACTTTCTTTTTTAAAACTTCCACATTAGCGTGTTTAAAGCGATTATGTTAATGTCAATTTACTATTTAAAATTATTTTAAAATTTATGTTCAAAAAGTATTTCTAGAAACAGTATATTTCTTATATATTACACTGGACTTATTTAAAGCTTTTGTTTGTTAACTTAAAGGGTGAAAAGGGGAATGTTCTTTCCCATTTTTCTAGCTTAAGTAAGGCTAGTGTAAAGACACTCCGTTTTCCACTTTTTGCCTTAATTTGAGTCATTTTATGTGGCGCTTTGTCTTGTTACCGGAGAGAAATGAAAAAGTTGAAATTTTGAATTAAGTTAAATTATGAATATATTATGACAATTATTATGGGGAACGGAGTGTCTTAACACTAGGTTCCCTCTGCCTACCCTGCTGTGTGCAGGATACAGCGTGAAGCTATTTATTTTATTTATTTATTAAGTTAAATTATTGCTTTACACCATATTTAGTTAAATTATCGCGTTACCAATCGTTAATAATAGTGTTTAGTTGAAGACAGGAGGGAAGTCATTTTATAAAATGGCAATGGCAAGCCATCAAGAACTATTTATTTTATATCGAGCCTTCGGGGAAAATGAAAAATATTGGACATTATAACGCATAAACATTATTCAAATCAAA
The DNA here is from genome assembly GCA_019049465.1 of Dryas iulia moderata. NCBI lineage: Eukaryota > Metazoa > Arthropoda > Insecta > Lepidoptera > Nymphalidae > Dryas > Dryas iulia. Next base: position 1,026,379 of record CM032415.1, on the reverse strand, counting down.
AAATACGGCGAAACGAAGTTCACCGGGTCCACTAGTTATCAATAGATTTAATCCAAGGTATTATTGTAATTTGTATTACAATTTAATTATTTTCGACCCTCGAGGGGTGGTTATTCAGATAGATATTATATACTATAATTTTATTCAAAACAACAAATTATATACTTCCTTTTTTTGAACGTCAAATATCCACCGGACACAGATTCACTAAAGTTAATGCCTCAGACCTGAGAAGAACCGGCGCAAGAAACAGTTGAGTTTATAGTTTCAGATATTTTTTTAAAATCAATAATTTATATATTTACAATTATTCATTAATTAGTCTTCATATTTTTTAAAATTTACCATTCTATGACGTTTTGTGGAATTCAATTGTAAAAGCATACACATTTGTCCTATGAAAGAACTACGGATTCATTGCGATTGAATTACGGGCGCAGTAATTTTAAGCTTTTCACTAAAGAAAAAGATTAATAAGAAAGAAAAAAATCTTTCACAGTTGCAGCTGCACAGATGCTAACAACAAAAAGAAGCTGTAATAAGTTTAAGAGGATTTTTACTCAGCCCGGGTGTAGAACGCATAGCTTAGCGGTTAAAAACAGTTTCAAAGAGGCACAGCTTCAATTCCCACTGTGTAAAAATTTTAATTAAAAAATTCCAAGAGAAGTTTCAAGGGACACCCGGATGGAACAAAGTTCCTTTCTATTAGCTAGTGACGGAATTGTAAAAAATATATATTTTTTTAAGTTACAATAATTTTTTTATATTATTAATTATTAATTTATTATTAATTTTATTATTTATTAATTATAAATGAAAATATCTGGCTTGCTTTCTATAAGAGAGAGAGAGAGACAGACAGAGAAACAAGCGCGCGCCGCACAGCTTACAATAGCTTACTATAGCAAAACGTGTCGTTACAACTTTTCGTGAGAATTTTTTCCGTCTAGCCCCCCTCCTCCCGCACACAATGCAAGATAAGAAACTTCGTTCCAAAAAATAGATAAATTTCGAACCCAAAACGCAAACTCCACCGAATCTAATTTCTTATCACACTTAATATAAACTCATTATCACGAGGAAAACACGGGAAAATTGTATCAGAAAAAGCAAACATTCGTAACAAAGGGAACACATTTGTTTCATCCAATTTGCGGTTCAATTAGCGTACAATCGTCGGCATTGTTGGTGTCTGTGTACGTATGTATGTACATTAAGTACTCTGTACATTATAGTGCATTAATATGTCGTGAAACTGTGCTAGTAGCTGTCCTCGCGACTTTGTTCGCCTCAAATTTACTATATTTTTTTATGGATAAAGGCGGCAAACGAGCTGAAGGCCCACCTGGTGTTAAGTGGTTGCCTTAGCTCATAGACATCCACAACTTTAAAGTTATGGATGCGTTGCCAGCCTTAGGAATGTAGGAATGTAGGACAGAAGGAGGGAGGAAGGATGGCAATGGTGGGAATAGGGAGAAATTACATGCCATCGAATCGGAACACATCATAAGATATTTGGCGGTTCGTCTTTGATATGATAGTGGTCGCTAGCCAGCGACGGGGGGGAATTGTATTCTTAACCCGCCCCCCCACGGGTAAAATAAAAATAGCCCATGTTATTCCCTATTACATCAGCTATCTACCCGTGAAAGTCCAGTCAAAATTGATCCAGCCAATGCAAAGATTAGCCGGAACAAACAGACAGATAGACAGGCAAAAAAAAGAAAAAATAAATTATTGTTGTATATATGCATTTAGTAAAAAGTGGTTATTTTAATATTGCAAACAGAGACCAGTTTTATTTTTTATTTTTTTATTTTTTTTAGCTTCACGCTATATCCCGCACACAGCAGGGTAGGCAGAGGGAACCTAGTGTTAAGCTTCCTATATAAATGTTTATCTTAACTCACCATATTAAGTAAGAGACGTAGTTTCAGATAATATCGTTTCATAGTATACCTAATTAAGAAGATAATCGTACAAAATAACTGTTACTTTTCGTTCTTAATAAACACATTTATATGGATTCTGTGTAATACTACTTTAGATAAATACAAGAATAAGATATATAAATTATATCAAATAACTAGCTGTGCCCGCGACCTCGTCCGCGCGGAAATTACGTAAGCCATTATAAGTGGCCAGTCGTGGCGCAGTGGCACAAGCGTGTGACTGTAAACGACTGGTTGTGGGTTCCCACTCGAGGAGTGGAAATATTTAATATTTCCATTATCTTCGCTCTGGTGTCGAGGTAAAGCGCGGCGTTATGTTTCGCCACTTAACACGCAATGCCTCCGAATTCGGCGGAAAGTGGGGAATGGAGTGTCTTAACACTAAGTTCCCACTGCCTACCCTGCTGGGTGCGGGATACAGCGTGAAACTAAAAAATAAAAAAAAAAAGAATATAATTGTAAAATCAAAGGAGTCTACTTACTTGGTATTTTGGACAATTTACAAAATGTCTTTATAGATTGTAGCCTATGTTTTATTCTGATGTATAAGCTATATTATTTTAAAGTTTCATTAAAATCCTTGTAGTACTTTTTACGTGAGTTAGTAACAAACATCCTTACAAACTTTTACATTTATAGTAGTAATAGGATTTGATGTCCCCCAATGTTAATAGTGACAAAACAAACAGGACAGACACAATAAGAAAATAGAGAACGGAGTGTCTTGACACTTAGTCCTCTTTGACTACCCAACTATGCGAAAAAGTAAAAAGAAGGCGAATTTTTTTTTTTTTACATTTACATATACTAACTAACTACAAAAATAGAGTACTTTTTTCTTATAAGAAAAAAGTTTTTACTTCTTTATATATATAACAACCAAGTATTAAAATAAAAAACTAAATATATATATTATCATAAATATATATCTGGTACACTAAAGTAACGGAACTTAACACCGTGTTCTGTCTAAGGAGAGACGCTAAGTTTTATATTAAAATACATTTGTAGGTAGAAAGCTTCACGTCTAAATTGTGTTCAAATGGAAGATAGAAACTTTGTATCATTTTTGTATATTTCTGAGGTTAAAAGTGGAACACGGAGTTATGTTACGGAACTACACTCTTTGCCTTATCCATATTTATTCAACATATATTTCATGTATTACACTATTTTTTTTTTACCTTCACGCTGTATCCCGCACACAGCAGGGTAGGCAGAGGGAACCTAGTATTAAGATACTCCGTTCCCCACTTTCCGCCGAATTCGGAGGCATTGTGTGTTAAGTGGCGGAACTTAAAGCCGCGCTTTACCTCGACACCAGATCGAAGAAAATGGAAATATAATTTCCACTCCTCGAGTGGGAATCGAACCCACAACCAGTCGTTTACAGTCACACGCTTGTGCCACGAGGCCCCGACTGGCCACTATCAGCCATACCATATACACACATCCATATTTATTCAACATATATTTCATGTATTTCACTATTTTATTCTTTCAAATCTTAAAATAAAATATAAACAAAATACAAAGAACCTTTTAAAAGCGCGAATTTAACATTTAATCCTAGGGATTACTTTATTTATAAATGTATGTAGTTGGCAAGAGTTTACATTTTTAAAGACGCTTGTAGGGCTTATCTGATACAGTAAGCTTATTTTACACGAATACATACGAGTAAATATACGTTAAAATATTGCTATAAAAGATTATGCCTTAGGTCAGGGGTTCCCAACCTTTTTCAGCTCGCGGCACAGTTACAAGTTTGGTATTTTTTTTTTATTAAATACTGAAACTCTACAGACACTCGGTCTCGTATCCTTTTTTTCCTTAATTGCTTTTTGGTTACAAATCTTAAATTACATACTACTCAAAACTAAAATGATGTTTTAAATTACCTAAGCGAGTATTTCGCGGCACAGTTACAAGTTTGGTATTTTTTGACGGCGCCCTACCCAAGCTAGTTAGCTATTAGAAAAAGAAACAGTTGAAAGAAATAGAAACCTACACCCAAATAGGATCAAAAATTTAAAACATCCACAATATGTTTTTTTTTCAGCTTCACGCTGTATCCCGCACACAGCAGGGTAGGCAGAGGGAACCTAGTGTTAAGATACTCCGTTCCCCACTTTCCGCCGAATTCGGAGGCATTGCGTGTTAAGTAACGGAACTAACGCCGTTTTATTTATTTAAATGACAAAATAACAATTAAGACATAAGAATAATAAAGTACGATTACAGATATAGGAACCAACTCACGGCGCCTCTTTTTACTTTCTATGGGGCACTAGGGCGCCACGGCCTACAGGTTGGGAACCCCTGTCTTAGGTTGTTATGGCATAGTTACTAAGGCTTTGATATTTGCAATGGTTTTGAGTTCAATTACAACTGGATTGTTAGAGATCACTTAGAACCTCCTTCTGTTTCATCACAATGGTTTTTCTCTTCATAGTAATATGGGAGATAGGAGATAAGAGAGATGGTCTACGTGACGTGACAGTCTATCTACATGACAGTTGGTCTGACGTGACAGTTGGTCTGACGTCACAGTCGGTCTGACGTAACAGTTGGTCTGTCGTGACAGTTTGTCTGACGAGACAGTGTATCAGTTTAAATGTCAAATCAATTTTTAAATAATGGATCACTTACTGCACATTCAAGAAATTAAACGGTAACAGTAAATTATGAAAGAAATGATATTAATTTAAGTTTTCCCCAGAGCGAGCATAGAACCCACAACCATAACGTTTGCAATCAGAAACTGTCCCATTACGCCATGGGTATTTCAATATAATATTATATTAAATAGCTTCACGCTGTATCCCGCACACAGCAGGGTAGGCAGAGGGAACCTAGTGTTAAGACACTCAGTTCCCCACTTTCCGCCGAATTCGGAGGCTTGCGTGTTAAGTGGCGGAACTTAACGCCGCGCTTTACCTCGACACCAGAGCGAAGAAAATGGAAATATAATTTCCACTCCTCGAGTGGGAATCGAACCCACAACCAGTCGTTTACAGTCACACTCTTGTGCCACTGGGCCACGACTGGCCACATGGGTTGTGGCCTTTCAATATATTATTACCAATAAAAACAAAATAGGGGCCAGTCGTGGCGCAGTGGCACGGACGTGTGATTTAACACGACTGGTGATGGGTTCGATCCCCACTCAGGGAGTGGAAATATTTGATATTTCCATCTTCTTCGCTCTGGTGTCGAGGCGAAGCACAGCGTTAAGTTCCGCCACTTAACACGCGATACCTCCGAAACGGAGTGTCTTAACACTAGGTTTCCTCTGCCTACCCTGTTGTGTGCGGGATACAGCGTGAAACTATAAAAAAAAAAACAAAAATAAAAAAAAGAAAATACAGTTTTTGAAAATTAATAACAAAAAAGTTACTTCCAACTGCAAAATTCCGAAACTTTCATTCGCTTTCATTAAAATTTTTCAAAAGTTAAAGTTGAATACGTCGCTTGTAAAAAAAAGGGAACCTGTTATTGAAGGGAACAAAACGTTTGTGTTATGAAGTATAAAAAATTGACAATTTTTGCATGTCAATTTGGCACTATTGTTTGTTGGTTTTCAATTTACATGTATTTATTCGTTGATTACAACTAGAATTCTCCTTGAAGTGTTGAATATGCGTTGTTAAGCAACGTATGTGTAGTGTGTGTAATATTTATATTATTAATTTAATGTATTTAATTTAATGTATACCTGTTACACGAAAAATTTAGACCTACACACTTGCGACAACTAGATTCTAAACATAAATATAACTTACCTAGAACTAAACATTTGTACGGAAAGAGATCTGATGACTATCTAATACCTGTCTATATTAATGTACTGCCAAAGGAACTACAAGAATTGTATATAAGTAACACGAAAACCAAATCACGTTTCAAAAAACATTTTTTACATAAATTAAATTAAAAACAAAAGACTCTCTGTACCCAGATAAACCTATGAGGTTTTCGTGGTACTCAAAGAGCTAAATAAAAGATACTGTATTTGTTATATATTGGACAATATATTATTAATTTAATGTATTTGGCCAGTCGTGGCCCAGTGGCACAAGCGTGTGACTGTAAACGACTGGTTGTGATTTCGATTCCCACTCGGGGAGTGGAAATTATATTTCCATTTTCATCGCTCTGGTGTCGATGTAAAGAGCGGCGTTAAGTTCCGCCACTTAACATGCAAGCCTCCTAATTCGGCGGAAAGTGGGGAACGGAGTGTCTTAACACTAGGTTCCCTCTGCCTACCCTGCTGTGTGTGGGATACATTTTTATTACATTATAATGGAAGATATTGACTTTCTTTACTTTTTCTGCATATAAACTTAAGCTATGCCAAGTTTTACAGTCTTCCGTCTGCATAGTCTTCGTACAAAAGTATCTATTTTACACATTAATATAATAATATTTAAATAATTACATATTATTTTTATTATATTAATATATAAAAATGGCTTAAATTCAACCCGAAATTTTTTTTTTATTATTATTAGCTTCACACTATATCCCGCACACAGCAGGGTAGGCAGAGGGAACCTAGTTCACTTAAGACACTCCGTTCCCCACTTTCAGACACCAGAGCGAAGAAAATGGAAATATAATTTCCACTTCTCAAGTGGAAATCGGACCCACAACCAGTCGTTTACAGTCACACGCTTGTGCCACTGCGCCACGACTGGCCACAACATAAAAAATGATCAAATTAAATAATTTTAGCACAAAGGTACTGTGTCATATTAGTCTGTTAGCGCGTTGATGAACGGTTTAATTCGCACTCGGGGTATTATATATTTTTTTATTAGCTTCACGCTGTATCCCGCACACAGCAGGGTAGGCAGAGGGAACATAGTGTTAAGATACTGCGATCCCCATGCACAGCCGAATTCGAAGCCCATGCGAATTCGAAAGCATTGCGTGTTAAGTGGCAGAACTTAACGCCGCGCTTTGCCTCGACACCAGAGCGAAGAAAATGGATATAATAAATGTTTTCACTCGAATGGAAATCGAACGGCGTTTACAGTCACACTTTGTGCCCACAAGCCCCGATATAATGGTCTAATTACAGTACACCATTAACATTAAATAAGCTTATAAAAGCTGCCTTTTACGACATTGTTTCTTTAAAAATTCTAGTATCAGGTAGATTAAACGTCACTTTAAAGCTCTGACATCTGATACATGTTATAAATTTACTTATTAAGTTTCATATTTTAACTTTGTTGATATTTTAATCTAGACTTACTTAACGTAGTTATAGAATAGAATAGAAGATGGAATATATAGTGATTGGTCACTACCTTCTAAGTCTAGTATTGGAAAATGAACCTGTGGCCACTGTGGGGTTAAGTTCTGCCGCTTAACACGCAATGCCTCCGAAATCGGCGGAATGTGGGGAATAGAGTGTCTTAATACTAGATTCCCTCTGCCTACCCTGCTGTGTACGGGATACAGTGTGAAGATAAAAAAATATTAAAGGTCATAGTAGCGTAGTGTGAAAATTCTGACAATGTAAACGATGTTTGTAGGTTGCATTCCCACTCGGGGAAAAAAATATTTAAACTATTTTCTTTTCTCCACTTAAATTCCGTTTTTAAACATACAATATTTTGGATTTTAGCGGAAAAAAACGGAGTATCTTGATCCTAAAAAAATATAATAATAAACTAAAAGCTATCGTAGTTCAAACTGTGACAAATAATATAAACACGACTGACTAAGGGTTCGATTCCCACTCGAGGTATCGATTATATGCAAATTTTAATTTTTTCACTCTGATATTTACAACAGACGGGGGAGACCTCGGTTGACCTTCGAAAACACAGTATCGACGATACTGGCGGAAGGTCACGTAAAAAGCATGAGGACCCCCCGAAGGGCGTGTACGAAGAGGTTGATGACAGTGGACAAAGCGAAATAAGTATGCAGAGGGACCGTAGCATTTGGCGCTCAATTCTCTCTGACTACCCCGCAATGGATACAGCGTGAAGCTAAAAAAAGATATCTAAGACAAAGGGCAGCGTTTAGTTCCAACATTCAATACGCAATATTTCGGCAGAAGGTGAAGTTCAATACGGATGGTGAAGGACGCCTTGTGTCAACACTAGGTCCTCTCTGATTACCCACAATTCGGGATAACGGGTGAAGTTATAAAGAAACATATTTAGTAAAATGTACTTTTTTTTTTTAGCTTCACGCTGTATCCCGCACACAGTTGGGCAGAGGGAACCTAGTGTTAAGACAAATCGTTCCCCACGCACCGCCGAATTCGGAGACTTGCGTGTTAAGTGGCGGAACTTAACGCCGCGCTTTACCTCGACACCAGAGCGAAGAAAATGGAAATATAATTTCCACTCCTCGAAATGTACTTTTGTAAATGTAAATTAGCTCGTAACCGCAAGTGTAACCAACGTGGCTATCGTTAAATCTCTGGTGTTGCAAGAACTTAGCGTTTAATGTTTACCTTTTACGAGTTCATTCTATCTCAAGAGATCTTGTTTCAAACAGCTTCTTTACTAAATTGTGTTCTATTTTAAAGGAAAAACCATTAAATAATTGTTATTTATAAAATTAAATTACATTGCTATACTATTAAACATTTTTAAAGTGTTATTCCACACTTAGGAAAATTGAAAAAGATATTAAAAATTCGGATAAAAAATTAACGGAGCGGGATTCGAACCCGTACCTCCTGAATACCGTCTAGGCCCTCTCACCACTGAGGCACGGATTGGAATCCCGCTGCTTTCAAATTTTATACAAGAAAGTGGAAATAGAAATATAAACTTGTAGTCATCGTTAGTCAAATACTTTGTGTTAAATAAGCTCGGAGTAGTGCTCAGTCTCTAAACCCGTCCTGCAAGAATATAAAAGACTTTACCTCTTATATTAAATGGAAATCGAACTCGTAACCATCGAATTCACAATAATAAAAACATTTAAACTAAACCACAATACATTCAAATAAATTGAACAAAGAAAACTTGATAATACAGCGTTTGTATTAACCTGAAAATGTATTCTAATTTTCTATGTAATTCGAGTTACTTAGGGAATAACCTTCGCAGACCGCACGTTAAATACAACTACAGTATTCAAAGGGCTCGAGCGCAAAAGCACAGCCAATTACTGGCTTTTAATAGACGTTAGAAACTTTAATATACTTATTATTTTACTGTATATGAGAAAATAGCCCAGTGGCACAAGCATGTGACTGTAAACGACTGGTTGTGGGTTCGATTCCCACTCGAGGAGTGGGAATATTTAATATTTCCATTTTCTTCGCTCTGGTAACGAGGTAGCGTTAAGTTCCGCCACTTAACACGTAATGCCTTCGAAATTCGTCGGAAAATGGGGAACGGAGTGTCTTAACACTAGGTTCCCTCTGCCTAACCTGCTGTGTGCGGGATACAGCGTGAAGTTAAAAAATATATGTTTTTAAAAAGCAATTTTTCTTGTGGCGTAGTTAGAGAGGACCTAGTGTCAAGACACTTCGTTAGTAATTGTAAGAAAGGCAATTTAAATTGAGATAACGGGACTTAACCTTAGTTTTAAACACTAAAATTGTTGACTAAATTTATTTTATATCAAGAAAAGTAGAATATTTAAAAAAAGTTAAAGATTATGTGTCGTGTGATGAATAAAATAAATAAAAAAGACTCTCTGTTCCCACTTTCCACCCTAAAGTCGATGCATTGCGTGTGAGTGGCGGAACTTAACACCGCGCTTTACCATAAGAACTAGAGCTAAAAAATTGACACTTAAATATAATAATAAATTTTATTTCATATAAAGACATGCTTATTTTTAAACTATATAACAAGGTTTTCTGATTTTTAGCTGCATTTTTAATGCGCGAGACACCAGCTGCTATAACACTACGCCGCGCGTTGTAGTCCGTTTCTATCACGTGGAATTAAATGAAGAATATATTAAAAATATATATAACATTAAGTTACATTATGTAAATATTGCAATACTTATTGTTTTTTTTTTAGCTTCACGCTGTATCCCGCACATAGCAGGGTAGGCAGAGGGAACCTAGTGTTAAGACACCCAGTTCCTTACTTTCCGCCAAATTCGGAGGCATTGTGTGTTAAGTGGCGGAACTTAACGCCACCCTTTACCTCTAATGCCGCTTGACCAGAGTAAAGGAAATAGAAATATTAAATATTTCCGCTCCTCGAGCGGGAATTGAACCCACAACCAGTCGTTTACAGTCACACGTTCGTGCCACTGCGCCGCGACTGGCTCCAAAACTATTGAATTACTTATTAAATTACTTATTGTAAGATCTACAAGTCGAATCATAAGTATTAGGTTAAAATAACATTATAAAAAATATTTTGTAATACTGATTGATATAAATGACGATTATATTTATATGTACGAAAGTGTTTAACACTGATGTAGGGGCCAGTCGTGACGTAGTGGCATGAACGCGTGACTGTAAACGACAGGTTGTGGGTTCGACTTCATTCGAGGGGTGGAAATATTTAATATTTCCATCTCCGTAAAAGAGGCAAAGTGCGATGTTAAGTTCCGCCACTTAACAGACAATGCTTACAAAATTAGGCGGATTTTAGGGAAAGGAGTGTCTCAACACTTCCCTCTGCCTACCCTGTTCCACGCGAGATACAGCATGAAGCTAAAAAAAGATAAAAGTTTTTAAGGAATAAGAGAAAAATTCCACACTTCCTCATGTTTGTTAAGTTGCGGAACCTAACGCCGCAACTATTCTCACTAGATCAGGAAAACAAAAATAAATCATATTTTCAATACATTTTTTCTACAAATTACTGGCAACATCGCACAAAGTAGTTTTATAACGTTATAATTCGGCTGTAACTTGCCAACTTGTCAATACTTTGCTCATAAAAGTCACTCACGTTCAACGTTCATGTTATTTTCTTATTTAACTATGTATGTGTCAATTTTGTTTATTATATGGAATATATTTTTATAACAATCGCACGATAAGTGTAAGTACGATATCTTTGAGGCTAATTTAAGTATTTATTTTTTAGCTCCACGCTGTATCCCTTGCGGAGTAGTCAGAGAGAACGGAGCGCCAAACGCTACGGTCCCTGCATACTTCTTTCGCCTCGTCCACAGTCATCAACCTCTTCATACACACCCTCCGGGGGTTCCTCATGCTTTTTACGTGACCATCCTCCAGTATCGTCGATACTGTTTTTCCGAAGGTTAACAGAGGTCTCCCCTTCCCTCTTATACCACTCTAGTCGAAAGTCCTTAATAACACTTATTTAAATATGCTCACTTATTCTTCTTGTAAAGAACTTTTAATACACATAGGTATGGACTTCTTTACAATCTTTGTATAAAACACCTCGACACTTTCCGTCTAATTTCGAGGATTTAAGTATTTGGAAACCTGCCTTAAAAGCCTAAAAGCCTAAGTAAATATAAATGTTTTAAATATAGTCATTCTTATGACCATCGTGATGCAATGTGACATTGTCACTGTATATCCTCAGGTGACCAGACAAACCGCAGCGTTAAGTTCCGTCACTCTACACACAATCTTAAATTGTAATGGAAAGTAGACATTGGAGTATCTTGACATTCTCTCTATTTCTCGTGCTATACGTGAAAATGCGTGTAATTAAAAAAAAATATAAAAAAAAACAACAATAATTTCCGAGACAATTTTTTATTTATTTTTTTTTTTTTTTTTATGGAAAGGACAAGGCAAACGAGCGTTCGGGTCACCTGGTGTTAAGTGAACACCGCCGCCCACGGCCCCGTGTAACACCAGAGGAGCTACAGGGACGTTGCCGGCCTTTGAGATGGAGGTAAACGCGCCTTTTGAAGGTATTCATGTCATGCCATTCCACAGTTGAGTGGCGTGTGGAAGGAAAGTCCTACGAAACCGCACAGTACTCGAATGCCAAGTATCCAGATGGTGTGGATGGTATTTAAGTTTGGAACGTACTGTGCGGTTGGAGAATTCGGCGGCAGGTATCAAGTCAAACAGTTCTCCAGAACACTCCCCGTTGTAAATGCGATAGAGAACGCACAGTGAAGAAACGTCTCTACGCAATGCCAAAGTGTCAAGCCCTTCACAGATTACTGGGTCCCCAATGATTCGAATGGCTCTGCGTTGTATGCGATCAAATGGTTCAAGCTGATACTGGGGGGCACCGGCCCAGAGATGAGAACAGTACTCCATATGAGGCCGCACCTGGGCCCTATACAGGGACAATCGGTGTTTGGTCGTGAAGTACTGTCTAGCTCGGCCGATGACACCCAGCTTCTTCGAGGCCAATTTGGCCTTGCTTTCCAGATGATCGCGATACTGGCACTCACTCGAAACTTTAAGGCCCAATAAGCTGATATAGGGCTCGGCTTTAAGGGGAGTGTTCTCGAATACTGGTGATACGACAAATAGGGATTTTTTAGTGGTCAACGCGCAAACTTGTGTCTTCCTGGGGTTGAATTGAACCAGGTTCCTTTCACCCCATAAGGAGACATTCGCGAGGGATGCCTCAACAGAAGACACAAGTTTTATTCGGCACTCGTCGACGGTATCCCGAGAAAGACCTGCACGGCCGGTATATACGGCGTCCACCGTGCTATCATCCGCATAGCAATGAATGCCAGGATCCTCTAACATGTCATTGATATGCAGGAGAAATAGCGTGGGGGACAGCACACAGCCTTGCGGGACGCCAGCATTCACGGGCATGTAGTTTGAGCAAAAACTGTCAACAGCGACCTTAATGCTGCGCCCGGTGAGAAAACTAGCGACCCACTTGCACAAATTCTCGGGAAGCCCATAGGATGGAAGTTTCGCTAGGAGCGCCCGATGCCACACCCGATCAAAGGCCTTCGCCATGTCCAAACTAACTGCCAGGCCCTCTCCCTTGCTTTCGATGGCAGCAGCCCAGCGGTGGGCTAGGTAAACCAGAAGATCACCGGCCGAGCGACCATGGCGGAAGCCATATTGACGGTCGTTGATCAACCGATGATCCTCCAGATAGCCCAGGAGCTGGCTGTTAATTAAACTCTCCATTACTTTAGAGAGCAGGGAGGTGATAGCAATAGGCCTGTAGTTAGAAGGATCTGAGCCATCGCCTTTTTTCGGGATCGGGTGGATCAGGGCACTCTTCCACGAATCTGGGACTACGCCGGATGAGTAAGAGTGCCGAAACAAACGCGTTAGCACGGGCGTCAACTCAGGAGCACATGCACGGAGCACTATAGGAGAAATGCCATCCGGTCCACTCGCCTTATGGATGTCCAAGGAAACCAGAGCTCGACGAACGGCCTTTTGACTAAACTTAACGTCAGGCATTGAGCTCTGGCACCGCGGGATGGTCGGCGGAGTAGTTCCATGGTCATCCAAGGTTGAGTTCGAGGCGAAGAGGGTGCCCAGGAGATCGGCTTTCTCTTTCGCCGTATGGACCAGGATGTCATTCTCTGTGCGTAACGGAGGAAGCGAGGGCTGGCTAAAGTTGCCAAGCACAGCCTTGGAGAGCGCCCAAAACTGCCGTGTTCCGGACGGGTAGCTCTCGAGCTTCTCACCGATTTTGGTGGTATGCTCGGACTTTGCTCTAGCGATTTGCCGCTTAAAGTACCTAGAGGATCGGTTGTACTTCCTTTTTAAGGCTTTCGCCTTAGGATCTTTAGTGACTAGTGCCGCAGCCCAGGCTTGATAAGCTTCGCGCTTACCAGAGGCAGCTTGTCTGCAGGACTTACCAAACCAAGGCCGTGACTTGCCACCGATAGGCACCACAGAGCTTGGAATATAGAGATCCATACCCTGTAGAACCACATCGGCGACAGCGGCGGCACAGACACTAGGATCATCAGAAGAGAAGCACACCGGCCCCCAGGGATAAGATGAGTAAAATGTACGCATCCCATCCCAATCTGCTGACTTGTAGTGCCAGACACGACGAGTTGCGGGTGTTCTGCAACTGCTGCGTTTAATTGGCACCACACTCCGTACCAGGCAGTGATCAGAGGACCCTAAAGGGGCCTCGACTGATACCTGGTACTGTTCCGGATTTGAAGTCAGCAGAAGGTCCAATAAGGAGGCATTGTGGCTGTCCACGTCCGGGATTCGAGTAGGTGAATCAACCAACTGGGACAGTCCATTTGCCGAAGCAAAGTCAAATGCAGCCCTCCCCGCGTGGTCGGTGGTCCGTGACCCAAGCCAGTCGGCATTGTGGGCGTTAAAATCACCGAGTATCACGACCTCAGCGGAGGGGGTCTGTGAGAGCATATCATCAATGGCCGATTGCATATGCTCCATGAGTCGATCCGTTTCCGCATTACCACTGTGGGACCTGTATAGGCACGCGTAGATTCGGACACGGTCGTCCGAATCAATACGAAGCCAGATGGTTGACAGGTCCCTACCTTCAAAATGGACAAGACGACGGAAACTCATGTCCTCCCTAACGAAAACAGCGACCCCGGCATGAGGTATAAAATTATGTTCTATTTTGTAGCCGGGGTATGTGAGATAGGCTGTATCGCTTGGTCGGGCGATTTGAGTCTCTGTCAAAAATAACAAGGCCGGCCGTGCCGTCTCAAGATGGTGGTGGACAGCATTTAGGTTGGAATGTAGGCCCCTGATGTTACAAAAATCCACGTTAAGCGTGGTAGGGGTTGCCGTGGAGCGTACGCCTCGTTTGCCTTGTCTAATGCGCGGAACTGTGCCCTCCCCAGAATTCGACGGGCGGCCTGACTCAGGAGGAGACTCAGGGAGGGATTCTCCAGCATCTTTGATGCTGGTACCCTCCTGGGGTAGTTTCTCTTTCAGGACCGCTGTCATATTTGGGGGGGGGGGGGGGGGGGGTATTGGTTTCCGGTGCCCGGCATCACCTAATGCGAAACGCAGTGGCATAGAGCCACTACTTCACGCCGGTTTCAGATGCCGAGGGTGGTGGTGGTCCGGTCGAGTCGGCCCATACGAGTGCCATCACTGGCAACTAGACTCTACCACACGTATTTTAGTCGCCTCTTACGACACCTCCAATACCAGGGTGATCCTATTCTAAGCCGGGATCACACGGCTAAGAACGAACCCGTTACCTCGAACCCGTTACCCACTATTTTACAAAAGCGGATAGTTTTAATATAATAAGTATTATTTAAAAAAAAATAAATAGCTTCACGCTATATCCCGCACACAGCAGGGTAGGCAGAGGGAACCTAGTGTTAAGACACTCCGTTCCCCACTTTCCGCCGAATTCGGAGGCTTTGCTTGTTAAGTGGCGGAACTTAACGTCGCGCTTTACCTCGACACCAGAGCGAAGAAAATGGAAATATAATTTCAATTCCTCGAGTGGAATCGAGAGGGAATCGAACCCACAACCAGTCGTTTACAGTCACTCTTGTGCCACTGGGCCACGACTGGCCACTGGATAAGTATTATAATATCTTATAATATTATCTAAGTCTAGGCTAAGATAATCCACGTGCCTTGTCAGTGTCAAGACATAATAGGGTACCTGAAAGTAAAGAACACCTGCAAAGCTCGCGAAGCTTTTTATATATTCTTTGTGAAGAAAATTATTTAATGTTTAAAATATTATATAGATTGAATATAATTAGGACTATCGTGGCGCAGTGCAAGTAATTTAATGTAAGCGCGATGATTATTGATTCGATAAATAATTATAGGTGAACATAATTCGTGATTAAATAGGTAGAAGGAAGCGCGGCGTTAAACGCTGCAACTTGTTTTAAAAATAATTTAAATGTGTTGCTTAAAATACTTTTGCGGCGTTAAGTTCCGCCTCTTAACACGCAATTCCTCCGAATTCGGGAAGTGGGGAACGGAGTGCCTTAATTCTAGGTTCCCTCTGCCTACCCTGCTGTGTGCGGGATACAGCGTGAAGCTGTAAAAAAAAGAAAAACCTTTTGAGTGGTAATCGAACCCACAAACGTCAATTTTACAATCAGATTGCCCCATTGTACCTCTATGGAATTATGTTATAATTACTACATTATTAGCTTCAAGCTTTTGGTATAGAAGGATAGTCAAAGAGAGCCTAGTGTTAAGACACTCCGTTCTTCACTATCCACCCGTAATAGAGATATTGCTTTTTCACTAGACCGGAAATAAGAAAATAATTGATTATAATAATTATTCCGAAGGGCATCGAAGCGGCGCTTTGTCTGGACACCAGAGCGGAGAAAACAAGATAATATTTCATCTTTTTCTCAAGTGGGAATCGAACCCACTACCAATCTTACTTACAGTATACACTGCACTATTGCCTCACGTTGGCCTCTTTAGATCGGTATCACATTTTAGTATTGACCTAGGTATATAAATTATCAACAGTATATATATATGTATATATAGGCTTTGTCGTGAAAAGCTGGGCAGTCAGAGAAAACCTAATATTCCAGCTCGTTCACTAGTTTCCGCTCGAAATTAAGATGTGCGTTGTTGAGTGGCGGAACTCAACGCCGCGCTTTATCAATTCACCAGAACGGAGAAATCAAAAATAAATATATATGACTGACTATTGTTCGATTGGGAATCGAACCCACAACCAATCCCGTTTACACTCAGGCGCTGTTCCACTGCGCCACGACGGGCTAAGACCTACATATATGCTTTTAAATAAATTGACCGCGGATTAATTGAAACGTTGCGATTTGAATGTAAATACAAACATTACTTATTCATATGTACATTTGTATAAGTCCATACTAGCGGCCCGCTGCGGGTTCGCCACGTCGACTATTTCGTTATATTGCAAGCCTCGGGGGCGCATTTTTAAAAAATAAAGTAGCCTATGTTTAAGCTTAGACTATCAACTATATTTATGCCAAAATTCATTACAATTGGTCAAGCGGTTTAGATTTTTCATATTATCTTTCATCCCCTATTTCAACCCTATAGAGGTTGATTTTTGATCGATTGAAAGAATAAGCAGCCTATGTAAGACAAAGTCACTTTTACTACTTTCACTCTAAATTTCATCCAAATCGGACCATTACATTGGCCGTGAAAGCGTGACAGACAAACACACAGACTTTCGCATTTATAATATAAATATGGATTAATATTTTCCTGAGTTAATATACAGACGCTGATGCAGATGGCTTACAAAAGGAAATTTATCTTAAATAAATATAATATTTAACATACAAAGTATCTGGTAACTTACTGCAAAGCAGTGCAGGAGGAACGTTATATAAATAATAATTAAAAGTTGCTTCTTTAACGTATTTATGTACTTTTAATTACACAAGTTGTACGAAGCTCGAGTACGTAACATTTGGTATTTAATTACGGATAGGAAGATAGGAAGATTACTGTATCGATTTTGATTGCAGTTTCAAGTTTATTCAAGCATGGCGGGGTAGATCAGAGAGAACCCAGTGTCTGGACACTCCATTCTCCACCTTTAGTGTCCGATATCAAGACATTGCGTGCTTAGTAGCAAAACTCAGTTCCAGCAAGTAGTGTGGGAATCGAACCTACAACCATCGCGTCACAGTCAATCGCAAAATTAATAAATCAACGAACTTAACTCACTTTGTCCCTTCTTTCCGCATACCAGGGTAGTCAGTGACCCTAGTGTCCCTAGTGACCCTAGTGTCAAGATTTTACGTTCTTTCATTTTCACACTGCGTGCAAAGTGGCAGAACCCGTTCTTTGGTTTAGGCACCAAAATGAAGAAATGAAAATAGTTTAAATACATTATTAAACATTTTTAAAGTGTTATTCCACACATAGGAAAATTGAAAAAGACATTTAAAGAAAACGTACAAAAATTTGAACTTAGCGCCGGCCAATTTGAACTGAGCCATGCTCTGCGGTGAGAGCTCCTGGACGGTATTCAGGAGGTGCGGGTTCGAATCCAACTGCGTTCAAAGTTTTATACGTTTTTTTTAAGGTATATACAATTATTTCCCCAACTGGGAACCGAATACACTACCATCGCGCTTAAATCTGAATTTAAGTCTAAGCTGTCATGGTGCAGTGGGACAGCATCTGAACATAACATGACATGACATGACATGCCATGCCATGACAGCCTTAATAGCTTAAGTAATCCCTTTAAATTTATTAATTCACTAATATTTTTACAAACTAACATAAAAGACAACTTCTCTTAAAATTACTCGAACCAAAGACTGGTAAAGTTAGGTTGTTGAAATGAATGAGGTATATGAGTATGTAAACAAGGTTGATATTATACAGTAGAAGTAGTAGCTTCTGAGCTCAGGTTTTAATATTTAATCTAATATGGGATAAGCGATTGTGGCGCAGTGTTGGAAGTGTATCTGAAGGTTATGGGTTCGATTCACATTTTAGGGTATAGTTAAATATAATTAAAGGTAAAAAATCTTTCTTTTCTTTTTATTTTCCATTTGTTTAGCTTCACGCTGTATCTCACACACATCAGGGTAGGCTGCCTTCAGCCTACCAACTACTAAACAAATAGAAAATAAAAAGAAAAAAAAAGATTTTTTACCTTTAATTATATCTAGTGTTAAGACACTCCGTTCCCCATTTTGCGCCTAATTTTAGAAGCATTGAAGCATTTATGTGGCGGATATATTAAATATCTCCTCGAGAAGGAATCGAATTCTAAACTAGTCGCTTTACAGTCACACTTTGTGCCACGACTAACTTCAAAAACTCATTTAGAAATAAGCTTTTATTGTATTATTCTCAGCAACAATTTTCATTTGATATTCATATTATTGGAATACATTAAAAATTGCTATCCGCCATCTTAAAAGTTCCACCATGTTGGGTTTAGTATGACGTCACACAGTTAACTATGTACTGTCATCTAAACTAAACTTATATTTGCAATTTCATTTCAATCAAAATATAATAGCTAAAAAAGGTTGTTTACTTCTGCAGTAAACTAATAAGTCCATTTAGTTATTTTTCAAAATTAAAGTCTTAATTAATTATTTTTGTGGCCAGTCGTGGCCCAGTGGCACAAGCGCGTGACTGTAAACGACTGGTTGTGGGTTCGTTTCCCACTCGAGGGGTGGAAATTATATTTCCATTTTCTTCACTCTGGTGCCGCGGAGAAGATCCGCCACTTAACACGCAATGCCTCCGAATTCGGCGGAAAGTGGGGAACGGAGTGTCTTAACACTAGGTTCCCTCTGCCTACCCTGCTGTGTGCGGGATACAGCGTGAAGCTAAAAAAAAATATTTTTGGCGAGAAAATATTAAAAAATAAACAGTAAGAATAATAATTACAAAAATATCGTATTGTATATAGAATTTAGAATACCAGAAAAATGTGTGGTGGGTACCGATCTATATTACATTTCAAAAATTTATCAAGTAAATTATATTAAAAAACTGTTTTTCACATAGCAAGGTAGTCAGAGAGAACATGGTGGCAAGACAGTCCGTTAGCCACTTTCCGCCCAAAATGGAATCACTAGTTTAAAGTGACGGAACTCAACTTCGCGCTTCTTCTTTACCAGAACCTAGCAATGAAACTCGATTAAATATTTTGCCAAATTCATTCGAATATTTCCCTTCCACCGAATGGACATCGAACCCACAACTAATCCCATTTACAGTAAGCCTGTCACTGAGCTAACGGCATATAATATGAATATTTAGTATTCATATTTGCCCACTGTAAATGAAGACTATTGTTTCAACAGCACTACCCTAATATTTCAGATTGTATAGCGACATTTATATCAATTTCTCATGAAACGTAACTTGCAAAATAAGGGCTGGGGAAAAGGAAACGCGAAATATCTTTCTTTGCTGCGTTCATTTGAAAAATAAACTTTAATATATTAAATTGAATGTAAAATAGTGTTATAGTTAAATTTAATTCTATTGAAATAGAGGAATATTATAATAATGTGGAGAACGGAGTGTCTTGACACTAGATTCTCTTTGGCTACTCCACTATGAGGGAAAAGCGTGGAGCTGCTTCTTTAAACATAATTTCTTTGAATTAGTCTGATAATGGAATAGAGATCGTTGCACACCACACTTATTTCTAGTATTCTAAATTCTATATATATTACAATACTATAGTTGTATATGTCCTAACTGTTTATTTCTTTAGGATTTCCGGTTTGTTCTGGTGGATATATTATAATATTAATACGCAAAGTTAGGTAAACTTTGTAAGAATTATGCGGAAAGTGATTTTTGTTTTTTGTAGCTTCACGCTGTATCCCGCACACAGTACGGTAGGAGGAGGAAACCTAGTGTTAAGACACTCCGTTCCCCCACTCTTCGCCGAATCCGGAGGCATTGCGTGTTAAATGGCGAAACTTAAAGGAATCGAACCCACAACCAGCCGTTTTACAGTCACATCTATGTGCTTCTGCTTCTTCAATTAAAAATTATATGCAGAAACAGTTCCAAAACTCAATATATTAACAAATGAAAAACAGAAATTTCACGTTTTTTCTCAGATAGGAAAATAGTCAGAGAAAATCTAGTGTAGTAAGAATCTAGAAGACACTACATTTTACACTTTCCGTCCGAGATTGAGACTTTGAGTGTGCGAGTGGCGAAACTTAACGCAGCGGTTAATCTAATAATTCCAATACTTACTGAAGTAAATAAAGGAAAATAATTAAAATGTAATCAATATCTAGCTGGAGAACGGAGTATTTTAACACTAGGTGCACTGCACTTACCTTGGTAAATTAAATATTATAAATGTACTTAAAACCTTGTAACTTTCTGTATAACTACTAAATGTGTATTAGGATCAATATACACTATAAAATTGTATCTGTTAAAAGTAAACTTAATAATACTTCGAGTTACTTTGTTCTAGTCGCTAACAGAAAGCTAGCTTTTATAGTTTTTAGTGAGCAGGCAATAGAGTTAAAGTTTTATTTGAGGCATTTGTGGCACAGTGCGATATATGTAGATCGCGGCGTTGAGTTCCGTTATTTTCAACGGAAATACGAAAAGTAGAGAACGGAATATCTTGACACTAGAATCTCTCTGACAATGCTCCTATAAAAAAGGGTAAGATTCACTTTTTTTTATTAAAAATGATACTTATATTGTATATAGGAAATCGTAAAATAAAAATCGATCATTTGGGTATTTAAAATATAAGTATTTTTATTTTCCTGCTCTGGTACTTAAAAAAAGCTCGGCGTTAAGTTCCGCTAATCAACAAACAATGTTTTATTTCAAGTAACTAGAGAATAAAGTGCCCATATATTACGTTCTTCCTTACTACCCTAATATGTTATTAAAAACTGGATAGGCGATGGTAGTGAATTCAAGTTCTTCCCGAAGGTGTGATTATATTTAAGCTATTTGTTTACTTGTGGCCAGTCGTGGCCCAGTGGCACAAGAGTGGACTGTAAACGACTGGTTGTGGGTTCGATTCCCACTCGAGGAGTGGAAATTATATTTCCGTTTTCTTCGCTCTGGTGTCGAGGTAAAGCGCGGCGTTAAGTTCCGCCACTTAACACGCAAGCCTCCGAATTCGGCGGAAAGTGGGGAACGGAGTGTCTTAAGACTAGGTTCCCTCTGCCTACCCTGCTGTGTGCGGGATATAGCGTGAAGCTATTTATTTTTTTTTATTTGTTTACTTTGGTATAAATATACGCGGCGTAGAGTTACGCAACTTATTATTTAAAATCTCGGATTTAGTAAGTCGAAAACGGAATATTATGTCACTATATTCTCTTATAGGGGCCAGTCGTAGCGCAGTGGCATGAGCGTGTGACTGAAAACGACTGGTTGTGGGTTCGATTCCCACTCGAGCAGTGTAAATATTTAATATTTCCATTTTCTTCGTTCTGGTATCGAGGCAAAGCGTGGTTTTAAGTTCCGCCAGTTAACATGCAATGCCTCGGAATTCGGCGGAATGTGGCGAACGGAGTGTCTTAACATTAGGCTCCCTCTGCTTAACCTGCTGTGTGCGGGATACAGCGTGAAGATAAAAAAAATCTCTTTCTCTAACCCGCTAAACGGGATAAAGCGTGAAACGTGCAAAAAACTTAAGATTATAAATGGGAAATCTCAATCCCATACATAATGTATGAAGATGAGATGTCACAAAGCGTTTTTTCATCATTCACAAATATATAAAGTTATTTTTAAGGAGCTTTTCTTTTTATATGAAAAATGTGTACGTATTCTAAGTAGTGATTAACTTAATTTGATTTCATTCGAAACAGTTCGCTTATAAAGTATAATACGTTACTTAGTGTAATAAATAAAATTACGATTTTCTAAGTATTTTGATATGTTGTTTTTGCTTAAAGTTATGAATATTAGATGTTGTGCCACATTGTCTTAGAATGGGAACGATGGTTATAGGTTCGAGTCTTTCTCAAACAAAAAAACATATTATTTTGTCTCTTATTTTGTAAAAGTGAAGAACGGAGAGTCTAAATATGGGTGAAAATGGTAAGAAAAAATATTAATCCTATATTTTATTATATTTTACGAATATACTTCGGAGAATGATGAATGATATTTTAAATTTTTTTTTTATATATATTTTTTTTATATTGAGAATATCTCAATTTCAAGCCAAAAGTGGAGAACGCAGTGTCTTAACACTAATTTCTCTCCGCGAAATTATAGAGTCAAGTGTAACGATGGTCTCTGTAAAATATTGTACCTTTAACAATGTTAAGACTAAATAAAAATTGTATGCAGGTTTTAAATTGAAGTAATTGTTTAAAAACAGAAACTGGCATTGCGTGTTAAGTGGCGGAACTTAAACCGCGCTTTGCCTCACCAGAGCAAAAAAAATGGAAATGTAAAATATTTCCACTCTTCGAGTGGGAATCGAACCCACAACCAGTCGCGTTTACAGTGACATTTATGTGCCTCTGTGCCACGACTAGCCGCGCAAGGAATAATTATTGTGCAAATTATTCAATCTTACTTAGAAACACAAAGAGAAAACCTAATGTCTTGATAGGTTGACTAGGTTCTAGTCTAGGTTCTAGTCTAGGTTCTGATTATCCCGTGTAATAAAGCGGGATAAAGCGTGTAGTTGCTTGTTGTTTTTTTTAGCTTCACGCTGTATCCCGCACACAGCAGAGTAGGCAGAGGGAACCTAGTGTTAACACACTCCGTTCCCCACGCACCGCCGAATTCGGATACATTGCGAGTTAAGGGGACTTAACGCCGCGCTTTGCCTCGACACCAGAGCAAAAAAAAAAGAAAATCCTCCGCGAGTGGGAATCGAACCCACAACCAGTCGTTTACAGTCACACGCTTGTGCCACTGCGCCACGACTAGGCCTTGTTTTTTTTAATTTAACTTAAAATCTGCATACAAATGATTTTCCAGCCTCGCTGTGAATTTGGTAAAATAAAGTTACGATCCTGTACGTAGGAGCCATCGATAATATAATTTACATAAACATAACATTGCTTTTGGCTATATTCGAGCAAATAATTTAAATTATTAATTTGTTTATTAACTTTAAACGGACTGTCTATTACTTTGCTTGCTCTTTGAAGTTTTTTTGTGGAGTTAAGAGAGCTAAGTGACTAGTGACTAGTTCATCAAAAAAATATTATTATATATATTATAAATGAATATTTTTTCGAAAACTTTTAAAATTGTGAACCCGCGGCTTTTAGATATCGTACAAGCTTCTCAACCACTAAGCCACACGTTCTACATCCGGATTCTCTAAAATTTTTATACGGCTTGTAAAATGTTATTATTCACCCGCGACCGTATATATATTTAGAGAGAGAGCTTGTTTGTTTGTTTGTTTTACATTTCTGGTTACATTAATTAAACTGGTTAATGTTATATTCGAAAAGTGTAATTTTTCTTGTACCTTGTAGCGCAGTGGGACATCTAATAAGATTGGTTGTGGGTTGAAAATCAATTCAACGGATTGATTATATCTTGCCTTGTGGCCAGTCGTGGCCTAGTGGCACAAGCGTGTGACTGTAAACGACTGGTTGTGGGTTCGATTCCCACTCGAGGAGTAGAAATTATATTTCCATTTTCTTCACTCTGGTGTCGAGGTAAAAGCGTGGCGTTAAGTTCCGCCACTTAACACGCAAGCCTCCGAATTCAGCGGAAAATGGGGAATGGAGTGTCTTAACACAATGTTCCCTCTGCTTAACCTGCTGTGTGCGGGATACAGCGTGATGATAAAAAAAATCTCTTTTTCTAACCCGCTATACGGGATAAAGCGTGAAACGTGCAAAAAAAAAATTGCACAGCAGGGTGCTGTGTGCGGGATACAGCGTGAAGCTAAAAAAAAAGAAAATAAAGATTATATCTTAATTATTTTCATTGTTTCATATCTAAGTTATGTTTATTTAAATTGACTATGCAAGCACTTTTGAATCGTCTTGAATATAAAGTTACCACCGGTTTCGGTTGTTACGTACATACCGAAGCTATAGTCAAAACGCGGCGTTAAGTTCCGCCACAATGCAAAATATCTTAATTTCAAGCGAAATGTGGAGGACAATTTGCTGAAAAGTTAAAAAAAATGTATTTTACCTAAATGCTGTGAAGCTAAAAAAAAAGAAACCCTCTATTTTACCCTAGAGTGAGCTTCGAATCTATAACCACTGTAAATCCCATTCCCCAAAGACAACACAACTGTGCCACGACGGTGTTAGATTTTTTAATGAGAAATGTAGTCTTTGACTGTTGAAATAACATTTTAAAATTATTCTGTCTGTGAAAAGGAAAGAGGTTGAAATGAAAGATGGTTTTTATACAAGCTTGAATAAAAATGGCGATTTTAAAAATAAACTAGGAAATTTTATGAATATAGAAAATAATTAATATGTTTTTTTTTTCGTTATAAAAAAAGGTATAGAATGGAATCACTATGTTTTCTCTGTTTTTTTAGTTATATTTTTGTATTCGATACAACAATTATTAGATAATTACATATTAATACAAGCTTATGGTCAGTCGTAGCCCAGTGGCACAAGCGTGTGACTGTAAACGACTGGTTGTGGGTTCGATTCCCACTCGAAGGGTGGAAATATTTCCATTTTATTCGCTCTGGTATCGAGGCAAAGCGCGGCGTTAAGTTCCGCCACTTGTGGGAAACGGAGTGTCTTAACATTAGGTTCCCTCTGCCTACCCTACTGTGTGCGGGATACAGCATGAGGCTACAAAAACAACTAATTATCCATTAGCTAGCATAGCTCTATGTACATTTGACGATTCAAAAGTGCTTACAAAAGTCTATTTGAATAAAGATATTTTGAATCTGAATTTTGAATTTGAATTGTAAGCAATAGCAAATTCACGATTTTCTCGCTTATTGCCCGGTAATAAGAGAAAATGTAACCCTCCTTTCTTAACTTACGACATTACATGTTAAGTGGCGGAACTCAACGCTGTTCTTTGTCTCAGGTAAAGGAGCGAAAAATTAAAAAAAAATAATAATTATACCGTTCCCCGACTGGGAATCGATGCCGCAACCGTTTACAGTGGGATTCCGTTCCACTGCGTCACCATGATCTCTATGCCTCATGTATACATTTTTTTATTGTTATAGATAAAATTCTTCTTATTATTACTAGGCTCTTTTGAAATCTAATATAGACTGTATCTCTTTTTAAATGAACAATCTCCTTCATATGCTCCATATAACGTGATATTGGCAGTGTGCACTTTTTTTTTTTTTTTTTTTTTTTTTTTTTTTTTTTTTTTTTTTTTTTTTTTTTTTTATAGGATAAAGGAGGCAAACGAGCTGAAGGCCCACTTGGTGTTAAATGGTTACCTTCGCCCATAGACTTCCACAACAGATGGGTGCATTGCCAGCCTTGGGAATGTAGGACAGAAGGAGGGAGGAAGGATGGGAATGGTGGGAATAGGGAGAGCTGGCTTACATGCCATCGAACCGGAACACATCATAAGATATTTGGCGGTTCGTCTTTGACATGATAGTGGTCGCGAGCCAGTCGGAAAACGAATCTCCTACCACCAAACTACTGGGTTACCCGCCTTTTACGGGACGCTACCCAGCGGCGGGGGGGAATTGTATTCTTAACCCGTCCCCCACACGGGAAAAAATGCTCTTATGGCACTTTCGAACTGCCATAATCACAGAACTGGACTGAACTGAACTGAACTGTTTATTCTACGTTTTTCCAAATTTTTAACCGTACTATATTTATATAAAAATGTAAAATTTTTAAAATATACTAAAATGACTGTTTGTTCCAGACATCGTCAAATACTCCTCGACCATCCGAGGGGGTCATAAAGAAATAATCAACTTAAACCAAGTAAGATATAAATGTATTTAATAAATATAACTTTATATAGATGTGTATGTTAAAAAAGGAAATATAATAGACAAAGAGGAGTGTCAAGACACTCCATTCTCCGTTTTCCGCAGAAATTATAAAAAAAAAAAAAAATACAAAATATCTTTATTCAAATAGACTTTTGCAAGTACTTTTGAGTCGTCGAATGTATATAAAGCTATCATCTGCTCGGAAGGCAGTTCTGCTGAGAAGAGCCGGCCAGAAACTCAACAGTTGCTCTTTTCAAATATATAAATTACAATTTTATTATTTGATACAATGGTAGCTAACCGGCATTGGACTCCAATCAGATTAATTTCACGCATTTTTATCCTTTAAATACTCTTCTACAGACTAATAAGCCTTACTTATTAATATGTTTTTTTACAATGATTTTAAATTTCTCTAGTGGTATTTCTAAAACAAGTTGTGGAATTTCATTATATATGCGTATAGTCCTATAAATATGTAAGTATTTTTTTTTGGCTTCACGCTCTATCCTGCACACAACAGGGTAAGCAATGATCCTAGAGTCAGACACTCCGTCCCCCACTTTCCGCCTATTTCGAGGGAATTGCGTGTTAAGTGATGGAACTTAACACCGCGCTTTGCTTCGACACCAGAGGAAGGAAAAGGAAATATTCAATATTTCCACTCCTCGAGTGGGAATCGAACCCACAACCAGTCGTTTACAGTCACACGCTTGTGCCACTGAGCCACGACTGGCTCCTTATGTCAATAAATAAATTTTATAATTAAAATATATATTTAATCCTTCCCCCGAGAATACTTCTCGAAATTCTCCAACAAAGGAACGGCCTGTTACGTATTACAGCACATATAAATAAATTTACGAGCCACATAACTCGCTCGCGCTTTGCTTGGCAATATCTGCGGAACATTATGTTGAAGCTTTTACATGTAGCTTTAAGCTTTACGGCACATCAGGGTAGTCAGAGAGAACCTAGTGTTTAGGCACTCCGTTCACCACTTTCCATCCGAATTTAAAACGGGTTAAGTAGTGGAACTCAACGCCTCGATTTGTCTAACCCAGGGGTTCCCAACCATCAAGGGTAGGGGATCAAGGACTACTTTTACATTATTCTTGCTAGCAGGGACCACTATGTATGTGGGTATAATAAAAGTAAATTGTAATAATCAAACGAAAACTGTACTCAAAATAAAAACTCACGAAGAAATTACATAAAAATAAATAATACTTAACTTTTAAATCGTTCGCGGACCACTTCATGGGAACCTGCGGGCCACTGGTGGACCGCGGACCACTGGTTGGGAACCGGTGGTCTAACCAAACAAAAGAAATTAAAATAATTTTAATTTTATTAATAAGTAAGATTTGATCCTGCAACTATCGCAATTATGGTCAGAGGCGTCGACCTGCGCTATTATGACCGTTTGCATGATTAAGATAGTTTAATATAGTCAACCATTAAAAACTTTGAAGCCATTAATCTCTAAGTAACTATAAAACCGAACTCAATGCAAACAAAAGGATAGAATGTGGTACAGAAATGTAATTAAAGTTAATTGGACATATGTATGTGGAGCTTTTGTTATACAAAATAACATTACACGCGCCAGTATAGTCTTTCTAGCAACTACACGTGGTTACACGCGCCGTTGTAATCTTCTTGACAACTTCACGCGGTTTCACGCGCCATTGTAATCTTCTTGACAACTTCACGCGGTTTCACGCGCCATTGTAATCTTCTTGACAACTTCACGCGGTTTCACGCGCCATTGTAATCTTCTTGACAACTTCACGCGGCTTCACGCGCCATTGTAATCTTCTTGACAACTTCACGCGGTTTCACGCGCCATTGTAATCTTTTTGACTACTTCACGCGGTTTCACGCGCCATTTTAATCTTCTTGACAACTTCACGCGGTTTCACGCGCCATTGTAATCTTCTTGACAACTTCACGTGGTTTCACGCGCCATTGTAATCTTCTTGACAACTTCACGTGGTTTCACGCGCCATTGTAATCTTCTTGACAACTTCACGCGGTTTCACGGGCCATTGTAATCTTCTTGACAACTTCACGCGGTTTCACGCATAACACGTAGCAAAAAAGAATATAATGTCAAAACACTCCGTTTTCCTTTTCCGATAATGCATGTTGAATGGAGAAACTCAACGCGCTTTGTCTTAGGTAAAAGAGCGGAGAAATAATAATAATTCAAATTACTAGAATTATCCCGAGTGGGAATTGAACCCAAAAGGTTCAGACGCTGCCTCATTGGGTCACGATTGCCTCTCAACAATAAAATAAATGTGCAGTAATTGTAGAAATAACTATCCTGCTTTAGTGTTCTGTTTTAGTATCTTTTTACTACAAGTTGTTAAGGAAACTAATTTATAAATATAACTTAAATATAAAAGCTTATTTCTTTTGCACAAAAAAAAATATAAAAAAATGAAGCAAAAGTGACAGTTAGGAGAGGCGGAGATTTCGGTTGACCTTCGAGAACACAGTAAACAGATACTGGAGGAAGGTCACATAAAAAGCATGAGGACCCCCCGGAGGGCGTGTATGAAGAGTTTGATGACAGTGGACGAGGCGAGAGAAGTATGCGGAGAAAGTAGCGCTTGGCACTCCGTTCTCTCTTCTCTCTCTGAGTGCTTAAGATACAATATGCTCTAAGTTCAAGAGTCCGCATAAAAATATATGTGTAAAAATATAATAAAAATATTTAGATTTTACCATTCAAATACTCCAGAATATAATTCTAATACAAAATAAATAAATAAATAATTAAATCTAATTGCATTAATACGTGTTGAATAAATCCCCGAGAATAAATGAACACATGAGTGTTCTATTTAAGTATATATAAGTTATGAAGAATATTAATAGATAAATATATATTTTTTTTTAGCTTCACGCAGTATCCCGCACACAGCAGGGTAAATAGAGGGAACCTAGTGTTAAGACACTCCGTTCCCCACGCACCGCCAAATTCGGAGGCATTGCGTGTTAAGTGGCGGAACTTAACGCCGCGTTTTGCCGGAGCGAAGAAAATGGAAATATTAATTATTTCCACTCCTCGAGTGAGAATCAAACCCACAACCAATCGTTTACAGCCACACGCTTATACCACTGGCCCACAACTGGCCCCTATAAATATATCATATGTAAATCATATATATTGAGTCATATGTGAAGTGGGTATCTATCTATTTGGAAGGCAAACGTCATATTTTGTAATTAAAAGAAAATCGATAGTAAGTCGTAGATATAAGTTTTTTTTAGCTTCACGCTGCATCCCTTGCGGGGTAGAGAGAACGGAGCGCCAAACGCTACGGTCCCTGCATACTTCTCTCGCCTCGTCCACTGTCATCAACCTCTTCATACACGCCCTTCGGGGGGTCCTCATGCTTTTTACGTGACCTTCCTCCAGTATCGTTGATACTGTGTTTTCGAAGGCCAACCGAAGTCTCCCCCTGCCTCTCTTACCACAATAGAATATGTGATTAATAAAAATATGTGATCGTATTTTATTTTTTAGTGCATTTAATTTGAAGTCACTTTGCCTTTTTTTGTAAAAAATAATTTTATCACTTGATAATAACTTTCCTATATATCCAGTCTTTTATTAAATTATACTTTTACATTTATATTTATACCAGTGGAAACAGGACGTATCCTATTGAGACTTCAGGAAAAGTTTTCAAGATGAGCTTTTACTAGCGACGGCACGTCCTCACGCCTCGCCCCTCACGACGCCGGACTAATTACAAACTATGTAAATAGCTTCAAATATATTTTCTTATAAATATTTATTTACATTTATTTTTAGTTTCAAATATTATATTTATTTTTTGGAGGAATAATAAAGTAGTGTTAAGTCACTCTCGTTTTTTGGTTATTGCTTATGAACATTGCTTGGTGACTGGACTTAGATAATGGGTAATATAAGCTTAACAACTGGGGCCAGTCATGGCCCAGTGGCACAATATTTCCATTTTTTTCGCTCCGGTGTCGAGGCAAAGCACGGCGTTGAGTTCCCCCACTTAATACGCAACGCCTCCGAATTCGGCGGAAAGTGGGGAACGGAGTGTCATTACACTAGGTTCCCTATGCCTACCCTGCTGCGTGCGGGATACAGCGTGACGCTAACTTAACAACTATATTTACAACTTTGGTGATAGTATAGTCCGGAGAGGATGGGAAGAGGATAACGGAATTTTTTGATACTAGATTATTTCTATCTACCTTGATATGCGGGAAGACGCGTGAAGTTGCTTTAAATCCAAAATTTAAAAGTTCCAACGATTAGCTTGTGATTCACGCTTTATCCCACAAAACACGTCAGTTAAAGGGAACATAGTGTCAAGACACTCCGTTTTTCACTTTCCGTCCTAAATTGATACTTTGCGTGTTGAATGGCAGAACTCAACACTTCTTTGTCTTGGGTTTTCTTCACGTCACGTTTTTTCTCTAAGCTTTTTTTCAGAGCGCCTAAAAAAATATAAATTAATAATTTATTTAAAATCCACCGAGTGGGAATCGAACCCACAACCAGTCGCATTTATAATCAAAAGCTACAGTTAATATTTAATATTTTATATAACAAAATTTTTATGTTTACGTGGAAAGCCAAAATAATAAATATAATTAAGTTTTCCCCGGAGTAAAATTTGTATCAACGATCAGCGCGCCCAGTCATGCATATTGAACACATCACGCGTACAAATTCATTTAAATAGTAAATAATTTGTTTTGGTTTTGAATATTTACAATATTTATACTGTTCTTTTTTCATTTTGCGCTTTTCTTCAGATAATCGATTGGCTGAGAGAAGTTAGTGTCTAGACACTCTGTGGAATTCACATCACATGTCCTTGTAAAATCTGAGTATTTTTTTTTTAGCTACACGCTGTATCCTGCACACAGCAGGGTAGGCAGAGGGAACCTAGTGTTAAGTAATAAAATATTATGAATACATTTTTTATTATCACACATAGTAATAAACGTTATTACTTGGTGCCTTTGCCTCAATTACACTGTTACACATACTTTTCGAGTGGGAATCGAACCCACAACCGGTCGTTTACAGTCACATCCTTGTGCCGCTGGGCCACAACTGGCCCCACATATAGTGTCTCTATTACGGGCGGAGAGTTAATAAATAATTCCTATACCAGAAATTATGTACCATACTAGAATCGACGTACAGTTGCGGTAAGACCGTGGTAAGCGTGTTTTAAAAAAATAACAAATTAGATTAAACGAGGCACATGTAATCTGATTTTTTTGGTATCCTGGTAGTTGTTACTAAATCAACTTCAATCAATGAAAAAATCCTATTACTATCGATTTCGGATGTTTGGGAAAATTCTCAAACAAAATATTGACTAGGAGCATGTCAAAATAGAGTTGCAAGATTTTCTTATACTTATATTGATAGATAGATAAAAATTAGTGGAAATATTTAATATTTCCATTTTCTTCGCTCTGGTGTCGAGGCAAAGCGCGGCGTTAAGTTCCGCCACTTAACACGCAATGCCTCCGAATTCGGCGGAAAGTGGGGAACGGAGTGTCTTAACACTAGGTTCCCTCTGCCTACCCTGCTGTGTGCGGGATATAGCGTGAAGCTAAAAAAAATATATTTATTACTGTGGACAGTAGAAGACTACTACTCTTTTACTTTTAAAAACACTCCGTCCTGCACTCTCCGTTCTCCACTAAATTCTTAAAACTATACTAAATATACAAAAAAAAAACATAATTTTCATTTTTTTAATTAGAAATTATTCTAAAATCGTATAAAGGAAATCCGTTCAGTTACAAAGTAGGTACCTACAAGCTACAAGTTGGAAGTTTGTTTCTCTCGAACCGAACCGCTACTGAGTCGTGCCTTTAATTAAAACATAATTAAATTAATGAATGCTAATGGCAGCCAAATTTTATGATTCTATTGTATTTAAATTACGATTTCACTTGTTTTTGTATAAATACAGCGTGGTGGTGTGAAAAGATTTTACTTTGAGGTAATTATAGGTTCGATATTTTTGGGGACATTTTTTTATTGATGAAAGGGGGGAAAACGAACAGAAGGACCACCTGTTAGTAGTACTACTTTCGCCTATGGACATCCACAACATTAGTGAAGTTGTGGTTGCGTTGCCCATCTAAAGGGGGGAGGAGGCAAGGAGGGAAGAAGGATGGCGATGGTGGGAATAGAGAGAGAGCTTGCTTACATGCCATCGAACCGGAACACATCATCAGATGTTTGGCGATTCGTCTTTGACATGATAGTGGTCGCGAGCCAGTCGGAGAACGAATCTCCTACCACCAAGCCTATTGGGTTACCCTCTTTTTACGGGACGCTACCCAGCGACGGAGCGGAATCGTATTCTAACCCGTCCCCCCACGGGTTGTATACACGGACATGTTTATTTTTAAAATATAATGATTTATATTTTTGAAATTGTATAAAAACGCAGTTGGCCTCGAACCCGCGGCCCTTGTTTAGTATTTAAGCGATTTAACCACTAAGCCATGCGTTTTTTGTCCGGTTTAGCTGAAATACTTACGGTTTTTACAATTTTTTTTTTATTGTAAGCCTATCTGTAGATATACATATTATATCTACCCAATATACATATTATATCTACCCAATAGATTGTTTACTATTTACCTTTGAAATGTACAATTCACCAACAAAACAGAAAACGAAACAATTTTTAATTATTTATATTTCTTCGCTTTGATAACCAAGATACATCTCGGCGTTGAGTTCTACCACATAACAGGCAATGTCTCGATTTCGGGGGGAAAGTGAAGAACAGAGTGTCTTAACACTAGGTTCTGAATGACTTGCTATGCGTGAAAGTTTACATATAATAATTAATATTTAGTACAGAATCTTCATAAAGGGCCAGTCGTGGCGTAGTTGCACGAACATGTGACTGTAAACGACTGGTTGTGGGTTCCATTCCCAGTCGAGGAGTAGAAATATTTTATATTTCCATTTCCTTCGCTCTGGTATCTGAAGCAAAGCGCGGCGTTAAGTTCCGTCACTTAACACTCAATCGGAGGAATTCGGCGGAAAGTGTGGAACGGAGTGTCTTAACACTAGGTTCCCTTTGCCTACCCTGCTGTGTGCGGGATAAAGCGTGAAGCTAAAAAAAAGAGAAAAAATATATTTAAATAAAACAAATAACAATACATCTCTATCTCTATATATAATAAAAGAGTAGAAAAGTCAATTCTGTACATGAAAAATTTCAGAAAAATTTCAATTGGGTGCGTTATATATCGATAACAGAGGCCAAAAATCCACTCAATAGAATTTTTGTCTGTCTGTCTGTCTGTCTGTCTGTCTGTCTGTTAATTTGTTCGCCAATCACGCAAAAAGTACTGGATGGAAATGAATGAAATTTAGCATGGTGGTAGCTTATAGTCCAAAGGTACATATAGGATAGTTTTTATCCCGGTTTTCCATGTAGTTTTTTTGTAAAAAATAAAAAACCGATATAAGTAAATTATTTGTATACTGATATCTACCGGGTAGAAATTGATGATTTTTTGTATGGTGTTAGCTTAAAGGGTAGAGCAACATATGGGATAGTTTTCATCCTGATATTCAACAAATTTCTCGCAGAAAAATAAAATAAAAAAAAAACATTCAAATTATGTCGATAGTTCACAAGTGAATCTAAATTTGTTTCAATATCACTAAATTAAATAATTATAAAACAAAATAACCATAACATTAATTAAAGATACACTTGACCGGTCTATAAAACTTTATATAATCTATATGACAGCAGATGTCACTACGTTTTCTAGAACGGGTAGCGCTATTAGTTAACATTGTACTAGATATATCCGTACTCATTAATATTATTATTATAAAAATGCAAAAATCTGTATCTCTTCTATCTGTTATGTTTTCACGGGTAATCTACTGGCCCGATTAAGATGAAATTCGTAAAGAAGATTGTTGAAGACGCAGGGTCAAATATAGGCTACTTTTTAAAAAATCAAACCCTATGAGGTTGAAACAGTGGATGAAACTTATGTATGTTTAGTATATAGTGAGAATGAAAGATCAGAACTCCTTGACTAAAATGAATGAATTTTCTCAGGAAAATAGTTAATGAGGCAAGGTCAAACATAGACAGACTACCACCTTTCATAAAAAAAAAACAGTCCCAAAGAGGCAATAGAGGATGAAAGTGGTAGTTCACGTGGCGAAGCCGCGAGCGGGTCGCTAGTATTTTCATATAATACAACAATAATTACTTATAAACATCATATATTAAAGTCCCGCGGGCAAATATAAAATACAGCAATACACGAAAGCTTTTTCATTCAAACGACGTTTTGGTTTCAACTGTCATGATTGTAGATTGGCATTTAAATTCTCTACTTTTATATATTTTTTCCTGTAGTTAAAGTATATATAGTGAAATATTTAACTTTTGTCCTTTTTTTTGATTAAACCTGACCCAAAGTGAATAAAGCGCGGCGTTGAGTACCGCACGTCGTCTTAAATAACAATATTAATTGAGACTACAGTCATACGCAGTCCCACTGCTTCACTATGAAATTATATTCTTTGTACACACTTGGAAGGCAGCAGGGTAGTCAGAGTAACCCTAGTGCCAAGACACTCCGATTCAGACTTCAAGCTCAAAATCGAGACATTAAATATTGAGTGGCCAAACTTACTTACTTACAACTTACTAGATAAAAGAGGTTAGGCTGGATAACTCTTGTCCTGGGGCTAGCTGACCGCCTACTCCCCTGGCCCGAGTAGGTGCGCGTGGTAGCTCCGTGCGCTACTCAGAGCAGGCCGTCGGGGGTGCCCACCACCCCTTGTCTCCAACGGCGAGCCTTGCTGGCACCCGCCGTTCAGGTCCTCGGACGATTGGGGCAGTACCCGAGATGTGGGCTAGTGGCGGGATAGGAGCACCGTCAGGTTTTTAGTGGGTAAACGGAAGAACGAACCGGAGTCCCACATAACCGCCGGGTCCCCACCCCGGACGGGTATCCGTAACAGGATTTTCTTGACGAAAAAAAAATGATAACTCTTGTCCTAGATAAAAGAAGGGAAAAAAATACATTTTTGTATCTAATCGACCCTATAAATGGGAATCGAACCCACGACCAATCGTACACACAATCAGTCACTCCACTACTTCCAAAACAAACAAAATTTAGTTACCCTCTACAATTATACATAACACCCCCGTTAACTTAATAAAAGGCAGTTAGTCACAACAAGTTAGTACAAACATAACCAATATTGCCTGTATTTCAGTTCAAAATGCCACTCGTGTGAACCAATTTCAGTTACGTACCAGAATATTCAGTATTATTGCGAGTCTAACTCTTTGAACGCGTTCCATGCATACTACAGGAAGTTGGAACGAATATGTGTTTTAAAATGGCATTCCCGTAGAGGAGGATAGTTGGAGAGAGTTTAGTGTCAAGACACTCCGTTCTCCACATCCCGTCCTTAATTTTTTTTTATTTCACGCTGTATCCCGCACACAGCAGGGTAGGCAGAGGGAACCTAGTGTTAAGATACTCCGTTCCCCATTTCCCTTTCAAAGTAGAGATTGCACGTTGAGTTGCGGATCTCAATACTGCGCTTTGTCTTAGTTACCAGAACGTAAATAAATGGTAAAAGTGTACATAGAGGATTTTTTTTAGTACGTTTTTGAAGGAGATGGATGTAAATTCAATTCGCTGTTTTCATAATTAGTTGTAATAAGTAAGTAAGTTAGTTAGTAGGCAAAAAGAATTTAGAACTAAACACTCCATTCCCTACTTTTTTCTACCTTTCGAGGCACAGCATGTTAGTTGTGGGAACAAAATTGGCTTAACGAGACCAGCAAATAAAAACATTTTTAAATACAAACCTTCCCCCAAGCCGAAATCGAACCGATAATAATCTCCCTATATATGTAGGTTACTACTGCACCATTATGTCTAACTTCAATATATTCCGTGTAACCAACTAAAAATCGATCAATATGTAATATACGAAAGGCTTAAAGCTAAACCATGGGGCATGTCAGCGTGGATCCTCGTTACAATTTGGGACCCCAATTTAAAAAGTCATTTTAAAATGTAATTTGTTTCCTTTTCTAAAAAAATAGTACGTTTTTTTAACATGTGTGTATGTATGAATGTGTTACTTAGTGTCAAGACTAAAAAAGGATACTTTTTGAATTATTCTGATTTAGTGTCAGTGATATAAAGTGGGGAACGGAGTGTCTTAACACTAGGTTCCCTCTGCCTACCCTGCTGTGTGCGGGATATAGCGTGAAGCTATTTATTTATTATTTATTTATTACTATTAAATAAGAAGTGACGTTTTGTTCCGCCATTTAGCACATAATGTCATGAATTTGAAAGAATTATTACTTACGAATTGTTACGCTTTTGATGCAAAAGGACAGCGTTAATTTAAACCTATATGAAATTCAAATTCAAAATATCTCGAAGGTCAACCGAGGTCTCCCCCTGCCTCTCTTACCACTCTATGCTTCATATCTTTCCTGTCGTTCTTTCCTGCTGTGTGCGGGATACAGCGTAAAGAAAAAAAATGTATAACGAAACAACTACGGAAACAACAACGGAAAAAGGAAACAACTAGCGGTTTGTTCGCGGCTCCGCCCGTTTGGTTTATTTATATATTATTTAATCTCTTATTTTCACCCCTCAGGGGTAAGTTTTTGAAAAATAGATAGCTATGTTTGACCTTGCGTCATCAACTGTCGACCTGATAAAATTCGTTAGAATCGGTCAAGCGGTTTAGATTTTTCATATAAAGTTTCATCCGCTATTTCAACCCCTTAGCCTTAGCCCTTCCAATTTCATCCAAATTAGGTCGGTAGATTAGCCGTTAAAAGGTAACAGATAGACAGACAGATACACAAACTTTCGCATTTATAGTATTTGATAGTATTTGAGATATAAGTCTAGGTAAACGTAAAGATACTAAAAAACTTAATATTTCGAAAACGTCCACAATTGACAGCGAGGCTATCACCAAACTCGCAACCAAGTTGAAGAACCATAGAACAATAAAAAGATAACCATATTATACCACTACATAGCTACCACTGGCTATTTATCCAATATAAAGATTCCTATACATGTAGCTGAGTACACTGACCGAGCAACAGACCAGTCGTGTAGGAAAAAAAAAATAAAGGAAAAGGAAATACAATCAAGATCAAGACAACAACGGCACGGAGCTGTGTCCGTGGAGAAGGAAAACTCTTTAAAAAAAAATAATTAAAAAAAAATCGTCCCCAATTTGAATGTACGCGTGTGTTTTCAACGCATGGCTTAGCGATGAAAGTCGGCTTGGACTGTTCCCAACATATTCTAAGACTTACGGGTTCGAATCCCGCTAATTTCAATTTTTTATACGTTATCTAAAAAACGGGTGACTGTAAACGACTGATTGTGGGTTCGATTCCCACTCGAGAAGTGGAAATATTTAATATTTCCTTTTTCTTCGCTCTGGTGCCGAGGTAAAGCGCGGCGTTAAGTTCCGCCACTTAACACGCAATGCCTCCGAATTCGGCGGAAAGTGAGGAACGGGGTATCTTAATACTAGGTTCCCTCTGCCTACCCTGCTGTGTGCGGGATACAGCGTGAAGCTGAAAAAAGAGAGTTTATCATATCTTAAGTGTCCAATAACACTTTAAAAATGTTAAAAAATAGAATATATTTTCTCCTAAGATTCTTTCTCAGTATTTTATTATAAAAAAAATAGTTTTAAAGTAGACGTTAAACCAATATTAGATTTAAGATAGTAAAAGTTTTAAAAGAATAACTTAACTTAAGTTGGCACAAAATTCGTGGGTTTCGTGCGAACTCGCAAAGACATTCTACATGCAAAGACACACTTAAGACAATATCTCCTTAACTTTTATATTGTGGCGGATTATGAACATTATCCAGGTATATTTATGTTTATATTACATATATCAGGGATGGTCTAACTACGGTTCGCGTGGACATGTGGATTAAAGTCGTTTGGGCCAGTCGTGGCGCAGTGGCACAAGCGTGTGACTGTAAACGACTGGTTGTGATTCGATTTTCACTCGAGGAGTGGAAATATTTCATATTTCCATTTTCTTTGCTCTGGTATCGAGGCAAAGCGCGGCGTTAAGTGCCGCCAAGTAACACGCAATGTCTCCAAATTCGACGGAATGTGGAAAAGGGAGTGTTTTAACACTAGGTTCCCTGTGCCTGCTGTGTTCGAGATACATTGTGAAGCAAAAAAAAACTGTGATTAAGTAAATTTTTGTGTTATCTATACTAATAAAGAAAATTGGAGGGTCTGTTTGTAATATTAAAATAACCGTTTTTTACTAAATGCATATAATGTATCTACACGATATATGTACCAAAATTACAACTTTTGCAATTTTTGTCTATTTTTCTGTCTATCTATCTGTCTGTTTGTTCCGGCTAACGTCTGGAATGGCTGGACAAGTTTTGACGGGACTTTCACTGGCAGATAGCTGATGTAACAAGGAGTAACTTGACCACTTTTATTCTAGAATAACACATTGTTTTTATTCCGCGTGCACGAATCCGCGAGCACAGCTAGTTAAATAATAAAAAAAACTTTTGTATAATTTTTTGTATAAATTTTAAATTCATATTAATTAAATTACTAGCAAAAGTTTTTGTAATGTTGAATAACAGTCGGTCTAGATCGTCGATCGTCGATCTAGACTAGGATAATACTTAACAAGAACAAAGCGCGGCGTACCAGACTAAAATATTTAAAATATGTTTTTTTTTTACCTTCACGCCGTATCCCGCACACAGCAGGGTAGGCAGAGGCAACCTAGTGTTACGACACTCCGTTCCCCACTTTCCGCCGAATTCGAAGGCATTGCGAGTTTAGACGCGGAAAATAACGTCGCGTTTTGCCTCGACACCAGAGAGAGTAAAATGGAAATATTAATTATTTCCACTTCTCGAGTGGGAATCGCACCCACAACCAGTCGCTTTACAATCACACTTTGTGCTACTGATAACTATTTCAACGAGCAGAAATAGAACCCACTAACGACACTGACTCTGAGACACCGTACCACTGCGCCACAATAACCTCGGTTGCCTCTCTTGTTCCTAGAACATGTTGAAAACTTGTAAAGAAATAATCGGATTTTCTAGCCTTTTATGTTAACTTCAGCCTTCAATACATTGTTAAAATAGAATATAAAAAGTTTGCGTTGTATTTATTTTTGCAGTTGTACGCTTTTTTCCGCATAGCGGGGTACTCAGAAAGGGCGTAGTGTCAAGACACTCCGTCTTACAGTTTCCGCCAGAAGTTGAGGCATTGCGTGTGAAGTGGTGGAACTTAACGCCTCGCTTTACCTCGCCACCAGAGCGAAGAAAATGAAAATATTCAATATTTCCACTCCTCGAGTGGGAGTCGAACCCACAATCAGTTGCTTAACAGTTAAGTCTTGACACTTAAGCATAGCATAGAAGTCGAATAGTACACATTCTCCACTTTCGATCAGATTTGTACATATACTCGTATATATACATCACATGTACCACCACCGTGAGGGGACGGGTTAAGAATACAATTCCCTTAGTCCTTCTGCTCGTTTGTCTACACAATGAAAAAAAAAAAAAAACATGTCCCTGATATCAACGCTGTATTTTGTCTTAGTCACCAGATCAAAGAAATGAAAATAAACAAATTATAATCATTTCACTACGTAGGAATCCTCGAGTGGGAATCGAACCCACAACCAGTCGTTTTACAGTCACTCTTTGAACCTCTGCACCACAACTGGTCCCATTTTTATTTCTATATTGTTAAAATTAGCATTTTCAAATATATATAAGACTTGATCTATCAAGAAACTTGGCCGCCCCTGGCATATATAAGCACATGTCGCATGTTGGTCTTAGAAGCAAACGACAAAACTTTAGCTACTAACATTTTTTATAGTACGTGTAAGTGAAATGAAACACGCGAATAGAAAATTATATAAAGCGGGATTTGAACCTGTACTTAGTACTGACTAAGTAGACGTGAAATTTGTAAGAAATAGCAAATGATTACACGCTTGCTTTTTTTTTATCTTCACGCCTTTTCCCGCATAACATAAAAAGGTAGTCAGAGAGAACCTAACCACTCCGTCCTCTCGGATTGAGCGTCAGCGTCCGTCGTGGCGGAACTCAACGCCGCGCTTGGTCATAGGTACTAGAAGAGAGAAATGAAAACAGTTTAAATATAGTCCTCTCAGTGGGAATCTAAACTGCAACCATCTCGTTTGCAGTCACATACTGTCACTTATACAAAAGTTGTTTTCTGGCATAATTTTCATTAATTATTAGGGCCAGTCGTAGCACAGTGACACAAAGTGTGACTGTAATACAACTGATTGTGGTTTCAATTTCCACTCGTGGACTGGAAATGTTTAATATTTCCATTTTCTTGACTCTGGCGCAGCGTTATGTTCCGCCACTTCCAGTATTGGATGGAAAATACTTCCAGTATTGGATGGAAAATGGGGAATGGAATGTCTTAACATTAGATTTCCTAAAAAAATCATTCATTGGTTGAAGCGTGGCTTTTAATACCATTCAAGATTTTCATTAAGATTCGACTCGAGCAAAAAATGGAAAAAATAAAGTGTCTCGACTCTCTTTACCTTCTTCTAGGTGAAAATAAGAGTAAACTTCAAATGTTACAGCAGGATAAAATTCATTTTTTGTATTCAAATAAGCTTTAGTTAATCAATATCCATACTAATATTATATATGTCTTTAGGACTGGATTTATTGGGACTGGGTTGAAATATGGGATGAAAGTTTGTACCAAAAACCTAAACAACTTAATCGATTATAATTCATTTTGGCATATATATGGGTAATCTAGGAACAAACATAGGCTACTTTTTGTTCTAACATCCTCCCCAAAGTGCTGTAATCATATAAAATTGTTGTATTGTAATTACGCGGACGAAACCGGGAGCGGACTACAGTATATATGAATATAAAACTTTTGAGTTTACCGACAGACGGATAACACCCAGAATCTACTCTTTTTTTTATAGAATAAAGGAGGCAAACGAGCAGAAGGCCTATCTGGTGTTAAGTGGTTACCTAAGTTACGGATGCGTTGCCGGCCTCGGGGATGTAGGACAGAAGGAGGAAGGAAGAATGGAAATGGTGGGAATAGGGAGAGCCGGCTTACATGCCATCGAATCAGAACACATCATCAGATGTTTGGCGGTTCGTCTTTGACACGATAGTGGTCGCGAGCCAGTCGGCGAACGAATCTCCTACCACCAAGCTACTGGGTTACCCGCTTTTTACGGGACGCTACCCAGCGGCGGGGGGGAATCGTATTCTTAACCCTTTCCCCCCTCGGGTGAAAACTCAGCTTAGTCAGTACTAAAAAAGAGAGAAGAGAGACAGGGTTCCTCCAAATTGATATATAAAAGCGGAAGCGTAAAAACGATATTTTACGATTTTATTTCACATAACCGTAATTCACAGTCCACTTGTAGTTATATATATACAGTATATAAAAGGGATATAACAGTAAAACTTCAACGCGGTCCCAACTTTGTTATTAGCGTTTATGTGCGGAGATTAGAAAGATAGTATGGTACCAAATTACGTTAAGTGCACGAATAACACTTTAAATATTACGAATATTTGAAATAATGTTTTAAAACGTCGAAATTTGTGAAAACTAATTATTTTTTATAAATATGGTCCCATCATATACCCATCCAGTGAGTGTAATTATTAAAGTTAAAAATGTAAAATTCTATTGGATTTTGATTTATTATAAGTTATTTTTTATCGTCACGCTGTATCCCGCACACAGCAGGGTAGGCAGGAGGGAATCAAATGTTAAGATTTACCATTACCGCCCTATTTATCGCCGAATTCTTCAGATATTGCATATTAAATAGTGGCGACACTCGCCGAGATGGCTCGGCCTTGTTTTTCCTCAACACCATAACGAAGAAAATTAAAATAATACATGTTTCAAATCTTCGAATGGGAATCGAACCCACAACCTGTGTTTACAGTCACACTCTGTGCCCTTGCGCCTTCTGTGCCCTTGCGCCTCGACTGACCTCATAATTTAATTTATAAAGTTGTGTAAATTATTTAACAAAAAAAAATATTTGATGGTAAGAGAGGCAGGGGGAGACCTCGGTTGACCTTCGAAAACACAGTATCGACGATACTGGAGAAAGGTCACGTAAAAACCATGAGGACCCCCCGGAGGGCGTGTATGAAGAGGTTGATGACAGTGGACGAGGCGAAAGAAGTTTGCAGGGACCTGTCTGTTTTCTCTGACTACCCCGCAAGGGATACAGCGTAAAGCTAAAAAAAAATGATTTAACAAAAAAAAATATTTTGATATTGAGTTATTCAGCTTCACCTACAGAATTGAAGCCAGAGAGTACTTAGTGTCAAGACACTCCATCCTCTATTTTCCACCTCATTTATTTATGTACTTTACGTATCACGGACCTCAACGCCACGCTTTGTCTTCTTCAACAGAGGTTAAAAATAAAAATAAACAAATTATTATCATCTTACTAAGTAGGAATCGAACTTACGACCAATCTTTATCACAGTCAGATACTTTCCCACTATGACGACTATTTTATTCTATTGTTCCTAGAATATGTTGAAAACTTGTATAGAATAATCGGCTTTTCTTGCCTCTTATGTTAACTTCAGACTTCAATACATTGTTAAAAACATATGAGAACTAGTTTTTATACTGTTGAAAAAGCTAATACTGTTGAAAAAGCTTTCCTATATAATTTTTAATTTAGATTGTCAATGGATAAATAGTAGAACTTAGTGCCAAAACACTCCGTTCTTCGTTATTATTGTATTTTGAGTGCCGAAACTTTATTTTTTAAAGCCCCCGTGGTGCAGTGAGAAAGCTGTCAGTCAGATGACTAAGTGAATAAATACTGATTGTGGGTTCGATTCCCACTTGGAGAAATGATTATATTAAAATTATATTATTTCTAATAAGGGCCAGTCGTAGCGCAGTGGCACGAACGTGTGACTGTACACGACTGGTTGTGGGTTCGATTTTCACTCGAGGAGTGGAAATATTTAATATTTTCATATCCTTCTCTCTGGTATCAGAGGCAAAGCGCGGCGTTAAGTTCCGCAACTAGTATCTTAAACAAAACGAAAGAAGTGGTACTTTAGAATAAACTTTGTCCATCTAGACCGGAGGAGAGTAAATTGTTTTAAATTTATTTAGCTGAAACGTTAAGACATCGTAGAACTTTGAATATCGAACCCACTACCACCGTACTGTGTTAGCAACCCAATCTTAATTTTATTACTAAAATATATCAAAGTCAAAGTCAAATAAAGTCAAAGTCAAATAATTTTATTGAAAGTAAGAAGTTACATGCTTCATTTTTTGAACGTCAAATAGTTTACCACCGGACACCGGTTCACTAAAGTTAATGCCTCAGACCTGAGAAGAACCGGCGCAAGAAACTCAGCGACTTTTTATTTTTTTTTAAGTCATTTACAGATATTATATAATTATATATTGACAATGATACCATCGGAATAGCCTGGAGCGAGCATTTCATTCAAGGCGTGTTATCGTTCAAAAATTCATGAATTAGGTAATAACCCTTAACACTTTTGAATTGTGTAAAATATACATATATACATATTTTTTTGTTAACTTGAACATATAAAATGAACTACTTTATACGCTTTTATGACGACGCCTTTTGTTAATATCAAGTCGACTTAATATTTAAAATATATTATAAAAATCATATTTTTTAGTACTGTATTGTGTGAAAAGCTCGCAGAGCTTTTACGAAAGCACACGAATGAAATTAACGAGGTTAAATATTTAGGTTAAACCACTAAACAAGACTTCTTACTAAATAAGTAAATTCTAAATAATAAGATAAAGATAGAAATAAGATAGAAATAAGAAATGAAAAATGTAGTGTCTTAAAAGTTTCTGGCTTCTTTCTGCTTCTCCCCTAATCTTCTTCCTGCTTTATAAATACTAATACATGAACATAAGTAAAGTTATCAAGCTAAAATTAAAAGTTTTAATAAATCCTTACGAAAAAAAACTTTCTTCTTAAAAAAACTTAAGCAGTTTAAGAAAAAAAAAATTTTTTTTTTCTTAAACTGCTTAAGTTTTTCTTTAAAAAAAAAAATATATACAATAAATATCATATATCACTGTACAGAAACCCTGATACTCTTCAAGCTGTTTGATGGATTTAATCAAATATAGCTTTTAAAT
The DNA here is from genome assembly GCA_019049465.1 of Dryas iulia moderata. Taxonomy (NCBI): domain Eukaryota; kingdom Metazoa; phylum Arthropoda; class Insecta; order Lepidoptera; family Nymphalidae; genus Dryas; species Dryas iulia. Next base: position 981,857 of record CM032415.1, on the reverse strand, counting down.
GAAACAATCGCATCAAAATCAGTAAATTTGTTTAAGAGATACGACATCAGAGACAGACACGCAGATATCGATGTCAAACGACGACTCTCGACACTGTTTTCTGCGTCGGGGGCTAAAAACAATATTCTTTTTTTTAACGCCGCGCTTTACCTCGACACCAGAGCGAGGAAAATGGAAATATAATTTCCACTCCTCGAGTGGGAATCGAACCCACAACCAGCCGTTTTACAGTCCACGCTTGTGCCATTGGGCCTCGACTGGCCACAATATTCTTAAGCTAAAAAAATCTGTCATAAAACATATAGTGGGCTTGTTCAGTTAAAAAAGGGAAAAAGGAGTGACTTGCCACTAAATCTCTCTGTTATTTCAAGCTATAAACAAATAGAATGAGGAAAGCAGGTCGTTCCAATTGATGTTAAAAATAGGTCAATGGTTAAACGCTCAGAGCTGAAATATTTATGAAGTTTTCTTTATTGGAAAGTTATTATAGATTTTGTTTTACCTTTTCATTGAATTTTTATTAGAATATAAAATATTGGTGAGAATTTATTTTAAGAATGAAAATTTATATAATGAGTGTATTGGAATATATTTTGTAGCTGTATCCCGCACACAACAGGGTAGGCAGAGGGAATCTAGTGTTAAGACACTCCGTTCCCCACTTTCCACCGAATTAGGAAGCATTGCGTGTTAAGTGGCGGAACTTAACGCCGCGCTTTGCCTCGATATGCGAGCTAAAAATGGAAATATTAAATATTTCCACTCCCCGAGTGGGAATCAAACCCACAACCAGTCGTTTACAGTCACACACTTGTGTCACTGCGCCACGACTGGCCCCAATATATTATGAAATATATTATTAAAAACGGCTTTACGATTTTTTTTTGCATAGAAGAGTTGTCAAAGAGAATCTAGTGTCCCGTCCACTGTCATCAACCTCTTCATGCACGCTCTCCTCACTCCGGGGGGTCCTCATGCTGTTTACATGACCTTCCTCCAGTGTCGTCTATAATGTGTTCTCGAAAATTAACGGAAATCTGCCGCTCTTACCACTCACCTTTGCTTCATATGCTCTCGACAAGCCCAAATTTGATTTTAATTGTTACTATAAGTTTCTTACTGACTCCTGCAATTCTGTGTATCTCTTCATTGCCGCCGCAGAGCCTACGAAGAGATAGCATCTCTACAGCATTCATCTTTCTTTCCTTCTTCTTCTAAAATATTTTTTTTTTATAATAATTTTAAATCTCGGCAGTGGTATATCTAAAAAAGTCTGTGGAAATGTTCATCCGTACATTTATCAACCAACTATTAAATAATAGCGGCCCGCTCGCGGTTTCGCCGCGTTATCTACGTTGCAATATACCGAATATTGTAATTGTAAAGTAGCCTATATTTAACCTGGGATTATCAACTATATATATGCCAAAAGTCGGTACAATCGGTCAAGCGGTGTAGATTTTTCATATAAATTTTCATTCCCTGTTTCAACCCTTTAGAGGCTGATTTTTGAAAAACTAAGTAGTCTATGTTAGACCCAGTCATTTTTACTACTTTCATTCCAAATTTCATCCAAATCGGACCAGTAGATTAGCCGTCAAAGTGCGACAGACAAACACACAGACATTCGCATTTATAATTTAAGTATGGATCACATAAAACACATTACATGTCATAAAGCTTATTCACGTAGAAAAAGTTCACAGAATTATATATTGTTTAATAATAAAGCTTAATGCAAATAATCGACACTGTTGTGTTAAAATATATTAAATATTAATTTATTTGAAATTGCTCTTTTGCGTAAAGCTTTTCCCTGTACTATAATATGCATACAAAAATTTAAACAATAATTTCAGGTCGACTGTTCTTTATTATTCGCTGGGGACAGTTTTAAATGTACAATTCCGTTATGAACTATGGTACGGTGACTTTGCAAGCAGCTTTGCGCTTTTTCTCGCATTATAAAATTAGTAGAGAGAATCTAGTGTTAAGACACTCCACTCTCCACTTTCCTCCGAAATTTATAGCATTACGTGTAAGGATTTTAGATTACGTTATTTATTACAAATTTACGCCTACTTTGCCCGAATGTCTAGTAGCATAGATGTATTATACTAAGTTCAGTCCTGAATCATAATTCTTAGTTCTTTGGTTTGTTTTTCTTTTTACTTCTTCCGATTTTTTTAATATTAAACTTATAAGTGACCTCTTGAGACAATTGGCATTTTTATATTCGTAAAGTATTGGAAAATCTGTCAGAGAAAACCTTATGTTAGAACACTCCGTTCTCCACATTCCGTCCAAAATCAGAGAAAATCACTGCGTATTAAGTGGCGGAAGATGACTTATAAGCTACGCTTAGTATTAGATACCAGAGCTAAGAAAATTAAATGAAAACAATAAATAATCATTACTCCGAGTGCGAATCGAACCTATAACCGTCGCGTTTACAGTAAGAAGCTATCACTTAAAACTATAATAATATGACCGCTTATTAATGATCACCGCTAATTAATTACAAATTGAAGTAGATACGTTCAAGGATAGGATTACTTCAAGGTTAGATAAAGAATGCGCTAAAATATATATGTATATATATATATATATATATATATATATATATATATATATATATATATATATATATATATATATATATATATATATATATATGTAATAGTACTTGCGTATTGATTGGCACTAGCTATATTTCTGTTATTCCTTGCATTTTTTCTGCATAATGTAGTTAAAGAGAACCAAGTCAGTAGTGTCAAGATACTCCGTTCTTCCTTATACAAGGTTATATATGTTGTTTATAAAAAAATATATCTTGCTTAATTAGTCAGTAGTTAGTAAAACTTGACTAGCTTCGCAAGCCTCCAAATTCGGCGGAAAGTGGGGAACGGAGTGTCTTAACACTAGGTTCCCTCTGCCTACCCTGCTGTGTGCGGAATACAGCGTGACGCTAAAAAAGAAAAAAATAAGGCTAGGTGTTACAAAACAATAGACTATATTTGTTTAATAAACGTAAGGAAATTGCCAACTTTTCATGATATAGTAATAATGCAACTTCCCACATTTTCCAATTTCCCTTCAACGACTGGTCGTCAGCGTGGAATTAAATTATTTTCATTTCTTGACGCGAGATTTTATTTGCAATTCTTCAGCGCGGCGTGGAGTTCCGCGATTCTGACATTGTATTGACACTAGGTTCGCTCTGACTACAAAGCTATGGGAGACAAAGTGCGAAGTTATTTATTTGCATTTTTATATGGTAACACTAGAGTTACTACTATACTTCTATACTACTAAGTGCTACTACATAATACTATAGACAACGTATTCTTTTGTTCACAGGAATTCGTATTCTCGGTTAACTATCCGATCCAAAACGGGGAAGTCCTTAATGTGAGGCTAGTAAAGAAGAATATTTGGGGGAAGCACCGGTCTATGGGAGTATACCTCCTTGGGCTGGACATCGTTGTTAAAGATTTGGAACTCGCAGTAACTGATTCCTTGGTCAACGATCGGAATAAGCCTGTACCGGTAAGTAGCTTCACGCTTCTTCACGTTTCTTCACGCTAAACAGGTTAGAGAGAAGGCTGTCCTAGTGTGAAGGCACTCCGTTCTGTGCTTTCCTGAAATGAGCATGTACCTACAGGTAAGTAAATGAAATATATATAAAAAAATCTTTGTTATACATTAATTAATAATATACACTGAAAATATAATTATTATACTATATTACTAAGTATTCAAAAGTTCTTACAAAAGTATATTTGAATAAAGATATTTTCGAATTTGAATTTGAATAGGCGGCCTTTTAGCTAAGTGACCCATCTCTTCCAGGCAATCGATAGAGGACGGAATAAATAATTAAATTAAAGTTGTTTTCTTTATTTTTACTGAAAACAGACGTAAAGTAGTGTTAAAACACTCTGTTCCTTAATTTCTAGTAATCTCGAATATTGGTTAAAACTACAAACAGTTCATCTAATCCAGAGATCAGCAACCTTTTTTAACAACTTTTATTATTGATTATATGAAAAAAAGCTTCATGGGAATTAAAACCGCAACTGATGTATCTAGTGTCAAAAGCTTTTAAGCTAAACGGAATCATGTAATATTTATTTAATATTAATATTTTAAATATGTGGTCGTAATGTGGGATAATTAAACAGATTAACGGTTGCACTCTAAAATCACTTTGCGGTTGACCAGAATTGATATGATATAGTTATATGTAAGTTTTTATATTTGGTTAATGCTAGTTACACTAATTGACGTTTCTGAGTGAGAATTTAATGATGGAACGTGTCATTATGCCATCTGACAGATTGGATTCAAATTCAAAAGTTATACTTTTTCTTTTATTTTTATTCCAATACGTTAAAATGTTACTTTTAAGTTCTAGTTAAATAATATTAATATATTTACATAGTTTAAAGCAAAGTCGCTTCTCGTGTCTGTATGTATGTATATATGCTTAGATCTTCCAAATTACGCAACGGATTTTGATGCGGTTTCTTTTAAAGGATAAAATGATTTAAAGGGAAGGTTTATATGTATATTACATGCATAATATAGTAGAGAAACATTGATAATTTTAGGAGTTTTCAAATGTATAGTTAAATAGTTGTGTAGATAACGCAGGCACAGCCGCGAGTGGTCCACTAGTTATTCAATAACTGTGAAAGAAGCCACTCGCAGTAAGCATGTGGTTGTAAACGGGAGTTACGGGTTCGATTCCTACTTGGGGTAATTCTTATATTAAAATTCTCATTTCTCAATTCTGGCAATTAAAATAATTCACGGCGTTAAGTTCCGCCACTCTACATACAAGAACGCCAACAATTGCTATATGGGAAACACGTGAAACTGATTAAAAAAGAAGGCTTTTAGCATTTAAATTAAAAATATCTTGTAAGAGTTCAGTACAAAATTTGCTTTATTCATAAAGCTACCTTCCCATTAAAGTAAAAGATTAATGAATTCACGAAACATTTTGAAAAATTACACAACACAAGGCTTAACTCGTAATTATGAATGTAATATTTTATTAATATGTTTTTTTTTAGCTTCACGCTGTATCCCGCACGTGGCAGGGTAGGCAGAGGGAACCTAGTGTTAAGGCACTCCGTTCCCCACTTTCCACCGGATTCGGTGTGTTGGCGGAACTTAACGCCGCGCTTTGCCTCGACACCAGAGCGAAGGAAATGGGAATATTAAATATTTCCACTCCTAGAGTGGAAATCGAACCCACAACCAGTCGCTTTACACTTAACACTTTGTGCCACTGTGCCACGACTGGCCCCATTAATATGTTAAAAAGCAATTTATTTTTTTCTACCATAACAGTGTAGTCAGAGAGAGAAAGAGATAAGTGTCCAGACACTCCACTCTCCCAATATTCGCTCAAGAAGAAACGATAGTTTATGTGTCATAGTTAAAGTTTGTTTGCTTAAGTGGAGATAGCCAATATCTTTCTATTATCTTATATCTCAATACAAAGATCTATTATTGTATATTATTTTGTTACTAATAGTAAAAACAAAATCATATAAACGTTATTAAAGTAACGTAAACGAAGAACTAGTACTCTTTATAAACTATTAAAATTATTATATACTAGCGGCCCGCTCGCGGCATCGCCGCGTGACTGCGTGGCTGTTTCGGTATATTGCAACCCTCGGTGGTCGATTTTTGAAAATAAAGTAGCCTATGTTTAACCTTAGATTACCAACTATATTTTTATTCGTTACAAAAAAAAATTCGTTACAATCGGTCAAGCGGCGTAAATTTTTCATATAAATTTTCATCCCCTATTTCAACCCTTTAGATGTTGATTATTGAAAAACTAAGTAGCCTATGTTACACCCAGTCATTTTTACAACTTTCATTCTAAATTTCATCCAAATCGGACCAGTAGATTAGCCGCGAAAGCGTGACAGACAAACACAGAGACATTCGCATTTACAATATAAGTATGGTTTTTTTTTACTCCACGCTGTATCCCGCACACAGCACGGTAGGCAGAGGGAACCTAGCGTTAAGACACTCCGCCATTTTCTGCCGATTTTTGGAGGCATTGCGTGTTAAGCGGCGGAACTTAACGCCGTGTTATTAGATAGATAAAAAAAATATATTATGTATAACTAACATGTTACGCTGCGGAATTATTGTTCGCCTCGCGGTTACGCATAGCGTCGATCTTCATAGCGTTTTCAATTTTTAACAGCATACATTGTTCCTTATCATAAAATATATGATAGATACATAGTTGACGAGAATATAGCAAGTGTATTAAATTTTAATTCATTTATATTAGAATGTATTCACTATAGAGGTGTAGTAGACGCCATATAGGAAGTAAACTGTCTAGTTGCAGCTTTGATTAGCACTTAAAAATATAAATAATAAAGTTAGGTTATAAATAAGGTATCAAATTGGGGCCAGTCATGGCGCCGTGGCACAAACGTATGAATGTAAACGGTTGGTTGTGGGTTCGATTCACTCACGCAATGCCTCCAAAAATCGGTGGAAAGTGGGGAACGGAGTGTCATACCACTAGGTTCCCTCTGTCTAGCCTGCTGTGTGCGTTGCTTCACGATTCCATGAAGCTATAAAAAATATTTGAAGGCTTGGATTTCACCCAGCGCCTCTTGGTGACAATCCTAGCGCTCTAACCGCTAAACCATGCGTTCTACATCTTTCTACTCGAAATTCTTATTCGTTTGAGTGCTTAAGGGTAACTTATTGTGGTTGTTAGGATCTCTGTTATTCTCAAGTGTGTTTTCATAATACTTACTTTAAAAAATGATCAATCCTTTGAATACTCATAAAATTAAAATAAGCTTTGATTTATTATAGACATAATGAGTACAAATTATCAAAAATTAAATGTATTTATTAATTATAAAGCGAGTGAACTAAACTAGTAATAAATAATGATCTATAAATCGATCAAAATATTAAAGTGTTGTGTCTATGCTTAAAAATTAATGTACTTTTTGTGACAGTCATTTATTAATGAGTGAAGTGAGTGAAATGAGTGAAGTGAGTGAAGTGAGTGAAGTGAGTGAAGTGATTGAAGTGAAATACTAATAAATAGTCATCTGTTAAGTGCAGTGTTATATTTGTGTTTAAAAATTAGTTGGCTTTTTATGACAGCTTGCTATTCCAATGGTATCATGGTTTATATATAATTATATAATATCTGTAAATGCTTGACTTAAAAAAAAAATAAAAAAAAATCGTCCCGCTGAATTTCTTGCGCCGGTTCTTCTCAGATCTGAGGCATTAACTTTAGTGAACCGGTGGTAAATTGTTTGACGTTCAAAAATGAAGCTTGTAACTTTTTACTTTGAATAAAATTATTTGACTTTGACTTTGACTTTGACAGTCATTTATTAATCACTTTTTAGTGAGTGTAGTGTAATACTAAAACAATATTATAGCGTTGTAGTTTAAATTTTCATGTTAAACAATTTTGTGTGGACATTCGACGATGTGAGTGAAGTGAAGCAAGTTATAATAAGTGATGACCTGCGAACTGCGCTATAACATTAAAATGTTATTTATATTTCGTTGTAGTGTCGTCAAGACACTCCTCTCTCCTTATCCTGCCCGACATCGAGACATTGTACTTTCATCAGCCGAGCGATGACGGCTTCACCAAAACAAATCATGGAGCACAACCTCAAAGCAGCTATTCACGAGCGTGACGTCTCTGTCGCCGAGGCTGTGCTCGCAAAACTACCAGACCATAGAGGAAACAAAGCGTGAGCTGAGTGTCTGTTTTTATTCAAATTATATATATGTACATATATTTACTACACACAACTAAACCAAAAAAACAAAAAAAAATATGCTTACCTATATGGCCAGTGATTGAGATCACCACTAGATAATAAGATTAAATATAAGTCTCAGTGCTTTTGAATTGTCACACTATATACAAATTAATACTAACAAATGCCCTGGGCACCTGTGAGCCCATGGACAGAGTTCCTTTATTAAAAAAAAATATCAAGACACTGCCTGTTGGGTTGCAGAACTTAACGCCACGCTCTGTCTTATTTATCAAAACGGAGAAATGAAAATAATTTAAATTACCAACGCTATTTAATATACTAACATATATTTTTTAATTATTATACTCCTAAGGGAATCGCTACCACGTAACAATATTACTGTACGGTAAAGACGTGGCAAAGAGGCGATAATTGATCTAATAAAGCGTCCCTCCACTCAATACGCTTCGTGACATACTCGTAGGCTGCTACAAACGGTGTGGCTACATACACGTTAGTAATATGAATCTTTTAAGTATACATATATGTTGAACTATTTTAGCTAACTATTTCAGCAAATTAGGAGTTGATTTTAGTTAAAAAAACTAGCGGCCTGCTCGCGGCTTTGCCATGTGAACTATTTCGTTAATTTGCAGCCATCGGGGGTGCATTCTTTTAAAATAAAGTAGCCTATGTTTAAACGGTTTAAATTTTTCATATAAACTTTCATCCCCTTTTTTGAAAAAATAAGTAGCCTATGTTAGACCTGGGTCTAACATAGGTTACTTATTTTTTCAAAAATCGAAAGTTAGAATCAAAGTAGTAAAAGTGACTGGTCACTTTGATTCTAAATTTCACCGATTTGGATGAAATGACCGGAAGATGACATGACCGGATGATGACATGACCGGATGATGAATGACAAACACATAGACTTTTGCTTTCGCTTTTGATAATATAAGTATGGACTAGTGGTCGACATCACATTAGAAACTTCTAAAATTATCAGTGTTCCTCTACTATATTATGCATGTATTATACACATAAATCTTTTCTTTGAATCATTCTATCTGTTAAAGAAACCGAACAGAACGAAGAAGAACAGTTACAGAAAAGCTGTAGCTGTCTAAAGCGACTTTGCTTTACACTATAATTATAAAGTTATGAGACCATCGTGCGACAGTAGGATAGTTTGCCTGTAAGCACGATGGGGGATTGATACTCACTAGGGATATATATTTGTATGTTTTTTTCTCTATGTTTTTAAACGCCACAGACTCGAGGTCCTTTTTCTCTCTCTTTTTTCTTCTCTTCTTTGGAGCTTCTTTTTCTTTTTTCTGTTTGTGATATTTTTTGTAATTTATTTTAGCGAGTGAGTACACTCGGTTACACGTTTCTTAATTCATATGTTTATGTAATAGAGAGACTGTAGCAGTCCCTGTAAGAGTCAGGTCCGGTGGTTGGTGGGTCGCTATCCTCCTTTCAAGCAATGCAGATATATTATACTCGTATTATATTTATATTTTAATTTCTTCGCTGATACCTACGACAAAGCGCGTCGTGGAGTTTCGTCTCTCTACGTATCACGTCTCAATTTCAGACGGAAAGTGAGGGACGGAGTGTCTTAACACTAAGTTCTCTCTAACTACCCCGCTATGCGGGAAAAAGCGTGAAGCTTCTTTCCTATAACAAAATAATATTCACCATTTTTTTCGAACCAAAGGCATCCAACAATAAAACAGTGTATGACGAAATAAAAAAAAAATACCTTTATTCAGTTCATATCGTTCGTGTCTACGTTTCGTGTACAAAAGGTGGAACAGAATTGCTATGATTCTACATAACTATAAAAAAATCTACATATATTCTTTTTTGGCTTCACGCTGTATGCAGAGGGAACCTAGTATTAAGATACTCCGTTACCCACTTTCGGCCGAATTCGGAGGCGTTACGTGTTAATTGGCGGAACTTAACGCCGCGCTTTACCTCGATATCAGAACGAAGAAAATGGAAATATTAAATATTTCTACTCCTCGATTGGGAATCGAACCCACAACCAGTCGTTTACAGTCACACGCTTGTGCCACTGGGCCACGACTGGCTTTTTCGACTACATATATTCTTTTTCGAAATACAATATGCTTACGTGTTTTTATTTGAAAACTTTTACAACTGTCAATGTTTATTAATAATGGATATTAATTTCAACTGTTTTTTGAACTTTAGGATTTATTCCTAGTAGAGAGAGAGAATAAGAGAGAATTAATGTAGTAGTAGTAGTAGTTTGTTTTTTGCAGCTTTACCCTGTGTCCCGCACACAGCAGGGTAGGCGAACCTAGTGTTGAGACACTCTGCTTCTCACTTTCCGTTGATTTTTGAAAGATGTTTTTTTTTTTTTTTTTTTTATTTTATATACCTACTAAATGTTATTGTAAAAAAAAACAAAATTAAAAATTTTGAAAATACCCACGACGGTTTAATTGTAATTGAAAAAGGATAAAATAACTAGAAATCCCCCGCCTAAAAGAATATATGTAACGAGATGATGGGGACGACTTCGTCGGAGCTGCCATTACTTTAAGTTTGCTAACTTCTCCTAGGTTTTCATGCTGTTAAAACAGGTTTAGGAAAAAATTAAAATATTAATATGAATTTACAGTTTTGATAACTGGTATTCCTTTTAAAGACTTTAAGAACGAAATCTATACTGTTAGCTACTATATTTAAAATAGAGGTTGCAACTGGCAGCCCCCGACGAAGTTGTCCCCATCATCTCGTTACATATATTCTTTTAGGCGGGGGATTTCTAGTTATTTTATCCTTTTTCAATTACAATTAAACCGTCGTGGGTATTTTCAAAATTTTTAATTTTGTTTTTTATTTTAAACTTTTTAAAGTGTATAGATACACATTATATATTATTACATAATTTCGAAATACTTTATATTAATCTTCATGCAAATCCAAAAAAAATTATAAGCCCAATGCTTTCTGGTTATCAAATGCCTATTGCAGCGCCTGGCAGATTGTCACCGCAACATTTTTAGGAAACTTAAGTTTAACCAAATCAGTGAAAATCACAAAACCCACTAGTAGTTTTGATTTGGAACAAATTAATTTATACTGGAGCGCCCCGTGGTAGTTTGTGATATGGCATATAAAAACACGCAACAATTAAACCTGAACCTATCACAGAAAACCGCATCTAAATAGGTTTCACACAAAAATACAAGCAAATGCTTACTACAGCGCCCCCTGGTGAGGTGTCACCACGACACATATACGAGAACACGCGCTAATTGAGCCTGATCCTATCGTTGAAAACTGCATCAAATTCAGACTCGTAGTTTTAACTTTGCACCATCAAATGTTTAATGCAGCGCCCCCTGGTGAGTTCTTAACGTAAAAAAAACTAAAAACATACTCCAAGTAAAGGTAAATCTAATACTGAAAACTCTGTCCAATCGGACTAGTAGGTGTGGTTTTACATTAAATATTACAAACAAATGTTTACTGCAGCGCCCCCTGGTGAGTTAACACGATAAAGCATATCCAAGAACATGCACTAATTAAACTTGAGCTTATCACTGAAACTGCATCCAAATCGAATTCGTCATTTTAGCTTTGCACAAATAATATTTTACTGCAGCGCCCCCTGGTGACTTGTCACCGTAATATAAATTTAAAAACATGTACTAAACAAAGCGGAATCTAATACTGAAAACTCTTTCCAATCGTACTAGTCGTTTTTGTTATACACAAAAAATGGAAGCAGCTACTTACTGCGGCGCCCCCTAGAGAGTTGACACATACTTGAAAATATGCACTAAGTAAACATACATGACACATATATGAAATGAAAATATGCACTAAGTAAACTTGAATCTATCATTGAAAACTGCATTCAAATCGGACTCGTAGTTTTAGTTTTGCACAAACAAATGTACTTACTGCAGCGCCCCCTGGTGAGTGATCACCGTAACACATATATGAAAAGTTGCACCAATTAAACCTGAACCTATCGTTGAAAGTTTCATCTAAATCGGACTAGTAGTTTTTACTCTACATAAACAAATGTTTACTGCAGCGCCCCCTGGTGAATTTACACCGTAACGTAAAAACAAAAATTTTAAAATATGTACGAAGTAAAGCTTAATCTAGTTCTGAAAACTCTAGCCAATCGGATAAGTAATTTCGGTTTTAGACAAATAAATATAAGAAAAATTTTGGTTTTACACAAAAAATCTCAAACAAATGCTTATTACAGCGCCCCCTGATGAGTGGTCACCATAACACATATATGGAAAGACGCAACAATTAAGCCTGAACCCATCCTTGAAAGTTTCATCTAAATTGGACTAGTAGTTTTTGCTCTGCATAAACAAATGTTTAGTGCAGCGCCCCCTGGTGAGTTTTCCCCGTAACAAAAAAAGAAAAATCTTAAAATATGCACGAAGCAAAGATAAATCTTTTTATGAAAACTCTTTTTAATCGGAGCAGTAGTTTCGGTTTTAGACAAATAAATACAAAAAAAGTACAAACAAATGCTTACTGCAGCGCCCCCTGGTGGTTTGACACGATAAAACATATCCAAGAACATCCACCAATTAAACCTGAATCTACCACTGAAAATTTATTGAAATCAGACTATTATTTTTTGAGATAATTGAAAACATTCGTTTTCACGTAAAATGCTTACTGCAGCGCCCCCTGGTGAGTTAAGGCAATAAGACATACATAAGAACATACGCCAATTGAACCTTAACCTATCATAGAAAACCGTATCAAAATCGGACTTATAGTTTTGGAAATAATTGACATAGTAATTTGCACAAACACACAAACAAACAAACAAACAAACAACCTCTCACCCCAAACACATATACAGTCGCCGTTCCGTCGCGGGTAAAAAATGGAAATATTAAATATTTCCACTCCTCGAGTGGGAATCGAACCCACAACCAGTTGCGCATACAGTGACACTTTGTGCCTCTGCGCCACGACTGGCCTCTTCATAAACAACATCTTAGAGAGTTTAGACACTCTGTTCTCCACTTTCCGCCCCAATCAGAGATATTTCGTGACTTTTCTTGTTGATAACACTCAATGAATGAATTCAGCATAAAAATGGGGAAGAAGTGTTTTACTACTAGCTTCCCTTTAAATTGAAAAATTACTTACACTTAACTTTTTTTTCAGTTTCATGATGTATCCCGCACACATTGCAGTGTAGGCAAAGGGGACATAGTGTTAAGACACTCCGTTCTCCACTTACCGCCGAATTTGGAGGCATTGCGTGTTAAGTGGCGGAATTTAACGCTGCGCTTTACCTCTAATACCAGAGCGAAAGAAATGGAAATATTAAATGTCTCCACTCCTCGAGTGGGAATCGAACCCACAACTAGCCGCTTTACAGCCACACGTTCGTGTCACTGGGCCACGACTGGCCCCAAACCTAACTTAAATCATAAAATTTCAGTTAAGTCTAAATTTAGTCTTTTTAATGTACATACATACATACATACATACAAACATTATATACCAACGTCTTTGCAATAAGTAATTTTCTAAGAAGAGTCGTTGGGAAATTATTTCTATAAAAGTACCTCCTCTACTATAAAAGTGCCTTGAGTGTACTTATTTGGTTTCTGTACGAAATATTAGAAAATGTACATACATATATTGGGGCCAGTCGTGGCGCAGTGGCACAAAGTGTGACTGTAAAGCGACTGGTTGTGGGTTCGATTCCCACTCGAGGGGTGGAAATATTTAATATTTCCATTTTCTTCGCTCTGGTGTCGAGGCAAAGCGCGGCGTCAAGCTCTGCCACTTAACACGCAATGTCTCTGAATTCGGCGGAAAGTGGGGAATGGAGTGTCTTAACACTATGTTCCCTCTGCCTACCCTGCCTGCCTGCCTGCCTACCCTGCTGTGTGCGGGATACAGCGTGAAGCTAAAAAAAAAAACACTTTTCTGCATATCAGGTAGTCAGAGAAAAGCTAGTGTCAAGACATTCTGCTCTCCACTTTCCACCCGATATTGAGACATTGTGTATAGAATGGGGCTGCGTTTTGTCTAAGATACCAGAACGACACAATGAAAATAATACACAATCTTAAACATATATATTAATAATTTTCAATATATTATACATATAATATAAAAAAAAAATCATAAAATAAATGAATAAATGCTTGTTCTTCACTCTATTCTTCATTCTCCGTTAAATTTTAAAAGTATTTTGTCTTGCCAGTAAAGGGAATTGAACACAATGTTAATATTGATAAAATCAATTACTCTTTCACGTGGGAAGGAATCGGACCCACAACTATCGCACTTACAGATAAACACAGTCCAACTTCTCCTTTAAGACGTACATATATTCAACGTCCATAATTTTTTTTTTTTTTTTGAAAAGAGCAACTGTTGAGTTTCTGGCCGGCTCTTCTCAGCAGAACTGCCTTCCGAGTCGGTGGTAGCTTTTTGTTCATTTGACGATTCAAAAGTGCTTGCAAAAATCTATTTGAATAAAGATATTTTGAATTCGAATTTCATATAGGTTTAAATTAACGCTGCCCTTTTGCATCAAAACCAGTGATAAGTCACTCAAATTTAAGACATTACGTGCTAAATGGCGGAACTCAACGCCACTTCTTATCTTATAGGCTTAGTAAAATCACAATAATTTAGATATAATTCAAATTTATTCCTCCAATTAAGAATTGAACCCACAAACATTGCGTTTACAGGCACATGCAGTCTACTGAACCTCAATGACCTTATAAGTATAATTTTTTTTAGCTTCACCCTGTATCCCGCACACCACAGGGTACGCAGAGGGAACCTAGAGTTAAGACACTCCGTTCCCCACTTTTTGCCGAATTCATAACGAGTGGCGGAGCTTAACGCCGCGCATTATCGATACCGACTTTTATACCAGAACGAAGAAAATGAAAGAAAATATTAAATATTTCCACTACTCGAGTGGGAATCGAACCCACAGCCAGTCACTTTACAGTCACACTTTGTGCCTTTGCGCCACGACTGGCCTCAAAAATTATTTTTAAACAATATACTTTTATAAATAAATGTTTTCAAGTCATCTATCTTTTATCTACTAATGTATTAAACTGAACACTTTTCTAACAATTCGAAACGACTTTTAAAGCTCTTTTAAGCGTTTACAAGTGCATAAAGTAATTTATTATGCAAGTAAGTTAAAATGATAGGTTATAAGATTTATCATACTTTCTCTATGCACAAAGAAAGGTATTATAATGGCACAGTTAACTGTAACAATACAAAACAGTTTTTTTTAATCTTCACGCTGTATCCCGCACACAGCGGGGTAGGCAGACGGAACCTAGTGTTAAGACACCCCGTTCTCCACTTTCCGCCGAATTCGGAGGCATTGCGTGTTAAGTGGCGGAACTTAATGCCGCGCTTTGCCTCGACACCAGAGCGAAGAAACTGGAAACATTAAATATTTCCTCTCCTCAAGTGGGAATCGAACCCACAGCCAGTCGTTTACAGTCACACGCTACTGCCACTGGGCCACGACTGGCCCCAACAACAAGATTATTTATAATAACATTTTTTGTATTAGACCATCCCAAGGAAGTTATTCGTAGTTGGAAGGTATTAGAAATACAAGCGGTGATTCTAGATTCGATTTTTAATTAAATTTATGTTAATATACAAATTATATTACTTTATTCTAGCAAGATCTGTGACACTGTATCCAATGCTATTGTAATGTTGAAAAGTACTAGAGGCCGATTTCTTAGCTTTAACCTTCCGATTTTTATATAGGAAAACTAGACTGACTTGTCACTAACTTTAATACATATAATATACGTCAAAGTCAAATAACGTTATTCAAAATAAGAATTTACATGCTTTAGTTTTGAACTTAAAATGAACAATTTAAAGTAAGAGATTTTTTAATTTCACCCTTTCTCTAGCAAGGTAGTCAGAGAGAACGGAGCGCCAAACGCTACGGTCCCTGCATACTTCTTTCGCCTCGTCCACTGTCATCAACCTCTTCATACACGCCCTCCGGGGGGTTCTCATGCTTGTGCAGGTGATGTCAAATCACCTGCTTCCAGTATCATCGTTACTGTGTTCCCGAAGGTCAACCGAGGTCTCCTCCTGCCTCTCTTACCACTCACCTTTGCTTCATATCTTTCCTGTCGTTCTTTCTCTACGTATCTCTTGACGTGCCCAAACTACCTTAGCACGTTCTTTTTGATTTTGTCAATAACATTCCCACTTATGAATGCCCTTCTGGGGCAATAAATAATATTAAGTAATTGTTTGTATTTTATTTTTTAATACCTCGTTTCGTGTCCCCTACTTTCACATATATGTTTTAACGTATAATAGATATTTATACTTAGAGCGCGGTGTTAAGTTCCGCCACTTAACACGCAATGCCTCCGAATTCGGCGGAAAGTGGGGAACGGAGTGTCTTAACACTAGGTTCCCTCTGCCTATTCTGCTGTGTGCAGGATACAGCGTATACTTAAATTATTTTGAGCTCTCCACTCCTGTCTATAGCAAACAAGACAAAGTGCAGCGTTGAGTTCTGCCACACAGTAATGAATATCACTGTTTTTACCGAAAAGTAGAAAATGAAATACATACGTTTACACTAAATATTTTGAACACCCTGCTAGGCGTGAAAATGCGTGAAGTTAAAAAAAGCTTCACTTTCATTTACCCCTTATACATAACGCTTTGCGAGAAAGCTCCAAGACGTAGACGTTAGAAAGCTTTGAACAAAAAGCAAACATATCGTAGCTTATAATTTCAGAAGCACGAACAAAGAGGTTTGACGCTTGTGTACTTTAAATTTAGTTCATATAATATGTATGTGTATATAGTTTCTAATTAGGAAATTCTCATTATATACTAGACTATGTTTATTTACTGGGCCAGTCGTGGCGCAGTGGCAAAAGCGTGTGACTGTAAACGACTGGTTGTGGGTTCGATTCCCACTCGAGGAGTGGATGGTGGATGTTTAATATTTCGATTTTCTTCGCTCAGGTGCCGAGGCAAAGCGCGGCGTTAAGTTCCGCCACTTAGCACGCAATGCCTCAAAACTCGGCGGAAAGTGGGGAACGGAGTGTCGTAACATTAAATTCCTTCTGCCTACTCTGCTATATGCGGGATACAGCGTGAAGCTAAAAAAAAAACTATGTTTATACAGGCCATAGGGGCACAGTGTTACTACATCTGACTATAAACATGATAGTTAAGAGTTCGTTCCCATTCGGAGTGATTATTGGTTTGGTAACACAAAGCGCAGCATTGATTTAACCGTTGAACTCGTCATTTCCGGAATTCGGCCGGAAATTGCGAATGAATTGTCGTTATACTAGGCTCTCTTTGGCTATCCTGCTTTATAGGATAGGGGATACATGACATAAACATACGGCGTTTATGTATATTAATGTTGCCCATATCTATACATATTTCAGCTTCACGCTGTATCCCGCACACAGCGGGGTAGGCAGAGGGAACCTAGTGAAGACACTCCGTTCCCCACTTTCCGCCGAATTCGGAGGCTTTACGTGTTAAGTGGCGGAACTTCACACCGCGGTTTACCTCGACACCAGAGCGAAGAAAATGGAAATATTAAATATTTCCACTCCTCGAGTGGGAATCGAACCCACAACCAGCCGTTTACAGTCACACGTTCGTGCCCCTGCGCCACGACTGGCCCCAATGTAAATGTAAATATAATAAACGATTATATTTACATTTTCATTTCTGGAAGCAAAGACAAAACGCAGCGTTAAGTTCCGCCACTTAACACAGAATATCTCTATTTCTCGCGGTAAGTGGAAAGACGGAGTGTCTTGACACTAGGTCACCTGACATTCACCACTGAGCTACAGCTCCTTACTAGTATAAGTAATAATGTATTTTTAAGGGTAAAATAAAAGGCGTACCGTTTTTATTGCCAAAAACATTCTCGAAATTGTCGTGCGACCTTTCCGAATATTTTTTCGTTTTACGAAAACGTATTTGCATATAGACATATAATAATATGTTATTTGGCGGAATATCGTTATTGAAATACGTGGAGGGTTGTTTTGTTTAATGTATTATATTACTGTAATGTTTAATGTATTGTGGCCAGTCGTGGCGCAGTGGCACAAGCGTGTGACTGTAAACGACTGGTTGTGGGTCCGATTCCCACTCGAGGAGTGGAAATTGTATTTTCATTTTCTTCGCTCTGGTGTCAAGGTAAAGCGCGGCTTTAAGTTCCGCCACTTAACACGCAAGCCTCTGAATCCGCAGAATATATATATATATATATATATATATATATATATATATATATATATATATATATATATATATATATATATATATATATATATATTACTAAGAGAGAAGTGTTTGTGGGGCAGTGGGGCAGTTAATTTGATGGGGTAGGGTTCGATTCTCACTTTGGGGGAAAGACACGTGAATTAAATTAATCTATACATTCATTAGTCAAAGCGCGGCGTTGATTTCCGCTTTTTTTCAATCAATTTTTAAATTTCGAGCGAAAACCGGCGAACAGTGTCTTGACACTAGGTTTCCTGTGCATATAATATTCTCTTTTATTATATGCGCATGTATACATTAGTATATAGTTAATTTATTTTTCTTATTTCTTCACTTTATTTCCCTTCGCTGATTATAAAAGCACACTTGTCCACAACGTTGTTCACCAAAAAATAAGCTTTTATAATTAGTAAATAACAAAATTAGTTAAAAAAGGAAACGTCGAGAGGATGACTGTTGATAGAATGGTAAGAAAGGTGACAATATATAAGAAGCAAAGGTGAGTGGTAAAAGAGGCAGGGGAGACCTTGGTTGACCTTCGAGAAGACAGTATCTACACTGAAGGAAAGTTACGTAAAGCATGAGGACTCCTCGAACTGAGGAGGGCGTGTATGAAGAGGTTGATGACAGTGGACGAGGCGAGAGAAGTACGCAGGGACCGTAGCGTTTAAACTCCGTTCCCTTCGATCCTGCTAGGGATAAAGAGATGTTAAGCCCAAAATTTAATCTCACAAATTACATAGAAATAAAGTAAACAATGTTGGTTTAAAGTTTGAACTTTTGGTACGAAACAAAACTAATTGTATTACAGAATTAAAATGAAAGCTCCGGGCGGTATATTATATAATATAATACTAGTAAATATAGATCGTTTTAATAACTTGGTGAAGTTAACAAACGTTTATTTACTTAGGTCATTATACGTTTATATAACATATTTTATAATGAATATAAGATTTTCGTTTAAAGAATATAAGATGTGCTTTTAAACATTTTTAAAGTGTTATTCCACACTTAAGAAAATTGAATAAGACATTTAGAAAACGTATAAAAATTTGCACGCAGTGGGATTCGAACTCGCGCCTCCTCAAAACTTTTCAGGCGTTTCAGGAGGCGCGGGTTCGAATCCCGCTGCGTTCAAATTTTTATACGTTTTCTAAATGTCTTTTTC
Organism: Dryas iulia moderata; assembly: GCA_019049465.1. Lineage (NCBI taxonomy): Eukaryota > Metazoa > Arthropoda > Insecta > Lepidoptera > Nymphalidae > Dryas > Dryas iulia. The sequence continues at coordinate 962,549 of CM032415.1, read as the reverse complement.
AATATAAGATGTTTAACAGTCGTGTCAGATAAAATGCGGCGTTGAGTTTCGCTTCCTTAAGCATAATATTTTCTGTCTTTTAGTATAATAGAGTTTTGTAAATCTGAGATCAGATTTTAAAGTGAAGATCAGGAGACACTAGGTTTGACACTAGATTATCTCTCACTGTTCTGGTATGCGGGAAAAAGCAGAGCAGAAGCTGCCCTCTTACTGCAGGTGAGCAGTAAGATACGTGTTAAATATTAACCTTTCACGCACAGTAGCCGAAAATACTAAATATTCGGCTGTTTTTTTTACTCTGGCGACTGTCGGAGTAAAGAAAATTATATTTTAGCACCTTCACGCTGTGTCCCGCACACAGTAGAATAGGCAGAGAGTGCCTAGTATTAAAACACTCCATTCCCCACCCCCAGCCGATTTCTGAAGCCATTACATGTGTAAGTGGAGGGACTCAACGCTTCGCTTCACCTCGTCACCAGAACGAAGAAAATGAAAATAATAAATATCTCTACTCCTCGAGTGGGAATCGAACCCACAACTAGTCACGTTTACAGTATCACCTAAATGTCTCTGCGCCACAAATGACCTCAACTTATATGTGTATTTACCATTTCTAAATGTCTCTGCGCCACAAATGACCTCAACTTATATGTGTATTTACCATTTCGTATGTTCATATGTTTGGTAAAGAAACAATAATTATAGCGACCAAGCTGTAAGTAACTTAATAAATCCACTTCTAGACTCCATTTAAATATAAAACCGGAAATGAAACTTAGTTTTCCAATAACCGTGGCTTGTGGGTACAAAGTGTGACTATCAATGCGACTAGTTGTGGGTTCGATATCGACTCGAGGAGTGGAAATATTTAATATTTCCATTTTCTTCACTCTGGTGTCGAGGCAAAGCGCGGCGTTGGTACCACCACTTAATACGCAACGCCTCCAGTATTCGGCGGAAAGTGGGGAACGGAGTGTCTTAACACTAGGTTCCCTCTGCCTACCCTGCTAAAAATAGAAATAGGTAATATTCAAGGCATATTTTTCTATTTTGTGACACTAACAAATCGTTTCCGTTTGGAGCATTCAGTAAATAAGCGTTCATTTTGCAAATATCGTGCAGTTTACATTTCTAAAGGCAAATGCTATGTTTGACCAGTTATAAAGGAATAAACCTCAATAGTTTTTTTTTGTTAAATGTACATATAATTATGTTCTTATGTTATTCATGAAGTGGAGAATGGAGTGTGTTGACATTATCTCTCTGTCTACACTTAAAGCTGATGAAAGAGAAAGAACGCGAACGCGGAGTAATGTATGTCGCCGCGGAGTCGTGACCCAGTGGCACAAGCGTGTGACTGTAAACAACTGGTTGTGGGGTCGATTTCCACTCGAGGAGTGGAAATATTTAATATTTCCATTTTCTTCGCTCTGGTGCCGAGGTAAAGCGCGTCGTTAAGTTCCGCCACTTAACACGCAACGGAAAGTGGGGAACGGAGTGTCTTAACACTAGGTTCTCTCTAGCTACCCTGCTGTGTGCGGGATACAGCGTGAAGCTAAAAAAAAAAGAAGAGGGCTAAGCAATAATTTACAGAAATTCCTACAATTTGCATTAACAAAATGCAATTTTCACATGCCTAGGCCACATGCCTACATAAACACAGTTGAAGTTATGGACGAATTAGTACATAGTTTAGATATAAACATGAAATTCACTTGATTAGCTTTTGTCCATATAAATCTAAGAAATCAATACTGTTTCTAATATGTCAAATTTTCACTAATACAATATGTTAGATTACTAATTAGACTAGACAGCTTTCATTCGTATAAGCTATTTATCCTGAGGAGCTTTCTGTGGTTCTGTGATCTGATTATTTAACTGTACAAGCGATGGTTTTAGATACAATTCCTAGAAAATTGTTGATATTAAAATAATTTATTATTTTCTTGTATAACAAAGTAGGGTAGTTAGAGAGAATTTAGTGTAAAGACACTCCGTTCTACACTTTCCTCCCGATTTTGAGACATTGCATGTTATTAGGGAAACAGGGGATTCGTTAGGGGATTCAAGCACAGAGCGCATCGTTGATGCGCTCTGTGCTTGAATCTGAAAAAACAAATTGAATAATGATAGATCGTATAGATACTTGGCAATCTTCTAATGGTTTGTGGGCACTTCCTTCCACATGCCAAATAACTGTGGAATGGCCTGCCAGCGGCAGTGTTTCCGGTACGATACGACATCGGTACCTTCAAAAGACCCGTCAATCTTTACCTTAAAAGTCAACGATGTATCTATAGATGTTCATCTACCATCAGTTGATCTGAATACTCCTTTGCCTTATCTCTACTAGAAAAAAGGTAAAAAGGCAGCTTTACACTTTTTCCCACATAACGGGTAGAGAGAACCTAATGTCCAGACACTCTGTTTTCCACTTTCCGCTCAAAGTCAAAGTTAAATAATTTTGTTCAAAATAAGAAGATACAGCTTCATTTTTTGACTGTCAAACAATTTTCCACCGGTTCACTAAAGTTAATGCCTCAGACCTGAGAAGAACCGGCGCAAGAAACTCATCGGGACGATTTTTTTTTTATTCTTCCTACTACTAATGAAAACCAGATATAATAATTGTCACAATTGGGCATCGAACTCACAACCATCGCGTTTGATGAGAGACTCCATATATTTTACACATTATACACATACTTTTTGACATTTCTACTGTAAATCCACAACATCAATTATGCTTTTATAAATCAGTCGTTGCAATAATTTTGACTAAATGCATTCATATTTCGGTTTAACAATAAACCAAACCATCTGCATGATAGTTAATTTAAATAAAAGTAGGCTCCATTCTGACATATGTGATAATTATTTAACTACACGCGAAGGTTGTAGATACAATTCCTTGAAAATTGTTAATATTAAAAAAAGCTATAATTATTTCCTCGTGTAACTTAGTAAGAAAGTAGGATAGTTAGTGACAATTTAGTATTAACTTAACACTCCGTTCTCCAATTATTTAAGTGAATTCTGTTTAAGGTATTGAGGGTTGAATTACGGAATTTAACGCCGCGCTTTACCTTTGAAAGTGAAATAAAAGTCGTTTGAAGTTTTGAAGTAAATGGTACAACAAAGAAGTGTGGCAATTATCTAACGTTGATATTGTATCTATTTTTTTTTTAATTTCACGCTGTATCCGCACAGCAGGGTAGGCAGAGGGAACTTAGTGTTAAGACACTATTTCCGCCAGATTGGGAGACATTGCGTGTTAAGTAGCGGAACATAACGCCGCGCTTTGCCTCGACATCAGAGCGAAGAAAATGGAAATATTAAATATTTCCACTCCGCGACTAGGAATCGAACCCACAACCAGTCGTTTACAGTTACACGCTTGTGCCACAGCGCCACGACTGACCCCATTGTATTGTATATATTAACGTTTACAAATGCGTGTTAAAGAGTGAAAAAGTGAATAATACAGTTGTTTTTCACAGAGATAAATTGTAAAAGCTACCGAAATGAAAACATAAAATAAATACAACGCTTTTACAGCGCTATGGGGAAATATTTGTCTATAAACATAAAGGTTTATTATATATATATATATATATATATATATATATATATATATATATATATATATATATATATATATATATATATATATATATATATATATATATATATATATATATATATATATATATATATATATATATACACATACACATGCGTATGCCCATTTGATACATTCTCTTATTTCCAAATAGGCAGTCTAGCGTAGTGGGTCCCTTTCGTGTTTAAAGACACTTTGCGTCTTTGCGCTACGACTGGCCTTGAAAAAATGTAAACAAAAGAAAAAGTATTCCTTTTTTTTTATAACTTCACGCTGTATCTCGCACACAGCAGCGTAGGCAGAGAGAACCTAGTGTTAAGGCACTCCGTTCCCCACGCACCACCGAATTCGGAGACATTATGTGTTAAGTGGCAGAACTTAACACTGCACTGTACACGATCGAAGAAAATGGAAATATTAGAAAATCCCTCTACTCGATTGGGAATCGAATCCACAACCAGTCGCTTTACAGTCACATTATCTGCCTCTGCTTCACGACTGGCCCCGAATAATTATAAAATTTAAAATATATCAACAAGTATATATACGATAGCGCCTCGAAGTTTCAATTTTCAACGAGACTATTACAGTGTAAATATTATTTCGTAAGTAAAAGTTAAACTGAACTAGCATTAGAGTTAATTATTAACAAACACAGTTACCGGCGCAACTTTTAATTAAATAAATTGCTTATATATGAAAACTGTGGAGGCAAAGCGGAATATACCTATAGCTATAGGGAAGGTTATAGGTTCGATTCTTATGTTAGTTGATTCTGAGTTTGACTTTTTGCGGCGTTGAGTTACGTTTTTCCCGGTCAATCAGAGAGAACTCAGTGTCATGTCAAAATCAATGTCAAAGTCAAATATTTATGTTCAAAATAAGAAGTTAGGGCTTCATTTTTTAAACGCCATTTACCACTGGACACAAGTTTACTAAAGTTAATGCCTTCAGACTTGAGAAGAGCTGGCACAAGACACTCAGCCAGACTTGTTCACTTCTTGCGTGAATCCGGAACTTAACGCCGCGCTTCGTCTACTTACCAGAGAGAACCAATGAATTTAAATTTAAATAGGCACATAGAAACATGTAAAATTTAATCATTATAAAAATTACTTCTACTCGTACATTAATGCTTACCCTCCCTCGGCATCGAACCTATAACCTCTATACAATTACTCACTATATAACTCAAATTTCAAATAAATGTATTTTTTTATAGAAAAATTATGAAAAGTGGGGAACGGAGTGTCTTAACACTAGGTTCCCTCTGCCTACCCTGCTGTGTGCGGGATATTGCGTGAAGCTATTTAATTTTAATTTAATTTTAAAAATTATGAAAAAAAATCACGTAAAATATTAAAAAAAGCAAAGTGTCTGAAGTCGTACCGTTGCATTTTTAACTCGACAGTGACAAAGTGAATAGCTCAGACGTCTTCGTCTTTCTTTATTTCATTTTCTTAGTAATGAGACGCTATTATACTTTTTGGAGCTTAAAATTGTTTTACAAACAAGTGTTGGTTCGAATCTGATTTGAGGTAATTTTATTTTGATCTTAGAGGTGGTTGGATGACGGCTTACTGTAAAAATGATGGTAGTCCATTCGATTCTCACTCAGTATTACAATAACTTTCTTTTTTTCAGCTTCACCCTGTATCCCGCACACAGCAGGGTAGGCAGAGGAAACCTAGTGATAAGACACTCCATTCCCCACTTTCCGCCGAATTCGGAGGCTTGCGTGTTAAGTGGCGGAATTTAACGCCGCGCTTTACCTCGACACCAGAGCGAAGAAAATGGAAATATAATTTCCACTCCTCGAATGGGAATCGAACCCACAACCAGTCGTTTACAGTCACACGCTTGGGCCACGACTGGCCACATTTTGGATTCTCACTCGGTGATATGTATTATTGTTGTTTCTCCGCTCTAGTACCTCTGATAAAGCACGGCGTTAAGTTCCGCCACATAACATTCAATGTCTCGAATTTGGGCGAACAGTGTAGAATGAAGGGTTTTGACAATATGTTATTTTTGGCTATTCTACTATACGAGTATGAAAACAAACGAATTCAAGTAAATAAAATGTAATACAAAAATAAAAATAACTTGGTACGATTAGTAGTTTTTAAATAACTGTACAATGATTATTTACATATGTTATAATTCCCTAATTCTGCTAATATAAAGTGAGGCGTTGATTTCCACATAACTAACTGATATTCTAGTAATAATTATAATATTAGGCTATCGTGGTCCAGAGGGACAATAAGTAACTGTAATCGCAATTAACCATGGAATAATTACAATTTAATTGTATTCATTTCTCCTATCTGGTGGACAAGACAAGGCGCGGCGTTTTTTTTTTTTTTTTTTTTTTTTTTTTTTTTTTTTTTTTTTTTTTTTTTTTTTTTTTTTTTTTTTTGTTCTCCTCGGACACAGCTCCGTGCCTTTGTTGTTCTTAATTGATGATTGTATTCCTTTCCTTATTTTGTTTTCTTATTTACTTTTTTACTCGGTCAGCCACATGAATCTTTTAACTTGGTTGCGAGTTTGGTGATAGCCTCGCTGTCTCTGTACAGAGATGGCCATTTTCATGTTGTATACGATTATGTCGGCTGTGGCAGTCTCGTTAGCCCGTCGTATAAACCTACCGATTGCGTCTTCATCGGCGTCGGTGTAGTACGTACATTTGACTGTGTGTCTAGTGATGGCAACGACAGCATGTGACACGCTGTCGTGTAGGGCACACTTGGTGGTCTTTGTCTGAATGATGACTACAGACTCGTATGTTAGTCCCTGAGATTCGTTGATTGTAAGAGTGCGTGAGTTATCTCCCCTTCCATACCCCTTGTGCAGCAAGTCTGCCTTTTCTGCTTGTGTATGGACTAGGTATAGTGTATTTGGGGAGTCTGCAATGATGGATGCACCCGTATATCTCCTTCTTCTCAGGGAGCGAGTCGTCGATAGGGCTGAGAAAATTCCGTCGTAAACCTCGTTTAGAGCGTAGGTAACGTCCAGTGGGCACCTGTATGTTCTTGAGAGCTCTTGGCAGATGGACGCCACGAGGTTTGGGCCGACATAATTCATCTTAAATAGATTTAGTCTATCTATATATGGTAATTGGTTATTGTCCCCGATCAGTGTTAGCGTGCTGGCTCCTGCTAGTTTGGCCGCCATTACGATCGCCCCAAAGTGGTTCATCAAGGCCTCATCTACTATTAGTCTTCTAGGCCTATCTTGGAACCCGTTTACTAAAATTGAGGCGATAGTCCGCACTTTGTTTTTTGCATCGTTTTCACAACTAAAAGTAATTTTGTTCCTGAGGTCCGCGGCCGCCTCAGTTGTCGTAGTTGCGATAACGTCACTGTCGGGGCTGAAGTTCCTTATCACCCAGGTGGATTTCCCGCAGCCAGGGACGCCATTGATCCAGTGAATATCCGGTGCGTCCCAATCCTCCCAAAAGTTTCTTGGTCTGCTGGAATCTACAATAGTTTGTGCCATATGAAGTATTTTATGCTCCAGCGCGACCTCCGTGCATCGGGCTACCACTAATATAGGGTCGTCTTTAGATGTTTTGTTCACACTATAGTCTCTCTGTCTCTCTCTCCGAAAAATATAAAAAAGAGATAAAAAAAGAATTATTTCTACTAAATTCAAAAGCATTTTTTTCATAACTACTTACTATTTTAATTACTTAATGCCGGGTTTCCCCGCGCGGTGCGTGCAGACAATCTCGACTAAGTTAATATAAACACACGAATTAACTTTCGTTAGGTCATAAATGTTGGTTGTAAAGAAAAATCCTTTATTTATGGCCTGGTATGAAGTTTGTGTTAAATAATTGGGTTAGCGGTATTTAAAACGGCAATTTTTATACCTTTGTTTCTTCCGTTTTAAGGAATTTATAAGTATAATAAATTCCTTAATATTTAAATAAATAAAACGTAATAAATTGCTAAATGTGCTTTAAAGGCATTCTGCGTCGATCCTGCAAAAGAAAGAGGAGGCATGAAAAATATATTATTTTTAGCTTAAAAAAGTATATTCGCATGAGAGAGACAATTTAGTGTCAACTCACTCCACTCTCCGCATTTCGTGCGAACTCGAAACACTAACCAGGTATTGAATGTAATGTACATAGCAAAGGGGTAAAATTAAAGTAATTTAAATAAAATCATTCCTTCGAGAAAGGAACCTGTAACCATTGCGTCTACATTACTCTGACGAACTGCACCATGATGGATTAGCGATTATATTAGAATATCTTAAATCCTTACTTATATTATAAATGCGAAAGTCTGTGTGTTTGTCTGTCACGCTTTCACGGCTAATCTACCGGTCCGATTTGGATGAAATTTAGAATGAAAGTAGTAAATAACTATGAGTCTAACATAGGCTACTTATTTTTTTAAAAAATAACTGCTAAAGGATTGAAATAGGGGATGAAAGCTTATATGAAAAAACTAAACCGCTTGACCGATTGTAACGAGTGTTGGAATAAATATAGTTGATAATCGAAGGTCAAAGATAGGCTACTTTATTTTTCAAAAATCCAACTCCGAGGATTGCAACATAACGAAACAAGTAGGCCCATAGTTATTAATATAATTATATTAAGCTCAGTTAGTACATATAAAATACCAACTACAACTTTTTATAGTTGATCTAAAAAAAATCCCATAGTACCATCAAAAAAATATATTATTAACAAAAAGCTTTGGTGAGTGCTAAAACTAATAAAAACCATATAATAATTACGACATCATTCAATGAAAGCATAAAAGTGGCTATAACATAGACAGATGCCTATAGAACATTCATCGAAAGGACACAGGTTCAAATACGTACTCGTATGTTACTTTAACAGTTTCCTATTTAATTTTTAATTATTATTTGATAATTTAAGGCCTTGGTAGCGCAGTGGGACAGCGTCTGACTGTAAACACGGTGATAGTGTATTCGATTTCCACTCGGGGGAATTATTATCTCCCTCTAGTAACTAAGTGGGGAACGGAGTGTCTTAACACTAAGTTCCCTCTGCCTACCCTGCTGTGTGCGGGATACAGCGTGAAGCTAGTAACTAAGACATCGTACCTAACAAGTCACATTTAATACTTAATATCTCGATTTCCGGCGGAAAGTGGAGAACGGAGTGTCTTGACACTAGGTTCTCTCTGACTACCCTGTTATACGGAAAAAATGAATGAAGCTGAAAAAAAAAATACAATAGCTTTTTATAGCTTCACGCTGTATCCCGCACACGGCAGGGTAGACAGAGGGAACCTAGTGTTAAGACACTCCGTTCCCCACTTTCCGCCGAATTTGGCGGTATTGCGTGTTAAGTGGCGGAACTTAACGCCGCGCTTTGCCTCGACACCAGAGCGAAGAAATAGGAAATATAATTTCCACTTCTTGGGTGGGAATCGAACCCACAACCAGTCGTTTACAGTCACACGCTTGTGCCGCTACGCTACGACTGGTCCCTATAATAGATACACTACAATATAGATATTGCAAAGTCGACATGTCAATTTATCTCTTTGAAGTCAGTCACATTACGAACGGAATCGTATCTTTATGTCTAGAAATTGATATGTCAGGCAGGAAATGAAAATCAATATATAAACTAACTGCGCTGAATGTTTTTATATAGATTTTTTGGGTTTGAAAGAATTATTTTTAGCTTCACGCTGTATCCCGCACACAGCAGGGTAGGCAGAGGAAACCTAGTGTTAAGACACTCCGTTCCCCACTTTTCGCCGAATTTAGAGGCTTGCGTGTTAAGTTGGCGGAACTTAACGCTGCGTTTTACCTCGACACCAGAGCGAAGAAAATGGAAATGTAATTTCCACTCCTTGAGTGGGAATCGAACCCACAACCAGTCGTTTACAGTCACACGCTTGTGCCACTGGGCCACGACTGCCCACAATTTTATTATTAATATTAAATATTAATAATAAATTTTATTATTAACTTTAGAATGCCAGTGAGCTTGTGGGTACAAAGTGCGACTGGTTCTGGGTTTGATTCCCTTTCGAAAAGTGGAAATATTTATTCCGTTTTCATCTCTCTGGTGACAAGGCAAAGCGCGGTGTTAAGTTCCACAACTTCACACGCAATGCCGAATTCGGCGGAAAGTAGAACGGAGTGTCTTAACACTAGATTCCCTTTGCCTACCATGCTGTGTGCGGGATACAGGATGAATCAAATTAAAATAAAAAAAACCACTTAATTATTTATTACCCAAATCAGGAATCGAACCCACAACATAACGATCATATATACATATATAATAGCCACTTTACCAAACAAACATCAATAGAATAATTCCCACCCTTCGTGTTAAGGAAACTACTTGTTGATCGGAAGTTGGCATTCGCCCAGATTAGCTAGTAAAGCTTCTTAAACAGTAAGTGAGATGTTCTATTGACGAAATGAATGTCGTGGTTAAGGGCGGGAGAAACTTTAAATGTTTAGTGACCCGTACGTGGTATTTTTTTTAAGTGTTAATCCTAGATTAAGGACAAGAACTTTTTTTTTAGAAAATGTATAAAAAGCACGGTATTGAGTTCCGCCACTAAACACGCAATGTCTCTATTTCGGTTGTAAAGTGGAGAACGGAGTGTCTTGACACTGGTCTTTGCATGACTATCTTGCTATTTGTGAATAAGATTGAAGTAAAAAAACTTAACGGTAGGTACTTAACCTACCGTTAAGTTTTTTTTATAGCTTCACGCTGTATCCCGCACACAATTCGGAGGCATTGTTTGTTACGTGGCGGAACTTAAAGCCGCCCTTTACCTTTTATACCAGAGCGAAGAAAATGGAAATATTAAATATTTCCACTCCTCGGGTGGGAATCGAACCCACAACCAGTCGTTTACAGTCACACGTTTGTGCCACTGTGACACGACTGGCGCCAACACACTGTTAATTGATAATCTTGATTACATATAAAAGGAATGCAGAAAACCAGTTCTTCTATATAAACGCCTTAGGAATACAATTAAATAATAAAATAAATATTACACATATAGCACACACTTAGAAATTGTTAACAATAAAAATAAGTTGTAAGAAAGCGTATAAGAATTTTGACGCAGCGTGTAGTAGAACGCATGGCTCAGTGATAAGAGCGCCTGAACGGTATTCAGGAGATGAGGGTCGAATCCGCGGCGTTCAAATTTTTATACGTTTTCTAAATGCCCGACAACTTGTAGCTAGGCGCAAAAAAGCTGTAAAAGTGTATAACACTTAAATTAATTTTCCATTTCCGCCTAAAGTTGCGTGAAAAAAGCTTACATAAGTAACTTGTTGCTCACGTCTGACATTGGCAAGACGCCAACGAATGAGCTTTGCTTGAAAAAATCTAAATTTCACACTCTATTAAATATTTCATTTGTATACAATAAGATTTGGCTTTCAAAGAAATACGTGTATATTGTTATTTCGTCTCCTAGATTTGTATTTTGAATTGTAGAAACATTTTTTTTTATATAAGAGGTTTTCTCTTCTTAAGTAGGGTAGTCAGAGAAGACAGTGGTAAGACACTCCGTTCTCCACTTTCTACTTGAAATTTAAATATTACGTTTCAAGTGACGAAACTTAACACCAGGCTTTATCTCACCAGAGAAGAGAAACAAAATAGATTTAAATATAATCGTTCCCCCGAGTGGGAATCGAACTCGCAACCATTGCTTTACAGACATATGCTATCCCACTGCGTCACTATAGACTAAATAAGCTTCACTATAGACTAAACAAATCCATTTAAAATAGCTTCTTTATGTGTACACAATAAGGAAATCCCATATAAACGCTTTTGATGTACCAAATAGGAAAAAGAAATTATATTTTATTATTATTACTTTGACAGCTCGACTCTTTTTTACCCGGTAAAGTACTCAAGGAAAATGTAGTGTCAGGACACTTAGCTTTATACTTGCCAAATTTGAGACATTGCGTGTTAAGTGGCGGAACACAACACCGCGCTTTGTCTTTTTCACCGAAGCTGACCGTTTTAAAATACATCAGTGCCAAGACACTTCGCTTTCCTCATTTCATTACGAGACATTGTTTATTGAGTGAAGAAACTTAACACCGCGCTATGTCTGTTTCGCCAAAGATGATTAAATTAAAATTAAATTAAATAGCTTCACGCAGTATCCCGTGCACAGCAGGGTAGGCAGAGGGAACCTAGTGTTAAGACACTCCGTTCCCCACACCAAAGATGATAACATATTTTAAAACACATTAGTGTCAAGACACTTTACTTTCCATTTTCGGAATCAAGAGTGGCAGAACTTAACGCCGCGATATGCCTGCCGCATTAAAGTTAAGCATATTTAAATTACTTACTCTAAATTAAATACATACAAACATTATATAGGTTAAGTTCCGCCACTTAGCACGCAATGCCTCAGAATTCGGCGGTGCGTGGGGAACGGAGTGTCTTAACACTAGGTTCCCTCTGCCTACCCTGCTGTGCGGGATACAGCGTGAAGCTAAAAAAAAAATATATTATATAGATTAATATAATATATTCCAATCGTCTTAAAGGAGAGTGGAAATAATTAAACAGGCGTGTAACAATCGATTTTCTACTTAAAGCGGGAAGCTTAAGTAACCTTGCTAAAACCGAGCTCGCTCCGACCGCTGAGATAATCTTTGAGATATCTGTCTTGTAAAATGATTATATTAATACTTTAAATTTGTAATTATTGTGCATAGTAACTTTGAAAGCTACCTTTAAAACAATGTATTAATTTGATAAATAATTGAGTCCAAATCATTTTTTTTCACGCTGTATCCCGCACACAGCACAATAGGCAGAGGGAACCTAGTGTTAAGACACCCCGTTCCCCAATTTTCGCCGAATTCGGAGGCCTTGCGTGTTATGTGGCGGAACTTATCGCCACGCTTTACCTCTGATACCAGAGCGAAGAAAATGGAAATATTAAATATTTTCTCCTCGAGTGGGAATCGAACCCACAACCACTCGTTTGAAGTCACACGTCTGTGCCACTGCGCCACGACTGACCCCAATGATACTTTGCTAACAATGAATATAAAAAATAAAGCTTTTTCTAAACTTTTCTTTGCAAACCCCAATAAATATAACATAACGTCATTCATTATTTATTTATCGCAACCAAAATCTTCTTACGATAGGGAAAGTTTTTATTGACGAAATTAGTAGCAAAGTTGCTAAGACGAAATTGTACTGCGAACTTTTAATGATATTATTGGTGTCAAGTGTTAGATAAATATTTCTTTTGTATAATATACTTACCCTGCTGTGTGCGGGATACAGGGTGAAGCTAAAAAAGTATCATTAATGTCTTTGTAGCGCAGTGGGACAGCATTGATTGTAAGTACGATTGTTTGTGGTTTCGATTCCCAACCGGGGGAAGGGTTATATTTCAATTATTTTCAATTTCTTCATTCTGTTATCTAACCAAAACGTGGCGTTAAGTTCCGTTTCTGATTACGCAATGTCTTGAATTCAGGCGGAAATTGGCCAATAAAGTGACTCGACTCTAGGTCACTGACTTATCCCCGCTATTCGTGAAAAACGGAGTGACAAAACACTACATTCCTCTAAGTTCCCTGCTTTACGGGATATTACATGAAATATGTCTTGATATGTGTTTTTTTGAGTATCCTGACGGGTAGTCACTTGGTGGGCGGAAAGTGGAGAATGAACTTTACAGGAAAAAATGTGAAGCTGTAAGTCTACTAATAAATATATTCACCTCAGATATAGATATGCTATATAACTTGTAAGTTTCACGCACACAACAGTGTAGACAGAGAGAACCTAGTGTTAAGACACTCCGTCTTCAATCTTCCGCTAAATTCTAGAGGAACTCATCACCGCACTTTGCCTCGACATCGGTGCGAAGAAAATGGAAATATTAAATATTCCATACCTCGAATGGGAATCGAACCCATAAACAGTTGCGTGTACAGTCACACCTTGTGTTCACAAACCACGACTAGTCTCTATAATGTATAACTGATAAATATTATACTAGAAATACATTTGTCATTTAAATAAATGAAAAATTATCGTATTCTGAAGTTTCAGCGATATTTTTATAAGTGATATTTCAAATAAACTTAAATCTACGATACCGCCGAGATTTTGTTTCTCCAGCATATAAAGTGTATTGTGTACTAAAATACAACTACTGGAAACCACAATTTATACTACATTTATACTATATTTATTCTACGAATGTAGTTGTAAGTCTTAACACTAGTGGTTCAGTAAATGTTGTTTTATAATGGTGGGTAGTTCGATTTTAATATAGAATGAGTCATTATATTATATTAGACAGGCATTGATTATGAATGATCTATATAGTTCTTCTATATTTTTTTATTAATGATATTATATGAATGCTTTTAAAAATACAAAATGATATCAATGATTTTCAATAATATTTTTAATATATCTTATTTATTGCGCCAAGAGGTAGACATGTAAGCTAAAATTGACTGGCACTTTAAAGCCCTTTTTTTTTGCAATTTTACTCTTCTTCCTGCATAGTAGGGTAGTCGGGGAGAAACAAGTATCAAAACACTCAGTTCTTCACTTTCTGCCCAAATTTCTTTAGTTTCTGCCCAAAGTTCTTCATTTTCCGCCCAAAATTCTTCAGTTTCTGCCCAAAGAGACATAGCAAATATTTTTTCCTCTTAATTTTTTAAACGCCACAGACTCGAATTCCTTGTACTTCTATGCATTTTTTTTCATATTTCTGTGTGTGATTTCTTTTTAAATTTATTTTAACGAGTAATACACTCGGTCACACGTGTTTTGTATTTCTTACAGTTCATTTCATTTAGTTATGTAACGGACAGACTGTAGCAGTCCCTCAAAGAGTCAAGTCTGGTGGTTTGTGGGTCACTATCCTCCTACCACCATCCTTTCAAGCAGCACAGACATAGCACGTTGCAAAGCCTGAATCGTATTAAGCGTGAAGTGGCGGAATTTAACACCGCAATTTTTTTCGAGGTACCCAGAATAATATATAATTTTTCCCCTGAGTGTGATGGAATCAAACCTATGACCATAGTTATTTTCAATTCCAAAAAAATATTGACTGTATAACAAAATCTTTTGTTTTCGCGATTATTTGAACACACTTTTTGAAATACTTTTTGAATACATATTTTTAAATACTTTTTGAAACAAAACTAGTTTTAACCGGATTAATAACGTATATTTTTTCTATTCGAAAATACATTTTTAGAAAAACCGACGTTTCGAACACGTTACAGTAGTCCGTGGTCACAGGTATGTCTGTCTACCCGGTAAAAAATAATTTTACTTTTAAAATTTATTGACAATTTCTAGCAAAATCAGAATTTATAGTCATTTTAAATTAATTTCTAAAAAACTTTGAACATATTTTAAGAATATAATATACATATATATAAAAGCTTTCTTCCAATAAGCTCGTCTTCAAATCACTGGCAAAGGCTTCATAAGACTTCAGTTGCAAGATTTTAAATTTCAAAGAGAATATTATAATAGAATTATTAGTTAAGACAATATGCATCGTTCGGTTTCATTTTCTAATAACTAAAGCTTTTTACTTTGTACAAGAATATTTTAAGACACTCAGTTCTTGTGTGGCCAGTCGTGGCCCAGTGGCACAAGAGTGTGACTGTAAACGACTGGTTGTGGGTTCGATTCCCACTCGAGGAGTGGAAATTATATTTCCATTTTCTTCGCTCTGGTGTAGAGGTAAAGCGCGGCGTTAAGTTCCGCCACTTAACACGCAAGCCTCCGAATTCGGCGGAAAGTGGGGAACGGAGTGTCTTAACACTAGGTTCCCTCTGCCTACCCTGCTGTGTGCGGGATATAGCGTGAAGCTATTTATTTTGAATCTTGTACTCTGTTCTACCCTATCCACCAGATTATGTGACATGGTGTGTTAAGTAAAGGCCTTCCATCCCATAATTAGATAGCTTGATATATGTATGTATTTGTACTATAGAAGTAGAAATGAAAATTAAAAAAATAAGTTTACAACACATTTTTATAAAAGCGTATATAAATTTGTACACTGCAGTTTTGAAAGCACTCTGACCACTAACTACATTGCTAACAAAAAAGTAACTTGTAATAAGCGTATAAGAATTTCAATGTAGCCGGATGTAGAACGTATGACTTAGTGGTCAGAGGTAACATGGACATTAAAGAAGAGAAAAGGGGTTCAAATCCCACAGCGTTCAAATGTTATCGAGATATATTCAATTTCGTGAAATAATTCAATAAGCTGGGTATTTTTTACATTGAATGATTGATAATATGACAAATATATACAGGTGAAGCAAATAAAAGCTTATTAAAAGTAAACAATCAGTCAAGCACACATACTAAAGTAAAGAAAAAAAAACAGTTTCAGTAGTCCGAGAGAAAATAGTGTTAAGACACTCTGTTCTTCACACACGACCAGTTATCGAGACACTAAGTAAAAAAAAACTTTAAAGAAATGAAAATGTAAGCAAATTATGTACAAAGCTTCAGAATATAAAAGGACCCAAGATATGTAACTGTGAAGATTGATGACATTAGGAGAAACGATTTACTCAGACTTTAGCCCGTCCCTTTAGAAACGAGGGGAAATTGTAATAACATGTTTTTTTTAAAAAAAAGCCGTAATATGTAAGACTAGTGGGAATGTTAAAATTAATTTTACCACAGTGGTAAAATACCACGCGGCGTTGAGTTACGCTACTTACCACGTGATGACTAGTAACAGGTGGAAAGTGGAAAACGGAGAATCTTGACACTAGATTCTCTACCTTTTTGTTATAAAAAAAATGCAAAGAACTACAAAAATAATTAAAATTGAAGTTAGTAAAAGATAAAAATAGAAAAAAAAAAACCATTTCGAACTACATATACATTTTCCATTTTCTTCGCTCTGGTGTCGAGGTAGCGCGTGGCGTTAAGTTCCGCCACTTAACACGCAAGCCTCCGGATTCGGCGGATAGTGGGGAACGGAGTGTCTTAACACTAGGTTCCCTCTGCCTACCCTGCTGTGTGCGGGATACAGCGTGAAGCTAATAAAAAAACTATATATTGGTACATTTATAATATGCAATAGACTAAATCCCACTAATATGTACTATCAATCAATACTAGTCTAGTTATAATATAGGAGGTAGGTAATGCTATACACATTAGCGAAACTCATCAACTTAATGAAATTCTAGTTGTATCTATGTATGTATGTATAATATGTTTTAGTGTTCGAGTGTATAATTTGGTTATAGATTCGATTTTCGACTGAGGTAAAGTGTAATATATTTATATATAGTGTTAGCTTCACACTTTTCCCATCATATTCAAAGAAAGTTCTATAAAATATGTCAGTAAATATAAAGACACTGTCCTTTTTGCCCAAAAGCGAGATATTGCGTGTTGCGGAAGGCGGAACTCAACGCCGCGCATTGTTTTGGATAAAAATGAAAATAATTTTTAATATTTAACCATTCCCCCCAGTGGGAATCGAAGCTATAATCATCGCGTTTACATTTAGACGTAACACTGTACCACGATGGCCTTTTTATAATATACTATTTAAATATAACAAATATATAAACAAAACTAGGAGCTCCGTCCTCGAAAATTTTATGAAGCAAAGGTGAGTGGTAAGAGAGGGAGACCTCGGTTGACCTTCGAAAACAAAGTATCGATGATACTGGAGGAAGGTCACGTAAGGCGCATGAGGACCCCCCGGAGGGCGTGTATGAAGAGGTTGATGACTGTGGACGAGGCGATAGAAGTATGCAGGGACCGTAGCGTTTGGCGCTCCGTTCTCTCTGACTACCCCGCAAGGGATACAGCGTGAAGCTATAAACAAAATTTCGAATAGATTTTATCAACAATTTC
The DNA here is from genome assembly GCA_019049465.1 of Dryas iulia moderata. Lineage (NCBI taxonomy): Eukaryota > Metazoa > Arthropoda > Insecta > Lepidoptera > Nymphalidae > Dryas > Dryas iulia. The sequence continues at coordinate 945,012 of CM032415.1, read as the reverse complement.
AAGTAAATATTTGCCCTCATTAACTTGAACTGACAATTATAATACTGTTATTATATATTATAATACGACCAAAATGATATGCCATATTTTGTATACAATATGTATGGGGAATAATAACAATTATAATAATTGAAATCACAAAAGCATAACAAAATAACTTTAAAAGCTCAATACTTATCGGTCAAAATCGTTTGAAAGCTTGAAATCAGCGATAAGCTCGTGTCACCATGAAATAGAGTAAGTGATATGAACACTATTATGGCTCAGTTGGTAAATATATGTGTGATGGTTACGGGTTTATTTTACTACGTAAATAATCTATTTCTGGTTAAATAATATATTTGTTCACTTAAAAGATTAAAGATATGTATAAAAAAGTATTGATTATTTAATAATAAGGCCAGTCGTGGCGCAGAGGCACAAAGTGTGACTGTAAAGCGACTGGTTTTGGATTCGATTCCCACTCGAGGAGTGGAAATATTTATTATTTCCGTTTTCTTCGCTGTGGTGTCAGAGGCAAAGCGCGGTGTTAAGTTCCGCCACTTAACACCCAATGCCTCCGAATTCGGCGGCAAGTAGGGAACTAAGTGTCTTAACACTAGGTTCCCTCTGCCTACCCTGCTGTGTGCGGGATACAGCGTGAAGGAAAAAAAATGACTTTAAAATATTACTCGGACGTCATGGATAATGACAACTGAAATTATTAACATGAATTTGAAATGTAGCGGGATTTGAACCTGTGTTGAATTTTACGAATGAATGTTGAATAACGCCGCGCTTTACCTCGACACCAGAGCGAGGAAAATGGAAATATAATTTCCACTCCTCCAGTGGGAATCGAACCCACAACCACTCGTTTACAGTCACACGCTTGTGCCACTGGGCCACGACTGGCCACCGACTGGCCACACACTGGTCAAAAAATTATATTCATTATTACCAAATCATTATTTATTATACAATTTTGTAAAGAAAATTTTATGAAAAAGAAGGTAATGTTGTCTTTGGGGATATCAACGTCGCCCCTGATTGGGTTTGATAGCTCCTAAACCGGACTTTAGGTGTTGGTCCTTCGAGGCCCTTCGGTTGTTAATAAGAGAATAAATATTTGCGTTTATTCTTTGTTTTTATAGTACTTACTTACTTACTTACTTACTTACTTAAGTTTGACTATAGGGTTGCCACCCATACTTTATTATAATAGTTAATATAGTAAGTAGTGTTAATGTAAGGGTTGTAGGTTCGATTACCACTCAAGGAATGGTTATTTAAATTTTCGTTTCTTTGTTCTTCTTTTTTCATTTTTTTTACTTACTTAAGTTTGACTATAGGGTTGCCACCCATATCTTATTATAATAGTTAAGTAAGTAGTGTTATTGCAAGAGTTGTGGGTTCAATTACCACTTGAGGGGATGATTATTTAATTTTTTTATGTTTTTGTTCTTTTTTTCATTTTTTTTTGTTGGACAAAGTGCGGCGTTGAGTTATGTTTAGCAGCATGCAATGTGTCGATTTACGGGCAGAAATTGGAGGGCGGAGTATTTTAACACTATCCTCTCTGACTCCGCTATGCGGGAACTGCGTGAGGTTAAAAAAAGCTATTGTACGTTATTTCATTATAATAATTGTTTTTTATGCCTTGAAACAAAATTGTAAAAAAATCGATAAGATTAATATTTCAGGGGTAGTTACAAAAAAACGGAAGCTTAAATATTTTAATGGTCGTTATATGTAGCAAAAGACAAATTGAATGGGAAAAATTTGTCCGAAAAAAAATACTTTATTTTGACGATATGTACTTTATCCATCAATATACTTTAAATAATAATCAATTTAATAATCAATGTACTATATAAATGTTAAAAATTCTTCCCGTCGTTATTTCTTCCCGTGAGGGGACGGGTTAAGAATACAATTCCCCCCCGCCGCTGGGTAGCGTCCCGTAAAAGGCGGGTAACCCAGTAGTTTGGTGGTAGGAGATTCATTCTCCGACTGGCTCGCGACCACTATGATGTCAAAGACGAACCGCCAAATATCTTATGATGTGTACCGGTTTGGTGGCATGTAAGCCAGCTCTCCCTATTCCCACCATTCCCATCCTTCCTGCCTCCTTCTGTCCTATATTCCCAAGGCTGGCAACGCAAAAATAGAGGTGACACCGAGATTGATGCTAAGTCTTGATATAGTCTACGATGACAGATTTATTATTACCTAGAAGGTACCTAGTATCTCAGATTGAAGGTCCTCACATTATACACTTAGGAAATACAGATACAGGCAATGAGTTACAATTTCCTTTGTATTTCTTTCTTTTCAAAGTAAAACGGAGAGTGAGAGAGTGTTAAATATTGGATTGTAAGACGATGATTACAGGTTCCAATCCTATAGACGCATCTTTACATTTTAAGGCAATAAGATAATCAAAAAACCTAGTGCCTAAACACTCCGTTCCACTTTTTATACATAATAACAGTCAGATGCTGTCCTTCTGCGTGACAATGGCCTCATAGATTTCCTACTTTGTATACCCTAATTATTCTTACTGGGTTAATTAACTCTGCAAATAGATAATGAATATAAATTAAGGGTCCGCCTTTCCAAATATGGGAATGATGTGGGTCTGAATGTTGTTTAATCTGTTTCTGAATGTATTCTGGTTTGGGATTTAGTTAGAGGATTGAGTGGCAAATCACTATGCCCTTTTTTGAGTTTTTTTTTTAATTTTAAAGTAAATATAGACACTAATATCACTTTTATTAAAGCTGACAACATTTGACTGTAAAAACGATGTTTGGTTGATGGTTATGGGTTCGATTTCTACTCGGGGGAGTGACTATATTTAAATTTTAATTTCTTCTCTTTGGTAACTATGAATAAAAGGGGTTGAATGCCGCCGCTTAACACGCAATATGTCACAATTTTGGGAGAAGCGGAGAGTGGAGAACGGAGTGTCTTGATACGTGGTTCTCTTTAACTACAATGCTTTGCGGGAAAAAAGTGAAGCTTCAATAAAAAATTATGACCCACTGAGGAGCATGTATATGTGAATTTGAGGTTATCTCGCGGTAAAATTGAATTCAGTATGAATGAAGTTCAAAATTTAAAATAAACATAAGGCCATGTTCTAACATTTTCATTGTGTTATGTTTTTTTAAATGTGTTAATTATGTGCATACTTAACACATTTAAAAAAAAAAAACATGTAAAAGTTTGTATACAGTGGTATTGGAACCCGCACCTAATACAGCTTAAGCGCTGTTACTCTTCAAATTATTAGAAATATACAAAAACATATTTAAATTATATTGTTTTTACGATAATTTACATAAATTAATTTCTTCCATGAATTATTAAGTTAAACATATTTATAAAAACCATCTTAATAGCTAATTACCCTCTTTGAATACAAACGATAAAGGAAAATAAAGAAAGTTACAATTTACAAGGAAAACTGTTTAAGTGGCATGACGTTTTAATTATTTTTTTATAACAATGCTAAAGGCTAATTTTTGTAATAACTTCTATATTTTTTACAAATCATGATAATATATTAAGTGCTTTTTTTTTCTAAAGTGCGTGCTAAGTATTTCACGCAGCTAATGAACCATTTTTTACACATAGGAACAGCGTGAAGATCTCTTGTTAATATTACTATACTATTTTTTTTTAGCTTCACGCTGTATCCCGCACACAGCAGGGTAGGTAGAGGGAACCTAGTGTTAGTACACTCCGTTCCCCACTTTCCGCCGAATTCGGAGGCATTGCGTGTTAAGTGGTGGAACTTAACGCCGAACATTACTATATTAGTATTATGTAGAAGTTATGGGTTCTAATCTCATAGTGGAATCGTTTATATAAAAAAAGAATCGGTAAATAAAATATAATATCTTTCATAAAGGACGTATGGGATTTTTTCTCATTTTTGCATTTTTTTGCATTCTTCATTGCAACATTAATGCATATTGATCCATACCTATATTATAAATGCGAAAGTCTGTTTGTCTGTCACGCTTTCACAGCTAACCTACCAGGCTGATTTGAATGAAATTCAGAATGAATATAGTTCAAGACCCAGGGTCGAACATAGGCTACTTTTTTTTCAAAAATCATCACGTCAAGGGTTGTAATGGGGGATGAATGAATAATCTAAGCCGCTTGACCCATTGTAATGAATTTTGGCATAAATATAGTTGAAAACACAAGGCTAAACATTTTTTCTTCAAAAATCCACCCCCGAGGGTTGCTATATAACGAAACAGAGAGGTAGTTCACGCGAGCAGGCCGCTAGTTATTTTATACATCAAATTAATCTTTTTTGCGTCCAAATCACTTTTTAGGCTTCAAATTCTATGATACTTTTATTCTTTTAAAATGAATTAAAATTTTAAAAATTAAGAACGGAATGGATTAGTGTCCATTCCGTTCTTACTTTCTTATCATACTTTCTCTGCTTACTTATAACCAAATTACATTTAAACTTAAAATAAAATATATTTCGTATCAAATACATATATCATTAGAAAGCTTCTGAAAGCTCAATGTCGGAAGTGAACATTTTAACTTTTCAAATAAGTTTAAAAACTCCAAATACACTTACTTACTTCTTTCTTTCTTTGAAGAAACGAAAAATGTTATAAAACACTTCTAATACGGTACTGTGCTTGTATTATATTACGCATTTATTATGGTAAAGCAATATTTTCTACTGCTTGGGGCCAGTCGGCGCAGTGGCACAAAGTGTGACTGTAAAGCGACTGGTTGTGGGTTCGATTCCCACTCGAGGAGTGGAAATTATATTTCCATTTTCTTCGCTCCAGTGTTGAAGCAAAGCGCGGCGTTAAGTTCCGCCACTTAACACGCAATGCCTCCGTATCCTGCGGAAAGTGGGGAATAGAGTGTTTTAACACTAGGTTCCCTCTGCCTACCCTGATGTCTGCGAGATACAACGTGAAGCTAAAAAACAGCATAGAGAGAACATAGTATCAAGTCACTCCGTTTTCCCATTTTCAGCCAAAAATGTCTCAACTTTTCGAAACAGGGTGACAAGACACAGTTGAGTAAAGAAATTCATAGGAATGATATTTCAAAAAGTGCAAATAGAATTTACATACTAACACGATTACAGTCAGGCTGAATTTTTGGGTTCAATCCCTAAATGTGAAAATAAATTAAAATGTTACCCTATTTTTTTTAATTGAAACAATATTCATTGCTTCGGCCTGATATCCGGAAAATATCCGGAAAATGGAAGGAAAATGGGAACGAAGTATCTTTAAACTTCATATTATTTTCACTTATCAGCTCTGGCAAAGCGCAGCATATCTCTACAACTCAACTAACAATGTTTCTGAATTTCGGCAGAGTCCATACATAGTGTACGAACATAGTGTCTTGGCTCTCTCTCCCTTTCTTGCTTTATAAGAAATAGAGCTGAACTGTAATATACATATAAAGTTATAAGCACATTAAGAATATTACTCCATGGAAAATTATAAGACTTTTATTGAATTAAACAAAGTTACGCTATTAAGATAGTTATAATGATACCTAGGTATACTGAAACACTTATAATAAAGGCATATAATAAAGGCAGCTTCACGCTCCTTTCTGTATCGGAATAGTCAGAGAGAAATTAGTGTTTAGACACTCCGTCTTCTAATTATATAGAAAATAGTTTACTTAAAATTACAATGTAAATAAAATTTATTATGTGTTTTATATAATATTAACAAAAATAGAATATAATTTTGGCAGAGAGTGGGGAACGGAGTGTCTTAACACTAGGTTCCCTCTGCCTACCCAGATGTGTGCGGGATACAGCGTGAAGTAAAAAAAAAGCAGCTTAAATGTTTAATATATATAAGAGAGAGAGAACTACCGTTCACTAGCCACACAGCTGTGGAACGGGTACCTTCAAAACAGTGCGTCTATCTTCAGTTCAAAGGCGGACAATACACCTGTAGCTCCTCTGGAGTTACATGGGGTCACAAGCGGCGGTGTTCTCTTTGTTTTTTTTTTAGACGCCACAGACTCGAGGTCCGTCTACTTTCGAGCTTTTTTCCTTTTTCTGTTTGTGATTTTTTCTTGAATTTATTTTAGCGAGTGAGTACACTCGGTCACACGTTTCTTAATTTACCATCCACCATCAAGTGAATCAAACGCTAGTTTACATTGGCTTTTCTATAGAAAATAAAAAAAGTAACTAGAATCTTCACTAAGCTTAAACTTTTTTCAATTAACGACTTTCCGTTTATTTTTTTGATCTTTTGCGTATTCTTACGGAACCTAACGCAGCGTTTTGTCTTAACAGATCAAAGAAGCAATAAAAAATAAGTCGATAATAATTCAACTATCATACCCACGAAAACTTTTTTTTTGCGCTGGGATATGCATTTACGGAGACCGTCCGTTCGCAAGGAAGGCAGAATAGCCCTGACGGATGATACTGTGGGTCTCACCAACGAGCCCGATACTAGCCACTAAAACCCAGCGGAAACCCTCTCCACTGTCATGAATGACCCACGAAAGCTAATCTAACCCTTAACCATCGTACTTGTACACACGACGGACAACCACTGCGCTACTACAGTGCCGATTTAAACAGGTGAAGAAAATATAAGAAAGTCGCTTAAAATAAATTAAAATTCACTGTAAAAATGTTTTACAAAGAAAGAAAAGTCGAATTAATTATTTTATAAAGAGATGCTTTCAGAACTTGAGAATTTATTAAAATAATATAGCTGAAGGTTTCGTAGCGAAGGAAATTATATTCTTCTTTTTTTTTAGCTTCACGCTGTATCCCGCACACAGCATGGTAGGCAGAGGGAACCTAGTGTTGAGACACTCCGTGTCCCACTTTTAGCCGATTCGGAGGCATTGCGTGTTAAGTGGCGGAACTTAACGCCGCGCATTACCTATGATATCAGAGCGAAGGAAATGGAATTATTAAATATTCCACTCCTCGAGTGGGAATCGAACCCACAACCAGTCGTTCGCTGTCACACGTTCGCGCCACTGCGCCACGACTGGCCCCAGGAAATTATATTTATAATTCATTTTAAAAGCTACGCATGGGTTATCCTTTATGTTACAATATACTTCATAAATGCGCAGTGGAAATACATTTAATTGTATGCAAGAGTTGTCGGTTCGACTCAAAATCTGAACAATTTTCATAATTTTCCGCTTAATTTAATTCGCTACTTACTTAAATTAAGCGAAAAACTATGACTCTCTGAGCATAATTTTTATCACCTCATGCTTTACCCGCATAATAGAGCAGTCAGAGAGATTCTCTGTTCTCCATATTCCGCCCAAAAACAATGAAAAAAGTAGAGTGGCGGAACTTAACGCCGCGATTTGTCTTAGTTATGGAGTAAGAAAACAATTAAATATAATAATTTCAACTAGAAATCGAACCCTCAAATAACATTTACATACAGACGATGTCCAACTGCGCTACAATGGCCTTATTTCCCATTAGATACAATTATATAATATAACTACGTTTTCTGCAGTTTCTACGAAATGTAAGATATGTGGTTTGAGAAATAACATTTCTAGAACTAGTACTGCTAGCATTCTCATTTCCTCGTAAATACGCGTTGCCATAGCAACCTGTACTTTGCATAAAAGTGTACTTTCAAATACATTGTGGTTGCGTAATTATGTTTTATTAATTTAATGTATCTATAATATTGGACCAGTCGTAGCTTCACGCTATATCCCGCACACAGCAGGGTAGGCAGAGGGAACCTAGTGGCCCAGTGGCACAAGCGTATGACTGTAAACGACTGGTTGTGGGTTCGATTCCCACTCGAGGAGTGGAAATATTTATTATTTCCATTTTCTTCGCTCTGGTGTTGAGGTAAAGCGCGGCGTTACGTTCCGCCACTTAACACGCAAGCCTCCGAATTCGGCGGAAAGTGGGGAACGGAGTGTCTTAACACTAGGTTCCCTCTGCCTACCCTGATGTGTGCGGGATACAGCGTGAAGCTTAAAAATAATAATAATAATATCGGTCGGAAAGTGGAGGATGGAGTGTATTGGCACTAGCCCTCTGACTACCTTGGATCATTTTCATTTCTTTATTTTAAATATATTTTATTATATTATTATAAATAACACGGATAAAAAATAAAGTTAATTCAGCAATTTAATTTGATACACCTTCGATACGTATAATTTTCGTAAACAATATCCAAATTCTTTCACATACTAATATATACTGTATAGATTTTTTTTTTAACTACACGCTTTATCCCGCACACAGCAGGAATCTGATACCAGAGCAAAGGAAATGGAAACATTAAATATTTCCACTCTTCAAGTGGGAATCGAACCCACAACCAGTCGTTTACAGTCACACTTTAGGGCCACTGCGACACGACTACGACTGGCCCCAACTGGACTATATAGTTAAGATTAAATAAAGACTAAATAAAAAAATATACAAATAAACCATTACATTAAATGCTTAAACAAGGGCTTAATGAATAGACTTACTAAATAAATATATCGCTTATGAATTTTAGTGTATCACGGTCCTTACATTAAAATTTCTCTTTTGACACACCGATTTAGGTGAAATTTAGAATGAAAGTAGTAAATAACCATGGGTCTAAAATAGGCTACTTATTTTTTCAAAAATTGACAGCTAAAGGGTTGTAAAATAGGGGATGAAAGTTTAAATAAAAAAAACTAAAACGCTTGACCGATTATAATGAATTTTGGTATAAATATAGTTGACAATTGAAGATCAAACATAGGCTACTTTAGCTTTCAAAAATCCACCCGCAGGGGTTGCAACATACCGAAATAACTAGGCAGTCCACGCGGCGAAGCTGCGAGCAGGCCGCTAGTGCTAGTATAGTTTACAATAGGTTTGTACATTGTTTAGTATTTGTATATTAATTGCATAAATTTCCTGTAAGCTCAGAAGCTATCTAATAGCCTAAGAGTCACAACGTGGTTTAATACATGGTCCTATAACATATGATATGAAGAATGGTATAATGTAGTCAAATATGACGAGTGAACAAGAAAACATATAGAGAAAATGACATCAGAACATTATACAGATAATAACATCAAAAAATAATATTGTACGAATACATCATAATATTAAATCGAAAAACTACATATCAGAAGATGGCACAGAAAATTATATTAGTTTTCTAATACGTACACAATGACATCAGAAAAATGTATAGACAATGACATCAGAAAATTGCACAGAAAATAACATCAGAAAATTGCATCGAAAAATTACATCAAGAAACTATAGTAGTACTCAGAGACTCCCAGTAGAATACAGCTCGACCTGTTTACCGTACGTCAAGTTGTATCTAATTGGAATTTCTTTGTGCTCTTCCACCAAAGCTATGCCCGATACCTGAAAATGAAATTACCGTCTTGCTTCTTCCTTATATTATAACAATATTTATTGTAGCCTTTATTATGTATTAAGCGTAACTCAACGCCACACCATGTCCCAGATCTGGAGCACGAAAACAATTCAAATGAAATTCAATGCCCAACAGGAGAAATGTGAAGCTGTAAAAAAGGAAAAATATATGTAAATATTTATCAAATCCTTCCTTCATAAAACAAAATTCAAGAATTAGTGTATTTTTTCGTGCCGCTCTTCAATCGAAGCTATATTTAATACCTGAAGATTAAATTATAATACGAGTATATGTTTAGTTTCGTCACTTCTTCATATAGCAATATTTATGTTTATTGTATCTGTTATAGCGTGTTAAATAAGTTAAATTAGAATAGTACATGATTTGAATAGTTCAAAAGTTTAGAACGGAGTGTCATAACACTAGGTTCCCTCTGTCTACCCTGCTGTGTGCGGGATATATTGCGAAGATGAAAAAAAAAACGCTCACCCTGCTGTGTACAACAACTGTGCTGTTAAAAAAAATAACAACTTAGAATAGAGAGACGTGTCACTAAATTCTCTCTAACAAACAAAAAAGTTTAAAAAATATTTAATCATAGAACGTAAGTTTAAAGAGTCTCGTAATTGTATAATAAAAAGTAAATTATGAGCCGGAAAAGTGCAATACATACTTAGACATTAAAAGAAAATAAGGTCACTTCTAAATGAAATAAAATCAAAGCTTTACATAGGCCAAGTTGAAAAAGGAAGCTTTACTCAAGAAAACAAGCTTATCTAACCATTTCAAATATAAAAAAATAAAAGTATTTTAAAATACGATACTCGATCAAAACAACATGGAATTAAAAGCCTTACATTTTCCTCTACGAATACAAAAAGAGTATAAAAATAAATTCTTTCTGACTTATAACTTAGAGATAACTTTATGAAAATATCCGGGATACCATAGTAATATAATATTGCACTGCATTAGTTGTAGAGGTGTACGATTTCTTACTTAGTTTTCTAGTTTTCTAACTAATTTTATGAGAATTCTTACTAAGTTTAAACTTCAAGCTTACGAGAATAATTGACTAAATAAAATAAATTAATCGTTGTATAATATCGTGGCCAGTCGTGGCCCAGTGGGACAAGAGTGTGACTGTAAACGACTGGTTGTGGGTTCGATTCCCATTCGAGGAGTGGAAATTATATTTCCATGTTCTTCGCTCTGGTGTCGAGGTAAAGCGCGGCGTTAAGTTCGCAAAGCCTCCGAATTCGGTGGAAAGTGGGGAACAGAGTGTCTTAACACTAGGTTCCCTCTACCTACCCTGCTGTGTGCGGGATACAGCGTGAAGCTATTTTTTTTAGTTGTATAATAACTGTGGAGGCCGTGGTGGCGTAAAAGTGATGGTTGTGAGTTCGATTTCCAATCGGGGGAATGATTATATATTTAAATTTTCATTTCTTACCCTCTGGTACCTATGACAAAGCGCTGAATGAAGTTATGAAACTCAACACACAAATTGTCTTTGTTCGACGGAGTGTCTTGTAATTAGGTTTCCTTTGACTACTCTGCTATGTGGGAAATAGCGTGAAGCTGTATATAATAAATTACTTTAAATTATTTGAAAATACGATGGTAGTGGTCGGTTCGATTCCCGTTCTTGCAAATCCTAACGTGTCCTATTCTGATGTTAATCTAATATTTAATTTGTATGGAACTTGATGATGGTATTAGGATATCGAGAACAAAGAGAACTAAATTGTTAGCAGTTTTTCAAACATTTTTAAAGTGTTATTCCACACTTAGGAAAATTGAAAAAGACGTTTAAAGAAAACGTATAAAAATTTTGCCTGCCTCAAAATTTTTTATACGTTTTCTTTAAATGTCTTTTTAAATTGTTAGCAGTTTTTCAAAACAGACATTTTTCAAAAGACGAAGAAATATTTGGCCGCATCGGGATTTGAACCCGCGCTCTATGGAAACGTCCAAGCACTATGATCGTTAAGCCATTCGTTACAAGTGAAACTTCTATATTATTCTTCAAATTATGCCAAAAATATATAAAAATAAATGTAAAGTAATAATAATTTCTGTCACATTAAAAACTTCAAGAGCTTTCTCACATTTTGTAAGCTTTTTTCAGTGAAAAGCTCACCCGTATTGCGGTATTCACTAGCAGAGTCAACTTACACACAAAAGCAGCAAAATTCAATTCAACTAGCTATGAAATTTCATTATGTAGGTACAGAAATGTTGTTTTATATTGTAAAATATTTTATTATCAAAATATTCCAGTTTACTGTTAAATTAAAAATTATGATCAAATCTCGGAATTTGTAAAGATTTTTGGAATTCTTAAGCAAAAGTTTAAAATGACAAAAATATGTTTTAGTAAAAATATCTTATGATTTTTTTTTATTTTGTGAGATTGGCAGAATGACAAGTGACTCTTTTCTCCATTTTCTCGTTATCGTAACTAGTATTGGTCAGCTAAAACGTTCATTCATTAATTTCTTCCGCCTAACAACCGTTCCCTCTGTATGAAAAAGTTAATATGATTCTAAATCAACTATCCTTTTATTATATCCTGACTTTTAAGTACTAAACTACATTTACATGAAATTTATCTCAAGGGCTTTTAAAACAGGGGAAATATCACCAAGCGTAGAGTATAAATATATAATACAATAATAGGAGAGCGTAAGACGACGGCTTAGCAATGTATGTAGGTGACTAGTCCAATGACCATTAGGCTAGATATACAATTATACATGTTTCTATAGTATTTTAGAGAGAGTTTTTCGACATTTTTAACAAAATTATTAGCTATAGCATTGTCGAGTTAGTTTCATGGTATAAATCCGTGGGTCTCTTAGCTTGCAGGGCAAGGATTTCAAAGCAATACTTCAAAATTGTAACCCAAGTGTAGGTTTAAAGACTTCTTTAAAATTCACATTAACGCTAGCCCCTACTATCCGAGCTCCTCTCTCACTTCGCTTTTGAATTTAATGCTAGAATTATTTTTTTTAGCTTCACGCTGTATCCCACACACAGCAGGGTAGGCAGAGGGAACCTAGTGTTAAGACATTCCGTTCCCCACTTTACGCCGAATTCGAAGGCATTGCGTGTTAAGTGGTGGAACTTAACGCCGCGCTTTTGCCTCGACACCAGTGCGAAGAAAATGGAAATCATCAATTAACATAAAACTCTCTAATAATATGTCTTTAATCTCGATTTTAAATTGTTCAAGAGGCAGATTTATAATTATTTACCAAATTTTATTATATATACGTATATATTCTGACACGAACGATTCGTTTACCCTTTGTACGTAGCTTATTTAATAAAAACGCGAGCTGTATCTAATTAAGACCAAAATGACAGAAATATTTATACAACAGTACAAATTGAAACATATACTCCCTGGAATACTGCGATTGATTAAACAGTGCTGTCAATTATGTTTTTTATAAATAAAAATCCGTAAATTTGGACCGTTGTTGCGCAGTGGGACAGCGTCTAACTGTAAGCGCGATGGATATGGGTTCTATTCCCACTCGAGAAGTGTAAATATATAATATTTCCACTGCTCAAGTGGGAAGTAAATATAATCTCCTCTATATTTTAAGTAATAATAAGTAAAATATTTTCATATAGTTATTTTATAATTCTTACTATTAAAACTCATTGAATGAATGAATGAATAGAAAATCAAAGGCTTTGTATCTTAACTGTCTGAACTAAGACACACCACTAAATATAGTACGCTATAAATACGAATTATGAAGATATCTTAGAAAACCTTAAAATTTAAAATAATTTTAAAATATAAATTGAACTTCATTACTTTATATTGGAAAATCCACTAATTTACAAATATCACTCTTATATGGGTAACGGAATGTTTTAACACTAGGTTTCCTCTACCTACTCTGCTTTGTGCGAGATACAGCGTGACGCTAGAAGTAAAAAATAGTTAAGAATTATAATAAAATAATCACCAAGCCTTTTAGCTGAGCTTTTCAATTTGTTTTTATATTCTACTTATACATACAACTATTGTATTTATTATTTTTAACCGACACCACCTACGTGAAATATCATAGCATCCTCAGATAGAATCTAGTGTTACATTCTCCTCATTTTCTATGCCCAGACTGACACTGAGGCTTTGCATGTTGCCAATTTTACTATAAAGCTGATAAAAGGTTTATGCAGATATTAAATTATATTGATAAATTTTTAAATAATTGCGTGTAATAATCACGAAAACAAAAGGTACATTAATTAAATTTTGCTTTGTATAGTAAATATTTTTTTATATCAGATAGTTTACATAATAAATGTTGTTTAAGTGTACAATAAAATGTACCATTCATCGATAATGATATTATACCTAGGAAAGGTCTATATGTTAACGTTTTCTCAATACTAAATTCATTGATTGGGAATATTGTAAAATACAGAGTACTAAGCGTAAGTGTGTGAAGATGAATATCATAGCGTGATGTCACTTAATTTATAGTCAAAGAAATAAAATTAAGTTGTTTTACTAAAGATATATATTTTCGCTTGTGAATTTTAGTGTATTTTTAGTGGCCAGAAGTGGCCCAGTGGCACAAGCATGTGACGATTGTTTGTGGGTTCGATTCCCACTCGAGGAGTGGAAATTATATTTCCATTTTCGTCGCTCTGGTGTTGAGGTAAAGCGAGGCGTTAAGTTCCTCCGCTTAACACGCAATGCCTCCGAATTCGGCGAAAAGTAGGGAACGGAGTGTTTTAACACTAGGTTCCCTCTGCCTACCCTGTGCGGGATATAGCGTGAAGCTATTTTTTTTGTGAATTTTAGTGTATTACGGTCTTAACATTGAAATTTCTCCTTTGATTCAGATTACTTAAAAGCTGATATTTAATGTTAGTAATTTTGATGAATATTTTGTTGGATAACGACAATATAGTGTATAATATTAATATTTAAAATAATTGTATAATGTACCCTGTTAGCTCAGTATATAATCGCAGCGCAGTGCAGTAATCTAATAGGCTAGAAGTCACAGGGGACGTGGGATCAATATATAGTCTTGAAATATATTATGATGAAATTAAAAAAGCGAACGAGCCATCAAGAAAACATTTACAGAAAACTACATCAGAACATTACACATAAGATGATATGAGTATTCAAAAATCACACACGAAATCAGTTCAGAAAATAATACAAAAAATAGATCAGAAAGTTACCCAGAATATTACGTTAGGAAAATGCACTGAAAATTATATCAGAAAGTTTTATGACAATTACATAAGATTAATCGGGAATTACATGAGGGGGATAAACAGAAAATGACATCAGATGATTACATCCGGACTTTTTTTTCATAGAAAATTGGATCAGAAACTTACACACAAAATTACGAAGAAATGACAGTAGTACTCAGAGACATCCACTAGAGCATAGCTTGGACCTTAGTTAACAATAATGTCAAGTTATCTCTAATTGGCGTTTCTTTGTGCCGCCCCTCCACGCAACTACACGTAATACCTGAAGATGAAATTATATTATATGTTTTGGTTTTTCGCCTTTTCCTTGTATAAAGTTGTTTAATGTAACTTAACACCATGTTTTGCTTAGATCTTGAAATTGAAAATAGTTTAAATTTAATTTTATGTATGTCTAAGTGAGAGAAAGCGTGCAAAAGAAGAAAAATAAATATGAAGGTATACCATGTCGTTCTTTCACAGACGAATAACCTATAGAATTATTGTATCTTTATAGTAAGTAGGAAATACATTTATTATTTATTTTTTAGCTTCACGCTTTGTCCCGCATATAAGTGTAATCATAGAGAATGTAGTGTCAAGACACTCCGTTCTCTTAATTCTTATTAACAACTATATAATTTGCAATAATATCTGTAACCCCGACGTAGAGAGAGAGAAAGTTATAAATAAAACTACATCAGAGTATACGCAGAAAAGACATCAGAAAAATACACAGAAATCTATATGAGAAAATTAAACATAAAATTACATCAGACAATTACATCAGACAATTACATCAGACAATTACATCAGACATCAGAAAATCTAACGAAAAAAGACGCCGGAAAATTGCATCAAAAATACAGTAGCACTCAGAGACTCCTAGTAGAGTACACCTCGACCTAGTTACAGTATGTCAAGTTGCCTCTAATAGGCGTTTCTTTGTGCTGCTCCTCCATTGAAACTATACCCAATACATGAAGATCAAATCATAAAATAGGCTTAGTTGAAGGAAAAGCCTTATAGCCGTAGCCAAAGCCACGTTTTGTTATAGATCTTCATATTTAAAATAAATTATATTAAATAATTTGCCTAAGCGTGAGAAAGCATGTTAAAATAGAAAAAAAAAATGAATAAAAGTTTACCATGTCATTCTTTCACAGACTAATGATTTATAGAATCATCTTTTATCTGTATCTTTTTTTGTTATTTTTAAGCTTTACGCTTTATCCTGCATAGTAATGTAGTCAGAGAATGTAGTCAAGACACTCCGCTCTCTTACTTTTTATTATTTACTACAATTCTATATACTGGCTGTAACTCAATGTAACATTTAAATATCTTAAGCACTAAATTATACCTGGTGATTTGACCACTGAAGGAAGAGACAATTATAGTGAAAACTACATCACAAAGTTACATCAATAAACTACACAGAAAGTGACATCAGAAAAATACACAGAAGATTACATCAGAAAATTACATCAGACATCAGAAAATTATACTGAAATTTGCATCGGAAAAGTACATCAACAAAATACAGTAGTACTCAGAGATTCCCAGTAGACTACAGCTCGACCTGTTTACACTATGTCAAGTTGTATCTAGTTGGAATTTCTTTGTGCTGTTCCACAGAAGCTATATCCAATACCTGCCTGAAGATAAAATTATAATATACATATGTTAACCTTTTCGTCTCTTCCTTATATAGCATTGTTTATTGTAGTTCTTATTATGTGTTAAGCGGAACTCAACGCCACGTTATAAGGTATAGCGTGGCGTTGAGTACCGATCTGCAAAATAAAAATAATTCAAATGAAATGAAATGCCAAGCGGGAGATAATAAGCTGTAAATATGAAACAAATATATTTAAATGTGGTATACATTCAGGATGTCATAGACTAAAAATCTGTACAATATATCTTTTCACGCCTTTCCGGCATAACAGCGTAGATAGAGAAAACCTAATATATAGACACTCCGTTCTCCACTTTCCGCTTTGAAATCCAAATATATTTAAGTGACCAAATTCAATGCCGCGCCTTGTGTCGCTCTTATAATCACTCCCCTAATGGGAATCGAACCCACAACCAATCATCTTTACAATGTCTCCATTTCCTACGATAGATTTCAAGAATTTTAACTCCAAAATTACAAATTTCATGTAAAAGCATACAATTAATAAGCTATATCGCTATTGTCGGCGTCTGTATTATTTACAGATTCTAACGAGTTTCAGGCGAGGCGCGTGACAAAGGAGTCCTCTGGAGAACTACCTACTGTTTAGTTATTTAGCTCTATTATTTTAGGCTTGGCTGTTTCGTTTTATGTATTTTTTTTTGTTGTATTTTTTTATTTTTATAAATATTGTAAATTAGGTTGTATTGATAATTTGATTGTCGTTGCAAAGTGTGTGTTTGTTTTTGTAACTGAAGAATGTAAATAAGTTAATATTTAAACATTTTTCAAGTGTTATTTGCGAATGACACTTTAGAAACGTTTAAATAGTTATGTAAGTGAAGAAAGTCCACGTATTTAGAATACAAAGAAAAAACGTGTAAAAATTTGAACGTAGCTGGAATAGAACCCGCACCTCCCGTTTTGCGCCCTAGCGCTCTAACCGCTAAGTCACACGTTCCCTATCCGGCTACGTTGAAATTCTTACACGTTATTTTTGATGTTGATATTCTGTTAAGATCTGTTCATATTTACAATTTCTTGTTACATTTTTTCATTTAAACTGGAACGTTGATGTTGATATCTGATACGTGAAGATAATTTAAATAGGCTAAAATAGCGAACGAAATGCTTTTCTTCTCAATAAACCTATTCATAAAATGCTTACTTGAAAATCCATCTTGAGGAATCGTATCCACTACAATTGGCTGCATTCAGTTACTTGTCACCCAATTACGCCAAGATTTTCTTTGTTAAAATCATAATTTTCTCCCCACATATATTAAACCAATACCAATCCAGTACTGGAAAATTATCAATGCACCAGTTAATTTCAGTTTATTTTTATTATTTATTGCCACTTTTTCCCGCAGAACAGTATAGTCAATCAAAGTATTAACAAGAGACTTCGTTGTCTAATGTTCCCACGATTCGAATCGAAACATTGCATACCAATTGCGGAACTTAACACCATGCTTTGTCCTTTGTTTTATCACAAAAATAGAAATAAAAACAAAATTCAATACAATCATTTAACCAACAGGAAATCGAACCCACACAACAAATCACATATTATATTATTAACCACACAATTTGCTATATTGACTGTAACCCAGATGTAGACCATTTGAATATTTTAAGCACCGAATTATAGCTGGCGGCTTGACCACTGGAGGTGGGACTATTACGGGCTAGAGAGGTTGTTCCGATTAATAATTTATATGGAAAGATATAGGCGTACATTTTGCAAGCTTATCCTGTAGTTAGTTGTCGCGATAGTTTTTAATTCGAATCGGTTTTGGGGGGTGATTTTTGGTTAATATAGTAGAGATGGAGTGAGATTTTGTCTTGTAAAGATGAGAATTGTAGGTTTGATTCTTAATCGTGGCACAAATATGGCGTTATTTCCGCCTTTTATTACGTCTGTTAAATTAAGGAAAGGTGTATAACGACAGAGAGAGGCTCTACACCTTGCAAATGTCTTCTGACAAAATATTTTTATTTTTACTTCATCTAGAAGGATAAATAGAGAGTACTTAGTGTTCTCCGCTTTCTGCCTGAATTCAAAATATTGATTGTTCAGTGGCAGACGCGACCATTAAAATTAATTTCAAATCAATCATTCCCTAAATGAGCATCGAATCCACAATCATCGCCTTTACGGTCCCACTAATCAGAATGGAGTCGATTATCTTGGGGGCGCAGTGGCACGGACGTGTGATTGTAAACGACTGGATGTGGGTTCGATTTCCACTCGAGGACTAGAAATATTTAATATTTCCATTTCTTTCGCTCTGGTATCAAAGGCAAAGCGCCTTCCCTTCCCTCTGCCTTCCCTGCTGTGTACGGGATACAGCGGGTAAAAAAAAAGCTAACATAACTTTTTTTGCCATTCACTTCTTCAATCTACTGTATCATATTATAGCTATTCTGCTAATATTGAAAGCTAAGAATTATATAACTATGTACACCTAATACATTGTAGTAAAAAAAATATTGGTATATTTACTCAACACGCAATGTTTACAATTGGGATGGAAAGTGGGCAACGGAGTGTTTTGCCACTAAACTCTCTCTGCCTTTGCAGAGAGTGTCTAGTGGCAAAACAAATCTGAAAAACACCAACAAAATTGAAAACACATCATATCTTTACATTAGGTCACTTAAAAAGCCACCTAGGCAATGAATTTTTAAAGCATTCCATATCGATGTTATACGCAATTTACGTAATGGTTACAATAAATGGTAAATCTGATATGACAGAGCATATGAAAACATGATATGAAAAATATGAATGTTTTGATTGTTATTACGTATAATAATAGTGTTTCCATTTTTATTAAGTAAATTTGTTTTTTTTAGCTTTATAAATCTGTAGAAAGGTATGCGGAGAGTTCCTAGTGTTAAGACACTCTGTTCTTGACTCTGACTTTCCGATCAATTTACAGATCGTCTTGGCAACATAGAGATAGAAGTTAAATATTATTATATTGCACGTGTAGATTTTTGTTTTAGCTTCACGCTTTTTCCCGCATATTTTACGCAGAGTAGGCACAGAAAACGTAGTGTTAAAACACTTCGTTTACCATTTTTCTTACAAATTTGAGGTATTCATTTGTGGCCAGTCGTGGCCCAGAGGCACAAGCGTGTGACTGTAAACAACTGGTTGTGGGTTCGATTCCCACTCGAGGAGTGGAAATTATATTTCCATTTTCTTCGCTCTGGTGTCGAGGTAAAACGCGGCGTTAAGTTCCACCGCTTAACACGCAAGCCTCTGAATTCGGTGGAAAGTAGAGAACGGAGTGTCTTAACACTAGTTTCCCTCTGTCTACCCTCCTATGTGCGGGATACATAATTGAGACATTATGAATTTTAGTAGTAACTCGACGCGTTTTCTTTAACTTACTAGAGCGTAAATATGAAAATAACTTATATGGTTCATATCCTTAGATGGAAATCGAACCCAAAACCATGTTTAAAGTTCAGCACTGCTCCACTACCCCACGATATCTGACAAAAACAATACGAATATGACGCCATAGTAGCTCAGTTTGACAGCTGACTAAACTGGATTGGTTGTCGGTTCATTTCCCACTCGGAGGAAAGATTACATTAAAATTATTTTGGTTTCTTCACTATAGTATCTAAGACAAAACGCGGCGTTAAGCTCCACTACTTAATATCCCGATTTCAGACGGAAAATAGAAGAACGGAATATCTTACACAAAAAAAAAAAATTAAATTAAATAGCTTCACGCTGTATCCCGCACATAGCAGGGTAGGCAGAGGGAACCTAGTGTCAAGACACTCCGTTCCCCACTTTCCGCCGAATTCGGAGGCTTGCGTGTTAAGTGGCGGAACTTAACGCCGCGCTTTACCTCGACACCAGAGCGAAGAAAATGGAAATATAATTTCCACTCCTCGAGTGGGAATCGAACCCACGCATATCTTACACGCTTACGCTAAACGGAAAGTTGCTTATTAATATGTAAATAAGCAGTGTTTTAGACAAACAGAGCTAACTTAAATATTCAATATAGGTCCATTTTAATCTAGACACCAGCCAGTGCCTGGCTGACCCACTTCCTAGGTCAGTAGGAAGCCAGAATTTTTTATGATCGTTCACGTTTAGACCGTACATAACTGACAGACAATTAACAAATGTACTTAGTTAACTAGCTGTGCACGTGACTTCGTCCGCGTGGAGTGTAATAAGGAAAATAATAATTTTAAAATAAAAGTAGCCTAAGTTATTTCTTATTATATCAGCTATTCACAAGTGAAAGTCCCGTCGAAATCAGTTCAGCAGTTCCAAAGATTAGCTGAAACAAACCAACAGACAGACAAACCGACAAATATTGTCAGAACTGGTATTTTAATATGTTATTTGAAATAATAAAAATGATATTTAATTATTATTTTTTTAGCTTCACGCTGTATCCCGCACACAGCAGGGTAGGCAGAGGGAACCTAGTATTAAGATACTCCGTTCCCCACTTTCCGCCGAATTCGGAGGCATTGCATGTTAAGTGGCGGAATTTAACGCCGCGCTTTACCTCGACACCAGAGCGAAGAAAATGGAAATATAATTTCCACTCCTCGAGTGGGAATCGAACCCACAACCAGTCGTTTACAGTCACACGCTTGTGCCACTGGGCCACGACTGGCCAATGACAATTAACTGTTAACATAATTGTAGTTAGTGGCTTTATTCACACGAAATCCAAAGGGATGATGTAAGCCGCTCTTCATACATTATTCCACGATCGAATTCAAGTGTAAATTACTTGAATACATAAAGTGTATAGTCGTACCTGCGAGACTTTAATGTAACTGACTGATGGACTGACTGACAGTGATATAAAATTATTGCAATTACTGGTGGCCAGTCGTGGCCCAGTGGCACAAGCGTGTGACTGTAAACGACTGGTTGTGGGTTCGATTCACACTCGAGGAGTGGAAATATTTAATATTTCCATTTTCTTCGCTCTGGTGTCGAGGAAAACTGCGGCGTTAAGTTTCGCCACTTAACACGCAGTGCCTCCGAATTCGGCGGAAAGTGGGGAACGGAGATTCTTACTAGGTTCCCTCTGCCTACCCTGCTGTATGCGGGATACAGCGTGAAGCTAAAAAAAAGTATGAAATATTTTTTAAGAGAATAAAGTAGCTTCATTCTTTTTCTATCACATCTTTGCGGGAAAAATCCAGAAAAGGGTACCTCTATCTGCTGGACCTGTTTCCCCACGAAAGTCTTACAAAGGATTGAGTTCTTATGAAATGTTCATATTAATACTTCATTCATTCATTGTTCAATTATGAACATTTTAAAGAGAAACATAATAATTCTTTTAAACATTTTTAAAGTGTTATTCCACACTTTGGAAAATTAAAAAGATATTTAAAGAAAACGTAAAAAAATATGAACGCAGCGGGATTCGAACCCGCGTCCAGGCGCTCTCACCACTGAGCAATGCGTTCAATGCTTAGTGGTGAGAGTGCCTGGACGGTATTCAGGAGGCGCGGGTTCGAATTCCGCTGCGTTCATATTTTTTTACGTTTTCTTTAAATGTCTTTTCCAACATAATAATTATGTATTGGTTTGCTATTGCCTTCTTCTAATCGTTGTTGTGACTTTTCGGTTCCCACTTGGTGAAATAATTTTAATTTAATATTTCTACTCTTGTGTACAAGACAAAGCTCGATTGTTGATTGCTATCAATCAAACAATCAATAAAAGTATAGAACGGAGTAACTTGACACTAGATTCTCCATAACTACCCCAAAAGCGTGAAACTGAATAAAGGGTTTTTTTTATCTTCACGCTGTATCCTGCTCACATCAGGGTAGGCAGAGGGAACCTAGTATTAAGATACTCCGTTCCCCACTTTCCGCCGAATTCGGAGGCATTGCATGTTAAGTGGCGGAAATTAACGCCGCGCTTTGCCTCGACACCAGAGCGAAGAAAATGGAAATATTATGAATAAAGGGATAATATATTAAAATATAATAATATTAAAACAAAATAATATATTAATCTCAGGTGTACGCACATAACGCGCTACGTTTGAAACTTATTAATTATTACCGTGAGTGAATGAAAACAAAGGAAATGCCCTGAATATATCTCATTTCTGGATTATAAGCCTGATGGTTGGATTACTGTTTATACCGTGGCTTGTAAAAATAACTTGTAAATTATTTATATTATAAATCAAAATCAAAATATTCTTTAACCATTACCATTTAAGCTGTAATTACGATTGTATATAATTTTTGAATCGTTAATTGATAATATTAGATATACCGAGGTCGGCTTGGCATTTCTTTTTATTAAATTGTATTTTTGAAATTAAATATAATAATTATAAAACAAAATGATATAATAAAGAACAATTATAATAAAAAAACGTAATAAAGATTAAATAAAAAAATTGCTGGAGGTCTGAAGTTGGACGGCGGACTTCTTTCTGCTTTCGGAATTGCTGCTTGCCAGTTAAATTAATATGACCTGAAGTCGAGATACCCGAGACCCGTTGATTAGTGGAACTCAACGCCGCACTTTGTCTACGTGGAACTAGACCGGCGAAATGAGAATAATTAAATTGTGAGTGGGAATCAGATTCTGTACCAATCGTGATTACATATTATCTATATATAGTTATTAAATAGAGTAAATTAAATGATTCCCTAAATTTTGATTACACACTTAAATTCTACTCTAATCATCCAAAACAAAATACCGTCGATATAATAAAATCAGATTTTAAAGTTCATCTTTTTCACCACACAGGTATACGTAGACATGGATATCTTCTACAAGCCACCGGTGATGAGCAACCCGCCAGATGAGATCACTCATCGGGTCAACGTGACACCATCAAAATCGAAAGATGTGGTGCCATCTGTCCACCACACACGCACTACGACTAGACAAGACACCCCAAAGGCAGGAGGAGGAGCTGGAACCTCCGGTTGTGTGTCTTCCTCCCAGAGCTCTGGCCAACAGTCAGATAATGATGATGATACGGCCCTAGAAGACCTGCAAAGGAACATAGAGACCCTCGAGCGTTCCTTGAAGAAAAACAAAAAAGACACTATAATTGACATAGAACCAGCAGAAACGTCGCGTTCTCACAAACTCAAAAATGCCGGGAGGCGTTTTTTACGGTATAAGTTATTCTTTTATTTATTTTATATTTAGATGTGGCCATTAATCGTTTAAAAATATTTTTTTTCTATCTATTTAAGTATGATTCGCTCATTATTCACCTTTGAATAGAATGACAATAAAGTTTAACTCTCTTTTTAAAAATACTAATATTGATATATTCTCGGGAAGGCCTCTTGAATTCAAAAAAACAATTAAAAAATGTTTAATTAATTAATTAAGCTTAGATTTTACTTCTAGTTGTTTGTTCTTCATGCACTGTATTTAAACTATAATGTACTTAAACCTAAATGTTAACTCTGTGATTACAAGCACTCTGTTACTATTTTAGCATGAAGTGGTTGCCTGTAACTGAGGAAGCACATAGCATCTTAATGGTATTAATTGAAATGGTTGTATTTGTGTATACTTTGTTGGCGATCCAATAAATGAATAAATAAATATAATACTTTTTTTTTGAGACTTCACTCTTTACTCCTCATAGCAGTGTAGTCAGAGAGGATCTAGTGTCAAAATATTCGGTCCTCCACTTTCCTGAAATCGAGATATTACGTGTCGAATTATGGAACTCGACGCCACGCTTTGTCTCAAAGACCAGAGCGAAGAAATAATAATTTAAATACAGCCATTCCCCGTGTGGGAATCCAACCCATAACCATATCTTTACAGCCACACGCTGTCCCACTGTACCACGATGGCCAAGTATAATATATATTTTATTTCAGACGTGGTGTCTCCACTGGTACTGAGAAGTCCGTTACAATTGCGCCAGAAGGTGAACAGCGCAAACGTCTATCCCCTTTAAAAAGCGTACGCAACTTAATGCGTTTGGGAAGACGTCATAAGGAACCTCTCAGCAGTGGAGACGAGGAACAGGGCCTCCTTGATGATGAACGAGCTGGACCGTCCTCAGACAATGAGAGACCTACCAGCCAAGAATCCATAAAGTCAGAAGATGTTCTGGTCGATGCTCGTCGACCGCAAGATGTTTCAAAGAAAATGAAAGTGTAAGTATTTGCTCTTCAATGTAATATATTTTATTATGATTTACTACGTATTTGCTCGAAAAAGCAGGGCAGCCAGAGAGAACTTAGTGTTAAGACACTACGTACTTTACCTTCAGCTTGACAACATACAAGACATTGAATTTAAATATAATCATTTCTCCGACTGGTAATCGAACCTATAACCATCTCCCATGTAGTCGCTGTTACACTGCGCCACAACAACCTCTACCAAATTAATTTTAATTTACCTAAATTTAAAAGCAAATATCTATTAAATTGTTAATAAAAAATAATTGTTGTAATCCATGTTGTACATTTTCTAAATAAAGATATAATTACAGGCGGCGTATGATGGACGCAACCGGGCCAGCAGCTCTGAGGAGCGCTGATTTCCAAGTTTGCATCACGATAATTGAGGCAAGGCAGCTCGCCGGCCTCAACATGGACCCCGTGGTCTGTGTTCAGATTGGGGAAGCACGCAAGTACACCAGCGTGAAGGAAAGCACTAATTGCCCATACTATAACGAGGTACGTGTCAAATATTAAGAACACACTTAGTGATGAAATAAGTGACACGTTTAGTGACACTGCTAGTGATTCACTTATATGTTAAAGTTAGTGACACACTTAGTCATTAGCTGTGCTAGTGCTAAGTGTATACCTAATGTGACACTTAATGATACACTTAATGACACATCTAGTAATTTACCATGTGACACACTTAGTCATTAACTGTGCTAGTGCTAAGTGTATACCTAGTGTGACACTTAATGATAACTTTTATGATACACTTAATGACAAATCTAGTGATATACCATGTAGCACACTTAGTGATACAGCTAATGGAATCAATAGTGCTAAGTGTGATTACGCATACCTAGTGTTATACCTAGTGATTTACTTACTGATGATACATTTAGTGATAAGTCAGGTGATATATTTAGTGATATTATAATTATATAATATTATTTCATAATTATTCATCATTTATCCATATATTAATTTGAAATTATTTGACGGATTAAGTAAATTACACCACGTGCATACATCAAATAATTATGCTTTTTATAGTACAAATTCATAAAGTCAAAGTTTAACAATATCTAAAGAAGTAGCATTCTTCTTTTTTTGCAGCTTCACGCTGTATCCCGCACACAGCAGGGTAGGCAGAGGGAACCTAATGTTAAGACACTCCGTTCCCCACTTTCCGCCGAATTCGGAGGCATTGCGTGTTAAGTGGCTGAACTTATCGCCGCACTTTGCCTCGACACCAGAGCGAAGAAAATGTATATACTAAATATTTCCACTCGTCGAATGGGAATCGAACCCACAACCAGTCGTTTACAGTCACACGCTTGTCACCACTGCGCCAAGACTGGCCCCTTCATTTTTTGAGCGTCAAATTCATATTTTAACACCAGACTAAAGTTAACAACTCAGACTTTAAGCTTTCAAGTTAGTCTTTTTACAAACAATAAAAATAGCTTCACGCTATATCCCGCACACAGCAGGGTAGACAGAGGGAACCTAGTGTTAAGACACTCCGTTCCCCACTTTCCGCCGAATTCTGAGGCTTGTGTGTTAAGTGGCGGAACTTAACGCCGCGCTTTACCTCGACACCAGAGCGAAGAAAATGGAAATATAATTTCCACTCCTCGAGTGGGAATCGAACCCACAACCAGTCGTTTACAGTCACACTCTTGTGCCACTGGGCCACGACTGGCCACTTTTTACAAACAATAAAATCTTGAATTCACGTTGAAAATGAACATTTAGCTACATTGCCATTTATTTATTTGAACTAATAATAGACTGTTCTAAATAACTCGGTTAGAATAATTCGCTCCTTCACCATTGTGCCCCGCTTATTGTTATAATACACAAAAGAATTGCTGTAGCGGCGTATAATGCTTATTAATTACGTCTTTTTATATAAATAGTATAATATATTCTCTTCATTTAAATAATTGAATATGTGGAGAGAAGAGTTGAGGAATTAAGTTATGGGGCCTGTCGTGGCGCTGTGGCTCAAGCGTGTGACTGTAAACGACTGGTTGTGGGTTCGACTCCCACTAGAGGAGTAGAAATATTTGATATTTCCATTTTCTTCCCTCTGGTGTCGAGGTAAAGCGCGGCGTTAAATTCCGCCACTTTACACGCAATGGCTCCGAATTCGGCGGAAAGTGGGGAACGGAGTGTCTTAACACTAGGTTCACTCTGCCTACCCCGCTGTATGGGGGACGCAGCGTGAAGGTAAAAAAAAAGTTATATTGTTTTTAGTTATTCACTTGTTTAGTCTACTATATCATATTATAGCTATGCTTATATTGAAAGCTAAGAATGATATAATAATGCAGCAAAATTCTATAAACTTTTTCTAAAAGCTTTTTTCGGCTATACATTATTTTTACCACATAGCTCAGTAGTCAGAGACTACCTACACCCCGTTCTTCAATTTTATTCCCGAAAGCTCTGTTCTCCGCTTCTAAGCTCTAGACATTACTTATTAAGTAGCGTACCTAAACTCAAGTAGTAAGAGAGGCAGGGGGAGACCTTGGTTGATCTTCGAAAATACAGTGTCAACAATACTGGAGGAAGGTCACGTAAAAAGCATGAGGACCTCCGGAGGGCGTGTAGGAAGAGGTTGATGACAGTGGACGAGGCGAAAGAAGTATGCAGGGAGCGTAGCGTTTGGCGCTCCGTTCTCTCTGACTACCCCGCAAGGGATACAGCGTGAAGCTATTGTAACTAGATTCTACGCTTGAATGATGAATATACATATAATCATTCCCTCGAATGGGAATCGAACTCATAACCATCGTGCGTACAGTCAGACGCTGTCTCGCTGAACCTCAATTTTACAGTTGTCGATTTAATTTCCACTCGATAACTTTTGCTTTAAATTTAATGTTCCATCGGCTTGAAACAAAATTACTGTCGATCTCCGCTCAGGATGGAAATTCACTTATTGGCTGAAAGCTTAAAAGAAAATATGTTATTCAGTTTAAAAGAGAGGCCAGTCGTGACGCAAAGGCACAGAGTGCGATTATAAACACGGCTGGTTGTAGATTCGATTCCCACTCGAGGAGTGGGAATATTCAATATTTCTATTGTTTTTGCTCTGGTGTTGAGGTATAAGCGGCGTTAAGTTCCGCCACTTAACACCCAGTGCCTACAAAACATGTGGGGAACGGAGTGTTTTAACACTAGGTTCCCTCTGCCTACTCTGCTGTGTGCGGGATAAAGCGTGAAGTTATATTTTCAAGATAGACTTTACGCACATTAAGATAGAGAGAACTTACACTACGTTCTCCAGCTTCACGCATTTTCCCGCATAACAGGGTTGTCACAGAGAATCTAATATCAAGACTCCATTCTTCATTTTTATCTCGAAATCGTGACATCACGTATTGTCAACGCCGTTCTTTACAGATACTATTTAAATCAAAAAAATATATATTTTTATAGTATACACTTTCAAAAAAAAAAACAAAAAAATAACAACAAAAGCTAACTGGCTAATAAACACAGTGAAAGCTCGCTAAGTAATTTGTTAAAGCTCGTAAGAAGTTGAATAGAACTTTCGTGGCTAGAAACTATTGAAGTCATTGACGAAAACTTTTGGAAGTTGTCTTAAACTTAACCGACTTTACTTACTGTATAGCAAAGTTTAAGTTTATATTTATGAATATACGTTAAAGTATATTATAAATAAAATAAATAAAATAATTTTATATTATAAATAAATTATATTATAAATAAAATAATATATTTTATGTGGTGAAGTTTTTGATTGTAAACGTGACGGTTGTAGGTTTAATTCCCATTCGATATTGTTTTTTTTTATTTTCCCAATTTGGTAAGAACAAAAGCGGTTTTCAAGAAAAAAGTGGGGACCACTCGCAGTGGCACGAACGTGTGACTGTAAACGACTGGTTGTGGGTTCGATTCCTACTCGAGGAGTGGAAATACTTAATATTTCCATTTCCTTCGCTCTGGTATCAGAGGTAAAGTGCGACTTTAGGTTCCGTCACTTAACACGCAATGCCTCCGAGCTCAGCGGAAAGTGGGGAACGGAATGTTTTGCCATTATATTCCCTTTACCTATTTATATAAGCAATAAAATCGTAAAGCTTCAAACGAAACATTATTACGTCTTCAAAGTGTGTTTAAGAATCTTTATTTATATAATATGTAGTATATCAAAATTTTCATCCCTTATTTTATTTCAGTTTGTTGGTTATTGCGTCATTAACTGACATGCTAAGAAAATTCACCGAAATCGATTAAACGGTTTACATTTTTCATATAATTTTCATCCCCCATTTCAACCCTGCAGGAATTGATTTTTTGAAAAACTACTCTGTGTCGAATTTCATCCCCATCGGACCAGTACAATGAGCGTGAAAGCGTAACAGATAGACAGACTTCCACATTTACAATTTGGATATATACCAAATAAATCAAATTTGCGGCGTTAAGTTCCGCCACTTAACACGCAATGCCTCCGAATTTGGCGGAAAGCGGGGAACGGAGTGTCTTAACACTAGGTTCCTTCGCCTACCCTGCTATGTGCGGGATATAGCGTGAAGCTAAAAAAAAATCAAATTTAAATTAACCATTCATTGTACACCTCAAAAACAATTTTGGTTATAATATTTACGGTTTCATTTAAACGCGTAAATTTAAAAAGAGCATATAAATGTAATCTGTGGTTTCCCCTCCGGCTACTTATGAAACATGACTCCCTTACATGTACATAACCGCACCGCAAATTATGTTGAAATTGTTAATTTTATTAGCTCTTTTCATATTATATTTTATATACAAAATATTGTTTTTAATTATTATAAAGCATGCCCGCTGTGCATGGGACATACATGTATAATACTTATTATATAGATTTCTTTTTTTTTTAATTTTTTTTTTCCAGCTTCACGCTGTATCCAGCACACAGCAGGGTAGGCAGAGGGAACCTAGTGTTAAGACACTCCGCCTCCCACTTTCCCCAGAATTCGAAGGCATTGCGTGTTAAGTGGCGGAACTTAACGCCGCGCTTTGCCTCGACACCAGAGCGAAGAAAATGGAAATCGATACCCACAACCAGTCGCTTTACAGTCACACTTTGTGCCACTGTGCCACGACTGGCCACAATATATTGAATTTCGTTATATATTTAAAGATAAATTGGTAACATTTTGATAGCCCCGAGGCATTAGAGCGGATACCGATCGCGTTACACTTAGAGCATTTTATAGGAAAATTTATAATTTAAACTTACTAATACAACTTTACCAACAACATAAAAATATTCTGAATTTTCTCATAGTAAATTCAGAATATTCAGAAATAACTTAGTCCAGACTTGATATTCTGAAAAATTGAATTTCTTCACTTTCTGCACTAATTGGTTACATTGCGTGTTCAGTGGCGGAACTTAACGCCGGACTATGTTTTGTCACCGGTGAAAATTAAAATATTATGAATATAAACATTTCCCTGAGTGGGATTCGAACCCACAATCTTTGCACAATTATCTAATATAATTTATACAATAATAACTTTATGTCTTTGTTCACAGTACTTCGTGTTTGATTTCCACATGCCACTGATCATGATGTTTGACAAGATCATCACGTTATCGGTAAGTATTTTATAATATTTATTCTTTTTTCTATACCGTCACCCTATATATTGCACACGGCAAGGTAGACAGGGGGAACATAATGTTAAAACACTCCGTTCCTCACTTTCGACCTAATTCTAGAGACACTACGTGTTAATTGGTGGAACTCAACGGCGTGCTTTTTCTTGACATCCGGATGAAGAAAATAAAATATTAAATATTTCAATTCCTGTAGTGGGAATGGAACCTACAACCAGTCGCGTTCATAGTCACATTTTGTACCACGACTCTGCGCCACGTCATCATACACATATTTTTTTTTAGCTTTTGCCTCTTTAGTGTGAGATTTGATGAGTAATAAAAACAATTTATTAGAAAATTGAAGACCAAGGTTAAGGTTAATTCACATTAACAAATAAACTTATCACTTCTAAAAGACAAAGCTCGTATCAAGAGCATAATTTTATAAAAAACAATTCAACACGAGTACAATCATATAGAGCAGGATTGGGACCGAACAGGAATATACAAGAAGTAAATATTATTAAATGTATTTTAGGGAACGATAGGGCTGACATTTTTATATATTTAGTTAAATTAAAAGACTTGTATATTTTCTTCATATATCGCAAAAGACCATAATTACAGAATTAACAATTATTTCGAACTAACCAACTAACTGACCATAAATAGGTTTAAACTTAATTATTACGTCGTAGAAGGATATAATAGCGAAATCTCTCTATAATTTACTATAAGCCTACACCATCATTAATTTTTAGCACGTTTTATTTCAAAATCATCATTAGAAGGAGCCTTTTAATTTTAGTTAGGCAGAGAGAGGAGCTCGGGCAGTGGAGGTGAGCGTTAATGCGCATATTAAAGGGGCCCCTTAAACCTACACCTGGGTCGCAAGTCCCAGGCATTGCCCCGAGCCCTTCTCTCTGCACGACGGGCGACGGGCACCCACACCATAAACCCCCATGGAAGGATAAATAGTTATCACTTTAATTACTGCTTATTTTATTGTAGATTACTATCACAATGTTAATACAATAAACATATTAGTTAATATTGACATTTTAAAACTTATAATTCTATAAATAAAGTAGTTTTTTTTTTATTTTGCCTTAGATTTTAATCCTGCTTCACGTTTTTTCCCTCACAGCAGAGCAGTCAGAGATGACGTTGTTGCAACACATCGCCTTCTGCATGCAATGCGAAATCTCATAATTTGCTTTGCGGTTGTATAATAAATTGTAGTAGTTTTAAAGAAACTCGTAAAAGAGTATACTGTGTATAAGCAACGCTAATCATTGTATCTTGTAGATCTCCTTTATAAATAGTAGTAGCTAGAATAGCCGATATATTAAAAAATAAAACATAATCGCAATATGTAAATCTCATAAAAGTGGATTTGCAAATGAAACAGAAGAATGAAACGTCTTCAATATATTAACAAAATTCTGACGTTTCGTAATAACAAAAGCAAAAAAGTTATTTTTAATATGAGCTTAATTAATGGTTTACGTAAGGAGCTAAATATCAGTAGCACATCGATGTTCACCACCTTCGAGCCAATGAGACTGAGGAACAGCGTATGTAGCGCTTGGAGTCAATCAGAACACGAACTTCTCAAGCGAGATCTATCACGCCTCTGGCAGAACTAATACCTCAATCAAGAGGCAACAAAACACACATTCAAACGAAAGCTATAAACGGTTCACAAAATAAACGCTGTGCTATGAATCATGCACCTAGGAATAACATAATGGTGGAGCTACAATAACTTTTACATGGACATAATCAGTTAATCCAAACGATGATAAGTTGATGAAAATGATACCCAGTTTCTACTTGCTTTCTTCCCGGAAGGAAAAACGAAAATATTAATAAATTGCAAAATTCTTAGACTTTAAGCAATATTGATGGCAAAGAAATGGTAGATGGTAAGGTGGATCCGCTATTTGCATTTTCTTTTTGCTTTTTTTCATTTTCACGCTTTTTCCCGCACTGCAATAGTCAGAGAGAGAGTATAGTGTCAGGACACTACGTTATGTGGATAACGAACTCCACCAGACATTTTAAGTGGCGAAACTTAATGCCTTACTTTTGCAAGCAAGTAGTTTAAGTGTTATTACCCTAAACGAGACTAAAACCCCGAACTGCCAAACTACAATGTCAAATGACCCAGATTGTATATATGTATATATATACATAGTAAAATTATGTTCGTTTTTTAATGTTCATTAATAGGCAAAATACTGATTCATAATTTCTATTTCCAGCGCAGAACAATAGTACAGATCAATATTTCAATTCTTAAATTCAATTCTGTTTTGCAAAAGCTATTATAGTTTTAAAAAGCTTTACCAGATAATTATAAGTTTTAGCTAATTATAAAAACTATTTATTATTGAAATTAAAAAAATATTTTATACTAAATTTAACAAACAATATAAATTGCATGGATTAGAAGTTTGAATTAAATGGTCAGAGCACAAGGATCGTTTTCAAGAAGTGCAAGTTCGATTTTTTATTTATAAGTAGCAAAAATAAAACATTATTCAAGTACAGTTGATAATAAACACAAATACTTGAGTACCTGAATAATTGCTTTCAAAGTAGACAATTGTAATAACTTTTATAAAACAATTTAGATGCTTCTTTACCCAAATACTTTAGTAACATGCTCACATAAAAGTGGTCAAATGAAAATTTCACGGACCACGCTGTAGTAGTATCCCACACACAGCAGGGTAGGCAGAAGGGACCTAGTGGTAAGACACTCCGAGAGGTATAACAGAAAAATATCTGTATATTCTACTAATAGATCGCCTGTCTAGAATTAGCATAAATTAATTTCTAGCACATATTTCGAAGGCAGCATTAGTTGAATCCCTTCATATGTAGTTAGGTGGAGAGAGGAGCTCAGACTGCGGAGGTGAGCGTTAATGCGCATATTAAAGGGGCCCCTTAAACCTACACTTGGGTCGCAAGTCCCAGGCGCTGCTCTGAGCTCTTCTCTCTGCATTGCAATAGGCACTCCCACATCGTTACATGTCATGCTAAGTAGTTCTTTTTTTTATTTTCTAATCATTTTAAGAGAAATTCATTATTTTTCTTTTTAGCTTCACGCTGTATCCCGCACACAGCAGGGTAGGCAGAGGGAACCTAGTATTAAGACACTCCGTTCCCCACGCACCGCCGAATTCGGAGGCATTGCGTGTTAAGTGGCGAAACTTAACGCCGCGCTTTACCTCGACACCAGAGTGAAGAAAATGATAATATTAAATATTTCCACTCCTCTAGTGGAAATCGAACCCACAACCAGTCGTTTACAGTTACACGCTTGTGCCACTGCACCACGACTGGCTACGAGAAATTTATGGAAAATTTTATTTCTTCTCTATTAACACTAGCACATTAACTTTTAACGCTAAAAAGAGCAACTGCACACTTTACCTACGCGCGAAGAGCGTAGTCGGAGAGAATCTAGTGCTAAGACACTCCGTTTTCGTACATACGAGTATTTCATTTCTACAACAAGATACAAACTCCAATCGTATTCCAATTTTTTTAAACCCTCTCTACTTTGCGGTGATGAAGACAAAGCGCGACGTTGAGTTCTGCCTCAACAGATAATATTCAAATTCAGGCAGGAAGTGGAGAACGGAGGGTGACGACACTAAGCTCTCCCTACATACCCTGTGCACAAAAAAAGTCCTAATTCGATACTGACTGTCAAAAAAACGTCAATGCAGCAATTTTTCTATACTAATATGAAAATAAACGTTGTATTTAAACCATAATTAGCAGACGACCAATTAGCGAAAACAAAACAATGCCAGGTGCCAATTAAAATATACTTATGTATTTTACTAACACGAATCCGTTCGGGATCAAATTGTAAATTACATTAACATTCAATAGAACGTAATTGAGTGTATGATTTATTTTTTTTATATACGTATTAAACGTAAATTATTATATTTTTAAATTGAAGTTATACAGAGAATGGAGTGTTTTGACACTAAGTTTTCTCAACCTATTTTGTAATAGAAAGGCTGAAGGTCAAAAAATTATACAAATTCATAACTTTTTCATTAAATTCATAATCTTTTACCTCGTCGTAATTGACGACCTTCTCCCAAC
Source organism: Dryas iulia moderata (assembly GCA_019049465.1). Taxonomy (NCBI): domain Eukaryota; kingdom Metazoa; phylum Arthropoda; class Insecta; order Lepidoptera; family Nymphalidae; genus Dryas; species Dryas iulia. The sequence goes on along the minus strand of CM032415.1, from coordinate 910,721 downwards.
TTATTTCCTTTATTGGTTTATATAGTAAAACGTTGATTTGTTCAGTTCAGATTCAAGAATGCAAGTTTAAGAATTTCTGGAGATCCTCTTCTAGCCTTCTCAAGTAATGTTAAATTTTAGTTTTCCTACGCCAAGTAGTTTCATCTTTATGTCGTCTGTTAGTCACTTTAGCAACAGTTTTATATACCTACTAGCGGCCCGCTCGCGGCTTTGCCGCGTAACTACATAGATAACTATTGCGGTGTATTGCAACCCTCGGTGGTGGATATTTTAAAAATAAATTAGCCTATGTTTGTCCTTGGATTATCAACTATATTTACGCAAAATTTCATTACAATTGGTCAAGCGATGTAGATTTTTCATACAAACTTTCATTCCCTATTTCAGCCCTTTAGAGGTAGATTTTTGGAAAAATAAGTAGCCTATGTTTTTTTTTTTTTTTTTTAATAGGGAAACTCTGTTCATGGGCTCACAGGTGCCCATGGCATTTGTTAATATTAATTTGTATTGTGACAATTTTAAAAGAGTAGCCTATGTTAGACCCAGTTATTGTTGCTACTTTCATTCTAAATTTCATCCAAATCGGACTGGTACATTAGCCGTGAAAGCGTGACAGACAAACACACAGACTTTCGCATTTATAATATAAAAATATGGATGTATATACATATACATATGTATATCATAGGAGGGATTGGATAGCAGGTCGTCGTGGCGCAGCTTGACAGCGTCTGGCTGTAAACGCGATTAGTTGTGGGTTCGATTCCATCTCGAGGGAATTTAAATTGTTTCCTATTTAATTATTTTATTTATAGGTAGGTGTAGGTGGAGAACGGAGTATCTTGAGTCTAGGTTCTCTTTGACTACACTGCTATAAGGGAAAAAGTATGAAGCTGAAAAATTGTATCAAATTTGTGACCATTCGTAGTCCAGTGGCACAAGCGTGTGACTGTAAACGACTGGTTGTGGGTTTGATTCCCACTCGAGGAGTGGAAATATTTAATATTTCCATTTTCTTCGCTCTGGTGTCGAGGTAAAGCTCGGCGTTAAGTTCCGACACTTCGCACGCAATGCCTCCGAATTTGGTGGAAAGTGGGGAACGGAGTGTCTTATCACTAGGTACCCTCTGCCTACCCTGCTGTCTGCGGGATACAGCGTGAAGCTAAAAAATCGTATTAAAAATCCTATTGTCTATTTTCAAAAAAAAATCTTTGTAAAAAGTTTCAGAAGCTCACTCCAACAGGATATGAAAGTTCGAAACTTGGGTCAGTCAGTTGGGATGTGATTCAATGAGCACGATGTGGGCAGAAATGTTAGGCGTTACTTTAGTTTAGTTGGACAAAGTGTAGTTGTTTTATTACTTAATATGTCATAATATGTTAAATGACTGTATTCACGTGGGCCTCAAAGTACGGGAAATACGTGACCACATTAACTTATAATGATGAATTTCATAATTCTACCGTTAAAGTTTATATTGACAAGAGTCCTCTAAAATTTATTTTAATTAGCTATAAGCGCTAATGGACTAATGACTTGTGGCCAGTCGTGGCCCAGTGGCACAAGAGTGTGACTGTAAACGACTGGTTGTGGGTTCGATTCCCACTCGAGGAGTGGAAATTATATTTCCATTTTCTTCGCTCTGGTGTCGAGGTAAAGCGCGGCGTTAAGTTCCGCCACTTAACACGCAAGCCTCCGAATTCGGCGGAAAGTGGGGAACGGAGTGTCTTAACACTAGGTTCCCTCTGCCTACCCTGCTGTGTGCGGGATATAGCGTGAAGCTATATTATTATACTAATGGATATAAAATAAAATCAGTTTTTATTTTGAATTTATAATTGGGAAACTGAGGGAATCATAATTAGCCTCTTGCTACGTAATTTCGCATAGAAGCGGCTTCACGCATTTTCCCGCGTACCAAGGCAGTCAGAGAGAAGCTAGTGTTAAGAAACTCCGTCCGTGCAAAAAACATTGCCTATATTTCAACAATCCCTTGTATTTCAAAACAAGTTTAAAATAATAATTTGTCCAAGTAAGAATCGAACTTACAACTACCAATCGCATTTACAGTTACACTGCACCATATACTGTATATTGCCTCACGTACTTGCCAATGCCGGAAAATGTCAAATAACATAGATCTTTTCACAATTTTGTGGGACGAAGGAACATATGATTACTATTTCCGTACTAACAAGTGATCTTGATTGAGACACTTAAAAAACTGATTTACAAAATTTTTTTTTTAATATTTTCTTTTTGCATACCAACGTACTTAAAGACGACCTAGTGTCTAGACACTCTGTTCTTGAAGTCTATATTAGAACCCGAATTCCAGATACAGTGCTTATGAGTCGTTAAAATCAACATCAAGCTTTGTCTTACTAGAGAAAGAAATTAACAATATAAATATACGTAATGAGGAGCCAAAAGCATAACCAATCACAGTAGAATATATATACTAAAAGTGACCTAAGGAAAGGCAACTTTGCTGAGAACAATCGACGAAAAGCTGTTTTTTTTTGCAAATATACAAGTCATATCGCAACACTCTTTATTTATTCAACAAAATACTTATAAATAAATCTGTATATTTTAAATCTCATTTAAAATATACAGATTTATTTATAAGTAGCCTGAATAACATTAACGCAGGCGTCTAGGTAAAGTTTTTATGCAAATCTTAGTCTCTGAGTAACAAGAAATGTTTTCATATTCTAGTATTAACTTAGAAAGTATTTATTTTAGCTTCACACTGTATCCCTCACACAGCAGGGTAGGCAGAGGGAACCTAGTGTTAAGACACTCCGTTCCTCATCTTTCATCGAATTTTGGAGGAATTGTATGTTAAGTGACGGAATTAAACGCTTTGCCTCGACACTAGAACGAATAAAATGGAAATATTGTACATTTCTACTGCTCGAGTGGGAATCGAACCCACGACCAGTCGCTTTACTTACCTTTGCGTCACGACTGACCTAGAAGGCTAGAAAATATTTTTCTTAGATTTCAATTTATAAGAAAAATATGTTTTTATTGAGAAATATAAGAGGATTAAGTATTTATTTTTATAACGTACAATGGCTCGTTGTCGATAAAAAATGTTAAAGTCTTTGTAAAATAAATACAATGCGAGAATGTGAAGACTGAATCGTGTAGGTTTTGAGAAACTATGTATAACTATGTATATAAGATCTTTTGTTTTCACGATTATTACACATTTTGAAATGAATTTATTTTTAACCGGATTAATAACGTATATTTTTGGTATTTGTAAATATAGTTTTAAAAAACATATAAGGCTCGTTTTGCATAGTTTTCTTAGTTTCACGATATCAAAGATTATATAGGGAATATAGCAGGAATATATAGGAAATATAGCAGGGTAGTCAGAGAGAGTTAGTGTCAAGGCACTTCGTTATCTACTCTCCGTCCGAAATCGAGACTATACACCTATCGAATAGAGATAGAGATGACTTACATGTCATCGAACCGGAACACATCAACATATGTTTAGTTCATATTAATTTTGACATGATAGTGGTCGCGAGCCAGTCGGAGAACGAATTTTCTACCACTAAGTTACAGGCCTACCCACCTATCACGGGACGCTACGCAATAAGGAACACATCAACATATGTTTGGCTGTTCGTCTTTGGCATGATAGTGGTCGCGAGCCAGTCGGAGAACGAATTTTCTACCACTAAGTTACAGGCCTACCCACCTATCACGGGACGCTACGCAATAAGGGATGGTAATTGTATTCTGAACCCATGGGTCAAAAATGAATATAATCGTTTACCTGAACGAGAATCAAACCTACGACCACCTTGTATACAACCAGACATTACCACACCCATACCACGATAGCTTAATAACAGAATAAAAGAAATTCAACATTTTATCAACCAACAGTTAAATCCTCGAGCGCATTGTTTGTCAAACATTGTTACATTTTAAAAATAGGTATTGAAATATTCAATCACATTCTGTTTGTTAGGAATTTGCATTCAAATGAGTTAATGTGACTCTTGACATATGACGTCATAGAACTGAGTTAGTGTCAACGTCACTTTATTAATACTGGCGTGACACGCTCGTAATAGTAATTGAATACATGTAGCTTCACGCTGTATCCCGCACATAAGAGGATAGACAGAGGGAACATAGTGTTAAGACACTCCGTTCCCCATTTTCCGCCGAATTCGGAGCAATTACGTGTTAAGTAGACAGAACTTGACGCCGCGCTTTGCCTTGACACCAGAGCGAATAAAATGGAAATTCTTGAGTGGGAATCGAACCCACAACCAGTCGCTTTACAGTCACACTTTGTGCCACTGCGCCACGACTGGACCCTATAGTTGAATAATATCATTTAAGTAGCTACACGCATAACACCGTAGTCATAGACCGTTTTGCCACTAGATTTTATCTGCTTACTTTAGAGGAAGGAAAAGCTTGACGTTAAAAAAAATAATTTCTTATTATTTAGGATCGTTCTGAGATATTACTTGAAGTAATTTAGGAATATAAGAATAAGTTATTTCTTTCTAAGTCAATGCTAAGTTCAGATACATAAACTACGTTTTCTAAAGATGTTTTTCAAATCCGAAGTGTGTGGATAACGTTTTAAAAATGTAAAAATATATATACATTTTATAAAGATTTTCAACTAATTAATAATATTACAAATCATAACGGTGGCTTATGTCTAGATGGACGAAAAATACCAAAAATATAATAGGAACAATTTCCTAAATGTACGAAAAACACTTTAAAAAGTATTATAAATATAAATACATTTTTTTTAGGCTCACGCTGTATCCCGCACACAGCAGGGTAGGCAGAGGGAAGCTAGTGTTAAGACACTCCGTTCCCCACTTTCCGCCGAATTACGTGTTAGGTGGCGGAACTTAACGCCGCGCTCTACCTCTGATACCAGAGCGAAGAAATGGAAATATTAAATATCTCCACCCCTCGAGTGGAAATCGAACCCACAACCAGTCGTTTACAGTCGTACCACTGCGCCACAACCAGCCCCAAACATATCCCAAGTGTAAATCGATATTGCATCTACCGTCATCTATTATTATATACTAAATTAATTTGCATCTTCTATCACGTTGTCAATACACTGTCGTCCCGTTACTGGCAGGAACAAATTACTGTACCACAATTTATTAGTAATAGAATTATTAGAGAGGTATTGTTACGCAGTGGTAGTGTCTGACTATGAACAAGATGGTTATGGGTTTGATTCCCAGTAGAAGAGATTTAAAAAAAAAACAGCTTTACGCTTTTACCCGCATAGCAGGTTAATCAGAGAGAACATAGTGTTAAAAAATTCCGTTCTTCATTTTCTGCGGAAAACCGATAACATTTGATTGGCAAAACTTACCGCCGTGATATGTCTTAGATAACATAACAGAGCGAAGAAATTAAGCTCGTATAATACAAACATTGCTCTGAGTGGAAATCGAACCCATCACCATCGCGTTTAAGGTCAGACGCTGTCCAAATGCGCCACGACCGCTTCATTCTCCTAACATTTTATCGTGTTTTATCTTATTAATGAAAAACAGGTTTCACTCGACTAAGACTGAAAATTATAAATAATAAAATGTTTAATGTTATAAGTGATGTTATAAGCGTGTGACTGTAAACGACTGGTTGTGGGTTCGATTCCCACTCGAGGAGTGGAAATATTTATTATATTTCCAAATTTCCTCGCCTCGTGTCGAGGCTAAGCGCGGCGTTAACTTCCGCCGCTTAACATGCAATGCCTTTGAATTTAGCGGAAAGTGGGGAACGGAGTGTCTTAACACTATGTTCCCTCTGCCTACCCTGCTGTGTGCGGGATACAGCGTGAAGCTAAAAAACAAAAAAAATGTTATATTCTAAAAGAAATCATTACATATAAATATTGTTTACTACGATTACTATTTTTCCTTTGTATCTTAAAATTACAACACATACACTAGATATACAAGCAAGAGGCGTCACGCTTTTTCAGCCATAGCAGACAGTGACAACTTAGTGTCTAAATTCTCCGGTCTCCATTTTCTGCCGAAAATTAAAACATTTCATATTGAGTGGTAAAACTCAACGTCACGTTTTGTCTTCTTACCAGAGCAGTGCAATGAAACTAATTTATATATAATAATTCCCCCGACTGGGAATCAAATCTACAACCAATCGCTTTCACAGATACTGCACCACGACTTCCTCAGGCAAGAGAAATTATATTTATATATTCTTCCAGGTACTCCATTCGCGCCACATCTTACGAGCCAATAAACTCCTGGGCAACTTCAAGCTTGACATCGCCACTGTTTGGAATCAGCCGGGTACGTACATCATCTATACTAATATTTTAAATACGAAAACCTGTCTATCAATGAAACAACAAGTATGTTTACGTAGACTTAAGCGATATATAATAAATTATTTGAACTTTTAGATTAAAATGAAGTTTTCAATTCAAAATTAGAATTTGTGCTTAAATAAAAGCTGTACCAAGTATTTCCTCACAGAGCAACAGATATAAGAAAATAATTAAAATATAATAATTCCTCCGAATGGGTACGATATTTTTTTTCTATAAGTCTGACATAAGCTAAATTAATTATTATTCACCATGGCGCCATTCGTGGCTCAGTGGCACAAACATGTGACTGTAAACAACTGCTTGTGGGTTCGATTGCCACTCGAGGAGTGGAAATATTTTTTATTTTTATTTTCTTCGGTCTGGCATTGAGGCAAAGCACAGCGTTAAATTCCGCCACTTAACACGCAATGCCTTCTAATTCGGCGGTGCGTGGGGAATGGAGTGTCTTAACACTAGGTTCCCTCTGCTTACCCTGCTTTGTGCAGGATACAGCGTGAAGCTAATAAAAAAAAATTATTCACGGTTGAACTATATATAACAACATTTTAAAATGAAGAAAGGATCCTTAAAACGTAATTCCTTAAAAGAAAAGGAGTGGGTTGTACAGAACAGTTTCCTTTGATAAATTGACTAGAAGCTTTCAATAATATTTATGGCTACTTTAGTAAACGATATATATTTTGCATTATTTATTGATGTTCTAAAAATGTATTACGATAATATAATTTATGTATCTATCACGTTTTTCCCTGCATAGGAGTAGTTAGTGTAAAGTCACTCCGTTCTCAGCTTTCCTGAAATCGAGATAATGCATTTAATCGAGATAAAGCGTGGCGTTTAGTTCCGCTACTTAACACGCAATGCTTCCAAAATTGTTCGTTAGTAGTAGTAGTAGTAGTTAGTAGTTCGGAAAGTGGGGAACGGAGTGTCTTAACGTCGTGAGATAATGCATGTTGAATGGCAGAACTCAATGACGCGCTTCACTTTTTTTTAGCTTCACGCTGTATTCTGCACACAGCAGGGTAGGCAGAGGGAACCTAGTGTTAAGACACTCCGTTCCCCGCTTTATCTTTTATAAAAAAGAGCAATAAAATCTCACTAACTCCAGAGAGTACGTAGTGTCAAGACACTCTTCTCTCCTTTTTCTGCCTGAAATCGAGAAATCGTGTGTAAAGTGACGTAATAAGAAGTAATTTTATTCAAATTATGTAAATAGTTATATCCTTCATTTTTTAATTTCTTTTCTTCATTACTAAAGGAGAAAATTTTCATTTTTTTTGTTTCTTCTATTTGTTACTAAAGGCACTGTAAACGCGACTGGTTATGGGTTCGATTCCCATTCGAGGAGTAGAAAAAAGTATGATTGTCTAAACATTAGGTTCCATCTGCTTACCACGCTATGTGCGGGATACAGCGTGAACCTAAACAATATATAAACTACTAGCGGCCCGCTCGCGGCTTCGCCACGTGAACTATTTCGTTATATAGCAACCCTTGAGGGCGCATTTTTAAAAAATAAAGCAGCCTATGCTTTAGCTTAGATTATCAACTATATTTATGCCAAAATTCATTATAATTGGTCAAGCGGTTTAGATTTTTCATATAAACTTTCATCCCCTATTTCAACCCTTTATAGGTTGATTTTTGAAAAAATAAGTAGCCTATGTTAGACCCAGTCGTTTTTACTACTTTCATTCTAAATTTCATCCAAATCGGACCGGCAGATTAGCCGTGAAAGCGTGACAGACAAACACACAGACTTTCGCATAAACTATTACTTACAAGTAGACACGTACTGCATTGTGACGACATAAGAACATATCAACTAGATTTCCACCTAAGCTTTAAAAATTAAGCTGCAATCCGTGCTTCAACGGCACCGTGAGAAAAGCTCAAACAAACTGTTATGTTTAATGTGACCATGTTTTTGACTAGAAACGGGCCATCGATATAAAAAAGTTACTTTACTCTAATTCACATGAATTATCATTGAAATTTAGCTTTCATAAAAGGTATTTTTAGAAAACGTATAAAAGTTTAAGCGCAATAGGATTTGAACCCGCTAACAACAAAAATAAGATGTTATAAAAATCGTATAAGAATTTCGACGCAGGTGGTGCATGGCTTAGAGGTCAAAGCGCTTGGACGGTTTCCGAAAGGTGCGGGTTCGAATCCCGCCGCGTTCAAACTTTTTATATGCATTCTAAAAATATCTTATTCAATTTCCTAAGTGATAGATTTCCTTTTTTTTTAACAAACATTGTCATTTTTTTTCACTTTTGTAGCAATAACAATTATTGTAAAACAACTGAAGAAAAACAAATTTAAAACAAACTTCGCTCCATTTCATAAATGGGACATTTGACTTTGACCAGAACATAAAACATAATGACGTACATAGATTATTTCGATATACGAGTATGCGATGCGCCGCGATGGTAGCAGGCTCTAATTCTGTTACAGGCTTTCGCATTCATTAAAAATTTTAGTATATCTTTTATTTTATTTATAACTATTTAAATTACGTTACGTTAATGTACCTTACGTGACGTATAAAATCTTTATTTTAAACTATATGTTATTCTGATATAAAAAATGTATTACTGCAAAGTTTTTACTATATCTACCTTGTATTAAAGCTTTGGCATGTATATTTTTTTAAATATCTATTTTAAAACATTTTTTTTATATTATTTACTACCGGCCCGCTCGCGGCTTCGTCACGCGAACTATTTCTTTATATTGCAACCCTTGGGGGCGCATTTTTTAAATAAATGTCGCTTAAATAATCAACTTTATTTATGCCAAAATTCATTACAATTGGTCAAGTGTAGATTTTTCATATAAACTTTCATCCCCTATTTCAAACCTTTAAATGTTGATTTTTGAAAAAATAAGTAGCCTATGTTAGACCCAGCCACTTTTAATACTTTCATTCTAAATTTCATTCAAGTCGGACCGGTACATTAGTCGTGAAAGCGTCAGACAAACACACAGACCTTCCTATTTATAATATAAGTATGGATTTGAAAATCGGAACGTTTGGTCACGCTAGGTATGCCTATTGTAAGCTCTACTGAACTCGCCTCATACAAACTATTTACAGAATAAATCTCTATTACGTGAGGAATAAGGTTTCAGTAACGGTCCATGTTTGTTTGTTTGTTTGCTTGCTTGCTTGTTTGTTTTTAATACCGCATTGTTTGGTATGGCAGTTTAAAATGTTTGAGCTTTCGTATCGTTGTGTGGGCAGTGCGGGAGAATTGAATAATGTTATTGGTTATTTTTTGCTAGATATATGCATTTTTTAAGTATTTTATGGTTATTTTGGTAAGAATATCGCGTGGCGCGTGTAAACGCGATGGTTCAGTCAAGGGAAGGGAATTATTTTTTTTTTTCTTTTTTTTTAGGCTTCACGCTTTATCCCGCACACAGCAGGGTAGGCAGAGGGAACCTAGTGTTAAGACACTCCGTTCTCTACTATTTAATGATTATATTTAATTTTCTTTCCTTAGCTATGGTAGTATAGACAAAGTGTGGGGATTGAGTTCCACCATTCAACATGCAATGTCTCGATTTAAGGTGGTAAGTGGAGAATGGAGTGTCTCGACACTAAGTCCTCTCTAGGGAAAAACGTGAAGCAATGCAGCTAGTGGAAGCAAGTATTTAATGGTGTTTTTTTTTTTAATTTTTTATTTATTTTATGTCATATAAAAGTAAATATTGAGTGGCGGAACACAACGCCACGCTTTCTCTTACTAGAGTGGAGAAATGGGAATAGTTTTTTTCATCTGTATATCGAATTCACAATTTCGTACACTGTGTTACTGCGCCACGATGACTTCTTCAATATTTTATTGCTTTTTTTTTATCCTCACTCTTTTTTCTTATAACAGGATAGACATAAAGATTCTAGTGTTAAGACACTCCGTTCTCCACTATTTTAAACATATTATTACAGCTAAAAGAAAAGGAAATTTAAGTGTCAAATAACAAATGTATACAGCATATTGACAATAAAGGATAGGTGAGTAGGGTTCGGGGTCGGAACGACGCCCTTTGATTACAGTTTAAAGGCATTTAACCCACAAACAAATATGTACATATATAATATACTCGTATTTTGAACACTAAAGGTATTTTATAGTAAGAAATATTATTACGGCTTATTATAGCCAGTCGTGGCCCAGTGGCACAAGCGTGTGACTGTAAACGACTGGTTGTGGGTTCGATTCCCACTCGAGGAGTGGAAATTATATTTCCATTTCCTTCGCTCTGGTACCGAGGTAAAGCGCAGCGTTAAGTTCCGCCACTTAACACGCAATGCCTCCGAATTCGGTGGAAAGTGGGGAACGCAGGATTCCCTCTGCCTGCCCTGCTGTACGTGGGATACAGCGTGAAGCTAAAAAAGAAACAATACTTTGATCGTATCAAGATTCGAACCCACGTCCACGTCGTTATCAAGATAACGACATTAACGCTCTGATCGCTAATTCGAGCTACTTCGAAATTCTTATATGCTTTATTACAACTTATTTTTTTTGTTAGCATATCTGTAAAGAGATTTTTACAAATTTCTGCTTACCAAGTAATATTTCTACAAACAATCGATGGTCAAGAGAATGCTATTTATTACGCTGTATTCCGCACACAACAGGGGAGCCAGAGGGAACCTAGTGTTAAAACACTCCGTTCCCCACTTTCCACCGAATTTGAAAGCATTGCGTATTAAGTGCCGGAACTTAACGCCGCGCTTTACCTCGACACCAGAGCGAAGAAAATGGAAATATTAAATATTTACGCTTCGACTAGGTATCGAACCCACGACCAGTAGCTTACAGTCACCAAGCCAGTTTTTCTTACCGTAAATTCCTTAAGTATTACAACATCTTAAGTAGTGAGACTCTCATGGCGTAGTGGGATTGCATGTAATTGTAAACACGCTTAGTCGAGGATTCGATTCTTACCCGAGAAATGATTACATTTAAACTTGACTGACATTTGATTTGGTCTTAAGTACCAGATCAAAAAAATGAAAACAATACATAATCATTCCCTGAGCGGAAATCGAATCCACAATCATTACCTTTACAATCAAAACTATCCAGGTGTGCCACGCCGGTTTCAAATTGCCAAATTACTTTAAAATTGTAATAACCTATATTGCCATCAGAAAAAACAAACTAGTTCTTTATTATAGTAAATCATGTCAGGGGCAGAGTGCCTAAACGGATCTACTGGCCACAGTAACTCGATTTTTTAGAACTTTTTTCTTGTTTGCCATGTCGGTAACGTAGTGGCAGCGTTAACATAGTCGCTGTGAAACGCAAAATAGACCGATAAAAGGAATAAAAATGGGAATGTAAAATGTAAAAAATTTAAGCCTCGAAAAGCTAATAACTGGATTAATAAATAAAGCTTCCGTTAGTAAAGTGGCCGCTGTGGCGCAGTGGGATTGCTTCTGACTGTAAATGCAATGTTTGTGGTTTCGACTCCCAGTTGGGGGAATGGGTATATGTTATATGATCTTTTGTTTTCGCGATTACTACACATTTTGAAATTAAACTATTTTTAACCGGATTAATCGGTAGACTGACTGTCTACCTGTGACCACGGACTACTGTAAAGTGTTCGAAAAGTCGGGTTTCTAAAAATGTATTTACGAATACCAAACATATACGCGATTAATCCGGTAAACATAGTTTCATTTCAAAATGATTGTATGTTATTTTCATTTGATCCTATCCTCTGATACCTAGTCTAGGCGAGGCATGGAGTTCTGCCATTCAAAACGCCACGTCTCAATTTTGGGAGAAAACGGAGAGCGGAGTGTCTTGACACTAAGAAGAAAACACTCTCTGACGATGCTGCTATGTGACATTTTTTTTAGCTTCACTCTGTATCTCGCACACAGCAGGGTAGGCAGAGGGAACCTAGTATTAAGATACTTTCCGCCGAATTCGGAGGCATTGCGTGTTAAGTGGCGGAACTTAACGCCGCGCTTTACCTCGACACAAAGAGCGAAGAAAATGGAAATATTAAATATTTCCAGTCTTCGAGTGGGAATCGAACTCACGACCAGACGTTTTCAGTCACACGCTTGTGCCACTGGGCCACGACTGGTTACAATGTGGAAGAATCATAAATAAATAAAGCTAAAATAAAATGTGTATAAAAATTCGAAGTTCATATACATATAATAAATACTCATAAAATTACCTTACGGCTTTGTATTAAGTCAGACCAGGGGTGAGCAACCTTTTAACAACAAGCCTATCTAAATTGTGAAAGTTTTTGAGGAAACAAAATCACATTTATTAATAATATTTGAAAAGTAACAGAAGAATATGTATACTATATTAAAAGACTAAAAACAGAATGTTAAATATACACATATTTTCGAACCTACTGGACCTATTTAAATGAAACTCGTCTTATTATATAGCTTTTAAGCGTATACAGGATTTGGGTTATAATTAATTTTGTTTAGTAGAACACTTAATATAGAACCATAATATAAAACATAAGGAAATTGCTTCTTAACAAAAGTTATTCACCAAGATTGCCATTTTAGTGGGGATGGTCATTAAGTCCACGCAAACGAGGTTGCGGGCAGCTACTAGTATATTTATTTATTTATTTATTAAGGATCGTCAACGGAAGAAATATTACAATATTTTCAGATTAAATTAATTTAAAAAATAAACTAAATATTTTTCCAATTACAGTCAATCACAACATGCAATAATAAAATATAATATTAATTATTATATATAATAGTAAGTAACTAAAAATAAGCAAGCTACAGGTTTTTCACCCCTGAGTTAGACAAAATTGGCAAACTATAAGCTTTCATAAGTCATATAGCACTTAACACTTAGGTAATAACTAAGTCATTGCGCTAGACTGAAACGTAGACCGAGATGTTAAACTGAACTAATAAAGCATAAATCACTGTGAATACACGAGTAGGTGAATTTGCAACATGCTTGCTTAGTTTAGTGCTATGTTAAAGTGATAGGTGTAGATGGCTAGATGACACAGAATATCTATATAGTTGTCATAAAGCTCACTTTTCCTTTTTTTTTAGCTTCACGCTGTATCCCGCACACAGCAGGGTAGGCAGAGGGAACCTAGTGTTAAGACACTCCGTTCCCCACTTTCTGCCGAATTCGGAGGCATTGCGTGTTAAGTGGCGGAACTTAACGCCGCGCAAATCACTATTTAAAAATATTTATATATTCCAGTATCTTTATGAGCAAAAGAGAAGGTAGTGTTAAGACTCTCCCTTCTCTATTTTCTGCCCAAAATTAAGACATTAAACTTAGATTAGGAAAACTCAACGCTGCGCTTTGATTTAGCATAGCATAGAAATGAAAATACGTTTTAAACATATTTTATTATTTTTTATTAAGAGGGGTTGATGGGTTCGATACCCATAACTAATTCCACTTTGCAATTGTGGCTTCTTATACAGCTTAGTGCTATACAGCAAGTTAGTCAGAGAGTACTTAGTGTTAAGACACTCCGTTTTCCACTTACGTTACTTCGAATGGCGCAACACAAAGCCTATAAGAACAAAAAGCCTGGAAAGTGTCTTATTATAATTTCTCTCTCTTCCTCTCCACTTTACACAGAAAAATATATTAAAAAAATAGACTATATATGACATGAAAGCGGATGTAAATACGTAAATAATAAATATTAAAGAAATATATTTAAGAGAATCCTTTTTGAACAGTACATAATATGTATTCCAATACATTACGTGACTCGATTCGAAGGTTTAATATATCTTGAAATGACGAGTCTTATTGTTTTTGAATATAAGTAGAAATTATCAAAAAAATATAATTTTGTGTTTTTATCCAGTATTTTATTTTCAAAAATGTTATCAGAGGGAACCTAGTGTTAAGACATTCCGTTCCCCACGCACCGCCAAATTCGGAGGCATTGCGTGTTAAGTGGCGGAACTTGACGCCGCGCTTTACCTCGGCACCAGAGCGAAGAAAATGGAAATATTAAATATTTCCACTCCTCGAGTGGGAATCGAACCCACAACCAGTCGTTTACAGTCACACGCTTGTGCCACTGGGCCACGACTGGCCACTTTTAAATATAAATAAAAATTATCAAAAAAATATAATTGTGTTTTCAAAAAAGTAGAAATAATATTATTGTATATTTATATGTATATTAAACGTAATTGGTGTAAAGTTCGATTCTTACTCGAAAGATTTTTATTATATTACAATTATTTTCATTTCCTCGTTTTAGCACCACACTTTGTCCCACATAGCAAGGGCTAGGGCAGTCAGAAAACAAATAGCCAGAAATACTTTAACGTGGCTGGATTGGTTGTGAGCTCGATTCCCGATATATAGATACGATATAAGTGTTAAGACACTCCGTTCTCCACTTTGCTTCCAAAATCGAGAAATCTGTTATTGAATGGCGGAACACAAAGCCTATAAGAACAAAAAGCCTGGAAAGTGCCTTATTATAATTTCTCTCTCTCTTCCCTTAACACAGAAAAATATTGAAAAATAAATAGACTTTATACATCGTGATTTATAAACGAATGAAATTTAACATAGGTATATAAAAATAGTTTCATTTTAAAAAAAATGTATATTACACACATTATGTGTCTAAATAACAGGATATTTGAATATTTTTCAATTCACAGACCTAAGAATAATTAAAAAAAATATATTATAAAAACTCAGTCTTTATCATACGAACGCAGGTTCTGGTTAGCTTTCGTAGTTGAAACCAAGATATACGATGTAGCTTTTCGGACTGCAGGTAACTTTCTTATGTACGAGTATCTTATGTGTCTATCCAGTGATTTACTCTTCCAGCGTTCCCTCGAGTATGAAAGCAGTAATAAAATCTATTAAGTCTAATCAATTTGGTCAAAATGGAACTCCTATATTAAGTTTAAGGCAAATTATGACCATTTTGGCTTAGTTACGTTATAGTCATTAGGAGATGGTTGCAGGATCAAATTCTACTGGGAAAGGAATTGAATAGAAACCTTAGGAACGAAGGTGTTAAGTTCCGCCACTCGTTGAGTGGAGCAACACGCGATGTCTCCGAATTTGGCGGTGCGTGGGGAACGGAGTGTCTGTACACTAGGTTCCCTCTGCCTACCCTGCTGTGTGCAGGATACAGCGTGAAGCAAAAAAAAAATTATAAAAAATAAAAAGGATCTCAATAGAGGATCTGGATGGGTTATGCGGCGTTAAGTTCCGCATTTTGAACGTAAGCTTAGGCAGAAAGTAGAGAATTAAAATATATCTATTCAATGCCTTTAAATTTATAAATACCTACGTTAAATCAAATTGTAATATAATTGCTCATTAAGTAAAATATCTTCAACGCACGAAAAACACTGTTCAAGTAACAATATATTAACTACTAAATGTCTTAAATAAAGTCTAAAACTAAGTTTAAAATATTAACTTCTTGCGTTTAAATGAGATTAAAACTCGCTTACACTGTTTTATGAGGGCAGCGTCTGACTGTAAACTCGATTAGTTGGGTTCGATTCCCACTCCAAGCACAAACTATTTCAATTCTTCCACTCTGGTAAGATAAGCGATGAGTTCCACCATTCAATTTTTGGGCGGAATTTGGGCGGAAACTGGAGAACGGAGTGTCTAAACACTAGATTCTCTCTGTCTGACAATCTTTTGTGGGAAAAAGCCTTAGACCACCAAACTTAATTTAGGTATATTTTTTTCGTGAGGAAATCCTTTACGGATACCAGCCCGATTGGCGACTCGGACGTGGTTATGTGGGACTCCGGACTGTATACCCGCTAAAACCTCACGGTGCTCCTCTTCGACCGCTTCTATCCGGGGCCACAGGCACCCCAATCTTCCGCGAACCCCGGGAGCGGGAGAAAACTTAATTTAGGTATAAATTAACCTACTCGAAGGTGTCAAACTATAAGGCTTTTCTAAGCGTTTTCCCTCCACACTCCAGAAAAGATACGTATATTTAAATGATTACCATTTCTTTACTCTGTTAAAACCTTTGTCGTTCGTTGAATTCCACTTAATACGCAAAATCCTGAAACGGAGTGTCTTGACACCAGGTTCTCTCGACCAACCCAGCCACAGAAAAAGCTTTAAACCACCACAAGTTTAATTTAAGTATAAAGTAACCAAAGCTCTAAGTTGTCATGTATATATTATATACAGAAACTTAAAGCGAACTTTTCAAGCGAGAACGAGCTTTTCTAAGCGAATGTAGGTAACACTAGAAAGTTACGTCGAGATACGCGCGTCAACCGGAAATGAGAACTTCATGCCAAGTTCTACGTTTGTTCCGCGAAGATTCGCTTTTGAATAGCATTTCAAGCAAAAGTTAAGTTATTATAATGTGTGTTGAGCGGATTTTGCTGTGTATATTATGTATGGAAATATTTATGTACGTGGGCTAGGTGTAGGTTCGATTTTCATTTTGCACACTCTTTCCTTTAAACAAAGTAGTTACAGAGAACAGAGTATCAAGACCCTCAAGACGTTATGTGTTGAATGGCGGAACTCAACGCCGCGCCTTATATTACGTGTACGAGAGCGAAAAATTATAATAAAATAAATATAATCCCTCTCCCTACTGGGATTCGAACACATATCCTAATGTGATTACAGCCAGCTGTGTTGCTATCGCACTGTGCAATTTGGTCTAAACTTCCACTCAATGAAATATTTATGATTAAATTTTTGTATACTTTTTGTTATTTTCTTTAAGCATCTTAGCAAGTCTTAGTGTAAAGACTCTTTATTTTTCTCTTTTTGCCCGAAATTGAGACATTGCAGTTGCAGTACTCAACACCGCTCTTTGCTTTTTTCACCTGAGCTAAGAAACGAAAATAATTTAAATGTTTCCTCGAGTAGGAATCGAACTCTTAACCAATCACGTTTATAGTCAGAACCTGTCCCACTGTGCCACAATGCCCTTATTTTTACTTATAAATGTTTCTCATTATAATTTAGTAAGTTTTTTCCCTAGAATAGTTTATTAAACTAACCTACTTACGTTATCTTTACATGGAACTAGTAACAATTACAGTACAAAACCTTAGTGAACTAAAAACATGATTAAAATGTTGAAAAATCACATTTACAAGCAGTTTTTTTACACTTTTTCAGGTATGTATAGATAGTTAAAGAGAGAAATTAGAATTAAGACACTCCGTTCTTTATATCCCAGAGCTAAAAAATAAAAGTTATTTAAATATAACCGTGACCAGTCGTGACGCAGTGGCACAGGCGTGTGACTGTAAACGACTGGTTGTAGGTTCGATTTCCACTCAAGGAGTGGAAATTATATTTCCATTTTCTTCGCTATGGTGTTGTTGAGGTAAAGCGCGGCGTTAAGTTCCATCACTTCACAAGCAAGCCTCCGAATTCGGTGGAAAGTGGGGAACGGAGTGTTTTAGCACTAGGTTCCCTCTGTCTACCCTGCTGCGTGCGGGATACAGCGTGAAGCTAAAAAAAATACACAAATAACAAACTCATGCCTTCAAGCCTTGTAATGTATGGAAGTCATTTGAAAATAATCCGTCGGGCTCAACTCGGGGGAAGTCGCAAATTGAATGAACATCAACTGTAGCCTCAAGCTATTAATTGAAACGACAGCTTTTGCTGGAGGGAATGTCGACGGGAAGATGAGAATACGCTGTCAGATGGGATATCTAGTGTCTAGGATATCATAATCAGTGCAT
This sequence comes from Dryas iulia moderata, assembly GCA_019049465.1. Classification (NCBI taxonomy): domain Eukaryota; kingdom Metazoa; phylum Arthropoda; class Insecta; order Lepidoptera; family Nymphalidae; genus Dryas; species Dryas iulia. The sequence goes on along the minus strand of CM032415.1, from coordinate 892,593 downwards.
CAGTTACATTAGGTAGTATTTTCTTCGCTCAGGTGCCAAGGTAAAGTGCGGCGTTAAGTTTTGCCACTTAACAGGCAATGCCTCCGAATTTGGCGGAAAGTGGGGAACGGAGTGTCTTAACACTAGGTTTCCCCTGCCTACCCTGCTGTGTGCGGGATGCAGCGTGAAGATAATAAAAAAAAGAATATATTTTTTTTAATTTAACACACACCAATGCAAATTTAACATACCTATACTTTTATCCCACACGTTGCTATAGCAACCCTTTTCAACGTCAAAGGACCTTTTTGTTATTACAGAAGTCAAAACTCAATACACGAACGACACCCCTTAATACACTATATCTATTAATCTACGATATGCATGTGTTTGATGAATTTTCCCTTTGACGATATTAAAGTCCAGTCGTTTGATTGACGCTGGGCGTACTCGTAATTAAATACCCCGCAGCCACCCCTATTTGAACACTAGACTTGCCAGGTATTTAAATATACCTGTTTGTAATTACAAGAAATATATTTATTGGTATCCATACTTATATTATAAATGCGAAAGTCTGTGTGTTTTGTTTGTCACGCTTTCACGGCTAATCTACCTGTCCGATTTGTAGTAAAGTTACTAGGTCTAACATAGGCTGCTTATTTTTTTCAAAAATCAACCTCTAAAGGGTTGAAATGAGGGATGAAAGTTGATATAAAAAATCTAAACCGCTTGACCAATTGTAATAAATTTTACCATAAATATATATTGATCCGTATAACTGAGGGCCGGATAATCGAGTTTCTACAAATAAAATTGTCCTTACAGAGAACCAAACCTAGAGTAGGTTAGGTCCTTAAGTCCTTTCCCAAAAAGATAGTCACTAACCACTGTACTATTAGACCTAAAGTCTATATGACCCGAATGTTTAACCTCAAAAGGTTTCTGAAAATGAATACAGACCCGAATGTGTTCGACCGTTGTTTCTTAATGCCTCGAGGCCGTTTATAAGAAGTAATAATATATAAGATCTTGGTAATAAAGCTTTAATTAGCAACGTTTTTGTCTGTACCTTATAATTATTATTGAATTTTGTTATATGATTTCTCCCTGCAGAAATTATTATATATACAATGACTTGACTTCCACCGCGCTTTGTACTAGATACCAGAGTGGAGATATATTTTTTTAACTTCACGCTGTATCCCGCACATTGCAGGGTAGGCAGAGGGAACCTAGTGTTAAGACACTCCGTTCCCCACGCACCGCCGAATTCGGAGGCATTGCGTGTTAAGTGGCGGAACTTAACGCCGCGCTTTTACCTCTGATACCAGAGCGAAGAAAATGGAAATATAAATTTCCACTCCTCGAGTGCGAATCGAACCCACAACCAGTCGCTACAGTCACACTTTGTGCCACTGCGCCACGACTGGTCCCTGACATGAAAAATATCTTTACAAAACGGAACGGAAACGGAATTCGGAGGCATTGCGTTTCAAATGGCGGAACTTAACGCCGCGCTTTTACCTCTGATACCAGAGCAAAGAAAATGGAAATACTAATTTCCACTCCTCCAGTGGGAATCAAACCCACAACTAGTCGTTTACAGCCACGCGCTTGTGCCACTGCACCACAACTGGCCCATTAGACTGGTGTTATTATTTATAAATTATTTTATATAAAATAAATATTTACTTAATTAAAAGTATTATAATTTAGTCCCTAACATTAGGATACTCTTTCACGTCCTAAAAAAAGAGCACGAAAGTCCTTCGGAAACCAATAACGAAAAATCTTGAACTACATTTTCGTATAAAAACGAAATAAAATGTAACAAAAACTTTACGGCACATGAATAAATATAAGGTAAGTTAACGAAATACAGAAAAAATATTCAAGTACATTTATTTAGTATTTTTCCTTCACGTACTAAAGTAATGGTTACGAATTATTTATCGATATTTTCGGATATGTTATAAAAATATATGAAAAGCAGCTTCACGCTGTTTAAGGTAGTGTCGAATCACTCCGTTCTGTACTTTCTGAACGAATTCTATATAATAGATGCTAACTTCCGGACCTTGTAACCTCGTTTTATCACTTGGGTCATATTCATGACGCTTAAAATAAATTCGGAGCGCTAAACGCTACGGTCCCTGCATACTTCTTTCGCTTCGTCCACTGTCATCAACCTCTTCATACACCTCAAATCGGGGGATTCTCACTACAGTTATAGATGATAATAATAAAAGTGGCCGGGGTGTCGCAGTGGAACAGCGCCTGACTATAAACACGATGGATATGGGTTCAATTCCTACTCGAGATTACAATATTCGCTCCATAGACAAGGTGCGGCGTTGAGTTCCGCCACTTAACATGCAATGATTCGGGTGAAAAATGAAAGACGGAGTTTCCCAACACTAGGTCTTCTCAGACTACTCCGCTATGAGGGAAAACCGTTACACTAAAAAAGTTTTCAATTTTTAACATTGTTTTTATTTTTACTAACAGATCGTCAGTTCTATCACAAGTGGGCTCTTTTGACCGACCCGGACGACGTCACCGGCGGCGCTAAGGGCTACCTCAAGTGCGACATCAGTGTCATCGGCAAAGGCGACACTGTCAAAATACCACAGAAAAGCGAAAAGGATGAGGACGATATCGAAGCGTAAGTTATTATTTGCAATTATCATTTTTAATTCATTCCATTAATTATTTCAATTAATTTATCATTCACTGGCTGAGCATTTGACAGACATAAAGCAGCAATTTCAAGATTTCTTTTTAATATGGGCTTTTTTATTATAATCGCTTAAGACGAAAACAAGTCAAATTTCACTATTTTTACCTTAAAGTATTAATTACACCTTACCTGTAAATATTCATTTTCTTACCTTAACTTACCTTTGACTGTTAATTTTAGCATCTTAACTTACCTCCAAATACAAATTATTATTAAGCTACAGCAAAATGCTTTTTTAATAAAATAGTTTTATCATTGTTCATTATAGACAAATGATCATCGATTTTACGTATAGAAAACCACCTCCAGAACTCTTACGTACACCCGAACCACCGAAAAGTCCCGAGAAACCAAAGAAAAAATCCAAAAAAATCTTTTTCTTTCTTAAATAAACTATAATAATACCTGTTCGTATACATATTATTGTTAATCAAAATCAAAAATGTAACTTAAAATCCTTAATTGAAATCCTTACATACATATTAGAGCAGAAACCCTCGAAAGTGAAGTAGTTTGAAGTTAGCGAAAGTAAAATACACAAAATTTTGTGTATATTTTTCAACGAAATTAACTCTAAAGTTTACTACTTAAATATTCCATAATGCAAGGTCGGGACCCTCGCGTTTGGAATGAGAAGCTTGGCTGAAAGCTTTTTAATTATTTTGTGTAACATTATTCATATGATATCTAAGTCTCTCGCCGTTTCTGCTAATTACAATGTAAATGAGATAGGTAGCTAAGTTGAAAAAGTATATGGAACTGGCCTGTTGTCAGATTTGCAAAGTTGGTTATGATTTTAAGAAGCAATTAGTTTTGATTTGAAATAGCATATAAAATGATTTGTTAAACTAAATTAAATTAATAGATTTCATTTTTAAAAAAATGATACTACAAAAGATATAAACATCTTTTAAAAAATGTATTCTAAATCTATAACATATCTGATATAATATTTAAAACAAAGTTTTCTTATTTCTTAGAATCTTAATTTTTACGTTTCGAAAGCTCGTTTAAAAGCTTTAAAATAATGTTTCAGATTTTAAGCAAAGAACTTTTGTTTAAAAACTATTCAATTTCAACCCCTATATAAACAGTTGCCACGAACAGCAGCTACAAACAAGGTTACCTGATATATGGGAACATAAAATAAATTAATTTTCGTAATATTGTTAACAACTTCGCTAACTTCTAGAACCGTTTGAATTATATAAATATCCATATGTTCACTTAATCTTAACCTTGGGCTTGACAAAATTTTCTTTTGCTTGATACATGAAATTGTTTATTTTCAACCCCTATCTGAAACAATTACCCTACCAGTTACGAACAATGTTCCCTGATATATGGGAACATAAAATAAATTAATTATATTGTAAACAACTTTGCTAACTTCAAACGGTTAGAATTATTTATTCACCAATTTATGTATGTGAAACATATACTCGTAACAATTTAGAGTTAACTAGTAGTGATTTTAAATGTATAACATTGTAATCGATAAATGTTTAGTGATATTATATTATTATTAATTATCATGGCCATTAGGCCAGGCCATTGTAGGTTCGATTACCACTCGGTGTACTGGTTATATTTAAAATTACTTTTATTTCTGAAGCTCTGGTCAGAAGCATCGACCGCCTAAAGCCTCGATCGAAAACAGAGCGTTTTGACGCTAGGTTCTCTCTACCTTTCTGAATGAGTTAAAGTCATACACATAAAAAAAGCCCTAAAACGTCTTAAATGTAATCGAACAGAAATTAAATGTGTATTTTTTTTCTTACACCATTATTTTACTTAAAACAACTGTTAAATGTCTTGTTTTATATATAAAAAGCTTTCACTATATAATCACGCTGATAGAAGCACAAGACAGTAATATGTCTATTTATATCATATTAAAATATTTTTTATCATATCATTAAATATTCATTACATAATCATTAAATATCGCCGATACCGCGGAAAAGCAGCAATAATACCGCGTAATATAACAACAAAAAAAATCAACATTGAAATTTCTTAAATTGAATAGAATCATTTTAAAAAACTGACCATAAAAAACGATATCGTTGATAATTATTTCAGTTATCAAATTTTATAATTTTTCGTTTTTTTTTCGGTAAAATTTAAAAATGTTGATATCTACACTCTGCTCTTCCGCGGTATTATACGTGCATTAATATACAAATAAGAATATATTCATTAAAAATGATAGCATCCATATATTCTCCTCGTACTGTCACTTAGGTAAGCTTTCTTTACTTACTGATTACTTCTGCCATTTGTAACTTTTTTCTTGTACTTTAAATTTTTTTCTGAAATATTCACTATTTTACCTTTAATTGTTATGCATGTTCAAGTTTTTTTTTTAATATTTATCTTTTTCATTATCATTGTTATTTACCACTGTTCTCTTATAATCAATGTGAAATTTAATAATCTGTAGTCTATGTTATATAATCTGTGTAACATTATGGAAATAAAGAAATAAAAAGATTATCACCTTTCTTTTTTCACCACTCATTTTTTTTCTACCTTTATTTTATTTTAATACTCAGTTTCCGCCGCACTCAGAGATGTCAATTAAGTTTAAGGTGGCATTAAAGCTGTTAAAGTTACATGTAAATTGATATTTCTTTGTGCGGTTGTTTGATACAAATCTAAAGGCTCGTTGATGATTTCATAATTAATTTAGTCTAATTACAAGTTTATGACTAAAAAATAATCATTTCCCATTTCAATTCAAAGAAAAATCATTTACTCACTTATCTCACTTACTAAGCTGATTCAACTAGTTATAATGACTTTTTTTTAAAGTAAAACATTTTTAAAGTGTTATTCCACACTTAGGAAAATTCAAATTTGAATTTTTTTTATAATAACATTTGCCTGAATTTTAATATTTATACAGTTTATAGTACTTGTAAATTGAGCGATTTCTATAATAAGATCTTTTGTTTTTGCAATTATTACACATATAGAAACGGAAAAAATTTTTGGTGTTCGGAAATACATTTTTAGAAAACTCGACGCCTCATATCCTCGCTAGGGAAAATAAATATATACCTAGAATGATTCGCGAGGCTATTAAAATTTGAAAAAGATCCTAATTTCAATAGAGAAGATGGTTGGAAACTTTCTTCCGCCTGGGACCCAATTCAAAAACTTTGAAGTCTTATAATCACCACGCCTTAAGACATGATACATTCAGCTCATTCTGCAAGAACCCAGGGCAGTACGCGAGGCAAATAAGAGATCGTTGGCGGTAGTTTGATGTATTAACTGACAGAAGAATGTCATTTCAGTCTACCCGCGAGTGACCACGGTTTACTACTGTAAAGTGTTCGAAACGTCGGGTTTTCTTAAAACGTTTTTTCAAATATTAAAATTATACGCGATTAATACGGTTAAAAATAATTTCATTTCAAAATGAGCTATTTCTTTTGTTACTTTATGATATTTTTTTTTAATTTTTTTTTTTGCTTCACGCTATATCCTGCGCACGCACGGTATGCAGAGGGAACCTAGTATTAAGACACTCCGTTCCCCACTTTCCGCCGAATTCAGAGGCTTTGCGTGTTAAGTGGCGGAACTTAACGCCGCGCTTTGCCTCGGCACCAGAGCGAAGAAAATGGAAATATTAAATATTTCCACTCCTCGAGTGGGAATCGAACCCACAACCAGTCGTTTACAGTCACACGCTTGTGCCACTGGGCCACGATATAATAAATTTTACTAAGTAATTTTAAACACAATGTGTTCAGTGACAATGCGTTCCGCTTGTTTTCTTTTATGACAGAGAAACATCGGAGTCATGCTGCGTAAATATATATTTATCACAAGATTTTTTGTACAAATTCTACAATGAACGAGCCTTAAGATTGAAATCATTTTATGAAACATACTCATTAAAACCCAGCCGTGCCATATTTTCAAAATTTTATTTCAATACATTATTTTTTTCCAATTGGCTTCAGATTCTTTATTTTAGCTTTTGGCTTTCGCGATTTTTTTTTGATATCTAATAAGAAGATTTAGTGGCCAGTCGTGGCGCAGTGGCACAAGCGTGTGACTGTAAACGACTGGTTGTGGTTCGTTCCCATTCGAGGAGTGGAAATATTTAATATTTCCATTTTAAATTCCGCCACTTAACACGCAATGCCTCCGAATTCAGCGTAAAGTGGGGAACGGAGTGTCTTAACACTAGGTTCCCTCTGCCTACCCTGCTGTGTGCGGGATACAGCGTGAAGCTAAAAAAATATACAAATTTAATGATTTTTATTGTATAATTTGGTTACAAAAGTACAATTTCTTAAAGTCGAGTTTAAAAATATAGTCAAATGTTACTAAATTATATGCGATTTGTTATAAATAGTTTTATAATATTTTTTAATCGTCACATTTCACCGTATATTTAATGATTAACCCTATATTTCTGAGAACTTATCTAGAAATATATCTAGAGAAATCTACTATCAACACAGTTTATTTTTCCTTAGCGTAGCTTAACGCCGCGCTTTTGCCAAATAAAACTTAGAAACTATTTCAAATATAAGCAAGAACACAATTGCCTTAAATCAAGCAACATTTAGTTTAAAAATAAGTGACGATTATAAAATATCAGCTGTTAACTTACTTTTAAACATTTTTAAAGTATTATTCCACACTTAGGAAAATTGAAAAAGACATTTAAATAAGCTGTTAACTTATTTGGACTTCATTATTTAATGGCATTTCATGATATAACTTTCTAGGAACTTGCTTCTACCGGACGGAGTGAACATTGAACGACAACGCGCTCGTTTCGTGGTCAGGATCTACAAGGCAGATGGGCTGCCCAAAATGAACTATAACATTGTGGCCCAAATGAAGAGGGCTCTTGGAGGTGACATACGCGATCTGGTCGATCCTTTTGTCCAAGTGTCCTATGCTGGGATGTCTGTAAGTATTTATTTATACCTATGCATATAATATTAGGGGCCAGTCGTGGCGCAGTGGCACGAACGTGTGACTGTAACGACTGGTTGTGGGTTCGATTCCCACTCGAGAAGTGGAAATTATATTTCCATTTCCTTCGCTCTGGTATCAGAGGTAAAGCGCGGCGTTAAGTTGCGCCAGTTAACACGCAATGCTTCCGAATTCGGCGGAAAGTGGGGAACGGAAAGTCATAAGACTAGGTTCCCTCTGCCTACCCTGCTGTGTGCGGGATACAGCGAGAAGCTAAAAAAAATAATAATATTAGAAACGAATTTTTACACAGGGCCGGATTAAGGTGTACTTTCTATAGGTTCTTGTTTTGCTTAAAGTTTGATACTAAACTCTCGTAAGAAGTACTCATATGAAGTACTTAGGTTTTTGTGCTTGAAATTTAAACAAAAATATATTTGATACTCTATGCAGACGAATTCATTAATTATATACATTGTTTTTTCTGTAAGAGTTAAAAAGGACTTAACATGACTTATTTTGCTAAATTTCATTTGAAATATCTAGTCTTTTTTTCATCTATCCTATCCATCTATGTTCAGTTTACAAGACTTTTGCAATTTAGTTTATGATATGAATGCAGAAACATAAAAGTTTACTACAACTTTCTTGATAGCAACATATAAAATATATGTTTTCTTCATCTTCTAAGTGCATTGAAGATACTTTCCGTCAGGTTGGATACTTTTAAACTAACATTATTTATTGAGCAAATAAGTCCATTATAGAGAGTCGAAAACTAATTATGAGTGATTATTTCCTTGTACGTGTTAATTGGTGAAGATCCAAAAAAAGAAGCGATAACATCGTTTTGATTTTGTTTGTAACTGTGCCTGTGGCCAATATTTAATATTTCCATTTTCTTCGCTCTGGTGCCGAGGTAAAGCGCAGTGTTAGGTTCCACCACTTAACACGCAATGCCTCCGAATTCGGCGGAAAGTGGGGAACGGAGTATCTTAATACTTGGTTCCCTCTGCCTACCTTGCTGTGTGCGGGATACAGCGTGAAGCTAAAAAAAAATTAAAAAAAAATTGTTTTTAGGCAAGAACAACGGTAAAGAAGAACTCCTATAATCCAGTATGGAACGAACAGATTGTGTTCAACGAGATGTTCCCACCGCTCTGCCAACGCATAAAGATACAGCTACGTAACAACGTGACCATGCACCCCAATATAATCGGGACGCACTTTATTGATCTGAAGTCTATATCCCATGATGGGGAGAAAGGTACTAACTCTCATTACTTTACTTGAAATAGTGTCTCAATTTCTCAGAAAATGAAGAACGGAGTGTCTTGACACTAGGCTCTCTCTGACTACCCTCTACCCTTGATACTCTTTTTGAATAGCTACGACTTTGGCTGCCTGTTATTATTCGATTATTTTTTTACATTACAGCGGGGTTCTTACCAACTTTTGGACCCGCTTACGTATACCTTTACGGGTCCACCCGCGATTTTAGCCTGTTGGATCATCAAGGAGATCTTAACATGGGTATGGGAGAAGGTGTTGCTTACCGAGCCAGGTAAATTATAGTTAGGAAATATTAAAAAAATATATACATAGTTTAAATTTATTATTAAAATTTCATTTGATTACATTTCAGAGTGCTCATATCTATTCGGACGGAAATTCTGGACACTATTGAATATCCTACGTCAGAAGTTGAAGTGGAACCAATTGTTCCAGTCATTGATAACTCCTTCGAAAAGAACGAAGAATTCTTCTTATTTGCTACCATCTTCGACGTTAATATGATTGACAGAAAAATAACGGACAAAACACTACAGTTCGAACTCAGCATTGGGAACGCCGGAAACACAATTGATGGTAATAATGACTCACCAAAAAGACCCCTGGACTTGGGCACAGCCGGCCATGGTATTACTGTTATTTACTTGATTCATCAACAACAGATTTCAAATATCAATGTTGTTAATTGCTTTATGGTTATCTAAAATATGATTATAATTAGTTTAGGTTAGTAATATATTTGTGCATCCGTTTCTAGAAGACCTTTGTACTTCAGGATACTGGCAAAGTCTGACTTTCCCGATAAAGGCGGTGGCATGTAACAAGGCCCAACAGTACTATTACCTGCCTTACTGGGACACCAAGCAGTGTATGCACATCCGTAGCATTTGGCCAGATCACCGCCGACGTCTGTACAATTCAAATTTAATAGCAGCGATTGTCGATCAATTTGTAAGTTATCAATATTGGAGTTCAATTACTTTCTTCATAAGTGTTTTTCTATTTTTACTTTCAAATTCTTGTACAAACTCACTTTTTCTATTCTTTTTTACTAAATTTATAAATCGTATAACAGTGAAAAAATAATCATATTTAATATTAAACGTATTTTAGGAGGAGGGCCTACTTGATGTTCAAAATGCAATAGAGAATGATGGAGGTCCAGATGGCACCTGTGTTGCAGGTTTGAAGTCTGTACTAGAAACAGTTAGCGCTTCATGTGCTAAGTACGTTAAGCATATGTCCAATGCTCCGCCCATCGGAAACACTAAATTAGACCGGGAGAGACAAAAACTTTGCAACTATGAGATGGTGAGTCTATATAAATCCTATACAGTATGTGAATAGCTAATAATTGAATACCTCACTGTAAAAAAAAGTCGTCCCGCTGAGTTCCTTGAGCCGGTTCTTCTCAGGTCTGAGGCATTAACTTTAGTAAACCGGTGGTAAATTGTTTGACGTGACAAAAAATGAAGCATTAAACTTCTTAACTTGTATAAAATTGTTTTACTTTGACTTGAATAATTAAAATAGAATAACAAAAAATAATAAATGAATGACTTTATTTTTAACATCATTTAAATATAGATAAGGTTGGTTTCACATTTATTTACAAATACTATTTACAATCATATCAGGAACTGGCGCTTGTACTAAGCTTAACATAATATTTATCTCCATACACAGAACCAGATGTGTATTCTCACAAGAACTCTGAAGGCACTAGTCACAAAGCATTCCTTGAAGGACCGTTTGAAAACTGCCTTCACCTACCTGTCCAGAATCAAGCACATCTGTGAAGATGTAAGTGTCACTTATATTTAGTAGTTCAGTTTTCTAGCTTCACACTTTTCCTCGTGTAGCGGGGTAGGCAAAGAGAAACTAGTGTCTAGACACTTAGTTCTGCGCTTTCCGATACACTGTACTGAGTGGTGAAACTCGACGCGGAATAGTAGTACAAGTTTAGGATTTCGAAAGAAATTAGCAGTGTAATCTGTCTTGTAATTAATTTTGTAAATTAGCAATTTACAAAACTAATTACATGACATACTTCTATTTTTTTAACGTTATACTGTATCCTGCACTCAGCTGAGTATGCAAGAAAATCTAGTGTTAAGACACTCCGTTCCCCTTTTTCCACCGAATTCTGGAGACGTTGCTTGTTAAGTGGCGGAATTCAACGCCACGCTTTTACTCGAAACCAGAGCCAAGAAAATGGAAATATTAAATATTTTAATACTTCGAGTGGAAACCAAACCCACAATCAGTTGCGCTTACATTAACACTTTATGCCCCTGCAACACAACTGGCCTCTACCACAATGTCAATACCAATAATAACTTTTGTTATGCTTCCACTATACAGCCACAACCTGCCATGCCTGATATCTTCCTATGGATGGTGAGCAGCGGGAAGCGCCTCGCATATTATAGGTTTCCTGCGAGAGACATCATTTTCTCTGAATGCCAAGAAGAAGCTGGCAGAGTGTGCGCAAAAATGCAGAGTATCATCTTAAAGGTATTAAGATAATTGAACTTTACTTTCAGATTTATTGTGTGTCACTTATTAAATGTAATGTAATGTGTGTTGCTTCATAGATTTCTTTTTATATATTTATTTGTCTTCCAGTGGCCTGGTAAGAAAGCTACTTCTCCCAGTGGCTGGGCCATACCGGCTAAATTAAGTATCTATTTGTGGCTCGGAGTAATACAAGACAAAAAACATTACATCGAGGGCTTGCCACCAGGCCACGAGATGACTCAAGAATTGAAATGTGCAGAAAAACCAAGAATCAACCCACCTATTACTATATTTTATGGAGAAAAACATGTAAGTATAAAACTATAGCATTTAACTAAAATAAACAGTTACTCGCTTAATCTATAATCATTTATGCTTGGCGCTTCTGTTAACTAAAATTTGTTTTTTTGATAGTATAGAAGTTAGTGATTGCTATTTGGTCTTCAATATCTCCTGAAGTAGTTTTATATTATAACATAAAGTTTATAATGTATGCACTATGGTATAAAATTTTAATTATTGTCTTTAATCATTGGCATATACTGACAAAAATTTAAAATGTGGTATTGTTACAGTCGTTCCAAATGCGAGCCTACGTTTATCAAGCTAGGTCGCTGATAGGATCAGATTCATCAGGACTTTCTGATCCTTTTGCACGAGTTATCATCGGCGATTGCATCGTTTCCACCCAAGTTATTGACGAAACATTAAGTCCTACATGGGACGAAATGCTTCTCTTCAGAGACGTTTTACTATACAGTTCCATTGAATGGATCAAGTCTAACCCACCAACTATAGTAATTGAAATATTTGATCGAGATAAAGTTGGAAAAGCTGAGTTCATAGGACGCACTTTGGCTAGGCCTCATATCAAAACATTTGAAGACATCTATGCTACTGACAAACTGCCGCAGCCACCGCCACTAGAGTGGTATGAAATAACAAGAGGCGGTGAGAGGGCGGGGGAGTTGCTAGCTACTTTTGAACTACTTGAAATACCGAGGCAAGATCCCTCAGCGTTACCAGAACTGCCACCTGTTAAGGAGAGAGAACTTCTCCCTGATGATTTCAATAAAGGGCCTGTTTATCCTGTCCCGATAGGAATACGCCCAACTCTCTCAAAATACAGAGTAGAAGTTTTATTTTGGGGCTTGCGGGATTTAAAACGAGTTCACCTTCTCAGTGTCGATAAACCCAGAGTTGATATTGAATGCTCTGGTCATATAATATATTCGTCGGTGATTCAAAATGCAAGACGCAATCCTAATTTTGCCAATCCAGTCAAATTTGTTGACGTGGAGCTACCTGATCAGGATCTATATCGCCCACCATTAACTATTCGTGTGGTCGATTGCCGCAGCTTTGGCAGGATTACTCTAGTGGGCACGCATACTATAAATTCTATCCACAAGTATATTTACACCCCAAAAAGTAAGCGTGAACGGGATATTGAAGACAGAAAAAAATCGATGATTCAGCTTGATAACGTTGATTTACGTGCTAATTGCATTATTCAAGATGACGTCTATACCATCGAAAATGAAAAAGAGAGCTGCCCTCTGTTGATCCGCGAGGGGCGTTGCACTATGACGTACGGCACACGCCGACCTGGCATTGCCAAGCAGATGATTAAGAACGAAATGAGGCGGAAAATCAGCACTGACTCATCTGTTGATCACGATGACAAGAGCAAGGACTGGTGGACAAAGTACTTTGCATCCATCGAGGCTATGATTGAAGACGAAAAACAAAATAAAAGAAACCGCCAGAACAGTATCCAGTCTGGATATCCTCAACCATCAACGTCCTCGGGTATGGTTGTTGAAGAAATTCCACGAGATGAAGTTCATTCTCCACGTTACGAGCGCGACCGCAACAAGCGCCGAGTGACCGTTTCACCAAAGCCCGTTATTAGCCCAGTTACTGCTAAGAAGAATCAGATACCAAAGTCGTCTTTAACTAAGGTATGCGCAAAACGTATGGTAATGACAAAATGTACATTAAAATTTTATAAACAATTCTATGGTAGAATAATCTTTTATCGTATTAGCTTAAGTACATAGTGGAATATTATATAACAATAATATTTATGTTATAAAATCATAGATATATCCACACGAACTTGAGGCCGTGCCCGAATATGAAGAATTCAAGGAGTGGCTCCACTCCTTCGAGCTGTACCGTGGCAAAAAGACCGGTGATGATGACGATAACCGAATAGTCGGTGCTTTTAAGGTTAGAACTTGTTATATGCTCCTTTCGTAACCATTTACGATCTTCTGTCGTTTTTTTTACAATTATTCGCTAATATTTATATGTTTTACAAGAATTTACGCAAACTGCCTCTTTATGTTTTAGGGCTGTATCAAAGTATACAAATGGCCTATCCCAAAAGGAGTCAGTGATCATACAGTCATGGGATTTGACCCTAACCACGGCTTTTTCCAAGGTGTTCCAAACAATGATCCAATACACGTTCTGGTCCGTGTTTATGTCATCAAGGCAACTGATCTACATCCAATGGATTTGAATGGCAAAGCTGACCCATATATAGTGTTGCACCTCGGCAACAAGCGAATAAGCGATAAGGAGAACTATGTGTCCAAACAACTGAACCCTGTGTTTGGTAAATGCTTTGAAATTGAAGCTACCTTCCCGCAAGACTCTTTGCTTACTATTCAAGTATTTGATTGGGACCTCCTTGGAGCTGATGATTTGATTGGAGAAACTAAAATTGATCTAGAGAATCGCTTCTATAGCCGTCACAGGGCTACTTGTGGTTTACCTAAAAAGTATGAAGAGTAAGTTTATAATTGACCTCTATTTAATACAATTAACTAAGAGTGAATCACATTTTTAGAAAACATATAAAAAATTTGCGAGCCCATGTCTTGTAGCTGGAATATCATAGCGTAGCTTGCGTAGCGTATCGTAACTCAGAGCGTATAGAAGGGCGCAGATTCGAAGCCCCCTTGATTTAAATTTATATATGTTTTCTAAAATATTTTTTATACTCTAAGCGTGTAATTAATACTTAAAATGTTATAATATTTATCATGAGTTCTTTGTGAGCCTAATAAGATACCTAATACGAGTATATACACTACAAAATTATCTTTCTCCCACAGAGAGGGATATAACAGATGGCGGGACTCCATGAAACCAACTCAGATCCTTGCAAAGCTTTGCAAAGATGGAAAGCTTGATCCGCCAGTATACGAATTTGGTCGCGTGAAGGTCGGACGTACAATCTTCAACATGCCGATGGATGACCCTGAACTATTCTGCAACACGGACACCATTGAGGAGCAGATGGCTTTGGTTGTGCTTCACCGGTGGCAGGAAGTCCCCCGCGTTGGCACTCATCTCGTGACTGAGCATATAGAAACTCGTCCATTGTATAATCCTAACAAACCTGGTATACTTTGTCCTGTAAAGCTAATTTACAAATTTTCCATATACTGTTTTAATAGGCATATGGTAAAGCTTCAGCATTATATATAATAGCCGAGTAGGCAGAGAAATAATATTTGTTCATTCTCTAGAGTGCGAATCGAATCCACAGTAATCGCGTTACAATTAGACGGTGTCCCACTGAGTTATAATGGTGTTAAATATAATATTATAATAAATATTTTTCCAGGAATTGAACAAGGCCGTTTAGAAATGTGGGTGGAACTTTTTCCCATGGATATGCCCCGCCCCGGACCACCAATCGACATCTCTCCTCGCAAGCCCAATTCTTATGAGATGCGGGTCATCATATGGAACACAGACGACGTCGTACTTGAGGATGATGCTTTCTTCAGCGGAGAAAAGATGTCTGATATATATGTAAAAGGGTAGGTCTTAATTGAAGATATAAAAATCAAATATTTAGTTATGTTACTAAACAGCTTTACGCTTTTCCGACATATCAGGAAAATACAAAGAGAACCTAGTGTCAAAACAGAAATTCATCCCTGTGCTTTATCATGTCAATGTTATTTCGCAAATATAAGAAATGAATACATTCTTTAGATATAACTGATGTTTAAATTTGATGTTTGTTCGTAGATGGCTCCGCGGCCCAGATGACTGCCAGAGTACTGACATACATTATCGTTCTTTGACTGGAGAAGGTAATTTTAATTGGCGCTTCATTTATCCGTTCGACTATCTCGACGCTGAGGAACGTATTGTAATTTCTCGAAAAGAAACTCTTTTCTCTTGGGATGAAACACAGTGCAAGATACCAGCGCGCTTGGAATTGCAAGTGTGGGATGCTGATCACTTTTCATCTGATGACTTTCTGGGTAAGATATTTTTTTACAAAGTTCAACAAGCAATGTAATTATTGTCATAAATAAGGATGAAAATTATGTAACTGGAATAAAAGAAGTAATAAATTAACTTAAAATTTTCAGGTGCTGTCACTCTAGACTTGAACAGATTCCCACGCGGGGCCAAATCTTCTAATTTATGTACGCTTGAAATGCTACGTAATGATGGCACTGTGCCAATGATTAATATATTCCGCCAAAAACGGGTAAAGGGCTGGTGGCCATTCTTCATAAAGCGCGACACTGAGGAGATGGAACTTACTGGTAAAGTTGAAGCCGAGATTCACTTGTTAACACGTGACGAAGCTGACAAGGCTCCGGTTGGACTAGGCCGCAATGAACCAGATCCACTGGAAAAACCTAAGTAGGTTTTACTTCTTAAAATATAATAAAAAAACCTTTGAATCATTGACTATAAAAAGAACTTCATATACTTTGCTCCTTGCTTGAATTTATATATTATGAATAATTAAATCTGATATTTTCAGCCGCCCAGACTCATCGTTCATGTGGTTCTTGAATCCACTGAAGTCGATACGCTACATCCTGTGGCACAACTACAAGTGGAACATTGTGAAGTACGCCGCCATCATGTTCATCATATTGTTTATCCTAATATTCGTGTTTGCAATTCCTGGATACGCTATCAAGCGCTTCCTGGGAGCTTAAATTTTGAGCACAATATTTTTAATATAAAAAAGAACATATCAGACGTCTATAAGATTTTACAATACCTGATTTGACATTCCTGGATATACAACTGTATTCTTATTAAGAACTACAATACATGGACATGACAATTTTGACTGGATTTTTACTTTAAATACGCAGAATTTTACATTTTCCCGGATATTCAAAATCACTATGAAGACTAAGATTTGTAAAAATTGTAAAAATGTTACAAGTTACTCAAATGTGACAAATTATAAAAATTGCAAAAGTGGATTTGTTTGGATTTGAATTTGACTGGATTTTACATTTCCCGGAATTTAACTTGTGAGAGGTCTTTTAAGACACGAGTTTACAGAAACTCTATTAAAGTAATTGTTAAGGTTCTATTACTTACAAGCTTATTTATTAAATAGTTTCTTGGATTTATCATCCAACATTTTAAGTTAATTTCGTTTTCTTGGGCTTGATGTAGTTTTAGCCTGTTATTTTAGCTTTTAAAACCTATATAGTAGATTATAAGAAATGAAATATATTTATTGAACATCTACTGTAGGAAGAATATTTAATGGAACATTTTCTGAAACATATCCAATATTTATAGGAATAATATATATAGGATTAATGTGTATACTTTAAAAATTTTAGTTCTTCAATTAACTTAATTTGGCTTTTTCACGAATTAAGTTCGACTTCTCTTCACTTTTGTAGTTAGAATGAATAACACGAAAGTACTTATTAAACTTCTAAAAGATATAAGTGTATTTAATCGAATATGTTTCTGGATAAAAATCCATCGTATCTAAAGATACTAAAATATAACTGGTTATTTATTAAAATATTAACAGTTATTGTAGATTTTAAGAATTTAAAAATTATATATTAGATAAGTTATAAGATTATTTAGTAGATTTTTTTCGGATACTAAATCCACTTTCTCTTCAGCATATTATGTTATTATAATTTACTCTTTCAATTTTAAGTAGTGATTAGAATAATTTGATTTGAGTTCAGGGACTTAGATACAAACCCTGTATTATAGAACATAAGAATTTTGAAAATGTATACTGTACTTCTTCTAGTTATTAGCGTGCTTAATGGAATATATTAATTTCTTTGGAAAGTTAAGTTGTTAATATTATACTCTTCTCAAAGACTTTTTCAATTTCAAATATTTAATTTTGAACCCTTTACTGTAGGTTTTAAAAATATGTCACACTTCCAGGCACTAGTCATAGCATAAGTATATTTATAGGAAAATTTTCCTGGATATTGTATCCAATATCTTTTTGCAATGTTAAGTTTTCATAATTTTCCTTATACTGTAGATTTGAGAAACCATATGGGTATATTTAAAATTTTACTAGTTATAAACGTATTTATTGAAAATTTCTTGGATACTAAATCCATCTCTTCAGATAGGACTATTTACTCCTGTGTCGAGTAGTTTTTAGGATGCTTAAGTTTAAAATTCAGAGATTTAATTTTTGACTCTGTACTGTAGATTATAAGAAAATATATATTGAAAATTTTACTAGTTATAAGCGTATTAATATAATATAATCTTCGTAGATACTAAATCCAATTTTATTTGTAATTTTGTAATATTATGTTATTATTGTTTATTGTTAAATTTTTATTAATTTATTTATTATGTGCTTCTAAAATTTTGTTTATTATACTGTAGTATGTTGGATATATATTGAACATTTTACTAGTTATAAGCCAATGAAAGATTTTCCTGGATACGAAATCCAGTTTTTATTTGCAATATTTTTTATTATTTCTATTGATTATTAAGTTTCAAATGATTAATGTAATATTTAGCTTCTGAAAATTAATTTTGAACGCTGTAGTAGTTTGTAAGAAATATACATATTGAAAATTTTACTAGTTATAAGTATGTTAACGAAATATCTTCTTAGAAATGAAATCCATCATCATTGATTTGCAATCTTAAGTTATTGTTATTAATTATTATGTTTCAAATTATTTTATTTTGAACACTTTCCTGTAGTTTGTAAGAAAGTACGCAGATATGCAAGTTTTGCTAGATCTAAGGATATGTATTGAAATAATTTCTTGGATACTACATCCGATATCTCTTCCAAAACTTTATGTATCATTAGTTAAAATTATTCCAAATCTTAATTCTAAATTATTTGACGTTTGAGAAATTCAAATTAAAGTGCTTTATGGTACATTCTAAAAATATTGATACTTTGAACTTCTGTTATTTATAAATTCAACATTAAACATTCTTCTTGCTCATATTGCAAATTCCTTTGGAATTTGCAATATGTGCAAGAACATTACGGTTATTTTGGATTGGTTTTGGTACACTCGTCTTGCAAGTCCTTGCTATAGTATTTTTACTCGGAAACCAAGGTTAAATCCTAATATTTAAATTATAAATATAATAGAAAATTAATTGTCGGAACCAAATTTCACTAAAATACGCGACGAAAGTATAAAAACACGCGACCAAAATTCACAAATTCTGAATAAAACTGCCCAAAAAGTTATTATAACTTCCGCCTCGTGTTTTCCTCACATAGCAGAGTAAGCAGAGAGAGCGTAGTGTCAAAACACCACTCTCTACATAATATTTTCCATTTTTTTTTACCTTTACGCTGTATCCCGCACACAGCAGGGTGGGCAGAGGAAACCTAGTATTATGACACTCCGTTCCCCACTTTTCACCAAATTCGGAGGCATTGCGTGTTGCCAGTTGCAAGTGGCGGAACTTAAAGCCGCAGTTCACCTCGACACCAGAGCGAAGAAAATGGAAATATCAAATATTTCCACTCTTCGAGTGGGAATCGAACCCACAACCAGTCGTTTACAGTCACACGCTTGTGCCACTGCGCCACGACTGGCCACTATTTTCAAATTAATTTCTTACAAATAATTAATTTGGTCTCTTTCTATTCCTAAATACCAACCCCTTATATTATACCCCCCCACGTATTATTATAATCGGTAGCCGTCATCACGGCAGTATGTTAGTTTATAAGAATTATTCTACATATTTACAGGAATTCAATATCAATGTATTTAATCACGTTTCTATTAATATTTGTTCTGCATGCTACATTATAATTGTCTGAAATCTCAATGTATTAGAAGTAGGCGAGTTATATTCAATAAAGATATTTACCCAAATGATGTTTTATTTAAATACTCCTTGTTAGATATAGATTGATAGTATGAAGTTATTAGTGAAATAAATTTATACAAAACAAGATGTTCAAAAAGCAGCATTTTCACGCATATTCCAGTATTCAGAGTAGTTTTATAGCGGGATATAGTCTTTCCGTCCAACATAGAGACAGTTTGCGAAGCGGCAGCGGAGTTCAACGCCGCACTTTGTCGATGGCACCAGAGTGAAGAAATCTACATATAAATATCATTTTCCCGAGTGGGAACTGAGTCCACAAACGTCGCCTTTACAATCAGGGGCAGTCTAACGACGGCCTCAATAAATATATATTAAGACTGACTATACGAAATAAATGATGAGGCTGGAATATGTACCTATATATTTATAAGCGCTTATTTTAAAGAATAACAATACACAAACAAAAAAAATCTATTAAAACAAACACAATAACAATGATAAATCAACAATTTAATAGAAAATACTAATCACACAAATATCAACAATAAATAGAAGAAAAGTAAAAAAAAAATGCTAAACTGAATAATAAAAACTGAAAAGACCATTAGCCGCAGCAACACTTCTTTCGTCGTCGTCTTCTCCTTCGTCTACTGCATCGTCGTTTGACTCGTCGCCTTCGTCGCCTACATCTGCTTCGACGTCTTCTCCCACACATCTCTCTTGCTACCCAATTCAAGAATTTTGATCCTTTTCGTTCTAAAAATCCTAAAGCGGTGCCGTTATCGAGTATTGATGTAACTGTATTACTAAGTTCTTCAGCCGGCTTTCCGCTCTCTTCCTGTATATGTTGTACTATATCAGAGGCAGTTGCACCCTGTTTGCTATTTAAGAGGTAAGTAATAACAAGCCTCCCGGTATCCACATCAGGTTCTGGATTGGCCATTTTACTAATAATTTAGTTTTTACTAGAATTTTTGACGTGAGAATGTTTCATAATGGAAAATTTCTATGTTGAACTCTTAACGTCAATGATGAAAAAATATTGTTTGTTTTCTTTTTATTTCATGACGTTTATAATTAAATAAAATGGCCAGTGCTTTCTCTTCGGGTTTAATTTGAGAAAGTATGAATATAAAGTTAATATTATAATCGAATAGGTTCCTGCTTGTTTATAAATTAAATAAACATTTATAAAATTGTATACACAGTTGAATTTAGCGAGATATGAAGCCTTATTCTTATTAAATCTCTGCCTATAGAGGAAGTTAGGGTTTACCCAAATCTCTGCTACCTGCTGATGCGAGAACAAGAGAAAAGATGAGATTTATTAAACATTTTAATATTTATAAAGTGTTATTCAAGCCACTTGGGATATAAAAAACATATTTGGATAAAAAAATCATTTTTATATTGACATTTTTAAATATGAATACTATAATTACAATAAATACTATACTATAATATTTGTTAGTAAATAAAGCAGGTTCACGCGTTTTCCTACCCAGCAGAGCAGTCAGAGAGAACTTAGTGTCAAAACACTCCGTCCTCCACTTTCCGCCCAAAATCAAGGAGTGGAAATCAAACCCACAATACACTGCCTTACTGTCAATCTGCCCAACTGCGCTACGGTGGCAAAATCGCGCTAAAATTTCAGGGGAATACGACAAAAACAGCAGCAGACATTGATCAGATATTTTATTAATTCTAAAATAATATTTACATTTCCAAATTCATAATATAATTAAATAAAAACATTTGACATGCATTATTACGTGATGTTGTGAAAAATGAACACACTTGTAAACTAATTTCACAAAGTTGACGCTTCATCGGATCTTGGTCTTCTTCTTATATGAAGGTTACAGCAGGTTCGAAACATGGCAAGAATTCAAAACTGCAAAATTCATTTATGAATTACAGATCATATGTCAATTATTGGAAAAAAATCAAAATTTTTGAATTATATTTTGTTTTCAACTTTGTACCAAGTCACTGTAAATCCGAATGGCGTCAGATGACCGTTTCTTATATTTCTTTAAGAAAATTTGATGATCCCAATCTAATATACATATTTTTATTTAAAATTAATATAAAAATGTATAAAGTAAACGAATATCTGTCAATTGTTGCTTGTTAATTAACTTGTCAAAGATTTTAATTCATTTTTTGCAGAATGTTAACACATTCTGAATACCTGGAAAATTACATATTACTCAATTTATTTTAAAAGTTATGTCTCATAATATTAGTGCCCAGAAAAAGACAAGGGAAAATCATGCCTATCAAAAACCATATCATTATAAAAAAAAATAATGAAATTGTTAAATAAACATGGCTAAAATTTTCAGTTAAAATTATTTTTTGTTAATAATATTATAAGTTCAAATTTGACTGTAATTTAAAAGAAATATTGTTAAGCTTTCCGCAATCTTCTTTAAGGGGACTTGTTGACCCTTGTCGAAATATCCATCACATTAAACTACTACTGTTAAGGCGCAATTTCCTTATATCATATAGTATAGCCTAGTCCAAGTCCTGCCTAAGCTTAAAAGCTATACACCAAAAAAAGTTTCATTCAATTCCGTCCAGCAGTTTCGAAGATATGCGCGAACAAACATACTGTTACACTGTTTTAATATATTATAAATAAATAAATAAATATATAGTTTTATTTGAAAAACACAATTTAATCAAAACAGTATCTCAATCGTTAAGTATCTTAGACCACAAAAGTATCTTAAGGAGAATTAAGTATCTTTTTTGTTTCCTTTCCACTATTTTAAAATACAACGTTAGATTGGGATCACTGTTAAAGTATTGTATTGTATTCCAAGAATTTAATTCCACATACCTTACATTAAACATATAACGATTCTAAAACAAATCATTCAATAAGTAACTATACTTATATATAAAAAAAAGACATTTTACAAAACTACATCGACTACACGAGTTGCTAACATTCATTTAGAGACTGTTACAGATAAGTTACTTAATTTTGCATGTATATAAAAGAAAATTCAACCTTTCCCATATTATTAAACAATTTAAAAAGAATAAATAAAGATAATTTTAGTATTATTATAAAAAAAGACAGTTAAAAAGTTATGTGTTAGCCAATAAGTCTTAATTTTTGAATAGTCCACGAATTTAACTTCATATATTTATAAGAAAAATAATTATTTTTCTTAGTTATAAGCTGTATGACATTTCAAATTTTAAGTCCTGTTTTTTGTCCTTTTTCCTTCACTGTCAAGTCAGTCAGAGAGAACTTAGTGTTAAGACACTAAGTTTTCTATTTTCAAGTCCTTATAAGGTCAATAAATCGTTTCAATAAATTAACAATTACTTTTTACGTGTTGACACAATTTCCTCTTTTTAATTTTCACAAATCATTTTATTTTACTTCATTTTATATTTCATTCGAGCAAAAATCTCTCTATTAAGAAATGTTTTTTTTTAGTTATATGTAACTATTTAATACAATTCATAATAAATTCACTGTAGAAGTATGACAAGAGTCAAAGCCACTTAAGTCAATATTAAACCTGAAGTAAGTAGTCATACATTACATACAAAATATCAACCAATGTTGTATGTAAGTCATTAATAAAGTCAATTTAATTTGAATGTTAGGTTACGATATACAAAATTTCCAAAATTTTAACAATTGAAAGAACCCAATTGTATTCTTAATATTTATAACAAAAAAAGTCACTAAAATGAGTGACCAATCACTAAGAAGCGAGTCACTAAAAATCATTATATCAAATATAAGTTATGGGAAAGGTTAAATCTATCATATACCATACCATACACATTCCTGTAATTGTGACTTGAAACATTAAAACATTAATCCTACATTTATTAGCGATTGGACAACGCGAGGGACACCAGTTCGATTCCCGCAGAAACAAAACAGGCGAGAGAGGCTCGAGCTAACAATAATATTGCATACATTAACTAATTAAAACCCAGAGCTAATAAACATTTTATGTACAAATCAATTGTTTATCATTATTTTATTATATATATATTCTAACGAACAGATAAAAAATATATATTAAGCTAGCTGCGAATCGATTATCGGATCGTCATCGATTTTTTGCTGATTGTGTATCGATTTTAATACGATTTTAAATCGATTTCAACCATTCAAAATCGATTTCAACGATTTAAAATCGGTTTTAACGATTCAAAATCAATTCCAACGATTTAAAATCGATACAAACGATTCGATTCGTAGGGGATCGCGAGAACAACATGTAATTAAGACTAAAGTGAATATTTCCACTAAACACATCAAACGTTGAGTTGTTATAGTTAAAAATTGACATATAATATCGTCATCTTAATATGTATACCTATAATAAAGCAATATTAAAAAAAAATCACGCCATACTTCCTTCAGGCAGAAAATGGAGGACGGAGAGTCGAGACACTACGTCCTCTCTGATTATTCAAAATTATTACGTGCTTTTATAATTAGGCAAAAAAATAAAAAAATATATAATGTATAAAAAAGGAAGAATATTGAAGTCTTATTGTTACAAAAAGTAGTGCAAGTAAAAAATAAATTACATTGCGTCTGAATAACATATACACAGATATTTTTAAGACGTTTAAGGCGTTAAATTTTTAACATAATATATCCCACGGTTGTGGGTTCGATTCCCGTTCAGGTGAATTGCTATGCTTAAATTATTCTCATATCCGCTCTGGTCCACTGCCATTCCCCACGCAATATATACATTGTAAACGGAAAGTTGACAACGGAGTGTCTTTACACTAGATTCTCTATCTATATCTCTAGATTATCTCTCTTCAAATTATTTTTACTTCAAAAGTCCAAACTTCATGTCTAATAATCGAAGTTACGTATACACATTAAGTTGACGACACAAGAACTCCCATAGACTTACAAACATTTAGTAAACATCAAGTAATATCCAAGTAACGCCAGGCGGAAACCACTAACTTACTTAGACAAGTAAGCTACAGCAAACGTGTAAGTTGAACGGACTTAAGTTAGCTACAGTATACGTCGCAGAACCAATGTTTTGATAGTGATTGATGTTAATAGGCGGAGAGCGGAGAGATTGTCAAACACTAGCGGTTTAATTACGCGTAGTGTCTAGTGTCTAACTTGAACTCACTTAAGTTAGCTACAATAGACGTCGCAGAACTAATGTTTAGGTAGCGATTGGTGGTAAAATGTGATGATATGAGAGCCTATAATTCAATAAGCGGAGACAGAGATTTAGATATTTTCGTTAATACGAAAAAGTTTAAAAGTGAAATATTGACTATAATTGCTCAAAATTGTTAGCTTAGACAGTTTAATTATGTTCTTATCTTTATTTTAATTTATTTTAATTTTGTAATAGTTTTTAATTAGCATTTTTTACCTTCCTTTTGTTGTCGCTTAACTTTTACTTTGTGCATGCTGTTATCACCTATAAGTAAGGTACCACTAGCCTTATTTCTTATTCATGTATCTGTATTGTTTTTAGTGTGTATTTTGTTGGTGTTCTAATAAATAAATAAATAAATAAATGATTACGCAGTGTCTAATATCTCCGTCTCTCCTCTCTCTTAAAGCCCAATCAATATAAAACACGCTTGCTGTATAAAGTGTATTTACATAGAACAGACAAACATTTAGTACATAATAACCGTCTGATGTAGAAAGAAAACGCCCGGCGTGAAGACAACATCCAATATTTTTTAAAAAACACTTATAATTCTTTGTAAAATCGACACGACTATTCTATTACACTAATTCCATTTAAATATCGCTCGTTCAGATGTAATATGTATGACTTTGACATGTATGACAACGGTCTGACTGGATGACAATGGCCTGACTATATGACATAGGTCCAACTGTATAACAATGGTCTGAATTTATGCCATAAACCTGAATGTATGACAAAGGCCTGAATATAGAATGGTCTGATTTTATGACATAGGTCTGGCTGTGTGACATTGGCCTGACTGTATGACATAGACCTGACTGTAGTACAATGGCCTGATAATATCCAAGCCATGGCGAGAATAAGTTGATACATCAAATATACACTATTTAGGGAATGCATTCTTTATTTTTTTATTCGTAATTCTTTCTTCTATTCACCTCATCAATAAAAAAAATCCATATTTTTTTACTAATTTAACAACAAATATGTAATATAAGTATTGAAGCAGTCATGGTACAGTGGGACAGCCTTTAAGTGTAAACACAGAGGTCGGTTGATATTCAAACAGTGGTAGTTGATTCCATTCCCATTCAGAGAAATATTTAAATGATTTTCATTTATTAACTCTGGTATCAAAGACAAGTCTTGCTACTCAACATGGAATGTCTAAATTTGCGGAAAGTGGAGGATGGAGTACATTGACACTAGGCCCTTTCTGTATTTCGACTTATCATCCTATCCGCGCACGTACGTATATATAATTTTTTTGTCAGTCATGTCATTTAATACATAGATGTTATCAGAAATTAATTAATAAACAATTTCTTTAATTAGCAAAGTCTACATTCTTGAACGAGCGATGTACACATAAATAAACACATAAATATGCAGAAATACATCAATGTGTAATTTAAACACATTGCCAACTAATAATTTAAATTAAAAAAAAATTGTAAATATCATTACATGCAATAAAAAAAAGAAGTAAATAATTAAAATAAATAAACAACTATGGCGTAAACGTTGTATTACCAATTTTTAACGCCTTAAAAAGCGAAAAATATTAATAAGTTAAAAAAAAAGTTTAAAAAATCAGCATATAAATGGTCTAAGTCTGATTTTTAGAAATGATGACTTTTTGGATAATATCACAAATTTTATTAAAAGAAATTATTTTTTTTTAATTTCATGACTTAAACCATTTACAAACTGACTGACAATATTAAATAAATATAACACATATATACATAAATATAAAGTACATCGTCGTTTGAAAATAAATTGACAATTTTTCTCGAAACGTCGACGGATTTATTTAATTATTTTTTTTTTTTTTAAAGTTAAAATTGCACATAAGCAATCATCAACCGCTAAGTTAGAAATTAAGAAAAAAAAAAGAAACGTCAAAGTCAAATCGAATAGTTCAAACGACGACACACAGAAGAGTATTTAAAATGAATAACAATTAAAATTTTAAAACTTTACAATACAAAAATGAATGACAGATTCAAAAGATACGAAAAAGAAAAACAAAATTTCACATGGTTTTAAAATCAAAAAGAAACCCTATTGGGATCCGCCATTTTTAATTATAAAAAAAAAAAAAAAAAAATCTTTAAAATTCAACAAAGTCACTGTTATTCAAACTCCAAGTTAAAAAAAACCACCTTACAAACAAACCGGCGTTAAATATTAATTACAATTAAATACAATAATTTATTGCTTTACGAATACGCCTTTAATATTTAATCTATTATTAAAATTACTAATAAATCTACATCTTATACAAGATTTACATATTTAACAACAATTCGCAGGTTCGATGCCCGCTTGAAGCATAGTCGGCCATTAATTTCTGTCGTTACGTGGTGCGTGTGAATTATTTTAACACGAATTAATGCGAATTTACTTACAAGTTAATATATTCCAATAACTATTTTACTTATAAATTATTTACAAATGTTACTTTAGTATTTTAATATGAAATTTTAATTTTACTAAATATTTGGGATACGCTATAAGAGCTTGCCTTCTTTTAGTTGTAAGCTAAATTTAATTTTAAATATACTTTAATAGTATTTACACGAATTAACTAGTTATTTTAATGTTATGTTACAATGTTAAGTAAAACAAAAGGTTAAAAAGAAAATAAAAATTTAAATCCAAAATATTACAGAAACCGTGCATTTTAAATTAATAAAAAGAAAAAATAAATTGGTATGTATATAATGTACAGGCAAAGTGATCTAACCAAAATAAAAAGAATTATACATGCCTTTTCTTAAGATGTTAATAATTTCATATAAAATTTGTGATATTATCCATTGTTTATTAAATTCAAAAATACATTCAATATATAGGTTAGATCACATTCACCTTTTGACAAGCAAAAACTAAAATTAAAAATTAAATTAATAAATTCCCTGTTCACAAATAAATAAATTTAAAACTTAAAATGAATTAAAAGTATGAATTGCATAAATAAATTTCATAAGCTAAATAAATAAAAAAAAATAAAATGACATGCATTACATTAATAAATAAATAAATTTAAAACCTTAAATTAATTTTAAAATGAATTAAAACTATTAATAATATAAATAAATAAATTTTAAAAAAAGGTTAAAATTAAAAAGGTTATATTATACCAAAATTAATTAAAATATTGTGATAACTAACGGTTATTTACACTAATGTTGAAAAGAACGAATGAATGAATGAAAACTATTCAATAATTTAATATTTACAAACTTATTTAAAGCGTTATATAACCTAACCTTATATACTTCTTAAATTTAGACAATAATTTTTAAAATACCTAATATATTATATATAAGAACTATTAATTTCTGTGAAGGAATCATCTTTGAAGAACATCAGTTCTTCAAAGAAAAATCTATGGGAAATTGAAAATTTACATTTAACTTTAATTATAAATAATATTATTTCATTATTTAAGTTAATGTTATATGTACAATTGATACTAAATAAAAAAATATATAATCATTAACATACCGAAAACGTAACTGGTTTAAAATTTTGACGAGTTAATTTTAAAAAAATGCTGAAAAATTTCCAAAACGTTGCCTTTTTAAAAAAAAAGTCAAATAAGTTATTATATAAATGTATTAATATATACACAATAATTTAATAACATTCATTACTAAGGTGGTTTCTTAAACAACAGTGACTGAGCGAATAACAAGTTATTAATAAAATCTGTTATTAGACGTGTCCTAAATACATTATACTTGTGAAAAAAATCACATGTTCATAATAATTCACCATTTTTCGACCAAACGTCGTGGGCATTATACAGGATGTTACCAAACCACTCCAATACTTTAAGAATCACCAATTTCACCATCCACGAGTTCAAAATCCGAGTAAAATTTATTGTACACATCTTTATATATTTACACGTTATATTTACAAAATATACATAAATCACTCACTGGTTACCCCAAATATTCACATAGTCTAAAATTGCATTGTTCAGATCAAAAATGGCAACAAAAAAAAACTAAAAAAAAAAAATTCAGACATCATGGGCGCGAAGTTATCGCCTGTTGCGTGTGGATCTAAAAACGCGCGTTGGATAACTTGAGCTGTTGTTTGAACTGGAACCTCTGTCGTAACGTTGATTTATATTATTATTAGTGTTATTTCTATTATAATTCCTGTTAGTTAAGTGCATAACGTAGACACCTCCGGGTGATATGACTAGTTTCGTCGCCGGAGGGCGATGGTGACCTCAGACGGTGTCGATGTCTCCCACATTGATGCGGTCTTCAGAGGCTGTTACTGAAAAGCCTAGGATACGAGCGTCCACTTTTAGCATTTTGTTTTTCTTTGATTTTTTGCCTTTGCCCTGTAAATAGAGATTTTTTGGTTTAATTTTTTGTACATAAAATGTATATAAGTAGTAGTTAACAAGTAATATTTTTAAATATGCATAATACAATATAAAAATATATTAACACATAAGCAGCATTTTTAACCATGTTTCTTCCACAATTGTCATTATTTTAAATAATTCACATAGCACAAAGACAGTTGACAGTCGCTAATTATAAATAACTTCGCTAATATAAAAGCATTGTTTGTCCAACGTTTCGCTTTTGCATAGTTAATGAAAATATGAGTATAAATTATGCATCACTTTTAAACATTTTTAAAGTGTTATTCCACACTTAGGAAAATTGAAAAAGACATTTAAAGAAAACGTATAAAAATTTATAAAAATTTTTTGATGAACGCATATGCTCAGTGGTGAGAGCGCCGGAACGGTATTCAAGAGGCGCGGGTTCGAATCCTGCTACGTTCAAATTTTTATACGATTTCTTTATAAATGTTTTTTTTCAATTATGCATCAATATGGAATTAAGATGTTAAATCAAGATAAAAATTAATAAATGAACTCAAGCCACTCTTTTAACTATTCTTTTTAATTTTACTCAAAAATACCTAAATATTACTTTCCCTTTTATAATATTAGTATAGATAATTATTTCTAAAGTAACCTTAATGCTAATTAACTTCGCTTATGCATTTCTTTTTATTTCATTTTCATATATTAATAAAAAATTAAGTAACTATAATTAGCTTTTGAATGAAAATTCAGAAAACTGCTACATTTTAACACGAATATTTAAAATTTATTCGCAAAAAGCTCTAATCTACATATTTTTAAAAGAAATCGTTTTATATTAGCTGCTAGGTGGCGCTGCTACGCTTAATTAAGTTCTAATAAGCGATACATTTTGCTTATTTCATATCAATCTTAAAAATACGCTTAGAAAATACTAGTATTTGCTAGTATAGGACAAAGCGCGGCGTTGGTTTCCGCCAATCAATCGGAGTGTATTGACACTAGGTTCTCTATATGCTACTGTCAACTTGCTATTATTCAATAGGTTTTTTTTAGCTCCAAGCTGTATCCCGCACACAGCAGAGCAGGCAGAGGGAATCTAGTGTTAAGACACTCCGTTCCCCACGCACCGCCGAATTCGGAGGCATTGCGTGTTAAGTGGCGGAAATAATTAACGCCGCGCTTTGCTTCGACACCAGAGCGAAGAAAATGGAAACATTAAATGTTTCCACCTCTCGAGTGGGAAATGGAACCCACAACCAGTCGCTTTACAGTCACACTTTGTGCTTCTGCGCCACGACTGGCCCCCAATTCATTCATTCAATAGTAATTAATTAAACTATAATGAGCCAAAATAAAGTTTCTTTTTGTTTCTCAAAAAGCGATTAAAAATTGCAATTTGCATTTTTAACAGCAATTTAAAAAAGTGCTATACAAGTGTTACACATTACAGAGGGAACCTAGTCTCACGATACTCAGTTGTATGGCGGAACTAAACGCCGCGCTTTATCTTACCAAAGTAATGAAATGAATATATTTTGGGATACAATCATTCAACCAAGGAGGAATCGCATCTACAACCGTCAAACGTCCCACTAAGCAACGATTTCTAATTATATCTAAATAAATCTAGAGAAAGTCTAAGAAAACACAGTATTTATAATAAAAAAAATCGCTATGCATATAATATTTTAAATACAAAATTAATATAACAGATATATAATTTAAGATATACTAAATTAAAGTTTTAATATTTTTTTACCATTTTCGCTGTTTGCTTAATGTAAACAATTTATAAAATACGAAATTGTATATGTGATGTTTGTAGGTTCGATTCCTATGTGTGGGAAAAGTTGTATTTATACTATTTTAAATGATCTGCTTTGTTAAGACAAACATCATTTTTCAGTTTAGTAATATTTTATAATTAATATATAGAAAATTCAAATATAATTTCGCATTAACCTCAAAATAAGCAATAAAAAGTAAAATAAATTGATTATAAATGGATATTTAAATAACACATATAACATACTGAAATCGCAAAGTACTAATAAATAACATAACATAATACAAATAAATAAATACGTACAAAATTATAAAATTTACTTACTATAAATACTTGGTAGTAAAAAACATGAATCATTCGCTTAACGAAACAACAACAAATCGGACAAGTAAAGAAATATATTTAGAAAACGCATAAAAAAAAATTAAACTCAAGAGGGATTCGAATCCGCACTGCGATCTGCCCTTCTTTGATCATTAATCTATACGTTCTTTTCACCTACGTAGAAATTCTTATAAGTTTTTTACAACTTATCAAGGTAAAACTGCTTTAGAATTGTAATTTATAAGTTAATGCAACTAAAATAAGTCACGAAAACAAACAGACATACATGTGAATTAATAGAATTAACATACGAAAGAATTATTATATATTTATAATGTTATTTATTATTTTTAGCTTAATATAAATAGAATAACAAATAACATGAAAAAATATTTAACAATATATTTTATTTAATAAGTGAATTCTACAGTACTCTTACTCTACTTTTAGAGGATCTTTCGAAGTTTCAGTTCTATATTAAATTATTTTTATAACTTTTATACGTTTTCTAAAAAAAATCATTCGAATGAAATAAATATTCACGACAATATAAATACTACAGATAGTATAAAGGTACAAGAACATATGTTTTACTTGTTGAGGAAAAATGAAATTCGATTTCGAATTACTATAAAATCTCTATATAGGAATAACTTGAAAAAAAAGAAGTCCCGCTGAGTTTCTTGCACCGGTTCTTCTCAGGTCTGAGGCATTAAATTTAGTGAACCGGTGGTAAACTATTTGACGTTCAAAAAATGAAGCTTGTAACTTCTTATTTAGAATAAAATTATTTGACTTTGACTATAAAATAGGAGAAACGTGCGTAACAAAAATAATAACAAATCAGTCTTAAGTATTTGTCATATATATGTGTTTTATTCGTTAAATATTTTATTTATCCATCCTCAGTAAAAAAAGAATTATCATCTTAATAATATATTCTGGAGAAAGTATAAAAACCATAATCATATTACAGGCTTTTATTTAATTTGCAATGTATTTTTATATGTTTGTTTGAAATTTCGCAACTCAAATTTAAAGCATATAATTTACATGACAATACACGTCATCTATATGAAGTCATTCTAAATCCAACATGGCGGTGCACCCAAAATGGCGGACATCATATTTCCCACAATATGGATATCAAATGAAAGGACTCATTTAGCACAATTTAAAATAAAGCTCATTTCTTGTATTTTATTATATTTACCTTAACTTCCTGATCGTTGAGCGTGGCTCGGGGGTTGACGGCTATGGCGGGAGAGCAGAGATCGTCAGACGGAGTGACTGTGCCTACGCGGAGAAGCTTTGACCTGAAAGAAATTTAATTTTAAATTAATTACTTAATATGTTGTATGTTAAATTTATTGAAATTTAAAATGGTTTTTTTATGATTTTTTAAGTTTATATTTCCTGTTTAAAGTTTATTACGGAAATGTTTATATAAAGGAATTTAAAATTTAATATATAAATTTTATATATTGACAGTTAACGTGACAGTTAAAAAAATTGAAGTTATTTCATTTAATTTTGAAAATTTATATGACTTTTAAAATGAAATGTAATATGAATGAAATGTGTGTAACTATAGACTTCAATATTGAATTGTTAATATATTAAATACTTAATAATGTAGAATATCTCTGAACTCTCACTGTCACCGAGGCTGTGCTCGCAAAACTACAAGACCAAAGAGGAAACAAAGTGTGAGCTGGATGTCGGTTTTTATTCAAATTATATATTTACATACATTTACTACATACAACTAAATAATAAAAAATGCTTAGATTGGTCAGTGATGGACATCACCATTAATTAGATAGTAAGATTAAATATAAGTCTCAGTGCTTTTGAATTGTCACACTATATACAAATTAATACTAACAAATGCCCTGGGCACCTGTGAGCCCATGGACAGAGTTCCTTTTTAAACAAAAAAAATATCTCTGAACAATAAATTTTATACCACAAAATAATTACAAAGAAGTTAAAGCTTTTATGAAAAACAATTTAAAATAAAGTCAATTATTTTTTTAATGTAATACACAAAAATAATATTACACACTCTACCAAATGTTTGAAATACACTTGTATAAAGTGACATACATGTTGTTACGACAATGAATATTTTACACTTACACTTCAACTAGTCTACTATTATATATAAAAATTGACTACCACTCATTTATATTATAAATTATTATCTTAAAGTTCTTTGTTAGTCTTTTCTAATTAATAAACATTTATTTACTATTAAATAAACAAAATAATATATATTTATTTGTATTTACAAATCAGAAAGCAATATTTACATGAAACGTCATTCTGCCATTTTGACGTAATACGTCATTCATAAAATCACACAGATAACTAAATTATTGCATATTTTTTACCTATATTAATCAAAATATAGGTAATTATTAATAAATATACCTAATAAATATATGAATATACCATTTTTATAATAAATATAATACCTTCAATTAAAATCAGTGTTACGTTTGAAAATAAATTTTAAATTACAAAAAATACAAAAGGAAATGAATCCTCTACCTTCTTTCCAGGAATTGTCGAGCGAAATCATTAGCCTCCTTCGATTCGCCCAAATAACACTTGACATAATCTTTAACTTCATAAGGCGACTCGATATCTTTTAGGAATCCGGTGAACGTCGGTACTGGAATGTTTAAAATTGTAGTTTTAGTATATCTTCATGATTTTCTTTAGCAGAATAGAGAGAGAACCTAGCGACTAGACACTCCGTTCTCCATTTTCTTTTTAATTTTTTTTCATTTAGCTTCACGCTGTAATCCCACACAACCGGGTAGACAGAGGGAACCTAGTGTTAAAACACTCCGTTCTCCACGCACCGCCGAATTCAGAGACATCGTTAAGAGGCGGAACTTAACGCCGCGCTTTGCCTCGATACCAGAGCGAAGAAAATGGAAATATAATATATTTCCACTCCTCGAGTGGGGATCGAACCCACAACCAGTCATTTACAGTGACACGCTTGTACCACTGCGCCTCGACGGGCCCTAGTTTCTATTTGAATTCGATATATTATTTGTTTGATGTCGGACTTCAAAGCTGTTAGTTGCTTTATTAAAAAGGACAAAATGTTCTAATCTTGCACTTACTCAGTTTTTACAAAATGAAAAAAATGAAATTAAAAAAGGGTTTAAAAAATAATATAACATTTTCAGAATATTATTCACATATTTATGCAATAAAAAACCATTTTTAATAGAAAAATGAGTTGGTTGTTGTAATCATTTCGATGCTGCCTGAACGCTATTTTACAATTTAGTTTTTTTTTATAAAGAATTTACAAAATTCATAAACCAAGTTACTTTTATTCAAAGTGTTCATACATACATAAATAAAATAATAAAAATAATTATATCCACCACTCGCACAGCACACACAATATATGCACAATACTCGCATATCAATGAAAAAAAAACAAAAAAAATAAAAAAAAACAAATATTACGAAAAAAGACATTTAGAAAACGTATAAAAATTTGAACACAGCGGGATTCGAACCCGCGCCTCCCGATTTGCTGAAGCTTGCTGAAGCAAGTTCAGTGGCGAGAGTGCCTGGACGGTATTCAAGAAACACGGGTTCGAATCCTGCTGCGTTCAAATTTTTATACATTTTCTTAGTAATATAAATTTTTATACGTTTTCTAAACGTCTTTTTCTATACTTTTACGTGTGGAATAACACTTTAAAAATGTTTAAAAAAAAATCTAATATTACTATCAATCTTGGAGCTCCAAGAAGACAACACAGAAGAGCACCAGCCCTCAAACTCAGCCTCGGGCGACGTCTCCTTCTTTATCGTCAGGGAGACTGCTTTCTTCTTCTTCTCCACTTTAGCCTCTTGTCTGTCAGGTTTGTCAGATTTTGACGAATTCGGCTGAGTGTCCCAGAAACCACCTGGAAATGTTTGGAAATTGGTAAATGTTATGTTTTTAATTGGTGATTTTTAATTTATTAAGTTACCAGTCGTGGCGCAGTGGCACGAGTGTGTGACTGTAAACGACTGGTTGAGGGTCCGATTCCCACTCGAGGAGTGGAAATAATATTTCCATTTTCTTCGCTCTGGTGCTGAGGTAAAGCGCGGCGTTAAGTTCCGCCACTTAACACGCAATGCCTCCGAATTCGGCGGTGCGTGGGGAACGGAGTGTCTTAACACTAGGTTCCTTCTGCTTACCCTGCTGTGTGCGGGATACAGCGTGAAGCTATTTAATTTAATTTAATATGTTGTGTAATGTTAATAGTTAGTAGTAATAAGTAAGTGTAGGTCAAATTTTGTATATAAGGTGTTATTAGATCTATTTTTCAGTATCTGTTTTGGTTTAGTGACATTTTTTCTTTCCAGTTCCACATTTTTTTGTCTAACCAACCAAATATCATTATACTATTACGTATTGAATAGAGGAATTCAACAGAGAAGAAAATAAAAATAGTTTAACCATTCCCCTGAGTGGGAATCGAACCCACAATTCACGTCTACATTTAAACACTGTCCCATTGCGCTACGATGATCTCCTATTTTATAGTATATTAAACTTTAATACCTATAAAAAATATATGTTTAATTATTACTTATATATATGTATATTATAAAAAGGGAAAAAAAACTATACATAAAATTCAACATTACCATTCTGCGGGTTGCCCCACGGCGCGTGGTTGGTCTGCGGCGGCGCTGGAGGCTCCTCCGCCGGCTGGGACGCCGCGGCGGAGAGACGGCGGGTCTCCGCCTAGCAAACGGAGAGATTTATATTAGGTATATGTAGTAGAACGTAGATTTTGTTTTAGAATGGAGAGATTTCAATTTAATATACGACTTAAAAGGCGAATTTATTTTCGAGCGTAAAAAAATCTATTAGCTAAACGTACTTTATTCGAACTTTACTTCGAACAGAAGATTATTCCTCGAGTGGGAATCGAACCCATAACCCATTCAGACTCAGACGCTGTCCCACTGCACTACGACCACCTCGACTCACCTTATATTTGTATATAAATTTTAAATTTAATATTTTAAAACAAATAATAGTCAACAAAGAATGTCTAGTGAACAGGCACTTCTTCCTCCACTTTCCACTTTTAGTAAAGAACCAATAAAAAAAAGAAATTTAGAGAAAACAATAAAAATGTTTAAATAAATTCCGTTTAACGTAACAATAACTTAATAGCCTATATAATAAATACCTGTATAGCAACCAGGCTGGGCCCGATAGTGTTATTTGCAACTTTCTTGGTTTTAGCCCACGCCGCATTCTGCTGCATTTCCTTGTCAGAATGAAATGGAAAATTTATTATTATTATAAACTATTCACAGTAAACATCAGTCTATAATATTATAATATATTTATTTTTAGCTTCACGCTGTATCCCGCACACATTCGGGTAGGCAGAAGAATCTAGTATTGGGATACCCCGTTCCCCACGCACCGCCGAATTCGAAGGCATTGCGTCTTAAGTTCCGAAACTTAACGCCGCGCTTTACCTCGACACCAGAGCAAAGAAAATAGAAATATTAAATATTTCCACTCCTCTAGTGGGAATCGAACCCACAACCAGCCGTTTACAGTCACATGCTTGTGCCACTAGACCACAACTGGCCATAAAACTATGATAATATATTAATAACTATAATAATTATATAACTATAAACTTTTATGTATAAACGATACATATTGTTTTTTATTTTAAAGCTTTATTCCGTATATCAGGGCAAAGGCAAAAGGAACTCATGTATGTTATGTCCAGACACTCCGTTCTCCATTCCGTTCCATTCCGTTAGTTGGTGGAACTCAACTCCATAGTTTGTCTTACCAGAACAGGGAAATGAGTGGAGATCTAATTCACAACCATACATTTTTAGCAGACTAAAATCAGATTTATTAACATATCTATGATATAATAAATACAGACTTGGCAACTTTTGTTTTCGCGATTATTACATAATTTGAAATAAAATTATTTTTAAACGCATTCATCCCGTATATTTTTGGTATTCAAAAACACATTTTTAGAAAACCCGACGTTTCAAGCACTTTACAGTAATCCGTAGTTACTGACAGATTGGTATAGTTGTAGCCTGTTTAAAATAGTTTTATTTCAAAAATTATATTTTAATACCCAGAATGTCTAAATATATCTAAGTTATTTATTTTAATTTGCAAAATTTCGTCCCAAAATCAATTCGCAACCAGCTTCACCAACCTGCAACACCTGCTCAGTGGCGAGAGCTTCCGCCTGTTTCTGGGCAATAATCTGCATCATATGTTGCTGTTCCTTCATCTGTTCCACTTTCTTCTCCTTCTCCAGCCTCTGGATCTCGGCGAGGGTCAGACCCTCTCGATTCACGCCGGGCAGCTGTGAGGCCGACCAGGGTGCCCTTTTGGCCAGCGACTCCGCGATTTGCCTATGCTGATAGTCCTTTGGGTAGAATGTGAGATGTCAATGTGTGTTAGAAAATACATGGAAAGAGTTGATTTTTGCTGTGAGTTGTTATTTTTGGGGTTATTTGTTCGTATGATTTCTATATCGCTTAGGTTTTGATAAAACCAAAGTAATACTGAAGTTTACCTTAGTTCTGTGTTCATTAATATTAAAAAATATGTCATATCTATGAGCAGCTAGTTTTATAATACTAGCCGTCTATTTTCCCTATATGTCATTATTTTCAGTGAAAATTGATGAAATCATTGCTGTATCACCTTCTTCTTTACTAGATTTAGATGTAACGACTTAGTCGAAATAACAGTGAAGTTCACAAAGGCTGACCTTAATTTAATTTTCATTAATATTAAAAAAAATGACAAATCTATACGAACTACTTTTATTATACTGTGAGTCTATTTTTGCTACATGCTATTATATTTTGAGTAAAAAACTGAAATATTATCTATACCTACTTTACTAAATTTCGATATAACGACCACGACCCAAGTACTGCTGAAGTTGACGAGAGCTTACCTTAGTTACATTTCCATTACCTCATTACCATATTCCAAATCACAAAACTGTTATCCTGTTTCTACAAATCTATCAAATGAACCTAAAACTTGCTAACATCACGATAAATACAACACAAGACCTATTAATCTAAACAAGTAAATAAAATCTAGATTATTCTATTATTCTAACAATAAATCTAGAATTTTCTAAATCAAATAGCCAAGTTGTTTCTAGAAAACTTGACAAGTTAATCTTAAGACACTATAATGAAGATAATCTATGATTATTTTTTTGATTATAAAGCATGGTTAGACCCATCACCTATTTACTATAATATATGACGAAAGCTATTATATTTACATTTTTTTTATAGCTTCACGCTGTATCCCGCACACATTCGGGTAGGCAGAGGGAACCTAGTGTTAAGACACTCCGTTCCCCACGCACCGCCGAATTCGAAGGCATTGAGTGTTAAGTGGCGGAACTTAACGCCGCGCTTTGCCTCGATACCAGAGCGAAAAAAATGGAAATATTAAATATTTCCACTCCTCGAGTGAGAATCGAACTCACAACCAGTCGTTTACAGTCACACATTTGTGCCACTGGGCCACGACTGGCCAAGATAATCTATGATTATTTTTTTGGTTATAAAGCATGGTTAGACCCATCACCGATTACTATAATATATGACGAAAGCCATTATATTTACATTATATCATACAAAAATGGAGCAAGCGTCTATGTGCTAGTTTAAAATATATAATTAGAACAATAAATAAATCTGCGTGGTAGCTACTAGGTAGTATTCTAATGTGTCTCTGCATATATTCCCTAAAAAAAAAAAAAAAATCTAAACCCTTCCTAACTATATCTAAAGAAACTAAAACTAAAAACTGGGTTAAACTAAAGACAAATAAAAGGTTAATAATAATCATTATAAAATATTCAACATAATATAAATGACAAGACGTTTTTATTTCAAGCATTTTAATGATTCCCGGGCCCAGCGCTCCAGCTGATGAAATTATTTTTTTTAAATACCTGTTGTTTTTTGATCGTGTCCGCTATCTTCTTCTTTTTCTCTTCTTCAACGGCTATTCGTTCATCTTCTTTTCTATAAAAACATAACTTTTAGAGTCTTAAATCTATAGAAATTTTGGAAAAAAATGACAAAACCTGATATAATTTTTTAAAATATGTTAAATTATGTTAAAAAAAATGACAGAATCTGGTATATTTTTTTTTGAAATATATATTAAAATACATACTTCTTGCGTTCAGATTCCTCAGCCGCTTTCGCCTCTTCAGCTTTCTTTTTGTTTTCCTTATTGTTACTCTTTTCTGGGCCCTTAACGATTGTAAAGCCCTCTTTAATCCATTCCTGTGTAAATCAACAATTTGGAAAAATTAGAGCAACATGTTTCAAGCTTCAAATGTACTAAGTTAAACGATATTTAAAATAAAAAAAAAATACAAAGAAAAAAATATATATTATTTCATCGCAAACATTCATGCAACATAAATACTACATATAACATTTAATCCTTGAAAAAACAACAAATTTCATGAAATTTCCAGAAATACCATTTCATAGGTTACCTGGAAAAAATATATTGGAAAACAAATTATCTACCTTTTTCTCTTTTTCTAACTCTTTCTTGGTCTGTTTTTCCTCTTTCTTATTTTTAACTGGCGAAGTATCCACCGATGCTTTCTAAAAGACAAACATTAACTGATTAACGTATGTTTACGTATGGTTTTTAATAAAAAAGTGTTTATAATATAATATAGTATATATTAATGATAGATAGTATAGATAAATATATAAGTATATCATACAACATCGAGTGTATTATAAATACAGTTACTTACTTTCGCACTATGACTTAGCTCAGGCTACTGTTTAAACATTGATCATTTGAAATTTTTTATATTTCATGAAAATAATGAATATATTCATTGTTTTCATGATATTTTATGTAAAAAAGGTTTAAAATGAAATCATTTGTATGCAGTTATGTAACTGTTTGTTAGGTTTATATGAAACTTTAGTCAATAACGTACATTTGCGGCAACTTCTGCTGAATTTGCAATTGTTCTATATCATGATGAAGTCGATTTCAGCTTACATTGGAACATACATAGAAATAGTTATGAAAGCTTGTTAAAAATTGCCCAACGGAGTTAACAAAAAGCCTCGTTCGAGTAAAATTTTTGGAAATTTCAAACTTTGTATTAATTAGCGACGGACTCGTGTATATTTGACTAGCATTATTAGAACAACTCCCTTAAGAATTGCATTAAGGATTCCAGCTTATTCACGTAATATGACGATCGATTCGCACAGTCGATTTAAATTTAAAGTTGCGAATAAATAAAAAGTTGAAATATCTCAATTAATCCTTACATAGAACAAACAAATCATATAATTTTATTGCAACTTCAAGCTTTTTCCGCAAACAGTGCAATCAGATAGAACCTAGGTATCACAAATTCATTCTTCACTTTCCGCCTTAAATTAAGACGTTCCCGTTGAACCTCGCTTTGTTCTAGTTACCGGGAAGAAAAAATAATGACTATAAAAATATAATCAATCCCGAGCGAGAATCGAATCCAAACCACCGAGTTAACAGTCAAACACTGACTGCGTCATGATAGCCTCAAAACATACAGAAAAAATCATCATAAAAATAATTTCTACGATAAAGTAATATCCCAGAACGATTGCAGTGACCAAATTATTGCCCTTTGCCGAATCATCCGTCCATACTGTTTTAATAGAGAGACGGACAAACAAATATACTCAATGTAAACATACATGTATATATGTAAGTACACACAAACAGATATTTCATAATCTGTCAAATATTGGGGTAAAGTAAATGTGAAACCCTTTGGGTATTGCAACATAACAGTTCATATACATGCATTCAGTTAATATTAACAATGTGTGTGTGAATTGGAATTCACAA
This sequence comes from Dryas iulia moderata, assembly GCA_019049465.1. Taxonomy (NCBI): domain Eukaryota; kingdom Metazoa; phylum Arthropoda; class Insecta; order Lepidoptera; family Nymphalidae; genus Dryas; species Dryas iulia. The sequence goes on along the minus strand of CM032415.1, from coordinate 851,358 downwards.
AAATTGCACCCGTACTAATATTATATAGAAAATGTCTGTCTGTCTGTTTGTCTGTTACGCTTTTTAGGTCTAATCTACCGGCCCGGTTTAGATAAAACTCGGAAATAAAATAGTTAAAAACGCGGTCAAACATAGGCTAGTTTTTTTGTCAAAAATCAACTCCTAAAGGCCTGAAATAGGTCATGAAAGTTTATATGAGAAACCTAAACCGCTGGACCGATTTTAATGTATACTGTCAAAAAGATAGCCGATAAGTTAAGGACAAATATATGCTATCTATTTATTCAAAAACCAATATGTAAAGGAAAAGAGAATGAGAAATATAAACCGCTTAACTTAAGCGAGAACGCGGGCCATTTAAAATACAAGGTTAGTTATAGTTGTGTAATAAACGCGGGCAAAGCCACAAGTGGGTTAATTAATTAATTTACGAAATAATTTATTTTTAAAATGAAATTTTACTGCACTTTAGGAAAAACACACGTTAAGTTACATGTTCTGATGTGCTTTCGTCAGACACTACTATTTTCTTACAGTTTTCGGAAATACTTTTTCCAAAGCTCCAAAGCACACGAATTCATATGTTATTGAAAGAAAAATATATCAAAACAAACATTAATTACGTAAACGTTCTCCCAGGGAACTGCTGATATAGAATTTCCTCTCATGTGAGCAGGTGTTGAGTGTTGACATCATTGGCGTGAGAAATGCAAAATTGCAATTTGTGAATTATATTTTCATTGTATTTTTTGGATCATTAATTATTAGAACTTACATCGAGTAGGTCTTAGTTTAGTTTAGATAATAAGTTAAATGTAATTATTTTTAATTAATTAAATTAGTTTTAAATAGTTTTTGGTTTTTTTTTCGACCTTCTGGCTGTAGCTAACGTAACTGGCGCAGTCGGTAGGATACTAGAATAGAATAGAACCTGTTAGGTCATCGCTAGTATCCTGAACCTACGGACCAGCTGCAGAACCGGGAGGAGAATCCAAACTTCGATTCACGAGGAGAAACCAGAAATGAAATTTATGTGAGTACATTTGAACTATTCTCGTGTTGCTCTGTCCTAGTTATAATTCCTTTCCAAAATTTTTCATCCTAGAGTTTATAGACGGGAATCTGCATCGCAGCAGGCCCGAAATCGTAGTTTAGATAGTAATAGAGATTTAAATTTTAGTTTACGAAATAATTTTGAATTTTTAATTAACGAAAAAATTAAAATGGCTCAAGATCTTGATAACGTTTATAAAGTTCTTAGAATAGTTCCGGAATTTGACGGAAATCCTAATGTATTAACTAGATTTATTAATATTTGTGACCAAATTGTAACGCAATATTTAAATAGTAAGCCGGGTAGTGAATTGTCTAACTTATGCTTATTAAACGGGATACTAGATAAAATTACGGGAACTGCCGCTTCTACAATAAATTCTAATGGTATACCAGATAGTTGGCTGGGTATAAGAACTTCTTTAATTAACATTTTTTCTGACCAACGCGACGAAACAGCCTTATTCAATGACCTCTCTTTAGCCGTACAGGGAAGTAAATATCCCCAAGAATTTTATAGCCACTGTCATACGCTATTCCGTACGATAATGACCTACATTACCTTACATAAACCTATACCAACTACAATAAAAGCTAAAAAAAAAAAAAAGAAAAGAAAGTATTAGAAAATAATTAGGACAAAATTGTATCCGAGTTTAATAATCATGTTAGCTTAAGTAAGGAATGGATGTTGAAACATAATAGTATACTTACTCAATTAGTTGAAAATCAAATTAAAATTAATAACACTTTAGAACTCATTTTAAACTCAAATATCTACAAGGAAAATAGTTTAATTAAATATGCAAAATTTGCTCAAGTTTTGGTAATAATAGGAGAAAATATAGAAGATTTAATGGCCGAGTTAATTAGGATAGAAAATATGTTAGCTTTTGTTCGTATTCCTACTACACACCATTCTATGATAGAGATAAGTGTTTTAAAATTAATGATAGATAAATTAAGAAGTATATATGATAAAGATCAAATTATAGACTTAGAATTAAGAGAATATAACGATATTATAAAACCAGGATGTTATTATACAGATAAGCAAATAGTAATAATTTTTAAATTTCCAATAGTTTCCGTAGATATCTACGATCTCTATAAACTTTCCATCGTACCTAACAAAGTCCAAAATATCCTTATACCTCCATATCCTTTCATAGCAATTAACGAGAACTCGTTCTTGTACATGGAGACTGAATGTCCGAAGATCACAAACTGGTATCTTTGTGAAAAGGAAGTTAATCAACGTATTCGTGCAGATCCTGACTGCGTGCAGCAACTTATTGTCAATCAAGTTTTCAATGATTTTTGTCAATATACATCAGTAATTTTAACAAAGGAAGCAATGGAAAAGCTTGATGATCAACATTATGTGCTATCCTTTCCGCATCTCAGCAAAGTACAGTTAGTCTGCGACATAAAGGAATTCACATCACTCCAGGGCAGCTATTTAATCACTATTCCTGTAAAATGTTCTATAAAAACTACAGAATTCACCATCATAAATGACAGTGATGACGTAAAGGGTCAGCCACTTAAATTGATGCAAATACCGTTCAGTGCAGCTTATCAAGATAATTTTCCTACTCATTTCAATGTAAAATCAATAGATTTACAAGAACTTCATAGCATTCAAGAGAAAGTAATTCAAGAAAAACCAATACGACTAGATAAGCTACATTCAGATACATTTTATCATACTACGATACCCTTATATGTATTCATGTTAAGTGCAGGTGCACTTATTATAGGCATCGCAACCTATCGTTATAAGTTTAGACTAAATCTAAAACATAATGAAGATACAAATTCAAATGATAATATAAGGGAACAGTTGGATGAAACAGGGACATCAGGAGAGCGCAGCAAGATGCCAGCCACATTTTATCTCAATGTTCTAAAATAGTTGCTGATCTGAGGGTGGAGGAATTACGTAAACGTTCTCCCAGGGAACTGCTGATATAGAATTTCCTCTCATGTGAGCAGGTGTTGAGTGTTGACATCATCGGCGTGAGAAATGCAAAATTGCAATTTGTGAATTATATTTTCATTGTATTTTCTGGATCATTAATTATTAGAACTTACATCGAGTAGGTCTTAGTTTAGTTTAGATAATAAGTTAAATGTAATTATTTTTAATTAATTAAATTAGCTTTAAATAGTTTTTGGTTTTTTTCCGACCTTCTGGCTGTAGCTAACGTAACTCATTTCACAGGCTTTCTCAGTAAGCCGGACTTTTACACTTATAAAAGAAAGTGACAAAGTGACTATAACAAACACTTAACACTTCACTTACCTCAGGCTTTTGCTCCTCTTCCTTCTTCACTTCCACAACCTCCTCTTTCTTCTCTTCCTTCTTCTTCTTTGTTTTATTTCCGTTATCTTTGTTTTTGGGTTTCTCTGTCTCTTTGTTTGCTTTTGGTTTCGGTTCGGACGGAATTTTCGGTGTCGGTGGTTTAGTTTCGGCCATATTTTGTTCTTTCACAGGCTTTTCAGGTTTTACCTGTATAACAAATATAGAAAATACAACGATTATTTTTAAAAATATATATACTCAAATTAAAGTGACAATTTATCTGGCTTTATTTCGATAGACTAATCGAAAATACTATTCATTTTTTTATAGATTTATTCACACACTATGAACACTATATGATTTTTTGTTTTAGCTTCACACTGTATCCCGCACGCAGCAGGGTAGGCATGGAACCTAGTGTTAAGACACTCCGTTTCCCACTTTCCGCCGATTTCGGAGGCATTGCGTGTTAAGTGGCGGAACTTAACGCCGCGCTTTGCCTCGACACCAGAGCGAATAAAATGGAAATATTAAATATTTCCACTCCTCAAGTGGGAATCGAACCCACAACCAGTCGCTACAGTCACACTTTGTGCCACTGGGCTACGACTGGTACCTGATATGAAAAATATCTTTACAAAATGTAAAAATTTGGGCATTACGAGATTCGAACTCACTTCTCTCGTTTTCTTCGTTCTATATCAGATTGCGCCCAATTTATTCTACTCTAATTATAACTTATCGAAGCGAACAACAAAAACTTATCCCCAAAATAAAACAAAAAGTTTCCAATCCCGCCGAGCTCAGCTTAAATATTACCTGCATGAGCTAATGCGATTGTAAAAATGATGACTTCCAGATTAGTTAAAAATATAATAATTCCTGGTTATTATATTTTTTTTTAGCTTCACGCTTTATCCCGCACACAGCAGGGTAGGCAGAGGGAACCTAGTGTTAAGACACTCCGTTCCCCACGCACCGCCGAATTTGGAGGCTTTGCGTGTTAAGTGGCGGAACTTAACGCCGTGCTTTACCTCGGCACCAGAGCGAAGAAAATGGAAATATTAAATATTTCCACTCCTCAAGTGGGAATCGAACCCACAACCAGTCGTTTACAGTCACACGCTTGTGCCACTGAGCCACGACTGGCCACTAAAAATATAATGATTCCTGGTTATTTTTTTATAATAAAAAAAATTTTTTTTTACTAATCAAGCCTTGAATTACAACTTACCTCCACCTCAGCCTCTTTCTGCACCTCTACAGGAGGCGGTCCTGCGTCCGGCATTAATTTCTGAAGCTTTTCCAAGTCCGGAGTAGCGTTTGCCGTTTGGAAGCTATCCGCAGTGGTGGTGGGGGTGAAGGTGGTCGTCGTCGTGGTATCGCTCAGGAATGTGGACGTCGGTATGTTCTGAGACGCTCTGAGTTGTGCCAGTATTTGGTCTTCCGTTTTCATTTCTTTTGCAATTTCTTCTGGGAGTAACGAGTTGGAAGTTATTGCTGATGACGGCTGTAAAGATTATTGGAAATGTAAAATTTTGTTTAAAATATGTATATGTGGAATTTCGTAAGTGTAATTCTGTGCCAACAGATGTAATGATTGAAATTAATGTCTATTATTAGTATTGTGATAACCACCATCATCATTTCAGTAAATTGACTTAACACCATGTCCTGGATGTAGATTTTTTCGATCTATTCAATGGTATAGGGCACTATGTCCTAGTCCCATAAATAACGAAGATAAGGCAGTGAAAAATAAAACCTTGTCCATTTTCGTCAGAGGTAAAAGACACCAAGTAGACTTGGTTTTATTTACCTCAAGAATAAGTCTAGGATCAATGTTTTCAATTACTTAGTAATATCAATAGCAATGTGAGAAACGTTCATTAAGCTGGTTCTTTCTACAAGTGACGAAGAAACAAGCTCTAATAGTTTCTGAAATATGGAAAATCGGCTCTCCTGAACAATTACTAAAATGTGACATGGTGTCTTTTACCTCCGGGGTGCAAATATACAGCAATTCCTTATTCCAGAGTACATAACCGTTTACATAATTGTTTTCAAACAATAACACGTGGACATAGTACTTCATTGTTCAGGTTCCTGATGCAGATTATATACAATCCAGTATTATTTCAAAGTAATTCTGATTGATTATTATTATTAATATTATACACATATGTATGTGTATTCAATATAATAATCATTTCGGAAACGCCTTGCATTGACGATATTGTGTTTCTATATTGTGATTGAAATGCCACTAATGTATTGGATGAAATTTACTAATATAAAAATATTATATTACCCCTAAATAACAAAGCTTTATTTAAAATTTTAAATATATTTCAATAAATCTATTATTTAATCAGACATATTGCGGCGTTGAATTTCGCCGCTTATCGCGTAATAGTATCAAAAATAAGACTAGGGAAAGTCTAAAAAGGAAAAGATTAGTTTACAGAAGGTTCTCTTTGAAGCCTAGTGTCAAGATTCTCTATTCTCCATTACTAGCACAAATTCAAGACCCTGCATGTTATATGATAATCATTTAAATATTAACATTCCCCCGAGTGAAGATTGAACCTATAATCAGATAATCAGTGTGCAGTTATATATTATCCAAGTGAGGCACAGTGGGTTTTCTTTCTAATTAAAAAAAATCTTAACAAGGAACCTGCAAATACTAATTATACTATACCTACAGATACTATTTCAAACATAATTTACATAGTTAACTTTTATACAACAATTTCTAAGAACAAGTAAATTATAAGATGAGATTAATTTTCCACGACTACAAGTTAATCTGTTAGATAATCATATTCTACAGTACAAAGCTAAAACCTTCATAAAGGAAAACAGCTTCACTTTTTTTGACGTACAACAATAGTCAGAGACCAGACTCTCTGTTCTCCCCTTGCCGCCCGAAATCTAGAAACTGGGTGTTGAGTGACGAAATTCAAAAACTCTCTTAGTCTTAGGTACCAGAGAGGAGGAAATGAACATATTTGAAATATATATATATATATATATATATATATATATATATATATATATATATATATATATATATATATATATATATATATATATATATATATATATATATATATATATATATATATATATATATATATATATATATATATATTATCCCTTAATGAAAATCGAACCCACAACCTATCGTATTTATAATCTAACACTGTTTCATTGAACTACGGTACCCGAACTCAAGGCCAGCCTTTGTTTTAAATTCATAGCGAAGAAAAGAAAGAAGAAATATAATCATTCCCAAGAACGAGAATCGAATCCTGTACCACGACGCCACGATTATCTCAAATAAAATTAAATTAACTTAGACTGTATTTTAACTGTTCAAAATCATTGAATCAATACTATTAAGTATTTTCAAACAATAATTAGGTATCTTATTTAAACTTATTCAATAAATGCAACACAAACTTCTTATTTCCTTCCGTACTGTAGGCAAAAGTAAGGAGCTTTAAGTGGCCCACTAAGAAAGTAAAAGCTCTATTCAAAGTTTGAAGCATATTTCAATATATATTGCTTATATTTAAAATTAGTCAGATTATTACAAGGCTTATTTTATTATTTAATTTAATGAAAAAACTTCAGCCACTTAACACGCAATGCCTCCAAATTCGGCGGTGCGTGGGGAACGGAGTGTCTTAACACTAGGTTCCCTCTGCCTACCCTGCTGTGTGAGGGATACAGCGTGAAGCTAAAAAAAAAAATTAAAAAAAATATATATTTAATGAATTTTATAAATGGCCGTCGTGGCGCAGAGTGACGTTTGACTGTAAACGCGATGTAGGTTCGATTTTCTATCACGGTAATGATTATACTCATATAATCAATTTAAGACAACGCGCGGCGTTTAATTCCGCCACTTAACACGTAATGACTCGATTTCACACACAAACGTTGGTATATGGGAAAAGCATTAGTTCCGCCACACACCAATAGTCACAATTTTAAGCGGAAAGTAAAGACCGAAGTCTCGTTATTCTCTTCTAAGAAATAAAAGAAATATTTGAATTGTAACTGAAATAATTATACAATTTGCATAAATATCAAAAATATATTATACACATATAAGACAAATGTATAATATATTATACATATTGGAAGGGCGGGAATTTCTAATATAGGCATAATTTTATTTTTGTTAATTTTATTTTTGCAAATAAAGTATTTTTATTTAATTTCTTTACACTAAGTTCCTGTTACACAGGGAAAAGTGTGAAGCGACAATTACTAAAATGCCAACTCTATTTGAACATTAAAAAGTTTTTTATAAAAAAAAATCGGATAACATTTTTTTTTAGGTTTTAAAATATCCCGATCGCTTTCGCTATAAATAAACTAACCAAACAAAGTTAGCGGGCGCGAGATAATAATTTTATATGGCAATGTCAACAGTTTGCTCCGAAAATAAGACGGAAAATAGATTTTTATTTTTTTGTTATATTTAAATATTTTTTAAGCAGGTAGATAAGCAGAAATCGCAAGTTCGATTCCCATTTGAGACAATTACAGATTTAATGTTTTTTTTCAGCTTCACGCTGTATCCCGCACATAGCAGGGTAGGCAGAGGGAACCTAGTGTCAAGACACTCCGTTCCCCACTTTCCGCCGAATTCGGAGGCTTGCGTGTTAAGTGGCGGAACTTAACGCCGCGCTTTACCTCGACACCAGAGCGAAGAAAATGGAAATATAATTTCCACTCCTCGAGTGGGAATCAAACCCACAACCAGTCGTTTACAGTCACATGCTTATGCCACTGGGCCACGACTGGCCACAAATTGATTTAATGATAAGTTTACAATTTGAAAACGTTTAAGTATGTGCATTCCTTACAGTCTAAAAATAACCATATAATGATTGTTCAAAGATATTTTTATTTATAAATGATAATATTAACAATATGTTAAAAGTACAAGAAACTTTTTTTAAAACCACCTTTTTACGAATTATTCTTGGCAATTTCTTCTAATTGATATTCATATTATATTCTAGTGTATATTAAAAATAATAAGTCCACCATTTTGAATGTTTCGCCATATTGGATTTAAAATGTGTCAAAATGTTATGACTAAATAAGATTTAAAGGCGACTTGTGCTCATATATCGAGAGCACTTTGCAGGAGTCACTATAAAATATAAGCCCCTAGAGATAATATCAACATGCATTTATTTCTAAATCGGTTTAAAATAAACTTAGCTGGGTTTAAAATTTTATTTATTAATTCCTAATGTAAAAAGTAAACCGATTTCAATACAGTTTTTTTCATTCGAAAGAAAGGTAAAAGTTATTTGAGTAGCTTGAAAAGTATGAGATCTATTTTAATATATATTACAATAAGGCATTTTAAGCATATAATTGAATATTTATTTTTTATATAAGAGTTTTTTCTTAAATGTGTGGTGGCGTAGTGGAACAGCAGCTGACTGTAATGGAAAGGGTTGTGGGTTTGATTTCCACCCGGATAAAAATTTCGGGTGTAAAGTGGATAACGGATTGATGAAACTAAGTTCTCTTTGACTATTTTGTGTTTTGCGAAAAAAGCGCGAAGCTGCTTTTTTAGTCCACACATTAATAAAGATATCTCTTCCAAATTTCAAGTATGTAGTAAAAAAAGGAAATTTCATACTAACTTGCGACAGTCCTTAAATCACCTTAATCCGGTCCTATCGCAAAATCAATTCTTAGCGGAAGGCGTACAACAATGAACTAACTCTTCACTTTTAAGACTTAACATTTTAAAATGTTATTCACACATTTAGGAAGTTAGAATCTTGGACTACGAGAAACCTTTCCCTTTTAACCATAGAAATTCCCCCAAACGGGATTCGAACTAGCAATTGTCGTTTGTATAATAAGATACAATCCACAGGTCGCATCGATGACGTTACAGCTTTTAAATATCCCTTCAATTTTCGTTTCAATTTCAAGCCGATTGAATGTTATTTAGTTACAAATGAGTGTTTCAATTTATAATAACGCGATGAAATAATTCAAATTAAGAGGAATCAATTTTTATTTTATTTTCATACAATTCAATATGTTTCTTAAATATTGAGGCCATTGTGGCTCAGTGCGGAAAGTCTTACTGTAAACGCTATTGGATGAGTGATTAATTCCCACTCGGGAGAAACGTTTATTTAAGTTATTTTAATATCTCCCCTTGAATGCTACGCTTCACGCTATATCCCGCACACATCAGGGTAGGCAGAGGGAACCTAGTGTTAAGACACTCCGTTCCCCACTAAGCATTTAATATAATGAGCTCGGGCCAAAAGTGAGAGACGAAGTGTTTTGTCTTCAGTATTTGAACCAGTGTCCCTCGTGTGTCGTAGTGGCGCAGTGTAATGATATTTTAATTTACTTCCTATTTTGTAATTCCCTCAGTAATTAGTATTACAGACTAAACTTCAGTGTTTGGGAACATACAAAAATACGAAAATACGCATCTCATTACCAAAAAAAGAACAGAAAGTTTTAACATTCTCTCTGTCTCTCTCTCTACCCATCGATATTCGAGATTTTTTTAGCTTCACGCTGTATCCCGCACACAGTAGGGTGAAGGCAGAGGGAACCTAATGTTCAGACACCTCGTTCCTCATTTTCCGCCTAATACTGGAAGCATTACGTGTTAAGTGGCAGAAGACAACGCCGCCTTTGCCTCGACACCAGAGCGAAGAAAATGGAAATAAAAAATATTTGCATTTATGGAGTGGGAATCGATTCCCCACTTCGTACGCCATGCACCACGACAGGCCTCATATAATCAACATTTCTATACAAAAGGAATTAAAGTCAATTATTATCATTCATATACTAAGTCGACAACGTCGCCCACTTTCACTCTGTATCGCAGTATAAAAGCTGCAATCATTTCTACAGTAACAACACAAGTACACTTAAAACAATCGAAGATGTTGCATTTCCAATGACCTCCAAACACTTGTATAAAAACTTTCTCATAATAAGCTTAGCATTAAGCTCGTATAAAATGATACAATAATTTACAATATAAAAACAATATTAATTTATTTGTTATGTTTCATCTTCATTTCTTTTGAAAATATAAAAGAAACGCTTTTCGTATTTTCCCATATAGCAGGGACCGAGAAAACCCCTAGTGTAAAAAGACTGCATCCTCCACTTTAGAATATATATTCAAAAATAGTTGAATTTATTATAATAACTGTCAATATAATAAGGGGCCAGAGGTGGTGCAGAGGCACGAAGTGTGACTATAAAAAGACTGGTTGTGGATTCGATTCCCACTCGAGGAATGGAAATATCTAATACTTCCATTTTCTTCGCTCTGGTATAGAGGCAAAGCGCGACGTTAAGTTCCGCCACACTTAACACGCAATGCCTCTAAATTCGGCGGTAAGTGGGAAACGCAGTGTGTTAACACTAGGTTCCCTCTGCAACTGTAGATATATACAAGTCATGGGTTCGATTTCCATTCGGAAAATGTATTCATATTCATATTTTTTTACTCTCATACCTAAGACAAAGCGCGGGGTTGAGTTCCGCCACTCAATACGTAATGACTCGATTTCACACACAAACGTTGGTATATGGGAAAAAGCATTAAGCTGCAAAATAAGTTAAAGTTATTTCATTTTATATTTTACTAGCTGCTGACCACAATTCAGTTTGTGTAATCACATTCTCTCTCGATAACGTGGGAATTTCGGTAACCGAGTCCACAAGTTAACAAGTTGGGTTATACGATACTGTCACTTAGTAACGGTATACATATCAACGATGAAAGCGTCTGTTGTAACGCTAAAACGTTGGGACAAAGCTACTTAAGGCAAAGTCCAAGATAAGTCTATATACCATTATAAATAAATAAATAAAACTTATTTTTTCAAAAATCAACCTCTAAAGGGGTAAAATAGGGAATGAAAGTTTATATGAAAAATCTAAACCGTTTGACCGGTTGTAAAGAATTTTGGAATATATTTAGTCGATAATCCAAGGGTAAACATAAGCTACTTTATTTTTCAAAAATCCACCCCATAGGATTACAATATAACGAAACAGTTATTTATGTACTTCACACGGAGAAGCCGCGAGCAGGCCGCTAGTTAAATGTATAAAATTAAAATCAATATATTAATTATTTATTTACATAACTAACCAGTTATTTCAAACCCTTTCTAATCGTCAATTAACAAAAATGTCAACATTGTCAGTCCTATAGTCTACAACCGGCTAGGAAGGAAGTTCTGCTGAGAAAAGCCGACGAGAAACTCAACAGTTGCTTTCAAATATAAATTTACAATAAGTTCACAACTATGATGCGTGTATATGAGCCTCCTAAGCGAGCATCAACAGTATTTAGTTCCACGTTAACGTGAGTATAGTATTCTTAGACAGAATAACGAACAGTCTTAAATAATATGTTTTTATATATTGTTCAAGCAGTAAATCTGAAATTATTTGTAGAATTTTATTAATACATAGCTTGTGACTTCTTTTTTAGCTTCACGCTGTATCCCGCACACAGCAGGGTAGGCAGAGGGAACCTAGTGTTAAGACACTCCGTTCCCCACTTTCGGCCGAATTCGGAGGATTGCGTATTAAGTGGCGGAACTTAACGCCGCGCTTTACCTCGACACCAGAGCAAAGAAAATGGAAGTATAATTTCCACTCCTCGAGTGGGAAGCGAACCCACAACCAGTGTGCCACTGGGCCACGACTGGCCACAGCTTGTGACATAAACTAAATATAATTTGTATTCCGCCACAAAGTACACTAAAACACATCAAAATTAAGAAATAGAGTGACAACACTATAATTAAGAGAAGTTCCTCCACTATTTATACCAAGTAGAAATATACACGAGAAACGACGATTCAGTTGAGAAAACCTAAAAAAAATCTAAAGGTAATCTCACCAGGAAATGAAAACCCAGACATTTTTATAATAATTTTATAGTACAGTGACACCGATTTGGAAAGTCGTCGTAACTAAGTTACGGTGGGGTCATCCACCGGGGCGGCGGAGACTAAACAAGTTATTGACAACATGATTAAAAATGGCTTAGTGAACATGATTAAAAACATGGATGAATAAGATTAAAGAGAGAATCAATTTTCCTAAGTGTGGAAAACTTTTAAAGTGTTACTTTAAAAATATTTAAAAGTATTTAATAAATAGCATTCTCTCTCGCCAAAAGATTGTTCGTAGAATAATCTTTGGGTAGCAGAAATTTGTAAAAATCTCTCTACAGAGATGCTAGTAACAAAAATAAGCTGTAATAAAGCGTATAAGAATTTCGACGCATGGCTCAGTGGTGAGAGCGCCTGAACGGTATTCAGGAGGCGCGAGTTCGAATTCCGCTCACTTTAAAAATGTTTAAAAATAGATTTAAGAGGTTTTATATAAAATTCCCCGTTCTACATATCGTATGGTAAATCCAAGCAAGTATAAAAAAATATATATTAGTAATAATGTTCGTTTTCGTGGACTTAATAACCTAATTACCAAAATACTCGTCACGATAAACAACTTTTGTTAAGGCGCGATTTTCTTATAGTATAGCTTGTCAATTATGGTTGATTCTTTATCAAGTGTTCCAACCTTTTAAATCAATTACAGCCTAATTCCTGCTTAAGCTTATAAGCTATACAACAAAAAAGTTTCACTCAAATCGGTGCCGTAGATGTGTACATATGCGTACAAGCATTCTGTTATTACTATTATCTAAATTAATAGATTTAATAGCTAAAAACTCCAAAAAGAATCACCTTCCAAAATATCAAATATATAGTCAGAAAAACTATACAAAAGCTTTAGTTAGGTATTTTCAATTTTTGACATTATTGAGCAAAATGCACGTCCATTGTCAACTTTTCATGTCCATATCCATTGTTAATTTAAAAGAAAAATTCATTGTCAAAGAATCTTTTCAAAGCGATTCCACGTGTAGATACGAGAGACTACGCGTAGTAGAAATGTAGAAAACAATTATAACGAAGACTATTTAAAAAATCTTATTTTAGTTTATATGAAGAATGTTTTCTATGAAAAAGTTTTAATTTTATATTGAATAGAGAATAGACTATATCTTTGCTTTTATATTTGTTAGAGAATATTTAGAATTAATATAAGCGTGTATATATTTAAACCATTTTTACCTTTAGTAAGAAATCATTTTTAAACGATATAAATATAGCTTAATTGAGTATAAAATGTTAACTATAGGAGAACTGGCGTATGAAATAAGGCATAAAGAGTATCATATCTCTTTATATTGTCTCCGTTTACCGCAGAAGGGGTGTAAAGAAATTCATGAATTTTATGAAATATTAAAACTATCCACTTTGCAAACATTTAAAATTTAAAATTGAAAGAAGTGGCCAGTCGTGGCCCAGTGGCACAAGCGTGTGATTGTAATCGCCTGGTTGTGGGTTTGATTCCCACTCGAGAAGTGGAAATTATATTTCCATTTTCTTCGCTCTGGTGTCGAGGTAACGCACGCAAGCCTCCGAATTCGGCGGTGCGTGGGGAACGGAGTGTCTTAACACTAGGTTCCCTCTGCCTACCTTGTTCTATGCGGGATACAGAGTGACGCAAAAACAAATAAGAATTGAAAGAACTCAATATTTGTGTATAAGCGCCGAAAACGCAGCAGCATAATAAGTCAAACAAAGTATACTAAGTGAGAAATTAACAAAGTTATATACTTCTTGTCTTACTCGTGTAAGAAAAACAATCACTAAATCTATATATTATTGCAAAATTTGTTTGTAAGACAATGTTAATCATTTATTTACACAGATCTTCTAGGGAATTTTATAGAAATTATATATTACCGAATTAATCAGTGTCTTGGGGCCGGTCGTGGCGCAGTGGCACAAGCGTGTTACTGTAAATAACTGGTTGTGGGTTCGATTCCTACTCGAGGAGTGGAAATATTTAATATTTCCATTTTTTTCGTTTTGGTATGGAGTCAAAGCGCGGCGTTAAGTACCGCCACTTAACACGCAATGCCTCCGAATTCGGCGGAAAGTGGAGAACGGAGTGTCTAAAAAAATATCAGTGTCTTAACACTATGTTCTCTGACTATCCTGATGTGTGGAAAAAAGCTTGAAGCCACTATTGTTGTTGCGATAGGAATCGATTTAGTTTTATCAATCAACGCGATAATGGATCTTTTTAATTGTACACATACCTAATATTCTAAAAGAGCAATTTCATCGTCTTTTTCCGCATAGCAAGGTGGTCAGAGAGGACTCTGGGTCAAAACCACACTTCATTCCACTTTCCGCTCAAAATTGATTCCCCATTGGGTGTTAAAGTGGGTGGTATTTCAACTTTATCACAGGTACCAGAAAATCATTCCCCCAAATAGAAATCGAACCCACAACCAACATTTTACAGGGAGATGTTATCACATTGCGCCATGGTGACCTTAAATAATATTCTAATTGGCTCCTCAGTCTTAAAAATTGGCACAAGTTTACAGTTGGTAAGTACATTGTCTCTATAGCTGGTAGTGTTCAAGTATCCGAAGTAGGCACATCGAATATTATCGAAGCGGAAGCGAATACTTGCCATCGACTTACTAGTTACTTAAAGACTTACGATACTCTGAGAATTTTAGTACAATGTCGATATCACTCTAATATGCTGGTGTGATATTATAAAGTTATATTGTAACTAGCTGTGCTCGCGACTTCGTCCGTGTGAAATTTAATAAAAAAATATAATTCTACAATAATACTAGCCTAAGTAACTCCATATAACATCAACTATCCGCCAGTCAAAGTCGCATCGAAATCAGTCCAGCCGTCCCAGAGATTAGTCGGAACAAACAGACAGACTGACAGAAAAAAAGCAAATGTTATTTTAGTATATGCACCGTTTATACGCATTTAGTAAAAAGCATTTATTTTAATATTACAAATATGCACTCTAATTTTATTTATTTAAAATAATGATATGATTTAAATTAATGATACAACGATATTTTTTACTTTGTTTAATTGTCCTGCGTTTCAAATAGACATGAACAACCTAATCATAATACACTTAATTTTCCACTTTCCGGACGAGTTGGACACATTGCGTAAGTCAACCCTGCTAAGACAAATCTTATAAAAGCGAAGAAATCAAAACAGAAATTCAACATATATATTAAAAAAATCCCTAAAAGAGAGTCAAACCTACAACCATTCACGTTTACAGTTAAACGCTGACCAACTGCGTATAATGAATCTAATATCTTGAATACGTACAAATGTATTCAGGATATGATGGTTACATGAAAGGAAAATGCCAATGCATTTCCACGAGTAAAATTCGTGTTTCCTATTATTCGCCTTTACTCAGACAACTTCTGACTGCACTACATATCTGTCATAACTGTTACTAAAATAATAAATATTAATAAATAAAAATATTAAATAAATCAAAAATTAACAAAGGGTAAACAATAAATAATTAGCACCTTTAGAATTGTAATGACTTACATCAAAAATCAGCGACAAATTCATTGAAGGGATGGCTATTTGTTATGTTATCGATTATAATACTTTAAGATGAGCACTTAATGTCGTCTTCTGGTCTAAGGAAGTTGTTTTTTTCTTTTTTTTTTAGCTTCACGCTACATCCCGCACACAGCAGGATAGGCAGAGGGAACCTAGTATTAAGATACTCCGTTCCCCACGCACCGCCGAATTCGGAGGCATTGCGTGTTAAGTGGCGGAACTTAACGCCGCGCTTTACCTCGACACCAGAGCGAAGAAAATGGTAATATTAAATATTTCCACTCCTCGAGTGGGAATCGAACCCACAACCAGTCGTTTACAGCCACACGCTTGTGCCACTGGGCCACGACTGGCCACTTACCACGGCCACGACAGGAAGTTAGTTTACCTTATATAAACTAATAGAATACATTTTAACATACCCATCGTTCAATATATTAAATTAACTTAGTATTTTTCTTAGATAAGCCACTCCAATTCCAAAGTTACGACAAACAAAAGAATATGAAATAACAAATTCAAAAATAATGTCATAAACTTTATTAGAAAAAATAAGTCAAAAACAAACTTAATAATAAAATTAAAAAAAAAGGAAAAACGAGAATACTTTTAGAGACTAAAAGACTAAACCTAAATGAATGCGTTTATAGTTAACACTTTGGTAACTTTAGATAGATCGCATGCTTTAAACACACGCCTGCGTACACAGTTACATATAGTGACGTAGCTAGTGTATGACCAAGTAATACTCTAACCTTAATTTTGAAGAGAGAGGAGCATAAAAAATCAGAAAAGAAGCTTTTCTTTCACATTTCCTAACATTTTCCCAATCGGGGTCCATGACCTCAGAGCTTTCCTTACCTTAGCTTTTAAAAAATGGCATAAAAACTATAAGAAAAAAGCTTTTTTAATCGGTTTTAGTAATTATTTTCACGTATTCACTTAGCTACGCCACTGGGTACAGTCATCAACACTAATCAATATCAGTCTTTGTTATACAACAGCCAAATGCAAGATTCTTTTAGATGAACACTTAAAAATAATTAGAAATTCGTCAACAAATACTTATATACCTAACAATCAAAATAATAGTAGTATAGAATCACTAGAGAATACAACACTGGTTAGCATTTAACTTAGTGCCGGAGCGTTAACTAAATACGTCGCTCCTACAATTCAAAAGTACCAAAATTCAATAAAATGTTAAAAAAAACTTTTTTTTTTCTAAAATACAAATGTAATTGTTTATACTTTTATATTTAAAAAGGAGAATGTGTTATTTATTTATTTTAAAATACATAATCTGTTGAATTCCTCTTTTTAAAATACATAAATAGCGCAACAGTATCTTTTAAATATTCGTTTTGGACAGCAAATATGACCTAAATGCTGATATTTTAATATTAAATGACTATTTAAGTCATTAATCCACTAATATTAGTAACATTTTTGTTATTTAACAATTTTTACAATAAAATTATTTATAATAATAATAATTAAAAATAAATTATTTACTTCTATTAGCCCTAAAAAGTTATAATTTCGACTTGTGGCACTATTGCTTTGAAGGAGCGATATTAACACTTTACAAAGCGCGCGATAGTAAAATGCAACTCGAAATATCAGTTTAAGCACAAAACTTTCATATTTGTTTATGACGAAACTAGCCGACTAGCCTCACAGAGTTAAACGCCGAATATATTAAGCTTGTACAGGTAGACAAACAATCGTACGTTTTAATTAATATTATATTCGCGTATTACATATATACTTATGTACATATGTATATAAATAAAGCCTCCGGCACACCGCTACAGCGCTTTGGTAGAAGTTAATTCTAACAACTTTATAAAGTTTATTACTAACTGTAATTATAGATTAAACAGAATCATTTACAATAATTATTAATTAGGAATACAGAAAAAAAAATCACAGATCAACTGTGGATAAACAAACTATATAGTTTAGTTTAAAATAATACTTTAAAATTAAGTCAAAAAAAAAGAAGTCATATACACTGTATGGAACGGTAGCTTCCGCTAACGGGGAGGGTCCACGGCTTATTCGTTCTGAAATTTCAATATAAAAGGGTATATATCAATTACAATTATCTCGTAATCATGTACGTATGAATATATAATTCAATACAACCTCATGTCGTGAAGCCTCAGAAAATACAACAAAGGAATCATGAACTATGAGACTCGGCATCAAAGTCAACGAGAAACGAGAAAAGGGTAAAGTTTAAAGGAGGAAAGTGAAAGGCGCACGTGGACCACTTCATTATTGCTTTACTACGGATGTAACTAAATATAGATTTTTTAATCTTTAAGCATCTAACGGGATTATATTCTCTTGTCATCATATTCTGAAACGATGGCGGAACTCAACGCCGCCATTAACTTGCTAATACGAAAAAAAAATGTTTTAAATATGAGCATACCCCTGAATCGGAAATGAACATATAACCCTCTCGTGTAAAGTTACAGCTTCGTAAACGCGACAAGACAGTCAGTTAAACTTTATATTAGGTAAAGTCAGTTAACTCTTAGTAAGTGAGTAAGTAGGCCATATATAATATCGATTTCAAAACATACATTATTGATTCCCTTAGTATTCTATACGTGCACGTCAACTCTCATAAATTGTTAAGTATTGGTTTCATAAGTTCAAGACTTATGAAAATGTATTAGATTTATGAAAATGTTTATAAAAAATATCAAAATAATATGTATTTATATTAATAATATACATAACCTAACAATTATTTTTTATAAAGATTCAATAATATTTAGTGAAAATATATGTAAAAAGTTTATATGTTTAAGCAATGAAAAATAATGATATATTTTTGTTTCTAAGAGGAGGCTATCGTGGCGCAGTAAGACATCGTCTGACTGTAATTACTATTAGTTGTACGTTCGATTCCCACTTGGGGAAATGAACATATTTAGATTATTGTCATGTCACCGCTCTAGGGATCATGACAAAGCAGAGTCGCATCGTAGAGATCTATCACGAAACACGCAACATTTCAAATTCAGATGGAAATTGGAAGAGTGTCTTGACACTAGAGTCTCTTGGATGTGTCCTGTGCGGGAAAAAGCGTGAAGCTGAGCTGAACTGAGCGTGTTTATTAACATGTCATGTATAAAAAAAGACATTTAGAAAACGTATAAAAATTTGAACGCAGCGGGATTCGAACCCGCGCCTCCTGAATACCGTTCAAGCGCTCTCACCACTGAGCCTTGCGTTCTACTACATGCTGCGTCGAAATTCTTATACGCATTATTACAACTTATTTTTGTTGTAAGCGCCTGAACGGTGTTCAGGAGGCGCGGGTTAGATGTTTAGTTTTCTTAAGTAATATTTTTTTCAGTACAGTCCAGGGGTCCTAAAACCCGTGGTCCGCTATATTTATTTTATACATCCCACCAAGCGTTATTTTTACGCTACATTTAAATACTATTAAGAAATAGGTCTCCAAGAAATTTCAAATCTTAGATTGGCCCGTTGTTAAGAAAGGTTGCCTTTCCCTGCTTTAGACTGTTTTTATGGATAAAAGTACAGTTAATTCATTTCATTTTAGATTTCTTAGAACAATTTACTAGGAAAGATCCATTTTCAGAAGTAGTGCGTTTTTAAATATCATATACGAATTAAAATTTTACTTGAATTATAATCGAAATTGCCTTTTAAATAAATATAACAAAAAAAAATATAATAATAAAGTAGTGGAAAAGTTCAAAATTTTAAACGTTTTCTAAAAAAATACTTTTTATATGTATTATTATTTACAACAAAGAAGGCTTCAATGGATTATGTCAAATTGGAGTCCAAAATAATAATTTACAATATGATTTCGGATAAACCACCCATAACATATGGTCACCACGTCTGAATGTAGTAAACCCAGTTAGTTGTGGATTCATTTCCTACTGTGGTCAAAGCTAAAATTTAAATTATCTTCACTTGTCCGCCCTGCTTTTAACTAAGATATAACTCAGCATAAGGAACTAACGTTCAATATATATTTTTTTTTAGCTTCACGCTGTATTCCTCACGCCGCTCTGCCTACCCTACGGCGTAGGGTCTAGTGTTAGGACACTCCGTTCCCCACTTTCCGCCGAATTTTGGAGGCATTGCATGTTAAGTGGCGAAACATAACGCCACGCTTAGCATCGGTACCAGAGCGAAGAAAGTGGAAATATTAAATATTTCCACTCCTCGAGTGGGAATCGAACCCACAACCAGTCGTTTGAAGTCACACGTCTACGCCACTGTGCCACGACTGGCCCCTGGCGTTCAATATGCAATTCGTCGAATTAGGGCGAAAAGAACAGAGAGTCATGACACTAGGTTGTGTTTGACTCTTCTATACGGAAGAACCGAGAAACTACATCCAACACACATTACATCAAAACGTACAAAAAAATAGAAATAGAAACCGTAAAGTTTAGTATGAAGATATTAAAAAATGCCTACATAATATAACTGACAGTCCGTTTAAACAATTACAAGCTCGTGTTCCAGTTTGATTGGTCAGTGCGGGTGAAGGTAATCGCTAACGCTACTATATACTACTACTGGTCGCCGCTACGACCACGTCCGACAGATAACGCTCACTTACTTCCTACACTGATCTAAATATTACTTAAATACATTTATTCCGTAGCGAAATATTAGTGGATATTTTTTCAATATGTGTATATAATGTAACCAAGTGTACTTACTCGTTAAAATAAAATTTAAAAATAAAATCACAAACAGGCAAAAGATTGAAAATGCAGAAAAGTACACGGAACTCGAGTCTGTGGCTATTAAAAAAATAAAGGGGGAAAAATTGATTAGGTAAATATATATTTACCTATTTCATATGAATTACGAGCTATTATTGCGATAGACTAGCTGCACTTGATATGTAATATTACTCCATAATAACTAAAAACGAGCCACTTTCTAAGTTCTTCCGATCTCATGGTAATATCATTGATATTATAATTTTTTTCAAATACTCTACACAAGCTACCAAAGTCTGAAAGCTTTGGTATACCGTAGGCCAATATACATCCATACTTATATTATAAATGCGAAAGTCTGTGTGTTTGTCTGTCACGCTTTCACGGCTAATCTACCGGTCCGATTTGGATGAAATTTAGAATGAAAGTAGTAAATAACCCAACTGGGTCTAACATAGGTTACTTATTGTTTCAAAAATCAACCTCTAAAGGGTTGAAATAGGGGATTAAAGTTTATATGAAAAATCCAAACCGCTTGACCGATTGTAATGAATTTTGGAATAGATATAGTTTATAATCCAAGGTTAAACATAGGTTATTTTGTTTTTTAAAAATCTACCCTCGAGGGTTGTAATATAACAAAACAATTATTTAACGTGGCGAAGCCGCGAGCGGGCCGCTAGTATGTACATATATGACTGTATAAAAAAGCTCACTTAAACTTTGAACAAACGAATGCAACCTGTAACATTTATAGGGACAATTCAGTTCATCATTCGCGGTTTCGACTAGTTAGTATTTTGAGTTTGAATAAAACTAAAATGGATGTTACTAAAGCATGGTGGCGCAGTGAGATAGCGTCTGTCTGTAAACGCGAAGGTTGTGGGTTCGATTACCACTAGGAGGATTATCTTAAAATTATTTTCATTTCTCCGCTCTCTTTTAAAGTTTATTTAAATGAGAGGTAAAGACTATCGTATCGATGTTTAGCAATTACAGATATTACTTAAACAGCTTCACGCTTTTATCTCGTGTTAAGCTTTTATCTCGTGGGGTAGTCAAAGTATCCTAGTGTCAAGACACTCCGTCCTCCACTTTGCGGTCACAATCGAAACATTTTATGTTGATTGGCGGAACTCAACGCCGCGCTTCGTCTCTAGTACCAGAGCTAAGAAATGAAAATTAAAATATAATAATTCCCCTGATTTATTAATTATGCATTTATAAATAACTGACACAGTAAGTTATCTTTGAGCTTTTCTGTATTTTAACATAATCCTCTTTTGAATGTGAGTACAACAATGCAATGCAGCTTTTAACTACTTTTCGAGTTATGAAAATACGAATACTGTACAATAATACTAAATTAATAAACAACTTCAAATAAACTTAACAATTTAAAGCGTTATTTTATACTAAGGATATGAAAAACATTTTTATAAAAATGCATGGAAGAATACTATGATGATGCTGAAAATATTTAATAACTAGCATTCTCTCTTGCCATATGAAGGGTCGCAGAAAAAAAATCTTCGAGTAGCAGAAATTTGTTAATAACAAAAAATAAGTTGTAATAACTGTATAAGAATTTCTACGTAGCCGAATGAAGAATGAATGGCACGCGCGCTTGAACAGTTCCAAAAAAGCGCGAGTTCGAATACCTTTGGGTAAAATATTTGAATGTTTCTAAAAACTTTTTAACCACAAATAAACCTTACTGTCATAACACCATTCGTCAATAAATTAAATAACAAACTTGATTTATCATTACTTGGGAAGTATCTGCAGATACTTTTTTATCAAAATCGAACCAAAATTAGACACATACTGAAATATGACAGAAAAACGTTAATAAAAAAATATCAACGCATATCAAATATTTAATACGCGCTGATATTTATTTATTATACCTTTTTTCAAATTCAGAAGGAATGCAAGTAACTTGCTCGCCTTCTTTGTTTAAAGAAACAAATGTTGTAAGTGTAACCGCAACCAATGGCCAGTGAAGTAGTAAAGCACCTATTTTGCACAATTTATGCCTAAGCTCAAGCGATTGAAGGAATCATGATGTTCTATTCTAGAATTTAGTGTGTGCAATAAATATAAAAAATAAAATTTAGTGCATGCAGAATAAACGTAAAAAAAGTAAATAAGCATATGTTTTAAAATTTTGTTCTGATTTATTCCTACTAATAAATATTAAATTCGCATGGCAATTCTTATGGTCAAAAGATATATGAAATATATATTTATATTATTAACTCCACATCTAGTTTCGCATTTAATACGCGTTGGGCGACGTAACTGAACGCCGCGCTTTGTCTAAATATGTAAATATTGTAATCAGAATATAAGCATTGTTTCAATCGAGACTCGAACACACACTTATTACGTGCAGTGAAACGCCACCATATTGTTTAACAACATGCAAGGAAAATAAAACTCAAAACCTGTAAAGGGCCTACTTTATGAAGAAAACTCGAAAACAAACAAACAGAAATAAAAAAGACATTTAAAGAAAACGTATAAAAATTTTAACGCAGCGGGATTCGAACCCGCGCCTCTTGAATACCCTTCAGGCGCTCTCACCACTGAGCCGTCGGGTTCGAATTCCGCCGAGTTCAATTTTTTATACGTTTTCTTTAAATGTCTTTTTCTATTTTCCTAAGTGTTTAATAACACTTTAAAAATGTTTAAAATAATTAAAAAAAAAAACAGAAATAAATATTGTAGCATATAAATACCTTAACTTTAATAAAATAACAGCGAAACTAATTGTCGAAAGAAAGATTAGGTAAAAGTGAATATAGGTATATATTATGTAATAAAGTAGAAAGTCAAGAGAAAAAAAATTAAGCATATCGTTACTTCAAAGTCAAATAACTTTACCTGAGAAGAACCGGCGCAAGAAACTCAGCGGGACGATTCTTTTTTAAGTCAAGCATTTACAGATATTATATAATTATATATTGACAATGATACATTTGAAATAGCCTGGAGCGAGTATTTCATTTCCGTTCAAGGCGTGTTATCGTTCAAAAATTCATTAATTAGGTAATAACCCTTAACACACAAACGTCTCTTCAATTCAATATATAGTAAAAATGTTTTATTGCAAAAATATCAATCTCTAATATTTTTATACTTAAAATAGACGGATTGATTTCGGTCTTAAAAGTTTATAAATTTCGGTTCGCAACAGTTTCTTTTAAATTATTATGATCTAATTGCTGCTGTTTTAATTATTAATCGATTTAAAGTTCAATGTTACTAAAAAGTACGCTTTTAACGATATATGAAAAGCACATTTTCAATATTAAATAAAATAAGTTTAAGATAAAAAAAACTTTTTTCTTTGTTTCGCTCTCATATAAAAACTGTTTAATTTCAACATGAGGTACTGTATCAAAGGAAAGATATATCATTATTATAGAAAACCACGCAAAACTGATTTAACTGCCGCTTTAATTAGCAAATGCACATATTTCATACTAAACTAAAAAAAAATATAATAAGAAATACATTTTCTTTGTTAAGCTCTCCTATAAAAAAAAAATCTTAGACTTGTTCTTATTATTGTATTGAAGAAACGATGCATCATATATTATAGAAAACCATAGAAATCGATTTAATAGCTATTCTAATTTAATAACACTTACAATAAGTTCAAAAGCTTAACACCGAAAGCTCGATAGGCATGAACGACTCAGGCGTTAGACCGTCACTGTAACTTGCCCGTGTACGAAGTTGATATACGATGCATAATCAATAATACGAGAATATATAATAAACTTCAGTTTAAAACGCTTTACAACTAGGACGGTGAATTACAGGTAATTTAATCTATTTAGGTTTACGACTATATTATAGTAGTAGGGTTCAGAAACCGCAAAGGGAAATGACCACAATTTGAGCTTTCAATATAAATTAACAAAAAAGCGGCATCCGCTTATTCCCGCATAACGGGGTAGTCAAAAAAGACCTAGTGTCAAGACACTCCGTCCTTCACTTTCCACCGAATTCAGGTGAGACATTGCATGTTGAGTGGCGGAACTTAACAACGCGATTTGTTTTTGGTACCAGAGTATAATCATTCCTCCGAGTGCGAATTGAACCCATAACCATCGCGTTACAGTCAGACGCTGCCCCACTGCGTCACGGTCGCCTCAATATTGACAAATGTTTAAATAATTCCTTAAAAATATATAATGTTTATTAGTTAAGCCAGAACATAGGCAAACTGTGTAAACGCAAAATCTTCTCGAAATCCATAGTTCTATAGTTCACATCGCGAGCGGGCCGAATAATAAAATAGTAAAAACCGAATGTACGCGCACATTTTCACCCCTACTACTGACTTAAATGAAACCTACGGACTTGTAATCAAATCTTTTTGTTAGTGTATAGTTTTTAAGCTTAGGCAAAATTTGGCTATAATAAAATTAATTTAGAAAAGTGGAACACCTGATATAGAACTATAAGAATAGCCCTTATTCTACAAAACTTCTTCAACATGACGAGTATTTTAGTGTGAAGAATCATTAAGTCTACAATCAAAGTTAAGTGCAGCTACTATCTAATAAATATTTTATCAAAATAACTGACAAAAGGTAACGCAAGTATTCACGCGATGTGTATTTCCATATTTCATTAACTTGCCAAACATAATTGTCAACAGACTTTCATCATCACAGCTGATTATTTAAAAGACAACATTGCCTTTGTTACTCCACTCGGCCCGAGTCCCAGACAAAGCGCGTTAAGTGACAGAACTAAACACTGCACTTTACAATTCCTTTGTCTTAAAGGAATTTTATTAAAACTCTAAATATTTTACAAACTAAAACTTGTTTCCTATAATGGTAAATAATATAATTTATAAAATTAAGTCACACAAAATCATTTTCACACATTGCAATAAATTAATTTTCACAACTATCAAAAACAGAAGCGAAGCAAAATTTCCCCTCTTTTAAATCAAAGGTTGTTGTTATACATACATATTATAAAATAGGAAGCGTTTAATTAGCACAGCGAGAGGCAGCGAGAGGCGACGCGACGCGACACGACACGTGCAACAAGCAATTAAAAAACACCAAAGGTTTATTTTATGTTAAAACGTTCTGTCTCAACATAATTACAACGTTTATTATCTCTACTAATATAATAAAGAGGTAAATTTGTAAGGGGTATTCTTCGGAAATACTGAACCGATCATGAAAATTCTTTCATCATTAGAAAGCTACACTTTTTAGGAGTGCTATCTTATTAATATTATAAATGCGAAAGTTTGTACGGATGTGTGTGAGTTTGTTACTCTTTCACGTAAAAATTACTGAACGGATTTTCATGAAACATTGCAGTTATATAGCTTTGATATCAGAATAACATAATAAGTTAACATTTATAGGGATTTTTAACCGACATAAAAAAGGAGGTTCTTTTATGTATGTTCCCCGATCACTCGAAGATGGGTGGACCGATTTTCAAAATTATTTTTTTGTTCAAGACTGGTATATTTCACAATTGGTTCCATGGTAAGGAGATCAGGATCTGATGATGGAATCCTGGAGAAATCGAGGGCAACCCTGAAATTTAAAAGGCACAGATGCGGATTTTTCGGATAATAACGCAATTGGGAGATCTGTATCTGACTATCATCTCATTTTATTAACCGACTACAAGAAATGAGGAGAACCGACTACAAGAGATTCTTAATACGTATGTTCCTCAGATTACTCGAAGATGGGAAAACTGGATCGGAACTCACTGAAGATGTTTCTTGGTTCAGACGGACAAAGTCGCGGGTAAGAGCTAGTAGGCTATATTTTATTATGAATGAAATAGGGGATAAAATTTGCAGATCACGAGGCGAAGTCGCGAGCGTGTCTCTAGTATTCTCTATAAATAAATAAATATGCAATATTTGATCGACATATTAATTTCCCTTCAATGGATATATGTTAAAATTTCTATATGAAGATTTTCTATTTCAATTTCGAAAATCAATTAATTTTACAATAAACATGTCCTAGACATAGGACGTTAAATTTAATTATAATTTAGTAAACGAAATATATTGAGTATTAATTAAATTAAGGTGTGCTGGACCAATATTGTTTGTCAAATAGCGAGGCTGTTTCCAGGGAAAGTGCATATGGGCGAATGTAATATATGACTACCACATTGCTAAAGAACTAGTATTTCAGCGAAAATAAATGTTATTTATATTATTCTGAGCTAAAAAAGTATAAACGAAAAGTTAATTCGAGAGAATTATTCCGGATTAATTAAGAGCAAAATTCTTAAAATCTTAAAATATTATGAAAACTACTACTAATATATTCACCAAATATTCATGACATATCGTTACTCAATTCTAACACCGCGCAACTCAAAAATTGGTCCTTTTGAGCTACCCCTTTTTTCAGTAGACAATTAAAAGATGCATCATAACCTTTGGTGAGCCTGTGTCCAGTGGTAAACTGTTTGACTTTCAAAAAGTGAAGCAAGCAATTACGTATTTTGAATAAAATTATTTGACTCTGACATCGTTTGGCCTATAAGAATTAAGAATTAACGGTAACTACAGTAAATTATTAGAAAAAAGGAACTGTTATTAATTGGCCCATACAAATACGCAGTGACAATTTTATTACCCGCCGCAGTATAACAACTTCAAGTGTTAATATTACCATGAAACATCTGGCGTTCCATTATTGCATACTCTAATGAGATATTAAATACTAACTAAGTCATCCACAATACCGAGATCTAGGTATTGCGGGATCCCGCATCGTATTCCCATTCCGTTCGTTTAGTTAATTTTATTGTAGTTTATACTATGAAATCCGAATCGAAGGGAAATATATAAATGCGTTGTGTCTGATAATAAACTTTAAAAAATAAACGATACAATACTAAATGGTTTATTTTATGTATTTATGTATGTACGTTATGTATGTGTTTGTAGTAGATTAATAAAATATGAAAAAACCCGGGATTGCAATTTGTATTCAATCTCTTGTCAGCGCAATATACAAACAAACAGCAGAAGAAATTTTTGATGTAAGAGATAAATACTACAAAATTATAATAATAATAAAATTTAAATATATAGAAAAAAAAGTTTATTAACTCTCTATTTCTTTGTCCTATATAAATAGTAATTTGTGCTATATAAAAAGAAGCCTCATTATTTTTCTTGCACTGGTTCATCTCCGGTTTGAGGCATTAACTTTAGTGATTCTATGTCCGGTGGTAAATTGTTTGACGTTCAAAAAATGAAGCATATAATTTCTTATTTTGAATGAAATGATTTAAATTTGAATGTAAACTTCCTAAACGCGGAATCCCGCGGGATCAAAAATGTCTAGTTTCATAAATACCAAAATTGAACAGTCTACGTGATTCGAAGCCCTAGTACTAACATCATCATTAACAGGCACTATAAGTCGCATTAACAGACAATACATATGAATTCATAAAATTGAATATAATTAATTGAATGTCAATTTTTCCCAATCAATTGATTAATTATCCGTTTGAATCGGTCCAGAAATTCAATAACAGGGACGCCGGCCCTTTGTCCGTTTGCACTATAACATTTATATTTTAAACTCCGACTATGTTAATTACTCTCTGGGTAATGGCAAAATATAGTTGTTTTACAATATATTTTTAAATGAAATACATTTTTATGAAATATATTCGAAATTGAATTCATAGACACATCTAAAAAAAAATTAAAATAAAATATTTTTCACGAGGCCGTCGTGGCACAGTGGGCCAGCGTCTGATTGTAAAGCGATGGTTATAAGACGATTCTCACTCGGGGAATAATTATATTTAAATATTTAATTCTACGCTCTGATACCTAATATAAGCATTGCGTTGAGTTCCGCCCCTAAACAGGAACGCCTCGGTTTCGGGCGGAAAGTGAAGATCCACTTTGATTACCCCGCTACACGAAAAAATGCGTTAAACTGCAAAAATATTTTACTTACTATTTGACTTACTATTTGTTATTATAACAGCCTTTTTAATCCTATATAACCTATTTAAGTAGTGCATTAACTTCATCGTGGTTCATTTAGTAGCTTTCGGACATGACAAGTAAAGGTAGTTGGTTCGACACCTCTCGAGAATGTTTATACAAGTTTAATATTTAACGCAATATAATGCAATGGGCAATCGGACCAACCCTAAATGATATACTATAGTTGCATATTCAATCTCAATCCCCATTCCAACCAGGAAACGATTAATTACAAAAATACCGTTTTCCAGTCTATTAAACTAAAAAGCCATTCAACACGTTATAAAAATCCTCTGCCTATAAACTATAAACTTAAACAATATACATTTTTTAATAAAAATTTTAAAACGTCCAAAGTGAATGAATTTCATTTTACAGGGAACGAACGAAACCTAACAAAGCAGATAGCGCTTGTCAAAACATGTCACACGTTAACGCCCGCTGATTTAACTGTCACGATTATAACGATTTTTACGCTTTTTCTCGCCTAAAATGGTATTCAGAGAGTTCTAGTGTCATGACACTCCGCTCTCCACTTTCCGATTGAAATTGAGACATTACGTGTTCTATAGCGGAATACAACGCCGCGCTTTGTCTTAGATGCCAAAGCGGAGAACTGAAATAACTTAAATTTAACCACTTCTCCGAGCGGGAATCGCTTCATAATATAATAATGACGAATTAGATTATATTCAATTAGCCACTTGAACTATTATCAACGTCTAACGTCTATATCAGAATTTAAAAAAAGTTATGAAATGACGTTAAAGATTTATTACCTAATTAAAGATTTCATAAATGATAACACGTCTTGGGAATAAAAGGCTCGCTCCAGTCTATATCAAAAGTATCACTGTCACTAATAAATCTGTACATTACAATTGATTTAAATAAAAGAAGTCGCACTGAGTTTCTTGCGCCGGTTCTTCTCAGATCTGTGATGTTATCCATACTTATATTATAAATGCGAAAGTCTGTGTGTTTGTCTGTCACGCTTTCACGACTAATCTACTGGTCCGATTTGGATGTAATTTAGAATGAAAGTAGAAAATAACTAAAATTAACTGCTAAAGGGTTAAAATAGGGGATGAAAGTTTATATGAAAAAAGTAAACCGCTTAACCGATTGTAATAAATTTTAGGATAAGTATAGTTGATAATCGAAGGTCAAAGATAGGCTACTTTATTTTTCAAAAATCCACCCCCGAGGGTTGCAACATAACGAAACAATTAGGCAGTCCACCACCAGTAGCGGGGCGCTAGTTTTAAATAAAATCATTTTGATTTTGACTAAGCAGACTATAGTTATGGGTTCACATCCTAAACAATGAAAACTACAACAAATAACATCTTTCATACCAACATTTTATTTTCCCGATTTTTACATATACTGGTATGAAATAAAACGTCACGTTAAAATAACCGAGATTTTATTTCGATATTCCCAAATACATTTGTATTCGACGTTTCGGGCACTTCACAATGATCCGCGGTCACTAAAGCCGACAGCAGTTGTGTATTTGAATATCAAAATGTTCGTGTACATATATTCTACTACACGGTTATTCTTCCTACTCCTGTGACTCGATTACATCGAGTCAATCCATTCTTGGGACAGTGTATACGCTTTTATAATAGGATCCCAGAAAACGTCCAAGATTTTTCTGTCACAATTTAAAAAAGTTGTGAAAAGACGTTTGTGTGTTAAAGGTTATTATCTAATTTAAGATTTTATAAATGATAACACGCCTTAGGAATTAAATGCTCGCTCCAGGCTATTTCAAAAGTATCTCTGTCTGCAATAAATCTGTATATAACAATCACTTTAAATAAAAAAAAAGTCCCGCTGAGTTTCCTGCGCCGGTTCTTCTCAGGTCTGTGGCATTAAATTTAGTGAACCGGTGGTAAACTTTATATATTTAAATAGTTATTTTTAATCATGTCTTTAACTATTTTTATTTCGAAAGTCATCTAAATCAGGTCAATATATTAGCCATGAAAGCGTAACAGATAAGCTTTTGTATTTATAATATTATGAATATCCCGCAAATATTGTTTAGGGGCAAACTTCTATTCAAAAATATTATTTAAACGTTTTAAAAGAAAAACGAAGGCTTTGATTGAATATTTTACTTGTTTAAGTCGCAGAAAGGAACCCAATGATTTAAAATAAATAAAACAATTGCAATTATATCAAGTGGTGAGGATTGTCAGCAATTATCGTTGCGAAAATCATTCAAATTATATACGAATTCAACTATGTTTTTCAAACTAAAATAAACGATATTTTAAGTGACCTAATTATAAATAGTATTAAATATATTTTTCAACAATATTAGAATAATTTAAAAAATAAATAAATAGTTCTGAATTCGTGTTACTTACACGAAATAATAATATACAACATTTAATTTTTCCAATTTCAATCACTAAGCTTTGCTGAACCATATCTTATTATATCTTAAACTTCTTTCTATAACTTATTGCAAAATGAAATCAAACTTATATATATACAAAAGTACAAATTGAGCAAATATTATACACAATTACACCATTAATTATGAAACTGAGATACGAAGATCCGTGCAGTTAATTATGTGGCAATTTAATATTGTTACAGGTAATTTAATAGGTAATATTGCAATTTGCCTATCAACTTCATTTAAGTTTTCGCATAAATTTACTAAAGTATTTTACTTCATTCACGCTAAAATGAATGATA
This sequence comes from Dryas iulia moderata, assembly GCA_019049465.1. NCBI lineage: Eukaryota > Metazoa > Arthropoda > Insecta > Lepidoptera > Nymphalidae > Dryas > Dryas iulia. The sequence continues at coordinate 819,951 of CM032415.1, read as the reverse complement.
CTATAGTTGTAAACATATTATTATAAATTGGAATTAGCTTCACGCTGTATCCCGCACACAGCAGGGTAGGCAGAGGGAACCTAGTGTTAAGATACTCCGTTCCCCACTTTCCGCCGAATTCGGAGGCTTGCGTGTTAAGTGGCGGAACTTAACACCGCGCTTTACCTCGACATCAGAGCGAAGAAAATGGAAATATAATTTCCACCCCTCGAGTGGGAATCGAACCCACAACCAGTCATTTACAGTCACACACTTGTGCCACTGGGCCACGACTGGCCAAAACTACTAACATATTTTTATATTATTATATAATTTATAAAGTAATTTTGTTTATTGTAACTTCACGCGTTTTCCCCGCATAGTCACCAGAGAACCTACTAAAAAGACACCGTTCTCCACTTTCCACCGAAAATAGTGACATTTCGTGGTAAATTGCGGAACTTAACGCCGCGCTTTGACGAATTTTGTTTTTATTTACATAAAAATAACCAATAAATGGCTTTATTGACTTTAAAAAATATATTTAAATGATTATATGAAAAAACGTTGCACAAATTAACAAATAATAAATATCTACATAATAGCAGGGTTAACTAGGAAAGGCAAGATCAGCTAAAACGCTACGTTTGCAAGAGTTAAGAATTAGTCAGTCAATGTTTGAATGTTGTTCATGATTCCTTTTAGTTGTGGAAAGCATTCTGTTCGGTGGAATCCGATATTTTTTTTTTACAAAAGAATAAAGAAAAATTAGTGAAAAATATATTAAAAAAAATAATAATACAAAAATTGATTAAAAATATCGAATTCACCGTTAAAATTATTTGAAAGTGTCGTGCTGACATATATTTAATATTAAATTTCAAAATAAATAATAATTTTAAACCAAAAATAATAAAATAAACAATATAATATAAACCATAAACAATTTCAGCACAACACTATTAAAAAAAATAATTGCAAAGTGAAGAAGTATTATTATAGCAAGTGTTTGAAATTCGTTATACGTATTTTTTTACATCAACGCTTATAATAGACTTCAAGCTGTACAATAATTTTATTATTGTACATTAAATTTTAATGACTTTCAAATCAAACGCTCTAAAAATAGTATTAGAAGCTGTCGTTCATGTATACGAATTTTAGTGTTCATACGTTCACTTAAGAGTTGGTTTAAAATATCGAAATATATGAAAATTGTGGCAAAACTATGATCAAAAAAATGTTATTTCCCACATAGCAGAATAGTCGGAGAAAACCTAGTGACAAGACATTCCGCTCTCCGCATTGAAACAGAAACCGGGACATCGAGATATGAAATTAAAATAATTGCCAAAATATTTATACTGTATGAAAAAATATTATTTCATGCAAGCGAGTACGTCACTTAAGTAGGATGAACCGATTGTGATAAAAATGTTTAAATTGTATAATATGTTAGTGTTAAAGCCTTAACGGTAGATCCAAAGATTTTCCATTAAAACATATGATTTACCATATTTCGGTAGAATTCAGTTATAACAAATTGGTATTGTAACCTTTTTATGTAAACCTTTACGTGGACAATCATATACTTTTTTACGGGGCTTTAATAGTAACGTGTATAATATCATTTATTGTGTCAATTTCAGGCATAATTAGTATTTACAGCAAAGAAAACGTCTTATTTACTTTAAAGTCACTGTGTGTACATAACACTGCTTAGGTTTGCAATTTGGAGATTTAAAAGAATTTTAAAAAAACAAAAGTAACTAACGTAGGAATCGATCCCACAATCATTTCGTTTTCATGTCTATGATATTGATACCATTCCTATAATACGAAAGAAACGTATGCATCAAAAGGCACCTAGACGACAGACGCCTAGATGTTATGACAAACTAAAATATCACTGAAGATCACAAAGTAATTCGTTACTTCAACTATATGTTAAACACCTGTCTGAAAATTTACCGAAAAGTTCTAACATTCATATTAAAATTCCATTTTAGCTGTCAATTTCAATGATTTTGTGTAAACGTGAAATAAAAATAAAAGCAGATATCGACATAATTGTAGAACACGGTCATTTAAAAACCAGCTTCACCTTACGCTTTTCCCCGTATATCAGAGAGATAGGCAGAAAGAACTTATATGTCACGATACTTTAATCCCCTCTTTTCGCCCAATTTCCTTTTTCATATATGCAAATTAGCTCCGTAAATTTTAATATATTTTCATTTAATAAAATTTACAGGGCAACACCATTCCACTATCGTCTTAGTTCTACAACTAATAAAAACCTTAAACAATAAAACTCTAAAATGAACATAAACACTGAAAAACACACAATTCGAAAAAGAAACAATAATGAAAAAAAGCACAAAATAATAAACACAACGAATTCCAAACACATATGGATGTACGAGAATAACCAAAACAAAGGCAAAAATATCAAAGAAAAGGCCCACTTACTTCCCAGAACAGCATCGGCAGGTTGTTGACGCGCGTTTCGTTACGTGCGTTCATCGCCTGCATCCACATCAGGTCCTGAGTGGCTCCTGGCTGACCCCACAGTGAATCCTGCAATAAGATACCATGTAAACCCAACGCTTGAATTGACCCCAATATACAAATTTGCTAACTTCACAACTAACGTCTTAAAAACTAAGTTAAATTACCAGCCAATTATTCGATGTTAAGGATGCTTAAAATATAAAATAGTTGTTAAAAAATTTAGAAAAGTATTTCAAAATGCTTGTTAGATAAATTTTGCAGTACATTGGTACAGCACGTTGATTTGAAGTCAGCAAATTTACCGATTGAGGTTTGCGCTCAGCACAGACAAAGCGAATCAGAAATAAAATACAGGGAAGGTAAAAGGATTGTAATGAAAATGGTACAAGTACAGGGGCACAGAATACGATTGAACCATGGAATTATGTTTCGAATTTGTTTGTCACATGCACGACGTAAACTTGTGGAAGAAAAATTTATTTGAATATATCCTTATTAATAAAGAACGATTAATTCACAGAAATATTAATAATTGTTACATGCAAAAATAAATTTATGCAAAACTTTGCAGATTCCATGATTCAATCATGACACAGTCATTCACAGCTCTTTGCAAGAAATCGCTTCGTTCATATTTTATAGTTTAAAGCAAAATAAAAATGCATAATAAAAATGAAATTTAAAAATATAAATTAAACAATTATCATAATTAGCATTGTGGCAATCCGCAAAACAGAAAAAAACAAGTGGACAACTGGAGAACAGATCGGAGGAACTACCGAATTGAAAATAAAATACAGCAATTTTATTGATATTTCGAAAGAAAAATACCATAAATCTGGACTCCGCCAGAGGAGATCGCTTTTCAAAGGAAAGCGTTGATTCCACAGTATCATACAAATAATTATCGAGTTTGGTATTACTGTTGAAATCCTAAAATATGTTTAAGTTACTGTAACAGATGTTTAGAGCAGGAGAAATATCAGAGTAAGTCAAGCAACTTCGAGAAGTCAGGGCAGGGGAGACCGGGGATGGTCGGACGCAGACATAGGGTAGTAAAAGTTTTACACGATAGGTCTCATATATGCTGAGTAATAAAGTGTAATACTTTTAACAACCAATTGTTTTTCTATTGCAGGCGTATCTAGGAGCTTTAAAAAGCTCCTTGGGCGACGACGACCCATCGAAAAGCAACAACTTGATGTATATGCCAATAAATTTTAAAAACCAAATTAGGTAAGTGAAGAACAATTTTGACAGCCAATTGGGCATAATGCCAGTGTATAAACTGCATCAAGAACGGCGCTGCATCACTGGTCTCCCGTACATAAGAGTCAAGATATCGAGGTCATGCTCAGAGTATAGAATTATAATATCCAAGAAAAATGAATCGAGAGAGTGCAATTTCGTCAATATTGTTACCATATAAAACTGTCTTAAAGCTTGTGGCGGTCGAACTGGCAAGTATGTTTCAGGTGCCATTGGTAGGTTATAGGTACGGTTATAAAACTGTTCCTAGAATGTGTAAACTCAATGTATTAAAGCAAAATAGCGTATTGCAAAGTTAGTGGAAATGATGTGACGAGAATATATGTAGTGATAAAAAGATGTTTTATTATATTATAATGTATTAAGGAAAAAATCTGTAAAAAATATTCAAATTCTTCATCTAGTCACATCATTTATATTTATAATATTATATTCTCTTCTCTAAATATATGATCTTTACAGCATCTAATTGATTATTAAGCCAATATTGCTAATGCTCTATTTTAATTTGATTATCAATCCTAACCAAAAACTAAAACTATCATCATATTAGTCAGAGCCATAGCCCAATGCGCTATATGCGTCTATAAAAGCTCTATCAGAACATTTGCCCAAAACTCCGAATCTGCGAATAGTCAATTAAACACAAATAAAAAATCTTTAGAGTGCTGCAATGCCTTACATCATTTCATTCGCAACTTTACAGTACGTGTCCAGTTTTAAGTTCACCAGATAAAACCATTACAGGTGTGCACTTAGGCGGAAACACGAGGATTAAGAGATAACATATGTTTAGAGAGGCTGCGATCGGTCTTGCAATAAGACTGCGATTATTCCATTTGAAATGGACTCTAGTGTAAAAAAACAGTGAGAACTTTAAGCCTGGCTGTTCGATTAAACGTGCGCTTTGTCTACACTTACATACGTCGCTTGTGTTCGATCACGTTATCTGTCACGGTTTAGATCAGGGGTGGGCAACCCGTGCTCTGATTAGTAATTTTATGTAACCTAGCGTTGTATAAATGATTTTTTTTTAGCTTCACGCTGTATCCCGCACACGGCAGGGTAGGCAGAGGGAACCTAGTGTTAAGACACTCCGTTCCCCACTTTCCGCCGAATTCAGAGGCTTGTGTGTTAAGTGGCGGAACTTAACGTCGCGCTTTACCTCAACACCAGAGCGAAGAAAATGGAAATATAATTTCCACTCCGAGTGGGAATCGAACCCACAACCAGTCGTTTATAGTCACACGCTTGTGCCACCGGGCCACGACTGGCCATAAATGAATGTATGTTTATTATATACGTATTTCAAATAGTTGTCGCTAATATATTAAGTTCTAACAAATTATTGCGATTTGTTGCAACAAGTAATATGATTGCGAAGTATATATTGTTTTTGTTTTTTACTTAATGTTGATGTATAATCTAATGTTAAAATTTTTGAGAAAAAAAAAATACTATTAAGAAATTTGTCTTTGGCCTGAAAAATAAAATTCAGTACTTGGATATGCCCGTTACTAAAAAAAAAGGTTGCTCGCCCCTGGTATAGATAAATAAATTCCGATTTTATTGTGTCCACGCAATATGGGCAATGTGAAAGCCTACAATTTTCAACTTGTATCGTTATTACTTTTAAATTCAATATATATTTTTTGTCATAATATTTAAAACTATTTTTTATTTCAAAATTTATTAACTTTTATGATTTACGCGCGAACCGCCTGCGAATAATGTTGAAACTGTTTTACTAAATAACGTCGGTAAATTTGAAAATCTACATTTTTTAATTTATGATAAAATATTGTGGCCAGTCATGGCCCAGTGGCACAAATGTATACGACTGGTTGTGGGTTCGATTCCCACTCGAGGAGTGGAAATTATATTTCCATTTTCTTCGCTCTGGTGTCAAGGTAAAGCGCGGCGTTAAGTTCCGCCACTTAACACGCAAGCCTCCGAATTCGGCGGAAAGTGGGGAACGGAGTGTCTTAACACTAGGTTCCCTCTGCCTACCCTGCTGTGTGCGGGATACAGCGTGAAGCTAAATAATAAAAAAAAAACAAAACAAATAAAAATGATAAAATATTTTTTATATTTTTACTTCAAAATTTTGCTATATCAGTACAAACTAGGTTTTTGCTTGCACTGAAAATTAGTTATCTATTTTGGTATGCATAGCTTGCATTCTATCTCATATTAACTGGAATGGATAGTGAACTTAAGTCCGCACGCTTTTTCCCTCATAGTAAGGTGGTAAGGCTTTCTGTTCTCTACTTTCCGCCTTTAATTGAGACATTGCGTATTGAGTGGCGGAGCTCAACACCGCACTTAGTAGCACCAGAGTGGAGAAATTAAAATTACTTTTCAACATAATCTATCCCCGATTGGTAATCGAACCTACAACCAATGACGTCGACAGATAGACGCTGCCTCACAGTTTCTTCTAAAATAGTTCAGTAAATGTAAAAAAAAAACGTTTGAATCGTTCATTCATTAGCTGTAATGTTATCAATTTGAAGGTCAACTTTTTACTATATCTTTAAAACGCCAAAGTAACATTTTTGCTTTAAAATTATACAAATTTTCGACTTTTGGTAAACCGGCAACTTTGATTCGAGCGCTAATTACTAACTAACTAAGCTTTTAAGTAAATAAATACAAGACCTGTTATACTTAAGCCAAGTAGACAAGCGTGAAAGCCTCACATATTACAGACCTACACTAATAATGTATTCAATTTGATTTAAATTTAAACTTAAAATTGAATAGAATTTTGTCTTAATAAATTGATACTCCCGCCAGGTAATTATTTTATATTACAGGTACTTTTTAAATACTATTAAGACATGATTTTGGCCTACCAAAATATTTAAAAATTTGGTCAAAAAGGTGCTGACTTATAAATATTTAATTCTCGCAGCTTCGCCTGCTTAACTACACAACTTTTCACACAAACTTTCATCTCCTATTTTAACACTAGAGGTTGATTTTTGAGATATCATTAACCTATCCTTGACCCTGGATCTTCAACTATATTGATTCGATATCGGGCCGATAAAGCCGCGAATGCGTTACAGACATACAAACAGACAAACTTTCGCATTTATAATATTAATATATTAAATATTTAAAACAAAGAAATATCGTACATTTTATATCCAATCGTTTAAAAAAATAAACGCGGACTAAACATGAAAAAGTAGGCTTTTTTATTATATTAAATAATTATTATCGTCCATCGTTCAAGTTTTTTTATATAGAAACTTAAAAATCTCTGAAAATATAAAAAATAACTTTCTAACTCAGCCTGTCATATGAACTTTTAAGCCCACGTGTTACGCCTACAACCGTAGCCGCGTTAACCAAACGTTTTAGACGAACAAATATCCATATTGCTATTCCGAACTCGGTATCGGTAAAAGTGAAATTCATAAAAAAATCTAATCCTCTCTGTGAAAACATGTTTCATATTTGTCGAATCCATTTTATGTATTTCAATTTTTGATAAAAACTTTGACTTATATATGGTATGTAAATGTGTTTGTTTACTTGATTTTGTTATTGTTTAGAAAAAGTCTAGTGTTAAGACACTCCGCTCTCCCCTTTCCTCCCGAAATCAAGACATTGTATATATACAATACAACTCTATAGCATTGCGGAACTCAACGCCGCCCTTTATCTCAGCAGAACAAGAAAGTAAAAATAATTTGAACATTATATTCCCCCGAGTGTAGTTAAAACCAGATAACAATATACATAATTAATTAATAATTAAAAGCAACTCAACAGTAAATATAACACATACATATAGAAATATATGCCAGAATAACTATTATAGGTAACGTAAATTGTTTCAATAAACACTTTGCGGATTATCGTTGAGGGACTCCGGCGTATTAATAACAGTAACAGGCTATCACGGCCTTGCGTACTCGTACCAGTATATTCCGATGCCAATTCGTTTCGCACTGAAATAGAGTAGTAGTATAGCGTAGAGAGAGCGTTTCTGATTGCTAATAGTTTAAGCTATGAATTATTTCTACTATCCATACTTACTTATATTATAAATGCGAAAGTCTGTGTGTTTGTCTGTCACGCTTTCACGGCTAATCTACCGGTCCGATTTGGATGAAATTTAGAATAAAAGTAGTAAAAGTTACTGGGTCTAACATAGGCTACTTATTTTTTCAAAAATCAACCTCTGAAGGGTTAGAATAAGGGATGAAAGTTTATATGAAAAATCTAAACCGCTTGACCGATTGTAATGAATTTTGGCATAAACATAGTTTATAATCCGAGCTTAAATATAGGATACTTTGTTTATTAAAAAACCACCCCCGAGGGTTGCAATACAACGTAACCGTTATTTAGTTCAGTAGCGGGTAGCTAGTGTAAATATATAAGGAAAATAGGGACTAAGTCTATGAAACAAAACTAGTGTTACAGATATAGGAAAATATACATATATAGGGAAGAATGGACTAAAATACAGACAGAATAATTGGAGGACGGAGAGCTGAGTCATTTGGCTACCAAAGCAAACTAAAGTATTAATATAAATTGACACATCAATTGCAAAGTCCCAAATGTTGTTACTTCCTGAATTCCAGGAATATTGTATGTAAATACGATATATATTTAAAAGAAAAAGCTTTTTAAGCAAATGCTATCACAGGCAGTCTTTTTAGTCTCACAATAGACGACTGACTCAATTAAAGCTTTTTCGCATTAAAACTACAGTTCCTACGGATTCGTAGAGCTTCTACGAATTGTAGTGATATTACATAAATAAAATCAACACTTCTGGCTTATAGTTATTTCGAATTTTATTTTTTTAGCTTCACGCTGTATCCCGCACATAGCAGGGTAGGCAGAGGGAACCTTGTCTCAAGACACTCCGTTCCCCACGCACCGCCGAATTCGGAGGTATTGCGTGTTAAGTGACGGAACTTAGCGCCGCGCTTTACCTCGAATTTTATAATTATAATTTTAAACTACTATATCCAAGCACATTTACTTAATTCAAAGATAATTACGCTAGTACAAGCCTCATTTCATTGCAAAACGTTTTCAAAAAAAACCTTTCAAATACACACGGCCTAATGTGGTAATTTTCATTTCCGCAAAATCATTTAATATTTCCATTTTCTTCGCTCTGGTGTCGAGGTAAGGCGCGGTGTTAAGTCCGCCACTTAACACGCAATGCCTCCGAATTCGGCGGAAAGTGGGGTACGGAGTATCTTAATACTAGGTTCCCTCTAACTTCCCTAGTGTGTGCGGGATACAGCGTGAAGCTAATAAAATAAAATAAAAAATAAGATCCAAATTAACAAAACGCAGTATCTGCCTCCTTAACCAAAGTTTAATATACTTTAAATATAACCTAAAAGATCAGAACAACCGCGTTAACTGTCGTCTCCATAAGAACAATATAACCCTAAATCTATAGTATTCGAGATTTTAAAGTAAAAAATAACAACTTTAAACTACTTCCCTAAGTTCCCTTTCATCAAACACTAAAAGGAATCAGTCGAGAGCCATTCCATCTAAATTAATAAACCATTCCAATAGTGCTGCCAACAAAATACTATTGAAATACTAAGACGGTAGCAATAACAAATGGGAGACTCAAGTTTCTTCGTTACAACATTCTTTTTTTTTCATTCTTTTTAGCATCACGCTGTATCCCGCACACAGCGGGTTAGGCAGAAGGAACCTAGTGTTAAGACACTCAGTTCTCCATTTTCCGCCGATTTCTGAATACTTGCTTGTTAACTTGGCGGAACTTAACGCCGCGCTTTGCCTCCACACCAGAGCGAAGAAAATGGAAACATAAAATATTTCCACTCCTCGAGTAAGAATCGAACCCACAACACAAAACATTGTTACTGGTATCTAACTTAACTTTATGTTCGAATTTTATCCCCCGCGTTAGATTTTATTAGCTTAGAAAGCTACATATATTAGTATAAGCAATTAAAATTGTTTACACAGTCTTATATGAACCGCCCGCATCGTAATTAATAATTACTTTGTGTTCGTTGTTTAGAGTAACTCTAACGAGAATTGAATTAGTATAATATTGTGATAAGATCTTTAGTTTTAATAATTTAGATTCATTTTAAACGACACTTTTTGTATTAATATCTATATTTTTTATTATCTTGTGAATGCGGTACTTTTTATATAATTTGTGATTATTCGTGTACATTTTGAAATTTATTTGGTTTAAAATCTAAAATCACTACGCTTTTCCATTATAGCTGGATAAAAAGAGAGGACGTAGTGTCAAGACCCTCCGTTCCCAACATTCTAACCGGGAACGAAAAATATCACATGTAGCGTTGAAATTTAAGTTGTATAAAATACTAAATTAATATTTATATACACGAAACTCTGACAAAGAACTTCCACTTTTGAGGCAAGCACTGCCACTATACAAACTACCTGAAAAAAATATTTAAAAGTGGAATAAATATATATTTTTTCTTTTAATTTCTCATATAAAATACCAATTTCAACATGTTTCTTTTAAAAAGTGAGAAGAACAAATAAAAAGGTTATAATATATTCGTTTATACGTAAAATACAGGTAGAGTACCAAAATTTAATTATCGTGTATAATATCATTAAAAAACTTTTTTTATAATGTAAAATATATAATTGTCGTGTTTGAGATAAATGTTGGCCTCTAAAACCCCACTGTTTTCAGAAAATCTGCACACAAAGACTAACTAGACCTTTATGTGTTTAACACATTAATTTTTGATTTCACCTTCAATATAACTTAATTAGAGGATGAGTGATGGAAGAAGGGTAAGAAAGATTTATGAAGCTGAGTGGTAAGAGAGGCAGGGGGAGACCTCGGTTGACCTTCGAAAACAAAGTATCGACGATACTGGAGGAAGGTCACGTAAAAAGCATGAGGACCCCCCGGAGGGCGTGTATGAAGAGGTTGATGACTGTGGACGAGGCGAAAGAAGTATGCAGGGGCCGTAGAGTTTGGCGCTCCATTCTCTCTGACTACCCCGCAAGGGATACAGCGTATATATAAATTAATTATACTATATTTTCAATTTCGGAAACGGCCCCAACGTTTTATTGTATAGGTGCTTTCGAGGGAGAACATTCGATCTAACAAGGCTTATTTTTACAAAATATATTTTTCTCTGGATTTTTAGGCAATAAAAGATACTCAAATATCACTCGTACAACTGTGAATTTCGCGACTGTTGACAACGTTGTGATAGCTCAGGTAGGAGAGAGGAGACTTTTGAAACCACACGTCCACGGTTCCTCTTGATATTCAGTCTATATTTTCTTGTTCTAATTTCTTAACTTTGCTTTATTTTATTATTAGTTAAAAGTTATTATTTTAATAATTATTAATTATATCATAGTTTCCATTACACTATGAAAATCACGATTTACCAAAAGCAAAATGTCAAGTAGAGCTCGGTCACCCGATATTAATTATTAAACCGCAACTATTACCCACTTTTACGGAATACATCACATAAATTTAATCATTTAGTCCGCAACGCACATAATTTACAATATGAAACCATATTAATCCTCGTGTTTCAAACTTTGTTAGACGATCGTTCGCGTGAAATTGCAATGCATTTAGTTGCAAGTTACTAAGAAATTCGCGCCGTTTAGTGTTTAATTTAGGCAAATTACATGGTTTTCTTAAATCAATATCTTTTGTGTAGAATAGGCAGATACTAGAACTAGTGACTTTGTTCTACAATTTCCGCTAATTTTCATAGTAATTGCTTTATTAAGTTGCGAAACTTAACATTATTTGAGTGGAGTGGGAATCGAACCCATACCATCGCGCATAACAGATTTTTTCATTTATTTTTAAAGCAATTTATTGTATTTAGTGACGGAACTCAACGCCGCACGTAATAAACAAGCGTTATTTTATATATAACCACTCCCCGAGTGGAAATCGAACCTATAGCAATCGCGTATAACAGAAAAAAACACTTAAAAATCACGATTAATTCATCCTTGAATTGAAATGATCATTTGATATTAAAAATCGTAAACGATTGAATTCTAAGACTCGTTCAACTGAGTATTGTATTGCATTTCCTAACTTCTCCCAGGGTAACTATAAAGATGAAAACCGACACGCTCACTTTGCGGTTATTCCTTTGGCTTTCGCATTTACTAGGTGTGAAAATGATAAATATATGCAATGTGTAGCATTACAAAAAAATTGGCAATTAGAAAACGACATGTTTAGAAAACGTATAATAATTTGAACAACAAACACAATAGCGGGATTCGAACCCGCGCCTCTTCGAAACGGTCCAAGTCAATCCAAGTGTAAGTGTATGAATAACACTTTAAAAAGTGAAAAATTTAATTGTAATCACTTTACTAAGTTCTGTTAAAAGTAAATTGCTTATTCACATACTGTCATTATATTAGAAACTAGTGGAAGCATAATCTGCATAAAAAAATACAGTTTCCACTTTTTGCAATACTTTTCATTGATGTTTCGCTTCGCTATTATTGATCTAAGCGATATTGACCTTTTATAGCGTATAACCTTCATCGATGAATAAGCTAGCCAACATGAATATGTTTTTTTTATTCTAACCAGCAATTACTGACTTTAGTCATTCAATTAAAACAAACACATATATTTTTATAATATGAGGCAAGATAAGAGATACTTTTAACATTTTTAAAGTGTTATTCCGAACTTAGGAAATTGAAAAATACATTTTAAGAAACGTATAAGAAGTTTAACGCAGCGGGAGTCGAACTCTCGCCTCCTGGACATCATCCATGCGAACAACAAATATAAATTATAATAAAGCGTATGAGAATTCGACGCAGCTGATAGTAGAACGCATGGCTTAGCGGTCAGAGTGCCTGGACCGTTCCAGGAGGCGCGGGTTCGAATCCTGCTGCGTTCTATTTTTTAAACAATTTTCTAAAATATATTTTTAGATAATTCCCATATTCGTTTAAAAAAAACATTATATACACTTTATCGAAATATTTTTTGAAACCGTCAAAAAAAGGAATAATATTCTTTGCGTAATGTAAGAATTAGAATCCAGAATGAAAACTTCAACAAAATTTGTGTTACTACTAAAACTTAAAATTCTTATAAAAAGAAAAAATAATATTATAAAGTCAAAGGTTTCTCCATCTTTACTAATGGGACAATAAACTTTTATATTATATCTTTCGTGTCCTTATGAAGTAAGGAATTAAAAAAGAACAATAATAATAACATAAACCATTTGACGCCCTAAGAATGCATATATTATATGAAATAGTAAAAGAAAAACAAACATTTCTATCCCGCACAGAATTGAATGTGCGACCTACAGCCTATACCCACTGAAAATACATATTTTTACCATTAAATTTACCAGACCAGTCAAAATGATTAGTATTATAATTTCAATTTAAAATTCTTACTGTATGAAATATATATATATAACTAAAGAATTCATTTTATGAACTTCATATTGTTTTATATATAATAGTAATAAATATATATCTCGTTATTATAACAAGCTAAATTTAAATATTGTAATAAAGCGTATAAGAATTTCGACACAGCGGATAGTAGAACGCATGGCTCAGTGGTGAGAGCGCCTGGACGGTATTCAGGAGGCGCGGGTTCGACTCCCGCTGCGTTTAAATTTTTATACGTTTTCTTTAAATGTGTTTTTCAATTTTCCTAAGTATGGAATAATATTTTAAAAATGTTATATTAAAATACGTGGTAGCTATATTTAAATACCTGGTAAATTTAGCGTTAATTAAGAAGCGACCTCCTTTTTCTACGTTTCAATCAGTATTTATTTATTTGCAAAATGTACAAAAATCTTTAAATAGTAATTTGCTACTATTTTAATACTTGTTATTTTAAATAATATTAAAAATCATAGGCCATTTTTTCGATAATTTTAATTGATATTATATATCATCTATATTACCACGAGGCATTAAATATATATTTAGATACTTTTATATATGTTTAACAGTTACTTCCAAGCAATTAGCAAATGCTTGATATATACATAGTGTATATATATAAAAAACAATGCAAACTTCACCTCATAATAGCTGAAGTATAGCAAACAGCTAAAATATAACATATACGCTGAAATTATTCGAAAGCATCAAATTTCGTCGTTATATTGCAATGCTCTAGTAAGCATTAAAATGACATGATTTTTATATATATTGGTACTTTTTAATCATAATATTAAAACATAAATGTATTCATTACATTTTTTATGAAATAAAGTAAAGATTCATGAATCAGTAAGAACAAGGGTCAGCAACCAGCGCGCGGCCTAGCGGTTTTTTTTTTATATTGCAAATATTTTTACGCTACTTTTAAAAATACTATTAGGAAGCGTAATTTTTGGTCCATTTGGTAAAAAAATATAGATAAAGAAAGGTTGCTGAACACTGATTTAAATATTTTCAAATAACAATTCTATTAAATATAAAACCTATTATCATTTATCGATAACACTACTAATAATATGCATTATAAATTATTTAAAACTATTTGTTATTTAAAAAAAAATAGACTGAAATAAAGTACCAACAAAACTTATATAACTTTTTATAATAAAACTATTTTCAAACGGATTTATCGTGTATACTTTTGGTATTCGAAAATATATTTTTACAAAACTAAGTAGGGAACGGAGTATCTTAATACTAGGTTCCCTCTGCCTACCCTGCTGTGTGCGGGATACAGCGTGAAGCTATAATAATATAAAAAAAAAATGAAAAAAAAACACTAAGCCGTGATCAATTTACAGTACTCCTCGGCCTACTGTAAAGTGTTCGAAACGAGGGCTTTTCTAAAAATGTATTTTCGAATACCAAAAATATACGCGATTAATCCGGTTCAAAATAGTTTAATTTCAAAATGTGTAATAATCGCGAAAACAAAATTTATTTATAATATTAAACATTATATAGTTATATTAAGCTTACCTCAATGCCCAAATCTGGTTGTTGATTGAGCATGTTATGACCTTGCGGACGGGATTCAAATCCGCCGAGCGGGAATGGCGACATCACATCCTAAGAAACAAAAACATACTACAGTTTTTCGAAATTTTCAGGTAGATCTAGAGGTGTAACTCAACGCCGCACTTCCTTTAAAGGGCGTGCGGGAATCTAATCAAATCAGAACCATCAAAAAAATTCCAAATGCGTCACGATAGTCTAAGAGAACAGAAGAATATGAAGTAGCGTAGGAATTTAAATAGCCTAATTTTCAGGCAATTACAATACTATTATAGAATTTGTTTTGCTTTCTTTTTTTTTAGCTTCACGCTGTATCCCGCACACAGCAGGGTAGGCAAATGGAACCTAGTGTTAAGACACTCCGTTCCCCACTTTCCGCCGAATTCGGAGGCATTGCGTGTTAAGTGGCGGAACTTAACGCCGCGCTTTGCCTCGACACCAGAGCGAAGAAAATGGAAATATTAAATATTTCCACTCCTCGAGTGGGAATCGAACCCACAACCAGTCATTTACAGTCACACGCTTGTGCCATTGCGCCACGACTGGCCCTTGCGCCTCCACTGGCCCTGGATTTGTTTTGCTACCTCTACGAAATAATGCAGGCATTATTATGACCCGTTTGTAGATTCAACTATTAGTTACAGCTAACTATCAGTAATATTCCGTCACCGTAGCGCGGGCTTATACCGGAAAAGAACAATTTATAGAATTTAAAAATCACACATCTAAAAGGCAATATTGAAATAACTAACTATGACACAACAATAATTAAAAAAAAACGTTTAAAAAATGCGGTATTCGAACCCACGCCTCTTGTAAACCGTCCAAGCCTTATAAACCCAAAGCCATGTATTCTACACCCACAAAATCGCCTCGAACTTATTTTGAACTTACACCTTTTCTAAAAAACACTTTCAAATACAAAAGTTTATGAAAAATATTTTAAATATCCTTAAAATATGACAAAACAATCAAATTACCTACAACAGAGCAATTTTTACACGTTTACCTAAAATCGCATATCTATTACCTAACTACGCGAACAACACTTTAAAAAAATCCTAATTACAATACAGAGGTATAGATCTAATAACAACGGAGTGTCTTAACACTTCCTCTTCCTTCCGATACAGCGTGAAGCTAAATAAAAAAAGAAGGTATAATCGTATCTTAGACTAGACATACCAATCAAGCAAAAGGTACCACCGGCCCGTAGAAACCTAAAATAAGGTGGTAAAATAGTATTTAAGACTTACCAACTGAGCAAAAGGCACTACCGGCCCATAGGAACCTAGGGGCCGCATGATGGTGTCGCAGGCGCGTCTCACCATCAGACTGGGGCTGAAGAAGCCCGCCCGGTACCAACTGTACATGTCCTTAGATGAAAACGGCCCTTGGATTATTTTCTGTAACAATTTATACTTAGTTTAGAATTAAAGTAATATTGAGATTAGGAGTTAAAGTTATTATTGAGATTGAGTCCATCAAGGTTCAGTAAAACAGTGTCTAATTATAAATGATATTAGTTTCGGGTTCGATTTTGACTTGGTCGGATTAAATTATTTTTTTTATCATTCCTTCGCCCCGGTAAGGAGAAGAAGCGCGGTATTTAGGCATGTTTACAGGGCGTGGAGGAAACAGTGCATGGACACTACTTTCTCTTTAAGTATTCCATTGTCTACATTTCGCCCAAAATCGTGTTAAATAACAGTGTATCAAAGCTTTACCTTTCAGACTTTGGTAGCTTTTGTGTAGAGTATTTGAAAAAAATATTTAATACCAATGATCATCAAGAGTTTGGAAGAACAAATTAAAGTGGCACTTTAACTTATTACTTAGTGTTATTAATTATGATATATAAAGTGCAGCTAGCCTATCGCAATCGTAGCTCGTAACTCATATGAAACAGTTAATTATATATTTACCTAAGTCAAATATTGGAAAACTAAAAATATATGTGTTTCAGTACTATTTAGTTTAGTGTATGGGAAGTAAGTAAGTGTTATCTGAAAAAGACATTTAGAAAATGTATAAAAATTTGAACGCAGTGGGTTAGCGAGGTGTGGAATAACACTTTAAAAATGTTTTAAAGCGTTATCTGCCTTCGCGCCTGCAGGTCGGAGGTGCTCGTAGCGGTGACCAGTATACAGTAGTAGTCTACAGTAGTGTTAGCGATCACCTTCACCCACACTGACCAGTCTAACTGGCTTGTATATGCTTAAACGGGCCGCCTGTTATATTATGTAGGCATTTAAATATTCTCCTACTAAACTCTCCGTATTCTATTTTTTACACACATTTTCATAAAATAGTACCTATAAAAAAGACATTTAAAGAAAACGTATAAAAATTTAAACGCAGCGGGATTCGAACCCGCGTCTCCTGAATACCGTCCAGGCGCTATCACCACTGAGCCTTGCGTTCTACTATCCTATCTAGTACCTATGAGTTAAAAACTGTAAAACTGGATTAAAAATAACCTAATGTCACGATACTTCGTTATCCACTTTTCGCTCCAAAACGATACATTATTTGCGTGTAGGAACGCAATGCCGTGAAGTATTTTAGGTACAAAACAATGAAATGAAAATATTTTAAAACAATCATTCTACAAAGTGGGAACAGAATCTACAATCATCGCATTTACAATCGGACGCGGTCCCACTGCGCCATAATGGCCTTAATAAATTCCCATTCCAAAAATTCGAATATGCTACTAAATATTGGTATTTCGTATTTATCGGAAGCCTAGCAAGTCGCGGTGAGCGATGCATCCAATATACAAATCCAGCGAAATTAATAAAAATATCACATATATGTTCGGTACTGATCCTCACAAAGCATATTACATTTTGAACCTCATTTCATCCCAACGATGTATTAAGAGTCTATCTGGCGCAGACTAGGTTAGCTAGTTTAAGACTATTTCCCCCATAGCAGGGTAGACAGAGAAAATATAGTGTTAAGACACTCCTCAATCTGCTGCCCAAAATATAACGTTTTGAGTGGCGGAACTTGACGCCGCGATATATGCTAGGCACTAAAGTGGAGAAATAAAATTATTAATTTTAATATAACCATTCCCCCAAGTGGAAATCGAACCTTTAACATTCGTATTCACAGTCAAACGCCTGTCCATTACACTATTACGCCAGAAAGTACAGCCATATTCAATTTCAAACTAAATATGGGGTAAAATATAAAAATAAATGTAAGCTTTCATGTTTCCACTTAGAATAATTCAGTTTACTTTTTATTTGCATGTCCTTTTCCGTGTAAATTTGTTTTTGAGTTTAAGAAATTTGCTTAAAAAATATAAAATGTATCTTTCAAGAACTGAATACAAAGAAAATGCTTTATCAAAATATGAAATAACTAGGGAATAGCCCGCGGCTTCGTCCGCGTAAACTACAGTACTACTATGTTGTATTTTCGGCAGCCCACTGTCTAGCTTAAATGAAAAGCTTTTCATATTAATAATTGTATCAAATTGGAGCCAGTCGTGGCGCAGTGGCACGAATGTGTAAACGACTGGTTCGAATCCCACTCGAGGAGTGGACATATTTAATATTTCCATTTCCTTCGGTCTGGTAGACTGGAGACAAAGCGCGGCGTTAAGTTCCGTCACTTAACACGCAATGCCTCCGAATTCGGCGGAAAGTGGGGGAAGTGTTTATTTTGTGCAGCAGATTGAGGAGTGTTAAGACACTCCCGTTCCTAAAAAAGTCAAATTATATATTTTATACAATTATATAAATACATACACAAAAAAAAGATTTTCAATATCACTTAATATCGGATTACTTTTGAAATATTAATTAATCTGGCTGAAAACGCAATATGGCTATAGTAATCAAGGATAAAGTACTTTTTTACAGTCAATGAGTTTTTGAAATCGTTTCGACAGTTTCGGAGATTACCAAACCGAAACCTACAAACTCACAAACGCTTACTTCTTTATTATATTAATGTATATTTATTTAATATCATAATAAGTGTTTTTTCACATAAAGGAGGAGGAAATTAAAATATGTCAATAAATATCGGAAGCTGTGTTGTAAGCTTTATTTAAAAGCTGTGAGCTTTTTCAATACAAAGTCCAGTAAATAAACAAGCCTATAGAAATAAAATAAATAATTACATGCAATTTTATCAAAGAAACTGAGTACTTTGACTTTTCTTTTTACATCTTGAATTACCTGAACGAACAAGTTGTTTAAATTAAAAAATACAATGAACATTTAACTTGAGTACAAAAGATTTTATTTAAATCATTTTAAATTGTCCGCTCTGACACGTAAGATAAAGTGATACGTCACTAACACCTAACTTCTCGATTTCGGTCGGAAAGTAGAAAAAGGAGTGTCTTAACACTAAGTTAGCTCCCTCCTATGCGGGGATAAAGCTTTAAGTTGTTGATATACTTTATACAAAATCTTATATACTTTATTCAAAAAATTGTAATATATTTTACGCATTTTCGACAAAACATTTAAACTTAACAGATGTACTGCATATAATAAACAATAAGCGAAATAGTAACCGAAAATCGAAATAGAAGCTTTTGTAAAGGTTAGGTCAAAAACTCCGCCATTCGAAACAGCTGTGTTCGAAACAGTGACAAGCGGAATCGGCTTTTAAGTTATTTTGTTACTACATTTAACTATCAGGTAATACGCTTTGAATGTAGTATCATATAAAATGTATTTATTTTATTAATTTAGTTATTTCAACGTTAACTGAATGAAAGCTTAAAGTTTTGTAAATGTTTTGCATTAAATAATGAGCCATAAAGTCATCGTAGTTTGGTGCGACAGCGTCTTTTTTTTTAGCTTCACGCTGTATCCCGCACACAGCAGGGTAAGCAGAGGGAACATAGTGTTAAGACACTCCGTAAGCGTGATGGTTGGCGTTCCAATTTCCCCTCGGCTTAGTGATAATATTTAAGTTATATTCATTTCTGCGCTTTGATGTCTAAGACAAAGCGCAGTGTTAAGCTCCGCCACTCAACGTGCATATCTTCAAACGTTCTAAGGTTATCTTTGTTAAATTTAATTACATACAGCTCAGCGAATCAATCACGAGTGTTACCGACGTATAGACAGACAGAATCACTTTTATCTAGTCATATAACCATACTAGGCTTAAATAAGATTATAACAAAGTAAAATCAGTTTCACGCACATGACCCTCCGTTCTCCGTCTTATTTTCCACCGGAAATCGAAACTTTACTTATTAAGTAGCGGAACTTAACGCTGCACTTTGCGCAGGTACCAAAGCGGAACTTAACGCTGCACTTTGCGCAGGTACCAAAGCGGAACTTAACGCTGCACTTTGCGCAGGTACCAAAGCGGAACTTAACGCTGCACTTTGCGCAGGTACCAAAACGGACAAATAAAAATAAGATAATTATAATCATATAAGCAGGAAGGCAGACCTTGGCTAAGGCCGGGATAGTGCACGGAAGAAGAATTATAACCATACTCCAAGTGGGAATCCACATCCAATCGGAAAATCCACAGCCAACGCGTTTAGCTTCTAGCTCTTCTAGCTCTATTATGTATAATTCTGAATAAGTTGATAAACCGAGAATTAATATTTTTAGGAAAGGTGTTTTTAAATTAAAATGTTATAGCCAGATTTTGATTTTAATAAATGTTATTTTCATACTTTTCATATGTTAAATTATTTTATTTGGTTGACTTATTTTGAATATGCATTTATGCACTAAATGAATAAAACAGATTCTATTCACTTTTTAATATATACACTTTTTAATGTATTTGGTGTTAAAATAATAATAACTTATAACCCGCAATATAATATAATAATCCGTTACGGATACCAGCCCTAGTGGGGACTCGGGACGTGGTTATGTGGGACTCCGGTGAGGCAAGAAACAATATTAATAACCTGCAATATCGTAAAATTCGTCCTCGAATTTACCGTATCTTTACTGAAATCCGTCCAGTAGTTCTAAAGAGGAGTATAGTGTCTTTCTGTTTTATCATAGTACATACGTATTTTATTAATTGCTTTTTGTATGAATGTATACACGGTATATATACTAAAATAACATTTTTTATAATTTTTGTCTGTCTGTCTGTTTGTTCCGGCTAATCTCAGGGACAGCTGGACAGATTTTGACGGGACTTTCACTGGCAGATAGCTGATTTAATAGGGAGTAACTTAGACTACATTTTCATATAAAATTAAACTAAGTTGACAATAATTACATATTGTGGTTTAGCTAATTACAATTTATATTTTAAATTAACAAAAATAAGACCATTTTACGAAAATTTTGCCTACGGTAAATGAAATTTGGCGAATGTTAAGTTTATATGGAGCAAGAATGAATAAAGCCAATTATTTTTTTTTTATAATAATTAATTAAATTAATAAAATAAACATCATACCCGTCATCATGTGTCGAACGTAGACTTTTATATAAACTATACGAGTTGCCTTAGCGCAGTGTTGAGGAAACGTATTTTAGAAACAGGCCTGTATAAAACTAGATTTTTGATATGTCAAAATCACACTGCTTAATAATATTTAAAAAATAGCGGGAGAAAATCTGTAACGGCAGTCCGTATTAAATAAATTGCTAAGCGGGCCGAGGGTTGCTCACCCCTGTTTAAGCGTATTTATCGATACTTATATTATAAATGTGAATGTGTGTGTTTGTCTGTCACGCTTTCACGGCTAATCTACCGATTTGGATGAAATTTAGAATGAAAGTAGTAAAAATTGCTGGGTCAAACACAGGCTACTTTTTAAAAAAAAAAAAAAATACATCTAAAGTGTTGAAATAGGGGCTGAAAGTTTATATGAAAAATCTACATCGCTCGACCAATTGTAATGAATTTTGGCTTAAATATAGGTGATAATCTAAGGTTAAACATAGGCTACTTTATTTGTCAAAAAACCACCCCCGAGGGTTACAAAATAATGAAACAGCTATATAGTTCACGCGGCGAAGCCGCGAGCGGGCCGCTAGTATGATAATAAACGTGTTACACTTACAAGTTTACTTTAACATTCAGTTTTGACTGAGGTTTTATAAAGTTTATGCTCTATATTTAATAACTTTACTCATCGTATACATAATATTATTTCTGAACATGTTCCGTATTCCAAGTTTATTTCGATTGGATCGAGCTTTTTTTGTGTTTTATTAAAATTTTGAATCTTCATGTAAAATAGTTTATATAAGAATAATAACTGTTAAATCGCCAGTTCACTTCGTTCTCCATTTAACATCTTTTTAAAAAGAGGTAGCGCGTTAAGTGGCTGAAGTCAACCGTGCTTTATTTTACTATAAAAAAAAGGAAAAGGGAAATGAAAATTGAAGAAATATATTACACTACTCACAATAAGAATCGAAGCAATAACATCCGCGTGTACTGACCTACTCCACCACTAAACTTTAACTTTGACCTAATAGAGCAGTCAGTGATATCCTAATGTCAAAACTCTCCGTTCTCCATATTACCCCTAAAATTGGAACACTGTGTATAAAAAGGTAGAACTCAGCGACGCGGTTTAACTTAGTTTACCATATTACCATATACCATATTAACCAATATTTACCGCGATATTAATTTAATATAGTCATTTCACTAAATGAGAATCAAACTGACAATCAATCGGGACTACAGTCCTACACTGTCGCACTACGCTACGAAAACCTTAAATTATAATATATTTTTGTATATATATTGTAGCTTAACGCTGTATGCCGCACACAGCAAGGTAGGCAGAGGGAACCTAGTGTTAAGACACTCCGTTCCCCACTTTCCGCCGACTACGGAGGCATTGCGTGTTAAGTGGCGGAACTTAACGCCGTGCTTTACGTCGGTACCAGAGCGAAGAAAATGGAAATATTAAATATTTCCACTCTCGAGTGGGAATCGAACCCACAACCAGTCGTTTACAGTCACACGCTTGTGCCACTGCGCCACGACTGGCCACTTTTATATTAAAAATTTATATAAAAAAATATATATTATAATAATATAATATTTTTATATTAAAAAATCAATTTAATTTCAATTTATTCCCAAAATAAATATATAACCACCATAATGTATATACAAAAGGAGACATTAAAAACAAAAAGCGATCCGTATCCCTTAACTTGCAATTTTAAGTTTCTTTTAACGTTTAGCTTTTACCCAGCTTTTGATATCAAACCATTTTACCTTTCGCACATCGCGGAATAACTGTCTTTATAGTATTAACATGCTTCAAAGAATTTCATTTACCTTATGTTATTGCATGTTTAAAATTATTTTACTCGAGTCGACTCAAAATGTAGCGTAATATTGCTTTAATACAGTAAACTACAGAATAAAGGAAATCAGGGATTTGTGATTATATATGTGATTTTTTACGTTTGCGATTTCTAGGACATCTTTAGTATATAATAAAAAGTGTACCTAGGTATTAAATATATTTACATAATAATAATTTAGGGAGAAAAAAAATAGTTATAGGATATGATCCTATGATTTTTTTAATTGTATCTGTCTGTATGTCTGTTTGTATGGCTTACGTATAACTAATAAAAAAAAATAAAAAAAAGAAAAAGAAACAAACAAGTAATAATGTGGTGTATAATGGCAAGAATATATATTCCGTAAATAATAAAATCTTCGCAAACGAAATCAACTAGATATACGAATTAGTTTGAATTCAACACGTAATATCTCAAATCGGGCCAAAATATTCAAACGGAGTGTAACACACTATTCTAATCACTAGATTAACACTAGTTTCTCTCTAACTACCTCGTTATACGAAAAACAACATAAAGCTGCCAAAAAAACACAAAACTACCTACTAAATCCCCATAGAACAAAACACTCCAATCAAAAATTCACTCGCTAACGAAGGTATTTGCAATACTTTCCATTTCCAGCTTCCCCCGTTCATAAGGCTCAGGCTCACAACCAACGGGCAGATTTGACCAAATGGAGCCAATACTGAAATTCCACTCGATGCAGTCCGCCATACAGAACACCGTGTACAAAGGCTTTAGCATTTAACGCCTCAACTGGCCGCCAGACCGGGCGATGTGTAAGTTGGGAACGTATCAGTCACTTTTTAGGGGGATTGCAAACGAGTGTTGCTGTATTTATAGATTTATAGACAGCGTGACCACAGGTTTTTCGAGCAATTAATTTGTGACCACAAAGATGAAATTTGATTTTGGCTTGTGCTATTAATAAATATCTATACAAAATAGAGTAATGGTATGTCTGTATATAACATATATACACGAAAAAAATATTTTAGGGGATGAAGAAATAGTTTATTAGAAAATTGAGATTAAATTTTATCGTGAAATGGATTTCACGATAAAATTTAATCTCTATTTAGTTATAATAGATTAGATTTATTTAATACTAGTTAATATCTGAAACTTTGTTGCCTGCCTAAGGGGGCCTGGAGGCTTCTATTACAAACTAATACAAAGTATACAAAAAGGTCAGAATACAAAATAATTATATTGAAATATATAATTACATAGTCATTTCTACACAATGTGTCCGTTGAAAACATTTCAAATTGATACATCAATAATTATGAATTATTATACAACTACATCAAGTACAATAAATTACCACGATAGAATCTTCACAAAATCAACGTTTCAAACAATGTACTCGTATATAAACATATAAAGGCCATATCTTGTATACATTTCTTCTTGTACATTTGTTTTAAAAGGTTAACAATTCAACAGTTAGAGAGACACTAGTGTAAAGACACTCCGTTCTCTACTTTTCGAGGCATGGCGTATTAAGTGGCAGAACTCAACGCGGCTTGTTGTTTTAACAACGCGGTGCAATAACAATCATATACATATAAACATAATCAGTTACATATAATCTTCATCATATTTCATCTAAAAATCAAGACACAGCCTGTTTAGTGGTGGAACTCAACGCCGCCTTTTGCCTTACCGGTCCGAAGAATTCAAAACAATTTAAACACAACCATTCGACCAAATGGGAATCGAATCCACAACCAATCGTGTTTACAGTCAGACATTTCTCTAATTAGATACATCAACTGTTTACATTTAGCGTCGCCGCGCGTCGCGATGAGTACGCAACTGTCTAGGGGCTACAATGCAAGGTCAGATACAATTACAATATAAAATGTACCACAATTTGCATTAAATGCAAAACGTTGATGTTAATGTTATATTTTTTAAGCTCAATGGAATTTACGCTTAGCAAGGTAGGCAGAGAGAACCTAGTGTCAAGACACTCCGTTCTCCATTCTCCGCCCAATTTTAATTATGTTGCAAATTTAGAATTTTTAGACAATTGGTTTTAAAATGTTACATCTATAAAATAATTGTTGTAATTTGAATGTCATGGATGTTGGTGTTTTTCATAGTGTATTGTCTGAGCCTGCTTCTGTAGTATCTAAAATATTGTATAGATTTAAGTATAAATAGTATTCTTAGAATAAGTTAAATTTGTTGTTTGTGTGTTTTAATTTTGTGTGTTTTAGGGAACGACGGGGCTGACATTTTTTGTATTTTACTTAAAAAGTCCCTAAACAAAAACAGATTAAAAAAATCTATAAAATTCTAAGCGAAATAGGAAAAGCATGTGAATTTTGAGTCATATGTAATTTATCTCAATTTTATTTAAAGTGTTATTCCACACTAAGGAAAATTCTTTGAATGTCTTGATTTCAATTTATTCACGGCATTACGAATAATCCTAACAAAGTAATACATCACTTACATACAAGCAAGACTTCTAAAAACAAAACGACAATCTTATATGCAACTTTACGCTTTTATCCACATCTGTTATGGTAGTTAGAAAGAACTTGACCAGTCGTGGCCCAGTAGCACAAGCGTGTGACTGTAAACGACTGGTTGTGGGTTCGATTCCCACTCGAGGAGTGGAAATATTTAATATTTCCATTTTCTTCGCTCTGGTGCCGAGGTAAAGCGCAGCGTTAAGTTCCGCCACTTAACACGCAATGCCTCCGAATTCGGCGGAAAGTGGGGAACGGAGTATCTTACCACGGGATACAGCGTGAAGCTAAAAAAAAGAACAAAATAAAAAAAAGAAAAGAAAAAGAACTTAAACACATTGTAGTTTTATTTGAACAGATTGTTAACAACGTTGTGCACTTTCCGCTTGACGCATCAAGACATTGCATGTTGATTGGCGGAACTCAACACCGCGCTTTGTCTTAGACAACGATCGAACCTATAACCAATCGCGTTTGCAGACATCCCACTACGCCACGTAAATCTTTCTACAGAAATGGCTTCCTTAGACCTTAGAATATAACAATTGAAACTAGAAATACCCATATTCGATTACCACTTCTCAAACCCACATACATACATACATGTTCGTCCACACAATCGATTATTCACACAATACACCTCTGCAGGAAATCTCTATTCCCATCCATACAGCAACGATGGTAGCAAACGTTCACTAATGAAGTTGCACTGACTGTTATTACACGAACGACTGTCACTGATAGCAAAGCCATTGAGCATGGTGTTTGTAGCCCATTAATTATGTGACAATCTAGTGACGTTGGAATCGCGTTGGTTTAAACAACTACTATAGGCTATATTGAGGGGTCGAAGTGAATCGGACGATATTTCAGCCGTACTGTGTGTGCGTTGTTAATATTTAGCACCCTTAGAATGAAAGTGACTTAACTCAATTCAGCTTCACGCTGTATCCCGCACACAGCAGAGTAGGCAGAGGGAACCTAGTATTGAGATACTCCGTTCCCCACTCTCCGCCGAATTCGGAGGTATTGCGTGTTAAGTGGCGGAAATTAACGCCGCGCTTTACCTAACTTTAAATTTCATATAAAATAAATAGAATCTTAGAAAAACCTTATTATGGTTGTTTTCACGACAAGGGCAATAATCGAGTGAGGTCATTTTTATTCTGAGGGTGCGATATGTGTTAGTCTTGTCATACCTTTGAAGCAATGTCATTTTGGTAAGTGGATTGGAAAACTCACTCAGAGCGGTACATTTGAACTATTATTGAACTTGATACCTCGGAGGTAAAATCAAAAGCCAAGGTTTAATTTTGTGTGTATTGAAAATTGAACTATAATAATTTTAACAACTAATATGTAAGAAAAATCCTTATGACAGTTATAGGTAGATTTGTAAGTCCTTGGTTGTTAAACCTTCAACATAAAATAAACATTGGGTTTGCGCTTGTGCCACTGCGCCCGTCGTGGCGTATCACACTGCACCACGATGTACTTAAATTTAAATTCAAATTCAAAATATCTTTATTCAAATAGACTTTTGTAAGCACTTTTGAATCGTCAAATGTACATAAAGCTACCACCGACTCGGAAGGCAGTACTGTTGAAAGAGCCGGCCAGAAACTCAACAGTTGCTCTTTTCAAATATATAAATTACAATTTTATTATTTGATACAATAGTAGCTAACCGGCATTGGACTCATTCAAAGTAATTCCACGCGTTTTTATCCTTTAAATACTCGTCTACAGGGTAATAAGCTTTACTTATTAAAGTATTTTTTACAATGGTTTTGAATCTTATCTTTTAAGACTCTTATAACTACAATAGCTTCATACTATTTTTATAGGAAAACATATAACGTAATTTACCGAGAAATTTTTACACTGTACAAATAAAATAAAAATAAACTTAGTATAAAATGTAAAATCGTTATTCTTCACAAAGCTTTTCATTGTAGGGTTCACTATTAAAACTGGCGCTTCTCACTAAGTAGCATGTAAGCTCCTTATGAATTAAGCTTTTTTCAAATATTTTGTTTATTTCTTTATTTTCAAAGCCGTGCAGTGGGATAACGTCTAGACTTTAAAGTGATGGTTGTGACTTCGATGCCCACTTGAGAAAGGATTATGTTTTCCCTCTTGTATCTAAGCGGCCCTACAAACCGCAGCGTTGAGTTCCGCCACTTAACATGCAATGTCTCGATTTTGTGCGGAAAATGGAACACGGAGTGTCTTGACACTAGATCTTCTCTGACCACTTCGATATTTGGGGAAAAATGGTATCACTACAATATTCTAAGCGACAATCGACACATCCGAGCCGGCGGTAGCTTTACGTTCATTCGACGTTTCAAAAGTGCTTGCAAAAGTCTATTTGAATAAGGGATATTTCACATTTCAATTTGAATCCGTGCATCGATATTCAGGCAATAACGATAAATGCAAAAAAAGCAAAAACGGAATAGCTTTATGCTTTTTCCCGCATAACGAGGTAGTCAGAGAGAACCTAGTGTTAAGACACTCTGCTCTCCACTTTTGGACTGACATCAACATTAGTGTGTTGAATGAAAGTTATCATTGTCTTTAATAAGTAATTATACCTGTATTTACGCCGGTTTTTCTTACTTCTGCGACATTAACTTGTTGTTGCAAGTGGTAAATTGTTTGGCGTTCAAAAAATGATGCATGTAACTTATATTAAATAAAATTATTTGACTTTAACTTTAAATGGCGGAACTCAACACCGCGATTTGTCTTACCAAAGCGGATAAATGAATATAATTCAAATCTAATCTTCCTTTCGAGTGGGAATCGAACCCACAACCGATCGCGTTTACAGTCACACGATGTCCTCTATAAAAAGGAAAATCGATAATGTAAATTCCATTACGAGTGATTACGTTACACGCCGTGTTATTATATTTTACCTGCATATGTTATGTAAATATTGTAAAAACTAACGTAGCGCAGTACAAGGGTTTCGTTGTAAGGACGATGGCCGTGGACTCGATGCTCATTTGGGGTAAATATTTTAGTATAGTTAATTAGTTTTCAATTTCTTGCCTTAGTTACGAATACGATTATAACTTATTTATAACTTATATTGTGGCCAGTCGTGGCCCAGTGGCACAAGAGTGTGACTGTAAACGACTGGTTGTGGGTTCGATTCCCACTCGAGGAGTGGAAATTATATTTCCATTTTCTTCGCTCTGGTGACGAGGCAAAGCGCGGCGTTAAGTTCCGCCACTTAACACGCAAGCCTCCGAATTCGGCGGAAAGTGGGGAACGGAGTGTCTTAACACTAGGTTCCCTCTGCCTACCCTGCTGTGTGCGGGATATAGCGTGAAGCTATTTAATTTTATAACTTATTTATAACTTATCAACTTAAGTTGAAGAAAATAAATCGCATATTTTAAGCAACCGTCGTGATATCGACGCATCGTGCGGAGTGTAGTAAAACTAATATTTTTTATAATCAAGCCTTAGTATTTATAAAAGCTATATAATAATTGAGGGGTATAAAAGCAAAGGCGCTTCAGTCACAAAATACCTAAATCGAGTAAACTGCAAATTTCTTCTCTGTCGTAATAAATTGATATTTCTACCCGAATTATGTTGGTTCTTTTATTGGAATGCATTATTAATATGACATCAATTAAAATAAAATAACTTTACAGTAAGCATATAAAAATTGAGAAATACTGTAGGACTTAGGTGTCTTTGCATTTAAACGCTGGACTAAAGCATGTTTGCAAGTTAATATTCATTGTATGACAGCTGACAACCACTATTCACAATCGAGTTACTATGAAAAATGATAGATTCGCAATCTTAGATATTTTGAAATTACGACTTTTGATTGGTTAATTGTGACTGTGGCGTATTTGCTCGTAACAATTTTTGGATCGAAGCTGTTTTGCACGTAAGCGTTATTTTCTAAGTGCTTTTTTTATATAATCGCGGTGGATTTTCAGGTTGCCTCTCATAATATAGTGTAGCAACTAAAGAAATTCATTATTAATCTAATTGTGGCTCAGACGTTATGCATCAAGCTCAATTTTATAATAGTCGATTTAAATAGCATTTGAAGCAATCGAAGTTTTGATATAATCAACTTTCAAGTACTATCTTGAGTGTATTTTAATAGTTACTTCAGTAATTTTTTTTATATGAGTTGAATTTTACGTTTTTAATAATAGCAGCAACGTTTTTATTAATTCAAGTGATATTTTGGAAATTCTATATTGTAATTCTCTTGCGTTACAGTAACATGTCCCCACATAGTTTATTTGTATTCAAATCAACCTTCCCCTATATTACCACAAAAAAAGGATTTAGAAAGTTCTAAATATAATAATACAAACTTCAAAAATATATATTCATAACTAACTTGTCATTTCTATACTTTATTTCGCAGGCACACGAAAGAATTATTTTAAAAGTTGATTGTCCCATACATATAAAACAAATGCCGCTAGACAAAACATGTCACGAAGCATCGCAGACTATATCACTAATAGACAGGAAGTGCAAAGCTGGCTGAATAATAATTAGATTTCCAGTACAGACTGAGTTGAAACTACAAAATAAACGACATTTTTAAAATGGACGCATAAAGTATACGCACTTTAAAATCAATTTTGCGCAAGTTGAATGCAATTTGCATTCTTTGATGTACAATGTATATGGCCAGACGCTAATAATATTAATTATTCCATTTAGTGTAGGCACATAGATCAGGGGTGGCCAACCCTTACTTAGTAATTAAATGTAGTCCGCCAAAGATTACAGATATATTTTTTTTAGCTTCACGTTGTATTCCGCATACAGCAGGGTAGGCAGAGGGAACCTAGTGTTAAGACACTCCGTTCCCCACCTTCCGCCGAAATTTTGGAGGCATTGCGTGTTAAGTGGCGGGACTTAACGCCGCGCCTTGCCTCGACAGCAGGCGAAGAAAATGGATATATTAAATATTTCTACTCCTCGCGTGGGAATCGAACCCACAACCAGTCGTTTTACAGTAGCACTTTGAGTCTTTGCGCCACAACTGGCCCAGATATTCATTACAGATATTCTCCCGCTATTTTCTAATAACTGCCTAACAGTGTGATTTTGGTCAGCCAAAAAAAAAATTAAAGTTTTAATAAGCTTGTTGTTAAAAAAAATAGCCTTTGATATAAACCTTTAGTTATACAACAACTATGTTAGTAAAAAGTGTACCAGACATGGAAATATCGATAGATTTAACATTTCGACCATCACGTCGAGTTGTAATTAATTGAAACGTTCAATATTTTGAACGCGTCGATTATCACCTGTTGTAAAAAATATACTTCAATTTACTCTAGAAGTATATTATGTTACCTTTTGGCACGCAGCCATTAAATTGTATATATTAACAAATTGTTTATTATATACTGTACAAACTGTTGGGGCCAGTCGTGGCGCAGTGGCACAAACGTGTAACTGTACACGGCTGGTTGTGGGTTCGATTCCCACTCGAGGGGTGGAAATATTTAATATTTCTATTTCCTTCGCTCTGGTGTCGAGGCAAAGCGCGGCGTTAAGTTCCTCCACTTAACACGCAATGCCTCCAGAATTGGCGGAAAGTGAGGAACAGAGTGTCTTAACACTAGGTTCCCCTGCCTACCTACAGCGTGAAGCTATACATAAAAAAAAAAGAACATACTTTACAATATAGCTCGATCTTTTTGACAAATAGGCTAGTGATTAGAAACAGAAAATATCTAGTAGTCGAAAAATAAAGTTTTAAATTACTTTTAACTGTCACAAAATTTACACTTTTCGACCCATGTTTGTTTTGAAAAGTTGTTTGGTCCCATGGTTGAGGTCCAAAAAAAATCCTGTATGTAAAAATTAAGATTGAAGATTTTTTTAAGAATTTATTGTGTATTAGCGGCCCGCTCGCGGCTTCGCCGCGTAAACTACACGGCTGTTGCGGTATACCGCAACCCTAGGGGGTGGATTTTTGAAAAATTAAGTAGCTTTTGAAGAATTAATGTTTAACCTTGGATTATTAACTATATTTATGCCAAATTTCATTACAATAGGTCAAGCGGTGTAGATTTTTCACGTAAACTTTCATCCCCTATTTCAACCCTTTAGAGGTCGATTTTTAAAAAATAAGTAGCCCATATTAGACCCAGTTATTGTTACCACATTATTCAAAATTTTAACCAAATCGGACCGGTAGATTAGCCGTGAAAGCATGACAGACAAACACAGCAGGGTTACAATACACTGCAACCGCTATGCATGTAGTTACGCGGCATAGCAGCGACCGGGCCGCTAGTATATATACACATAAATAAAACTTCAACATAAATACATCGTATCGAGTAGAAATTAAATTCGAATCGATGTTAAAAACAATACAACAAAAAAACGCCTCTTGGCAACGCAACTAAGTATTAATTCGAATTGCAGCGAGTAAATTACTTTATCGAATGAAATCGCAAAACAAACAGGAAGGTTTACGGATTAACTTCTGAATCAATAATCTGGTGTTTCAATAAATTGATCGTTTGTTAGATATGCAGGCGTTTAGCAAATATATTGGTAGTTGAAGGAATCACTGAATATTTTTATGAGAAATATCCCATAGAAGGTATGAAACTGGGTATAGTTAAATTTTATATGAAGAAGATATGCAGAGTTGATTTTTTTTTATATGAATGCATTAGAATATTAAATTATGTAATCAAATAATAGTGGGCCAGTCGTGGCGCAGTGGCACAAGCGTGTGACTGTAAACGACTGGTTGTGGGTTCGATTCCCACTCGAGGAGTGGAAATTTTATTTCCATTTTCTTCGCTCTGGTGTCGAGGTAAAGCGCGGCGTTAAGTTCCACCACTTAACACGCAATGCCTCCGAATTCGGCGTTTTCACTAAATATGACAGTGTATGTAATAATTATTATTTGACCTTTACTTTTTTTTTCTTTTTTTTTTACGCTGTATCCCGCACGCGTTCGGGTAGGCAGAGGGAACCTAGTATTAAGACACTCTGTTGCCCACTTTCTGCCGAATTTTGGAGGCATTGCGTGTTAAGTTGCGGAACTTAACGCCGCGCTTTACCTCGACACCAGAGCGAAGGAAATGGAAATATAAAATATTTCCACTTCTCGAGTGGGAATCGAACCCACAACCAGTCGCTTAACATTTGCACTTTGTGCCTCTGCGGCACGACTGGCCCTGTTTTTAATTTTAAAAAAAATAACTTTCCCAAAACAAGAATCGAACCCACAACCATTCGCGTTTACAGTCAGACGCTGTCCCACTACGTTGGAACGGCCTTGATTCATAATATAATTAAGTAAACTAAATTGAAAATGAATATCAATCAAACACTTTCAATTAAAACATAATGGCAGCTTAATTTAACGTCACTCTATATCACGCGATAGCAATTTATTGAGGAATAATATTATAATTGCTAAATAGTCACAGAGAGAATAGAATTAAGACACTATTTTCCCTATTTTATACATTTTATTGTCATAAACTTATTTTTAGCAGCTTAAAGCTTTTTCGCGCAGAGCGAAGTAGTCAGAGAGGACCTAGTGTCAAGACACTCCGACGTCCACGTTCCACCCAAAATCGAATCATTGCGTGCTAAGTGGTGAAACTCAACGCCGCACTTTGCCTTTTTCACCAGAGCGAAGAAATAACAATTTCAGTATAAACATTGTGGCCAGTCGTGGCCCAGTGATATAAGCGTGTGACTGTAAACGACTGGTTGTGGGTTCGATTCCCACTCGAGGAGTGGAAATTATACTTCCATTTTCTTCGCTCTGGTGTCGAGGTAAAGCGCGGCGTTAAGTTCCGCCATTTAACACGCAATGTGCGGAAAGTGGAGAACGGAGTGTCTTAACACTAGGTTCCCTCTGCCTACCCTGCTAAAAAAAAAAGAAAAAGTATAAACATTCCCAAGTGGAAATCGAAAACACAACCATCGCGCTTACAGTCTAGACGTCTCATGTACTACGACGGCTTAAACTCATCGAAAAATTTGATTTTAAATGAATATTTGTAAAATTTTTCAACTGTTTTGAATAGCCTATTTCCGAGCCGGCGGCAGTTTGTGGTACTGACAACACTGACAGTTTAGTTACTATTCATTGAAAATATGGCAATATTTTTAATAATATTTGAAGCGGCCCCTCAACTGTCTATTTAACTATATCTATATTAATAAATTGTGGCCAGTCGTGGCCCAGTAGCACGAGCGTGTGACTGTAAACGACTGGTTGTGGGTTCGATTCCCACTCGTGAGTGGAAATATTTAATATTTCCATTTTCTTCGTTCTGGTGTCGAGGTAAAGCGCGGCGTTGAGTTCCGCCACTTAACACGCAATATTATTATATTAATAAATAAAATTAAGAGTGTCTGTTTGTAATATAAAAATAACCTTTTTTTTCCTAAATGTACATGTTTGTAAATATATACGGTACATATAACAATAGAACATACTTTAACATTTTTGTTTGTCTGTTTGCTTGTTGCGGCTAATCTCTAGAACGGCTGATCTGACTTATCACTGACGTATAGCTGATATAATAAGCCGTAACTTAGGCTAACTTTATTTTAGAATTTCAATAGTTTTGTTCTATTATACGGGGACGAAGCCGCGCGCAACAGCTAGTATTACAAATGTCCTCCCAATAAAATATTAAATTTTACTAAATTAATGCGACTTGCTCCAACATACGATATCATTGCGAAATAAATATTGGTGTATAATACGCTTATATGTAATCTATATTACTTTCATATGTATTTTAATTTAATTTCTAAATAATTTAAAATCAATACAATTTTAATAACTATAAAAAAAAGAATTTTACCACCCACAAAATAAACTTAAAATTTAAATAGGCACATTACTTAAAAAATAAGCGTTTACCATTACACTTATGTGGGTTCGATTCCCGCCCCACCCAAACAAAAAAAAACAAAAAATTCCACCACATACATTAAACGGCGTTTAACACCGCCGAATACCTAAAAGCCTCACAAATCCACTCACCTTAGGATCCTCATAGTACCACTGGTTGACCAGACTCTGGACGTTATTCGAACCCGCACTCTGCGACATCATGTTCCCGTATATCGAACCGAATGGCTGATTACTGTGCATCATGGGGAACAAGTTGTTTTGCACCATGTCGTTTGTTGACGGCATCTGTGTGAAAAATGAAAATGGGTAAAATTGTAGATATAGATTCATATTTTAGAAATAAATAATAAAAAAAATATCTGTTGTTTAGTATGTTTTTAGCTTCACGCTGTTTCTCATACAAGGCTAGGTAGACAAAGGAAACCTAGTGTTAAGACACTCCGCTCCCCATTTGCCGCCGAATTCTAGAGGCATTGAGTTTTGAGAAGCGGAACTCAACGTCGCGTTCGATCTTAGGTACTAGAGCGAAGAAATGAAAATTTAAATATTTATTCCTCTGAGTGGGAATCGAACCTGGAACCATAGCGTTACAGCCACATACTGTCCCAATGCGTTACGACGGCCTCAAAGAAATATCTCCTTTGGAATTTATAATATTGAGTTGAATTATATAAAAAAAAATCACGAAAATGACTTTAATACATTGAACAATGGATATATAAATATGTATTTTCAATCTATTTATTTCAACTAAACTGACTCTTGTAGACCAAAAAAAAAGATACGAGCTTAATTTAAAAAAATCTAATAATTATAAAAAATCGCAATTTTCCTTTAGGTCTACAATTCTAAAAGTGCGATATGTTTTGATAAAACTAAAATAAAGATACAATATTATTATTATTTTTCTTCTTTTAGCTTCACGCTGTATCCCCGCACACATTCGGCTATGCAGAGGGAACCTACTATTAAGACACTCCGTTCCCCACACACCGCCAAATTCGAAGGCATTGCGTGTTAAGTGGCGGAACTTAACGCCGAGCTTTGCCCCGACACCAGAGCAAAGGAAATGGAAATATTAAATAGTTCCACTCCTCGAGTGGGAATCGAACCCACAACCAGTGGGTTACAGTCACACGTTCGTGCCACTGCGCCACGACTGGCGCCAACAATATTATATATTTCACATATAAATGAAAATTTAATTAGTTAATGTTATGTATTTGTGTGAAGATTGTTTCGTAAACATGATTTGTTTTCATTCGCTTAGTAAATTCAAAATTTTTACATTCAAATTTTAAATATCCAAATAATATGCAAATTTTAATAAATGATCCACATCTTTAGGCACAGCCCTATTAAATTGTTCAAAAAAATTAAAAAAAATCAAATTACAAATACAAAACATACTTCATAAAACAATAAAACAAATAATTAAAAAAAAACTTACCGTCGGATTACTCTGGCCCATAAACAAGGAATTATTAACCATATTAGGATTTGGCATGACTGGCACTCCATTATTGGCTTGAAAACCGCCCATAACTTGATTCGGCATCGTGCCAATTGTAGTCAAACCGGCGTTTTGCATCACTTGCATATTCCCTTGCATTGGCAAAACCATGCCATTGTTCATGCCAGCGTTTTGACCAATTGGCATGCCAGCGTTTTGGCCAATTGGCATGCCAGTGTTTTGGCCGATTGGCAAGCCGAGAGACGAATTCAGAGCTTGGTTTGGAATGCCAACGTTTTGTATTGGCATAGATGTCGGCATCTGTACCGAGTTCATTGGCATCATTGGCATGGTTGGGCTGGCCAAACCCATTTGCATTGTCGAGTTGGCCATCTGGTTGATGCCAGTGTTGACTTGGTGTGACATGTTGGCCAAAGTCGTGTCTTCTAATGTCATGTCTATTATGTTGTCAACGATTTTGTCTTCTGGCTGTGTGGAGTCACTAAAAGAGGGTAACGGCTTTTATAGAAGAGTCTATGATTTTTCCATTTTTTTAATTGTAACTTAGAAATTTAGTCTTAAAAATTGAAAATTCATGTTTAAATTAAAATGGTTTACCTAGATTTCAAATTTATTGACATGGCGAGCATCAAATATCTACATGAATTATATCTTGTATTTATTAAAAACATCACAAAAGTCTT
Source organism: Dryas iulia moderata (assembly GCA_019049465.1). Lineage (NCBI taxonomy): Eukaryota > Metazoa > Arthropoda > Insecta > Lepidoptera > Nymphalidae > Dryas > Dryas iulia. The sequence continues at coordinate 783,289 of CM032415.1, read as the reverse complement.
AATAACTAACTGTATAGAAACATATATAGTATTTTTCATCCATCCAAAAAATGTCTTATTCATTAACAAGTCAGGTTTGTGTCTCCTATGCAATCTATAGATATTTTACTAAAAAGCACGCAACTTAGTCAAAAAAAGATTCACTTCAAATATTAACCAAAACCCAAAACAACAATATAATTACTACCTATCACAAACGTCCACAAAAATGGCCAGTCGTGGCCCAGTGGCACAAGCGTGTGACTGTAAACGACTGGTTGTGGGTTCGATTCTCACTCGAGGAGTGGAAATTATATTTCCATTTTCTTCGCTCTGGTGTTGAGGTAAAGCGCAGCGTTAAGTTCCGCCACTTAACACGCAAGCTTCCGAATTCGGCGGTGCGTGAGGAACGGAGTGTCTTAACACTAGGCTCCCTCTGCCTATCCTGCTGTGTGCGGGATACAGCGAGAAGCTATAAAAAAAAACCTATCACAAAAAAACACATAAAAGAATGAACACTTACGCCTCAGCAGTCTGCAAGCCCATGGGTATACCATGCAACATGTGCAACAGACCAGCGCTGTGGCCCTGAGAATTTTGATCGGCAGACGAGACCATATTCTGATGTTTTTGTCTTAAGCTATTGTTCGGAGCTATTATAACCGATTGGAAGTTACTTCTTTCGTCGTTTGACTCACTAAAGTCTATATCCGACCTCATTAGTGCGTCAAAGGTTTTGCTTTCCGAGAACTTTTGGCAGAGTGACGTAGTGCTGTCGTCTAGGGCATGTTCTTTACTATTCTTGTCAGTTTCGTCGTCTGTAAGCTCTTCGAGAGCGTTTAGATCGTCGTTGGGTGAACTGTTTGTCGGATCGTTTGAACCGGCGTTTGCAAGCTATAGGAAACATTGTAAAAATATAATAGAAATAAATAATATTTCAAATATTGTAGAAAAAATGGCAACAAACGCAGCGTTTTATACTAATGTAAAGAAATATAGGAGATTTTTTAGAAAACGTAACAAATTGTATTGCGCTTCATTCATATTCTTTATTACTTTTTTTCAATTACTGAAAAATGTTACAAGTATTTAATAAATAGTATCTTCTTTTGCTAAACGATTATTCATAAAATAACCTTTGGAGAGCAGAAATTAGTAAAACTCTCACAAATACCTTGTTATAAAAAGCGTATAATAATTTCGACGTAGTCTATAGACTACTGTACTGTACTATAGTACAACGCATGGTTTAATCGTTCAGACCGCGTAAACTGTTCCCAAAAACTGCAGGTTTGAATCCCATGTTTGAATTGAATTGAATTATTACACATTTTCTAAAAACACATTTATCCATAGTCTAAAAAAAACAAAACTTAAAAATACTAAAACTATAAAGAAATACACATAATAACAAATTACCTTTTTAAACTTAGGTTCACCACTGTCGAATCTTTTCGGAGATAACTTCTTGGCTTTCTCCGAAGCCCACCATTCATCGGAACCCTCTTCCACGGTTTTAGATCGAGAGAAACAACCGTGCGTTTGCGAACGAGTTAGTTCTAAACAAAAATATTATTATATAAAATAAAAAAAAGTTCATGTAATTGATAAAAATGCTAATAATTTTATCTATAAGAGCTGCAATTGTCTGTAAGGGCCAGTCTTCGGAAATACTGAACCTGATCATGAAAATTCTTTCAGAATTAGAAATGTACTACTAATCTACTCAGGAGTGCTATATTTTATTACAATTGGACAAAAAGTTCAGAGAATCCTAAACGAGCTAAAATAGGGGATAAAAGTTGCAGATCCCGCGGCAAAACGCTTTTCATTTGGTGGTGGCAATATAAAAAAGCCCTTAAATAACTAATTATAAATATTCTACGTAGTTACCTTTTGCACTTATTATTATCATCTTATATTAAAATATCGAGGCCGTCATAGCGCAGTGAGACAGCGTATGACTGTAAAGCGATAGTTGTGGGTTCGATTCCCACTCGGGGAATAAATTGAGTTCAGCCTCTCAACACACAATATCTCTAATTCAAACGAAACTTGAAGAACGGAGTGTCTTAACACTACGTTCTCGCTGACTACCCCGCTATGCGGGAAGAAGCGTGAAACTGCAAAACAACATAACTACTTACGATATGGGCTTTCTTGAGTTTTCGGTAAATTAGAGTCATCATTGCTGTAACCGTGGAACGCGCCGGTCGAGTCGAATGTGCCCGCACCGGCTTCTGCATTATCTACAGCCCTAAAAAATGGATATTTTGTAATAAACTATTCAATAAATAAATTTATCATATTTGCATGGTATTAAGATCACAATATTTTAGTAAATATATAAAGTTAAAAAGTTTAAGTTGTTCAGAAAATCCACTTTAACATTATACCAGGTCGGGATTTACCAGCTCTTTAAATATAGTTTATTTAATATTTATATTTACAAGAAATATATTTATTACTATTATATAATATATAAAACAATATAGAGTTTATAAAATTTATTCCTTAGTTATAGTTACAAAAGTCATTATATCATTACAGAGAAAAATTATAACATGCAGTAGGAATTTGAAATCGAAATTGTAAAATCAGTCATTTTTACTGGTCTTCTAAATCTAGAGTTAAACTAAATATGTACATGTAATCAAATTAAATAACAGACTTCCGGTTGATGTTAACGTAAGACACTTTAAAATTTTCAATTCAAAGTGTTATTCACACACTAAGTAAAGCAAGATTTGTTATAATAAGTCTATAATAATTTCGATGCAGCCTGATTACATATCGCATAGCTTAGCGATCACAACGCTTGGACAGAAAACAAGAGGCATGGGTTCGAGTCCTGCTGCGTTCAAATTTTAATACGTTTTCTAAAAAATATTTTTCGGATGCTACGTGAATAGCTTCGATTTCCGTTTGACGTTAAATGGCATTATATACTTGTTTTTATAGTCTATTATATTATATTAATTTAATTAAAATAATTGAAATATGCTGCTTACCAAATGTGGAAATCAGGAAGAGAACGAAGGTAACTGATATTGCACGAACCATAGCAGAACGCAAGTGGCGATGGGCGGGACATATATGCCGAAGAGCTGATGGAAGGTGGAGCCGAAAAATTCTAGACTGGAGACCTAGGCAGGCTAAAAGACATGTGGGACGACTACCAACAAGATGGACCGACGATCTTGTCAGAACGAAGGGCCGTCAGTGGATGAGGAGAGCCGACAACCGCATTGATTGAAGTCCAATGAGGAGACCTATGCCCACCAGTGGATGAATAAGGGTTGAAAAAGAGGAAGAAGAATTCAAATATACGAGAGAAAAGACAATTTTAATATCAATTCGTAAAATCTAATTCCCAGAACACGAATGTGAACTAACATGTGACAAACTTTGCCCAGAAGTTTGCAACTTTGTTTGCAATTCGAAAAACTTCTTTTAATACCTAACTATTACGTTCAAAATGTATGTAAACTCTATTAGTAGGCCAAAGTTTTAAAAAATATTGAAAGGAATAATGATAAAATGTTCAAAAATTTGAATCAATAAAATTAAAAAAATAGAATAAAAATTAAAATATTTAGTATTGGACTATAACGGTCAATATTAAAGTGCCCTAACTCAAAAACTTAACGTAAATTAAGCAGTATCTTAGAATAAGCTTTTTATTATCGTTTTGAGCAAAATGGGAAAACTTTGAATTACGCCAGTTTAATTCTGAGGATGCACTTTCAAATCGTTAATTAACATATGCATGTCAGTATGGTTAGTCCTACAACAAGCTACAACTAGATTGAAAAGCAATTCGATTGAAAAAAAAATATTTTAAATATAAAAGTTTTTTTTTAGCTTTACGCTGTATTCCGCACACATTCGGGTAGGCAGAGGAAACCTAGTGTTAAGACACTCCGTCCCCCACTTTCCGCCGAATTCGGAGGCATTGCGTGTTGAGGGGCGGAACTTAACGCCGCGCTTTACCTCTATACCAGAGCGAAAAAAATGGAAATATTAAATATTTCCACTCCTCGAGTGGGAATCGAACCCACAACCAGTCGACTGGCCGACTTTGCTTTGCTATATTTATTAACAAAATTTAATTCCATATATGAGTATAGTATCATTGGGCAGAAGAATATATTTTTTCAATTTTGATTTTAATAAATGGCATATATCGTAAAACATTTCATGTCAGAAATGTAAATATTGTTTTATAACAAGATATCGATATCGTATTCGATATCAACATTAACAACGAATAAACGAAATATAGCTTTAATATATTAATTTACTTCGAGTTATCGATACAGTTTATTATTGAATTGAATTTCAGGTTTAAATTTTACAATTACTCGTATACGAGTATATGGACGATACAAAATCTTTTGCTTAAATAAGTAATAAAGTAGGTCAGTTTACGTTTATTTGATATTAAAACTGACAATAAAAATTGTATGATTATTACATATATTTATAAAAGTAAATAAAATTGAAATGTAATATTAAAATAACCGCTTTTTCCTAAATGCATATGTATATACATATATATACATGGTACTAATACCAAAATGTCATTTTTACAAGCTTGTCTGTCGATCTGTGTGTTGCAGCTAATCTCTTTAGCAGCTGGACCGATTTAAACGCGAATTTTATTATTAGCTGCTGTAATAAAGAGTAGCTTTATTTACTTATTTACTTTATTTACTAAGTTTTATGTTAAATTACACGTGACGCAATCGAGGAAGCAGCTCGTACAGTATATACCGTTTTAGAAAACGTATAAAAATTTCAAGACAGCGGGATTCGAATCTGCAAGTCTCTTGAACTGTTTCCAAGTGACATTGTTGTATGTTTACTAAAAATAACTTTCAAATTCGTAATCACGTTAATAACACTTTAAAAACGTTAAAGTAGACTATTGTTTTTGTCAACAATTTCACACCAGAGCAGAAGATCTTTATAAATAATGAGAAAGAGACCAAAACATAACGTATTTTAAGTTCAGACATATTTTATAGTTTGTACGAACATTTTAAGATTACAATAAAAACGCTTTCCAGCGTTGATATGTATATTTATTATTAGGATCGTTTAAACGCTAATCAGAAAAGTCAGTCTTGTAAGTAGGCTGACTGAACACTTCAAGTTACTATAAAAAACCAAAGAAAAAGAAACTTAAAAGAAGATCCCAACATTTCATACAAACAAAATAATATTTAAAGTAAACACTTACCACTCCGGCAGATTATCCTCGTTCTGTTCTCCCCAGTTGCGTCGATTAGAGTTCCAAGTTCCCTGCGGCCGGTCCTGTGTCGGCCTTTCGTTCCAATCTCGATCTAATATAAAAAGTTGAAAACTATATAGAAAACCATAAAATTAGAGGTCTTTGTGGTATGGTTAGGTCAGCGTTAATGTATAAACGCTATTGGTTGGTATGAGTTCGATTTCCATTCGTGAGATTTCATTTTTTTCTAGCTTCACGCTGTATCCCGCACACAGTTGGAGGGAACCTGGTGATAAGATACTCTGCATCGCTAATTTCTCCGAATTCTGGACGCATTACGTGTGTGTATGACGGAACTTAACGCCGCCTTTTGCCTCGACACCAAAGCTTAAGAAAATAGAAATAATATAAATTTCAATTCATTCATTCCTCGAATGGGAATCAAACCCACGACCTGTCTCATTTACAGTCACCCTTGATAACCCTAAGCCATGATCGGCCTCAATTAGCAATATTTTTTTTCCATTTCTACCCTATAGTAAGACGAAGCAAGGCGTTGAGTTCCGCCACTTAACATGCTACGACTCGAATTTGAAAGGTAATTCAAAAGCGGAGTAGTTTGACACTATGTTCTCCCTCCATCCGGCTATGAAGGAAAGCTTAGTATATATCTAACAACAACAAGGGTAAAAAAATTATTAACAAGTTAATAAACGACACAAACTTCCATTAAATACGGTATTGGATAGTAAGGACACGTCGCATTTTCATATAAATTAAGTTTTTACTTACACAAGAATAATAATTACCAAGTTCCGCTACATTTTAACATATTTCTGCTAAGGTAATATTCAGCTAATTGTAATTTCCTCACAAACAAATAATGAGTTGTATATTATATATTTAATTGTTAATTGCAATTAGTTTTTGCCCAACACTGCGGCTGCCCAAACATATATTTCTACGAACAATCGTTATTATACGTTTTTGTTAGAAAGCTATCTTTAGTGTACGAGTAAAATTAAAAAAAAATGTAAAAATATAAGTTGTCAAACAAAAAACCCATATGTTTCAATATTGCTAACGAACGAACGAACGAACGAACGAATATAAAAAAAATATTAGGAATTTTTGATTTATTTTTTTTGGAATTGGAGATAAAATTTATAAACATACATAATTAAATATCTTTTGGAAAACTTGATGCTTTTTTTTTTTAATTTGAAATTTTTCCGACATTTATACACATTATATAAATCATTACTTGGTTCGCGTTATAAGTGCTCATAAACTAGTGAGCTGTCACTCCTCTCTCCATTTAGGGACACGATGAGTGACGAACGTTTAACTAACTAACAAGGAGTTGGATGGAACATGGAACTACACTGCAATCCATTCAGTATAATGTAAGCTAGATGTCAGCATTCCGCAACATCTTTAATAATTTTAAGAAGTATGATTTGGGCTCGGAAAAGTATTTCATCATTTGGATTGGCCCGTTGTTAAAAATGATTGGTCATTTCTGATGACCTAAGAGAAGAAACACCTTAAAAAAACACTGACAATAGTTTTAGACAATTAAATAATAATTAATAATAAATTTTCATTTTTTTTTCAGCTTAACGCTGTATCCCGCATACATTCGAGTAAGCAGAAGGAACCTAGTATTAAGATACTCCGTTCCCCACTACACACACACACAATTATTTCATTAAATTTTTAAACAAAATCAATTTTATAAGGAAACAAATATCATATAAAAACACTGTAACTTAGTGCTAAAAATACCAAAACATTCCAATACCAACTCCGACCACCAAATCCAATATCAAAACCAGACGAAATAGACTGTTTATCCAAAAATCGAAAATGCACTTCCGAAAATTACAATTTCCGTAGAAATTCCAACCAGTCTCACTCGAACACTAATTTGGGGCTTTAACTAAATAATACGCAACGCTCGAGGTTAATTTGATCTGCGGGTTACATTATTGAATCATCATCTGCTAGTTCGATTTCGCTGATATCGACGAGTGTCCACGTGTAGCTTCACGCTGTTCCCCTCTTAGCGAGGTAGGCAGAGAGAACCTAATGTTAAGACACTCCGTCCTCCACGGACCGTCCGGAAATCGAGACATTTGCGTGTCAAGTGGCTGAACTCAACGTCGCGCTTTGTCCTAGGCACCATAGGGTAGAAATAAAAATTACAATATAATTATTCTCCGAGTAGGAATGCTCGATGGGAATTGAACGCACGATGATCGTCTGACTGCAAATGTGATTTCAAGTGAGTTATGGGTTCAAGTTCCACTTGAAAGATTGATTATTTTTAATGCTCTGCTCTGGAAAGAGAACAAAACAATTTAACACTAGATTCTCCCTAACTACCCCCTATACCCCCTATAACTATAAGCAAAACGGAGTGATTAGACACTACGTTCTAAATAACCTACATAATTAAACACATACATATACTCGTATAATATAACTAGCTTACCCCATTTATCGGCGTTGGGCCGTCCAGTCGGCCTGGTCCCGTCTTGATTTCGCCATTCGTCACCTTCGTCGCGGGATGTCTGCCTCCAATTTGTATTGTTCGCTTGTCGCCTTTATAGTTTAAAAAAAATATAATATAATAAACAGAGTCTTGAAAGTAGGCACTCTATGAGTACTTCTTTATTATAGACAAAGTAATAATATAAACAGAGTGTCTTGTCACTAGACACTTAATAAATACTATGAGTGAAGTTACAAAAAATAATAAGCCACTATGTATTCAAATAAAAAGTATCAAAACTGAAATTACATGTAAAAACATTTTTATCATATTATATTTTTTTACAAATATACAAAATTATCACTAATACTGAAAAAAGACACGTATTGATTTTAATTTTTAAAGTACAATACATAAAGTAAGCCTTTTTTTTAATTTTCATTTCGAACGCACGAAATATGCTCTAAATGCTGATGTTTTTGTTAATTAAATTAATTAAGTGACTTAACACTTTTAAAACGTTTGACTTAACACTTTTTTTATGTAATTCAATGCAAATATTTAATATTAAATTAAATAACAATAAATACTAATTTCTTTTATTAGCTCTCCTGTAAAATGCCTAATTTTAACTTGTGGTGGTATTATTGTATTGAAGGAACGATACAGAAAAACAACGAACACCATTATTATTAATAAATCATAAATGAATTACCTGCTTACACATAAAAAAATCTTCGTACTTATTCAATACTAAAATACTAAAAACTAAATATTTTTATTAAAACGTTAAGAAATGAATCCAGCAATACATTTTATAAGTAAAGAAAACGTCTTACAGAAATCTTATGAACGCTATTTACTTCAAAAACCTCCGCTAATTTGAACTTTTGAAAGACTCTAAGGAAATAAAATCTAGATGCTGAATTTTTTGTCGTGACTAAAAAGAAAACTTGAATGGAAAAATAAATAAAAATCGGTATTTTTTTTATAGCTTTACAGTTTATGGCCAGCAGAGCAGGGTAGTCAGAGAAAAACCTAGTATGAAGATGGTCCGTTCTCCATTTTCTCTCTGAATCCAAGACACTTTTAGTAGCAATAGTTGTGGGTTTGATTACCTTAAGAGGATTGACTTCATTTAAGCATTATATTTATTTCTAGACTCTGGAGACAAAAAAAGCGTGAAGCTATAAAAAAATCACAAGTCAGTGACTAATTCCATATTTAATCACCAAAATCATTTGAGAATTAAAAAATAAAATTAGATAACCACATAAAAAAAGAATCCATCCTTAGTTCAATGTCCACAAAACTAAGCCATACTTAGACTAACTAACCAATAGAATATACCACACAAAACTAAACAAAGCACTCTCTCGCTCTCTCTCTACAACCACTCCCATCAAAACTCACCTGCGGAACAACTTATTCGGTGTCCAATCACTCTGCTCGCCGGTTCTGTTCGTCGCGCCCCCGTTACTGGCCGTCCAGGGGCGCGTACCTGCTGCTTCGTCCTCCGGCCCCACGTAGCCCGGCATTCTGGTGTTAGCCGCGTGAGGGGTTGCTGCACCACTATGGCAAATACAATGATATTCAAAATATGTTTACTTTACATGTATATACTCCAGTGGAGAACGGAGTGTCTTACCAGTAGGTTCCCTCTGCCTACCCTGCTGTGTGCAGGATACAGCGTGAAGCTAAATAATGTATATCCTCCTTTTTTTTAACTTCACGATGTATCCCGCAACATAGCACACAGGTGGGTTTCAAGGTGTAATTCGGAAAGTAAAAACTTATATCATAAAAAGCAGACATACATAGAACACTAAAATATAGGTTCACGCTTTATTCCGCGCACAGCGGAGTCTCCCCTATTTTCTGCCGATATCTGGAGGAACTGCGTGTTAAGTAGCGGAATTTAATGCCGCGCTATGCCTCGACCAGACCAGATTAGAGTAAACAAAATGGAAATATTAAATATTTCCATTCCTAAAGCGGGTATCGAACCCACAATCAGTCGCGTTTACAGTCACACTTATGTGCGCCTGCGCCAGGACTGATTATCTATTTTATGCCTATCTTCTTTGCAATACGGAACTTTCAGTAAAACTATATAAGTTTTATATTATAGTGACTTGTGAGTCTTCCTCGCATATTACTCATACGTTCATGTTAACATGCATTTATTTCTTTAAAAAGATGCATATCAAAATTAAGAATTTGAGTCAAGCGTGAGTTATTGGAAAAAGAAAACACGTTTTATTTTCGATGACAGATTTTTTTGCTGTTCTCAAAAATGTGGCTATTTTGATATCAGAAGTGTCAAAACCTAAGATTCGATATAACGCTACTCATTTACTTTATACGTAATGAAAACAATTTAACCACCGATATCACCTAAATCTTTACATTTATAACACTTTCTTGTTTCTCTCTCCTAGCTTCATGATATATCCCGCACACAGCAGGGTAGGCAGAGGCACGCACCACCGAAATCGGAGGCATTGCGTGTTAAGTGGTGGAACTTAACGCCGCGCTTTGCCTCGACACCAGAGCGAAGAAAATGGAAATATAAAATATTTCCACTCCTCGAGTGGGAATCGAACCCACAACCAGTCGTTTACAGTCACACGCCTGTGCCACTGCGCCACGACTGGCCCCTTTCACACTTTCAGTTAAATCAAAAGAGAGAACAAAACATTAAACAATTCGCATTAAATCTCGCTTGCATTCTCTAATGCAATTGGAATAATGAAACTTTTTAAACAAAACAACACCGACTAACAACAAGTGCATTTAAAGTCAGGTAATTAATTGACTAAAGCGCTTTAACTGACTACAAGAGACGTGAGCTATACATACATCCACCTACGAAATAGTTACCAAAGAAGACACATGTAAGGTATATAGATTTAATTTAGTATTTTTTCTTAGCATTTTAGTTAAAAGAATCGCCTACAGCTCGTATAGGTCATCAGTTCAAATAATAGGCGTGGGATTGACTCATATCAATTAATACACCGGCTTTCACCTTCAACGAATCAAATTCCGGTGATAATAAACATGTATTTACTTATTAATTAGTGTAGTCAAAGCAATAATGGCGTAGTCAGCAAATGATACAAAGATTAATGTAATAGACATAGTAAAACCCGCGACAGTGGCTTCGATTTCCACTTGGTGAAATGTTAATTATATTTAACATTTTCATTTTTTTGACTCTGAGCTCGAGAGCTCATTCATCTCCCACTATATCAAACTTGGGCATAAAAATTGGAGGACGGAGTATTTTGACACTAGGTTCCCTAGATCTACCATAACTTCATACAGAAACACCGTGAAACTAAAGCCCTATTAAATATAACGTAACGAATTTTCTTAGAAACTCCTAACATTTATTTATTCCATATAGTTAATTCCTCCGGGAAGACGCTACCGACTAGAAATGTAGATAGATGCGACAGTGCACTTTACTAGACTTCGTTAAACGAAGAAAACATGTAATTTTTCTTTTTAATGCATTTACTGCAACTATTTAACCGGGTCACTTGTCATATACCTAGGTAATAAAGACGGCTTACTTACTATAACAAAAGAAATCAGTAAATTATTGTTAATATAAAAACTAAAACTTGAATTTGATGGGTATCGAATATTTCGATTCGAATTTTTTTATTATATTGCTACGATAAAAGAATACTTGTAGCCGCCATTTTAAAAAAATGTATTACTTATGTCATGATCAGACACCTCATATGTCAAAATACGTCCACCCGTTTAGACTTTATAATATGAGAGGGAAATGAACATACTTTAGTTGTGGGTTCGATCCCATTCAAAGGATCAATTATTATAATTAAATTATTTTACATTTCGCTGCTCTAGTAAGACAAAGTGCGGTGTTGAGTTCCGTCACTCAACTGCTAATGTATAGACATCGGGCGATTAGCGGAGAACAGTGTCCAGACACTACATTCAATATATCATACGTTCAATAACAATTTTGCTATTTATTATTAGCAAATTAGTTTTAACAAATTACCATTCCACCCCTCAAATATAATATCCACAAATCCGTGAAACACTTGAAATCCTAACTCGCGTCACCGCAACGGCGCTACGTGCACATGTTTCAGTTTACAAGTACATATGCAAATATAGGAGCGCAGCTGTAATTGTGTTAGCTCGGCTTTTTACGAGACCCCTCTATTTATTTTTTAGTGGCTTTCTATGAAAAATGTCTTTTTTTCACCAAAAAGAGGTATTTTTTGATACATCCCGTGGTTCTCGTACGGTATTCCTGCATTGTATGTGTATATACAATGTATCAGTATGCCATCCACTGTGGCAATCTCGTGTATGATTTATATTCACAAAATATAAGTAATACAAAAACAAATATATGCAAAACAATCAAACAATATTTAGTTTTTCAATAAAAAATTATATTACTTCTAGTGTAACGTATAGGTAATAATACATGTGTAAAATAAAATGTACAAGTTTTCAGTAAGATGAAGAAAACTTACAAGAAGAAAGCTTACAAATTCATATACATAGATGAAAACTACAGTACAAGAATATGAATGTTTCATTTTTACCTTTCATTTTTTTTTCAGCTTCACGCTGTATCCCGCATACCCGCATACAGCAGGGTAGGCAGAGGGAACCTAGTGTTAAGACACTCCGTTCCCCACGCACCGCCGAATTCGGTGGCTTGCGTGTTAAGTGGCGGAACTTAACGCCGCGCTTTACCTCGACACGAGATCAAAGAAAATGGAAATATAATTTCCACTCCTCGAGTGGGAATCGAACCCACAACCAGTCGTTTACAGTTAAACGCTTGTGCCACTGGGCCACGACTGGCCACAACCTTTACAACATTTAAGTTTAATTTTAAAAGAACAACAACGAACATAGGAAAAACGAAAATAATATAAAAATCACAAGCATCGTATATGCCAGCCAGACTACAGTTGCACTGCCACGGCTTCAAATTTCTAATAAAAATCACTCAAATTCTATTACCGACCATATTAAAAGTTACCGCACAAAGAACTTAAGAACCAAGGGCTTATTTAATAAAAGGCATACCTTACACTTTTATGGCACACACAATCTATCGGGTAGAGAAACAAGATTGCAGGGTAGCAAAGTAATACGTCGACCGACAACTCTAAAGGAAAACGTAAAAGTTGAAGTCTCGCTTAAGTAATAGGATCTTTCGTTTTCGTAATTTTTACACATTTTAAAATGAAACTATTTTAAGAGGATTATTCGCGTATGATTTTGGTATTCAATTGAATATATTAAGTAAACCTTACGTTCCGAAAACTACAGTAGTTCAGCACTTATAAAAGTACAAAAAAATGGATCTTATTAGTTTTTTTAAAATACGTGTAATATCAAAAAATATGCTCCATCAATCAGACTAAAATATTTTCAATTAAAAATACAACAAAGACACTTATTATAAAATTTAAAAAAAAATACTCTTTTTTATCTTAAACTTAGTAGGAACCTAGTAGAATAGAATTATTGTAAATTAAAAAATAAATAGCATTAAGTAGTAATTGAACCAAAAACTTCCGCGATAACCTTCAAAAGCTTTCCATTTTGTGCCACGAGGGTGTTCAACCGTACTTTGACAAACACTCAATTTCGTTACAGCGAATGTGCTTTTAATTTAAAAGCTAATATGAAACTGCGAAATTATGTCAAGTGTTTATTTATTGTGACATAATATATAAAGTAATGATCACTTTAAATTTGGTAAAAATGTCATACGGAGAATATATATCGGTTATATTTGGGTAAAAACGTATTTACTACTAATAATTTATTCTTTTTTTATCATCCCCTCGCTTTTTCCCGCGTAGCGGGGTAGCCAGAAAGAACCTACTAGTCAAGATACTCCGTATCCTACTCTCCGCCCAAAATCAAGACATTGCGTATAGAGTAGAAGAACTCAACGCCGCGCTTTGTCTATTTACCAGAGCAAACAAATGAAAATTTAAATATAATCATTCCCTCGAGTCGGAATCGAATGCACAACCACTGCGTTTCAGACAGACACTGTCCCTCTGCGCCACTATGGCCTAACTAATAATTTCTTTACTTAAAATTTATATACTTGTATACTCGCTCAAAAAGAGTTCGTTTCAACTCACGTGACATTTATAAATAGTTCAGAACAAAACGGAAAATGGGAGTGTCTTAACACTAGGCTCTCTCTGTCTACTCTGCTGTGTGCGGGATACAACATGACGCTATACAAAAACAACCAACCTACTAATATAATTAAAACTAACTAAAAGCCAAACTTATATCAAATACAAATTTAAAGTTTCTAGTCAACGAGTAACTTCTGCCTAACTCGAGTCTACCAAACAAACCGGTCACCGAAAAGCGTACGTCCAAATTATCTAATGGATGCAAATGCGAGGCAAAAGAAAATACTACATGCTACCGATACATGATAACTTAATTAAGAAAATTGCTAACGTTCTCATACTGTTATTCTAGACTTCTAGAGAACTATTCTATTTCTATGGTAGTTCGTTTTCAACTAGTGTGTCATTTGTTAAGTTTTCCTATAATTAAATTGTACTTTAATTTTAATTAAGTTTCGCCACTTAACACGTAAGCCTCCGAATGCGGCGATGCATGGGGAACGGAGTGTCTTAATACTAAGTTCCCTCTGCCTACCCTGCTGTGCGCGGGATACAGCGTAAAGGTAAAAAAAATATATTTTTGCTTGTTTTTGCAACTTCACGCTTTTTCTGCATAGAAGGTTAGTTAAAATGAACCTAGTGTGGAAACACTCCGTTCTCCGCTTTCCGCTTGAAATTGAGACATCGCATGTTAAGTGTCGGAACTCGACACCGTGAAATTCAAATAATATGTGGTCATTTCCAAATAACGCTGAAGAGGATATCCTTACTTTACTACAAATATTGAAATGATTAATCAAAAAATACAAAATGGAAGCCTAAAGTTTTAAAGACCTAAGAAACTAGTTATAAACTGCAGCCTTACTAAGAAAAGTATAAGTTTTAAACGCTTTCTGCCTCAATACGGCGCAGTGTTTTCATCTAATTGTAAACATCTAATTGTAAACACAATGGATGCGCGGATTCAATCTCCACTCAAAAGAATTAATATACGTTTTTCAACTTTTTTAAAGTGTTATTCCACACTTATAAAAATTTAAAATGCGTTGCGTTCAAATTTTAATACGTTTTTCTTTAAATGTTTTCTAGAATTAATATAATTATTTTCTTTATTTTCTTCGCTCTGGTAAGACAATATGCGGGCTTTAAGTTCCACTGCTCAAAAAACACAGTGTCTCATTTCAGGAAAATAGAGATGGAAAATAAACGGAGTGTCTTGACATTACGGTCTCTCTGACCATCCTGGTATGAGAGAAAAGCGTGAATAATTATAATGACATTACTTTCGTTTTCCCGGTCTGGTAAGATTAAATACAGCGATAAGTTCTACCACACAGTGTCCCATTTCAAGAAAGTGAAGAATGGAGTGTCTTGTCTCTATGATTTCTCTGCCTACCCTGCCGCGCAGAAAATTGCAAGTAGCAAGTAGCAAGTAGTTAAGTTTTTTTTTAGCTTCACGCTTTATCCCGCATACAGCAGGGTTCCCGCAGGCAGAGGAAACCTAGTGTTAAACACTCCGTTCCCTTGGGGAAGTAGTTAAGTAAAAAGTGTATAATAAAGTAAAAAGATATCCTAACAATATATAAGTTTTAACCATTTATTTCCTAGAGCAATACAATAGAATATTTGCGTATCGGTATCGAGTAGGGAAGCTCAAGGTCGTTGTTTGTTATATTTGTATAACAAAAGGAACAGTAACTAACATAAAAATATTAAACTAGTAATTAATTATTGTATTATTTACGTTTTATTAAAATTTTATTATTTACGTTTTATTAAAAGCTCATTAGAGATTGAGGTTTTATTAAGATACGGTAGTGTTTTTTTTTATTTGTTAGCTATCACGGTATTTAAATGGGAGCTTTAACTAAACAAAATCAGTTTAGATTAGGAAAATTTACTTAAGATGTTATTATATATATTTTTTTAAGCTTCACGCTGTATCCCGCAAACAGCAGGGTAGGCAGAGGGAACTCCGTTCCCCATTTTCCGCTTAATTTGGAGGCATTGCGTGTTAAGTGGCGGAACTTAATGTGTAAGAAAACGGAAATGTGAAATATTTCTACTCTTCGAGTGGGAATCGAACCCACAACCACTCGTTTTACAGTCACACTTTGTGCCACTGCTTCACGACTGGCCCCGACTGGTTATTATATGTAGTATAAAATTTATACTCAAATTACTACAAAGTAGGGCCGCAGGTACTCAATTTCGCTTACACTTTACAAAAAATGCATTCTTATTTGTTAGGAGTCGCTCAACAACGCATTTTGTGTTATCAAACTCAGGATATGAAACATATCTGTATATTGTTGTTTATAAGTAACACTTGATATAAACAAAATAAGGTCAACGAGCCCTTCTGACGTATACAATATGACGGATCTAAGAATGTCAATGAGTTGTAAAAGTAGTAGGCATAAAAATACATATATAACTAAAGAAGCCTTAAAGTTATTTTTACAATTTTTTTTTCTAGTCACGTTTAAGCCTAATTATATAACCACTAAACCTTTAACAAGCCAGAAAAATAAATTCATAATATCCAAAATTTTACTTTAGTCGAAAATCGAACCTACGATCAACCCCAACAATTGCACCACATAGATCAAACATACAGAAACAATATCCTTTTACCTAGATTACAGACACGTGATCACTCTCGCAAGTGTTTGCGATACGATTGCACTCAGCTCGTTTACTGTGTTACTTGATAACAGTTTAGTTCAATACTGAAATTTTAGTTGTACTTGTGACGTTTAAAATAGGAGATGCACATTATATTAAATAATATTTGCAAATAAGACGTCTCAGAAGAGAATCTTAGACGTGATGGTTGTCAGTTCGATTTCCACTTGGGAAATAATTATGTTTAAAATTAATAAAATTATGTTTAAGCCGCGGCCTTAAATTTCATGAAACTCAACACGCTACATTACGATTTATAACGGGAAGTAGAGATCGGAATGTCATGACACTAGGTTCTCTCTCTAGACTACTCTTTTAAACGAAAAAAACCGTAAAAACAAATAAAGTTTCCAAAAAACCATATAATCAGTTAGTCATAACTCCAATAAAGTGCTAAATTTATTAGAATTTATAAATACATCATTTTCCTATACAAATTTTAACCATAAAACTAAATATCTCACACCTAATACCAACATCAAAACATCTATGTCAATGGTAGCAAGCAACAAGCTGAGCAATTAGGGCACGACACTCTACGCTTTCCACTTAGAGAGCACACATTATATAAAAGATACATTATAATATATCCTTATTAGGGCAAACGAGTATTTCGCGAATTTTCCTTATATAGAATATAAGAAGAGAAACTAGTGTTAAGACTCTTCGTTCTCCACTTTTCGCTTAATTTTAAAATAAAGCTTGGGCCGAAATTAACATTAAATTTTAATTTATAATTAGACAGACTATATAGAAGTAATTATAAATCACTTATTCAAGTAAGAATCGAACCCACACCACCAAATACGGTCCCACTTAGCGTAAACTAAGTTAGCTCAACAAAGCATAACTAAAACTCGTATATTGATATCACACGAGGAACCCAATAAGGCTTACGCTTTAAATACGATCGAAACACCTGTTACATTCGGAAAATACAAATAGAATTTCAATTCTGATATTCGTCATGAAAATGTTGACCTAGGCTTAGTGATTTTATTTATAACTAGTGGCCCGCTCGCCACTTCGCCGCGTGAACTACACAGCGTTACGTGCCTATGCACGAGTGTTACTATAATCCTCGACAGTGAATTTTTTAAAAGTAAAGTATCCTTGGATTATCAATTATATTTATGCCAAACTTCATTAAAATCGGTCAAGCAGTGTACAATTTTCATACAAATTTTCATCTCCTATTTCAACCCTTTAGAGCTTAATTTTCGAAAAAATAAGTAGCCTATGTTAGACCCAGTATTTTTTGTTACTTTTATTCTAAATTTTATCAAAAATCGGATCAGGAGATCAAATGTTAAATATTACAATTCCTCGAGTGGGAATCGAACTCACGTTCGCATTCACGGTCACATTTTGTGCCAGCGCCTGACCTTCAATCAAGAATATATACTTTTACACCAGACAGTTATAAACATGGTAAATGCATTTAAAACGATCCCATTTTCAGGAGACTAGAATCATTTTATTTTTAACGCAGTTTATCTTTCTAATTCCAAAATAAAAACATATTTATAAATATCTAACGTACTTCAAATAAATATTCAAGCAGCAAATACGCTTTCCAGCGTCGATATAGATACAGATTACAGCGCTCACCCTTAGGATTAAATATTTTTCAAACTAAATCTACGTCCATACAAAGCCTCTGTAACGATTATGATTCAGTACTCGAATCCAAAAATATCGGAAATCAAAAAAGCAGAAACGATTTTATAGCAAAAATGCAAATTTTTTCCCTTATATTTTTATATTGGAAATAGATACTATATAGATTTCGGATTTTAAAATAAATAAAGCAAATGTTTCCTTTGAATTTTCGTTTACGGATATAGAAATATGATCTAAATTACGATGCTTGTTTTATTAACTTAAAACTTGGCTTTGCTACAATAAAAATGCCCGAAAAAACACATTCAATATTAAACACAAGAAACTAAACATAAAAAAACTTTTCATTAATTATCTCCTTTAAAAAAGACAATAATTTTAACTTGCAATACTATTAAATCAAAGAAACGGATTAACCATACGACTTAAATCTATCCATCACAAGAAACAGTGCAGCAGATCGGTCATCAACCTGAACGTTACAAATTGTTAGTGTTATTTAGATACAATACGACAGATTGCTTTCGCCATTCATGTGCCAATCATCGTATAATACGATAACTGAGGTTATTGTGCGTACACTTGCTCTCAAACGCATGCGACCTCTAAATTACTAATATTGCACCGCATCCGGTAATTCAATTGATTTTAATGCACAAAGAGATGTGTGGCGGATCGTTGCAGCGTTACTGTCATTTCTTTTTGCATATAACAAGTGATGATACGTGTGACAAGGAGATGAGGATTTTGACTTGTCTTTTTGTCTATAAAATATATATAATGAGGTATATAAAATTCGATTTAGATTGTGTTTCGCATCAAAATATGTGGAGGGTTTGATCGTCTTTGCCAGGGGAGACCAACCTACGGCTCGCAACCCACATGCGCCTCTTTGAAGGTGTAATTGTGGCTTTTTAACAAATATAAAAGAATTCGCCTTTCATACGGTTTTCATTATAAAAAATGAATAGGTACCTATTTGCGTAAATATTGAAGACATTTAAACATTATATACATAAATAAACAAGAAACGTTTCTCGTGAGACTGAATAATGATTATCTTGAGCTTAAGTAAGCTATCATCAGCATGTTTATCGAAAAACCTGAAAAAAAATGCATATTCTGCATATCTTAGAGACAAAGCACTCGTAACTTAACGCCGTGGTTAACCAACAACAGCGTTATTATATACAAACTAAACCCCCTAAAAAATAGAAAGAAAGAACATTCAAAACAAAATGTAAGAAAATTTACACCTTACGAGAAGTTATGATACCATCTTATAATTCCGGATTAAGAATTCGCAACGCTGAAAGCACTTCACTAAAACCCCGCTAGTAACGACATCGCCTCAAAGACCGAGAGCTTGAAAATTGAATTCATTTTCAATTGGCGTAATAATTGAAGTATCAATCGTTCTGTTAGTTCAAGTGCCTTTAGTGGAAGATGGTTATATACTAAGTGTGTAGTTACGTCTTGGACTTAGACGGTGTTTTTCAATTTTAGCTTCACGCTGTATCCAACACACAGCAGGGTACACAGAGGGAAGCTAGTGTTGAGATACTCTGAGCCCCATTCGCCGCCGAATTTTGGAAGTGTAGTGTGTTAAGTGGATTTATTAAACGACGCGCTTTGCGCCGTCATCAAAGCGAGCGTGCGTGTGGAGTTGAGAAACTCTACGCTCGTTTTGTCTTGTCACCAAAGCCCAGAAATGAAAATAAATACAAAATATGACAAAATAAACATTTTTATTTATTTCTACTGAATCTAAATAAGAAGCGAACAATCGCTCAATTTATGAGATACAGTATTAAGATTGACTCTTATAATAACCATTTTATTTAATAAAGTTTAGTTAATATTCTCAAATAAGTGAGTATATTATATTTTTGAGAAATAAATATTTCTAAGCATACTTTTAAGAAAACACTTTAAAATAATCTGTCTCACTTTCACACTAAGACACTCCGTTCTCCACTTCCCACCGACAAAACCAAGACATTACATGTTAAATCGACTGCAATCTAGCCCCTAATATCCTTTAAATAACAACAAATAAAATATCAGCAACCAATCGCATCTCAACACCCAATCACAATACTCGTGCCAAGTTGTCACAGTAACTACGTCGTAATGTATACACATATAAGAGGCTTTAATAGAATAATCTCCGAGGGACACTGGCGTGAGTAGGTCGTTGCCGTAGGTCGGGGAACGGAATTGGGATCTATATTTCTAAGGATATAGGCCATCGTGCCTAGGTGGCTGACTGTAAACACGATCGGTTGTAAATTCGATTCCTATTTTTTTTTGTTTTTTTTTTTTTTAGCTTCATCCCGCACACTGACTGTAAACGAGTGGTTGTGAGTTCGGTTCCCACGCGAGGAATGGAAATTATATTTCTATTTTCTTCGCTCTGGTGTCAAGGTAAAGCGCGGCGTTAAATTCCGCCACTTAACACGCCTCTGAATTCGGCGGAAAGTGGAGAACGGAGTGTCTTAACACTAGATTCCTATTCGGGGAAAGATTATATTTCTTCGAACCCACAACCAGTCGTTTACAGTCTCACGCTTGTGACACAGCCCCACGACTGACGCCAAGATTATATTTCCATTACTTACATTTCTTCTTCAGTTCTCATGTCAAAATTGAAAAGCTGCGACAAGCAGATTCCATAAATAATATTAAATTTCCACACATAGATATACTTATATGTTTTTGCTAATACAAGCTTTTTAGTTAAAGCTTTTCAAGTCGATGAACTGAATCTTACATAAATAATAAATAAACTTTTAATAAATATCTAAAAACACAATGCCACAGTGTCACAACACTCCGCTCTCAACTTTCCGCGTGAAATTGAAACAATGCGTATTGAGTAACAAAACTCAGGCACAAGAGCGGAAAAACAAAAATATGTAAAATATAATCTATTCGCCAAAGAAATCGAACCTAACACCAATCACGTTCATTCAGACGCCGTCCCACTGTACCACTTGTACCACATAATTGCAGAGGGAACCTACGGTTAAGACACTCCGTTCCCCACTTTCCGCCAAAATTGGAGGCTTGCGTGTTAAGTGGCGGAACTTAACGCCGCGCTTTACCTCGACCACCAGAGCGAAGAAAATGGAAATATAATTTCCACTCCTCGAGTGAGAATCGAACCCACAACCAGTCGTTTACAGTCACACGCTTGTGCCACTGGGCCACGACTGGTCACTAATTATCAAATATCATAAAGAAATATACGAACAAAGTATATCCAAAAATATAATCTTAAAGTAAAAGCTCTGTATAACACGTTACGTGGCAATTAAAACGGAAACGGGGTCAAAGTCGTCCGGTCGGGTTATTATTTGTCAGTTAGTTTACATGTTTTGAAATAATTGAAAAGTTCGCTTCGGAGCCATTTTAGTTGCGGAAGCCAAAAACATTGTTATTTTAAGAGACAAGAGGTGCTTTATGTAGATGGCAGTAGATTATTGTAATTAATTTAAATAAACTTTAATTATAAATATATTTTTTTGACTCATTGGACAATTTAAAAAACAAAATAAAATTTCTCTAATTATGCTTAGCAAGCTCTTTAATTTTATATCCATATTATAAGCAAATATATACGATATCCATATTATATAGAAATAATTAATCGTCAATTGTTAAAATAAGTAATCATGAATATTGAAAATAAATAATCATCAAAGCGGAAGAATAAAAAAAAAATTCAAACATTCCACCGAGCGGGAATCGAATTTCTAAATTCCATCGCACTTACTTTAACTTTAGTTTAGTCAGAGACTGTCACACTGCGCCACGACAGCCTTAATTACCAGAACTACCTGCTGACACTACATTACGTGTTAAAGTAAAATGTTTACAAACAATACCTAAATTTCTCTAAATTTACCCAAAACTACGCATACGTCTGTCTATGTCTAAGAAAAAAAAATAGTTTTCTTCCGGACTGTTTATACAACGAAGTGTCGTAAAAATGTGGAAAGCATTTGAGCATGTTCTAAATAACTCATTAACACAATACAAGTTAAATTGTATACTAATCCTTAGAAACTAACAAGGTACTTTTCTACTTCAAGATTTTCTTCACAAAAAACAAAAAAAATAAAAAACTTCACGCTTTTTCTCGCATAACCTAGTGTCATGACACTCCGTCCTTTACTTGCCGTCCGACCGACCCACAACCACCGCGATTGCAGCCTGACGTTGTCTAAAAAAATCCAAAAATGAACATTTGACTAGGAAAATGAATACATATTTTTTTTTATAGCTTCACGCCCACAGCAGGGTAGGCAGAGGGAACCTAGTGTTAAGACACTCCGTCCCCCACTTTCCGCCGAATTCGGTGGCTTGCGTGTTAAGTGGCGGAACTTAACGCCGCGCTTTACCTTGACGCCAGAGCGAAGAAAATGGAAATATTAAATATTTCCACTCCTCGAGTGGGAATCGAACCCACAACCAGTCGTTTACAGTCACACGCTTGTGCCACTGGGCCACGACTGGCCACAAATTGGAATACTTTATTTTTCTCCATAAAATCGTCAATATTTTAATAAATGCATTCCTAAAGGCAGACTTCATAACGGGCCAAGACACCCGACGCATACCTCTGTACGACGATAGTGTGAGAAAATCGACTGCTAATGTCAACTGAGACGTGCGCTTCTACATACATCTAATAAATTTAAAACTCTTTAAGTTGATATTTATATTAAAAATATAGAAAAATATAATAAATATTTGTGTTATTATTAAAATTTTACGATTCATTTGTTGTGATTGAATTAATCAAGTTGGCGTAATTATTATACTCGTAAATATATTGGCCGAAAGTGAAGATACTTATGATAATGGGAAAGTATTGTAAAATTCTTTCTTTTAATTTTTTTTGTGATATTTCCATACTTCAATACTATGATTCAAATTTTTTAACTAAACACGGTTGAAAACAAAAGACTTACAGTAAACTAATAGTTTATATTGAATTGGCATTACACCTTACCGAACGCATTATTATCTTCCATTATATTTAACATCAATTAAATATTAATTAATGTATAAGGATGCAGTTAACAATGCCTTATTTCATATATGTCAATTTTCTTACGAGTCTAATCTAAACTAATTACTTGTTGCATCAATACGTTATTAGTTAAGGATCTTAGACCATGGATGAACAACCCTCCGGCAATTTTATGCGGCCCACCAAGCATTTGTATTTATAATGTGACTTGTTCCAATATACAATATGATTGCTAACTACATATCGTTGCTTTGGAAGTATAGTTTACTATTACGAAATACTATAAAATTAAGCTACCATCACCATTTGACACAAAATAATCTGTTATTATATACTCAGTAAAAATCATATTTATTTAGCAACTTTTACAGCAGTGACGCTACGAAGAGTGTATCCCTTGGGTCAATTGTACTCAGCATTTAAAATATAAAACGCTCTAATGAAAAATGCACTCGCTTTCAGTTACAACAGTATCCTTTCAAAGCAGCCATACTACTTTTTTTATATTTTTCTCAAATTTCGTGTTTTCAAAATCCAATTATTTATATCATATAATTATAATTATAATATTATTAAAAAATATATCACACCAAAATTTTGAAAACCTTAAATTACCAAAGGCCTAAACCATTACCAAAGGTTGTTCACTCCTGCGTAATCAAATTTAGCCAATATCATGACACATTTGACGTATCTATAGCCAACAGTTTCTATAGATTATCACTAAACCAAATCCGTCTATATCGGCTCTAATAGATTGAAAGCATTCGAATCATAGCCTCGGGGCATTTGCGCCTCTAAATATAGTAAATGCCACTTTTCATAAACCAGCCGCTGAATGCAAACGAATTAATTCCCCTTTGAAAGTATACAGGTGTATTAAATTTTTATTTTTTGTTCTATTTCTATAGATTAGAACGTGACTTGGAACGTGCATTGTATTGTTAGTGTTATTAGATTGGTATTAATTTCTAAAATTTACGTTTTGAACAAAATGTCAATCTTTAAAAATCAAATCATTTTTCACCTATATATCTGCAAACAATTTTAATGTTAAGTGACAAAAGTTAGAAATAAAGCATTTTCATCTCCTTTAATAAACAATAAATGGGTCCAATCTCATTGCATTCAACTTTTTATATATTTGCTAACAGTGTTTCTCAATTTCCTAAATGTGTAGTAAATAAGAACACTTCAAATTCGTAAAACCTAAACAATAATCATTCCAAAAATCTACAAACTAAAAAAAATAATCAGTATCTAAAAAAAAATCAGTATATAAAATACTTTTCTCTACCTACTCCACAATTCAAAAAACTATGAAAGAACAACAAAAATGTTGAAACAAACTAAGAGCTTCACTCATCTGTTATCAGATAACACGTAATAAAGTGTGTCAGTAGTTTAGTACTTGTACACTATAAAATCTTGTAGTACATTGAAAGTTTGCCACAAACATGAGAAACAAAAGCTCTAGTGCATTAAGCTGTACAAAGGATGTAACTCGATAGCTTTCGAGCTTACGAAGTGATTACATCTAAAGAAAAATGTGTGTTTAAAATCAAATTTCATACTCATAGAATGATGGTTATATATTAAGTAACCTAATTTCATTTGACCTTTTCTTTCTTTTTTTTTTTTTAGCTTCACGCTGTATCCCGTACACAGCAGGGTAGGCAGAGGGAACTTAGTGTTAAGACACTCCGTTCCCTACAGTTCAGTCGACTTAATGTCAAGTTAAGTGAACTTCAGTTAGCCATTTTATGTTTACACTTTAATTTTTATAGTAAGTGAGGTATGTACATATAATACTAAAAAGTAGTATAATGCACTATCGTGGCGCAATTGAGTCATGTTTGAGTCAGCAAGCGAAGGGTTAAGATTTGAATATCAATAAGGAAAATTATTTTAGCAAGGTGTCAAAATTATTAAAACTGTCACATTTATTATACTTGCAACGTATGTTCACTTCCGTCCCGTTTTCGGAGAGACCTACAAAAACATGGAGCAAAAGCGCTGGCGTCATATTCCCCAAAATAGAAGACAAAAACCTTTTGAAGAACCACCGACCTATTTCACTGCTGAGCCATATCTGTATGCTATTTCCGAGTTATCAAGACGACGTCGACAGTAACTTGATGAATTTCAACCAGCCGATTGAGCTAGATTTAGTAGCGTGGTTCCAGACGACAGTTACACGGTACGATAAATTTAGCAGAATATTGAATGATATAATCATTTCACTTCACATTTGAATATAAAAAGCTTTATTATATTAAAATCTAATGTTATCAAACCTAAAATAAGCCGTCTGAATCAATTAGGCTGAATGGAGTTCCTCTCAAAGTTGTCGAGGAATACGTCTTGAACAAACTTTGCAGTGGAATCAAGTTCGAGATAGAAGCTCGCAGAACAATACAGCTTGGTCGGGCAGCGTATAGGAAACTTCGTCAAGTCTTGTCATAAGAGCGTGCTGTGGAAACGGCAATACTTGAGGTCTCTTTGATAGATCGAATTAGAAACGAGGTGCATATACAGAGAATCGAAGTCATTGAAATGGCTTAAGAAGTTAGCAAACTGAAGTGGTAGTTTGATCGCATTTGTTACAGAACGATAACCCTCTGTATATTGCCCTCTTAACTAGAAGGTATAGACACGAGTAAAGAACCGGTAAGAATCAAGGAGCTTATTACGCAATGGACGCAAATAGCTTGGTGATACCATCTTGTAATGTCACTCTATCATAAAAAAATAGTTTGCAAAAGTAACCTAACTAAACGGTAAGTAAAGAAAGTAGAGATATACCTATTACAAAGTAATAACCGCGTAAAGTAGGAAATGCGACAGATGTGTCAATGTCACGGCTACCGCAGCTTAATGAATTTGCGTATAACGTTGCGTGTTTGCCGAATCGCTCATTTCGATGGCACTACACTGCACACCGTGATTCGTAGTGCAAATCATACGAGACGCGCGACTAAACTGCTTAAAATATATTAATATTACAACCATTCTACATCGCAAAAAAATATTACTTTTAAAATTAATTTCCTCTAGACGCAAATAATCAAAACATAAATTATAAAACATAAATAAAACGAATATATAATTCACTAGAATTTATTTTTAATTCCAAATTTAAGACATATTTCATTAATAACCGCTAAAAAATCCAATAGGTAAATTGAAAGAAGAGGATCGAGCAGCGTTAGGTTCCGCCACGAGACACGCAATGTCTTTGAATTAGGCGGAGATATGGAGAACGAAGTGACGAATTTCTCTCTGCCGAACGCGGGAAATGCGCGGAGATATTAAATAGTTTGTTCATTATTGTCTTTCTTGTTTAGCTTCACGCTGTATTCCGCCCGCTATACTACACAGCAGGGTAGGCAGTGGAAACCTAGTGTTAAGACACTCTGTTCCCCACTTTCCGCCGAATTCGGAGGCATTGCGTGTTAAGTGGCGGAACTTAACGTCGCGCTTTACCTCTATACCAGAGCGAAGAAAATGGAAATATTAAATATTTCCACTCCTCGAGTGGGAATCGAACCTACAACCAGTCGGTCACACGACCCACAACCAGTTACACGCTTGTGCCACTGCGCCACGACTGGCCCCATTATTGTCTTTCTTTTATGAATTAGTGTATCGCAGTGCATGTTTAGCTAAAGTCACTTCGATACCGTCAATTAATCCTGTGATTTGTGGCTTAAGTGTTTGAGGATTCGCGATTAAGTTTTTTTTTATATTAAAAGAGTTCACTTTCATATACTTTTATAGACAATGTATATAAAATACAATAGTATTGCAAAAAAATATTAGTAACCATTTCAAATCTGCCTAAGACCAATACAGGTTTCATTACATAAATGACACTTCTGAAAAATGCGGGAAAAATAAAAAAAACGGAGAAATGACTTCTTTTATGATAACCATCTCGTTCAAGACAAGCGTTAAAAATACAGTTGACATTATATTTTCGCTAATTCTTATAGCTAACAACAGCAGGAATTCCCCTAACTGTGTAGCTTTTGGCATTTGCAAAGCGATCGCCGGTTTGCCGACATCAAAGGACTGAGGTTAGTCGCGGGGGGTTATTGCTTCATCCGCACCTCGTAGTTAGTCGAGTAAGTTAATATAGTAATATAGTTAAGCGCATTTCATGATGACATATCTACATTTTCCGAAAAATTTCGTGCATATTGTAAATTAGAGTAATCAACCAGCTTTGCTTGTAACATATATGTATCCATACTTATATTATAAATGCGAAAGTCTGTATGTTCTGTGTCTGTCATGCTTTCACAGCTAAACTACGGGTCCGATTTGGATGAAATTTAGACTGAAAGTAGTAAAAGTTACTGGGCCTAATATAGGCTACTTATTTTTTCAAAAATCAATCGCTA
The DNA here is from genome assembly GCA_019049465.1 of Dryas iulia moderata. Classification (NCBI taxonomy): domain Eukaryota; kingdom Metazoa; phylum Arthropoda; class Insecta; order Lepidoptera; family Nymphalidae; genus Dryas; species Dryas iulia. Next base: position 755,646 of record CM032415.1, on the reverse strand, counting down.
AAGGGTCGAAATACGGAATGAAAGTTAAAAAGAAAAATCTATACCGCTTGACTGATTATAATGGATTTTGGCATAAATATAGTTGATAATCTAAATTTAAACATAGGCTACTTTATTTTTCAAAAACCCAACCCCGAGGGTTGCAAAATAACGAAGCAGTAATTTAGTTCACGTGGCGAAACCGCGAGCGGGCCGCTAGTGTATATATAAATGATTGGGAGCTCCATCCTCACTCGAAGGGAATGATAATATTAAAATTATTTTCCTTTTCCTACTTAAGTAAAAACAAAGTACGTTAAAACCCTTTTTTCAATACACAATGTCTCGCATTAAAGTTGATAAGTGATCGAGACATGATACAATGATACTACCGCGTCTCTCGCCCGTCTGTCTGCTCACCATATTTTACCACAAATCACTCCCTAAAAATCGGTGTTGCAATGTCATTTGTGGCTAGCTTCAGTCCATTAAACTTAGTACTAGCTGTAATAATTAAAGGCTGACATGCATCACTGTCAAGTTACCGATTTAGGACTTGATTGCGAAGGCACTGAGTACACCAAGTTTAGTTTAGAGATTTGTGCATAGGGGAGTGGAATTCCAATTATTTATAAACATATACGTATGTAAATTGTATTAAGGGTAACCTAAATGCCTTATCACATATAAAGTCAAATATTTTTTTTTTAAATAAGAAGTTACATGCTTCATTTTTTGAACGTCAAATAGTTTACCACCGGTTCACTACAGTTAATGCCTCAGACCTGAGAAGAACCGGCGCAAGAAACTCAGCGGGACTTTTTTTTTACATACATGAACCTAGACACCGTCTGAGTGTAAACGATGACTGTAAGTTCGATCCTCACTCAGTGGAATGATTATATTTAAATGATATCCACTCCAATGATTTATTTAAATGATCCCTAGCTTTAAGTAGCTCAGAGCACGGCGTTAAGTTTCGCAACTCAATAGCGAATGTCTTGAATTCGAACGGAAAGAGAGGAACGCGAACGTCCCCTGACACTAAATTCACTGCCTGCTTTGTTAACTGGAATACAACAGCATGAAGAAGTAAAAAGTGAGACTACATTATTGAAAAATAAAATTAAATTATCCATTGCTCAAATGGTAACAAACTAAAGATCTATTTGACTAAGCAACATAAAAGAGTCAATTAATATAAATATGTCAGTACTGTCGGTCCTACAGGAAACCACCACCGGCTCGGAAGGCAGTTGTGCTGAAAGTCGGCGGAACACCGCAATTGTTAGCTTAAAAGTATGGTTTTCACAATAATTTCCTAACAAACCATGAGCTTTTACACGCGAATTGTTCTCAACAGGTATTAAATTTTACAGTTTATTGTTTATGTTATTGTATTAGTAATCCCCTATAATCCCCTAAAATACTTTTAAAACTATGAAATATCATAGTTGTGGCCAGTCGTGGCCCAGTGGCACAAGAGTGTGACTGTAAACGACTGGTTGTGGGTTCGATTCCCGCTCGAGGAGTGGAAATTATATTTCCATTTTCTTCGCCCTGGTGTCAAAGTAAAGCGCAGCGTTAAGTTCCGCCACTTAACATGCAAGCCGAATTCGGATTCGGCGGTGCGTGGGGAACGCAGTGTCTTAACACTAGGTTCCCTCTGCCTACCCTGCTGTGTGCATATATCATAGGTATCTTATTTATACTAACAGAATGACTTCTATTTAAAATTTGCAAGTTAAATTTGAAGCCAAGAGAAAAAGTAAAAAGAATTTTAAAGCAAAATCTCTACCACGATATACAAAGTTTCGTAACAAAGGATAATCTGGTACTAAATAATTAGTGAAAACGCAAACAAGTCCATATTCTGTACGCTAACAAGTTTAAGCTGTAGATAAATTTATACAGTAAATTTACAATAAGTCGTAACATATTATGATGAAATTGCTGTCGGTTTATGCTGTTTCTCATATAGTGAGGTTGGCAGAGAGAACGTAGTGTCTTGACACTACATTTCGTCTTATATCCGAAATAATATGTGAATAGTACTTAAATGAAATCACTCAATTTTTAACATTAAAAAATTGACAATTAATACTTATGTCATATATAACTTACAATTAACATTATGACATTTGAACCCACAACTCACAAAATGAACTCGACGCTTAACAAATGAGCCAGGACGGCGTCAAACAGTATATAAACTGCGCCAACCACATATAACAGCTACGGAGCTCCCAAACAAACTATACAAACTAACCTTTAACATTTACAATGAAAATTCTAAAACACAAACATGTAGCAACATGTGTATGCACATGTACATTGCAGATCACCGTAAGCAACTATCTCTATTTTAGATTTCTACACAGATATTTTAACCCAATATACGAAAATAAATACAAAAAATGTTGTATAACCGAAAATCGATACTGAATCTTTCCTTTTTCTTTCAGCTTGCGTGTTAAGTGGCAGAACTTAACGCCGCGCTTTACCTCGGCACCAGAGCGAAGTAAATGGAAATATTAAATGTTTCCACTCCTCGAGTGGGGATCGAACCCACAACCAGTCGTTTACAGTCACACGCTTGTGCCACTGCGCCACGACTGGCCACAATCATATTTAGCACGTAAAAAGAAGCAGCAGCATGCTTTTTACACGTATAGCAGAGAAGTCTAAGAGAAACTAGTGTTAAGACACTCCGTTTTTCACTTTCCGCCTGAAATCGTGACATATGGTGTTGAGTGGCGGAACTCAACGCTGCACTTTATCTTAGGTATCAAAGCAGAGTAATGAAAATAGTTTAAATGCAGTAATCCCCCGGAATGGAAATCGAACCCATAAACGACCCTTACAATCAGACTGTCTGTCCTACAACGTCACGAACGCTTTTACCTCATCTAAATTAAATTTAAGCAAAATAATACATACCTTTTTATGATAAAGTGTTTTTACGAGTATAGAGTAGTACAAAAAACCAATATTGTGTATAATAATATAATATGTCAAAAATACATTAAATTAATAAAACAAATATATACACACACACTATCAAGTGTTTGATCGTTCGTCGATGCCTCTACTAAAGAATAAAACTTTCCGATATGTAACAGAAAAATTTGGAAGCCAAACAGTGGAATTTACATTTTTAATCCAGAAAAAAATCTATGTGGCCAGTCGTGGCCCATCGGCCCAAGCGTGTGACTGTAAACGACTGGTTGTGGGTTCGATTCCCACTCGAGGAGTGGAATTATTTAATATTTCCATTTTCTTCGCTCTGGTGTCGAGGTTAAGTTCCGCCACTTAACATGCAATGCCTCCGAATTCGGCGGAATGTGGGGAACGGAGTGTCTTAACACTAGGTTCCCTCTGCCTACCCTGCTGTGTGCGGGATACAGCGTGAAGCCATAGAAAAAAGATCTATGTTACGAGCTTTTAATATAAATTAAGGAAAACAATAATCAACTTAAAAGTTATTGAATATTGGAACAGTAGTATTAATTTACTACAACCAATGATAGAATATCCATTACATATATAAATAAACGCTTAGCGGGCCGGATTCAGACCACTCAATAATTTACTATAAAGTAGATCGAATGCGACCCGCTGGTGACAGGTTAGTCCCCCCTGATTTAATACATAATTTATAGATTCTCTAAGGGAGGTACGAAATGAGGAAGTTAATGACAGGGGAAGCGACAGAGGTATGCTGGGAGCGCATACGACCGTACCTCCTGCATACCCTGCCAACTATAGTGCATCAATATATGTATATAAGACTAACTATAGAACCTATGGAACTACTGAAATGCAGTTAATAGGTCTGTGGGAATTATTATATTTAAGTTACTCAATTCTTTTTTTTAGCTTCACGCTGTGTCTCGCACAAAACAGGCTAGGCAGAGGGAACCTAGTGTTGAGACACTCCGTTCCCCAATTTTTAGTTTCATTTCATTATTTTTATATTTATATTGAAATTACACCAAGAGACCAAACAATACACAATATCTCGATTCCACAGAAATAACGCTCTTACAGTTAGCACAACATTTTATACATACATCTACGCGCAAAGGGCTAATATTAATAATGATCAATCAACAGGCAATATCTAGATTTCTGACAAAAAGTGGAGAAAGGAGTATATTGGCACTAGGTTTTCTCCGATTGCCCTATATATGGAAAAGTGTCTGCTCTAACAGTTTGCACAAAATCTTAATACCTATACCAAATCAAATCTGTGCGTAAAAGGCGAATTAATGACCACTAATCAACACGCAACATCACGATTTCAGATGAAAAGTGAAAAACAGAGTGTCTGATCACTAAGCTCTCTCTAACCACATCATATAAAGAAAAAAATGTGAATCCACCCAAACAGTTTGCAAAACTTTATACCTACGTGAAATCAAACCACGCAAAGGGCTAATTAACATAATTTATTATAATGAAATAAATCATAATAAAATATGCCAATTATTTGTAAATACATGCAATATTATGACTGACAATGACAATGCCCAGTCCGTGTGTATGGAGGCATAAACAAAAACATGAATTCAAATTAACATTTCGCTACAGAGTTGTTTTGCGAAGCGTTCTGCGACGAATACTTTTTAGTTAGTTCGATGAGCAATTGTAATTATATTAATTTACTGTACCGTGATTTTCATAGTGTTGGATCAAATAATAGTGCATAATTGGTCAAAACATATTCTTTGTTGGAAAAAAACATTCATGAAAAATTATTTGTTATGAAAATATTTTATACTAGCGGCCCGCTAGCTGCTTCGCCGCGTGAGCCGCGTAGCTGTTTCGTTATATTGCAACCCTCGGGGGTGGATTTTTGAAAAAACAAAGTAGACTGTGTTTAAGCTTTATCAACTACATATATATTTATATTCCAAAAATCATTACTATCGGTCAAATGGTTTAGATTTGTCATATAAACTTTCATCCGCTATTTAAACCTTTTAGAGGTTTATTTATGAGAAAATAAGTAGCCTATGTTAGACCCTGTATTATTTACTACGTTCATACTAAATTTCATCCAAATCGGACCAGTAGATTAGCCGTAAAAGCGTGCCAGACAAACAGACAGACTTCCGCATTTATAATATAACTATGGATTGTCGTTTTATCGTATATATCACAATATTTTATTTGTAGATTGTCAGAAAAACTTAATGGCACTCCGTCTAAAGACATAGACACTCAATTCTTTACATATTTAGAAACAGAACAGACATGGTTCAACACAAACAAAAATAACAACTTCACGCATTTTCACGCGTAGAAGTGTGGACAGAGAGATTCTAGTGTCAAGACACCGCATTCGAGACATTCCGTGTTCAGTGGCAGAACTCAACGCCGAGGTTTTATTTAGTCACTAGAGTGACTCATAAATTAAAATAAATCATCATTGTCTCGAGAGCAAATCAAACACACAACAATCGCGTATATAATAAGACGCTACCACACTGCCTCACGATAGCGTTTTAAACTAAAAAAACTAGACCAAGTTAAGTTTTCACAAGAAATCCTACAATCAGATAAATTAATAATTATCTTAACTTTAAAATCAATTATCTCCATACTTCAATATTAGTTAGTTAACCTTCGTATATCCGTAAACAAAAGTAAGATGCAAACTAGGTCATTCCTGCGAAGGAAACCACTAGTTCAGAGCGAGAGCTTGTCATTTCCTACGGCAAGTAAAGCCATCATTAGGTCTTACACCAATATGCAAATAGAGAGGATGCGAGTGGAAATCAAACATTGATTGTTACGCCAACCTTTAAGAACCAATTCCATTTTATATAAGGTCAGCTACAAAAAGATAAATATTTTATTTTTAAACAATTTTAAAGTGTTATTCCACACTTAGGAAAATTGAAAAAGGCATTTAGAAAACGTATAATTTTTTTTCTTAAGTGTAGAATAACACTTTATAACTGTTTAAAAGTATTTAATAAATAGCATTCTCTCTTGCCAAACGATTGTTCGTAGAATAATCTTTAGGTAGCAGAAATTTGTAAAAATCTCTCTACAGAGATACTAACAACAAAAATAAGTTGTAGTAAAAACGTATAAGAATTTCGACGCAGCGTGTAGTAGAACGCATGGCTCAGTGGTGAGAGCGCCTGAACGGTATTCAGGAGGCGCGGGTTCGAATCCCGCTGCGTTCAAATTTTTATACGTTTTCTAAATGCCTTTTTAAATATTTTATCTTATTTTTTAAAGTTTCGTGCTTTTTCTTATCAAGATACTTAATTTCCAACTTAACGAAATAGACACTGCGTGTTGAGCGGAACTTGACGCCGCGCTTTATTTTTGGCACCAGAGCGAATAAATGTAAATTTAAATAGTCATTGCCCTGACTGAAATCGAACCCACGACCATCGACGTTTACAGTGAGACGTTGCCCCACTGTGCTACGACGGCTTAATATTTTATTTAACTAAAAAATATGACCTGTAACTATGACAAACAAAATTGAATATTTTTTCAAAACTCCGAGTTAGTTACAGAATTTCAAAACATTTATTGCTTTCTATTGAACTGGCCGCTGTATATGAACTGCCTTTTAGAGGACAGTACGAAATATTAATAAAAAATCCTTTTCAAGCGGACATATGTATGTGAAAAAATTGTGATACTAGGAAAAATTGTGATAGGTTTTGCTGGCAAACGTTTGACTATAAAATGGTGGAATCGTTGCAAATATGCAATGTATTATAAAAATCTAATATTCAATACTGAAAACAAGCACGTACAAAGGCGGAGTTTCGCTAGATGTATATGTGTTTATGTTCCCAGTAGTCTTGCCAGTAGAATTACTGAGAATTTCCTTCCCAATAGACTTACTATTATAGTAAAATTACAAAGAATTATAAACCCAATGGACTTATCAGTGAAATAAAACAATATCTCACCCACACAATTAAACACGTATAATTTATAATTTTATTAATATGAACGGCGCTTGTTATAAGTACCTAATATAAGATAGACTATGAAAAGTTATAAAGAGAAAAACATAAAAAATAATAACTCACTATATTCTATTATCAGCAAATCTATTAGGAAAGAAATTACCAGTATCACTTCCGCTTAGACTACACTTTACGACTTTTGGGAGAAGGCGGTTATAAAACAAATTTCGAAAAATTTAAAACTGTTTAACAGACCATGTTTTGTGATAAGTAATGTCTGGAAAATATGAAGTTTAACGACCACATGTATTTTTAATATATAGGAAGCTGACGCCTTAACAAATGCAGCAGAATGATTTTGGTACCATCTCTTGGTAGAAACAGTTAATTAGAATATGGGAAGAGTCATTAAGTAACTAAGTTGCAGACAGTAACTAATTAAAAATAGGTAATAATAAAAGAAAGGTTCCAACACAAAAGTCGACCTGTAATTTAGACTTCATTCCCAACCGCCTCTACCCCTAGTTTATTCGGTAGTACGAAATATAATTGTCGGACTCGATAGTTCAATTACCATCTCCGAAATCCTTTTCATTTCACGTTACGAGCACTACCAGATATTTCAATATTTTGATACGGAATTCATCTAGGCATATTTGAAACCTTTCATTTCGGTATATTCCATGCAATTTCTCGTTAAGCTAAAAAATATAAAAAACGCCAAGTTTTAATCGCAAAACATATTTTACAACGTTTTCCGCGAGATATTGCAATTTTATTTGCGTAAAGCTTCATTTGAAAAAAGCTATTGATTGTTAACTTGTTATCATTTTGTAGTTTGACGCTTGTTCTCGCATAGCGGGGTAGGCAGGGAGAACTTAGTGTTATAACACTCTGTTTTTACTCCGTTTCGATAGTCCACGGGTTTGATTCTCATTCATTGCAATAACTATAATTTAATAATTATTGGGGATCCACGATGGAATGCTTGCCCGCAGCGATCCCCGCCAGCCCTACTTGTTAGGGCTGCAGAGTTCCATCCGCCACGCAGACCAGGGCGCAGTATGCTAGGGCGTCCCCCCGAGGCGACGCGCACCAGCGCGTCCCCGTTGGTGTGAGAAGTGGGGAGGGGGGAGTAGACGAGTGCGGCGTTGGGGACCGCCACCCGACACGCCATGTCCGAGACGGCGGGAAGTGGAGGACGGAGCTACAAATAGCTACGTGGAATGTAAGAGGAGGGATGGAACAGAAGATGAATGAACTACTAGATGTGATGGATGATAGAGATCTGGATGTGGTCTGTGTGACTGAGACCAAGAGAAAGGGCAGTAACACTACCGATCTGCCGGGTAGTCGCATAGCTCTCTGGGCCGGCGTACCAGAGAGTGATCGCGGGTGTCAGGGGGTAGGTGTGTTGTTGTCCTCTCGATTGGTGAGTGCAATGGTGGAATACAAGATGATCAACCCGAGGCTCCTTTGGGTTCGCTTTAAGCTGGGGATAACAAGATTATTCTTGTTAGCGGCCTATGCGCCAGTATCCTCAGCTCTATCAGGTGAGCTAGAGGAGTTCTGGGAGAGTGTCAGGGAAGTTCTAGGTAGCGTAAGAGCGAATGAAAAACTAATAGTGTGTGGTGACTTGAATGGATGGGTCGGAACCGAGCGGATCGGTTTCGAGCTTATATTAGGGAAGTACGGTGATAGGAGAGTGAATGAGGCTGGTAAGCTTATTTTGGAACTTTGTAAGGAGAAGAATTTGTTTGTGGCAAACACGATGTTTGACCACAAACAAATTCATCAGTACACATGGGAGCGAATGGAAGAGAAAAGTATGATTGACTTATTCCTGGTGGATCAGCGTATTCGGAACCAAGTTATGGACACACGTGTGTTTAGGGGTGCCGACTTGGGAACGGACCATTATCTAGTTGTTACTAGAATAAGGGGTCTGTTCACAGGCTGGCGCGCCCGCACGAGGTGTCCAAACTTGGAGGCGAATAAACGCATAAGAAGCTGGAAGCTTCAAGATCCACCTATTAAAGAGGAATATAAAGAAAGGGTTTCCAAGAAGCTAGACAGTAGCGAAATAGGAAATGAGAGTGTAGAAGTATGCTGGCAGAATCTTAGGAATAGTATGACTGAAGCAGCAACAGAAGTGTGTGGTACTGTGAAAAGAGGCTTTAGTAAAAAGCGTGATGAATGGTGGGATGATGAAGTGAAAGATGCCGTAGAAAGAAAGAAGAAAGCATGGCAGGATTATAAAGCCTCTGGTAAGAATAAAAGTATGAGAGAGATCAAGAAGAAAGAGTACAAGTTGCAAAAGCACCAGACGAAAGCACTGATTAAGGCGAAGCGTGAAAAGTCGGAGAATGAAAGAGATGAAAGGTTGACGAACAACTTCCGAGAAAACACGAAGCTTTTCTGGAGAGAAGTTAGTGATTCTCGGGGTTCTTCGTCAACCAGCAGAATGAAAGGGGTGCTTTCGAAGGACGGTGACATTTTAACTGAACCAACACCCGTTTTGCAACGATGGGCGGAATTCTATAAGGAGATGTATGAATGTGATGACGCCTCTGTCTCAAGTAACAGCGATATGCTGAATCTTGATGTAGCAGACGGCGAAATTAGTATAAAAGAAGTAGAGAGTGCCATAAGAAGTCTGAAATGTGGTAAGGCAGCGGGAGCAGATGGAGTTACTACTGAGATGATCAAACATGGTGGGCCGCGCGTCTTGGACCTGTTCTTTCATCTGTGCAATTTATGCTGGAAGAAAGGGGAGGTCCCAGATGATTGGCGAGGCGCAGTCATCGTGCCTTTGTATAAAGGCAAAGGTTCACAGATAGACTGTGCAAGCTATAGGGCTATCAGTTTGATTAGCTTAGGTAGTAAAATTTATGCTAAAATTTTAGCGAGAAGAATGCAAGAGAGATCTGAGAGGCTGTTGTGGGAGGCCCAAGGAGGCTTTAGACCTGGAAGAGGGTGTATGGACCAGATCTTCTCCCTCCGCATGATCACAGAAAATTTTTTGGCTGTAAACCAAAAAGTTTTCTGTGCTTTTGTGGATTTGGAGAAGGCTTTTGACAGAGTTGTGCGAAAGAAGTTATGGGAGATACTACCTCGGTACAATGTGAACGGACCCTTGTTGCAGGCTGTAAAGTCTCTTTACCGAGATCACTCAGCCTGTGTACGAGTAGGAGCTGGCATGTCGCCTCGGTTTGATATCCAATCGGGTGTCAAACAGGGTTGTGCCATGTCAGCTTGGCTGTTCAATTTGTACTTGGATAGTTGTCTCCAAGGAGTGAAACAAAGTGATATGGGAGTGAAAGTGGGTGACTTGAAGGTAAACTGCCTGTTGTACGCAGATGATGCAGTGCTTATTGTATCATCAGAATGCGAGTTGCAGGCATTGGTCACCATCCTGAAAGATGGGTGTGAAAATAATGGTCTAAGCCTGAATGCGAGTAAAACTAAGATTCTGGTATTTGAAAGAGACGAAGAAAGAACGGAATGTAAGATCATGGTTAACAGAAAGAAATTAGAACAAGTGAATGAGGTGGTATACTTGGGAAGTATGTTTAGCAGAGATGGAAGGTATGATATGGATGTTGAAAGGCGTATTGCTGCCGGTAACAGGGTTAACGGTGCCCTCGCTGCGTTGATGCGACGGCGGAACGTGAGCATAGCCGCACGTTTAGCTGTGCACAATGCAGTGCTGGTACCGACTCTGCTATACGGCAGCGAAACGTGGGTATTGCAGAAGAAGAATGAAAGAAAGATGAATGCTGTGGAGATGAGATCTCTTCGAAAGATGTGCGGAGTCAGCTTAGCTGACCGAATCCGCAATGAAGAGATACACAGAATGGCAGGTATTAGCGAGAACGTCATAGTAAGAATGAAGAAGGGCGTGCTCAGGTGGTTTGGGCACGTCGAGAGGATGAGTGATGGAAGAATGGTAAGAAAGATTTATGAAGCAAAGGTGAGTGGTAAGCGAGGTAGGGGGAGACCTCGGTTGACCTTCGAAAACACAGTATCGATGATACTGGAGGAAGGTCACGTAAAAAGCATGAGGACCCCCCGGAGGGCGTGTATGAAGAGATTGATGACTGTGGACGAGGCGAAAGAAGTATGCAGGGACCGTAGCGTTTGGCGCTCCGTTCTCTCTGACTACCCCGCAAGGGATACAGCGTGAAGCTAAAAAAAATAAAAAAAAAAAAATAACTATAATTTAATAATTTTTCGTTCAATGCCTACTCTCCAGGCCAAACCTCGAATTAGGGAAGAAAGTTAAGAAGCAAGTGTCTTGATACTAATTTCTCTCTACCCATCCTGATATGCGAGAGACATGAACAAACAACGGTATGTATGTATAAACAAATATAAGTTCTAGTTGTGGCCAGTCGTGGTGCAGTAGCACAAACGTGTGACTGTAAACGACTGGTTGTGGGTTCGATTCCCACTCGAGGAGTGGAAATTATACTAGGCCTACCCTGCTGAGTGCGGGATACAGCGTGAAGCTAAAAAGTTCTAGTTGCTGTCCGAAATGATATAAAATAAAGGATATGGAATGAATGATAGGGTTTACTTGGTTTAAAATACTATCTACATTTAAATTGACAAATAAAAATTACGAAATGAGATAATTCCATGGCTCTATTGATTGGACTTTAAATATTCCTTTATTATTTAGCGTTTCCTTAACTAGAGACGCGACCCGGCGTCACAATTAGAGGTAATCGAAGTACTCGTATCAAACACAAAGAAATGCCGACGACTGAAGAAAAATATAAGAGTAAAAATGTTTAAAAAGCACTTTCATAGTAGTTGAAGACATGAGTCTATATATATAAAAATAAATGTCTGCCTGTATGTCCTTTATAGAATCGTACACTATGTATTTGATGGATGTATTTGATCTTCAGCAAAGTTGTTATACGCTCAAAATCAATAATCGATCCACACTAATCCAAACACTGCAACTTTAGATTGATCTAGCAATCAATAAATGTTGAATATGCATCCCTTCGATTAGTTATTGCTAATAACTTTACTTACATTTAACGTTATTCAAAAAAATGAATGCTAGATCTATCTAAGGTTGCAGGTTTTTTATTTTTTTTAGCTTCACGATGTATCCCGCACAAAGCAGGGTAGGCAGAGGGAACCTAGTGTTAAGACACTCCGTTCCCAACTTTTAGCCGCATTCGGAGGCTTGCGTGTTGAGTGGCGGAACTTAATGCCGCGCTTTACCTCGACACCAGAGCGAAGAAAATGGAAATATAATATCCACTCTTCGAGTGGGGGTCGAATCCACAACTAGTCGTTTACAGTCACACGCTTGTGCCCCTAGCCCACGACTGGCCACTAGATTAGTAGTTTTTTGATTAGGAACGATTATTGATATTTGGCAATACATGAACCCAAACAGGTTTCTGATTTTGTACATCTCAAATTGAAAAGAAAAGCTGTCATTTTATTCGACATGAACAAAATAAATAGAATGACTCTAAATGAATTAAACATTTATGTAATGTCTTTCCTTCAAATTTACTTTAGTTGGTGGCGTAGCAGCGCGTAGGGAGCAGCTAGTGAAATATAAGCATTTCAACGTACCAGATTCTTCATTAAAATGTAGCAATTTATTGTTATGTGACAAAATTGATTTCGTGGAAATCATATTAACTAATACATAAACGTATTCATAAATAACATGTGGGCCGCAAATTTCGAGTTTGGCCTTACAAAGAGCATAACGCTATCAAATTATAATTAACGAATAGTTTATATTATTTCAAATTCCTATCAATTTGTTGCGGAGGATATTATAAAATAATTTATTTGCACTTAAAATAATAATTTATGCATAAAATAGCGAAAATTTGACAATATGATATCATTTTTGTGAACCAAATTTGAAAAGATCCTTCTAATGCCGCCTTTAAAACACGTATTAGAAAAAAATCTCTTGATACTTATTTTTTTTATTGAATACAAGAAGAAACGAGCTAAAGAACCACCTAATTGGCTTATTCGGAGAACGAATCTCCTACCATCAGAAAAGAAAGTTCTAGACAGACCAAAATCTTTTAATAGATTAAAGAGTAATTTCGCTGTTATACCTCTCGCACCTACTACCTACCGCATACAAATTAACTCTAAGCCTATTTCTGGCTAGTTCGTGATTTAGTTTAACGTACTTGTTATCCCACAGTAAAGCGCTGTGCATTTATAGAGATAGAGATATAACGAAGAAAAGAAACAAAATAACATTTTTCATAATAAAACATTCAATTAATAAAAGAAATATTGCTCAAACTTCTTTGCATTTGACGTACAATTTTGTATAAACTGACATTTACGTTGTTAGAGCCACTCGTAGTTAACGCGTCAACGGATCCACTAATAAGCACTATATCCCTGGAGCAAGCTTTGAACTTACAACTAATCCGTTCATCTCCAGTGAATAATATTATAATAATATGAAAAAGAAACATATTTTATGAAAGAAAAATATAATATTAGGTATTTTTAATCGTCCATTCATAATTATAGATTTTCATATTTTGTTTTCCGAGCTTAACGAAATACTTAAAAAAAAAAGAAAAAGTATAACTTACTGGCTACGAACATAACTTAATAATAAAAAAGTAGTATTATAAATAAATAATATTAAAATGAATAAATAAATAATAACATATCTTAATTTAGCTTCATCCTTTCTCCCGCATAACAAGGTAAGCCGAGAGAACCTAACATCAAGACATTCTGTTCACCGTTTTCCGAATACGAAACATAACCTGTGGAGTACAATAATAGAAAAAATGAAAATTACTTAAACAATTATTTACTGAGGCGGAAATCGAACCTACAATCGATCTCGATTACATATGTCCAGATGTTCTACTAAACCTACACTACCAAAAGATACGTGAATAAAGAAATACATGGCAATTTGAAGACATTTTAAAAAATTTGGCTAACATCTACTTGAACATTTTTTTAGCATCTCGCTGTATTTCTCACACAGCAGAGTAGTTAAGGGGAACGTAGTGTTAAAACACTCCACTCTCCATTTTCCGCTGAACTCTAGATACATTGCGTGTTAAGCAGCGGATCTTAACGCCGCGCTTACCTCGACATCAAAGAGAAGAAAATAGAAATATTAAACATTTCCACAACTCTAATGGTAATCGAACCTACAACCAGTCGCGTTTACAGTCACTGTGCACTTTGTGCCCACAAGCCACAACTAGCGTCACTAGAACCTAATTGTATATTACGCAGGCAGCCTCTCAGATAGTCATATCCGGTGGTGGAAATGAAATATACCTGTTGCAGCACAACCCTTGCAAGTGGCGAGACAGAAATAGAACCTTACTATGGAAATGCAAATATTTATTTACTACTAGTCATACATTATGTTAAGGGGCTGGCTAAGATAATGTTTTGATAATACTCGTATAGTCAGTTTTTTGATATTTAAGTATTAAAATAAATATATATAAACTTTGAGGACACAATGGGACGTCTGGCTGTAACAGCAATTGGTTAAGGGTTCGATTCCCGCTCGGAAATGATCATAATTTAATTATTTTCACAACTTCACACTGGCGAAAGAAACAAAACACCACATTGACTTCCGCCACTCAACATCCAATGTGTCAAAATCGAGCCGAAAATGGATAACGGAGTGTCTTGACACTAGATAATTTTATAGGAAAAATATACTTACTCATATATTGATTTTTTTACGTTTATAAACATATAACTTAAAAAAAAAAAACAAATTCAAAATAATTCAAATTCTCGTTTCTGACATTTTAAATTTTCATCTTAATTAGACATTACTGAAATAATTTTCTAAGCCAGTTTTCAATGTTCTACTATCGAAATACCCATTGACAGGTGCTAAAATTAAACAAAGACGGTCTGGGACCGGAATATTAAAGGAGGGAATCGAATTCACAGCTATCACAGGCCGTCACACTAATAACTTTTCCGCGTTCACGTCAAACACGTTACATAAAATCTAGAGTAATACATAAAATAACTTGATTAATTGTGTAAAATAATTTTTGTATCATTGAAATATTTATTATAAATTATAATTAGAAATAGCTACAGTACGTAGGGTGGTAAATTAAACTAGCTAGGAATCGAACCCACGCCAAGCTCTAAACTTCCCATTAATATAAAACAGTTTTCCGCCTTCACGTCAAACACGTTACATAAATGTAGCGTAATACATAAAGTAATTAATTTGCTTAATTAAGTATGTATCTGTTTATAAATTGATACTTAAATTTCACACAAGAGAGTTCCACCACTTGCAATATCTCGTATTTTGGCTAAAAACGCAGAACGGAGTGTCTAGACATTAGGTTGTAGGTACCTTTTTAGCAGTTAAAAGCGTAAAGAAGAAACATTAATAGGAATAAAGCCAGGAATCGAACTCACATCTATTTCTAGTAACTTTTCAGCATTCACGTTAATTAAGTATACATTTGTTAATAAATTGATATTTAGATTTCATACAAAGCCCCACAAAGGTAATATTGTAGAGGAAAACACAAGTTAATTATGCATCCTTAACAAAGTATGCATAATTATAACTAGATTAGTTTATTTAACGCTGTTTTTTAGTTGTAACCTTGCTTCGTAGTTGTATAGTGACTTTGCCAAACTAGAGGGACTTAGGTTCGATTTCTATTAATATTTTTATATATTTAAAAAAAAGTAATGTCAACTTTCTAATACACTCCTTAGTAATAGCACCAATTTAAAAAAGAGCGGGAGAATATCTGTAATATAAATAAAAGCCAGGCGGGCCGCATCAAATAGTTAAGCGGACCGCAAAATATCATTTACGTAAAATTACTAACAAATTAAAAAAAAAATCTAATAAAAGTGTAAATGCAGCAGTACTTTCTCATCAAATGAGTAATTTTTTGCTAGACTTATAGAACTTATTATTACATTTATATATAATAAAAGTCATAATTAAAGTCATAATTAGTGCACATCCCCAAAAAAAGGATTTTACGACAGGGCCGAAATAAGAAGGCCGCGATACGCGTTTTGTATGAAATTGCTTCAGTTTTTTGCAACAAAATTGAAATTCGCGAGAAAATTTCTGATTTAAAATAAAGCAATGCTAAACAAAAAGTTATAAGCGTATAACATTCCGACATAGTCCGATAGAAAGGTAAATTAAATCGGCTAAAACGCGAGCGCTATACTACATAGCTGTGGGACTGATGCCGAGATAGTTAATGTATCCATTAGGAAAACTTCAAATTGTTAACTCAATACATAATTCATGGAAAAATTTAAACTATTTAAACAAATAATAAACATAATTAAATAGTGGGCAGTCGTGGCGCAGTGGCACAAGCGTGTGACTGTAAACGACTGGTTGTGGGTTCGATTCCCACTCGAGGAGTGGAAATTATATTTCCATTTTCTTCGCTCTGGTGTCGAGGTAAAGCGCGGCGTTAAGTTCCGCCACTTAACACGCAAGGATCCGAATTTGGCGGAAAGTAAGGAACGGAGTGTCTTAACACTAGGTTCCCTCTGCCTGCTGTGTGCGGGATACAGCGTGAAGCTAATAAAAAAAAATAAAAAAAATAAATAAATAAACATAAACAACTAGCAAAATATTGGTATTATTTCAAATACCTAAAATAACAAATAGCCATAATTGCTGAAAATAAATACAAATTATGAAATTAAACCACTATAATGTACTTATTGCGCAGGTATTTTTCATTTAATAGACATATATAATAAAAGCAAATAACAAATAATTAATCTATTCAAAGTTCGTGGTTAATGAATTTACAATATATAGTATATAATTAACAGATTATGATGATTTATAGTAACTATCCTATGAAGGTCTCCTCCTTACTCCCAGTAGCGATATGTCCATTTCCCCAATCCGATAAGACAAAACTAGGCATTTTGCTACATTTTTTTTAGCGTCACGCTGTATTCCGCATACTGCAGGGTAGGCAGAAAAAACCTAGTGTTAGGACAATCCGTTCCCCGTCAAATTCGGAGGCAACGCGTGTTAAGTGGCGGAACTTAACGCCGCGCTTTGCCTCGATACCAGAGCGAATACCGTAGCACTAAAGAGGAAAAACAAAATCTCTCGACAAGGCCTAAAGGGCCTTCCCCCGTAACCCATCCATATTTGTGGGTGGCGAGACTGCAACGACCAAAGGGCGCAGCCCTGAAGCCGTTTCCCCTCTCCCCTACCGGCCACTCATTTATAAATTTATTTAAATCCGATATTACTTTATACTCCGTTATACGTTTTCGAGAAATATTCTTCATATTCAAAGAGCTTAAACAACACTTTAAAAATGTTTAAATATTTAATAAAAAGCGATCTCTCTCGACAAGTGGAGTAGTTCGTAGAATTAGTCCTTGGGTAGCAGAAGTTTTTAATTTACTCTTTACAGAAACGCTAATAACAAGAATAAGAATTTCGAGCTGGATATAGGAGCCATGGCTCAGCTATCGGGCTTAGCAATTTGCGCGAAATCAGTTCCCGCTGCGTTTTTTTCTATAATAGATTTTCTCAAAACATGTTTATAGCTTTTATTACTGATATTTAAAATAATAATAATACTAGTTTACTATATCAACGAAATTCTCTGCTCGTTCAGCGTGTCGTTTGACACATAGGCCTCTTCCAGCTGTTACAATCCTGCCTATTATGAGCTTTTCTTAATCAGCTTTAATGTCAAAAAGTTTTAGCTATTATTAAATTCCGCCGATAACCGAAATTATGTAAAACTTGTATATACAAAGCTAAAAACCATTTTTGACCAGACCCTCCAAAAAGACCAAAATTACCCAAAAAGCTGAAAACACAAAACCAGAAATCAAAAAAAAGGAAAAGAAGATATTTAGAAAACGTATAAAAATTTGAGAGCGGGATTTGAACCCGCGCCTCTTGAAAACAATCCAGGCGCTCTGACCACTAAGCCTTGCATTCTACTACAAGCTGCGTCGAATTTGTTATACGCTTTATTACAACTTATTATTGATGTTAGGAAAATAATTAATATAATCAGTTTTCGATTTCCAAGAGACCTAGGTTTGATTTCCGCTGTGTTCAAATTTTTCTACGTTTTCTAAATGTCTTTTTCGATTTCCTAAGTGTGTTACAACTAAAACAAATGTTAAAAAAGTAAATAATCACTCACCGCCCCGAAGGTGAACCGGACAGATATCTCACAAAAGGCATCCTGGATTTTCCTCTGGCGTCTGTAGTTATCACCCAGCGGCAACCTCGTCCCATAACCACGCGCTCCGGCGTCATAGACGTCGCGGACGGCGCGCCTCGCACGTTGTCACGCTGGAACACGTCGCTATGATAGAGTATACTCTGCGGTGTTCGCGATTTTTATAAATATTGACTAAAGAAATTGCGATAAAATATACTCTGTGGTGGATGCGTTTTTTTTTATAAAAATTGAAAGAAACTGTTTAAAAAGAATAATTACGCGTAGAAAGACAATTTTTCGTAATCTTTTGTGTTTGCAATTTATAGCTATCATGAAAAGAAACTATTTTTTAACCGAGTTATTACAAAAACTATTTTTTAACCGGGTTATTGCAAAAACAAATTTTTAACCGCATACGCTATGGTAAAACATACTGGTGGTATAAAAAATGACAAAAATCACGATAGAATATACTCTGTGTTCACGTTTTTTGTAAAAATTGAGAAAATAAAACCTGTTTTAACAGGAATAACTGCGCTTAAGAAGATATTTTTGGTAATCTTTTGGGTTCGCGATATACTCGTATATTAATAAGGAAATTAACTATTATAAACGAAATAATTGCGAAAAAAAAATTTTGAAAACGTATAAGAATGTGAGGCCAGCCGTTGCGCAGAGGCACATAGTGTGACTGTAAACGCGACTGGTTGTGATTTCGATTGGCACTCGAGGTATTGAAATTTTGAATATTTTATTGCCTTCGCTCTGATATCGAGGCAAAACGAGGTGTTACGCCACTTAACACACAGTGCCTTCAGAATTAAAAGGAAAATGGGAAACGGCATGTCTTAACATTACGTTCCCTTCGCGTACTCTGCCGTATCCGGGATACAGTGTAACGTTATAAAAAAAAAGAAAAAAGTATATCAATTTGAACGCAGCAAGATGCAAACCTGGGACTCTTGGAATCCATCCAAGCGTTGTGACTGTACCGACGTGACATATGGCTTAGCTGTTTCCAAAAATCGCTGGTCCCAGTCCTGCTGCGTTCAAATTTTTATACGATTTCTAAAAATATATTTTCAATCTCCTAATTGTGTGAATAACATTTTAAAATGTTAAAAAGAATTGCGTTTAATTTTGGTATTCGAACCCAAACCTCAAGATAACACCACAGTTGACCGTAAGTCAGTCTACCTGTGACCACGGACTACTGTAAAGTGTTCGAAAGGTCGGGCTTTCCATAATACGTTTTCATATAACAAAAAAATACCCGATTAATTCGATTAAAATAGTTTCATTACATATATAATCAAATACAATTTAAAATATTTGTAAAGTTAACATTTGAGACCACTATTTCAGATCACTACGTCGCTTATTAATTAGATAGTTACTTTAAAACTTTTTCATAATTACGCCTTGTGTAAGCTCTTTGTGTGGCCAGTCGTGGCCCAGTGGCACAAGAGTGTGACTGTAAACGACTGGTTGTGGGTTCGATTCCCACTCGAGGAGTGGAAATTATATTTCCATTTTCTTCGCTCTGGTGTCGAGGTAAAGCGCGGCGTTAAGTTCCGCCACTTAACACGCAAGCCTCCGAATTCGGCGGAAAGTGGGGAACGGAGTGTCTTAACACTAGGTTCCCTCTGCCTACCCTGCTGTGTGCGGGATATAGCGTGAAGCTATTTATTTATTTATTTGTAAGCTCTTTGTGAAATTATAACCTAATTAAAAATACTTTACATTACATTTCTTTCAGAAAAATATTCATATATGACATTATGGAACAGTTTCCTTTAATATTTAGTTAGCAGATGCAATTTTAATGTTCGAAGCTTTAATTAAAAATTAAGATAAAAGTTGCTGTTCTGGTCTCGATAATGCGAGTTTATTAATAAAAGTATATGATGTTTAATTATACAGAAAACTTCTATACGGTCTAACATTTTCTTAATTTATAAAGATATTTCTCTAATAAGCCGCGCGACTTTACAATTTTCTTTTTCTATTAAACGAAATAAACTTGTTTGGCACTGGACATGTAAAGAACATATTCTGTATTAGAGTTTCGTGGAAAATTAAAACTTGCCTAACTAAAGTAGGGGTCGAGGCGCAGTGGCACAAGCGTGTGACTGTAAACGACTGGTTGTGGATTCGATTCCCACTCGAAAAGTGGAAATA
This sequence comes from Dryas iulia moderata, assembly GCA_019049465.1. NCBI lineage: Eukaryota > Metazoa > Arthropoda > Insecta > Lepidoptera > Nymphalidae > Dryas > Dryas iulia. Next base: position 735,308 of record CM032415.1, on the reverse strand, counting down.
TTTAATATTTCCATTTTCTTTGTTCTGGTGTCGAGGCAAAGCGCAAACGTTAAGTTCCGCCACTTAACACGCAATGCCTCCTAATTTGGCGGAAAGTGGGGAACGGAGTGTCATAACACTAGGTTCCCTCTGCCTATCCTGCTGTGTACGGGATACAGCGTGAAGCTAACTAAAGTATACCATATACCTAGAAATATTCTTATTTCTCTCCCTACTTTTCTTTCTATATCGGATGTTATTTTAAAACTGTTAATATCTTTCTTTCTTCTTCTTCTATTTTAACATCCATTTTAAATTTAGTGATAAAGCACTTTGTTCTCCGCTTTCACCCGTATTAGTATTCAAATGGCAACTACATACAAAAATACATTAATACTTTGTCCAATTTAATGCCAAAATTATTAACCAAATCAGTTAAAATTCAATAAATCAGACATACGCATGAGATAGTAAATTAAATAACAACTGAAAATCAGTAAATGTAAATGCATCCGCCTATTCTACCTACTGATCATTTTTTTTTTAGCTTCACGCTGTATCCCGCACACAGCAAGGTAAGCAGAGGGAACCTAGTGTTAAGACACTCCGTTCCCCACTTTCCGCCGAATTTGAAGGCATTGCGTGTTAAGTAGCGGAACTTAAGGCCGCGCTTTACCTCGACACCAGAGCGAAAAAAATGGAGATATTAAATATTTCCACTCACACGCTTGTGCCACTGGGCCATGACTGGCCACAGTTCGCGCATTTTGATATAAACTACAGCATGAAGTTATCTTGAATAGTTTCACGCATTTTTTATAGCTTCACGCTGTATCCTGCACACGGCATGATAGACAGAGGGAACCTAGTATTAAGACACTCTGTTCTCCATTTTTCGCCCAATTCAAGAGGCATTGTGTGTTAAATTGCAGAACTTAACGCCGCTTTTTGCGTCGACACCAGATTAAATTGCACTCCTGGAGTGAGAATCGAACCCACAACCAGTCGCGTATAGTACAGTGACACTTTGTGCCCGACAAGCAACGACTGACCTCTATCTCTAATAGTATAATATTAAATTTCATATTTCAATTCCGTATCGAAATTATTTTCAACGCGAACATATACTCGTATATGAAGGCAAAGTTTATCTCACGTATTTGTATGAAATCTCCAATATGTTTTTGCGGATAAAAAACATGGAACGTTTTAATCGGACTATATGGATAGTATATTAGTGGACTAGAGGGAAGGTTATGGGTTTGATTTCCATCGAAATATATTTAAGAATATTTCCGTATACAAAGACATATACTTTGAACAATTGCTTTCATAATTCCGAGAGCTTCTCTTTGGGTGTGAATATTCTGTCTATCTATTAAAAATATAAACCTATTTCAATAAACATTTATTAAATATTTTTTTAACTTTAAAATGTTATTCACTGTAAAATGTTAAAGATATTTAATAAATTCCATTCAGGATTGCAGAACGATGTTTCGCAGAATCTTTAATTTTAATCTTTGGTTAGCAGAAATTTGTGCAACAATAGAAGTGAGTTGTACAGAGGTGCTAGAAATAAACAATAATACGCGTATAATAATTTCAACGCAAGTTGTAGTAGAACGCATGGCTTAGCATTCAGAGCGCTTGGTCGGAATCCAAGAGGCGCAGGTTGGAATCCCGTTGCGTTCAAATTTTATACGCTTTCTAAAAATGATTAATATGTATTAGATAAAAAAAATATATTTAATCCTACATAAATATAATATTAATATAAAAAAATAGTTTATACATTAAGATAAAAAAAAATCATAAATATCACCTTTCCGCCAACCTGAAATATGACTTAAACAAGCAAACAAGGAAACAAGACCATATAAAGACGTACCATTTCATCGTCGAATGTGTTAAGCGCGACAGGTGGTTTCCCCCGTGGCTGATATAGCAGGTCAAAATACTTTAGCTCCTCTGGAGCTTCTGTAGTCCGGTCGTATAACGCTAGCATCTCCTCCCTGCCGTAACTGCACGTAAATGTTACAAACGAATAAAACAAAAAATATCATTACAGATATCTGCTAAGGATAAACAAGTAAAAAACAAATCATTAAAAAAAATCTATATAAATTATAAAAAAACAAGAGGTTAGCAAATTCATATTAAACTGTTGAAAAAAAATTAAAAGTAATAAAATAATGACAAAAACCAGCACATCTCGGATTTAAGGGGTGTAATAAAAACATAATAATAGGCAAAGATTATTAAACCGTCAGATGTGGCAGGAGAGCGTGTGATAAATAATTCAAAGTCCACTCACCGCAACTTAGCTAGCTGTACTTTTGGGGGTGCTTTATTGGTCCTTGTGTGTGCACCTGAGGAGGTGCTTGGGCTTGGGGAGGATGCCAGTGCACTTGCATTGTCAGAGGGCCCCGGCTGAGAGCCGCTGGGGGAGGCCGGGCCCGCACCCTGCGACCCCACGGTCCTGCCCCCTGGCCGTGTGTTCTGACCGCTCTGGCTACCCCGCCCTGCGCTACGTTCCCTGGGCAAGTTGCGAAGCCACTCTGGTCCGAATTTGATGGGGTTGTTGCGGTCACCCATTGTTACTTTAATGTTTAGATTAGGATAAGGCAGCGACAACTGAAAACCAAATTGAGTAGCTGTAGTTTGTGTTCTCTTACCTGCTGTAGTTAGTAGACTTATTCACATCACATACAAATCCACCAGTCCACCAAATCTTCACGTTAAAGTCACAATTAAAAGTTAAAATACTTCATCAGTACATATTTAAATACATATTTAATCAAAACAAAAACTAACATTAAATTAAAAAAAAAAGAAAATAAAAAAAAAACGAAAAAATAGTCCAAAAAAAGTTTCAGAAAAAGTTTTCAAACTTTCCAAAGTTCGCACAAACAGCACAAAAACCAAATCACTTGTTTAGAATAGTCATTTTGGGGAAAAAAGAGACAAACGGAGAAAACAAGAGACAAAGGATGTGAGCAAAGTCACGGTATGCCACGAGAGCACGATGAGCCAACCAACGTTAGGTCACACTGAACGCTGCGAGTCGACTGGCGGGCCGAGCGACCCCCTGACTGCCACCCCGTGCCACCTGTATCTTTAACGCATCCTGACATCGCATAACATTACCTATTTGAATGCATTTAATCATAATTTTTTTGATTTTGTAATTTTTTTTCTGAATTTTGCCAATGTTTGTGTACCAGTAAGAAGTGGTCAAAAGTCAAGTCAAAGATGTTATGGAAAGTATGCAATTACATAGTTAATTTTTAGACGTCAAATAATTTACCACTGGACACAGGTTTACTAAAGATAATGCCTCACACCTGAGAAGAAAAATCGGTACAAAAAACGCAGCGTAGTAATTTACAGATTTATTAGAGTATAATGAATTTGGGGTACAATCTCAGATTAGGCTACAAGTTCAGTTCCCGTGTTAACTCGTTAACTTTTTGTTGACTTTGCTGATTGTGGCAACGCGAAGGTAAACTCTTCCTTTACAGGCATTACTCACTATACAAAGTATTATTTTGTAAAGAATGTGACAGTTTAAAGTTAAGTCAAATCAATCTAAAACATTCAGGCGAAGAGTGGAGAGTAAAGAGTCTTGACACAAGCTTGTCTTTGCCTACCATACTATACATAAAATATGGATATTTTTCTACTATTAAATAGTCAAAAATCTTAGTTAATCTGGTCGTTAAAACATAGTTTATGCCCGAATTAACATTAGTTTTTAGTGATCATAATAAAAATATGCAAAAAAATAGATATTGTGCAGAAAAAAATATGAAAGTCTAGTATAATTTTCTTGTCTTCATGCGCCTTCCGCAATTTGTAAAGACACAAAGAGAGCATGACAGACGTTTGACTCTGCACTTCCCGTCCCTAGAGATATTGTGAGCAAGATGGCGGAACCCAACGCAGCGACCCACACCGGGAAAATGACTATGTTGACAGTTGTAGTATAATTATGAGAAACAAAGTAAATATACAAGTAATATAACAATACAACAAAACATTGAGAAAAAATTGGTGAAAGGTGCATGTCTGTAGAACTAAAAATACGAATTAGACTTGAGGACCAACAGAAGTCAAAAGATAAGTCTAATTGAAAATGTTAAACTTTAAAATATGAGAAGTTTTGGACTAAAATTATTTATGGTATATTTATAATAGTTATGCGTTTATTTTCTTTTTTTTTCAACACCATAAAACCACCAAAAAGAATTGCTAAGCACGAATTATATTTATATTTAATTACTTTTGTGTAATAAATATTCACAAATTAATATTATTATTACCGAGGGGAGATAAACCGGAAAGAGGAAGATCAGAGATTAGTCGAAAAGGTAACCTAAGCGAGAGTAAGTGTAACTTTGACCAGAAAAGCACACAATCGTGGGCTAACAATAGCGGCGTTAGGGTATGTTCGTACAGCGCGGTTGGGCGCTGCCCAGGGCACTGGAAAATCAGGACGTCGCAGGCGATCTACCTACACTGCGTAATGATCACGTTAAACGATCAATTTTTTTTTCATTTTTAAGGTAAGGTTAGTGTCAAATTTGGACGGAAAGTGGAGAACGGAGTGACTTGTCACTAAAGTATCTCTATCAACTCGGCTATAAAAAATATTTTAGGCGCCATTGCTCCATGCAATAATCTTATCTAAGTAAGCTCGAGTCAACGTCGTGTAATTCGCTATTACCACGTATTTCGAAGAATTCAAAGAAATGAAAATCCCTTAAAATGTCTATGTGGAGGAAATAGGTTAAATGATTTAGTTAAACGTTTCTCTAAACTAAATATGGGGCATTAAAATAAGGTATTAAGATGGGTAGTACTTTTGAAAGCTATGAAATTACTATGGTAAAGTATTTAATAATGTAAACTAGCTATTAGTCGCGACTGCACTTGCATGTATCAATCAAAAAATGCATCAGTAGGAATTAAGAATAACCTACGTAATTATAAACCTGCCCATTATTTTACTAGTTTATCGAACAAAGACAAATATATACTTTTAACTTTTAATGTAATGATCTCTCAAAGGCAAAGGGCGGCGTTAAGTTCCGCTACTTAACACGCAATGCCTCCGAAATCGACGGAAAGTGGGAAACGGAGTGACACTAGGTCCCTTCTGCTTACCCTGCTGTGTGCGGGGTACAGCGTGAAGCTAAAACAAAATCTCACGAAGGGGGATAAGATGTTTTAAGGGATAAAACTATCTCAACAGCTATTCTCTGGATTGGCTGGACTGATTTTGATAGGACATTCACCTGCAGATAGCTAATATAATAAGGATGGAGGAAAATTAGACTTTTGTTCTAGAAATATAACTTTTCTGTTAAACTCCACGAGGACAAAGTATGGGTACAGCTAGTTTGCGATATTATACTATAGATAAAGACAGTTTTCAGTCAGTGGATCAAAACTGCTGAAAATTAGTCTAAAATATTATCTCTACGTGTCCCTCCAGGTCTTGAATAACATGAGGAATACTACTCGATACTATTACATTTAAATTTGTAAAGTGATTACCCATATATATTTACTTAGCTCGTGTTAAAGACAAAGTGCGGTTTTGAGTTTCGTCACTCAACACGCAATATCTCGATTCCGAGCGGAAAGTGCAGAACGAAGTGACTTGATACCAGATTCTCTCTGACTACCATGCTAAGTGGGAAAAAGCGTGAAGCTACTTTAACTAAATACCATTGAAGCGCAAAGGGAATTGTTTGCTGTCGTAAGACAATCCGCAACGTTAAGTTCCGTAATTCAACACACTATTGTGGCCAGTCGTGGCCCAGTGGCACAACCGTGTGACTGTAAACGACTGGTTGTGGGTTCGATTCCCACTCGAGGAGTGGAAATTATATTTCCATTTTCTTCGCTCTGGTGTCGAGGTAAAGCGCGGCGTTAAGTTCCGCCACTTAGCCGCAAGCCTACGAATTTGGCGGAAAGTGAGGAACGGAGTGTCTTAACACTAGCTTCCCTCTGCCTACCCTGCTGTGTGCGGGATACAGCGTGAATAATAAAAAAAAATTAATCGAATTTGGGGCAAATGTGATTAAGTCACATTACCAGGTTTTTTCTAAGTTAGCCTACCAAATTATGTGAGGCAAAGCGTGAAGCTAAAAAATACTAATGCATTAGTTCTTTTTTCAGCTTTAAAGCTTTTCAGGCTTAAAAGGCAACTTTAAAAAGCGCATTAACGTTAGCCTCTACTGCCCGAGCACCTCTTTCTAACCAAATTTGAAAACATTCTATATGAAAAAGATATTTTTTAGGAAACGTACTATAGATTGAGCGCTGTGGTATTCGAACTCGCGTTTCTTGGAAACCGCCCAAGCGCAGTGACTACTAAACTATGTTGTCTTAGCGGCCAGAAAAGTCTTTAAAGGTCTGTATGAATAATTCTTTTAAATGTAAAATATATCCTATTTAGTTAAGTTACTTGGTATGTTACCTGCGATATACGGCCTAGGCCTAGAAATGAACTAATGACAGTACTAGATAGGCACAGCTCTCTTAATAGATTATAGAGATATCGAAATTATTCTAAACTTGGTCAGTTAGTCGGTGGTGAGTTGCGAACTACTTGTTTACTTTGAAACGATTTTCTTTTGGACCATTTGTTTGTTTGATAAGTTACAACTTCTACTGTTATTGTGCATTTTAGGCATTTTTTTGTTTTAAATTATTTATTTAAACTACGTTATAATGGTTTAATTCGATTATATTTTAAACAAATAATTAGCCTCTTAAAATATTATTTATGAAATACACATAAGTTCTAGTAAAAATTATTGAAATAAATAAAATTTAAATGTGAAGGGAAAGCTATACATCCCGGTTTATAAAAATTCTACTGAGGCAGAGGTATGATATGTGAGAAGCAATTGTGGTAGTGATGACGGGTGTGGCAATAGCGATGATTGTGGTAGAAGTAGCAATGATACCACCAAAAATACTTTAATTAGTAAGGCTTATTAATCTGTAGAAGAGTATTTAAAGAATAAAAATTCGTGGATTGAATCTGGTTAGAGTTCGATACCGGTTTAGCTAACCATTGTATGAAATAATAAAATTGTAATTTTTATATTTGAAAAGAGCAACTGCTGAGTTTCTGGCCGGCTCTTCCCAACAGAACTGCCTTCCGAGTCGGTGGTAGCTTTATGTACATTCGACGATTCAAAACTCTATTTGAATAAAGATAATTTGAATTTGAAAGTAATGGTGTTTATAGTGGTTGCAATGGTAATGGTAGAATTTGTGAAGGTGGTCATAGTGGTAACAGTAGTAGTGGTAGTATTAGTGGAGGTAGTGGTAGTTATGATGGCAATGATGGTGATAGTAATGATACTGATAATTATAGTGAAGTGAAGTTAGTGGTTGTGGTGGTAGTGAAATAGGAAAATTCATAATTTTCTCTTAAAAAAGAACTATGAAGTTAAAATTTTTAATGTGTTCTGTCAGCAGTCCTCGTGATTTAATTTTTAAGAATTTCCCAAAATGCTGGAGGGGTATGTGAGAAATGGTGGGCAGAAAACAACAGCAGAAATCGAAACGTTATTTTCACCACTCACTATTAAAGATATTTGTATGTATATAAACTGACCAATTAAAACACTGCCTTTTGTCTATGTAGACTTTTAAACAAAAACAATTCCCTTAAAAAAGAATCGAACTCGTAATCAACGTCCCAACTATCAGAGACACTATCCCATATATCATAAATTAATTTTAATATTAAACGCTTTAGACTTGTACCTCAACACAAAACTGCATCTAGTAGTTTCCAGGAATCAAGGAAAATCAATGTCATAACGAAACCTATATATATAGTATACAAAATCAGATCCCTTCGTAAATGAACAATCTGTGCAATATGCACGTGCTAATAAATATTTCCGAGTAGAGCACAGACTACAGTTCTAGTGAAATTTGCCCAGAGATTGCATGGAAATTCTCGCTGACATTGAAAATTCTACCTTAAATGCTAAACTTTAGGGTTGAAAATCGCATGCTCTAAAAGTAAAACCCACGGAAAGCAACTAGTTGCTTTATTGACTTTTCATAACTAAAATATATTATGTAGGTAGTGCACAGGAAAATTTTCGCACAGATTATAACAGTACCTGTGCCTGTGCAAATGAAACAGGTCCATTAGGGAACAACCGGCAGTAGGATTATGTTTCAACAGTCTGATGCAAGGTGTTTTATTTTAGTTTGCAGCTAGTATTGATTTATGAATCTAGTGTTGAATGAGCGTTAACATTGTTATGACGTTCCTGTCAGTCGACATTTTACTTGTAAGAGGCATATTTATAAGGGATAAGCGGATAACGGAAATTGAATATGCTTTTTATAATAAACTAATACTTTAACTTGACAATCATTTAAATTGGCTTTTTATTTTTAATAGATTTTTTAATCTTTAAATCTTTTTATCCTTTAGAGCTGCGTTCAGAAATGTCAATTAGCGTTTAACTAGCATTAAATCGACACAAATGCATATGTACCGTTGTAACATGAGCTAAATAAGTAAGTGATTTGTCGTTCAAGAAATTAGCAAGACACTCCGTTCTCCACTTTAACTTAGCATAGATGTTACTACCCAGATTTTTTTAATAAAAGATTTATAGCGAGACCAAGGTATGTCTATTTTACTGAGATGGACGATTTTAAGAATCAGTTATAAATGTAAGATTTTGTTTACTATAAAGATTTATTGCTGATCTTCCATATGTTGTTATGAACTCAACAAAAATTTCGCTTGATATAGTGTATTGAATGACGAAACTCAGTGTATTTTGACTTAACTTTCCGGAAATGCCTTTACAGTTTTTATATAAACATTTCTAAATGTATCTGATTAAATACTATCTTAAAATATAGGATTTAATTAATTGCATTATAAGTAAAAACTCTACTAGTGTTCATTATTAAAATTATTGAAGACATACACGTATGAAAGTAATACGTCGATAAATTTAATTTATTTATAAAAAAAACTACTTTAAATTGTTATTGCCAAATAAATTCCTTTTTCTTTTGTAATAAATTACAAGAAATGTGTAATTATTTTGTAATTTCGTTCCTATTATAATATATTTTAAATTACTTCATATGAATAAAAAAAATACGTAATAATGACTGATTTTAGTTGCATTTCGGCCTATTCCCAGTAGTCTTTACCTGCAGTAGTTTTACTGGTAGTGCTACTGGGAAATTCTTTCTCAATAGACTTGCTAGGAACTTTGATCTCAATGTACATGAACAAATCAGTATTAACTTGTACACTTAATAATTTTATTCGTATGATCGGTGCTTGCAAAAGTTAGTAATTTATGCCACAATTTTTTTTAAAAAATGACACCGACGAAGACTTGAGTCTTTTTTTTTTTTTTTTTATTAAATACTCAAACTTTACAGACACCCAGTCTCGTATCGTTTTTTTTCTTAATTTTTTGTTTACAAATCTTAAATTACATTGACATGCTACTCAAAACTAAAATGATGTTTTAAATTACCTAAGCGAGTATTACATTTACTATACTCGACGAAGTCAAGTTATAAGCTAGTCTTTTGGAAAGGAAATTCGCAATACTACTGGTAAGACTATAAATAATAAGAAATTTTGATTATATTATTCTTAACAAAAAAATAAGGTTTAAGGTTTGGTTTATAAAAAAATAATTAAGTGAAAATCGTAACTCAATTTTCATCCATGCATGTCTTCATGAACTTTTCAGTCTAAAATACTATTACTATTATCAGTAAGCAAAGGAGAACGGAGTGTTTTGTTACTAAGCTATTTTTACCTACCTTGTGATGCGGAAAACGGCATCAGACTGCTGTTTATTAGTAAGCTAGATGTGAAGGGTTTTTTTATGAACCGTTTGAGCTTTAATACTGTTCTGTTCTAAAAAAAATTTTACATTTATTCCAAGAAATGATGACAAAAAGGTATAAATAATTAAATTTGAAATTTAATAATCTGAATATTTAGCTATAGCGGTATTATAACTCATACGTCGTGTATCTTTGTGCAACTTGGATGACTTCAGATTCGATTCTCGTTTACGAAGTTATTCGTGATTTTTTGTCGATAAGAACTTTTAACGAACTATATTACGTATATTTTTGTCTCTTTTTATTCTCTTTTTTAATTATGTTGCAAGTACTACTTCAAGCTATAGATAGCACTAAACTAAGCCTACTCGTAAATAGATTTGCTTGCGACGCTGTAAAGCATATTTGCTGTAAATTAAGTACAATACAATTTTACACAAGAGTTGTAATTTTTAGCATTGTTATTATGTTGTATTTCGAGGTACAAAAATATCTGTGGTAATTCTGTCAAAAAGTTTGATAATGCAAATAAATTTAAAGTGGTCTCAGAGCTACGAGATTTGCAAGATTTGACGCACTGCTTTTTCCAAATATAATATTAAATGTGTTTCGGGTTGTATATATTTTGGATTTACAGCAATTACGCTTTCCAACATCGATATACGCTATATACTTCGTTAAGTATTTAAATGTAATGTGTGCAATGACTGTCACAACAAAATACTATGTATATAGTAGGGATTACTACAACAGATATTGTAGTTTCGTATGTCCCTGAAATATTTTGTTGTGTTTAAAATTAAAATCTTCATTTTGTGAATGTTAAATAGATTACTAACGGTCACAGGTTCCTACTGATTGTCCCAGACCTGAGAAGAAACGGCACAAGAAAGCCGGAGGCACTTCCTTTTTTGGTCAAATCAATTTATTTAGGACTTATTAGTGTCAATGATACTTTTGCAATAGACTGGAACCACCATTTCATTCCTAAGGCGTGTTATCATTTATAAAATCATCAATGAGGTAATACGTCTCTTCACACTTATAAAAAATCGTGATATAGAACATTTTTGAACGTTTACTGGGATCCTATTGTAAAAGCGTTGTGTGAGAATTATTGTATTTTAGTTACAGGCGTGATTTTATGCTTATTTAAAGTATTTCTATTATGTATGTCACTGACTTTAGTAAGATCATCAATATTTTTATGACATACATTTCCAAATTATCAAAAACCATTATATAAAGGAAAAAAGTCTTTAAATTTTTGCTTTAATAATTATTTTGGGCTTAACTTATAGATTGTACGAATATTTCGCTTCTGTAGGACAAATATTGAATTTATAGCGCCTGTATTAGCCCAGAGTGTAATACTATAAGACGAATGTTGTACTTCCTCTAATTATATTTAAGTATATATCATTCGCTTCAAATATTTAAGATCGCTAGAAGCAAACACTGTTAGTATATTTTCTATATTATAACGCAACGGTGTAATATATATATTTTTTACTGATAAATCTGACTGACAGACATCGCTTAGCTTGTAATTTTTTTTCGCAGTTGAATGCATGAACTCTTTTATGATGATTTTTTTTAAGTGCATTTAAACTAAAAAAAACTATATTCTTATTGTTCTTTTGTTAAGAAACTATTTTGTTACGGAGGAAGGAGTTATGTTCTTTTTCGATTTCATTTATCAACTATAGTGCACTTTATGTTGTTTAATATCCCTTTTTAAAATATTCTTGAAAAACTTTGTAACCAATCTTATCGAAATTGATTTTTTTATCATATGCCCCTTCATCCATTCATGCCTATAATTATTAAGTTAATGAAATAATTAAAATTTTAAAGCAATGAGCAACTAAATAAGGGTTAAATGCAAGCCTTTGTAAATTAAAAACAAAAATAAAATTACACCTTTCCCCTTCAGCAGGGTTACAAAGAACGTAGTGTCAAGACACTTGGTTCTCCGTTTACCGCCCAAATTTGAGACACGTGTTGAGTGGCGGATCTCAACGCTGCGCTTTATCTTCACCAGTGCCCAAAGCGGAAAAGTAAAAATTATTGAAATTATCAATACTCCGCGTGGGAATTGAACCCACAACCAATCTTGTTTACAGTCAGACACTGTCCCACTGTATCACTAAGGCCTCTACTTAGTAACAGCTGTTCAAAGATGCCAAAATTTATATAAATTTTATATATAAGTTTTTTAAGTAAGCATCAATATGTTATTAAAAATATGATTTTATTTAGAATGATATGCTCAAGCATTTTTATGAGAAGCAATCAGCTTTTAATACTGAGCCTTCTAGATTTTTATGATTTCTACATCTTTTAAACGAAACTATTTTAACAGTGTAAGAAGATTACTTGCAGAATGACCACACTTTGATACTAAATTATAGATAATACATCTGTTTAAAATAGCTTCATCTACGCAAGTTTTTAAGGTGCTCATTTATTAGATCTATTTCTGCATTTTATTTCTTTACTACTCTCTAGACTTCTATACTATGAGTGGGCTGCGGGTTCAAATCTTGTATTCTATATCCCTTTACTCTAATAGCTATATATGAAAAGCTATATGCTACAGCTGTACTAAGTATTATATTTACTAATATAAGTAAATTGTAGTGCATTCTATTAATTTTTATGTATGTTTTTTTTTATGAAGTATGGTGAAATGTAGAGAATGGAGTGTCTTGACACTAGGTTCTCTCCGATCACTGCTATTCTCGGAAAAGCATGAAGCTATAAATTATTTAGATGATCAATATATTAGTATGTATGTAAAACTAAACTACTTTAAAAAAAAGTTATGAATCTTCATTTATATATGTATTTATATATTATTTTACAGAAATGCCATGAAAATAATAATACAACACTGAATAATTTACATTTACAATACAAACAATTTTATCAAAAATCTATATAAAAATGGACACTGTAATAATAAAATCAAAATTTAATTAGTAATAATCTAAATAAGTATAGTATATACAAATTTATATTAAATGAATTTATATAATGCTATATAACTTCAATAAATTTGACATACAAATGAATAATTTATAATTTTAATATATAAATCGCAAGGCAATAGCTTAATAATATGGAAAATACAATTAAAATACACATACATAAATGTATTCTTTGAACAAATACAGTGTTAGGAATATAAATAATTATTATGTTTTAATTATAATAACAATATTATACAATTTCTATATGAGAACAAGCATTTATAATAAACAAAATACTTTTTTAAAATCTATCACTATCAATATTAGTATTTAGAAAATGTTGAGTAAATCAAATAAACTAGAAGTAGAGCAGTAAACAATGTTTAATTTAATTAATACATTAAAATGTAGGTCAACTTCAAGCATTTGACATTAGGAAGATAAGAAATTATCAAAATATTCATAATTTAGTAATATTCACTGTATAATAAATCTAATCCTCATATCTTAGTGTTTCCAGATTAATCTAAAGCTGGATATGTCAGTTGAAATAAACGACAATGTGAAAAGTTTTGTATTGAAAGCCATTGTTTACATCTCTACTATGTAAAGTTAGCTAAGTATATAAACGTAGTTTAAAACTTATTAGAATAACTATTAAATAGCATAAAGTTACATACCCACTTATTTTAGTCATTTTAGTAGATCCATTGAATATATATTAAAAGTTAGGGAGTTAAAAACAAAAGTTTTTGATTATCTACTTTCCGCGCCGTTTTTGACGTTATTTACGTAGTACATAGTAAAATACGTAACATATAAAAACTAGATTGAAACATAGTTTGAAACACTTTCTTTGGTCTAAAGTGAGTTTACTATTAACTTTATAAAGCTTTAAGAATAGTGTATAAAGTTTAAATCAATGAACTACTCTTTAAGCATACCTGCAAAGTTTTAGAGTTTAAAAAAACACTAGTTCAATTATGTAAACTTTAAGAAAAGTTTGTATATTAGTTTTTAAGCGACAGTACGCATTAGACTAGCGTAGCTGTCGCCTCGTGCTTACTACGATTCCCCAACAGATTGAACACATAATCCTACATCAAGAGTCAAGGTGGCAGGGACTAATTTACTATCCTAATAAGACTGCTAGAGAGGTTAGTTTCCGCGTGAACGTTCACACGGGCCGAGTGTTAGATATTATGAAATAAGAACATAATTACCCAAAGTGTTGAGATGTGTTTCAATAATAGACACACGCACCACGCACGACGACAGGAAAATATGGCCGACCAAAATGTACCTATTTGAGAAGAACGTCAACGCATGCAGCACGAAGTGAAACCATAAACAATCAGTGCTGCCAACTACAATAACTGTGTTACTAACGTTTATTTGTATTAGCTACAAAATTAAATAAAATATTATAAAAATTGAACTTTTTAAGAATAAATATTTACAAAAATATTAAAATGATAATGTTTTTATCAATTTATATTTATTTCTTATATTTATACGTTGTTAGATCGTGAAAATAATTTATAAACATAGACATAGACTATGAAATCCTAATGAAATTTTGATATTTTTATATGGCAAGTCAAAATTGTTTTGTAACATGGCAAGCTTTAGAAATGTGTAACTCTAACTTTTGAAAAATAGTGTAACCTTGTATTACTTATTATTTACGTATTTATATATACCTGCGTATGCGTTTATGATTGTTTTGTTATAAAGTTTAACTTGAATATTTACCCTCAATATCTGTAACGGTTTTCTCGCTTTTTAATTATTAAAATAATATTTGAATTATCTATAGGTACATATAATAAAAATGTATTGGATAGTTCTCTGTATATATATGGGAAATATATGAGTAAAATTATAATTGGAGACATTATCAATTCATTGTTTTTAATGCTTTTTTGTGTCATGTTTTTTTTTGTCGTTGCATTGTTACCTCAGAAAAGGCTTAATCGTCTTTATATTATTTCCATCTGATCGAAAATTAAGAAAACTTACAACAATTATTTAGAATTTCTCGCTGGCAGGCGAAAAAAATGAAATAGTTGTAGTCGTGTAGCTTTCGCATGCAAGCGTTAATATTTATTATGTCGTTAAAACGACAAGGTTTTCGAGTAGCGATTCACCAACTAAATTAGGTGTAATGGGCTGGTACCTTCTGAGGTACACCGATGTTTTGGTCGAGGTTGGTAGAAACAGCAAATGAAGAAAAAGAAAAAAAAAAGTTATTATTCAACCTCATGGTTTTAAGGGTCTTGCCACAAGTTAATTTATTTCTGTATATGGTACTTTTATATAACCATATCAACATAATAAAATAAAAAAAATGTGTGAGTTTCTCAATTGTAGTTATCTGTGTCCATACTTTAACTTGTGTGTGGCCGATTAATGTGATCACAACCTTTTTTGAGAATTGAATCCATCTCCTCGTCGTAGAATAACGGCCGGGTAGGCCCTTATGGACGGAGAAATCGACGCAGATCAAAATTCAGACGGTTGAATGGAGTTGAGCATGATTTAAGAACTATGTATGTTAAAAATTAGAAGAAAAACAAAGAATCGGACAGAATGAAGGTATATTCTGAACCAGGGCAAGGTCCACCCGCGGCTATAGTGCCTTTGATGATGATGATGAAGCCTTTCCAGATTACTTAGGGGAACGATGACGACAATACTGACAAAATTGTTAATAAAATATGTATTAATAAAACTAATAATTTTGTTCTAAATCATGACTTGTAAATTCAAAAGCTTCTCGAAAATTGAAAACCTCGACTTGCCGATAGAATTTCTAAGGAATATTGAATTATTTTGCGACAAATGTAGTCTTTTATAACAAAAACTATACTACTTCTTATTTAAGAATATACATACTAAGATGGTATTCCTTTCTGAAAGTCACATTAGACGTACTTTAAATTAGGAAATTGGGCATATTTCAAATTTTATAATAAAAAATGAATATGAAAAACTGATGAAGTATAAGACTAAGGAGGATGGCGCTTGTTAGATTTTCTTTGTAGCTTTATGCTGTATGCCACACACAGCAGAGGGAACCTAGTGTTAAGACACTTGATTACCCACAATTTTAAGGGCATTGCGTGTTAAGTGGCAGAACTCAAAGCCTCGAACCCAGATCAAAGAAAATTGAAATCCATACTCATATTATAAATGTGGAAGTCTGTGTGTTTGTCTGTCATGCTTTCACGGCTAATCTACCGGTCCGATTTGGATGAAATTTGGAATGAAAGTAGTAAAAGTGACTGGGTCTAACATAGGCTACTTATGTTTCAAAAATCAACCTCTGAACGGTTGAAGTAGTACAACAATTACATTACACACAATTAGAACAATTGTAATGAATTTTAGCATAAATATAGTTGATAATAAGCTTAAACACAGGTAACTTTTTTATTTAAATATGCGCCCCCCAGGGTTGCAAAATAACGAATATGTTCACGCGGCGAAGCCACGAGCGGGCCGCTAGTATTCAATATTTCCATTCCTCGAGTGGGGATCGAACCCACTACCACGCCCACAAGCCACGACAGACCACAAGTTTGTTAGTTTTTACTTATACGAGTATATTTCAATTAAAAGGGGGCATTTATTTATGATTATTTATTTTATTTCATCTATTCAAAGTGGCAGGACTAAGTGAATACTTAAAATAAAATCAAAACAAAATATTTTTTACTCAAGTAAGCTATTACAAGCACTTTCGAATAGTCATTTATATTAAATATATTGTCATTTTACTGGAAGTTACCACCGGGTCGGAAGGCAGTTCTGCTGAGAAGAACACATTCGTGTATCTTAACGCCATCTATTTACAAATTGTGATATAAAAGATTTCATGTTATTCATGTCATGAATTTCAGGGTCGAATTTAATTTGAATGTTATTATTTTTGGATAACTAATATTTATTATTTAATAATTTGAAAAGTTTGTAAAAATTTTCTATAAAAAAGAAACTTTTTATGGGTAAATATTTTAAAATCGTAAATAAGCTTCACGCTTTGTCCCGCAAAACAAAATATATAGAATCTAGTATCAATACATTCCGTTCTCCGTTTTCCGACCAAATTCGGTCTTATGAGTGGTGGAACTCTATGCCGCGTTTTTAATGTCAGCAGAGTGGAGAAAAATTAAGGTACTTTACTATAATTATTTTTTTATTAATTATTATTATTTTTTATTATTATTTTTCGTTTTTTATGTTATTATTTTTATTATTTTTGGTTTATGTTATAATATTTTTTAATTATTATGTTGTTAATTTTCACTTCCATTTTATACTCTTAGATTTAATTTGATATTTATTTTCCTTGTTTTATATTTTAAATAATGTTACCATGTATTTGTATGGTAATTTATCATTTTTTTTTAGCTTCACGCTGTATCCCGCACACAGCAGGGTAGGCAGAGGGGACCTAGTGTTAAGACACTCCGATCCTCACTTTTGTATGTTAAATGAACACATTAATGCATGTGGTACTCACCTTAAAAGGTAATGCATTTAGATATAAGATTACAGAAATATATAAAAAGTTTATTGTCAATTGTAATAAATAGCCACTGGTGAGTTTAATAAATAAATAAATAAAATAAAAAAATATAAATATTTTTTTAAAATTATTAGAAGTTTAAACAAATTAATATATGGGTCTTCTTTTAACTTCTACTGGGCCTTCTTTTAACTTGTCAACATCAATCTTGGTGCATCACGAGTACAAGTCGCTCCCTCTAAGGCTTTAATGATAATAATTCATTGCACTGGAACCGCCGGATGCTACAATGCACTTTTTAGTACTACCTACAGACACCAGATGGAGACACTCAGTTTAAAATTCTTAAAACTTTGGAAAACTAATTTTTATAACGAATGATTGACTGGCTGGTCTGACTTTGATGTTTATAATAAAACATTTAAATTACGATATTTAATTCTAATATTTTAATTACTATAAACATGTTACTATATATTTCCTCGCCTGGTGTCGAGGCTAAGCGCGGCGTTAAGTTCCGCCACTTAACACGCGATGCCTCCGAATTTGGCAGAAAGTGGGGAACGGAGTGTCTTATTACTAGGTTCCCTCTGCCTACCCTGCTGTGTGCGGGATACAGCGTGAAGCTCAAAAAAAAGTTATTACTATATAGGCGAGAAGTAAGGACATAAGTAAGTTTTTCCTGTAGAAAAACACATGTTTAAGACATGTTAAGTTCTGCCACTTAACACGCAATGCCTCTGAATTCGGCGGAAAGTGGGGAACGGAGTGTCTTATCACTAGGTTCCCTCTGCCTACCCTGCTGTATGCGGGATACAGCGTGAAGCTAAAAAAAAATAGGGTGATACTGAAATCTGACGTAGATCAGTGCACTTGTGTCAAGACAAAGGAATGGCATTCCAAGCAATTTAGGTTGTGGGTATGCCCAAAGTGCCTATATCAGATGATTTGCGCTTGGTGACACATATCTACATAAGGATTCATAAACTGTAAACGCGACGGGTTGTGGGTTCGATTTCCCACTCTCTCGACGAATGGAAATATTTATATCTTTCTTCGCTCTGGCGTCGAGGCGAAGCGTTGCGTTAAGTTTTGCCACATAACACGCAACACCTCTAGAATTCGACGGAAAAGGGAACGGAATGTCTTAACATTAGGTTCCCTCTGCTTAGCCAGCTGAGTGCGTAACACAGCGTGAAGCAAAAAGCATTTTGCTAATGCTTGAGATTACCTATTATCAATATTTTTAGTTACAACTTAAAATCTTCCTGAAATTACAAGCGGAAACTGATAGAGAATAAGTTCATCTAAGTGCCATTAGCGGCGGGCGGCAGCGGGGTACGTTTAATTTCTTCGCTAGTAGTCACATAAGGCAAAGTGCGGCGTTGAGTTCCACCACTCAACATTCAATGTCTCGATTTCGGAAAAGTGAAGGGTGGACTGTCTTGACACCGGGTTCTGACTGTGCGGGATAAAGTGTGAAGATTACTAAAACTTATCCATACTTATATTATAAATGCGAATGTCTGTGTGTTGGTCTACCACGCTTTCACGGCTAATCTACCGGTCCGATTTGGATGAAATTTAGAATGAAATTAGTAAAAATTACTGGGTCTATCTAAAATCAATCTCTAAAGGGTTTAAATAGGGGATGAGAATTATATGAAAAATCTACACCGCTTGACCGATTGTAATGAATTTTGGCATAAATATAATTGATAATATAAAGTTAATTATACGCTACTTATTTTTCTAAAACCAACTCTCGAGGGTTGCAATATAACGAAACAATTATGTATTAAATGCGGTGACGTCACGAGCGGGCCGCTAGTATCAAAATAAATTGTAATTCCTATAACAGTAATGAATAGCTCCCTCCATAGGCTAATTCACATATCACCTTGTTGCATTGAAGTACTTGGCGTTATAATGCATTTTCTAATAATATTCTAGACGAGAGATGGCGATGTTTATTTATACTTTAAAACATAAAATTAATTTAAAAAACTATTTTATATAAAAACTAGCCTGCTCCTGGAAACTCTTCTACTTGGCTTTATTTTACAAACTGCCTTTTTACCTACAGAAGAAAAAAACAAAAAATATTTAATGTTTTAATTATAGCATTTTTTTATTGTTATTATTGTTGACACTACGAACAAATTATTACTGAATAATATTTATGCAGCTTCACCTTTTTCCCGCATAGCATAGTCAGAGAAGATCTAGCGTCGAGACGTCACTGACGTCAAGATTTTTCTATATCACAATTTAAAAAAGTAGTGAAAAGACGTTTGTGTGTTAAAAGTTAATACCTAATTAAAGATTTTATAAATAATAAAACGTCTTAGGTATTAAATGCTCGCCTCAGGCTTTTTCAAAAGTATCACTGTCAGAAATAAATCTGTATATAAAAATTACTTTAAAAAAAAAGATACCGCTGAGTTTCTTGCGCCGGTTCTTCTCAGGTCTGAGGCATTAAATTTAGCGAACCGGTGGTAAACTATTTGACGTTCAAGAAATGAAGCTTGTAATTTCTTATTTTGAAAAAAAAATATTTGACTTTGACTTGACTCCATCTAGCAGTTTCTGCCCGAAATCGACACATCACGTGTTGAGTGGCAGAACAAAGATCAAAATTTAAATATAATCATTGCCCAGAGTGAGAATCGAACCCAAAACCATCGCGCCTACAGACAGACGCTTTTCCACTGCGCCACGACCGTCTCAAAGCTAGCTTATTTGAAAATCATTATATATAAAAATAATTATCATTATTTATTTCTTAGAAATAAAACTTAGAAGTATTGATTGAAATCTATTTATAACAAACAATGCAATGCATACGAGCGTAGTTCTATTTCATTTTATTTTAATAATATTATAATATATTGTGGCCAATCGTGGCCCAGTGGCACAAGAGTGTGACTATAAACGACTGGTTGTGGGTTCGATTCCCACTCGAGGAGTGGAAATTATATTTTCATTTTCTTCGCTCTGGTGTCGAGGTAAAGCGCGGCGTTAAGTTCCGCCACTTAACACGCAAGCCTCCGAATTCGGCGGAAAGTGGGGAACGGAGTGTCTTAACACTAGGTTCCCTCTGCCTACCCTGCTGTGTGCGGGATATAGCGTGAAGCTATTTAATTTAATTTAAATATTATAAATTATAATATAATGGGACGGAGTTAAGCTGTAATCGTTATTTGTTCGATTGCTTTTGTCATTGTGGGTTCGATTTCTACTCAGTGAAATGATCATGATTTAATTATTTTGATTTTCGCGTTTCATCTTGTTTGCCAGAAACAGGACAAAGCGCGAGTTGAGGTCTGCCACCCAACACGCAACACGCAATGTCCTGAACTAATGGACGCGGAGAATACAGTGTCTTTTCTCTGACTATCCTACTATGCGAAAAAGAGCGGGAAGAAAAAATATAAACAATAATTTAAAACTGAAGACCTTTGTAATGCTATAACTTGAGTACGGTCAAGTGTCAAGTCAAGATTTAATTTATGTTTTTGTATAAGTCCCCTGATACTTTGCAGAAGGTTCTTATGAAAAAGACATAAGAAAAATACGCAGAAAAATGAATATATTTAATGATGGATTTATTTCTTAATGCGAGAGAAAATTAAATTAGTAGCAGTGTTAGTGATAGACTTGGACCCCACTTCTTCTTCTTTGGATGTAGGTCTCCCCCAACCTTTCTGAACACCTAAGTATTATTGTAGTATGTAGAACAAAGGCTTTACTTATATTCATATATTACCTACATTATTTATCAAAAATGTTAAGAAATTACGATTACCAGGAAGAATAGTTATCCTTTATAAACATATCGAACTTGTGACTACTTAAGATTAAAATTCTTAAGACGATAATCGTGAAAGGAACATCACCAGCGCGCCACATAATCGTTGGTCTTGTTACTTGAAGTTGATTAGCTTATAACTTTAAAGAAGTACTGTAGCCTTGCAGAGATAAATGATTCAATCACAATGTACCTTTAACATTTAAAATGACCTTACTAGATCCTATAAAGTCATACGAGGTGTATACAATTATATATTTGTATGACGTCGGGCGAAAACATCAATACTGGCCGGGCTCATGCAATCAGTCTTCATCTAGATGTCATCTACTAACGAACTATAACCGTATGCACGTTTCAATAACGATCAAGTTCGCGGTGCATCGGAAACGGACTGCAATGTACTCGCAGCCATTGCACCGGGAGCGAGCCGCCGGGGGATGCGCAATCGTGTCGAACAAGCAGCGCCGCGCAGGTCTCTCCCACGCCGGCCGGCGGCGACGCGACGGCTGCTGCCGGGCCCGGCACTACCCTGCCAGCAGCCACGAGGCATGCCCGCTTGAACACTGAGGACTACCCCCAGCAACAAGATGGCAGCCAGCGACCGCCCGCCCCGGAGCCCCCAAGATGTCTACATGAGACTCGAGTTTCACAACTTTCTAGATGAAATACCGGACTCTAGCAAGAACTATATGATGATAATGGAGCCCGAGGAGTACGAATCGGTCATGCAGGAAGTCAAGAGATTGAAAAGAAAGAAGACTCCCAACGTCGATCAAATTCGATATCTCCAGTGCTACAATATGAAGATTGTAGGCATAAGAGAAAGACTCTTTATGCCGAAAGCCCTGGCTGGATTTCCGCAATTTGATCGCTATTTCGCTCACACTGACGAGGTGTTCGACATCCTGTACGACATACACGAGACCACCAAACACAGCTCAAAGCACCTCATGGAGCGCATCATAGACAGGAAGTACGTCAACATAACGCACGAAATGGTCAACTCGTTCGTGAAGCTGTGCAGGAAATGCCAGCGCAAGAAGCAAACCGCAAAAATGAGGCAAACGCTGAAGACGATGTTCAAATTTCAGATGATGCGCAGGGGAGAAGTACACCTGCTGGACATACGCAGGTTCAAGGACAAGCAGTATGAGTACATGGTGTGTTATCGAGATAACATCACCAATTTCATGCTCCTGCGCGCGATGAAGGGCTCTTGCATCACTGAGGTCGCGAACATCCTGCTCGACTTCTTCTCGATGTTCGGGGCGCCCAGCGTGCTTCAGAGCCCGCACGGACGGCCCTTCATACATGACGTGGTGCTATCCATGATCAGCGTGTGGCCAAACCTGGTCATATCGCACAGCGAGATGATGACCACTGAGATCAACACGCGCGCCAACAAGATTCGATTCGAGAGTATCTATAAATTCATGGATACCTGGCTGACTACACACGCAGGCGCGAGCGTGTACCAGGCGGCCCGCTACGCGCAGATGGTGATCAACATGGCGCCATGCGTGGTGGGCACCACCACCGCCTACGAGCTCATGTTCAACCGGCGGATGAAGTTCGGCATCACGGCGGAGCTGCGCCAGCTGCTGCCCCCCGGTATACACACCCAGGAGGCCATGGAAGCGTTCATCGAGACTTGGCGCCCACTCGACTAAATCAACAACTTCTTTTGAATTCAATTTTAATATAGTTATTAACATTCTCTGTATATTATTTTAAGTTATTCGCGTCACTGTAGACGTAGATTAAGTATTCGATACTTTTAGATTATATCAACATTTATTTAATCAATTATAACGTAGAGTAGGATTTCAAGAGTAGTATTGTAGAGTAGAAGATCGTTAAAGTAGAGGTGCTTTGTAGCGAAGCTTAGCTTCTTAGGCAACGTTTAATATTTACCATTTATTAAGTGTCTATTTAGAATTAATATAGGACCCCAAAAAAAATATAAAATTTCAAAAAATCCATCTAATTGTTGTTTATTTAAACCCTTAAATCGTAACTTGAAAACTCATCGCACACACTCTGACGCACAGTTATTGCGCACGATTGCAACATAAAGTAGGTAATAAAAGTAAAAAAGTAAACAAATAGATACTTAATTCTATTAAAACAACATCGACATATGAAAAATACGTTTTACATAAAACAAAAATATAACAACATAAATAAACACACAAACGAAAATTCTTTACATTCCTTCATTCTTTGTCAGGTAAAATAGCGATATTAGATTTACCACTCGCAGATACAAATACATATAACAACCTAATTATACATGGATATATACATATAAAAATATATTATACGTGTATAATAAACTAATTAATTTTCACGATGCACGATTATTGCAGGATATACATAAATATTACGCAATATTCATCCTGAACCGTGGAAATTTCCAGAAATTCATCCCGAGCAGGTTTCAGGGTATCAATCAATACAGGCTACATCCAGGCTATCCAGGCACATGTCGGTCAATTGTCCCTGAGGTGCACTAAAGCGCACGCGTAATTTAATCAAGAAATGAAAGATGATAGATGCAGTTCTAACTCTAGGAAGAGCTCAGAGACATTTTCTGGGCGTGTCCATAATTCTTTTACGGGTCATTTAAAACCGAGTTATGAAAAAGACTGACAAGTTTATTATTTTCTTTAAAAAAAAACTTTAATATATTATATATTTAAAAATTTGTAAATATTTAGTTGGTCTGTGAAATTATACGGTGGCCAGTCATGGCGCAGTGGCACGAACATGTGATTAAACGACTGGTTGTGGGTTTGATTTCCACTCGAGGAGTGGAAATATTTAATATTTCCATTTTACTTTGCTTTGGTATCAGATGTAAAGGGACCTCCGAATTAGGCAGAAAGTGGGGAATGGAGTGCCTTAACACTAGGTTCCCGCTGCCTACCCTGCTGTGTGTGGGATACAGCGTGAAGCTGAAAAAACAAAACAAAGAAAATAGTTATACCTATAGGTATAGGTGTATCTACATAGGACCTACTGCTACGTTTCAGAATCTTTGTTTGAAAGCCTATTTTGTTCAACATTGATTCATTCTGAA
Source organism: Dryas iulia moderata (assembly GCA_019049465.1). Taxonomy (NCBI): domain Eukaryota; kingdom Metazoa; phylum Arthropoda; class Insecta; order Lepidoptera; family Nymphalidae; genus Dryas; species Dryas iulia. The sequence goes on along the minus strand of CM032415.1, from coordinate 711,045 downwards.
CATACTCTTAAAAAATCTGCTTTTTAATTTGCATTTAATAACTTCGTTTTGAGATAGATAAATAAACCAGTATCTTTGGTGGTGTTATTTTAATTTTGTGGTGTGTTTTATCAAGAAATCATAATTATTTATTCACATACACAATTATAGTCATGAATTTATCTACAAGTTCATCTTCAAATCAATATCTTATTTTAAACAAGCTGTGTCCGTAACTTTGTCTGCAAACAAATGTAACATTTTGTTATATTAGCTATCTGCCAGTGACAGTCCCATCAAAATCAGTCAAGCCATTGCAGAACAGAGAAACCAACAGATAAGAAATATAAAAAATATTATTTTGTTATATGTATACACATATGCATTTGGTATAAAGTGGTTATTATAATGTTACAAACGGACACTCCATTTTTATTTATTTGTATAATTATGTATTACAAATCAAACTTCATTTTATTTGTCACATAATGCTTAATTTGTGTGTCTATATTATAATCAAAAATACTATAATAATATTAATCTTCTTTAGAGCGCTCAGTATAACTGCTTTCCGAGACCCTGACCAGACTGACTCTTACTGGTTAAGTGTGTTTTGTTGTGGTGTAACTCTTCCTGGGCTATTTGTAGTAGACCTCTGAAATTTAGCAGGGATATCAAGCACAGTATCTTGTGGGCTGTGAAGTTTATTGGTGACAATTGTAATTGTAGTTTTTGAATAAATATTAATTAAATGGTCAAAAAGAGCCCATAGACTTAGGCAGTGGAACGTTAAATGTTATGTTAGTGTTAAGTGTTTGCTTTTTAATTTTTTTAACATGTAATAACATTAAATATGTACTTTGCTCAGCTCTTTCTTCCATGCAGAGCAAAGAGGCGGTTCCTAGAACCAGTGTATAGTAAGACTTGTAACATCATAATTAAATAAACAATATTACCTGATTTTAAATGATTCTAATATAATATTTTCACATTATTATTGCAGTTAGTAGTCTAAAGTAACTTGAGAAATGGGTATTTCTCTGAACCTTTAACTATAACCCAAATTTAAGTATTCAAATCACAAGGATCCCAATATGTTGTCTCTAGAATATGGTTATAGATATTTGAGTGAAAATGAAAATGCATATCATGTTTTACCAACACTTCTTATTGAAACAAAAGTCAATTCTTTGACTAATCACTTCTTATTGAAACAAAAGTTTGTTTACAATACATATAATATATTTGTATTTTTGTCATGTTTTAATAAGGAAATGGTTTGAATCAAATGTCATCCAGATAACATGAATAGGCCTTTATCGTAATTTAACAATTTATTTCGAATAAAACTGCAACAAACAAAAAATATGCATGAAATCTGGAGTAATAAACATTATCGTATGATTTTCTAACGATACGTCTCAGCATATACCTAAAAATGACAAATATCAAATAATTGTTAAAAAGGTAAAAGATAAAATAGGCACAAAGGACTTAACTAGTTAAAATATTATATAAATCGACATAAAAAATTATAAACATAAGTTTCAACAGCCAGGTGACAGTTCCCTTGTTTATATTTCAGAAAATCAATATGCTACAGATGATAAAATATTGAAATGTTTACACAGATAACACAAATCTATTATTAATGTAAGGAAAAAAATAAGTTTCACTTTTATTTGATTATATTTTTCCTGTTGCTTACTTAAAATTTGAATGTTTGATTGTGACAACCCGCACTGCACAATTTCTCTTAGAAACACTTAAGGTAATTTATAACATTTATGTTCTAAGTGTTTTCAGTAGTATATATATACTACTGAAAACATGATATATATCAGTAGTTCTCAGCTCAGTTTTTATCAGCTATAAAATTATTATAATTATAAAGTTTTAGAACTTAAATAGAACAATTTTTAAAAAGTTGTAGGTGAGCGATGAGAAATAATTTATTTTTCTCGACTAAAGTGAAAATCGCTCCTTTTGCTTCGTAAACATTTTATCGTCTAAAGAAAAGGAAAATAAATCTAGTTTTGAGTTTTGTTCATTCAACCATCAACCAATGCAATCTATCATATTTGAAGATACCTACCCTGTATGGACGTACCGCGCAGGAGTTTTTACGTGGGTTTGTACGAATTCCTACGAATTCGTAATCGAGATTAAGTTCAAGCCATCATTTTACAATTGCTATCTAATATAATGACTCAACATTTTTTATAAATAATTTGTGGTAATATACTAATATGACTATATCATCAGTCCACCTAATGAGGGGCCGTCCAACGCTTCGTCTTCCGGTCCGTGGTCGCCACTCGAGAACCTTTGCCCCCCACCGGTCGTCGGTTCTGCGACCGATGTGGCCTGCCCATTGCCACTTCAACACGCTATCAATTGAAAGCAATAATACAACGTTTTGTCTTGTAATTCTATATTTCTATCCACAATATAACACACTTTCAGAACTTAATTACTACTTCAACTTCCAGCAACAGAATGGCGCGTTCGTGTCAGTGCCATCGTATTTATACTACGATTTACTATCTGTGCCGAAGATGGCGACACGAATGCGACATGCGTTTTTAACTCTTCAACATGTCTCATCAATAATAAATATTTTAAAATTAATTTATAATTACAAAGATATTAATTAATAAATAAGAATAACAAAATCTCTTAATATAAATAATCAACAACCACAGATAATATATAGCGGAAGTTATAAAATCAAAGTGGATGTACATAAATAAATTATAGAATTGCTTACACTATGTATAGTCAAAGCCGCGGGAAACTGCTGGATGGGAGAGGCGAGCAATCGCTTTAAATGGCGGTCTATGGGGGAGGCCTTGTCTAACAGTGGACGTCTTCCGGCTGATGACGATGATGATACTAATATATTACACAAGCAGCTCCAATTTTAATGACATACGACTATTCCCGCAGTATAATAATTACGTTACAAGAAAATATTTTTGCGAAGTAAGCAGAGAGAATCCAGTCATACATCGTTCTTCTCTCCACTTTTGGTTCATTTAGATTTTAGAGCGTTACGTCTGAGATATTAATCGTCACGGTATAGTTAATATCGCCCTTATCTAATCAGGCCGTGGGAACCTGACTGCTTTTGGGATTAACTGAGGAAAGAAACCCCTGCATGTTTAAAAACGCGTCAATATATTTAAAAATAAAAGCAATATTTGAAAAATGCTGGTAATGAGACGGAAAAATAATAGACAATGTTACCTATACATAATTCATAAATGTCGTCAGTAGTTATCCAATTATGTTTACGATTCAATTTCTTTGCCCTATTATCTAAATGTTAGTAGAACAATCAAAGGAAAATGTGCATTATGTAAGCCTTAATTTAAGTTTTCAAAGGAAAATAATAAATGACGTAGAAATTGTTTTTTCAGTGTTTTTATTTTTTCATGAATGAAGTTTTGTTTACTGTAGTAATATTTTTTTCTTTTATGTTTAAAGATAACTCCCAAATTTGGTAGGTGTGGAAGACAAAAAGTATTCTACCTATTGTAATGTAGAATGTATTGAGTGGTGGAACTCAATAAGCCTTGTTTTCTTAAATAAAGGGAATTAAACATCAGTAATTTAAATTTTTGCATGGGGGACACCTGAATAAATAGCGTACTTATAAGCATTACTCCAAATAACTCTTGGCCATTTTTCATGTCACATAAACAATATTATGTGGCGTTCCTTACCAAAGGCAATATCTTAAACGCTTTTTATTTAATTTAAGGCGGTATAATTTTTCCATTTTTTTTAATGAAAAGGTGATATCTATACACAATAAGTGTTTCGTTTAGGCTTACGAAGTCCAAACAACACACACACTTGCTAAAATTTCTAATGAGGAAATAAATAAATGGTATGTATTAGGACACTAAGGCATTTGAATATCTACTCGACACCTTTTCTGTGTACGAATGATTAAGTTATAAATAATAAATTCGCAAATAATATAATATTTGAAAATTTAAACAAAAATATGTCAATATTATGTAAAGTTCTAAGTGAAGACACGAGTGTTGGAGTTCAATATATATATTATATGCAACTCAACTTGCCAGAGTGGGGAATTGATTTAAAATATAAACATAATATTACGATTCTCACTGATGCTAAGGAAATGTTACAAGTAATAAAAAAACCGTTATATTCGTTACTGAATATGAAATGTTTTGAGTTTGGGCAGGAAACGAAAAACAGAGTGTAATTACACTAGGCTTTCTTTCTGTTTACACTCCTATGCGGCATCACGCAGTATTCCGCACACAGCAGAGTCGACAGAGGAAACCTAGTGTTAAAACTCACCGTTCCTCACTTTCCGCAGAATTCTGGAGGCATTGCTTGTTAAGTGGAGTGTACTTAACGCCGCGATTTGCCTCGACACCAGAGGTAAGAAAATGGAACCATTAAATATTTCCATTCCTCGAGTGGGAATCGAATCTAAAACCAATCGCTCTATAGTTGCACTCTATGCATCTGCGCTACGACTGGCCCCACAAGAAATAACGCAAGAAAAAAAATATTAAACGCAATTCACCTCTTCATTTTTATTACCCGTCTTCGTATTCAGGTTATTGCAAGAATCAATAAACTAATTTTAGTTGGCAGGTTCTAGGTATACGAATGCGTCCTGCGCAGTTGAAGTTTTGTTTTATAGGAATGCATCTCCCGGACGCCGGTTCACAGAATCAATCGATACAGGCTACCTGAGGCCTTGCAGCCCGGACGGCTCAAAATACACTTTGAAGTACTAACTATTACTTTAGAGCTACTTACATAATTTAATAAGGAAACATGATAGATGTTCTGAGTACTTGTTTTTCCTACTTATTATTATTTTCTTATGTTGAAATATGGAAGTCTTTATAGTGCAATGGAACAGCGGCTGACTGTAAAGCATTGTTTGTGGCTTCGATTCCTAGTTAAAAAATGAATATTGCTAACAAAGGCAAACAAAGACAAAGCACGACGAAAGTGGAGGACTGAGTATTTTGACATGAGATCCTCTCTGACAACCGCTATGTGGAAATAAACGTGAAGTAGCAAAAAGCATTGATGACTTTTGTTTAACCCAACACCACTTGTTATATGACCAGGGCAGAGAAAAAAATTAAATAATCTTCCTCCCAGGAATTGGCCGGGAAAAAGCCTGAAGAAATACATGCTTAAATAATATTGGAATTGTTTGAGACAAAAAATATTACAATGGACAACGATAGAATCAATCATTTTTCACTTTTTCAGTGAGGGTAGTCAGAGAGAACTGGGTGTAATGTTGACGTTTAAAAATGTTTGTGAAATTTACCATTCATTACTAAACCACCTCCTGTCACCTATCTTATTTTAATTATTCAATATAATTCTTCCGACCCAGTAGGATTCTCTATATATAACTGCATCCCATTGAAGCTTGTTCACAGAATCAATCTATACGTTCAGATTACAGACTCAGTGTCCGGAATGGATGGAATTCGCTTTAAAGCACTAACTAAAGCTTTCTACGCTTCCAGGGCTTATCTAGGTAATCAATAATCTAGTACGATGGAGGTAGCCTAGTGTTCTGTGATTTAAGGGCGTACCCTCAGCCCTTTGTCATTTAAAATGGCGCTATGAAATTAAAATGATTTTATGCAAATAAAATGGATTTTATATACTTTGCTTTTAGTATATTTTATATTGTTTATCATATATGAATATGTCATAGACTAGCGACCCGCTAATTATTATGTTAAGTTTTTCGTTTGTCATCCGCCTGACATTTTTTACATTGTTGCCATGTTTTAGTTTGAAATATGTTATGAAATGTTTACTAGATGTATATAAAAAAGATAGATTGTTGTTAAATAAAATTATTATAAGTTACTGCTCATAATGTAACACTATATCGAATAAAACTGCACCAGAAGAAGGAAACCGGTAAGAAATAGTATGAAATAGAATAATCCACAGAAAATATTTAAGAAAAACAATACTAATAGACTGTTTCAGATAATCTAGTAAATAATCTATATATAATAGACAAAAGTGGTGAAGTGATTAATTTTTGTAGAGCTAAGCTGGTAGTAAAAAATATTAAAAATCTAATACTGAAACTGACTTAAAACTTATGGTTACTACTAGCATGAATGATAATGAAATTTTGAATTGCAAAGAAATGCTTTAACAAATAATATTTAAAAAAAAATCTGAATACAATGTCAATAATGTGTAATATATATTTGAAAAACGTCACAATAAAAGACATTTGGATTTTACTTTCCGCTCAGTTATAAGGCGGAATTCAACGCCGCCCTTTGACTTACAAAGATGGTATGAATATTTGACGCTGTTAACCTCTTCATCTTTATTTGTGATTTTAATATTCAACTTTGCAATTTGACACCATCTAATTGTAAACGCGATTGGTGGGTTGACTTGTCACTTGTTGGTGTGTGTGTGGTTATACTTAAATTATAAACACTCATATTGCCGCCCATGTTTCGGTTTCGAATGGAAAGTGGTATCGAATGCAAAGTGTTTTGACCTAGGTTCTCTCTGATTATCCACGAAGCGGGAAAAGTGTGAACTTGATTTTTTTTATCTTCACGCTGTTTCCCGCACACAGCAGGATAGGCAGAGGGAACCTAGTATTAAGATACTCCGTTCCCCACTCTCCGCCGAATTCGGAGGCTTGCGTGTTAAGTGGCGGAAATTAACGCAAGAAAATGGAAATATTAAATATTTCCACTCCTCGTGTGGGAATAGAACCCACAACCAGTCGTTTACAGTCACACGCTTGTGCCACTACGCCACGACTGGATATTTATTGGAAAAGACAATATACAACGTTTTAAAATAATATGTATGTAAGTACAACATATTCGTCCTACGCAGTAGAAATTGCTAGAAATGCATCTCGTGGAAGCTAGTCGCTGAATCAATCAATACAGCCTCACTCTCCGAAATGGGTTATAAATCGCTTTAAGCGCTAACTATAATAGTGTTAATAGTGTAGGACGTTAGACGTAGTCTAGAATTCAGGTACCTTTATTAAGGGCGTGTCTTCAATCCTTTGTCTCTTGGATCGTTTAAAATGACGTACGGCAATGAAATTTGATAGATACTATAACTATAACTTATTTTATTCAGAGTTGTCCCCTTTTCTTCACATAGCAAGTCTAAAGAGGACCAAGTGTCAAGACCCTCCGTTCTCCACTTTATGCTCGAAATCGGGACATTCTCTGTTGAGTCATAGAAGTCAACACCATCCTATATCTTAGGTACTAGAGCTAAGAAACGAAAATAACTTAAATATAGTGGCATTCATTAAAACAATATAGATAATGTCAGTCCCCGAGTTGGAATCGAAGCCACAACCAAGATGCTTACGTTCGCACGCAGTCTCACTGTACGTCGAGGGCCTCTCTTTATTTACTTAACCCTCATTGATTAAGCTTATAATAAAGCTAAAAAAGCTTCATATTTTTTTTTAATATAGGACTTTACTTAGGTAGTTTCGTTACTTAGGTAGTAATTCGAGTGAAAATCGAACCCACAACCATGTCTTTGATAGTTAGACGCGGTCCCAATTTATCCACGAATATTATATTCGTCCTGCGTAGAAGTTTCTAGATAGCATCCCATGGCAGCTAGCTCACAGAATCAATCAATACAGGTGCAGTGCCGCTATATGAACTGGGCTATAATTAGCTTTCGAGCTCTCCTGCGTTCCTTTTCACACCTATGTCACAAAAAGGGACGATTGAAATACAAACTTTTAAAAGTAACATATTGTTATGTTTTTAGCTTCACGCTGTATCCCGCACACAGCAGGGTAGGCAGAGGGAACTTAGTATTAAGACACTCCGTTCCCTCTTTTCGCTGAATTCTTCTAAAGGACGCACTATCGAGATTCTTTTGCTAAGTGAATGACAAAGCAGGGAAGCTCCAAGACATTTTTCTTAAGAGTACAGCTGACCTACAGTGTACGAGTATGAGACAAATTGAACTTAGAACTTAGAAAAAAACAGCTTGCAAATACTAAAACTATTGTTAATTTATTTTTAACTTTGTTAACGATTTTTTAATTTGATAATGAATTTGAAAAAGTCCTTTGAAAAAGTCCTTCGAAATACGCGCTATAAATGAACTTATAATTTTAGATACACCAATATTTATTACAATGTATTTTATTTTTTATTTTTTAGCTTCACGCTATGTCGTTTGCGGGGTAGTCAGAGAGAACGGAGCGCCAAACGCTACGGTCCCTGCATACTTCTTTCGCCTCGTCCACTGTCATCAACACCTCCATACACGCCCTCCGGGGAGTCCTCTTACGCCTTACGTGACCTTCCTCCAGTATCGTCGATACTGTGTTCTCGAAGGTCAACTGAGGTCTCCTCCTGCCTCTCTTACCACTCACCTTTGCTTCATAAATCTTTCTTACCATTCTTACCCTTTCTCCTTGTATTTTGTATAGGCACTTTATTACGAAAAAAGATTCCTATTAATATTTGAGATTTAAATCATTTATCAATTATGTTTTTGAAATAAATGTCGCCTAAGCATAAGATGTTATTATTTTTAATAAAGTTTCTCGACAAATTTGTAACTAAGTACGGATTTTAAGTTCTATAAGTATTTTTGCATTTATTAATAATGTTATTGACGTTTGTAACTAGGGAAATCTACAGGGAAATCCAGACTTAGGTACACCTTCATCGTTGCGGGTACGTCTAAGGTATACATTTGTAATGTTTTTTTAGTTTTGAGCATATATTCTTACATTCATAATAAGATTATACAATAGTTAATTTTATAATTTATTCGATTACAATATGTATTCCTAGAATTTTTTAATGAATTTTTGGATGAAAATGAAAATGCACATCATATGATTTTTCAACATTTATTTTATTAAAATATAAATCATTCTTAGTCAATTTTATTTTATTCGTAGGTATTCAATATATCGTTTATATAAAGCTTTGATTTTTATTGTTTCAATTAAGTTTGTTTTTTTAATTGTCCTTATCTTATCAAAATCCGGCGAAGGTGTGAAGATCGTAATTTAACCCATAAAAATATTCTTAATTCTTAAAACAATTTAAGTATATAAAATATACACCAACGGTTTCAACTTATAAACACAAATATTATTAGAAAATGACAGTTTCCTTCATCCATGTTTTTCTTCCAGAAAATCGATATCAACAGAAACAGATAATAAATCGTCACAGATAACTGAAATGACAATAGATTATGAATCTATATTAATTAAATCTTAAAATTATTTAGTCTTGGGAAAACTAAATTACTTTTTTTGTTCTTGTAATTTCGTATTTCACTACAACCAGTAATATAAAAGTAATAGAATTAAATCACAGATCTTTTGACATTCCCTTGCCAGTTGCCATATAAATCATGAATTTTTCCTTGTTATTATTTATCACGAGCTCAATTTATGAAATATAATACTATTATATAAGAGATATAATATATACGCATAATTATATAACTTACAATAACCCATTACCCCATTTTTCTAAAAGTTCTAACTATATTCTTTATAACTTGTATCGACAAAAGAAATACAGAAAATATTATTATTTCTTATATATTATTATTACGATTTAATTAATTACTCCTTAGTCTCTTTTCATAGTAAGTCATTTAATGTTGTTATATGGTAATAAGTGATAATCTATTGAAACTGTCAAGTAGAAGAGCTTCCTAATTCCAGCAGAGCTAAGCGTCAGTGACTAGAGCATGTGTCATGACTGATCGGTTTATTTGTAAACAAAGAAATGCTTTGCGTTGCTAAGATTACTTTTCCTTTGATTTTAATGATGAATACTAGCTAATAGCTATACTAGTAAAAAAAGTTTATACTTATAACTGCATTTGGTACAGAAAGTAGCGGGAAGAAAAAATATATAAACAAAAATAGTTTATATAGAAACTTATATGTATAAAGATGCCATATACCACTTACACATTAATTTGGCAATCTGAAATGAATGAGGCAATGATCAAATAAGTAACTAATTTGTTAATTATTCGCATTTTTCTTTTTTTTTAGCTTCACGCTGTTTCCCGCACACAGCTGGGTAGGCAGAGGGAACCCACTTTCCGCCGAATTCGGAGGCATTGCGTGTTAAGTGGCGGAACTTAACGCCGCGCTTTACCTTGTCAATAGAGCGAAGAAAATGGAAATATTAAATATTTCCACTCCTCGAGTGGGAATCGAACCCACAACCAGTCGCTTACAGTCACGCGCTTGTGCCACTGGGTCACGACTGGCCACAATGATAAAATAAGTAACAAATTTGTGAATATATAGTTATTTGTATTTTCTAAAACTAAAATATTTCAATTATCATCTTCCCTAAATGAAAAATATGTTTTGTTTAGAGAAGGGAAAAACATTTAGTGGGTATTTTTTATTGAAAACTATATATTTTAAATACTTTTTTATTTAATTTTCAATAAAAGATTAGAATACAGTACAGCTTTAGGCTTTTTCCCGCATAGCGGGGTAGTCAGATAGCTCCTATTGAGAAAACACTCTGCCCTCCAAGCATCATTGCCTGTTGAGTGGTGGAACTCAACAACGTGCAGCGTTGCTATTGAAAATATTATTTTTCTCGTACCTTTCTTTTATCAAATAATAATAAAAAACATTACATAAAACTCAAAAAAAAGGTATTAAAAAGACATTTGTGATTGGATACATTTATTTTATTAGTAAAAATACTCCTGAAATTGGCACCTTCTCTTACCTACAATTATTTACAGATTTTCTTAATTAAACTTATTATTTGCCAAGCAAATTATAATAACATCACAATATTTTATTCATAAAATATAACAATAACAAAATTTAGCATTAAAAACAAGTTATATAAAAATAAACGCGTCATAATTGTCCATTTCGGTAATAAACAATATTGTAAATAGCCACAAAACTATGTGCAGTGTTTCCGAACGATGCAAATAATTAATCAATAAAACGAACGAACAAAGTTGTCTTCGTACAATGTCCTCTGATGTTCGCGGTTGCTCAAATTTTCTCAAACTTCTCAAGGATTTTCTCAAACTTGTTGCACTGAAATTAATTTCGTTTTCACATATCGATCCATCTCTAGTAGTTTCATCTCGTTGTTCAGCTGTCCCACATCCAAGGCGGGGCCGCGCGGGGAGCTCCGCGCTTCCATCGTCCTCGTCCACTCGCGACCGCCTGTCCCCATCTCAATTTCAGGGTTTTATAATATTGCAAATAGCAAATGTTCAGATCAAATACTTTATTGATTAGATAGACATTGAGAATACAATCAAATCTTACAACTATGACACAAAATAATTTGGATCGTGACCGAAAATATTACCTAACACATATAAATTTTCATTCTACTCGTTAATTTTGATCTGTCCTCGAAATTTATTTAATCCATTGATAAAACGTTAAGATATATTTAAAATATAATACTGATCTCCTACGTCTACAGTGACAAAAGGTAGATCCTTAGGAGAGGGTGTGGCTACTTTTACATCAATATTTGATAATGATTAAAAATCGCATCATATGCTTAATTATTCAAAAACGCTCTCAGCTCTTCCTCAGAGATCAGCTCATCAGGGAGCTCCTCCGCCAGCTCGCTGGGCAGCCCCAGCTTGATGGTGGTGCCAAACATGGCCTCGTAGGGGCTGCAGTTGATGCGCGAGTTGTGCGCGCCGTTCATCATCAGCTGGACAAAGCGTATGCCTTCTGTCCAGTTGCGAGTGCGGTTCTCTGCCAGCCACGAGCGCAGCATGTTCTGTATGTCGAGCGTCGCGCGTGCGCCGTGGATGTACGAGTGCCGCGGTGTGCCGTGCACCATCTTCAAGTCCGGCCACAAGCTCGCCATCTCCCTAATGATGCTGTTCGCGAACTCCCTTCCCCGGCTGCTCTGCAGTATGTTCGGGGCGCCGAACATCGTGAACACGTCCAAGAGGACTTGTGTTATCTCTTTTATCCTGTCGGTCTTGAGGGGACGCATCTGGACAAATTTAGTGACATGGTCGCGGTAGACCATGATGAATTTGTATTCGCCATCTTGCTGCGTGACCATGTTGATGATGTCGACCTGGCCCCTGGAGTTCATCTCCGTGTTCAGTATTGAATTTTCAGCCGCAGTTTTGCGCGATGCATTGTGCCTCTTCCCGCAGGTTTTGCAGAGGCTCAGGTAGACCCCGATCATCTCGCGGGTGATGTTCTTGTATTTTGAATGGATCGTCTTTTCCATTTTGTTTCTCCCTCCATGACCAATGGATACATGAGTTTCATGCAGAATCTCAAAGATTTCTTCAGTGTTCACATAGAACTTAGCGACACTGCCCTGCTTGGGGGGCGCGATCAGTTTCTCCCTTTCCATTACATCACAATAAACATCATACCGTCGGAGGCGATGATAATCTTCCGGCTTCTTGTTTTTGTTTGCCTTCGAAATTTTTACTTTCTGTATCATCTCCGAATATTGGAGCTTGGAGAATATTTTAGTGTTTTGGCTCTTCGAGGCTATCAGTTCGTGGAGTCTTTTGTTGAACCGATGGTTCATATCACTTTTAGTGTACTTCATGTTGGGGCGTACCAGGTGCTCCTTTGTTATAAAAATCCGTCCGCAGAAAAAAACACGCCCACTAGCTATAAGATAGCAAGTCTAAACTGCGGGCTGGCGCTTGTTGCCTGTATCGAGCGGTCCCCGGGCGAGGACGCGGTCCTCGCTGATTGGTCTGCGGTTATTGATGAAAATTACTTCTTCGCGCCGTCGCACTGGCTCTAAGGCTCAAAACACAATGAAGCTTCTAGAAAGTTCTATACCTTAATTGTGATTTTTATTAGGCTATAAATAAATATTCTGGTTTATGCTTAGATAACAAAATGTGAAAATTAATATTAGTTTAGTAAATTCTTTAATATAAGTGTCTGTAACGTAATTTCAGTAATAATACAAACAGAGCCTTAGATGGAAAATCAATAGAGTGTAGTGTGTTATTGTAGCGCCATCTGTTGTTTGAACGTTCCATTCCACGTGTTTACTCTAGATGGCTAGTATCTAACTATAAAAAAAAGTTATTTACTAATATGCTAACTAAATCTTCATATTACAATATCCCTTTTTGAATTTAATTTTAATTGTTTATATATTTAATATCAACAAATATAAATCAAAGGTATGAAAAAATATATATGTCAAAGTCAAAATTAATCACTCGCATACAAATAATAATCAAAAATTATCAAATTCGGCGTCAAAATGAAACACAGATATCCCTTAAAACTTGTTTATTTAATACTGTAACAAAACAATCACTAGTCGGCAGGCGGCGCTTGCCAAAAATACTTAATAGGAATGTTTTCTTAAAATAAGAAAACTTAATCTTTTAAATTTACTTTAAATATATAGTTTAGTAAATATTTCAAAAAGCCCTTATTAAATTGACTTGAAACTGTTGACGGCAGTATGTAGTTTCAGATATATGAACATTGTTTGTATGTATTTCCTTGTTTTGGGGTAAATATGCTTTTTTGGACAGAAATTGTAATGACTCCATTAGGATCAATATGGTAATACAAAGATAGGCTTCGATTATTGCACTGAAATATAATATATTTTGGATTCGAATATTAACAAACAATATAATAATTACTTATAAAAGTGATTTTGTTAACTTTTAATAGTTTTAAGTAATTGTAGCTTATAATATTTACCCCAAAACAGAAAAATACGATATTCACAGGCAAAAAGACCTCAAATAACAACCTCATACTGACAAATCAGAGAAAACAGTAAAATTACAAACGGGCGGATTTATTCGAACATTTGAAATATTTTAAAAAGAAACATAGCCGTATATAAATATGAAAATATATTATTCGTTGGAATTACTGTATTTAGCGAAATCATAGAACAAAGGACGGTTATAAAAAATACCTTGATATAAAAAAAAATGAAATAACTATTTAAAAAAATATTTTTTGATGTTATTTCATTATATAATATATTTTGAACATTACAAATTTTGTACTAAAAACAAAAAGGTTTTTTACCTTTGCTTTGCCAAACGTCAATGTCAGTTCCATCCATGTTCTACGATAATGGCGGTTTTTTGTAAAGTAGTTAGCGACCGTTTTTAATTAGCGAAATTATTGTCTGTAGTAATTCACTTTTTTTATAATTTAAGAATAACTATTTTTTTTTTCGTTACAATTTATTTAATCGAGTGTTTAAATATTATAAATAACGCGCCAAAAACGAAACGTCGCATAACCACAAAAAACTACTTCAAAACTATCACATTTCTTACGGACATTTTACATAATTATTGTATTTTTTTTTATTATTTTTATTTTATTTTATTTTAAATATAATGAAGAACGCAATATATAATAAATCTAATTTTAATTCAACAATTACATCACGATTATATCGATCTGTTATTTATTGAATGAAAAAGTTTTCGTTTGCTTACGGAAGCTTTAAATACAAAAATACACATTTATAATGTATTTTATTTTTTATACAAATATATATATAAGTTACGTCCTCATTATATGTTGGGGCCGCGAGGGCTATGTGCTAATGTGTGGGCCAACCGCAGAATTGTTTTAAATTTCTATTATATAGAACTATACAAGGGTTTCATAAGGAAATTAGTATATGTTTAAATACTTATTTTGATATAAATCATTATTTTAACTCATGTCCTTAATCAAAATAAATAATTAAATTAAAAATGCATCCAACGGCGATTGACCCTTTGTTAAATACAGTTTTACCATACAGCTATGAGTGTGTGACACCGACATTACTTCTGTGCTTATAGTGGAAAAAGATGTTAAAAATATTTATTTGTACAGTTAAACCAAAAAACCAATGACTTAATTTTCTATTTTCAATTTATCAATTTTAGAAAATACATTAAGCTTGTAGATCTTTTTAGCTTCAATATATCTGTAAATTTGGTAAGTTATGGATAAAATTTGGACTTCCTTCCAATACAAGCACATCTATATGCCAGTGGTTATTCTACAAACAGTGCGACAGTAGTAAATTGAACGCTCTCCGGCCAGCTTTGAGGAAACAAAAATATATATATGTATATTATACTATATATATTTCAAAACAATTTCTCTACAAACAGCAAAGAATGCCTCGTAACCTAATAATTTATCACAATTCGATAATGCACTAGAAAAATTCTCACACATCTATAAAGTTAGATATCTACATCTCTTACATCTATGTAAATGGCTACAGAGATTCAGGGCTAAATACAATTAAAAATTATAATAATAATTAAAAAAAAAAGAAACACAACCCGCGTCTCGCTTCTACTTACGTACTGTTACACTAATCTCCAAAAGATTACTATTAAAAGAAAATAAAATAATACAAAACAAAAATGAATTAAACAAGCAAATACCGAATTAGCCCTTAATGATCATTTGAGCCTTAGTCTATGTAGTCTTTCTTTTAGTTTATTCCTCGCCCTTGATGATGTCGAGGATGCTGACATAAGAACCAGTGAGGAAGCCAAGGACTCCGAAGCAGACGAGGAACATGTTCTTCCACAGGACCCAGTTGTACCGTCCAAGGCCATTTGGTCTGTCCCAGAAAGTTACAGTTTCTATTACTGCGGGGAAGATCAGCCCAAGGAAAGACAAGCAGACGGCACCGACTAGTGATATAAAACCTCCGAGATTAGGAATAGCGATGGCTGCACCGAGGGTCAGGATGATAATTGTAACCCTAATGCTGTATTCGGCAATGTTCTTCTTGGCTCCGAAGAAGTGACGGACATTCTTCCATATGATCTCCATGGGCACGTAGAACTGGAGACTGTATGTGAAGAAGATGGCAACTGCTATCATAAGTTTTACACTTTGGCCCAATCTGAAACAGTAATGTTATAGAATTAATATTTGAACATATTTTATAAAAAAGCAGCTTTACACTTTTTCTTTCTCTCTAATGATAGTTAACAGTGGCAAGACTCTGTTCTACACTTTCGGCCCAAAATCAACACATTGCAGCTTTAGTGACAGAATATAACACCACATTTTACCATGTTTAAAATAATAAATGTTTAAAATAAATAATAAATAAATAATCTTTTTAGTGAGGTTTAATCCATTAAATTCACAATCAGATGCTATCCAAGAGTGCCAAAAACCAATGTTGAGTGCGCATTTCCTGTATAGGCAAGCAAAGTATCAAAACACTGTATTCTTTACTATCTGTCTAAGTTTCTTTACTATTAAATATTGACATTGTGTTCTGATTAATAAACATGAATGTCACACATAGTGCAACCAGAGTTAGAAAACATGTACAATATTTTTTTCAAAGTGAAGATAGAACCTGTAACCATTGTTTGCAGCAAGACACTCTCCTGTCTGAGCTGCAATGACTTATCATTGAAAAAGTCAATATTTCAATAAACTAGAATGATTTCATTTTATTTGAAATACTCCTACTGAATTATTAGGTTAATTAAAATATATAAGAAATAAATAAATACTTACACTTCATTTTCAGGCAAGTTCAGCGTAATACTGCCTAAGGTAGCATCACCATATTTCAAATAGCCAAAGAATCCGACGAGGGCATAAAGGGACACCACAAAGAACATGCCAGTGTTAAGTACTCCGGGACAGCCGATGAAGTGGGTCGGGGTCTTCATGTTGTTCTCCAAAGGCATAACAACACCAATGCCTTCAAGAGCAAAGATAGCTGTTCCGAAGAAGGTCGGCAAGCGGTCCCATCCAGCAAAGGGTTTACGTTCGCTCACACTCGGGATATCTTGGAATAAGTAGTAGAAAGTTATTCCCATTCCAGTACCGACCAACAGATTTGCAATCATTGAGAATGGCGCCAGATACTTGAGATTTCTGATCATATTCATTAAAATCAGGAGTGGCAGAAGCATCACCATGTAGATTCTGATGTCTACATCGTGAGGAACCCAGTCGCTGTCTTTGGAGTAGAAGTCTACAACTTGCTTGACATTTTTGGAGACAAACACAATGTAAACGCAACAACAACCAAGTAGATCGATAACGAGGAACCAATTTATCATAGCCCTGAAAAGAGAGAAAAAGAATATTATATTAATGTTATTAAAATGTTGCGTTTTATTTTGAAAATATTTTTGAATATCTGATGATTGGAAAGAAACTGGAAAGGTATATAATAATTCTTTATACGATAGTCATTTTCTTAAGAATGGAATAATTATGCGTATTTGTAGTAAACAAACTTACTTTAACTCTGTTCATTTCGTAGCAGAACTTAGCAATTTTCGACATATTAATTTCTCAGAAGGTGAATAATATTAATAACTAATATTGTCTAAATTTGTTGTGTACTAGTAATTAGTTCAATATTTTTAAAAAATAGAGATTCTTTTAATAACTAATGGAAATGGAAAACTATACAAATTATAAATGTTAAATGGCACAGTTAAGTTCATTTATCAACACTCAGATGCCACAGAATAAAAATTCTATTAATGTCAAATAACGTGTCAAATTGTCAATAATAATAAAATTGTAAATTTCAATTATATAACATATTAAAGGAATATTTTTGACATTATATATATTTTTTTCATCTCCGATTAAAATATTAGGAAGTGCATATTTGCAAAATACAGATGGCGCTTTTATCTCAAATAATTTTAACTTATCTAATTTATTTAGAACGTTTATTATATTACTCAAAACCAATTTAAAAAAACTAAGAAAGCCTAATTTTATAAATAAGGACAAAAAACTTACTTGGCAAGTCTCGAAAATTTGTGCACAGCGGGTGGTCCAGCGAGAAACGCTGCCTCAGCTGTCTCTGCGAAGCCTAGCGATGGCCTTTGTATTGTCCTGCAGAGCTCGTGAGCAGTTCTCACAAGGACGTGGACGCAGTAGGTGCAGATGCCACCGATGAGGAAAGTGGCCACCAGACCGAAGTACAGGCCGGCGTTCATGTAAGCCATGGGCATAGCCAGAATACCACTACCCAGTGAACCTTTCAGCAAGTGGATGAGGGTGTCCATGTCCCTTGAAAGAGAAAAAGAGAGTTATAACATATGTTTAATTTTAATATTTATCATATATTATTATTATTTTAGCTTCACGCTGTATCCCGCACACAGGGTAGGCACAGGGAACCTTAAGTTAAAACACCTGTTCTCCCTTGCTGTCGATTTCTGGAGGCGTTACGTGTTAACTGGCGGAGCTGAACGCCGCATATTATATGAAGAACTTAGAAATATGCAAATTATGCTTATTACTTAGTTTTTTATTTATGGATGGAGAAATGCTACTAGAAAGAATTATTTTACGTAGAAATAAAAATTTAAATCAGTCCTAATGGTTTTACACTGAACTTTCTATATAAATATTGTTTACGTTTACAAACAGAAATATTTAAGTACTTTACACAGCAATACATTACTTTTCCAATTTCATTCATCTCCTGCATCACCATGCAAAGTAAGTTACTGTCCGACATCCTAACTCCCCGTCCATTTTAGAAACGTTACTTGTCGAGTTGCGGAAATTAGTTCCGTAGTTTAGTTTGCTTACTGATGTATTAATTCTGATGAACTACAAAATTGTTATAGGTTTACGCTTTTCAATCACTCTCCATTCTTAGGTTTCCGCCCAAAATCGAGGGCCCAATGGTATGTTAAGTGGCGGGATTCAACGCTGTGATTCGGTTAATAAGTTAATAAGTTTTTTTTGCCTCTTGCTTTATCCCTAGCAGGGTACTTAGATGGTGGAGGTATGGCACACAGTAATAAGGTTTTTAGCTATAATATAAGTAACTTACGACGTAGGATGCGCCAGCTTCCTATGTTCGAACGGGTTGTAAGTCTCATCTGCCTCAATATCTCGTCCCGGCATCTCCATGAGAGGCAGCGTGGACCCCGCCTGCTGTTCCACTGGGATCTCATTTGGATCCACTTTGTACCTGCGGAGCGTTCCCCAAACACTGTTATAGCCAATGTCATATTGTACAAGAAATGTTTGAATAGATATTCATGTTGATAGGTTAACAGTGAGTGGGTATAAAAGTGTAGTTTAATTCATAATACTGATCGAAGCACAGGTATGTATGTGAGAACATAGAAAGCGCCACGTCGGAAGCTCAAAGGTGATTCTATCTAACGGGGTGTATCGCGTAATGACGAGTGTGAGGCCGCGGTCTGTCGGCCCGACGGTTAATGATTCGCGAACTCTATCTATTGTTAGTATGTCAATGTGTTCGTGTAAGTGTTTTGGGTGAAGTGTGATACATTCATTATGGTCTCGAAAATGCATACTTTTTTTTTGTTATGTGCGTTTCACTCTATTAAGCCTCGGCATTTACAAAAAGGTGGCCCAACCACAAAATTTAATACAGCTTTACGTTAACGTCTTTATGTCTATTAGCATTGTTCATCAATTTTGAATAGTATTTAGATCTGAAGTTAACGTCAAGAGAGAAACTCGCATTGTAGAGTGATGGATGCGTGCAAGAGTACGAACAGGTACAGCCAATGATTTATTAGTCAGTAATGGACATAAAGCTAGATCAAATTTGTACAAAACAAAGATAGATTGAGAGCCAATCCCGAGCCTGAACAGAGATGGCGCACGAGAGCGCGGCGGCCGTCTCCCTCCGCCACTCTCAGTAACCACGTTTGCTTTAAACAATTACCAGTACCAAATATTATAAATAAACAAAATTGAAACCATAAAATGGAATGATGTACCGGTGTATGAGTCCATTGCGAGATGATCAGTCGTCGAGCGACTTTAATCTCGTGGAAGCAGCACACGTCTTCCCGGATCGTCTCCGAACGGCGGCGAGCGTTATTATTAGCTCGTTATAAGGAGCGAGTACTTAACAGTCAACATACAATATAAAATACCATTATACGACAAAACATTGTTCAATAAATGAATGGGCCGGGGCCAAGGCGACCCGCGGCGCTACTCAAGCGGTACCGGTACCTATACTCGTACGGTACTTTATACTTGATAGTAAATATACTAGTGTTTTCAATGTCCTGTTGAACAAAAATGTCATTATTATTCCAAAATTTTTTTTCCGAATTCATCCATTAATAGACAATAAATCTAAATTTGCCAGAAAATGATGTGAAGCTGTGAAGCATGCCAAGTTGATATTTTTAATTTAAAGCAGAAACAACAAAATGTTCGGATGCATCAGACCAAACTGTTTATTAACAACACATGGCGGTCAAAGCTGAAGGGTCGATGGTCGGTGGTCGGTGGTCGGTGGTCGGTGGTCGGTGGAGGATGCGTCCGCTCCAAAAGAAAGAAACATTATCACTTACTTGACCATAACGACATCTGAAAGGTCATTTTTAACTCCTTTTTTCTTGGGATCATATTCGGCTATCATCGGCCGCAATTGGGGTTTCTGTAAAAGAAAGAGAGATTACG
Organism: Dryas iulia moderata; assembly: GCA_019049465.1. Classification (NCBI taxonomy): domain Eukaryota; kingdom Metazoa; phylum Arthropoda; class Insecta; order Lepidoptera; family Nymphalidae; genus Dryas; species Dryas iulia. The sequence goes on along the minus strand of CM032415.1, from coordinate 690,560 downwards.
TCAATAAGTGGCATAGATGCATACAGTTGACGGTAGCGCATAGAAACATAAATATTCTTCGCTTCGCTTTTATATATAAAAAAAATAATCATTAGACATTTCGCTTAGCATTCTACAAAAAAATCGCCCAAAAATCTTAATTCTAAATAAAATCCGAACATCCAATATATTTATTTCCGGCCGCGTCTTGAACGTTGCATCAAAAACAAAACGTACTACGTTGTAATGTACGTATGGGCCGAACTAGGCATATTTCGGTACCGGTGACATCACCACGTGGTCGCCCCACAGGGGCTCGGTCGGATGCGTCCCGACCACGTGACACCAACGCTATTCTCGCTCGCTAAAAATAACCGATTCCAGTACAAGACTCGCGAATCTGTTTAACATATCGTTGTGATTCTATACGCTTCAATGGCGGATATATTAGCAGTTTTTGATCAATATATAAATTTCGGATTCAAGCTTTGTCCTGTCAAAGGCAAAGAGAACTCAGGGTTTTCTAACTATAGGCTGACATTGTCTACTTTCAGCGCGAATTCGACATATTGTTAATTATTTATACATTTATTGTAACAACTATTTTACGTTAATTTGACAAATATTTATCATTTATTGTTAATATTTATTTGATAAACATGTTCAGTGGCCAGTCGTGGCCCAGTGGCACAAGCGTGTGACTGTAAACGACTGGTTGTGGGTTCGATTCCCACTCGAGGAGTGGAAATATTTAATATTTCCATTTTCTTCGCTCTGGTGCCGAGGCAAAGCGCGGCGTTAAGTTCCGCCACTTAACACGCAATGCCTCCGAATTCGGCGGAAAGTGGGGAACGGAGTATATTAATACTAGGTTCCCTCTGCCTACCCTGCTGTGTGCGGGATACAGCGTGAAGCTAAAAAAAAACATAAACATGTTCAGAGAAAGAAATTAATTAAAATAATTAAACTAAATAAATTTAATAGTTTAAAAACGACTGTTAAATGTCACCCTCCTTTAATTTAGTAACAGGTGACGTCATGAACTACTAATAAAATATATTATTATACATTTTATTTTAAAATTCTATCTAATTCACTGAGTTATTTTTTATGTTATTATCAACAAGTATTTTCACATCTAGCATAACAAATATTTTGTCAACAATATTTATTTACATAACCCTGTTCGCAGCCATCTTTCATTAATAGTATTCATGTAATGCACTACACAGTTGTTTCTCATTGAAACAGATGTTCACAATTCATTGCCATAGCTTGGAGTTTAATTATTTTTTAGTTTCACGTTGTATCCCGCACACAGCCGGGTAGGCAGAGGGAACCTAGTGTTAAGACACTTCCATCCCCACTTTGATGGCGGAACTTAACGCCGCGCTTTGAATCGGAAACCAGAGCGAAGAAAATGGAAATATTAAATATTTCGACTCCTCGAGTGGGAGTTGAACCTACAACCAGTCGTTTACAGTCACACGTTCGTACCGACTGGCACCAAATTCTTTATGTTCGGAGCAAATTCTTTAATTTAATAAAAGTATAAAACAAAAGAAAAAGTAGGAACTGACGTGAAACTGTTGAATTGAAAACTTTTGCTGTATCTCATATTTACCAACGAAACGTTGCAAATTGTATATAACTTTGCAATTTACATTTTAAATCAGAGGGCATTGTTAATCAAACAGGAAACTTCTGTTTCAAATTCTGTAGAGCGTTTAGTTTTTAACTGTTTTAACAATGTATCAGTAAACGTTGACAATTCAAATTTGTTATTTAAAAGACTTTAGGTAGAATACATAGTGCGATATAATAGGCATTGGAAATGATTGCTATTTTCTATAATATAAATAAATATTACAGAGTTTAACAGTTAATTTATACTCTTAAAATATATAAAAAAACAAGTTTTAAAACCCCATTTTAACGAAAACCAAACTAAAAAATAACTAACCATTGTATCAACCCCTTTACCTAAATATTCTTATAAACTAGAGAAACGTGACTTTTAACAATATGGTTTGTTAGAATTAGTAGCTTTTGTTACTACCCTCCTGTTTCCCCTCTGGCGTTGCGTGATACACACTGTGCCTACTTAGCCCCATGCACTCTAATTCCCCCTTTCGTTAACTATTGCAATGTTTTTACTAACAAATTTGAACTTTAAATTGTAAAGGTTAAAAGCTCGTTTGATTGTTGATCAACAGTCGTCAACCGCTGATTGTTAACCGGTAACCGGTTCGAACCGGTTGAGATTCACAAATTGGGAATCATTCGATTCGCTTCCTTCGTATCTATTTAAAGATGCCACTTGATTGGGAGTTACATGACAATTGAGACACTTGGTATGATGCTTTTTTGTTCTATTGTTTAATTGTTGTACGACAGATGGGTTTCTTATAAGATTTTTGCTTTGTAAATTATTTTTAACTTCTTAATTATATTTTTTTTTTGTTTTTAGCTTCACGCTGTATCCCGCACACAGCAGGGTAGGCAGAGGGAACCTAGTGTTAAGACACTCCGTTCTCCACTTTCCGCCGAATTCGGAGGCATTGCGTGTTAAGTGGCGGAACTTAACGCCACGCTTTACCTCGACACCAGAGCGAAGAAAATTGAAATATAATTTCCACTCCTCCAGTGGGAATCGAACCCACAACCAGTCGCTTACAGTCACACGCTTGTGCCACTGGGCCAAGACTGGCCAATAATTATATTTGCTTGTAGTTTTTAATATTTGGTAAAGACATTTATGGTAAACGTATAAAAAATTTGAACGCAGCGGGATTTGAATGTCTCTGTCATATTTCCTTTTGTTTGAAATATCAAATTCATTTTTTTTTGTATAAATTTGTTTTAGAAACATTCAACAAAATAAAAACAAATTGAATGCGTATTTATTTATGTAATTATATAATGGGACTGTTTTGAAATATATAACTAATTTGCGAACGAAATAGGACGCCATGTTGTAAGCCAAAGTTTCGTGTCAAATGGCTGTGAGAGACGATAACTATTAGAAAAACACAGAGTGTATCAAAATAAAACAGCTTTTGTAACGTTTTAGTAATAAAAAATATATAAACGTTTGCCAAAATCAATTAGTATGTGTCTAGCTGTCTTCAATACTATGGGTACAGATTCGTATCACAAAGCCTAGGTAATTTGCAAATGTTTATCATTTTTTTTTATTTTTTTTAGCTTCACGCTGTATCCCGCACACAGCAGGGTAGGCAGAGGGGACCTAGTGTTAAGACACTCCGATCCTCACTTTCCGCCGAATTCGGAGGCATTGCATGTTAAGTGGCGGAACTAAACGCCGCGCTTTACCTCGGCACCAGAGCGAAGAAAATGGAAATATTAAATATTTCCACTCCTCGAGTGGCAATCGAGCCCACAACCAGTCGTTTACAGTCACACGCTTGTGCCACTGGGCCACGACTGGCCACCACATCAATCTAAATAATAAAAATAAACAATAAAACACGATTCTCATACAAAATACACCTTACAATGGTCTGTTAATAAATAATAGAATAGACACGACTTGTTGTTTTGGTTTCGCGATGCGCATTTACTGTACCACTTACCAAGGACTTTAAATTATTTATATCTCTCAATACGAATTGCTGTTGACCAGACAGACACACCCATTTACGTAGAAGAATATGTAATTGTGTCTTTGTGTCATTTGTCGTGGTAGTGGAGAGACGGAGAGTTTTGACACTAGGTTCTTTAGCTTCACGCTGTATCCCGCACACAGCAGGTTAAGCAGAGGAACCTAGTGTTAAAAGACTTCGTTCCCCGCGCACCGCCGAATTCAGAGGCATTGCGTGTTAAGTAGCGGAACTCAACGCCGCGCTTTATCTCAGGTACCAGAGCGAAGAAATGACTATTTAAATACAATCGTTTCGAATCGAAATCGAGCCCATAACCATCGCGTTGACAGTCAGAAGCTCTCCCACTGCGCCATAACGGCCTCTTTACTTAGTAACTAGTACTAATTAATTAAGAGGTTTCTTAACTATTTATATAGCGTGTAATAGTTGAAAGTAGCGCGAAGTACTAGGGGATGATGTGTTGCGAGGAGGGTTGTCATTATCGATGCATTTCTCACACACACATACATACATAAATACACACATGCATTCGTACTAACAATAAGTGCGGGTGCAATGCAAATGAAATTGAAAAGTGCCACCCACACCCCCTGTCTCTGTCTCTTTCTAACACACAAACATTTCTAATTAGCGAAATGAGACAAAAGAACGTTTGATTACACCCCCCGTTAGTAGAAACAAACGACTTTCTACTAACTTATATTACCCTGGTACTTTAGTTTCTGTTTTTGCAAAATACAGTTTTCCAAAACACCCCCTCTAGAGGTAGAAGGAGTTTTTGGTACTAAGGAAAGGAAAGGAGGCGGTATATGAGATACTTTTCGGAATTGGTACCAGGGTAGCATTACCGCATAGGAGGTTCCATCCAACGTGACTGCATACAATACAACTAACTACATACATACACAAATACAAGTGACTTGTTGCATTTCTTTCGATGTGTGCGTTAATGGATAGTTGGGGAAAGCTCGAAGCCGGCTTTATTTGAAACATTGTAGGTACTGCAAAGGCAAAAGCACTGATATAATTGTGTTAATATGCAATTTGTTCACATTATTTACGTTTCGTGTTCTCTCATTTCATTTGATGTGTTTCGTTTGTTTTGTTGTGTTAAGAAACTGTAGACATGTCATTTTAAAATAACATGTTTTGTTGTCGAGATAATTACACGCATCGCCTCCAGAATTCGGCGGAGAGTGGGCAACGGAGTGTCTTAACACTAGGTTCTGTCTGCCTATCGCGCCATGTGCAGGATATAGCGTGAAGATAAAAAAAGTACTTTTAACCAGGCTAATTGCGTATATTTTTGGTATTCGAAAACACATTTTTGGAAATCCAGATATTTAGAAAACGTATAAAAATTTGAACGCAGCGAGATTCGAACCCGTGTCTATTGAATACCGTTCCGACGTTCAGAGAGAGCGTTCGAATTTTTATACGTTTTCTAAATGTCTTTTTCAATTTTCCTAAGTGTGGAATAACACTTTAAAAATGTTTTTAAAAAAAAATCTAGACAATATTACAGTAGTCCGTGGTCACAGGTAGACTGTCAAATAGACAGGACATGTCAATTTACTTGACAGTTTCGATCAAAAAGGCGGAGATTGAGGTATAGGTACAATCTCCTTTGTGTATTTTCTATACAACAATGGAATATTGAACGGTGCTCTTTTGTCATGTTCGATGCGCCATAATTAAAGGACTGAGGTAAATTGACTAAAGCATAGTCTGTAATAAAACGAGACTTGTTGTTTTATAATTAGCTTATTATTTTTTTTAAATGTCTAAAGGTAAGAGAGGTAAGGGGAGACATCAGTTGATCTCCGAAAACATAGTGCTTATAATAATGGAGGAAAGTCATGTAAAAAACGTGAGAATCCTTCAGAGTGAGGAGAGAGGTGTGAAGATATTTAAAATATCAAAGCGAAAGAAGATACGATACGAATAATTACCCCGCTGTCGATAAAGATTGGAGCTTAAAAAATGGTAGCAAAAGAGTTTATATAAAAAACATTTAAATTTTTGAATCTGATCACTAAATATAACTTCTTTCTCGAATTTATTACAGAAAGAACAAAATCTATGGTTTTCCTTCTTACATGCGAAACAAATATACATAGAACCATAATAAAATCATTAAATAACTACAATATAATATAAAATAATTAATGTATAGCAACACAGACGAAGCTGCGAGCGATGTCTAGTTAATATATGTACATATATTTCAAATTTAACCGTCCGACCGTGTCCACTCAGGCATCCCTTATTACGTCTCGATCGTGTTTATTACTTTCATGTACTTCAGTTATGAAATGGGGCTTCATTTATCTGTCGTTGAAAAGTATAATTGCAAATGCGACTGGTTGTGGGTTCGATTTCTTATAAGAAATCTTACTAATTACTTACATTTTTAATTATTAAGTTATTACTTATAATATATAGATACTTAAGTTATTTTCAATTCTTTTATTTTGTAAAATAAATACAGTGTTAATATGAGCCACTTAATACGAAATATATTGATTTGTGATTAAAACTACTTTATGTCTAAATTGAGAATTATGAAACTACATAATTACAAATATATTTTTTTAGCTTCACGCTGTATCCCGCATTCAGCAGGGAATGCATAAGGAATCTAGTGCTATGAAACTCCGTTCCCCACTTTCCGCCGAATTCGGAGGCATTGCGTGTTAAGTGACGAAACTTAACGCCGCGCTTTGCCTCGACACCAGAGCGAAGAAAATTTAAACAATAAATATTTCCACACCTCGAGTGGGAATCGAACCCACAACCAGTCGTTTACAGTCACACGCTTGTGCCACTGCGCCACGACTGGCCCCAATTTATATGTAGGTATATATCCAAGAAAACCCAGTTACACTAACTAGTGTGATCAGGATATCAAGTTGAATGCAATTTGTTAGGTGTCACGAGAAATAAGATGCAACAAAGTGTCATCAGACTTTATCCTTTTCGAGTTAAGCGTAAAGCTCGCTGGTAGCTTTATTAGATTTCATAGCTCTCAGCGTGTCAAAGCTCTAAATTGTACTTAGTTATGCGCTAATGTAATATTGTGGGGATGCATTTATGTGGATAGGTGTGTGTGTGTATGTCTGTTAGTTTGTTTGTGACAGACAAAAAAAATACATGGCTAAATATTTTTTTCAATCTGTGGTAAGCTTGAAGTGTGTTTTAATAAAAAAAACAAAAGAAAATGTCAATAATTATTATATACTTAAGTTTTTGTTACCTTTTTTTGAAAATCGTTAATATGTTCGTATTTTTCTTGCAGTTTAAATAATTTATTATACTGTAGAAAATGGAGAAGTCAAAGAAATTTAAATATAAAAATAATATATTGACTGAGAGAATCTGACTGTAATTGCAATTGGTTATGATTGCAATTCCCCCTCGCAGATGATCATAATTTAATTACCTTCATTTTTCCGTTTGGACGAACAAAACAAAACACGGAATTAAGGACCACTCAACACGAATGCCTAAAATTGAAGTATAAAGTAAAAAAAACGGAGTGTCTTAACACTATACTCTCTCTAGCTCGTTATTCTACTCCGTTAATACGAAATTGAAAAAAACTATATTAGAAATCGTATATTCGCTTAGCGGTCAGATCACTTGGTTTTCAAGAGGTGCGGGTTTGAATGTCGTTGTGTTCAAATTTTTGTGGCCAGTCGTGGCGCAGTGGCACAAGCGTGCGACTGTAAACGACTGGTTGTGGGTTCGATTCCCACTCGAGGAGTGGAAATTATATTTCCATTTTCTTCGCTCTGGTGTCGATGTAAAGCGCGGCGTCAAGTTCCGCCACTTAACACGCAAGCTTCACGCTGTATTCCGCAAACAGCAGGGTAGGTAGAGGGAACCTAGTGTTAAGACACTCCGTTCCCCACTTTCCGCCGAATTCGGAGGCTCGCGTCTTAAGTGGCGGAACTTAACGCCGCGCTTTACCTCGACACCAGAGCGAAGAAAATCGAACCCACAACCAGACGTTTACAGTCACACGCTTGTGCCACTGGATCACGACTGGCCACGACTTGTAATTATAAATAGGCATATTTAACATGGTAAGTCTAGTGTTAAAATTATAAACACATACCCTTTGATTGATCTGCCATTTGCATTATAATAAATACTGGAGCCCCGGAGCGGTCAACGCGTTTGTATGTTTAATTGAAAACTTTGTATCCCCCTTTGCGGCTTAAATGAAGTTCCGCCTTCGCAACATGTCAATTTACACAAAGGTTTTGTCAGAGACACGGTGTGTGTTTGTGTAATAATTATTTTATTTTAATATTTATTATATTCATGAAGAATACTATTATATTATTATTAAAATATTATTATGTTTGTTAAATATATTTTATTGGTATTAAGTAACTCTTTTCCATTAATTTATAAAGTAGTTCCGAGGTAGAGAACAATCTTTTTTTAGTGTTCTATGTGTGTGTGTGTGTGTGTGTGTGTGTTTATAATAATGACTTTATTTTAATCATATTTATGAAGAAAACTATATAATATTGTTATATTTATTAATTATATTTTATAGGTCGTACGTAATTCTTTACTATTGAATTTTTAAAAGTATTTCAGGAAAGGAAAGCATTTTCGTTAATAATGAAAGATAATATATAGACAGATATAAATTGGGCATAATATATAACTAACTTCGTTAGCCACTTTACGCCATATTTAAAAAAATGCAAAAAATACACATGTGTTTTATTTTTTCCCCTGATTAAGAGTTAAACATAATCATCTCCCCTTTTCACACAACTTAGAAACTTAGGCTTTAAACTTTATATTATCTTATAAACATAAAACTTTTAATTACATCACACGAGAACCGAATCTTGAACCTTTTATCACACAAAACACCACTCATACATAAATAACATACCACTTATTCAATAAACAAACAAACATACTAAAACACATTCATCAACACAATAAATTAAATACATATTTAATATAAACCATACAAAAGATATATAAAATAAAAAAAAAGTTTATAAAAGAGTTATTCCATAGTTGGCATTATAAAGTGCATTCTGAGCATGCGTGATGCCCGGGCTGCATCGAGCTCGACAACCTACGGTACCAGGGCAGCAGAGCCTCGCAGGAGGTCGGCATTACCGACGCAACAGCGCACCGTGGCACATGCGCTTGGTCTAGATATCTAGCTATAGCTACAATACCTAGGTCCACTTAGTTCGTTCTTAGTCTCGCGGGAAAATCGAACCTGGACCGTTTCGCCTAAGAATTGTGTGCTACTTCGAGGTAAGGCGAGCATGCGTTTTGTTTGTTTGCATGTATTTGATGTTTTGTTATATTATATTATATTATAAATGGATGCGATACAGATAATAAATTATTTATTTGATTTTTTCCTTTAATTTTAAAATTCATTGCGAAATTTAGCGAATTTTTTAAATGTTTTTTTTTATCTAAATTTATTGTGAATTTAAATAGTATTGTTATGAAACAAAGCAATTTATTTTTTTTATCTTTGCGCATTTATTGAAAAATAATGTTTAAATAGAAATATACTGGGAATAATAATATATCATTACGTTTGCCACTTTCCGTTATTATTTAAATTAAAAAATTGAAAGTTTGAAGTTTATTATTTTGCCAAATTAATTTAAAGCATTCATCAAAATCATAAAAATAAATTATATATTAAATACATAAAGATAACTTGTAAATAAATAAAATAATTATCTATTTAACTCCAAGTCATATTATTTTAATAATTTCTTTGTGCTTCTAAGTTCTTACTTATTAAATTCAAAATGGCGACCTTTTCAATACATTTTTACACATTATTAATAAATAATATAACTTTAGCCAATAAAAAGGTCGACTCAACGAAGGATTTCGCCTCCGCATAGTTATTTCTGAATTAGTAGAAACGTTAGGCATTGGCAAATATTCAAGAGAGATGTATTTCAATGCGGCATTCTGTTTGTTTGTTTGTTATTGTTAACGGACATTACTCCTGTCATAGAGGAATATATGTAAAAAAATAATTATAGTTAATATTTTATTATGAGTGTGAATGTCGCACTTAGAAATGGCGATTAATTTTAAGTGTTAATTAGCTGGTATCAAGAGTCTAAAGTTGTTCATTAAGTTTACTGATAATATATATTTTTTGTAGGATTTTTTCTTGTATTTATAACTTTAAGCTTTAAAATTTAGATGCCATGGATGGATATATACGCGATGGTTGTCGGTTCGGTTTCCACTCGGGAATTATATTGAAATTATTTTGATTACTTCACTTTGGTGACAAAACAAAACTTAGCATATGCAATATATCGAATTAGGGCAGAAAGTACAGAACGGAGTGCCTTAACACTATGTCCTCGGCGACTAGAAAAAATGGCGTGTCGCGTAACCAGCGTGAAAATGAAAAAAAGCTTTTATGTAAATTTACCTCTAACTGGTTTTTAGGCGACGTTGCAATTCTAACAGTATATGCTTTCAATTAATTCAGCTCCACGTTTTCACTCGCAGAGCAAAGTATTGAGATCATAGTTTTAGGGCACTCCGTTCTCCACTAAAAATAGTTAATATTCAAAATCAAAGTCAAATAATTTTATTCAAAATAAGAAGTTACAAGCTTCATTTTTTGAACGTCAAATAGTTTACCACCGGTTCAATAAATTTAATGCCTCAGACCTGAGAAGAACCGGCGCAAGAAACTCAACGGGATTTTTTTTTTTTTAAAGTAATTGTTATATCCAGATTTATTGCTGACAGTGATACCTTTGAAATAGCCTGGAGCGAGTATTTCAATTTTACTAATCAATTAATTATTATAAAAAATTGTATAGGTAAGGTTATTTTGTAAAATAGTTAAGCATTATTTATTAATAGGTAGAATAATAACTATACAGACAAAAGACTTTTGTTCTTTTTTTTGCCAAATTTTTGTTTTTCCTAGTTTCTTCAATTGTTTGCGTTTAGGCGGAAAGACAGCTTATTCTAATAGTTTCCTTTACTATTTACAGTAGTTGAGTTTCATATATCTTTTACGAGACGCAAATAAGTTTATAAATAAAAAATCGTACTTTATCCCAGAATTAAGCTTAGAAGTAACTTTAATTTTTATTATATTTATATTACGTGAAAGTGCTTGATTTATTCGGCATAATTTTATTTAATAATTTACTGATTGTGTAATAGAAGTAAATCCTAATATTACATTTTAATTTTAAAAAAAATTGAGTAATTCGATTTCTTAAACTATTCACGTTTGGTACATTGAGAGCGTAAACAATCACCGAGCCGTATCTTAACAAAATGGAGGATTGACAACTAATAATTGTTAAAATAATTTTGCATTTTTGTCACCTTTACGCTTTTTCTAACCTCACAACTCACAGTCAAGACACTCCGTTCTCTACTATTTATAAAGCATCGCCTCGCTTTGTCTTAATATTTTGCCTTTAGTGTTGAACCTTAAACACAGCAAAATTAACTTCCGAGCCGATGGTAGGCTTTACGTTCAAATGATAGCTTAATGTTCAAAAATACTTGAACAAGTCAATATCTTTATTTGAAAGATATTTTGAATTTGATTTTAAACAACCTGTCAACTGCACCGCGACAGTCTAAACTTTTGTATTAAAACCTCCCTCAATCAATCGTTTGATATAACATTCAATACAAATGTCGCTTTAACATCAAAGCGTATTGCAATACGATGCACTCCATACACACACCTGCAGTTACATATATTAATTTAATAGTTGCAAGAGAACAAAAGCACAAAGGGCAAAATTATGTAATAATGAATAACTATTGAATATTTTTTTATGTGTAATTATTTGAAGTGTTATTATTTAATAAATTATTCATTCTATAATAAAAGTTAGTTATTAATATTTAAAAAATGCGATATCTTAACGTATTCATTCATTCGTGCGGACATCTTGTTAACAGTAACAAAATGGCGGATCAACAATTGACAGCTGATAAAATTAATTCTTTATTTTGGTCATTTTCCCGCTTTATTTCACCACAACAGAGTAGTTAGAAAGAATCGAGTGTCAAAAAGAGCCTTTGTCTACATTCTCAAAAGCAACGACGCGCTTTATCTCATTGTTTTACATTTAATATCGAGTCTAAAGCCTAAACAATTTGTCAAACAAACTTTTTATATTAAAACGTCCCTCAATCAGCCCTTTGATATAACACTCAATAACAAACGTCGCTTTAACATCAAAGCGTATTGCAATACGATGCACTCCATACACACACCTGCAGTTACATATATTAACTTAATAGTTGCAAGAGAACAAAAGCCCAAAGGGCGATGAGCGAGTTAATTAAAAGTCCTATGCAGAGCTTTAAAAATAAAAGTACCTACCTAAGGGGGGATTCTGTTTTGTTCACTTTTAAAATTGAAATGTCGGATTTGTGTTCCACATGTTTTTTGTTATTTTGCTATTTACTTAGGTTCGGATGTAGGTAGGTGTGAGAAATGACGCCTTTTGTTCTTATGTTGTAGTGGGTTCGGTATTACGTTGTATCTGTTAGTAATTTTTTTTTGATGTTTCATCACGCTGTATCCCGCACACAGCTGGGTAGGCAGAGGGAACCTAGTATTAAGATACTCCGTTCCCCAATTTTCGCCGAATTCGGAGGCATTGCGTGTTAAGTGGCGGAACTTAACGCCGTGCTTTACCTCGACACCAGAGCGAAGAAAATGGAAATATTAAATATTTCCACTCCTCGAGTGGGAATCGAACCGAGTCGTTTACAGTCACACGCTTGTGCCACTGGGCCACGACTGGCCACCTTTTTCTTTCAGGCTTTTTTGATGCTCTATGTTGTAAAACGTACTATTGGTTATAATGAGCTCAATGCATTTTTTGTACATTTAAGGTAAATTAGAAATCAGATGAATCTTACCTTGTCTTTCTTCTTTTACGGATAACTAAGTTTAAACAAATGTATTTCTACTTGTAAAAAAAAAATCTAAAAAAAAACACAATTTAATGTTATCAAGTATACGTTACGAAAAACATTTTTTATCATCGGATCCGGACACGTATACAATTTATTAAACGAATCAATAACAAGAAGTGGCACAAAACAATGTTAGATTCTCTCACATTGATTGATAGATTGATAGAAACAGGTGAAGCTAATAAAGGCGTGTTCAAATACATTTCGTCAACAACCAACCTACTTACTCATCGATATTAGTATACTAGCTGTGTCCGCGACTTTGTCAACGTTGTAATAACAAAAAAAATGTAATTCTAAAATAAAAGTAACTTAAGTTATTCTTTATTACATGAGCTATCTGCCAGTGAAAATCCCGTCTAAATCGGTCCAGTAGTTTTAGAGGTTAACCGGAACCAACAAGACAGGCAAACAAAAGTTTTAGAAAATGTTATAACATATATAGATGTGTGATTATAGAAATAATCTGTTATTTTAATATTACAAAAAGATTCTAATTTTTAAAATTAAGCTACGTTTAACCGGATTAATCACGTATATTTTTAATATTTGAAACTTGTGACGGTCACAGGTAGACTGAATCTACCAAAAATATAAGCGGTTTAAATTAAAAGTAGTTTTTTTAGCTTCACGCTGTATCCTGCACACAGCAGGTTAGGCAGAGGGAGCCTAGTGTTAAGACACTTCGTTCCCCGGCATTCAAATGCATTGCGTGTTAAGTGGCGGAACTTAACGCCGCGCTTTGCCTCTGATACCAGACCGAAGGATATGGAAATATTAAATATTTCCACTCCCCGAGTGGGAATCGAGTCCACAACCAGTCGTTTACAGTCACACGTTCGTGCCACTACGCCACGACTGGACCCAATTATTTTAATATGTGTAATAATCGCGAAAACAAAATATTATATAGATATTCCATTTTTATATACATGTAAAGACAACGTGTTTGTATTATGTATGTGTATACATACAGGACGTTATTGCGGCTATCATATACCTACATATTTTTTTATATCTAATTAATTATCTTGTCATCATCTGAGATAACTTGATTTACACAGATACCGTTTACGACATCTTCCAAAGAGCGATGTCGTCCGTTTTTTCATACGTTTGAAAGTTTAGAAAGTTGAATTTCTTAACTAGATCTTAAAATAAACACTTAACTAACTGTAATTTAACTGGATTTATCTCGTTATCTTCACATATATCGGGCGTTTTGTTGAGTTCGGTGCTGAGTTATATGACATATTGCTATGTTTTTCGATTTTTATTTAAAATAATATTACATAATAGTAGTAAATAATTTAAATACATTATTATCGCATAGAGGATAGTCAGAGAAGATTTAGTGTCAGTACATTCTGTTCTCCACTTTCTGACCTTGTAGGAACTTAACGCCGCATTTTGTCTTAGGTATTAGAACAAAAAAATAAAACTAATGTAATTGTTCCCCCGAGTAGTAATTAATAGAAGTCGTAACTGTCGTGGTAACAATAACTTAAGACAAAGTTAAATAAAAAATTAAAAAATATATTGAAATGTGGTGTTCCGCAGGTTAGATATATCGTAAACGGGGCTAAGCTTTGTATACTTGTTCATTGATTTCTAGTAGTTTTTTAAAAAAAAACCAACCAAAGGGCAGGGTTGCCGGTATATTTTTGGTCAGAATAGTTGCGTATGAGTTTTCAAAAAAGCTTAAAAAACAGCATTTTATAAGACCAATAAGAAATAAACATTTTTTTTTAATTATAAAGTTAAGTTAAGTTTTTACACTTGTTGTATTTTTTTAACAACCCTTCATATACTTACTGTAGATTTTACAAGAGAGAACTTTCACGTTTTGAAAAAAGTGGTACACAATTTTTACTTTATACCAAATATATTTAACATTGTACTGTAACAAATTAATCAATCAATCTATACATGTATTTCTCCAATACAAACTACGAAAGCGGATATCCTATACAACTCAATATACCACAGCTCTGTTAGCCCTACCAAAGGGCCTAGATACTAATCCTTATACGTTCAATCCGTACACGAAGTGTTAGTGTAGCTCAAATTCCATACAAATATCCTTTAGCCTTGATGTCCATCACAGAGGGGAACTAATGGCCGACGAACTGAGATATGGGAATATCATATAGAATAACTGTCTAGGCCAGTGGTTGACAAGCTTTTTAAACTTGGGGCCAGGTATTTTTTTTTATTTAAGGTTTTTTGATTATGGTCTGTGTTCTTTTTTGCCCATTTTTCTGTTTGTTGTTATTTTTTTATCGGTTATTTTAGTAAGTGAGGAAAGTCGGTCACACATGGTAAGAGGTTGATCAGAAATATTTAGAAATTTTAAAGGAAAGCTAGAGTTATAGAAAAAATGCATTTCGTGTTATGCGTTTTAAAATTATTATAATCTTTGTTACTGCAACTACTACTCGATTATTTTAATTATCAAATAATAATCAGCAATTATCACTTATTATTTGTTTGGGAGAAAATTACTTAAAAATCATAATTAACAATAAAAGTTGTAATTTTCACACTACAATTAACAATGAATCGATTATTAATTGTGATTTAAACACAAACAAATGATCAATTGTTAATATTTAACAATTAATTGCAATTAAATTTTGCTCAAAACTGCCGCGGGCCGTACTTTGCCCGCCACTGGTGTAGGTATTAAAGTAATTTCGTAACTATATCTAACCGGCCGGATTGGAGTCAGTAGTTAGGGGGAGGGTCAAGAGCCGTGTTCCTTAAGCCGCAGTCAACCGTGCTAGCTTCCGTAACAAAAACCCCTTTTTTAAAATTATGTAAAATTACTTTGTTAATTGTCTTTTTTGTTAATAATTAGAGTTATTGTTTATAATGATGCTATGTATAGTTTTGTTTTCTTATTAAATTTGTAAGTGACGGAACACTCCGTTCTCCTTATGTTGAATTATCTCTTTAATTTATTTTTTTGGATATCATGGTTTAATATATTTTTATTACTATTTAAAAAGATGTCGGCTAGTAAAACCATTGATATTTTTCTAATTACATATAATGAAATTGTCCCCCACGTCCATTGAAGCGTAAAATAAGCGCTGCCTTAGTTATGAGTTTGTCACTTTGTACAAAAGTGTATGTTAAATACATAGCAGTATTTATAACGTTTATTTAATTAATTGTTGCCAGTCGTGGCTCAGTGGCACAAGCGTGTGACTGTAAACGACTTGTGAGTTCGATGCCCACTCGAGGAGTGGAAATATTTAATGTTTCCATTTTCTTCGCTCTGGTTTCAGAGGCAAAGCGCGGCGTTAAGTTCCGCCACTTAACACGCAATGCCTCCGAATTCGGCGGAAAGTGGGGAACAGAGTGTCTTAATACTAAATTTCCTCCCTCTGCTTGCCCTGCTGTGTGCGGGATACAGCGTAAAGCTAAAAAAATATGTATTTCCATGTTCTACTGTAAATATGATACTTTGTAACGACATAATATATGTAAAAAGAAGCCCAAAGTTTTTATTTAAAGTTTTCCCAATATTTCATTTCAATTTCAATTTGAAACACTTGTTATTCACTAGACAGAGAGAATCTAGCGTCACCCAACCTAATATCAAAACTCTCCGTTTTCTACTCTCCGCTCATACCGAGAAATTGCTTCTTTTATTGTTTTTTTTTTTTAACAATTTAATTAACACCACTACGGACATAAGGTCTGTACCTTTTTTTAAAATAATCTTTTTCTTTTTATATATAAATTCCTTATTTGATTACAATATCAGAGCTTAAAACTAAGTTTATTAAATATACCATAAACTCTCTTTTATTGTTTCCCATGCACAAATTGTTTTGCGTTTAAATATCGATTTCGTGATGCTAATTTTTAGAGGTTACATACAACGTTGGACGCGATCCAACATGTCATACTAGCGTTCGTAAATTATAAGCGCTTTTTTTAATCAAAATCTGTTGTTTATCCGCAGAAATACATTTTTAGAATGTTTCACTATATTGTTTTCGTATGCATAGTTTTATTTATTAAATACTAGCGGCCCGCTCGCGACTTCGCCGCGTGAACTATTTCGTTATATTGCAACCCTCGGGGGCGTCTTTGTAAAAAATAAAGTAGCCAGTGTTTTAGCTTAGATTATGAACTATATTTATGCCAAAATTCATTACAATCGGTCAAGCGGTTTTTCATATAAACTTTCATCCCCTATTTCAACCCTTTACAGGGGGATTTTTGAGAAAGTAAGTAGCCTATGTTAGACCCAGTAGTTTTTACTATTTTCATTCTAAATTTCATCCAAATCGGACCGGTAGATTAGCCGTGAAAGCGTGACAGACAAACACACAGACTTTCGCATTTATAATATAAGTATGGATTGTCATACTTCGATTTAGATTTGCGGAAAGTATTCCATATTTGTGTTATTTTGCTTCTCTAAGGAGGTGGAACCGCGTATCATACCCCTATTTCTCTCTATTTCCTACAAAAAATTAGCAAAAATGTACTAAAATATTGAAAATAAAGGATATCCACGTTTTCTTACTTATCTCTCTCAAGGTTATATCAAAGAAAGTTAAAAATACAACAAAAAATCTTAAATTTGTACACAACGAAGCCACGTTTCAAGTTCAACGTTTCAATCCTTGTCAGAGAATGATCAATCGTCTCATATATAAATGGAAAGCCCAAAATATTACGTTGATAAGCTATCGAAAGTTTGTTTTGTGAAATTACAATATTATCTCGTTAAGTAAACGTTTACAATGCCATACATCTTGATGGTGTTTAATCTCTGCGTAATGTATGCAGGATTATCCACATGTCATAAAATACTGTAAAGTGACGTTTAATTTGGATCAATGTAGTTTTTAGAAGATATTGTAAGTATATGAAGGAAAAATTGTTTAAAAATCTGGTTAAATTTGAAAGGTTTTATCAAAATCGGTAGAGTAAATTTTGAGATACGTATGTGTGTAAGAAATTTATATAGGAATGTGTATATGTTTAATTTTTTTATTAACTTTAAAAATGTTGCTTGTTAAAACAATTTTAGAAAAACGAAATCATATTGTTTTTAATTTTTTTAAACATGCTAAAACCTTGGGTTCCATCTTCTACCACCGTACCATAACTGACATGAGCCAAAAATTGCAAATACAAAAAACTTATTTATCCACTTTCTCTACCCATCTCACAAAATATGAAAAAACCATTTAAAATATCACACAACAAAAACAACTTGGACATTTTTCAAAATCAATATTTACATTTATATTTAAAAGGACGAATATATTTCAGTGCAAGAAGTGTCATTTAACTGTTTTTTCATAAACAGTTTTGGACAAGTTTCAACAAACGCATACAGCGGCAAAGGCGTAACCTCCGCAAGGCGTTTACTGTCTCTCGCCAAATATCTCGTCACGTGAACATGTTTCGCGACGCAATTTTCTGACAAACATTTTTCTGGATAAGTTATTTTTATATTGTGATATAAAAATATATATATATATATATATATATATATATATATATATATATATATATATATATATATATATATTGTAAGTATATGTTTATTAAAATTTAATATGTTTATTTTTGATTTGACGTCCTTGAGTTTTACTACTCGTTAGTATTTTTTGTTTTCATATTACTGGGCTTTCTTCAAGGTTTGTGATATATATTGTTATGATAAAGAAATTGGGGCCAGTCGTGGCGTAGAGGCACAGAGGGTGCCTGTAAAGCGACTGGTTGTGGGTTGGATTCCCACTCGATGGGTGGAAATATTTAATATTTCCATTTTCTTCGCTCTGGTGTCGAGCCAAAGTGGGGCGTTAATTTCCGCCACTTAACACGTAATAACTCTGAATTCGGAGAAAAGTGGGAAACCGAGTGTCTTAACGCTAGCTTCCTTCTACCTACCCTGCTGTGTGGGATACAGTGTAAAGCTAAAAAAAAAATATAAATAAAAAAAATAGTACAAAATTCTAGTTTATTCTAAGATTTTCAAGCCCCTCATAAGGAAAAGCCTAACAAACAAACAGACTTAGGAATTTTATATATACATAGTTATTAAAAAACCCATTACTGCAAAGCTACATCATTTCACGAGAAGAATTTAATTGAAATTCTTGGAAGTTGAAGGCGACCAATTATGAAATATCTGCGTCTCTACAAGTAATTACTTTGTGTGATTCTTTTTCCGCAATTATCTATTATCTATTATAAAACGCACTATTACGTACATAGTGACGTCATAGGTGACAAAAGTTTAGGAAAACTTTTTTTTTTATTTTCAATTAGAAAATTTTTTTCCTATAGTGACTTAATAGCTGTCAATAGATAAACTGTTTTTTTAACTTTTTTTTATTTTTTCAACTTTACACTTTTTTACGCAAAACCAGAGAGAGTATAATGTCGCCACTCTCTTCAACTTAATACACAGACAGACAAAGGTCTCCTCCTCTCTCCTCAGTTCTCCTCTTCTTCTCAATTTCAAAATATTTAGTGTTAGGCAACAGTACTGAACCCTGTGCTTTATATATCAAGAGTGGACAAAATAAAACTATTTAATATCAAATATCATATCTGTTAGTGTTTTTCACAGTTTAATGTCTACCGATTAATCCGTTTAAAAGTAGTTTCATTTCAAAATGTGTAGTAATCGCGAAAACAAAAGATCATATTATAATAATATCATCTCTATAAAAAACTAAAAAGTTTAATCATTATAAAAAATTCGCAAGCAAATATCAAACCAAACCAAATTATTTACTCTTCAAATGTATCTAAGATTACACGAGCACGAGACCATGGGGAAGAGTGACAGATGTCATTTAAAGCACATATACTATATACTATAGTATATAATAGTAGGTACTTCCGGTGCGGCGAGGTCGCTGTTCATCTGCGACCATTGCTTATTGTCGAGCCCAGCCTCGGTTATTACAGCAAATTGGACGAATTGATTCCTTTATATAAAAAACAATTTAATTATGTTTTCAAGTGTTTTGTTATTTTGTTTGAATAATATAGTACGTGAAAGTTAGATTACAGTAGCGTAGTGGTATAAGGTGTGGCTATAAAAGACATAGGTTATAAGTTCGATCCCCCGTCAGAGGAAAGATTATATATGAACTATTCAAATGGTAAAATAAAATGTTCAGTTTTTCTTTATGTTAAAGGGGTCACGCTTTTCCCTTATAGCAAAGTAGTGAGAGAGAGCCTAGTGTCAAGACACTTCGTTCTCCATTTTCCGTCCAAATTCAATATATTTTGTGTTAGTGGTGGAACTCAACGCCGAATTTTGTATTGTTCAACAGAGTGAAGAAAAAAAAATAGTTAAAATATAACTTATAATAAATTATATAATAAATATAAATACATTAAAAAAAAAACAAATTTAATGACTTACAAATACTGATAATACTACGTAGTTTATGTGAAGAAAAATAACATGAATTCATAGTAACATATTACATTTAATAACAGTCCAATCATTTATCCAGCAACTATAAAACCTTGGAATGCATATTACTTACTAACAACTTGCATAACGCGGAAATTTGCTTTATCGTACCAGTATATATATATTATATAATTTTTTTTAAAAGTAGATACATAAGTATATAAGACGTGATGCAGTTGGGCATCGTCTGACTGTAAAAGTAGTGGTTATGGGTTCGATTTTAACTCGGAGTAATATAATCAATATTTAAATTTACATTTCTTTGCTCTGTTACCTAATATAAAGCGCGGCGTTGAGTTCCGCCACTTGACACGCTAAACTACACGCTATCTTAATTTGTAGGTCACTAAATTCCCACTAAGTCATCTCTCACGAACCCGCTAAGCGAGATAAAGCGTGTAGCTGCTTTTTCGCTTATTTCCCAAAAAGTACATTAGGAAAATAACTGGCTAGTCGTGGCCCAGTGGCACAAGCGTGTGACTGCAAACGACTGGTTGTGGGTTCGATTCGCACTCGAGGAGTGGAAATATTTAATATTTCCATTTTCTTCGCTCTGGTGTCGAGGTAAAGCGCGGCTTTAAGTTCCGCCACTTAACACGCAATGCCTCCGAATTCGGCGGAAAGTGAGGAACGGAGTATCTTAATACTAGGTTCCCTCTGCCTACCCTGCTGTGTGCGGGATACAGCGTGAAGCTAAAAAAAATAATAACTTAGAAACAAATGTAAGTCTAAGTTGTACAAGCAACGCATAGCACCATAACAATTATTTTAATTATTCGCAATGACGCAATGCAACGTCCATCGTTGCGTTTCATTTGCGTCTGAACAGCCTTTGACTTTGACATTGAATGTTTTCGATCTAGTTCCCCGATGCGTAACAGTGAGACAGACAGTGTTGGAGCGAAACTTGACCTAGATGGTATAATATATATAGGAAATACTAAATTTGTCACTGACATTGAGATGTCCGAATGTCTAAATGTATATTGTTAGTTGTGGGTTTGATTTCTATTCGAGGGAGTGTCGCTACTTTGGTAGAACTAAGTGTGGCGTTGAGTTCTGCCATCCACAAAAAAAATCTTTCCAAATCGATTTCGATTCTGACTATCCTATTATTATTGTATATATTAGAACATTTGTAGATTATATTGTTTGGTTCATTTGGCTCTAGACTTAAATGGACGTTAGCATTACAATATAGCCAGATGTATAACAACAAGTACAAAAATATATTGAAAATCGTAAATAAATGAAAAAAAAATACTTATAAAACAATTATTTTGTCAAGATCATGCCTTTTCCGCATAGCATGGTAATCAGAAAGAGACGTAGTCTTTCCTACACTACGTAGGAACAAAATCAATTTAAATATAATCATTTACCCGCTTGAGAATCGAACCCAAAACTTACGTACTTATGCTACGATGGTCATACAAACATACAACCAATATTATAGCTTCACGCTGTATCCCGCACACAACAGAGTAGGCAGAGGGAACCTAGTGTTAAGACACTCCGTTCCCCACGCACCGCGAAATTTGGAGGCATTGCGTGTTAACCAATATTATATATAATTTTGAATAAAACATAGAGTTAGACCACAAAGGCTACTTTTCTTAGAATCCGGTTGGCTGTTAAGGTCTTTCTATTGGCTTTTACGTCCGGAAGGGTAAGCTTCCTTATAGCGTCGCCAAGGCCTACATCAATGGAGTATTTGACTCCATTTGACCATATAGTTACGTACTCGTATACTGATAAGATAATTGTGAACGGTCAATGTAATGTTTGTTTACTGTTAGTGTATAAATTATTTGTAGTTAAAAAATTACATTAGTTTAAATGTTTATTATTAATTTTTTTACTTTATGAATATATTATATTTTAAAGAAATGTACGTACGTAAATTATGTTTATATTGAAAATATTGTACCGCACACAGCAGTGTAGGCAGAGGGAACCTAGTATTAATATACTCCGTTCCCCACTTTCCGCCGAATTCGGAGGCATTGCGTTTTAAGTGGCGGAACTTAACGCCGCGCTTTACCTCTACACCAGAGCGAAGAAAATGATAATATTAAATATTTCCACTCCTCGAGTGGGAATCGAACCCACAACCATTCGTCACACGCTTGTACCACTGGGCCACAACTGGCCATACATATAAAAAAAAACTATATCTGCACAAAAATCTAGCCAGGTCCAATACTGAAATAGACTAAGCCCCTATCTCTAACTCTAACGAGTAACCAAATTCATTCCCATAACCTATTTGCAGCAGGTAACCCCTCAACGATTATCCACTTATGGCACGACAGGTTATACTTATGTCGTTAGCTTTGTTAGAACGAATTTGTCTCACACGGGAACTGAATGCGTGACCTTCGGAGATGTAATCATGTACGTGTATTTAGTTTTGGTTACAGTGAAATTGGGTTCTTAGTAATATGTTTGTGAATTAAATAAAAGCGTACAATTTGATTAAAATAGAATGAATTTTTAGGAGTAAATGAAATAAAAAAAAAGGAAATGTTTTTTTAATAATTAAATTATATATAAACATTATTAATTGAATATTTTATTAAGTAAGTAAAAATGGAGGACTGCAATTGCGGTTGGTTATCGGTTCGATTTTCGTTTTTGGTAAAATAATCATAATTCAATTGTTTTCATTTCCCTATTTTATAAAAAAGACACAACTCGGCGTTAAGATCCACCACTTAACACGTAATATCTCAAATTCAGCCTAAAAATGGAAAACCAAGTGTCTTAACACTAGATTTTTAACTACCCTGCTTTGCGAGGAAAAAAAAGAAGTACTTAAAGAAAGAGTATATATACACACTAGCGGCCCGCCCGCGGCTTCGCCGCGTGGACTGCATAGTTGTTTTTTTATGTTGCAACCCTCGGGGGTGGATGTTTGAAAAATAAAGTAGCCTATGTTTGACCTTCGATTTTAAACTATATTTATTCCAAAATTCATTAGAATCGGTCAAGCGGTTTCGTTTTTTTCATATAAACTTTCATCCCCTACTTCAACAATTTAGAGTTTAATTTTTGAAAAAATAAGTAGCCTATGTTAGACCCATGGTTATTTTCTACTTTCATTCTAAATTTCATCCAAATCGAACCGGTAGATTAGCCGTGAAAGCATGACAGACAAACACACAGATTTTCGCATTTATAATATGAGAATGGATGAAGAGTCGATCAGTCAGTCAAAGTCAGTACTAAAAGTATACTAAAACGTTTTATTTCAGTCAGTAAGTGTAACGATAATGCCCAATTTGAGTTCTGTTCTGGTACACGACGCGAGACGACGGTTATTTCTGTTTCCCAAACATTCTTGTACGCCGGCTAGAGTTATTTTTAATGTGAAATTTCGCACGGACCTTGCATCTTGCGTTAGTTGTATTAACATTATACAGTGATTTATTTTTCTAACGGCCAGTCGTGGCCCAGTGGCACAAGCGTGTGACTGTAAAGGACTGGTTGTGGGTTCGATTCCCACTCGAGGAGTAGAAATATTTAATATTTCCATTTTCTCCGCTCTGGTGTCGAGGTAAAGCGCGGCGTAAAGTTCCGCCACTTAACACGCAATGCCTCCGAATTCGGCGGAAAGTGGAGAACGGAGTATTATTAAAGTAAATAAATTTATACGTTTAAATCTGTATAACGAAATGATTAGTTTTTGGGAGGAAAGTAAAGATTAGAGTGTCTTGAAACGGCAAACGGAAAGTATTTTTATTTATAAGCGTTTTTAAATGTGACATTCCTATAAAGTAAATTATTTATTATGATTTTAAAAGTGATTGAGACTATCGTGGCGCAGTGGGATGGCGTGAGACTGTAAACGTGATTGGATGTCGGTTCGATTCCCTGCTGGAAGCTGTTTCAATAATTATCCGTTCTCTTACCTTAGGGAAAGCACGATGTTGAGTTTCTCCACCCAACATGATTTTTTTCGATTTCGAGTAAAACATGGAGAACGGAGGGTTTTCTCACTAGGTTATTCAGGAAAAAGAGTGAAATTAAAGCTAATTTACGTGACATATTCTTAATAAACACAAGGTAGATATATATTAAAGTATTATTAACATTAAAGTATTCGAATACACTTTGACTCTGATGTAGCGCAGTAACATGATTGATGATAAAGTATGGTCGTGGGTTGCGCCTCCCACAAGGCGGAATTATTTAAAATAGTTACGTTGTCCTGTTTTTTTTAGCCACATGGCACCTACCTAGTGTTAAGAGACTGTGTTCTCCGCTTTCCGCTTGGAATTTAACTTCCGCCATTAAAAACAGAAAATCTTGTTTTGCGTTTTTAATAGCGGTATTTAACGCCACATTCTGTCTGAGTACCGGAGAGAAATAAATTGAATATGTATAATCATTCCCACGAGCGGAAATCGAACCCACAACCGATCGCGTATACATTTAGATTTTATCCCTACTAACTTGTAACGCGATTTAAAAAAAACAATATCTCTTTTAAAGTGAAAGACGCAGCGAATCATTACTACATTTTTTCCCAACGAGCATTTAAACCTAAATTAAAAAAAAAAAATACAAAAAAAATAATCAAGCGTAGTGATTCATCACTAGATTCTCTCTTTAACCATTTATAAACAACTAAATTAAAAAAAAACATAACTAATAAAAAATCTATATAAAACCACAAGTAATTGAAGTAAATCGCAAGTTATACAACAATGATGTATGAGCGCCATTCACCAAGGGCTATGAATCAGTGACGTCACGTCTCGCCGCCCCCCGCAAAGGCGCCGCCCAAGGTCACCAGACATAGAGATTTCACATTAACCTATAGTTATACCATGAATAGTAAATATCACAGTAGTCTAGTAGTTAAATAACTATTAGTTCTGCCAAAACGCCCACTCTTGTATATAGGTTACGTATATTTCGTATGGGAAAGTAAATAGAAAGTATATAGTGTTAATATACCTCCGTTCTCCCTTTGAAGTCAAAATATTGGGTATAATAAGTGAAATTTAACAGGGAACTGCGGGCAACGGAGTGTCTTAACACTAGGTTCCCTCTGCCTACCGTCGTCTTTACTGTCATGTATTACCCCGCGGTACGCTAGGCTTAAAGGAAGTAAATTGAAAATAAGTAAATAGGATATAAATATAAACAATTTTAGTTTACTTTATGAAATTAACTTTTAGCCTATCTTCAAATATTACAAATACTTAATCCATACTTATATTATAAATGGGAATGTCTGTGTGTTGCTTTCACGGCTAAACTACCGCTTCGATTTGGATGAAATTTAGAATGAAAGTAGTAGTACAATAACTGGGTCTAACACAGGCTATTTATTTTTCAAAAATCAACCTCTAAAAGGTTGAAATAAGGGAAGAAAATTAGTATGAAAAATCTACACCGCTTGACCGATTGTAATGAAATTTGGCATAAATATAGTTGGTAATCCAAGGTTAAGCATAGACTACTTTATTTTTCAAAAATCCATCCCCTAGGGTTGCAATACACCGCAACATCCATGTACGTTCACATGCGGCAAAGCCGCGAGCGGGCCGCTAGTTTCTTTATAAATCGTAACATGATACTTACTTGATATTTAAGTGGATAGAAAAATATAAAAAAAATATATACAAATAATATAATTTTTATTTTTACTTAAGAAATATAAGACGGTGCGTCAGTTACATAACATTTTTCTAGAATGGTCAAACATTTCAACGAATTGTCCATTTTCTTGATAATTTAATTTTAAAAAGATAAAAAAAACAACTTTATTTCAGTATACACAATTTTCTATAAATAAATAAATAATTGTAATATATGTATATTGTATAATATATACATATCATATTTTTATGTTATACTAGCGGCCCGCTCGCGGCTTAGCCGCGTGTACTATTTCGTTATATTACAACCCTCGGGACGCATTTTTAAAAAATAAAGTAGCCTATGCTTATGGTTAGACTATCAACTATATTTATGCCAAAATTCATTACAATTGGTCAAGCGGTTTTTCATATAAACTTTCATTCCATAATTCAACCCTATAGAGGATGATTTTCTAAAAAATAAGTAGCCTATGTTAGACACAGTTACTTTTCCTATTTTCATTCTAAATTTCATCCAAATCGGACCGGTAGATTAGCCGTGAAAGCGTGTTCGAATCGTCGTTAACTGACAGTTAACTTCTTTACCCATAATTGAGAGTTACAACAAAAAAAGTATTAAATAAATAGTAAAAAAGTATAATTAAAATATGATGATCGAACGTGAAAGGCGATTCTGTTTCAGCGTCCTTGGCCCGGATAATGTGTACAAATATTTGCTATGTTACTGTTACCGGCGATGTCGTTTGTAGAAAAAAATAATATATATCGATATTTTATTTTATTTCAAGCTTCACGCTGTATCCCGCACACAGCAGGGTAGGCAGAGGGAACCTAGTGTTAAGATACTCCGTAACCCACGCACCGCCCAATTCGGAGGCATTGCGTGTTAAGTGGGGGAACTTAACGCCGCGCTTTACCTCTAATACCAGAGCGAGGGAAGTGTAAATATTAAATATTTCCACTCCTCGAGTGGAAATCGAACCCACAACCAGTCGTTTTCAGTCACACGTTCGTGCGACTGCGCCACGACTGGTCCCTACTAATAAATACGAAGGTAAATAATAAAGATAAGTACAAAAATACAAAAATTATGAAATACTTTATGTAATGTAAAATTGTAAATGTATAATATAATAATATAACATGTTATCTACGGTTTATCGATTCACATATTTTTATCGTAATGCCGATATTGCAACTAGGACGTACTTACATATCTTTTAACGGTATATTATGCAATATTTTTTTTGCAATTTTTAATAAAAATCTTGAATTTTCGTATGGAAATGAAGAAATCATTTACACGACTGTAAACGACTGGTTGTGGGTTCGATTCCCACTCGAGGAGTGGAAATATTTAATATTTCTATTTCCTTCGCTCTGGTATCAGATGCAAAGTGTGGCGTTAAGTTCCGCTAATTAACACGATATGGCTCCAAAAAATCTGCGGAAAATGGGAAACGGAGTGTCTTAACACTAGGTTTCGTACGCCTACTCCGCTGTGTGCTCCGCTTCAAAATTCTCAATTTAGACATAAAGTAGTTTTAATCAATATCAGATATCAATATATTTCGTATTAAGTGGCTGAAATTAACACAGTATTTATTTTACAAAATATAAGAAATGAAAATTATTTAAATACTTATAAGTAATAATTTAATAATTAAAAATATAAGTAATTAGTAAGATTTCTTATAAGAAATCGAATCCACAAGCAGTCGCATTTACAATCATACTTTTCAACGACAGATAAATTAGCGGATTAGGCGGAAAGTGGGTAACAGAGTGTCTTGACGCTGGGTTCCGCCTGTCTACTCCGCTGTGTGCGGGTTACAGCGTGAAACGTGAAGCGAAAAATAGTTATTAGAAATTTTAATGTTAAAATCTTCCAATACATATAAAGATAGAGACATTGTATGTAATTGTAATATAAAAGAAGTCCTTTTTGAAGAAGAATTTGATTTATCTTAATCGACTTAGTCAAAAAATTAAATAAACTGTTAAAAAGAATAATTTTTTAATGGTTTATTTTAACACTGTACAGATGTGATCGATATATATATATTTTCTTTATATAGCATAAAGCAAAGTCGCTTCCCCCCGTCTGTCTGTCTGTCTGTATGTATATATGCTTAGATCTTCAAAACTACGTAACGGATTTTGATGCGGTTTCTTTTAATAGATAGAATGATTCAAAACGAACGTTTATATGTATAATACGTGCATAACATAGTAGAGAATCACTGTAAATTTTAGAGATTTCTACGTTGATAATTGTAGCGGCATAGTGGAATAGTTGTGTAGTTCACGCAAGTAAAATCGCGAGCGGGCCACTAGTATTTTATAATCAGATTCCTACTCTGGGAATCGAACCCACAATCTATCACGTGACCAGTCAGACGTATATCACTACTGTACCACGACGACCTTGACTGTACGTATATATGGTAGGTATGTACATATATGTTAGTAAATTACGAAGTAACGTCTAAATTTACTCTAATTACCCATCGTCAAGGTGTTTTGTTTGATAAGATGACTCTATTCTTTAAAAACATGAGGCCATATTGTGTTTACTAAATGAAATAAGTTTCCGCTAAAAATATTAAATATTAAATAAGTTGAATTTCACTGGCCAGTCGTGGCCCAGTGGCACAAGCGTGTGACTGTATACGACTGGTTGTGGGTTCGATTCCCACTCGAGGAGGGGAAATTATATTTCCATTTTCCTCCGTCTGGTATCGAGTAAAGCACGGCGTTAAGTTCCGCCACTTAACACGCAAGCCTCCGAATTCGGCGGAAAGTGGGGAACGGAGTATCTTAACACTGTTGTGTGCGGGATACAGAGTGAAGCTAAAAAAAACCTCTATGGCAAAGTTGACACATATTTGTTCGAAATGGTCTAAGATTCAAAGCTGATTTTAAATTTCATTTACGGCCAAAATGTTCGTCTTTTTCTTAGAGAAAAGGAAAATCATTCAAATATAATCATTCTCTCGAGTGGGAATCGAACTCACAACCAGTCGCATTTATAGTGTTCCACTGCGCCAAGAGTGCCTCAAGGGCGATAAGTTTCGCAACTTAATATACAAAATCCCAAAATTTTACGGAAAATGGGGAACGGAGTGTCTTAACACTAGGATCCCTCTGCCTCGATGCCTCTACCCTGTTCTTGACGCGAGGAGTGAAAACATTTAATATTTCCATTTTCCTCCGTCTGGTATCGAGGCAAAGCGTGGTGTTAAGTTCCGTCATTTAACAGGCAATGCCTCTAGGATCCGGCGGTGCGTGGGGAACGGAGTGTCATAACACTAGGTTCCCTCTGCCTACCCTGCTGTGTGCGGGATACAGCGTGAAGCTATAAATAAAAAATCTATATATTTATTTATTAGCCGTGACATTAGACGGTCACGTTTCGCCGGTGGGAGCGGAAATCTTCCGCGCCCGAACTTCGACACGCGATGAACTTGTATTGATAAGTAATTATTATTTAATATTATTATCACTGATTGTAGTTTTAGTCTACTTTTTTGTCCTTATATTTTAAATTACTCGATTTATTACATTTTAATGCTGAATATTTAAAATTTCTTTTGTTAATAAAAATCAAATGCACATGTATCTATGTCAAAAAGGATAGAAACATATTACAATCGGATTAGTCGAGTATATTTTTAGTAGTAGTAGTAGTAGCTTCACGCTGTATCCCGCACACAGCAGGGTAGGCAGAGGGAACCTAGTGTTAAGACACTCCGTTCCCCACTTTCCGCCGAATTCGGAGGCTTGCGTGTTAAGTGGCGGAGCTTCACGCGCTTTACCTCGACACCAGAGCGAAGAAAATGGAAATATAATTTCCACTTCTCGAGTGGGAATCGAACCCACAACCAGTCATTTACAGTCACACGCTTGTGCCGCTGGGCCACGACTGGCCACTATTACTATTATATACATATTTATTGATAATAAAAATACCTATATAAAAGAATAACTACAGAAAAAAGTATAATGAAGTGGACACTCTTCGACCACGTGCTCGCACAACGGTATTTCTACATAACAGGCATTGAATATTAATTACTATGCTATGGAATTTATATTAGTATACGAAAATACATTTATAAATATAATAGTATGAGGTATTTGACCTTGTGGTTAGAATTCTATTCAGTCATACAGGGTTCGATTTTTTTGAGAATCATATTTTTAGCTTCACACTGTATCCCGCACACGGCAGGGTAGGCAGAGGGAACCTAGTTAATATACTCCGTTCCCTAATTTCCGCTGAATTTAGGAGCAATTGCGTCAGTGACGGAACTCAACGCCACGCTTTGCCTCGACACCAGAGCGAAGAAAATGAAAATATTAAATATTTCCGCTCCTCGAGTGGGAATCGAACCAACAACCAGTCGCTTTACAATCACACTTTTTACCTCTGCGCTACGACTGGCCCCATATTGATATAATGACAGATTTCATTGATTTAACTTTTCCAAATAAAAAAATCTAACATTAAATAATAATATATAGTGTTTCTGTAAGCCATTAAATATTAAATTTAATTAATTTAAGCGGAAAGCAGAGAGTTTTATCTCTTAGTTTCTATTTATCACGTAACTACAAGGAAATATGTATGATGTAGTAATAAAATAACAGTGCCTACAGTAATTATAAATGTCATGACGCAACTTTTTCTACAATTTACGCGTCCGATCGATTGTATTGTGTTAGATTGTTTCTTGAAGTACCTAGTAGTAGTTGTTGTATAGAATTGTATTTCTATTTGCATATTGTTAATTGCTATTTTTTTTTTTTTTATTTCTTTTACGCTATTCTGTTAAGAACGCGATACAATGTGCGGCGTTGAGTTACGTCACTGTATATGCAATGTCTGGATTTATATTGAAGTATAAAACAGAGTGTTTTGACACTACGTTCTCTCTGACTTCCATGCTTTGGCGGAAACCAGTTTTGTTAATATAAATTGTTGTATTTATGAAATAGTAAAAATTTTAATGAAATTCGTAGAGATGTGTTACAGACATTTAAAAAACGTATAAAAATTTGAACGCATCGGGATTGGAACCCACGCCTTCTGAATACCGTCCAGGCGCTCTGACCGCTGAGCCATGCGTTCTACTACCAGCTGCCTTGAAATTCTTATACGCTTTATTACAACTTATTTTTGTTGTTAGCATCTCTGTAAGGAGGACCTTTATAAATTTCTGCTACCCAATGATTATTCTACAAACAATCGTTTGGCAATAGAGAATGCTATTTATTAAATACTTTTAAACATTTATTTATATTCAGAAACCGGTGCGTTGAAATTTTTATACGATTTCTAGTAGGAGGACTTAGTGTTGGGACACTTTGTTATCCGTAAACAATCTGGGCGCCTTTTAATGTAATTATAAAATTTAAAAATGCATCAAAAATTGCGGGTTTTGAGCAAGAAAGTAGAGAACAGTGTCTTGACATTAGGTTTTCTCTGCAATTTAGGGAAACTTTGAAAGAAATTATGAAATTACCTTTTATGTACAAAATTATATAACGTTAAATAATAATAAAGTTCAAGAATCTCAACGCACATACATACATACATACATAAATACATATTCATCTGTCCGTCTATTTTAGTCCTTACTTTATTGTGTGCGGAACCAGTTATATGCGTTTTGGCTTGAATACAATTTTAATTATACTTATATGTAACAGGAAAGAGGAAAATATTCTTATATATATTATATAATTTTTGATGATGCCGTCATTGCGCAGTGGAACAGCGTCTGAATATAAGGGCGATGGTTATGGGTTAATAGCCACTGGAGGGAATGAAAAGTTAAATTTCCATATTTTCGCTCTGGTACCTAAGATAAAGGCACGGCGTTGAGTTCCGCCGAAACACGCTTAATATGAAGACTTTGTGTCTTGACACTGGGTTATTTCTGAATACTACAATAAAAAAAATATTTTCGCATTAAAAGATAGTGATTCATCAAGAAATGTGTAAAATTTTAGTTACGTATTTCTCTAGTATGAGGAGAGAAAAAAAAATTATAATAATTGGTCCCAGTGGAAATCGAACCTGTGACCAATCCTACCCGTAACCAATTACAATCGCGATTACAGTCAGAAGCGTCAAGGAAATAAGGAAAAACACATAATAATGAAACAATATTATTAATAAATAAAATATGTTGAAAATTTATAATTTAATAATAATTTATATAACTTAAATATGTTTTCCTTGTGACAGAGAGTTAGTGACTAGTGACCAAAATCTCCTTTCATTCCATTAGAATCAACGATCATAACGTAATATCTTAACAACTAATTAACTACTTAATATATTATACAAATATTTTAATATTTTTTACAAAAAACTTGATAAACAAATATTTTAATATTTTTTACAAAAAACTTGATAATTTAAGATTTTATTCAATATCTGTATATAAGTGCAGACTGGTTTTGATAACGGCTGGACCGATTTCTACGTGACTTTAGCGATAATTCTGATAGTTATCTTTATAACGGATATAAGTATACATTTGTATACTTGATGTTATCAGAACCACTTTAAATTTGGCGCTTTGGCGAAAATTGATAACGTTTCATTTTGGTCGGATTTGGTTATTATGGAGTATATTAAACTCTCTATATGTATGCATTGGCTTTAGCTTAAATATTTAATTTACAATTTCTTTGGATACAATGTTTTTTTTGCTTCACACTGTCTTCTGCATACAGCAGGATAGGCAGAGGGAACCTAATGTTAAGACACTTCGTTCCCCACTATCCACCGAATTCGGAGGCATTGCGTGTTAAGTGGCGGAATTTAACACCGCGCTTTACCTCAACACCAGAGCGAAGAAAATGGAAATATTAAATATTTCCACTCCTCGAGTGGGAATCGAACCAACAACCAGTCGTTTTACAGTCACACACTTGTGCCACTGGGCCACGACTGGCCACATGTTAATATTATTAAATTATATCATTTTTCTTTGTATGCCGCCATATTTTGTTATCAAAAATATGTGCCGCAACAAAAAAAAGCTTGAGAATCACTGCTCCATACACCTCCATACATACATACATACATATATACACACAGACCGTCTCGCGTTGCACAATACTATATTTATAAAACACCGGTGTCTGTCTGTACGTGAGGGGGCAGGAACCGGTTCGAAGGCGAGCATCGCGAATTCCTTTTGATGTTAGATTACTTGAAATATTTGTTAGCAATGAAAAAGAGCTTTTTAAACTTTGTTATGTATGAAAAAGCTTAAAAAGTTGGAGATTTTCAGGTGATTCATTTGAATTATGAAAGTTTTATTAATTTTGTTTTTGTTTTATTAAAATGTTGGGTTTTTTTTCTATTTATCTTATGAACTGCAGGTAGTTGTTTTTTTTTTGTGGTTCTAAAATAGTAATATAGTGTCAAATATAGTATAATATAACATTTATAATTATAAATACTTTTATACATGTATCCATTTTTATAACTATTTTTTTCGGATATAAATTAATGAGTATTATATGTAGTTATATGTTATATTATTATTATATTATAGCTTCACGCAATATCTCACACACAGCAGGGTAGGCAGAAGGAACCTAGTGCTAAGACACTCCGTTCTCTACTTTTTGTCGAATTCGGAGGCATTCGCAAGTGGTCGAACTTAACGCCGCGCTTTACCCCTGATAACAGAGCGAAGAAAATGGAAATATTACATATTTCCGCTCCTCGAGTGGGAATCGAACCCACAACCAGTCGTCACGACTGGCCCCTAACCAAATAAACTGTGACCAAATAATTAACGTTTTCCTACGTCCTGTAGAATATAATTCATAAGGAAGATGTTATCTTATCACAAGTCAGATTTCCGGGTAATAGCCGAGTGATGAGCAAATGATAAGGCAGAGACACGAGATCAAGACTGATAACGACGAAGGCTTTGATCTAGATAGGAGTCGGGAAAGTGGCGGAATTATCTATGTTTGATGTTTGTTCTGATTTGTCATACTTTTTTTGTGTATTTTTGAGCAAAATTTTGGGAAAGAAGAGAGTTTAATGTTTTTTTACTTTGTTTTATATTTTTTTGTGTCATTTTTCGAGTGGATAATGTCTAAAAGTCAATAGAAATTCAAATGCGTATTCAATTGTCTAAATATAATTTGATTTTTAGATTTTCTAAAATTGGAGCTAGTCGTGGCTCAAAGTGTGACTGTAAGGTGATTGGTTGCGAGTTCGATTCCCACTTGAGGAGTTGAAATATTAAGTATTTCCATTTTTATCGCTCCTGTGTCCGAGGCAAAGTGTGGCGTTAAGTTCCGCCACTTAACACATAATGCCTTGAAAATTCGGCGGTGCGTGGGGAACGGAGTGTTATAACACTAGTTTCCCTCTGCCTACCCGAATGTGTGCGTGATACAGCGTGAAGATAAAAAAAAATATAATTTTAAAATACAATTTCTAACCCTTTCAAAATTTTTTTAAGTTATACTCTACGCAGACAAAGATGCTTATAGAAACTAGTATATTTATACAACAATAGATATTAAATACTAGGAATACAGTGATTTTTCAATAGAAATATAAAAGCAAATTAACAATAGTTCTCTAGTATTTGAAAGCAGTTTTTTTCTCAGGTTCAATACTTCTCGCACAGCTGTACTCTTAAGAAAAATGTCTTGGAGCTTCCCTGCTTTGTCATTTACTTAGCAAAAGAATCTCGATAGTGCGTCCTTTAGAAGAATTCTTCCTTTATATGAATACCAAGCGTCTTTGAACAATATTTTAAAAAGATCTTTAAAATCTTTAAAGTGATTCGAGGTCTATCGGGGCTTAAATGTGACTGTAAAGCGATAGGTAGGGGGTTCTATTCCTAATCGAGGCATTGGAATATTTAATATGAGCGCGGCATTTAGTTTTGCCACTTAACACGCAATGCCCGGAATTCAGGGAAAAATGGGGAACGGAGAGTCTTAACACTAAGTTCCCTCTGCCTGTCCGGCTGTATGCGGGATACAGTGTGAAGCTAAAGTGTTACCCACATACTTCGTATAAGAAAACATTTTTGAAAAATATATGAAAATATTTCATAATAAAGATTGCTTAAAATTTTATTCATTTCATGTGTTTTATTTTACATAATTAATCAATTATTTAATTTTAATTTTAATTATTTTATTAAATTATCTATCATTATTATTTTTTGATGGACCGGAAATGTTATTAAGAAAAAAATCTTGATTTTATTTACAGTAAACCTAATTCTATGTAGGTATACCATATTTTTGTTTTAATTATTTAAAAAAGTGTTAAATTCAATGATTAATAACAATATAAAATTATATTTTAACTGTAAAAGGTACAATGACGCTACTTATAAGAACTTTACGTGATTGTGTATAAGTAAATGTTATATTATACGAATGTGTTAGGGATTTTCCCGATAATTACACAAAATTTAATGATTAATAATTTTTATAGTCATTTTTTTAATACTTTTAATACTACAACTGATGGTAGTTAGGGTACATGAGTAACTATAGAAACTTGTTTTATCCATACTTATATTATAAATGCGAAAGTCTTGGCTGTTTGTCTGTTACGCTTTCACGGCTAACCTACCGGTCTGATTTGGATGAAACTCAGAATGAAAGTAGCAAAAAATTCGGAGTCAAACAAAGGCTACTTATATTTTCAAAAATCTACTTCGGAAAGGTTGAAATAGGAGATGAAAGTTTATATGAAAAATCTAAACCACTTGACCAATTGTAATGAATTTTGGCATAAATGTAGTTGATAATCCAAGGTTAAAAATGGGCTGCTTTATTTTACAAAAATCCACCCCCGAGGATTGCAATATAAAGTAACAGTTAGTAACCGGCTTATAGTTGGTAAATATAAGGTTTAACCATCAATGCCCTAATTATCAATATAAATTAGTTAATAAGGATTTCATAATAAGCACTTCATAAAAGAAAGTCAAAAGAACAAGTAAGAAATTACTTTTCCGCTATCCTCAACGTGCGGGCAAGGACGTCAGGTTTTTGCCCGAGAACCGGAAATATGAGCAATTTTTCAAAAAATATAAAAAAAAGTTAAAAATATTTTCTTACTGTTTGCTACATGCTAGATTCTTTCAGATTTTTTCTCTGACACCAGTAAACGTCAAATTTGACTAAAAGATCAAGAATTTTGAATTTTAATATAATATGAACATTGTTGAGGTAAAGCGCGGCGTTAAGTTCCGCCACTTAACACGCAAGCCTCCGAATTTGGCGGAAAGTGGGCAACAGAGTGTCTTAACACTAGGTTCCCTCTGCCTGCCCTGCTGTGTGCGGGATACAGCGTGAAGCTACAAAAAAAATGAACATATATGTACATATGTCATAAAATAATTTACGTCCCTACTATTTATGAATATGGATTCCCTATTAAATATAACAATGGTTTTAACGACAACATTAATGGAAAATTTGATAGCAGTACACTTAAGATTTAATGACATTTGGTGAAATATTAATAATTCTTATAATATTTTATTTGAAAGGTACTTCTGTTTGTTTGTTGGTACAATAATATAGGTAATTCCCTTAGATTTGGTTAGATAAAGTAGTGACTTGACTCATTCAGTCATAATTTTTTTTATCTATTGCAAAATATTTATTTTATCTGTGTAGTGAATGTTAAATTTATGCAGAGATTTGACATTGTGTTTAGCTTCACGCTGTATCGCGCACACAGCAGGGTAGGCAGAGGCAACCTAGTGTTAAGACACTCTATTCCCCACTCACCGCCGAATTCGGAGGCATTGCGTGTTAACAGACGGAACTTAACGCCGCGCTTTGCATCTGATACCAGAGCGAAGGAAATGGAAATCGAGTGGGAATCGAATCCACAACCAGTCGTTTACAGTCACACGTTCGTGCCACTGCGCCACGACTGGCCCCTTGAAATTTCTATGTCAATAATTTTGTTTTCTATTCTAAGTAACAAGAAAAATATGAAAAAATAAGTAAATTTAAAATGTTACACATTTAGTCTAAGTGCTGGTAATCATTTTTAATTAAAATATTATCTCTGACGAGCGAAAAAGCGAAACATTCAAAAAATGTTTTTCCCCTAACAATATTCATATAATGATGATGTTAAAAGTTTCCACCGAGATTTCGATAGCATATATCTATTTTGGTTTTGGTTGAACACAACATACGCGGGTTAACGACCGTTCTTCACAAGATTTACTTCACTCAGCTGAATTACAGTATAAAATGAATTTAGTGACATAAATACCTATGAGTATGTAAATAAATGGGGAACGGAGTGTCTTAACACTAGGTTCCCTCTGACTACCCTCCTGAGTGCGGGATACAGCGTGAAGCTAAAAAAAATAACCTACATATGTATGTTATAATATAAAAATTGCAAATAAAATAATAACTTAACGCCTCGCTTTACCTCTGATACCAGAGCGAAGGAGATGGAAATATTAAATATTTCCACTCCTCGAGTGGGCATCGAACCCACAACCAGTCGTTTACAGTCACACGTTCGTTCCACTGAGCCACGACTGGCGCCAATACAAAACTATTTAATATTATATATTATATATTGCGTATTGTCAAATAGTATTAAATTACAATCTATCCTATTAATTAATATTCAAAATTGTTTATTAAAAAAAATGAAAATCTTGAAGTGGAATACAATCCTCTTTTTTGTTTAAAGCCGCCATTTTGATGCGGCTTGTGTTTTGATCAACTTTAGCTTCAAACGTTAGTCAGTGAGTATTGAAATTCAACTCCTTACTTTGTCAAATGTCGTTTGCCGATGAATGTATGTATGTATGTATTTGCAAATGTTTACTTGGTGAAACTTTATGCTTATAAAAGCAGAATAATAGAAAAGCAAAATAATATTATTTTTTTTTTAGCTTCACGCTGTATCCCGCACACAGCAGGGTAGGCAGGGGGAACCTAGTATTAAGACACTCTGTTCCCCATTTTCCGCCGAATTCGGAAGCTTGCGTGTTATGCGGAACTTAACGCCGCGCTTTACCTCGACACCAGAGCGAAGAAAATGGAAATATTAAATATTTCCACTCCTCGAGTGGGAATCGAACCCACAACCAGTCGTTTGCAGTCACACGCTTGTGCCACTGGGCCACGACTGGCCACAATAATAATATTTTCACGAATATATTAATATATATTTCTCTCTCTGACATTAATCTCCGTCTCTCTGTTATGCTGGTCTATTGTTTATATTGTGACTTAAAGTCATGTCAGTTGAGTACAATTTAGTTCGCCAATGTCACGTAAAATAGAGAAGGCACGATCAAATGGCCAACTTAATTTACTACAGAAGGAAAATCAAAAAAATATATATAATTTAATTTAATGATGGGTGATGTCAATACTAATATTATAAATGAAAAATGTGTTTGTTTGTTTGTCTGTCTTTAACGTCGCAACGAAGCGATGTAAAGTTATGATCTTTTGAGTAGGGATAGTTAAGAGAGTGGAGAGTAACTTAACCTACTTTTTACCATGATATAAACACTCATTTCCATTCATATTCTTTACTCCCACTAACCATGCAAACAAAGCCGCAGGTAGCGCTTAGTATAAATATATATATTCTATAGTAAAATTATTTATACGATATGTCACGTACATTAATTTCAAATAGGAACGTCTGAATATGCGTAGATTACAAATTGTTAATAATTAAAGTAATCGTCGTAGGTATTTTTTAGAACGTGATTTTATTACGTAAAAGTAACACGTATTTGTAAAAATAATATAAATTTCTTTTTATTTAGTTATTCAAATTCAAATTCAAAATATCTTTATTCAAATAGACTTTTGTAAGCACTTTTGAATCGTCAAATGTACATAAAGCTACCACCGACTCGGAAGGCAGTACTGCTGGGAAGATCCAGCCAGAAACTCAACAGTTGCTCTTTTCAAATATATAAATTACAATTTTAGTATTTGATACAATAGTAGCTAACCGGCATTGGACTTATTCAGATTAATTTCACACGTTTTCATCCTTTAAATACTCGTCTACAGGGTAATAAGCTTTACTTATTAAAGTATTTTTTACAATGGTTTTGAATTTCCCCAGTGGTAAATCTAAAATAAGCTGTTTAATATATATTGTAAATTGATAATTATTTCTGTCTATGTACTTGTACTTAATAAAATTGAACTAAATAAGATTTTGCTTAAGTCTCGAATCGAATCTAGTTAAATTGTTCCGTTTATACAATGTTTTTATAAAAAACTTTGCACTAAGAAACAATATTTCTTAACATGTATGGAAATGGGAAATCGAACCCACAATAACACCTTACAGTCACTCCTTGTCCCACTGCACCTGTATAGTCTTTATGTATAAATAATAAACAATGTATAATGTATAATATATCTTTATACATTAATTTGTTGTATAATTTTATTGTATAATTAACTTTTACTACGACTGAAATCAACAGGACGTGACGTCAGGATACTGATAATGAACTTATACAGCTAAGAACGGTTAATTGCCCTTTAAAATTATACATTTATACGTACATATAATATATTTATATTATTTTAAATTATATTTATTTAAAAACTGAAAATTAAATGTTTTAATATTATATTTTCTAAAATAATATGTGTGGCCAGTCGTGGCCTCGGCGTTCGATTCCCACTCGAAGAGTGGAAATTATATTTCCATTTTCTTCGCTCTAGTGTCGAGGTAAAGTGCGGCGTTAAGTTCCGCCACTTAACACGCAATGCCTCCGAATTCGGCGGAAAGTGGGGAACGGAGTATCTTAATACTAGATTCCCTCTGCCTACCCTGCTGTGTGCGGGATACAGCGTGAAGCTGAAAAAAAAAATACTCCACATTTTGTCACGTCAGAATGAAAAAATGGGAATAACGCAATATTCCCTCAAGTGGGATTCAAACCCACAATCAATGGCATTACAGTCAGACACACCCACTATACTATATATGTGTATTTATCCATACCCATGTATATAATTTTGAATGCACTACCTCATACACAACGAGACCGTCCTCCTTGACCTCTACGCTTGTCTCCACCGTGTAAGGCAAAGGCCGTGATAAAAAAATTATACTGTAACGCAACATCGATTTGAAATTTTAAACTTGATATACGAGTATGAGATATGAATTCTTTCCCGTAACAATATTCTTATAGGAAGTGCGTTTTTCATTGTTGTTATTATTAGTGTAATGTCATTATTTGAAAGAAGACGATATTTTTTGAATTTTAATAACTATAAAGTGGGGAACGGAGTGTCTTAACACTAGGTTCCCTCTGCCTACCCTGCTGTGTGCGGGATACAGCGTGAAGCTAAAAAAAAAAGTTTAACACTTTTGCGGCAGAATTAGATGAAAGTTAGTGTCAAGACACTCTGTTCCCCGCTTTCTTTACTGACTAAACTGTAACCTGACTTTTGCGTTATGTATAAAAATAATTTAATATTTCCTCGAATGGAAATAAAACTCAGAACCGTCTCGTTTGAAACTTTATCCAAAAGAACTTGAATAATACCCTATATAATATATATTAAGAAGGAAAGTGGGGAACGGAGTGTCTTAACACTAGGTCCCCTCTGTCTACCCTACTGTGTGCGGGATACAGCGTGAAGCTAACTATTATTAAAAAATAAAATTAAAAAAAAACAAGCAAGCATATACTCAACATATTTAAAAAAACAAATCTAGATTTAGAGCTATATTTTAGGTTATATATATATATTTTTGTTTCGGATGCGAGGTGAGGGAGTGCCTGGACGGTCTGGCGCCGACCTCTGCTTAATAGTCCATTGTCATGAAAGTTTGCAGGCGACGTGATATAAACTATTTGCTTATAGATTTATTAACTACCTTATAGTATAGTTAGTTAGCTACGTGAGACTAAGACATAGGTCATCGGTTCGATTTACTAGTGTTGATTTAGTTAAATTATATCGGTTATAAATTAAATTCAAAAATATAAGTTAAATTTAATATTTAAGAGATTAGATTAATATTGAAAGACTCTCTTATGGTCTATATTTATATATTAAATGTACTTAGTTTTACTTAGTTTTAAGCTCTGATATTGTTAATGAAAAAATGATTTATATATATAAAAAAAAAGATTATTTTAAAAAAAATGTACAGACCTTATGTCCGTAGTGGTATAAATTAAATTGTTAAAAAAAAAAGTTAAATTCAATATATTATAACACTAGAGCGAAATAATAACGTTCTTATAAGTAGAGCGGTTGAGATTTTTAATATACAATCTTTCATGCCGGATAGTGATTATTTTTGGACATAAATAAGCCTATATTGGACTGTTGATCTTTAACTATTTTTATTGTGAATTCCATCTAAATCGGGCTAGTGGTGTAGTCGTGAAAGCGTAACCCACAGACAAACCTGAATGACCTTTCCCTTTTATACATATGTATATACGTGATATATCTCCACGCTTTCATAGGACAGTTAGAGAGAACATAGAGTCAAGACACTCCACTCTCCACTATCCGAAAATCGAGAAATTGCCTCTTAAATGGGGGAACTATATAACATTATATACAAGATCTAATATAACAATATAAGCACAAAGTCCTTATTCAATTATCTTATAATTAATACAGATTTATATAAAAAACATAATTTTAAAGTAATTTCAGTATATAATAAGTTAAACTAGCAGTTTTTATAGATGGCGCGTGGGCAAGGCCGCGCCGCGTTATCTTATCAACGGTTAGTAATCGATGCATGAAGAGTTGCCTCCGAAGATGGACGCAACATGTTATAATATATTGAAATGTATATGTTAATAAAAAAAATATTTAACGTTATATTTTTAAGAAGGCGTGCCCACGATTTTGTTGCGTGGAAATCAATAATAAAGTTATGATTCTAAAGTTACTCATTATTATATCAGTTATCTATTAATGAAAGTGCAATCAAAATCGATTTAATCTTTCTAGAGATTAGCCGAGACACACGCACAAACAAAAGTTGTAAAAAAATGTCGTTTTAGGTATATATGTACTGTCTATAGAAATGATATCATCAGAATCTAAATAAAATGGAAAATATACAAAGAAATTTTCATTTTTTTTTAATCTCTTTATTTAGGGACTTTTTAAATAATATACAAAAATATCAGCCCTATCGTCCCCTAAACCAAAATTAAAACACACAAACATAACAATTATAAATTAATTGTAAGAATACTATTTATACTTAAATCTATACAACATTTTAGATACTACAGAAGCAGGCTCAGACAATACACTATGAAAAACACAACATCCATGAGATTCATATTACAACAACGGACTAACTTCTGACGAGCCTCGGCGTTTCGGACACATTCCACCAAGAAATGGTGAACATCATCATCCACTCCACACAATTCACACTTTGGGGCACATACCCTTTTCATAAGGAAACCAAACTTCTTTCTAAGGCCCATAACAATTTGTTCCCGAGTCAGTTAATTCTCACTAAACCACGGAATATGAGGAAGATCGTTTTGAATAACTCTGTACCATATTCCATACAAAAAAAATAATTTCAATTTTTCAATATAACATTCAATTCTTGTTATACATCAGTTTTCATGGTAATCAGTCCGGTAATACGGTAATAAACTAAACAGCTTATGAAAACAGTTATATGCGTCGAGATTTTAAAACAAACGAGTATTGGACATTTTCAATTAGGTATACACGATTTATATAGCCGATTGTAACAATAATATAATGGTTTTACGTATACATACATACATACGTACATACATACATACATACATACATATGAAATATATTATATGTGTATCTAGAAGAGAATATATGTTAATAAATTCAAAATTGCCTTTCGTTTTAAGACAGTAGTTATTTAACACAGAAAGAAGAAAGAAGTTTTAGAAAATTTTATGTCTGTTTTTTTTTAGCTTCACGCTGTATCCCGCATACAGCAGAATAGGCAGAAGGAACCTAGTGTTAAGACACTCTGTGTCCCACTTTCCGCCGAATTCGGAGGTCTTGCGTGTTAAGTGGCGGAACTTAACGCCACGCTTTACCTCGACACCAGAGCGAAGAAATTAAATAATAAATATTTCCACTCCTCGAGTGGGAATCGAACTCACAACCAGTCGCTTACAGTCACTCGTATATAGTTATTAGAATTATAATAAAAATTTAGTTAAATGTAGTATTTTATATCATAGTTAAGATTTAGGACAAGAATTCACGTTTAAATGAATGTATATTTTTAGCATTCATTTAATTATAAAATGCGATAGCGTTGTAAAAAGTAATTAATTTCCTTTGCCATTTTCCTTGTTTAGAATTAAAAATATAGTGTTGAAGTTTGAAGTGTTATAGCAAATTAAAGTTAATTAAATGTTTTTACTTAATAATTGAGAACTCTTTGTTTTAGATTAAATATATATTGGTCTAAGTGTCAATTGAGACTATTTTATAATTAACGCGTACTATATATATTTAAGAAATTGTTTGAATTCTCCTCTGCGTCACTCTTTATTCTGCACAGCAGTGTATGTGGAGAGAATGTAGTGTCAAGACACTTCGTTCTCCAGTTTCTGCTCGAATTCAAAACATTTTGCTTTGTGTTAATAGAGCATGGTAATGAATATAATGGTAACACAATAATTACTCAGTCACAGATTCTGATACTCTTTTCTCTATATAATGCAAAAAAAAAGAGATGCAAGAAAACCCGTGGGGGACGGGTTAAGAATACAATTCCCCTCCGCCTCTGGGTAGCGTCCCGTAAATGGCGGGTAACCCAGTAGCTTGGTGGTAGGAGATTCGTTTTCCGACTGGCTCGCGACCACTATCATGTCAAAGAAGAACCGCCAAATATCTGAAGATGTGTTCCGGTTCGATGGCATGTAAGCCAGCTTTCCCTATTCCCAACATTCCCATCCTTCCTCTCTCCTTCTGTCCTACATCCATAAGGCTGGCAACGCATCTACAACTTTAATGTTGTGGATGTCTATGGGCGAAGGTACGACTTAACACCAGGTGGGCCTTCTGCTCGTTTGCCTCCTTTATTCCATAAAAAAAAAAAAAAAAAGACCACCATGTCTATATTTTTAATGGCAAAAGTAATAACTTATGCAGCCTGAGTACAGTCTGTGTTAACTTACACAGCACTGACTCAGTTTTATCGCGGTTCATAATAATGTATCACATTCCATTCCATTCATATGACTGTAAATACCTGTAGTCTATAATGAGAATAATTTTCATTTCTACGTAATCGAAAAGCCCTTGTAGCTCAGTGGTTAATATAAGCAAGAAGAGAGAGTGTGACTGAGAGCAATGGTTGTGGGTTCGTTCCCCACTCGAGGGAGTGGTCATATCTTCTATGTGCAATGGTTATGGGCTCGTTCCCCACACGAGGGAGTGATTATATCTTCTAAGTTTATTTGACCGCTCTATTAAGACATAGCGCCACTTTGAGTATTGCCATTCTTTTTTTTTAGCTTCACGCTGTACCCCGCGTACAGCAGGGTAGTCAGAGGGAATCTAGTGTTAAGACACTCCGTCCCCACGCACCGCCGAATTCGGAGGTATTGTGTGTTAACGCTTGTACTTAACGCCGCACTTTGTCTCGACACCAGAGCAAAGAAATTAAATAATAAATATTTCCACTCCTCGAGTGGGAATCGAGCCCACAATCAGTCGCTTAACAGTCACACTT
Organism: Dryas iulia moderata; assembly: GCA_019049465.1. Lineage (NCBI taxonomy): Eukaryota > Metazoa > Arthropoda > Insecta > Lepidoptera > Nymphalidae > Dryas > Dryas iulia. Next base: position 646,085 of record CM032415.1, on the reverse strand, counting down.
TGTGCCACTGCGCCACGGCTGGCCCCAAAAGACAGTATCCTAAATTCAGGTAGAATCTCAAAAACAGTGTATCATAACACTAGATTCCCCATTTTCGAATTGCGGAACTTAACACCGCACCAGAAAATTACACAGAACTTGCGTTGCGTAATTAGCAAAGCTACCTTTGTATTGACATTTAAAGTGGCAAAAACAATGGCACGAGAAAGTAAGTAATGCGCGGACGCCTACAGTCGCAGTACTCGTCTACAGTCATGACCTACATTACTGTTTACAATATACTAAAATATATTGCTTTAAAACTACAGTTTCTAGAAGTGTAGAAGTTTATAGAAGTGGGAAGGAATCAAAATGTTTAAATGATAGATATATCTGTTAAATTGTGTGGATGTTGACAAGATCTAGATATTTTTTTTTTATCTTCACGCTGTATCCCGCACACTGCAGTGTAGGCAGAGGGAACCTAGTGTTAAGACACTCCGTTCCCCACGCACCGCCGAATTCGGAGGCATTGCGTGTTATGTGGCGGAACTTAACGCCGCGCTTTACCTCGAAATCTAGTTATTGATATAGCAAAATATGGTAACATGCGGCGTTAAGTTCCGCAAACTATTTTATTTTATTTTAAGTCAAATACAGTAGGAATCAAAATCTTCAATTAATAAGAAAACTTGTAAATTGTGTTAATAATGAAAATATTATATAAAAAAATATCACCAGACTACAGCGTTTAGTTAAGCAATCTATCACGTTTTATTTAAAAAAAAAAACAGTGAAAAGTGGAGAAAGGAGTGTCTTACCACTAGCTCTCTATCTATATTACATAAAGGAGGCGGAATATGCTTGAAAATATATCTTACAAACCGTAGTCGTTTAGTAAAAATATTAAAAACCTTGTAAAATGATTTTAAACATTTTTAAAATGTTATTCCACACTTAGGAAAATTGAAAAATCCATTTAAAGAAAACGTATAAAAATTTGAACGCAGTGGGATTCAAATCCGCACCTCCTATGCGTTCAATTGCATGTATAGCTCAGTGGTGAGAGCGCCTGAACGGTATTCAGGAGGTGCGGGTTCGAATCCCGCTGCGTTCAAATTTTTATATGTTTTCTTTAAATGTCTTTTTCAACCTTGTAAAATAGTTTTATGTTCAATTTCTATACTTATAGGTAATTTTATATAAAAAAATGTAGCCACTAACAAAATCGTTGCATTTCAATGAACTCATTAATATATTTCATTTCATTTATTTTATTTAAATGTTAATTTCTTAATTATTTATATTGAAATTGATACATACATACGTCATGTTTTAAAAAAATATATATAAAAACTTATCAAATGAATGGGGACTTTTTTCTTGTTTTAAATGAATCATTTCATTTACGATTTATGTAGAGGTAAAAATAAATGTACGAATAAATAGTTATTTTAGTAATAAAGTAGTTTAAGACAATTGAATGGAGGATTTAGTTAGTAATTAGTTTTTAGATTTCAAGTTCATATAAATAGACTCTATGGCTCAGTAGCGTTGTGTGTGATACTGTATGCAGTTCTAATCTCATTTGAATAATATTACCATGTACTAATATTATTATGATAGGGAGAGCTTGTCTGTTTGTTTGTCTTTCTTTCTCATCGCAACCAAAAAATGTTATATTTTGGAGCTACTTTTTATCAACGATAAAACGTCTCATTCTCTTGGAGTTATATGGGTAAAGTATAGACTGTATAGAGTGATTCATATACGCGTATATCCATCCATATATGCGTACGAGTATATGAATCACTCCGTACTAAAAATAATTATATGCTTTAATAATTAGAAACGTGTAAAACTACAAATTCAAAATTAAGAATAACCTATATACTTAATTTCAATAGACCATGCGAGTGAAGCCGCGAGTAAACGCTAGTTACTTGTTATACTTATATGTATTATACCTTTCTTTATGTCAGTTTGACAAATTATGTGTTCATTATAATGTGCTTAAAAAGTGCTTAATGAAATTTGTCAAAATAAAAGAAATTAAAGAAACGGAGTGATTTAACACTAAGACTAATTTTCAGTCTAGCCAAAAATAAATTTCTACATCACTATATTCAACGGACACGTGAAGTAATTATATTCATATAAGTGGGCATGTTATGGGTACGAATATGTTAGCGAATTTAAAATTGTAAAGCTCTTTTGAGATATTGTCTCGTCTCCATTATATTATATCGGCGTATTATTCAAGCATGCGCTCGGTTCAATGAGGCTGAGCGCACGTGGAGTGGTGCTGAGAATTTGTTCGTTGAAGTCTTTTCTTTACCGACACACGATGCGGATTTCTCGGAAAGATAACAGACGAACAAAAGGCCTTTGTGGTTTTAACTGCGAGTACATTAAGAACAATCGTTTGTGCTACCCTAACGCGAGTATCGGCTAGAATTGATTTAAACTCGACGGATAAAACGATTTTATTTATGCTTGTTTATAGAAAACTATTTTTTGGTTTTATATATAAAATATACAAGTAAATTGATGTCATTGATGTGTTTTGGAATTTTCTAGAACGGAGTTTCGTTAAATTGTATTACATTTCATCCGCCATCTTGTTCACATGGCAGCCATCTTGTTGACATGTCAAACAAAACTTGTTTCAAAGGAGACAAATTTAGATAACCAAAAAAATTAAATTCTTTCAAGAATATTGTGAATTTAGATAAAATATTGTCATTGGCCATTAGCCTTTCTAATTCTACATAACGATTCACATCCATATTCGCTTAATGTGTTACATATGTGGCTATGAGTGAATAACTTTCTAATGATATAAAAATATATTTTCACTTAGATTGACTACGTTATATATTTTTGGGAAAATTGTTTCAAATCTACCTATACGAGTATTTACAATCGTACAATTCTTAGTTATGTGTATATATTTTTCAAACAATGACGAATGGCTGGAACGTTTCGTGCATAATGCATAGCTTCAACCTTTTGATTTAATTCACAAGCCATCGGCTTTTTCTGTCTATGACACGGTTCGGCTCAAATATCGTAGGAAAATATACGTTTTACCTTATTTTATCTTTTTCCTCATTACATTGGTAATATAATGGTAGGTCCGTTTGTATTTATATTTCTATCGTCAAATAATAAATGTATGTAATAGATTTTTCAAATAACTAAAACAGGGAATATTGTAACGACTGAACTAAATCAGTATGTGTTCTGTCCCTATCTAACAAACTGTATTGCCATTCCTTCGAACGGGACAGGCTATATTTATTAATAGCAAAAATTTACTTAAGCCCAATTAGTTTATGATTTCTAATAAAAAATATCTCAACGATACTTTAAAACACTACAGACCTAGTCACTCTAATATAACTCTAGACGTGAAATAGAAGTTAATCTAACCTAAGTAACATGCGCACGCGCAGGCTTGGGGCAGACCCCTTCAGGGGGGACGAGAGGGCGGCGAGGGGGGAGGGGAAAGGGGCATGGGGACGTAGATGGAGGGGGGAGCGGGGAAGCGAGTGGAAATTTCCATTGCCCAAGCGTTGGTCGTAATTTGGTCGATAGCGAGTCGCCGCCGCTTGTACAGTGAAGTACACGCAAACTTGGTTCATATTACTTTAAACTTCGTTGAAACAGTAAACGCGATAATGTTAACTATTGGAATGACTCGTATGTAGTTCTGCTGGTTACTGTACTTTGCTTTAGTAAGGTTTTTTGTTTTGTTTATTGAATGAAATATATGAACTTTGTTACTGAAAAAAGATCAAACTTGAGCTTATTTGCTGAAAAGGATCAAATTTGAATTTATTTACTGAAAAAATAATAAATACTGTTATGTAAAGAAATTAAATTGAATATTTCATAGCTAATTTGAAAGTATTCAACACAACTCCTAGTTTTAAAATGTTTTGTCAACTCATTTTAAAAATCTAATTTTATTTAACAGTCAGCCTATCTTTTTCTTAATTATTATATTAAAATATTTAACTTAATAAATGTCTATAAAATATATGCAAATATATACATAATTCATGTTACATAATTACTCTATTTTTAACCGCCCATACTTTTCTAGAACACTTATAAGCCCATCTAAGCTACACATTTCCGAGCATGAAACCGTCAAGAATGTTTATTAAAACTGGTATTTTAATGCTCGGTAATATTCCTACATTAATTTCCTTCACATATCAAACATAAGTTGGGGGACTTTTTGAAATATCACCGTAAATTGTCCATTTTAATAAATTCTTAGAACGTTTATACGTTAATGTTTAAACTGTGGTTATGTAGAGCTATGTATGTTAAGTGAAATCTAGACTACTTGTTTTTTTTATATAAAAATGTTATATTAAATAATTTATTTTAAGTAGTTTTAGTAATATATTTAAATCTGAATTGAATTTAAAACTGTAGGTTAGGTTAGGTAATAAGATGACATGTGATCTAGAGCGCGTTTGAGTCTTTTCTAAAGATCTTTAAGGGTCACAAAGGTCGTAAGGTGAATGTACATAATAAGCTATATTATGCTTTACATATAATTCACTAAAATAAACATTTTCTATACGTTTTCATACAAATTTTCACCAATTTTAAAATAATATGATCATTATACAATGTTATGTAAACATAGAGTCACATTATGTACTCTTTCAACTAAAACATTTAAAAAAGTTCACAGAAATATCTTCACAACCACATCGATAGGTTTTTATAACGTTACAAAAATTAACTCGAGCAAATTGCCAGATGGCAAGGAACTCGATTTTTTTTATAACATTCATTAAAACTTTGTACCAAACAGTGTGTTAACAGTAGAGCATATACTTTTAGTAATACATATATATATATATATATATATATATATATATATATATATATATATATATATATATATATATATATATATATATATATATATATATATATATATATATATTCTTTTTTTTATTGTATTTAAAAATAACATAGAGATGGCAGGTAAATTTGTTTGTTAACAATGCTGGAGCTTATCTCTAGCAGAGATCTCTTCCAGTCAACCCGTGGAGGTGGATGAGTCATAGGTTACGGGATAAGATTGCATAAACTATCACTACGATACTTCTACTACTACTACGATAACATAATCAGAGAGAAAAAACAAAAAATACAAAAAATATATATATATATATATATATATATATATATATATATATATATATATATATATATATATATATATATATATATATATAAATATATATATATATATATATATATATATATATATATATATATATATATATATATATATATATATATATATATATATATATATATATATATATATATATAACTAAGTCTGTATGGGAAAAGACTTGAATTGAACATTGTAAAGAAATCGTGACTTTGGACTTCTATGTATGTGTATACAATGCTCGGAGAGACAATGCTTTGCAAACTCTACATTTAGAAATGCAGTCTTAAAAATAACATTAATATTAGAAAAAATACATTTAGTTTTAAATTAATATGTTTTCTTGTTATAATTTAGATTTTTATATTGCTGTTTTTCGTTACATACCATAAGTAAGCATGGTGATCAATCTTGGTATATTCAGTGGGCAGGTTTATTAGGCGTTATCAGTGTCAGTATAATATAAGATGTCGCAACATTAAGTAAATCGTGTACTTTTAGTCATGATATAGCTCTAATAACTATTTTTAACTATGAGTGGGAAGTTTTTCATAATCTAATCAATGATTTTTAAAATCGTTTTTTTTTAATAAATATATTTCATCAATTACGCTTTAGACGAGAATTTAAGTTTTGTTATATTATTAATAGAGTTTTTTTTAAAAAGATAACAACTCTACAGATGACGCAGCACTTTTTTAGTCCGTTAACATAAAATAAGTGTAATTTTATCGAAAAAGAAACCGAGTGCAGTCCAAAGTCCGACTTATGACTTCTGAATTAGAATTTGGCGAATGTTTATCAACAGGAATTGTATAAATATAGTCCACAAGACCCTCATGCAAAAGGTATTGATTTAAACGCATTACGTCACCGTGACTAATATCGCACTCTACATGTGAAACATTAAACGCTGAAAATCTTCATGGAAACATGGCTTCTATTGCATCACAATGTGTACATGAAAAAATAGATTTTTCTTTGCTTTAGCTCTGCCAGGTTCTTGCACTTACGAATATTAAACAAACGTTTTACTTAACTACGTTTTATCTTTGCATTAACGCCATTATGAAGGTTAAAATTATGGTATTATTTTAGATTAAGCGTTATATTACTATACATCCGGTCTGAAGTGTTCTTGAAAACTATGTTTCAGTTATTACTTGTAACTACAAGATATTGAAATACAAAAAGAGTTAGTTACATGACGTAAGTAGGGCAGTGATAAAATATATAATTACATTTCACAGTAAACCTAACAAATGAATTTAGTTTCGTTCGTACCTTACTGAAAGTCAAATTGATGGTTCAACAAATTTGCGTTGATTTTGTTATAGATTTAGTATATAATTTAACAATATAGAGATCTGAAAATTGTATATTTTTACTTTTTCCAATAACTTTAGCGTTTAATATGTAAAACAGTGAGAAATAAACAAATTTTATATTTAACCAGACCGTTTTAAGAGCTATTTTCGTATGACGAGTTGTGTATATCAGATAGAGAGAGCACCTGCTCGAGTGGTGAAAACGTATCGCGAATAGCCGACCGTGTGGAGGCAGAGGCGAATATGTTGCTAACTTCTGAAGGTTGACCCGTTAACTTTACTTTGTAGAGTTTCTATATATTACTAATCCAAATTCTAATGTACATAGATTTAAATTTTGAAAAATTAAATATATGGGAGTATTTTTTTGGAGAGCTCAGCATTTTTTTGTGTAAATATTATCGCAACGCTTTTTTGAATCGGAAATTCAACCTTTAATTTGTTGTGTTTAATCGATTTAGATATTTAGTAAGAGTTTCCCTATTTAACAAAACGTAATAACCAATTTTAAAAAAAATACTATTTAAAAAAAATGTATTTAAAATAAAAAAAATCGCAAAGCATCCTGTCTGACGACTGAAAAAAAACCACAAAAAAAACTAAAAAGAAAAAAATTCGCAGTACAACAAAAAAATATATAGACTTACCTTAAACACCGCCGGAGCTAACGGTATAGCTGCTTGATTGTGAAGATGTTTTTTCGACATTTTCGTTATCCAAAGAGCTCGCGTTCACAAATTTATATATAAATGTAGCAAAAAATATATACTATCTACTATAAAAAGTTGTAATTTTTTTGAAAAACAATATAATATTTTCCGTTCGCCGTTTTGAATATTTTTTTCTAATACTTTTTAAGATTAAAATGTATATTTCAAACGTGGTAAGTTTCTAACTCAGTGTCGGACAGACGTGTTGATTGTTCAACGGTTGGATCGGCAATGAGCGCCGCGGCGTCACGACACGCTGGCGCCAAGGAACCGAGACCACTCAAAGTGTTCGCATGAAAGTAATAAGTATCATACAGAAATTATAATAAACTTCAGTTAAATCTAATCTTATGTAAAACGCGAATGAAGGATTGCATTTAAGTAATTGTTTTGGTTGCAAAATTTACTCTTTTACTAACAGGGAACCTAGAGTCAAGTATCTTGACTCTGTTCTCTATTTTGCACCTGAATTTAAGTTAAAAATGGTAGAACTCAATGCTGAACTTTGCCCAAATAATTTAAATATAAACATATTCCTTCAATAAGGAACCAAAGTCGCAAACAATGGCGTTTACAGTCAGACATTGTCCCACTGTGCCACAACTTAGAGGCGCATGCGCCTAATTTTTTATATCTACTATAATTTGTTAAGTAAACATTAAAAAATTACAATTAAGAGTTTTAGGACTTCATTTTTTATATTTTTGTTATTTTTTTTAAATATATTTTTTTCATTTTTATACCCTATAGATTTAGATTAAGACGTAGAGTCAATTGTAGAGTTCTAGAAGTGATATCATATTTAGTGGTTTCAGTAAACATAAATATGTATTCATTTACAATATTATTATATTATTTACGTCTTTATATAAAGGACATGTCATCGATTTTTACAAACACGTGTTGTATATAAAAAGCTATGATTTATATTAATTTATATACATTAATATAAATAAATCATTAAACGCCTATAAAAATGTTGCTAACTTTTGAAGGTTATATTTTTCCTATATAGTGTTACTGTATATTACTAATTGAAGTTAAAATAAACAGGGAGCGGAGTGTCTAAACACTAGGTTCCCTCTGCCTACCCTGCTGTGTGCGGGATAGAGCGTGAAGCTAAAAAACAAAAAGTTAAAATAAACATCATTATAAATTTTGGAAAACAATTAATTAGTCTTGGGAGCTATGTATGTATTTTGAATTTGAAGCCAATTTCACAATTAAGTTTTAGAAAGTAACATTTTTAAAAAAAAATGCAAATAGATTTTCAGTTTTATCAATTTTTATGTTACCTTGAAGTTAGACGTACATCGTACAGACGCCATTAAGTATAATACTTATGTACAGTGTTGCCATTCGTCTGGTTTTCCCCGGCTTTTTTCTACATTAAAAGACGTATGAGAAGCGTCCGGGGCTAGTTTATAGTTTGGGCCTGGTTTGTTATTTTTTTTATTTGTTTAGTCAAATAAATAAAATTGAAGTATCTATGGGGCCGGTCGTGGCGCAGTGACACAAGCGTGTGACTGTAAACGACTGGTTGTGGGTTCGATTCCCACTCGAGGAGTGGAAATTAATATTCCCATTTACTTCGCTCTGGTGTCGAGGCAAAGCGCGGCGTTGAGTTCCGCCACTTAACACGCAAAGCCTCCGAATTTGGCGGAAAGTGGGGAACGGAGTGTCTTAACACTAGGTTCTCTCTGGCTACCCTGCTGTGAGCGGGATACAGCGTGAAGCTAAACAAAAAAAATAAAAAGAAGACGTGTTTATTCGTGATATTAAAATAAGCGGCTTTACTAAAGTATACACATGGTACATATATAAATATACTTTTTAAACTTTTTGTATCTCTGCGCGTTCGTCCCAGATAATCTCTGGAACTGGTGGACTGATGAAAAGTAGTTTAGGATACTTTTATTTTAGAATTATAACTTATTTGTTGAAATTTACTTAGACATATCCTCTTCAAGGATATGAGCCGGGATCCGGAGTTGTGGGCTCAAAAAATCCGGGGATTTCTCATTTCTTATCCTGGTTTACAGATTTTTTATATGGAAACCCTACTTATTTACTAGCTATGTACTATCCGTATATTATATAGTACGTACAATTGAATTCACACAGCGACCTTCACGTGATGGGGACCTGAGCTAAGACATCTCATCGTACCACCATGTTTAAATCACTATACGATACCTCTTTAGAACGTTTGACATGAATATTAAACAAATGACAGTTTTAGTTCTAAATATTAGTAAAATATATCCATATTTATTTTATAAATGCAAAAGTGTGTCTGTTTGTCTGTCACGCTTCCACGGATAATCTACCGGTCCGATTTGGATGAAATTTGGAATGAATGTAGTAAATAATCTAGGTCCAAGCATAGGCAAGTAGTCTATGCATTTTTTCAAAAATCAACTTCTAAAGGGTTGAAATAGGGGATGAAATTGAAAAATCTAAACCGCTTGACGGATTTTAATGAATTTTGGAATAAACATAGTTGACAATCCAAGATATAATACAAGATACCATACCAAACATAGTACTTTATTTTTTAAAAATCCACCCCTGATGGCTGATATGACGAAATAGGTATGAAGATCACGCCGCGAAGCCGCGAGCGGGTCGCTAATAGTTATATATTTTAATTAATTTATACTGTATGTATGTTCCACTCCGTAAACTGATTATATAAATTATAAATGCGAAAGTCTGTGTGTTTGTCTGTCACGCTTTCACGTTTAATCTACCGGTCCGATTTGGATGAAATTTAGAATGAAAGTAGAAAAAGTTACTGGGTCTAACATAGGCTACATATTTTTTCAAAAATCCACATCTAAGGGGTTGAAATAGGGGATGAAAGTTTATATGAAAAATCTAAACCGCTTGACCGATTGTAATGAATTTTGGAATAAATATAGTTGATAATCGAAGGTTAAACATAGGCTACTTTATTTTTAAAAAATCCACCCCCGAGAGTTACAATACAACGATATAGTTCACGCGGCGAAGCCGCGGGCGGGTCGCTAGTTATACAATAAATTAATTTGATTATATTATATAATTAAACTATTCAGTTGCCAAAATACGTAACGTAACGTAAACGGTGGCCAGTCGTGGCACAGTGGCACAAGCGTGTAGTCACAACAGTAAACGACTGATTGTGGGTTCCATTCCCACTCGAGAAGTGGAAATATTTTATATTTCCAATTATTTTCGCTGTGGTGCCGAGGTAAAGCGCGGGCTTAAGTTCCGTCACTTAACACGCAATGCCTATAAATTCGGCGGAAAGTGGGGAACGGAGTGTCTTAACAATAGGTTCCCTCTGTCTATCCTGTTGTGTGCGGGATACAGCGTGAAGCTTAAAAAAAAAAGTTGAACTATTTTCAGTTTCGTCAATGGACTCCCAGAATGTCTCGATTTTGTGTGAAAAGTGGAGAATGAAGTTTCTTAACGTTAAGTTTTTCATTTCTTCTTTTAGTTTCCATTTTCACATGCAATAAAATCCAATCAATCAAACAGTCTATCTAATACTTACGAGTATGTACGTATAAGATAGACTTTTTATTTTTTTGGATTTTTGTTTTGATTTTTCGATTAGTACTGTAAACATTTTAAAAGTGTTATTCACACACTTAGGTAATTCAAAAAGACATTTAGAAATAAATAAAAAACACAGCAGGATTCAAACCCGCACCTCCAGCACGGTTATCAAGAGTCGCGGGTTCAAATCCTGCTGCTATCAAATTTTTACACGTTTTCTAAATGTGAATAAAATATTTCAATGTTGTTACCGTACAGTAGGTTAGTCAATCAATATATAATATCAATACTTTCCGTCAAACAGTGAAAGGAACACATTTTAAAAATAACCAATCCTTAAGTAGGAGTCAAACCCACGTTCACCGTGTCCACAGTTACTGCGCTACAATACCCTTTAAAAAGTAACTTAACATGAAATAACTAAAGCAAGTGGCGGCAAAACAGAGGGGTGGGATTCCGCGAACCAGTTTTAACTCTATGAATGAACATTTTTACCTGACGGTGTAAAAAATACCATACGATTGTATCGATATCTTGTAAAGTAACACAATGGACCGTCTGTTCTGTGTGAGACGACACCTTTCTAGAAAACTCTGTTCTTTAAAGTTTGTGGGTGTGTTAAAAGATTATTTATTTATGTTTTTTTAAATTATTTTAATATATTTAAATTAAATTTTAGTATTTATTAGTTAGTATAGATGATTTTCTTTTTATTTTCAGGATATTATTTATTAGGTATCTTATTTCCGGATAATAGGAGAGACGGAAAGAATAAAATGTTAAGACACTTTATTCTTCACTTTACTAAGTCTCAGATATGCTTGTTTTGTTTTGCTTTGTTACCAAAGTCGAGATGTGAGAATAATTATAATATAATTATTCACTCACATGGGAACAGAACCCGTTAACCCAGAACTCCAATATCATGACTGTAATCTTTATTAATATTTTCTTTTGAACTAAGACAGTGTTCCCGTGGGCGGACGGGTTAAGAATACAATTCCCCCCCGCCGCTGGGTAGCGTCCCGTAAAAGGCGGGTAACCCAGTAGTTTGGTGGTAGGAGATTCGTTCTCCGACTGGCTCGCGACCACTATCATGTCAAAGACGAACCGCCAAATATCTTATGATGTGTTCCGGTTCGATGGCATGTAAGCCAGCTCTCCCTATTCCCATTATTCCCATCCTTCTTTCCTTCCTCTGTCCTACATTCCCAAGGCTGGCAACGCATCCATAACTTGAATGTTGTGGATGTCTATGGGCGGAGGTAGCCACTTAACACCAGGTGAGCTTTTAGCTCGTTTGCCTCCTTCATTCCATAAGAAAAAAAAAAATAAGTAACCTACAAACACGCAATGTTCCGAATTCACGCGGAAAGTGGAGAACAAAGTGTCTAGACACTAACTTCTCTACAAATCCTGGCCATACGAGAAAAATTATAAAACTAAAGAAAAAAGATAGAACTATTTTTCTTAATAAGTTTTCCCCAAACTTGTCAAATACAAAAAGAAAAAGCAGTATATCTTTATCTAAAATACAGAGAAAAAAAAAGATAATTTAAAAAAGATCCTTAGAATCTAGTGGCCAGTCGTGGCCCAGTGGCACAAGAGTGTGACTGTAAACGACTGGTTGTGGGTTCGATTCCCACTCGAGGAGTGGAAATTATATTTCCATTTTCTTCGCTCTGGTGTCGAGGTGCGCGGCGCAGCGCGGCGTTAAGTTCCGCAACTTAACACGCAAGCCCCCGAATTCGGCGGAAAGTGGGGAACGGAGTGTCATAACACTAGGCCTCTCTGCCTACCCTGCTGTGTGCGGGATATAGCGTGAAGCTAATTTTTTCCTTAGAATCTTTTTAAACTAGACACAGCAAAGAAACAATCATATAACATCTAGTGACGTGGTCAAGGCCAGAGCTAATAGCATATTAGATATCTGAAAAAAAAAAGCTGTATTTTTTGTGTCTGGGCCTTATTGTGTTTTTTATCAAGGATTGATTCATTCAATCAATTGATTTGACATGAATGTCGCTCAGTCAGTACTTATAACTGACAGAAAGAAATGGTCGGCTTATTTCCGGTTAGAGAAATATTTATACATATTTATAGATGTTTATAGATATTTATGTTCACTCGTATCTATATACCAGGGCCAGCTGTGGCGCAGTGGCACAAGCGTGTAAGCAGGCGTAAGCGACTGGTTGTGAGTTCGATTTCCATTCGAGGAGTGGACATATTTAATATTTCCATTTTTTCCGCTCTGGTGTCGAGACAAAGCGCGGCGTTAAGTTCCGCCACGCAATGCCTCCGAATTCGGCGGAAAATGAGGAACGGTGTCTCTTAATACTAGGTTTGCTCTGCCTATCCAGCTGTGTGCGGGATACAGCGTGAAGCTAAAAAAAAAATATTTATACATATTTATAGAAGTTTATGGATATTTATAGGTACTTATAGATATTTATAGTCACTGGTATTTACATATAAGAGATTTCGAGTTATGTACTGACTGATGACATTTTTTTTGCAACCAGGTTTTAAGGTCTAGAGACATCAAATTTAGTAGAAGTATTTTACAAAGTAAAGGTCTATTATGCAAGGATTGGTTGCGGGTTCGATTAACACTCGAGGAGTGGAAATATTTAATATTTCCATTTTCTTCGTTATGATGTCGAGGCAAATCGCGGTGTTTAATTCCGCCGCTAAACTCGCAAAGTCTCCAGATTTCGCCGGAAAGTGGTTAACGGAGTGTCTTAACACTAGGTTCCCTTTGCCCATGCTGGATACAGCTTGAAGCTACAATAAATCAACCCTGTTTGTCAAAAACATAAGAAGATGTGTTAAGAAAGATTATGATATGATTCGTTTGGTTTAGTTTAGTATTTTTCCACCTAAATCTAACCAGTTCTGGTTTCTAAGAAAACGTTATAAAAAATCAGGGCCAGCTTTAAAATATTTCATAATGATTTTAGGAGGTTCCTTTAAAAGTCAAGGCCAGTCGTGTTTAGGGTTGCCATCTCAAAATCTGTAAAATAGGACAAGAATTGTAAAAACCATGGATTTCGGACCCACAACCCGGAAGTTTGACAAAATATGTTTTTTAAGTTACTCAGTATAAAATGTTATTTTGGTAGTAATAAATAATAACTTGAAAAAGACATTTAAAGGAGCTCAGTGGTGAGAGCGCCTGAACGGTATTCAGGAGGCGCGGGTTCGAATCCCGCTGCGTTCAAATTTTTATACGTTTTCTTTAAATGTCTTTTTCAATTTTCGTAAGTGTGGAATAACACTTTAAAAATGTTCAAAAGTAAATAATAACCTTTTATTTATTTTAATACAATTTTAAACGTATATTTTTTAACGTTTAATTTTTGTTAACCTATTTTTTGGGTAAATCTAAGTTATTTTATCTATGATTAAATCAACCTCTAGCCTTCTAAAACTAGGACAAATCCGGGGAATCCCGGTTGGATGACAACCCTAGCTTTGTTCGACTGAAATATGAATCCATTGCCCATAGAGGTTTTATAGGTTTTAAAATTTTATATATTATTAATATTTTTGCTAAGGAATAGTTACTGATGCTAAAATTTTATAAATATACTTAAATATTTCGCATTTTGCATAGAAATTGGAGAGCTTCACGCTGTATCCCGCACACAGCAGGGTAGGCAAAGGGAACCTAGTGTTAAGACACTCCGTTCCCCACTTTCCACCAAATTCGGAGGCTTAAAATTAAGTAGAAGTATTTTATGAAGTAAAGGTCTATTATACAAGGATTGGTTGCGGGTTCGATTAACTAAAATAAATTATCTTTATGAATATTTCGCATTTTGCATAGAAATTGGAGAGCTTCACGCTGTATCCCGCACACAGCAGGGTAAGCAGACGTAACCTAGTGTACACTCCGTTCCTCACATTCCGCCGAATTCTGGAGGCATTGTGTGTGAAGTGGCGGAACTTAACGCCGCACTTGAGAAGATGGGGAGGATTTGGTGAAAACATTCTCTGTTATCAGCTTCTCTCCTTTTATTTGGGTTTTGCATTTATTATGCAACTTAGCCAAACCAGGCGCAGAATTGCTTGCCACTCAACATAAAAATAACCTCTCTTTAAACAGAAAAGAGAGAATTTAGTCACAAACCACTTCCCAAAGAAACATTCAAAAAAACAAAAATATGCTTCTAATTCTCAATCAACGATTGCAACTATATATAATAAAAATTGTCAGTAATAAAAAGGCTATTAACCGCTAAGCGAATCGTTACTCCTTGTTTGCGTTACCAAAATTTCTGTATAAGGAATTGTCGATGCGGGGTTTTTCCGCTAACTTTTGCATGCAAGGGGCGACGGCGATAAAACTTTATGGTCCCCAGCAGTGCAGATCTATAATAGATAATGTAGAAAGAACAATACAGTACTAAACATATAATAATAGTAATTTTAAAATATTTTTAGTGACCAGTCGTGGCCCAGTGGCACAAGCGTGTGACTGTAAACGACTGGTTGTGGGTTCGATTCCCACTCGAGGAGTGGAAATATTTAATATTTCCATTTTCGTCGCTCTGGTGCCGAGGTAAAGCGCGGCGTTAAGTTCCGCCACTTAACACGCAATGCCTCCGAATTCGGCGGTGCGTGGGGAACGGAGTGTCTTAACACTAGGTTCCCTCTGCCTACCCTGCTGTGTGCGGGATACAGCGTGAAGCTAAAAAAAAATGGGAAATCCCGCCCAAAATTGATTACGAGTTTAACAAGTATTCGTAATCAATTTTGGGGGGGGTGTCTCATACTATATGGCGGATAGCGGCCATATGGCGGAACTTAATACTTTGTCTTCTCACCAGAGTAAAAGCATAAAAATAATTAAAATATCCCCGAGTGAGAATCGAACCCATAACCAATCGCGCTTACAATCAAACGCTGTCTGTTTATAAGAAATATTAAATATAGTTAAAACAAACAGTTTACCATTGATTTTAAATTTTTAAATAAAAATCTGATATAATTTCTTATAAATTACTTAAAAAAGAAACATAACGTAACACATTCGACAATATTTTTTAGTTAACTCCAATGTTCTGGCTAATGGGAAATGCCTTAGCATGTCATAGGTTCACTGTGTGGATGCTCATCTCGTTACAGAGAGAGGAGCTCTGGGCAGTGTCTGGAACTTGAGACCCGAGTGTAAACTTAAGGAGGGCAAATATTTCTCGCCACCACTGTCCATCCTCTCTCTTCTTAACCAATTAGTAACCAATAAGATGTAGATACATTGTTTTAGCTTCACGCTGTATCCTGCACCCAGCAGGGTAGACAGAGCGACCCTAGTGTTAAGACACTCTGTTCCTTATTATCTGCCGAATTTTGATGACCTTGCTTGTTAACTGACGGAGCTTAACGCCGCGCTTTGCCTCGACACCAGAGCGAAGAAAATAGAAATGATAAGTATTTTGAGTGGGAATTGAACCCACAACCAGTCGGGTTTACAGGCACACTTCGTGACTAGGAAGATATTGCAAGAGGTTCTTACATTGATAAATACGTCTAAATAAGTCACTAAGAGCGTCCTCTCTTGTCAAACGATTGTTCGTAGAATAATCTTTGGGTAGCAGAAATTTGTAAAAATCTCTCTACAGAGATGCTAACAACAAAAAAGTTGTAATAAAGCGCATAAGAATGTCGACGCAGCGTGTAGTAGAACGCATGGCTCAGTGGTGAGAGTGCCTGGACGGTATTCAGGAGGCGCGGGTTCGAATCTCGCGAAGCGTTCAAATTTTTATACGTTTTCTAAATGCCTTTTTCAATTTTCCTAAGTGTGGAAGAACACTTAAAAAATGTGACACGTCAAGAGCATGTTAAAGACCGATTATCCGCTTTCTGTCTATTTAGTTTTTGGTCAAGAACGTTCATCAACTATAAACTGAGGAAAGACTTCATTTAAAAATACTTCCCTAAATCAGATTTGAAGGTAATAGACACTTCTTTTATCCATACTTATATTATAAATGCGAAAGTCTGTCTGTTTGTCTGTCACGCTTTCACGGCTAATCTACCGATCTGATTTGGATGAAATTTAAAATTAATATAGTAACAAACCTAGGGTCAAACGTAGGCTACTTATTTTTTCGTAAATCAATAAACGTATAAAAATGTTAAAATAATGAAAGCCATCTATCTTGGTGTAGTGAGACAGCGTCTGACTGTAAACGCAATGGTCGTGTATTCGATTCCCACTTGTGGGAAAGATTTATTTCAAATTATATTCATTTATCCGCTCTGGCAAGAAGAGAAGCACGGCGTAGAGTTCTGCCCTTCAACACGTAATATCTTAATTTCGAGCAGAAAGTGGAGAACGGAGTATCTTGACACCAAGTTCTCTCTATATCCTTGCTACGCAATAAAAAACGTGACCTTATAAAAAATCAAAAATAATAGAAAATCTCATATAAAACATATTTACTACTTACATAAATCAAATTGTTTAATTAACTATTGAACAATATTCACATGTTACAATAAATTATATAATATTATTTTTAGATTCTATTCAAAATGGACATGTATGTGATGTATGGGTGTATGCATATACTCGTATGTATGTACGTCTGTATGTATAAATCATAAACACAATAGTAAATGTTTCTCATCGCCTTATAAGAACTTGAACGCCTTTTGACTTTAAAGTAGCGGCTTTTTGTTCTGACCAGATCGTGTGCTGTCCCAGAAGATGGTATTGTTTAATACGTTATCTATTATATGTATGTTTGTATGTAAGTACATATGTATTGATGTATAAGTAGCTAAGTATTCATATAACTCGATCCTATTGGCTTACCTTTTGTATTTATGTACGAGATTTCCGTCAAGGCATACTAAACTTTTAATATTTTTTTGGACGCCAGCCTACCTCTACAAATATTCGTCCTGTTATTATATATTTTGTTCCTTAGAAGGTAAAAATATATAACAAGATCTTTTGTTTTCGCGATTATTACACATTTTGAATTAAAACTATTTTTAACCGGATTGGTCGCGTATATCATTGGTATTCGAAAATACATTTTTAGAAAACCCTCGGTTTCGAACATTTTACAGTAGTCCGTGGTCACTCGCGAGTAGGCTGAGATAGCATTCGTCTGTCAGTGGATACATTATTAAATCAAACTACCGCCAACGATTTCTTAGTTGCCTCAGCTCGTTTTACAAGAATCCAGAGCAGTACACGAGTACTGCCCTGGATTCTTGCAAAATGAGCTGACTAACTTACCCACTAGTGTGGTGATTTTGAAACTGTAAAGTTGTTAGAATTAAGTCCCAGGTGGTAGAAAGTTTCCAACCGTTTTCCCTATTAAAATTAGGATGTTTTAGATTTGAAAACCTTTTAACGATTAATTCTTTTAAAAATAGTTATATTTCAAAAGGTAAAAATATCCTTTCTTATCATAATGTCTGGATCTGTGACCCCATTTGTCGGCCATAGGCGGCCTCTATCGACAAAAAAACCCCCCTAAATTCATTCACGGGGGCGTACGTTTGTATATACATTTAGTATTTTTATTTTTTTTAGCTTCACGTTGTATCCCGCACACAGCAGGGTAGGCAGAGGGAACCTAGTGTTAAGACATTCCATTCCTCACTTTCCGCCGAATTTGGGGGCATTATGTGTTAAGTGGCGGAACTTAACACTGCACTTAGCCTCGACACTAGAGCGATAAAAATGGAAATATTAAATATTTTTACTCCTCGAGTGGGGATGAAACCCACAACCAGTCGCTTTACAGTCACACCTTGTGCCTCTGCGCCACTACTGGCCCTAATATATAGTATAGTGGTCTCGATTCCCACTCGAAGAGTGCATGTATTTAATGTTTCCATTTTCTTCGCCCTGGTGTCGAGGCAAACCGCGGCGTTAAGTTCCGCCATTCAACCCGCAATGCCTTCAGAATTTGGTGGAAAATGGGGAACCGAGTGTTTTACACTAGGTTCCTTCAGCCTGCCCTGCTGTGTGCGGGATACAGCGTGAAGCTAAAAAGAAGAAAAAGGTTGTAGTTTTTTTTACAAAGTTTATTGTGATCCAATGAAACTGTGTCGCTTGGATACGCGATGGTCATGGGTTCGATCTTTGCGTTAGTGCACTGGTCCATTCGTAACACGCAATATTTTGAGGCTTAAATAAGCTCTTAACACAAGCAGTGTTCTCTCCTGTCTCCTGTCTCCTGCCTCTCCTGTCATATGTGGGCAACGTGTGAATCTAAAAAATATTTCTTTTGTTTTTAAGTAAAATTTTATGCGTTCAAAATTTATTCATTAAAAACTAAAAATATACTGAATAAAATCTTGAATTTCGAGGTCGTTGTGACTCAGTGAGATAGCGTCTGACTATAAAAGCGATGGTTGTCGATTCGATTCGGGCACCGGGGAAGGTGTATTTAAATTGTCTGTTCTCGGTTACATAAGAAAAAGTGCGGCGTTGATTTCCGCCACTCAACAAGAAAATGTCTCGGTTTCGGGCGGAAAGTGGAGAACGGAATCTTGACACTAGGCCGTCTCTGATTACCTCGCTATGCGGAAAACATCACGAATCTGCTTTTGTTTACTAAAATCTTAATTTTCTTCGCTCTGGTATCAGAGGCAAAGCACGGCGTTAAGTCCCGCAACTCAACCCGCAATGCCTCCGAATTTGGCGGAAAGTGGGGAACGGAGTGTTTTAACACTAGGTTCCCTCTGCCTATCCTGCTGTGAGCGGGATACAGCGTGAAGCTAAAAAAAAGAAAGCTCTATTCCTGAAGTGACCATTTTTACTAAAGCTGGTTTTTAAAAAAGTTTTTTTAATTTTTGAATATGTTCAAAAATATTTTTTTTTAGCTTCACGCTGTATCCCGGTAGACAGAGGGAACCTAGTGTTAAGATACTCCGTTCCCCACTTTCCGCCAAATTCGGAGTCTTGCGTGTTAAGTGGCGGAACTTAACGCCGCGCTTTACTTCGACACCAGAGCAAAGACAATGGAAATATAATTTCAACTCCTCGAGTGGGAATCGTACTCACAACCAGTCGTTTACAGTCACACGCTTGTGCCACTGCGCCACGACTGGCCTCAAAAATATACCTTTATAAAGATAATACAAACAGCAAAAATGATGACAAGCGCAATGTAGTTTCAACACAGAGCTCTATTCGATGTCGCTACGTGCTCACATGTTGCATGTGGACACGTACTTCTATTGAATAGTAGTCTATTGGCTATCCGTTGAAAAATCTATGAAGCAAAAATATTGTTTTACACCTTAACGTTTTTTTACGCTCATCGTCGTATGTAGGGAGAGCCTTTTTTTACGTGAGGAAATCCGTTACGGATACCAGCCCGATTGGGGACTCGGACGTGGTTATGTGGGACTCCAGACTGAGCCGTCCGTATATCCACTAAAACTTCACCGTGCTCCTCCTCGACCGCTGCTATCCGGGGCCACAGGTACCCCAATCTTCCGCGTACCCCGAAGGCGGGAGAGGTAGGGAGAGCCTAGTGTTAAAACACTCCGTTCTTCAAGTTCTGCTCGAATCCGAGATATTGCATGTGGAATTGCGAAACTTAACGCCGCGTTATGTCTTGCCACCAGATTGGAGACATGAAAATAAATTAAATATAATTGTTCCCACATTGAGAATCGAACTCAAACCCATCGCTTTACAGTAAGACGCTGTCCCGTTGTATCACGCTAATTATTTAAGAGGGTAAAATTATTTGAAACCGTTGTATTTTTCAAACCAATGTAAGGAAAGTCCACCACGAAAAAAATAAAAGATATAAGTACATACATACATACAGTATGTACATACATTTTGTTTTTATTACTTATAGCCTTAATACTATATGTATAGTATAATATTTTGTAATGAAATAGTTATTTCTAAATTTTTTAATAGTATTCCAATATATAGTGTTAAGACACTCCGTTCCCCACTTTCCGCCGAATTCGGAGGTATTGCGTGTTAAGTGGTGAAACTTAACGCCGCGCTTTACCTCGACACCAGAACGAAGAAAATGGAAATATTAAATATTTCCACTCCTCAAGTGGGAATCGAAACCACAACCAGTCACACGCTTGTGCCACTAGGTCACAAGTGGCACTATCAAGTAACTTTGGGTAGAGCTGGGTACAACACCTGGTAAATTTAAAATCGTTCACGGACCAGTTTATCCCTTCTGCGGACCACTGGTTGGGAACCAGTGATATATTGGAATATATTTCGTTCTTCACTTTCCGCCTGAATTCTGGGCAGCGCCTGTTTGTATACACAGTGGTTGTGAATACGACGTCCCATGGCTCGTAAGACTTATATTATAAATGCGAATGTCTGTGTGTTTGTCTGTCATGCTTTCACGGCTAATCTACCGGTCCGATTTGGATGAAATTTAGAATGAAAGTAGTAAAAGTGACTGGGTCTAACATAGGCTACTTATTTTTTCAAAAATCAACCTCTAGAGGGTTGAAATAGGGGATGAAAGTTTATATGAAAAATCTAAACCACTTGACTAATTTTAATGATTTTTTGCATAAATATAGTTGATAATCTAAGTTTAAACATAGGCTACTTTATTTTTTAAAAATGCGCCCCCGAGGATTGCAATATAACTAAATAGTTCACGCGGCTTCGCCGCGAGCGGGTCGCTAGTTATTATTAAAAACATGCGACATTATTTCTAACATTAACTTAACTTATAAAACCACAAAGGACACAAATGATTTTATTATCTACATAAATTAGAAGGCCATCGTGGTAGAGTAGGACAGCGTCTGAGACCTATAACACGTTGTGGGTTCGATTTCCAGGAAATGAATGTGTATGAGCTAAGAGGAATAACGCTCGCAGGGTAATGATCTGATTTTAACTTATTTTCATTTCTCCCCTTTTATATCTAAATAAACGGCGACGTTAAGTTTTACTTATCTCGATTTTGGGCGAAGGGAAGAACGGAGTGTCTTAGCCCTACATTCTCTCTAACTATCTACTGGTGGTCTCAAGGGAATGATTTTATATATTTAAACTAGTGACCCGCTCGCGGTTTTTCTGCGTGAAGTACATAACTATTTCACTATAGGCACATGCCGCCGCGCTGATTTCACACTAGAAACCTCTAAAATTATCAGTGTTTCCTTATTATATTAAGCATGTATTATACATATAAACCTTCCTTGTGAATCATTCTATCTTTTAAAAAAGCCGCATCAAAATCCGTTGCGTAGTTTTGGAGATCTAAGCATATATACATACAGACAACCGCGGGAAGCGACTTTGCTTTGTACTATGTCAAGATTATAGAGGACGGAGTGTCCTAACACTGCATTTTTTCTCCCTACTGTTGCGGGAAAAAGCGTGAACCCATTTTTGTTTTACATTTTTGCAACCACGCACAGCCATACTGAATCGATCCATTAGTCGAATAGAATATTCATACAAACACGTCCATAATCTGCTGGTCCCGCGTTTTTGCTTTCAAAGGCTTTGCTATTTCCGCTCCAGCGGGCTGTGTGTATGACGTCATATATATTTGAGGTTTGAAAGAATTACGCTATGAAATTTATTTTAATCTTTTTTTAAAAGATATATTTTTTTAAATAATATTTTAAATGGTTTTTTGGTTTACTATTGTAGGTTAGGTAGGGAGAACGGTTTTAGGCCATTATTCTCGGAACTCAACGCAGATAGAACAGATAAATAAAAATTAATTAAATTTAACCACAACTCAATTTTGCACAAGCGTGTGACTGTAAACGACTGGTTGTGGGTTCGATTCCCACTCGAGGAGTGGAAATATTTAGTATTTCCATTTTTTTTCGCTCTGGTGCCGAGGTAAAGCGCGGCGTTAAGTTCTGCCGCTTAACACGCAATGCCTTCGAATTCGGCGGTGCGTGGGGAACGGAATGTCTTAACTCTAGGTTCCCTCTGCCTACCCTGCTGTGTGCGGGATATAGCGTGAAGCTATATAAATTTAACCACTCCAGCAAGTAAGCATGAACCCATAACCATCGCTTTCTTGTACGTAACTGAAAGTTACTTGTAAGTTCTACTCTCATCTCGAGTAATTTTAATATTCAAAATATTTATTTGTATAAGAATTAAGTGTTTTGAGAACATATATATCAAAGAATTAGGCCAAGTAATAAACCGAAACGGACCGTGGAGAATGCAGTGTCTTGACACTAGGTTCCATCTGCCTACCCTGCCGCGTGCGGGATACAGCGTGAAGCTAAAGAAAAAGAAAAAAATCTATACAATAAAAGAAAATAAAAAATACACGAAATCGGGATAAATAGTTAGTTTAAAAATAAGCCAACATCAAACAAAGAGTTCAGTTATTAAATATCTGAAATACTACGCCATGAATGTTAAAATACATAAATATATACAAAAATTTAATGCATTGGAATGACGTTCGTATGTCCGTCCTGTATACATACGATGAGTTAATATTGAATTTATTGGTTTTCATTTTCAATTTTATTAATTGATATATGCTCTTTCTTCCAAAAACGTAATTATTATTTTGCTGAGATTCCGGATGTTGGTATAAATTTGAACAGTAATAAATATGTCTGTTATATTTCCTCGCTTTATTGCTTCTTCTTTTGTGTTACGTGGCGGATATTAACACCGCGCTTTATCATACTAAAGTTATGGAACAAAAAAGGGAATAAAGCCATTTCTCAGCATGAAAATCAAATTGAAAACTATCGCATTTACAATAAGAGCTGCACAGTGGTACCACTGTGCCACGATGCTTCAATAACCTAACATATTACCTTTCTGTAATATTTATGACTGTTTAAGAAAAAAGCTTATTGTACAATGTTAAGAAGTTTATAAATAAAATATATGTTTTACTTAATGCCACTGCACGCTTTGTTCCGCATACGAGGGTAGTTAGATAAAATTTAATGTAGAGACACTCCATCCTTCACTCTCCACCCAAGATCTAGACATTGTTAAGTAGCGGTACTTAACGCCGCGCTATGTCTTAGCTACCAAAGCAGAGAAATGAAAATGACATATAAATATTCTGAGAAAAGGAAATCGAATCCACAATCATTGCGTTGCGACTGCCACTGCACCACGATGGCCTCAGCATAATTGTCATTTACATATTCGATAAAATTTTATAAATTTTAGCAATATTTGTGATTTAAGCGAGAACGCGTGATTGTGATAGCTATTGTTGTATATGTAGTTCACGCGGGGAAAGCCGCGGTATTCTAGTAGCGGTAGAATGATTGGAGGGATTGAAGGGTTGATTTTTGAAAAACTAAATAGCCTATGTTAGACCCAGTCATTTTTACTACTTTCATTCTAAGTTTCATCCAAATCGGTCCGGTAGATTAGCCGTGAAAGCAGGACAGACAAACACACAGACATTCCCATTTATAATATAAGTATGGATAGATATGCACCGTCCTTACTGTACGAGTATGCACGCGTAATAACGTAAACCGCATCTGCTCTCGTATGACAATGGAAGAATAACATAATATGTATGTTATTTGAGTACCGCGCGGACGCAAACGAAGCGATTACGTAACTGTCATCGATGCAAGGACACTGTAGTGTTATAAGTTTCTTAGAAAAATGTTGTTCAATAAAAACGTATTTTTAATTAATTTCTTCACATTTAAACATTTTATACATTTAATATATAATTTATCCCGCCCGATTCCGTGTATCCCGCTCACAGCAGGGTAGGCAGAGATTTCATCCAAATTAGACTAGTAGATTAGCCGTGAAAGCGTGACAGACAAACACACAGACTTTCGCATTTATAATATAAGTATGGATTACACGGAGCGGTAATCAAACCCACAACCAATAGCATTTACAATCAAACGTTTCACTTCGCCTGCTACATTCGGGAAATAAAAATTGTGATTTTTGTATAAAACTCCAACAAGGCACATTAACACGTACGCTCTAAATAATATAATGAAATTATATAAACAAATTGTTCAAATTTTTGCCCGAACATGTGTATTCGAATATGTTGAAGAGAATGAAATATTCGCTGATTTTAAAAATGTTCTTGCTAAATAAACAACATGTATTGCAACCTACATTGTAGAATTGTGTTTGAAAAGAGCAACTATTAAATTAAACCAGTCGTGGCCAGTCGAGGTCCAGTAGCACAGGCGTGTGACTGTAAATGACTGGTTGTGGGTTCGATTCCCCCTCGAGGAATGGAAATATTGCATATTTCCATTTTCTTCGCCCTGGTGCCGAGGTAAAGCGCGGCGTTAAGTTCCACCACTTAACATACAATGCCTCCGAATTCGGCGGAATGTGTGCGAAGTGTCTTAACACCGGGTTCCTTCTGTCTGCCCTGTGTGTGGTGTGCGGGATATAGCGTGAAGCTAAAAAAATCTTTTAAGTCTTACCAAAGCAAAATTATAAAAATGGAATGGATTTTTTTCCATATTATGAACTTTTTACTTTAACATACTCGTATGTATATAAACTAGTTAAAGGCAATTAAATTCTAATTGAACTCTATGTGTGGCTTAGTGCTCTTCATACATTATTGTAACAATATAGCACAGACGAGTACGTTGTTAATGAGTTACCATTTTGGTAATAATCTATTTCTGAGTATGATCGCATTGTAATTAGCTGTCTGTTAGCAGCTATGTACAAACATACTGATAATGGTAAGTCTTTATGTCTGTCTTCATTAGGAAGCTTTTTTTTTTTTTTAATTATTCTATTTTACTCTACGGACATAAGGTCTGTACCTTTTTTAACATGAATCTTGTTTTATCATATGCAATTTTTTTTTGTTTACGATTTCAGTACTTAAAACTAAGACTTAAAGAATATACCCTAAGAGAGTCCAGTTATTATAAAACGTTGCCTTTTTCATTTTATACAATTTTCCTATCATAATGGAGTTAAATGTAACCTAAATTAATTTATTATAAGTGTACAACTTATTTCATTTCTTACGTCTATTACATATATTTCTTACTACTACACACATACATACATACATATTTTAATGTCCGTTAAGTTGGCTTAATAAAAGTCCACAACACTATTTCAAACGTATATTGCACACAGAAGAAAGTTACAAGACTAACACAGAAAGATTAAAGTTCATACAGTTCGGAAAGAGAAAACTATTAATTAAACTAACAATAAACACGAAATATAATAACAAAGAGTAAAACATGTATTTGATATCGAGGCGTAAGATGGAATGCTTTAAGTACGTAATTCGCATCGAGTTGTTTAAGATTTAACGCAGTGGCGGGTAGACGTGGAAATCGAATCGTCGCGCGCTCGCCTTGCCGCATACTACGCGTTTCACCCGAGTATGCTCGTGAATTAATTTTTATTATAAATAATATTATATAAAATTTTTATACATATAATATTGAATATGTAAATGTGTAGTGTGAATGTATAGTGTGTAATATATGTAAATAAATATTAAATATAATTTTATATATTAAATATAAAATGTAATAAATAAATATAATATGGTTAAATATATATTATGATATTACGCCTACATCACTCCCCTCCAGAGGCCGTGTCTACGGACGATAAAAGTCGGGGAATTGTACTCTCCGGCCAGAACGTGTTGTCCTAACTGAAGGTGAATGTTCTTTACTAGGACTGTCCGGTAGGTAAGAGCTGTCAGTCAGTATGTAGGCGGGTTTAAGTCTGTCTATGGATACTATACATTCCTTCCCTTTAATACGAATCTTAAAAGATTTTGCCTTTCGTTCTATGACCTCATGTGGTCCAGTGTAAGTCTGCTGCAAGGAACTTCGTAACGCGTCATCCCTAAGAAATACGTGGCTACAAGTTTGTAGATCTTTGTAGATAAAGACTTTTTGCTTGTTGTGGTGTGAAGTAGGAACAGGCTGTAAATTTTCAGCGAATGACCGAATGCGAGCTGAAAAGTCCGTGATATCCGTTGTATGAGGATCAACCTTATGTCCGAAAAAACTCGCCCGGAAGTCTTAAAACTTCACCATACAACAGTTCTGCTGATGATGTCTGTAGGTCCTCCTTGAACGCACTCCTAATGCCAAGTAAGACTAAAGGTAACGACTCGGTCCAGTTACTGTCTGCGTGGCAAACGATAGCCGTCTTAAGCTGACGGTGAAATCGTTCGATCAGCCCGTTACACTGCGGATGGTAAGCAGTGGTCTTTCTATGCTTGAATCCAATGATTTTGGACAAGTGATGAAATAGGGCTGATTCGAACTGTTTACCACGGTCAGTCACTATGTCCGTAGGACAACCGAATCGTGAGATCCAGCCAGATATAAGTGCTTTGGCCATTGTCTCTGCGGTAATATCGGTTATCGGGACAACCTCCGGCCACCGCGTGAATCGGTCGATGGCGGTCAGACAATACCGATAACCGTGAGAAGGTGGTAATGGACCGATGAGATCTACATGGACATATTTAAATCGTGCAGTAGGTAAGTCGTGAGTGCCAAGGTGAACAGACACGTTTCTGTTCACCTTGGTACGTTGACAATTTAAACATGCCCGAGACCACTCGCGACAGTCCTTACGCACTTGTGGCCAAACAAAACGCTGAGCGACTAGCTTAGCACTTGCATTAGCACCTGAATGGCTTAAGGAGTGTAAGGAGTCGAAAACTTGCTTGCGCAATGGACCTGGGATGAATGGCCTGGGAGTCGATGTACTTACGTCGCAGTACAGCTCGATACGACTTCCAGGTAATTTCATCTTCTTCAGTCGAAGAGATGATTGCGACTGAAGATACTGAGCTAGTTCAGTGTCATTAGCCTGTAACTTAGCTAAAACCTCTAGATCCACTGGTGCTTGCAGCTCTTCTATTCGGGACAGCGTGTCAGCGACGACATTTTCTGACCCGGTGATGTGCTGGATATCCGTCGTAAATTGTGCTATATAGTCAAGATGCCTATACTGCCGTGGTGTACAATTGCGCTTGCGATCGTGAAAGGCATAACACAGTGGTTTGTGGTCCGTAAATATGGTGAAGTGTGTAGCTTCCACAAAGTAGCGAAAGTATTTTATGCTTTCGTATATCGCAAGGAGCTCTCGATCATACGGCGAGTACTTCTTCTGTGATGGGCTCAGCTTGCGAGAAAAGAAAGCAAGCGGTTGCCACTTACCGTCGATCAGCTGTTGCAACGCTCCACCGATCGCAACGTCAGAAGCATCCGTGACGAGTGCTAGCTTAGCATCCTGGTTAGGGTGAGCCAACAAAGCAGCATTACAAAGGCTTTCCTTGCAAGCTTCGAACGCTTTTAGGGACTCACCTTCGATGTTGATGGGATGCGAAGCTTTGACGGAACCAGCTAATAGGGCATTCAAAGGAGCTTGAATTTCAGCCGATTTGGGTAAAAATCGTCGGTAGTAATTCACCATACCTAGAAATTGTCGAAGCTGACGTACAGTTTTAGGTAGTGGGAAATCCTTAATAACCTGTACCTTGCTGTCCAGCGGCTTTGTACCATCCTGCGATATATGGTAACCTAAAAATGTCACGTTTGAGGCTCCAAAAACGCATTTCGTATTATTTATGAGGATACCATAGTCACGTAGCCTAGAGAAAAGTTGTCGAAGGTGGTCTTCGTGTTCAACCTCCGTCTTAGAGAAGACTAAAAAGTCGTCGACGTAGGGGAAAACGAAATCTAAACCACGAGTGAGTTCATCGACAAAACGTTGAAACGTTTGACCGGCATTACGAAGGCCAAACGTCATAAACGGAAATTCAAATAATCCGAACGGGGTTGTAATTGCCGTCTTAGGTATATCAGCTTCAAAAATAGGAATTTGCTTTAACAAGATCAATCGTAGAAAATATTTTACAGCCTGACAAATTGTACGCAAAGTCGTGAATATGCCTAATGGGGTACCTGTCGGGAATCGTTCGCGCATTAAGCATACGGTAGTCGCCGCAAGGACGCCAACCGTTGTCCTTCTTAGGAGCGAGGTGAAGCGCTGACGACCAAGGGCTTTCCGATGGTCGAGCTGTTCCGTTTGCTAGCATGGCTTCGAACTCAAGTTTGGCAATATTTAATCGGTCCGGAGCTAATCTGCGAGGAGAGGACGTTACGGGTGGACCTGGTGTTGTGCGTATGTGGTGAACAGTGTTGTGTTTGGCAGTGCGTTGTGTACCAGCGGGGCGAATAATTTCTGGAAATTCCGAAAGAAGCTTATTATACTTGCCACTACTCGTTAAGATCTTAACACTAGATACGTTTACAAGTGGAGATGCGAGAATAGCAGAAGTAGATACATTTGTTGTATTATCAATAAGGCGCTGATTGCGTACATCTACTATTAAGTTAAAATAGGATAAAAAATCAACTCCAATTATCGCTTTAGTTACATCAGCTACTATAAATTTCCATGTAAAATCACGGCGTAGGCCTATATTTAAATTTAAATTTACATAACCATACGTACTAATTGAGGAACCATTTGCTGCACACAACTGATAGTTCGTTTCCGCACGACGTTCACGAAGCGCAGATCGGGGGAAGACGCAGAGGTCGCTTCCAGTGTCGACCAAAAATTGGACTTTCGATCTGCGGTCGGTGACAAACAGGCGACCCTTTGTAGTGAGGCAATCGTCGGCCGCCATTAGCGACTGCCTGTGGCATTTCCCGATTTAAAATCGCATGGCCGGTTGCACTTCGTGGCATTGTTTCCAAACTTGTGATGGTACCAACAGATAGGGTATTTCCGATGGCTTGAGTGTGATCTCGATGCTGGAGACGAGCTTCGATGTCGCGACGAACGTCTGCTTCGTTGTCTGGAACTATGCCTCTGGTTGACTATTGCAGAAAGTTCACTTACTTGCCTTGTGAGTTCAGCAATCTGTCTTGCCATGGTATCGAACGCAGACTCTGGCCTGGATGTTGTCGCTACCTGAGGATTGGATGGTGCAATGTCGTTGATCCGGTCGGCTAAATCTGCTAGCGCTTCTATAGGCAGAGTGGGCTGTGATGCTATGATTGTCTGCATTGAACTTGGCAATCGACTAGTCCAGATCGTTTTTAGAAAATCTTCTGGTACCGTAGGACCTGCTAAATGTTGCAAGTGTCTAAGAAACTGCGAAGATTTTCTGTCTCCCAGCTCTTCGTGCATTAACAGTTGCTTTACTTAGTTTTCTCGAGATACCGACAATCGCTTTATTAATTCACTTTTTAATTTTTCGTATTTATTAGTCTCAGGAGGTGATGTAATAATATCCTCGACTTCCGATGCATATAAGTTATCAAGTTGAGCGATGACGTAATAAAATTTTGTTGTGTCTTCTGTTATGCGAAAAATAGCAAACTGACCTTCTATCTGCGCAAACCATATAGCCGGTTTCTCAGGCCAAAATGGCGGGATGCGGACACCAACGCGGAAAATGTCGGACGCCTCCGGAACAGTTGAACCACGCCCAGGTTTTTGGCACATTTTTCGTGTACGCGCACTTGGTTGCGAGTAAACTGATTCTCCGCTATCACTGCTCATTTTCACGGGGTCACCAGTATGGAGATGTTAATGTCCGTTAAGTTGGCTTAATAAAAGTCCACAACACTATTTCAAACGTATATTGCACACAGAAGAAAGGTACAAGACTAACACAGAAAGATTAAAGTTCATACAGTTCGGAAGGAGAAAACTAATAATTAAACTAACAATAAACACGAAATATAATAACAAAGAGTAAAACATGTATTTGATATCGAGGCGTAAGATGGAATGCTTTAAGTACGTAATTCGCATCGAGTTGTTTAAGATTTAACGCAGTGGCGGGTAGACGTGGAAATCGTATCGTCGCGCGCTCGCCTTGCCGCATACTACGCGTTTCACCCGAGTATGCTCGTGAATTAATTTTTATTATAAATAATATTATATAAAATTTTTATACATATAATATTGAATATATAAATGTGTAGTGTGAATGTATAGTGTGTAATATATGTAAATAAATATTAAATATAATTTTATATATTTAATATAAATGTAATAAATAAATATAATATGGTTACATATATTTCTTACTACTACACACATACATACATACATATTTTTTTCATTAGGAAGTTTAAAGTAGTAGTATTTATTAAAAATATCTTCTGTTGTGATTCGTTCAATAAAATTGTATTAAGCTTCCTTTTCCATTTCAAATTATTATTTATATAAATAATTTTATTTGTTATGTAATAAAATATTACTTTTAATATGTTTTTTAAATATTCACACACACTTAAAAAATTGAAAAAAAAAAATTTTTTTTCTACAATAATTTGAACTTAGCAGGATTCGAACCAACGAACCCACTCTTAGAAACCGTCCAAGTGCTCTGACTGCTAAGCCATGCGTTCAGAGCGCTGTGAACTTTATGGCTAACACCACGTAGCAAAAAAAAAATGCATTTTTAAATACACATTTTAGGCCCTGAATTTGCCACTCAACACACAATATCGGCTTCATCAAATTCGGGCGAAAAGTTGAGAATTAAGTCTTTAGTCCAGTGATTCTCAACCACTGTGCTCCGCGCAGTTTTATGTGCCGCCAAATTTCAAAAGTGTGCCGCCAAATTTTGCAAATATATAATAATGTTAATATTATTAAATTATATCATTTAAAATCTTTTTCTTTGTGTGCCGCCAAATTTTGAAATGGTTAAATATGTGCTGCAACCAGAAAAAGGTTGAGAATCACTGCTCTAGTCCATTTGATGTCTCTGCCTACCCGACTATGCAGAAAAAAAAAGCTGTAATTTTCCCACTCCGATAGAACGAAGCGGAACATTGAGTGCCTCCATTCTACACGAAATGGTTTTAGTGGCACAACTCAATGTCTCATACAAATTCGGGCTAAACTCAAAGAACAGTGTCTTGATATTCCGTTTTATAGTTGACTCTCTACCTACCTGCTATGAAGAAAATAAGCAATTTTTATGAACTTAATTATAACTTAATTGGTTTCAGAGTTCATATGAAAGCTTTTAGCGAGTTAATTAACTTTGGCTCATTTTAAAATAACCTTTTGTTTCCCCTTTTAAAATGAAGTACCATATATTTGGAGTGCATTTACTTTAAACTCAGTTAACTTGTTATTTGCTAGTTAATTGCGGTAGAACCACGTTAATGAAACATGGCATATAAATAATGTTGATATTTAAAATGATATTCAATATTTCTTTCGTCTGTTCTGTGAAATTAACCAAAATACTTCTGTTTTTTAATCTTTGCGCTGTATCCCGCACACAGCAGGGTAGGTAAAGGGAACCTAGTGTTAAGACACTCCGTTCCCCATTTTCCGCTGAATTTGTAGGAGGAGGCGATACTTAACGCCGCGCTTTTGGCCTCGACACCAGAGCGAAGGAAATGGAAACTTTAAAAATTTTCACTCCTCGAGTGGGATTCGAACCCACACCCAGTGGCGTTTACAGTCACACTTACGTGCCCTATGTAAAATGTAATGATTATTTAAGAAAAATAAAAAAGAAGGAGAAAGGAGACTTGCATCACTATTATAAAGAGACAAGCAGTTATTGTAAAATGTACATGAATAGTAAAAATTTACAGTGTTATAAAGATGAAATAAATAAGAAGTATACTTTTTTTTTCAAAAATAAGCTTTCTTAAATTATTCTCAGCGAGTTTTTTTTAGCTTCACGCTGTATCCCGCACATAGCAGGGTAGGCAGAGGGAACCTAGTGTTAAGACACTCCGTTCCCCACTTTATTTCATTTGATTACAATATTGTAAGAGTGTAATAGAAATAACTAGACGCCATGTTGGATTTATAACATCGTTAACGTCACAGTTACCCACGCATTGTCATTCAAACTGAACGTGCATACAAATTTTTAACTCCATTGGTTGAACATAGGTATATTCTTCAAAATTGAGTTACTAAATTTCAATAGGACAACCATTGCAAGTTAAAAAAGGTTACAATAAAAAAAAACTTACAAAAACATTGTCATGTCTAGTGACGATATCTCTCCATTAATGGAGAGCGAAGAGAGAGAGAGAGAAATCGAAAATAGGAGAGAGAGAGAAATCGAAAATAGTTAAATAATTTATTTTTAAAATGGCAAATAATTTCCTTCTACCAACTTTTTTTTTTTAGCTTCACACTGTATCCCGCGTACAGCAGGGTAGTCAGAGGGAATCTAGTGTTAAGACACTCCGTTCCCCACGCACCGCCGAATTCGTAGGTATTGCGTGTTAACTGGCGGAACTTAACGCCGCACTTTGTCTCGACACCAGAGCAAAGAAATTGAAAATATAATTTCCACTCCTCGAGTGAGAATCGAACCCACATCTAGTCGTTACATTCACACGCTTGTGCCACTGCGTCACGACTGGCCACAACCTAACTAAATAGGGGAAAGTGTAAAAATGTTGGTTCATAGTTATTATTGCACGTGCGTCTGGAATTCAACGCCATATTTTGCATTATCAGACAGAAAGGCGGAATGTTTGAAATACAAGTATAAGCACAGTACGTGAATACTGCGGGTGTGCATTTTCCCTAGGTTTGATAGTTTTTATTAA
Source organism: Dryas iulia moderata (assembly GCA_019049465.1). Taxonomy (NCBI): domain Eukaryota; kingdom Metazoa; phylum Arthropoda; class Insecta; order Lepidoptera; family Nymphalidae; genus Dryas; species Dryas iulia. The sequence goes on along the minus strand of CM032415.1, from coordinate 612,753 downwards.
TATATGTTTTTATTAATATAGCATTCTTACATTCTTCAACAAATATGAAAATTAATAATTTGAAAAGATTTGTGGCCAGTCGTGGCCACAAATCTTTTCAAATTATTAATCAGGCCCAGTGGCACAAGCGTGTGACTGTAAACGACTGGTTGTGGGTTCGATTCCCACTCGAGGAGTGGAAATATTTAATAAGAAAAAATAGAAGTCTCGCTGAATATCTTACGCTGGTTTTTATCAGGTTTCCATTGAATCACAAATTCTCAAGTAAATTATATGACGTTTATAAATTGAAGCAAGTAACTGCTTATTTTTACTTTAAATGTATTAAATAAGCATTCTAATACTTGATAGTATGTTATTATACCATTTTTGAGCTGATCTAAAACCATCTTAAGACGTAGATAAGTTTGAGAATAGCAGGATATGAACCCACGTCTTTTGTTTACTGTCCGAATGCTCTAACCGCTAAGCCATCCTCATTCCTCGAAAAAAATGTTAAACCATTGTGGGAAACGGAGTATCTTAATACTAGGTTCCCTCTGTCTACCCTGCCGTGTGCGGGATACAGCGTGAAGCTAAAAAAACAGTCCTGGGACTGCCGATAGAAGTGAAAACGGAACTATTAAGTTGAGTGTAATTAAAACTACCTATATGCAAAAATTATATGAATTTTTTTATGTTTTATTTATTAGTTACATATGATGGGTTAAACAAATCATGAACAAAATATAAATACAAAGTGGATGAAAAAATAATTAATATACAATTATCTTAATTATACATAGCTTATATATTTACACGAATTTCAATTTCAATACTATTATCATGTCGCATGTCGGTGACGCGAACCGAGGATTTTACCCTCTACCAAAACGCTCAACGCGCCTAAAGAAGTTTTCACTTCAAAAACTTAATTATTAAGAAATTATAACAAAACAATGCATTTCAAATTACAATATTATGCAAGTCTCGAGTGTTCATATTACCTATACAATATCAATGAGGAGTCGCCCATTGTCTCGGCCATATAAGTTTCTCGACTGAAACTGCGCAATTCTTACAGGTTGTTACCAGTTCAGGCCGTGACGACGGCTACGTAGCTACGTGGTTAAACGTCACACGTCGGTACAGAACAATATTGATTTATTTTCTTCATGCAAAAACCACTTGTTAATATGAAATTCAAATAATTTATAGTGTAGTGTGAAATAGTACAGGCGGGCGCGGGTATTTCGAACTTTTAAATATTTCCTGTTTCTTTTTGGTTTGTGTTGTTGATAGATAGAATGTAGGGATAAAATATGTAGAAAACGTTGTATGATTAGGGATTACGTAACTCAACGCCGCGCTTAGTTAACTCAGACTTGTAATCTAAAATAGTTTAAATTTATCTCTTTTTACCGGTCAATCTTCTTCATATAATCTCCATACAACGTGACATTAGTGAAGTTAGAAAACGCCTAATTATAATACTAATACGAGCATTGCTTTACACTGGAATCGAAGTTAAAACCATCGCGTACATTCAACCACTTCGCAGTTACGCCAAAATGGTTTCAAAATTTCCTGTTTACTCTGAAACAAGATTAAGTAGAGGTTGTTTTGAAAATACACGGCTATTTCTGAGACCGAGTGTACACAAGCCGTGTAAATTGAACGTCTCGATCACTCCACCTCGGTATAATTATATATATACCTGTAGTTTTACACCGACAGAGGTTCTTTGATCTTGTAAAGTAACTTCTATTAGCAAGTGAAAAATTATATGTACTGAATTATACATACGAGTATGTACATACATTTACAGTTTATGTGTCAAATAACTTAGTACGTATTCTTAGAAATATGAAGAATGCCATTTTACTTGATATTTCTTATATAATATATTGTATTGTTTTAATAAAGCAGTTATAATTGAATGTTTATACGTGCATCTTCAGAACTACTGGACGGACTTTATTGAAATCTTTTAAACTCAGGCATGGCTTGGGCTATATGACTTGAACATCGGATGAAGAACCATGTTACTACCAAGTTCAGTGGAAATATGTACCTATAAGCTGACACCTTAAAAAAATTGATTTACCGTAAAGAGTATTTTTCTGAGTAAGAAGATTTGTGCACAAACTAAGTAGCGGTCAGAACCTAGTTTATAAGATTTTATAACATTTTTAACGTTAAATTATCTCTGTATAGTTAATAAATAATGTTATACTTCTTTTTATATGAATAGCTTACAAAATAAGCGGCGGCGTTAAGTTCCGCCACTTGACACACAATACTCCGAAATCGGTGGTGCGTGGAGAACGGAGTGTCGTAACACTAGGTTCCCTCTCCCTACTCTGCTGTGTGCGGGATACAGCGTGAAGGTAAAAAAAAAAAACAGGAAACTGTGAATGACATATATTACGAAATAGTGTCTGCGACTGGACTTCGCGCCGACAGGAAGTGTGCGGAAATTGCGATGCAAAAATTACAACATTTTACTTTGATCAATGGACTGTCTGGAGTATATTTTGAAGTAAAAATTAATTGATTGAACACTTTTAGTCTACCATTGATCATGGACTGCATAAAAATTGCTTAAATGTACAATTTTCAAATATCAGACAAAAATATACGCAACCAATACGGTTAAAATAGTTTCAATTTAAAAAGTGTAAAAATCACGTAGACTAAAGATATATCTAGAAAGTGTCAATTTTGGGTGAAAAGTGTAGGATGGAGGGTCATGACACTAGGTCTTCTCTTACTACCTCGCTATTATGGTATAAGTCTTGGCACTCCTTATTTAGTCAAATTTGCTCTTTGACTCTTATATAAAATTCATGAAGTAGAAAAACATACAAATAATTTATATAATTATAATATCAGTATTAATTGGCAATACACACTCGAGAGAACGTTTGCAAAGCCTCTTGTGAATATGAAAATGTTTCTTTCCAATACATAATCCTCTCGAGTTGTTTGTTTTCAATTTGTAAGGATTTTTTCAAGATAACATCAATACAATTAAAGTGGAGTTTTCGTTTGTTAGGACATGGAGGTAGGTTGTTAGTTTCTTAGTAATTTTCTTTGTGTTTTACGTAAATAAATAAATAGCTTCACGCTGTATCCCGCACACAGCAGGGTAGGCAGAGGGAAACTAGTGTTAAGACACTCCGTTCCCCACACACCGCCGAATTCGGAGGCTTGCGTGTTAAGTGGCGGAACTTAACGCCGCGCTTTACCTCGTCACCAGAGCGAAGAAAATGGAAATATAATTTCCACTCCTCGAGTGGGTTTCGAACCCACAACCAGTCGTTTACAGTCACATGCTTGTGCCACTGGGCCACGACCGGCCAACGTTTACGTAAATAAATATAATTTTCATTTGAAAGTCACGTTCTGAATACATAAAAAATAAAAAAAATATAAATTCAATTCAATTGAAATTTTCCTTTATTCAAATAGACATTTGCAAATATTTTGTATTGCAGAATAAACATAAAGCTACCATTCGCTCGGAAAGCTTTGCTGGGAAAAACCGCAGAGAGACTCAACAATTGCTATTTTCAAATATAAAAGTTGCAATTTTATTATTTTAATACAATGGGAGCTAACGTTATGTTGAAATGATATTTCTTTTGCGCATTTTATCTATTTCTCGATAAATACTAGAAGCCTCCTTGACATGTTAATCACGCGTTACCATAGCAACGTCTAAGTAACTTCGTACGTGTATATCAAACACATATTTTATTAATTAAGTGTAATTAATATTTTATTATTTTTTATTAATTAAGGGGAATGGAGTGTCTTAACACTAAGTTCCCTCTGGCCTACCCTGCTGTGCGCGGGATATAGCGTGAAGCTAAAAAAAAGAAAAAAAAAGTGCAATTCTAATGCATAATTATGATATTGAATCATTGGCTTTCTTCATTTCTTCTGAATATACTAGACGTGTTTCCAAAGTACGGTTTTGACATAAAAAAAAGGATCAGTAATTTTTTTCTTTGATGATGACGATGGAAAACAAAAGCTGCCCCTTTACTTATCGGCTTTCCAGTAAATAAATTGTTTTTGGAAAATATTTACTGGTTCTTTTTTATGTCATAACGGTACTTACTTTAAAAACACGCTTCATAAGCGTTACACATGCTGCATTTCTCCTTTTTTCTGTTGTAATACCATTTGTAAAGGAATGTCAATTTTACTACTACTGACATAGTTGTAATAGCTCAAATAGAAAATCTGGCAACTACGTAACCAGAAGTCCCCGTTACATTTATTATAATTACTTCATTACAATTGGTCAAGCGGTTTAAATTTTTCATATAAACTTTCATCCTTTATTTCAACCCTTTAGAGGTTGATTTTTGAAAAACTAAGCAGCCTATGTTAGACCCAGTCACTTTTACTACTTTCATTCTAAATTTCATCCAAATCGGACCGGAAGATTAGCCGCGAAAGCGTGACAGACAAACACACAGAATCGCATTTATAATATATGTAAGTATAATCAATAATATATATCATATACTAAAGTTGAAATCCCAAAAAACAATATGTACTAAAAGAAATTCCGACTTACAGCTCGGTAACCTGATTTTTAATCGAGTCCATAATTCATTCATGGGACAGTGTATACGCTTCTACAATAGGATCCCAGAAAACGTCCAAGATATTTCTATATCACAATTTAAAAAAGTTGTGAAAAGAGGTTTGTGTGCTAAAGGTTATTACCTAATTAAAGATTTTAAAAATGATAACACGCCTTGTGCCGGTTCTTCTCAGGTCTGAGGCATTAACTTTAGTGAACCGGTGGTAACCTATTTGACGTTTAAAAAATGAAGCTTGTGACTTCTTATTTTGCATAAAATTATTTGACTTTGACTTTAATCTTGTGGCCAGTCGTGGCCCAGTGGCACAAGCGTGTGACTGTAAACGACTGGTTGTGGGTTCGATTCCCACTCGAGGAGTGGAAATATTTAATATTTCCATTTTCTTCGCTCTGGTGTCGAGGTAAAGCGCGGCGTTAAGTTCCGCCACTTAACACGCAATGCCTCCGAATTCGGCGGAAAGTGGGGAACGGAGATACAGCGTGAAGCAATTTTTGTTAATCTTAAAAGAACAAATAACACTCTTTGCCCCACACACACAGAATACGTCGAAAATAAAAAAAAGAAACATAATTTAATAGACTCTAATCAAATACGTAGTATATAAATAGCAAGAGTTTGCGTACAATTGTCGTTTGATCAGAGTCAATTGTCGCGAAGCCATTTATTTTTATTGAACGAATTGTAACACAAAATTGTGCGCATACGCAAATAGATGTTACACACGTACAAACGTATATTGACTTCCTATATATATAACTTTTTTTAGCTTCACGCTAATTCCCGCACATAGCAGGGTAGGCAGAGGGAACCTAGTGTGAAAACACTCCATTCCCCACACACCGCCGAATTCGGAGGCATTGCGTATTAAGTGGCGGAACTTAACGCCGCGATTTGCCTCGACACTAGATCGCAGATAATGGAAATATTAAATATTTCACTCCTCGAGTGAGAATCGAACCCAAAACCAGTAGATTTACGGTCACACTTTGTGCCACTGCGCCACGACTGAACTGGATAAATTATTTAACGGTTACTATTGGTGAGATAAACCACGGCTTTAAATTCTGCTACTGCTGCTTTAATATGTTTGTATCTCGATAGTGAGTGGAGAACGGATTGTTCTGTCACTAGTCTCTCCTTGACTACTCTGCTAGACGAAAGAAACCGCGACTAAATAGTAAAAATCATTAAAAAATAATATAAATTCCAATTTTTAGAACTCTGCTATTAAAAATTTAGAGTAATATCTCTCTGAAGTCGCGGAAAATGGTGAACGGAGTGTCTTAACACTAGATTTTTTCTAACTACCTTTCTAACTACTATAATCGTGAAGCTAAAACAAACATACATACGCACATACGAGTACACATTTAAGAAGAGATACATTGTCTGTCAATAAAAATATTTAAATAGTCAATTATAGTTGTACTGAGTGACCTCGATCTAAACGTGTACTGCGATTCCATTTCGATGTTAATGTCAAAGAGTAGAGTATGATGATGCAAAATAAATGAGACTTAAATAATGAGACTTAAATAATAAGACAATTTATTAGATGTCCGTTCAGTGGGTTTTTTTAGCTTCACGCTGTATCCCACAGCAGGGTAAGGCAGAGGGAACCAAGTGCTAAAATACACCACTCCCCATTTTCCGCCAAATTCTGGACATTTTGTGTGTCAAGTGGTGGAACTTAACGCCGCGCTTTACCTCGGCACCAGAGCGATGAAAGTGTAATGCTAAATATTTCGTTTCCCCCAGTGGGAATCCAACCCATTGCCAGCGACGTTTACTGTCACACTTTGTGCCTTGGGGGCACAACTGGCCTGGCATTCAGTGGAATATTAATACGAATAACATTTCTTATGAATATCAAACAAAACACGGCGTTAAGTTACGCCTAACACGAAATGTCTTGAAAGTGGACACTGAATGTGGCAGTGGCGTGTATTAACGTTAGGTTTCGTCGTTTTTTTTGCATTTTACTAGTTTTCTACTAGTTTTTGCTTTTACAAGGCGACATTTACGTTAAAAGATATACCTACATAAGTATGTATAAGGAAATTTCATAAATAATTTTAGGCTCGCCTTAATTTATAATTAAATTTCAAATTATATTAATCTCTCTAAGAATACTGCCCTGGTTGTTAATATTTGAACTTAAATGCTTTTGATGCTCACTCGGAAGGCTAAACTATATTAAATAGTTGTAAAATTATTATGAAATTATATTTGAAAAGAGTAACTGTCGAATTTCTCGTCCAATATTCTCTATAGAACTGCCTTCCCAGCTTTGAGAGCTTATTACAGGACTGAAAATACTCAAGCTTTGTGTTAATTGATTTGAAATTACTCGCAATAGTCTCTATCCGAGCTTCTTAAACTATGGGTTACGACCCCAAATGGGGTCAAAAGCAAAATTCTGGGGTCGAGAGATTTTAATGTCAAATATTTATACATACCATTTTTTAACATCACTAGAGTTGGCGGTTCAAAACGTATTTTAAAAATATATATTTGTATAACTATACTTTTCTTTTTTTTTATAGCTTCACTTCCGTTTTCCGTTTCCCACTTTCCGCTGAATTTTTAGAGGTATTGCGTGTTAAGTGGCAGAACTTAACTCCGCGCTTTGCCTCAGATCTTGCTGATACTGATCAGGCGAAGAAAATGGAAATATTAAATATTTCCACTCCTCGAGTGGGAATCGAACCCACAACCAGTCGTTTGAAGTCACACGTCTGTGCCACTGCACCACGACTGGCTGACTGGCTGACTGGATCTATACTGTTACCTAATAAATAATTTATTTTTCTTTTATATTTGAATGGGGTCGTCAAGAAGACAAAAGTTTAAGAAGCCCTGGTCTGTATTAATAAAAAAATAACCTAATTTTGATTACAAAAGCGCAGTTATTATGAAAAAAGCAGTAAAAAAAAGTATATTTTAAAAGCAAGCATATATATCAGTAAGTGAAGTGATTTTCCAACCGTTATCTCCCCGTATCTGACCGCGTCACGCGTGGGTGTGTCACCTCTGTCGTGACTCACTGCTAACTATTGTCATGTCTGGATTTATCTTATGCTTATAATCCTAATGTAACAAGTATTTGGTGTATATTTCCGGTAATGAAAACTAAATAATAATCTGGTTTTATATGTATTTAAAAGATTTTAAAGATTTTTGTGTTCGCAGAAGAGATTTATAAAGAAGTCGGTATGGTAGCAAATTGTTGAACTACATAATTGTTTCGTTATATAGCAACCCTCGGAGTAGATTTTAAAAATATTAAGTAGCTAATGTTTAACCTTGGATTACCAAATATATTTTTGCCAAAATTCATTACAATTGGTCAAGCGGTTTAAATTTTTCATAGAAAATTACATCCCCTATTTCAACCCTTTAGAGGTTGATTTTCGAAAAAATAAGTAGGCAATGTTAGACCCAGTCATTTTTACTACTTTCATTCTAAATTTCATCGAAATCGGACCAGTAGATTAGACGTGAAAGGATGACAGACAAACACACAGACATTCCCCTTTATAGTATAAGTAATTAAGTATGGATTAACACTATTATGTATGTATAAAGAAATAGATTTAGTATATATATGTATGTATATATATATATATATATATATATATATATATATATATATATATATATATATATATATATATATATATATATATATATATGTATGTATAAAGAAATAGATTTAGTATATATATGTATGTACGAGACAGATCATCCTGAGCTAATATTTTAGTATTTCATATGATAAAGTTAGTTGCTTAGGCATTTTCCCACAGCAAAGTAGGCAGAGAGTGACTAGTGTCAAGACACTTCGGTCTCTACTTTCCCGAATTAAACACATTATACAATAAGTGGCAGAACTCAACGCCACGATTTGTCTTGCCAGGGGGAAAAAGGAAAAAATAATTTCTATATAATCATTAAATTGAGTGGAAATCGACCCCACAACTAATCATGTTTATTGTGAGACAACACCACTGCACCACATCGGTCTTAAATAGAATTTTATATATTTAATATAAGTTTTAGTGATATTTTTTACTCGAGTGAGTCGAAAACACGAGTACGCCTCGAATGGTACAAGAAAATAACTCAAGTGATTTGAATCACATAATCCTGTAAAGAAAGAAGTACAGTAATATTTTTCTTGTTAAAACTAATGTAAGTAACTTTATAGGAAACTACAAGAAACCAATATCCAATACATTTTCTGTATCTAGAAGTAGTACAAAGTTTATAAAGGACTGAAGGAAAGCTAGAAAACTTTACTAGTTGTCGATTCACGACGGATGTAATTGCATATAAACTTTATATCAGCTTCGTGTTATTTCGAACGAGTCTAGTGTCAAAACACTCTGTTTTTTTTATTTTTTTTAAGCTTCACTCTGTATCCCGCACACCGCAGAGGCAGAGGGAACGTAGTGTTAAGACACTCTGTTTCCCTCTTTTCGCCGAGTTCTGGAGGCATGGCGTGTTAAGTGGCGGAACTTAACGCCGCGCTTTGCCTCAACACTATAGTGAAGAAAATGGAAATGTTAAATATTTCCACTCCTCGAGTAGAAATCGAACCCATTACCAGTCGCTTTACAGTCACACTTTGTGCCTCTGCGCTACGACTGGCCCTAACTCTGATCTCAGAAAGGAAGAAAATAATTATTTAAATATAACCGTTCCCCAACAAAAATATACTTGATATTAACAGTCAGTTATTCTTCTTCTACGCGACGACATTACATTTTAAATTCAAACTGCACTAAAGAGGATTTTTCCTTAAAAGCCAACATCGCGGTTGCCATGGTAACGCGAGTACAAACAACAGTACTCGAGTAAGATATGCAAATTTTTGTATAACGGAGCATCAAAATAAGGATAAAATGTTTCTGTGGAAAATTCTATATACAATTTTGAAATATGTTATGTACCTTATTTGAAGGAGATTGCACATTTAATGAGGAAGGAGGAGAATTGATCGTACCTTAAAGCTGTGGTTACAGGTTCACACAGCTATATTGCTAGTCGTGGCTCAGTGGCACAAACGTGCGACTGTAAATGACTGGTTGTGTGTTCGATTCCCACTCGAGGAGTGGAAATATTTAATATTTCCATTTTCTTCGCTCTGGTGCCGCGGTGAAGCGCGGCGATAAGTTCCGCTACTTAACACTCAATACCTCCGAATTCGGCGGAAAGTGGGGAACGGAGTGTCTTAACACTAGGTTCCCTCTGCCTACCCTGCTGTGTGCGGAATACAGTGTGAATCTAAAAAAAAAATATTTTCTGGTGAAGGTAGAAAACCCCTCGTCCATTTTCCGCCCAAAATAGAAATATTGCGTGTCAAGTAACGGAACTTAACGCCGCCTCTTGTCATTAAGTACCAGAGTAGAGAGAGATATACAAATATTAATTTAAATTTAACCTTTCCTTCAAGTAGGAATCGAAGCTTTTACCAATAACATTTACAGTCAGACGCAGTCCCATTGAACCACAAAGGCGACTGGATAGAGCCATATTTTTTTTTTAGCTTCACGCCGTATCCCGCACACAGCAGAGTAGGTAGAGGGAACCTAGTGTTAAGACACTCCGTTCCCCACTTTCCGCCCAATTTGGAAACATTGCGTGGTAAGTGGCGGAACTTAACGCCGCGCGAAGGAAAATAGAAATATTACATGTTTCCACTTTTCGAGTGGGAAATGAACTCACAACCAGTCGTTCACAGTCACACGTTCGTGCCACTGCGCCACGACTGGCCACATATAACTTATTACAATTATTTCCTGCACTACCATTAAACTCTAAGTACCCCAATACAAAGAGATGATTCTACAAACATTTAAAATACTAGCTGTATCTCATACTATAAAGTAATTATAAAAAAACACTTTGCCATTTCAACTGAAACTGAGTACTAAATAATGTAAGGAAATGATACCCGTCCAGTTTATACGCTTTTAAAGTTGCTGTAACTTTAATAAGCTTGTTATTTTCTTTTCTAGATAGTTTACGATTTGCCTAGTGAAGTTGTTATATCGTTAATTTTCATATTTATTTCACCTTAACTTTATTTCCCACTTAGTGAACTTTTTATTCACCACCCGGGCAGCAAGACAAAACGCAGTGTTGACTCCTGCCACTCAACATGTAAGGTCCTGAATTTATGAGGAAAGTGGAGAACGGAGTGTCTTAACACTAGATTCCCTCTGCCTATCCTACTGTGTGCGGGATATAGCGTGAAGCTAAAAAAAAGAAAAGGTTTTTTGATAAATTCTATGTGGTCGGGGGTTGCACAGCTTGTTATTCAGTGAAATTACTTATAAGTTAGACAAACTGGCATTAGCAAGTTAAAAATAAGTAGTAACGTCGTCGTGACTGACAGTTAGTGTTCGACATTTCACGCGATGTTGGTGAATCGATCACCACTCCGGAAATATTTATGTATACTTAAAAAGTATGCTACTTAAAGTGGCCAGTCGTGGCCCAGTGACACAAGCATGTGACTGTAAACGACTGGTTGTGAGTTCGTTTCCCACTCGATGAGTGGAAATATTTAATATTTCCATTTTCTTCGCTCTGGCTCGACGCTAAGCGCGGCGTTAAATTCCGCCACTTAACACGCAATGCCTCCGAATTGGCGAAAAGTGGGGAACAGAGAGTCTTAAGACTAGGTTCCCTCTGCCTATCCTGCTGTGTGCGGTATACAGCGTGGATCTAAAAAAAAAGAATATTCTCTAAACCAGGGGTAAGCAACCGTTATTACTTTTTAAAAAAAGAGTTTATGTAATTTTAGATTTGTTTATGGTGGGCCAATTCTAAATTGTATTTAAGAAAGGGCGATAGAATATCTAAAATAAAAGTAAATGCGGGCCGCATAAAATTACTAAGCGGGCCACGGGTTGCTAACCACTGTTTTAGACAGATAAAATTCAGCCTTGGGTTCTGCCCAACTTTCAATAAATATATCTAAAGTAAGTGGGAAACGAACAACAAAGAATCTTAACTATGTCAACCCAACTTAAGGTGCAATGAAAATAAACTAAATAAGACATTTAAAGAAAACGTATAAAAATTGAAACACAGCGGGATTCGAACCCGCGCCTCCTGAATACCGTTCAGGTGCTCTCCCCACTGAGCTATGCGTTCTACTACACGCTGCGTCGAAATTCTTATACGCTTTATTACAACTTATTTATGTTGTTAGCATCTCTGTAGAGAGATTTTTACAAATTTCTGCTATCCAAAGATTATTACGAGCAATCGTTTGGCAAGAGAGAAAGCTATTTATTAAATACTTTTTGAACATTTTTAAAGTGTTATTCCACACTAGTAGTAATAATATAATAGTAAGTGTCGAATAACACTTTAAAAATGTTTAAAAAGTAAACTAAATTGTTTTACAAAGATACTTGAAGGTTTCTTGAAGTTATTTTCTATTTTTACTATCAAGGATATCAAGTCCTTGATAACAATATTGTGTAGTATTTTTATCAGATCGGGACGGCAGGAAGTGTGTCAACATTTGCCTTGCAAGATAAAATATATTCCTACGTTTCTATAATACGTTTCCTCGTTTCTATGAGGAAAAAGATTTTACCTAGATTGATACAAGTGAAGCTAGAAAACCTGTGTTAAAAATAATTTAGATTCTTTTACTTTCTGTAAAGAGATAATTTTTCAACTTTTAAGTTTTTTATTTAGTGATATAGGCAAAGAGAGTATAGTGTTAAGCATTATATCTTTAGCAGGCGTTAATAAGTTCGTAAGTTAAATAAAAAGCAAAATTAAATTTTTTTAAAATACCCGCGACGGTTTAGTTGTAATTGAAAAAGGATAAAATAACTAGAAATCCCCCGCCTAAAAGAATATATGTAACGAGATGATGGGGACGACTCCGTCGCGGGTAATTAAATATACTATTTTTAAAATATACATAAACATTAAGACTTGCTTTTATTATAGGGAAAAAACATTTTTAAATAAAAATAAAAATAATTTCAAGTAAAATCGTAACAGTAATAAGAGAAAAGATATTAATAATAAAAATTGAACGTAAAAGTGGCTGTTCTGAAAAGGATCAGTAACATGAGTACAGCACAGACAGAAGGTATTACCAAATTTTTATTTTGAGACTATTTAAAAATAAAATGAGGAAATTTATGACCATTCCCGTGGCAAAAGTTAGATTTAATTTTTTTTTTTTTAGCTTCACGCTGTATCCCGCACACAGCAGGGTAGGCAGAGGGAACCTAGTGTTAAGACACTCCGTTCCCCACTTTCCGCCGAATTCGGAGGCTTGCGTGTTAAGTGGCTGAACTTAACGCCGCGCTTTACCTCGACACCAGAGCGAAGAAAATGGAAATATAATTTCCACTCCTCGAGTGGGAATCGAACCAACAACCAGCCGTTTACAGTCACACGCTTGTGCCACTGCGCCACGACTGGCCACTGGATTTAATTATTAATTACTATTATTCTTTAACATATTTAATTAATGTTTTATTTTTTGACAATTAACTGTTAAACAATAATTTGAATGTTCTATCATTTATAATTTTCATATGTTCATAATTTTTACTTTTTACTTTATTCTATTATTGCATGTTGTGATTGTCTGTAATCGGAAAAATATTTAGTGTTTTTTTTTAATTAATTTAATCTGAAAATATTGTAATATTTCTTCCGTTGACAATCCTTAATAAATAAATAAATAAATTATTTAATTTATGAGTACGTAGGTAGAAGTAGAGCATTATTAAGCTAAAAATTTAGTTCTGCTGTTACCAGGTTGTATTTCTTTCTATACCCCCATTTTTTAGGAGCTGGATTAATTATATTAATCGTAATTCAAACAATACTTGCAGATAAAATTATTAACTTTACGCAAACACATTATATCGACGTATTTTTTAGAAAAGAAATTGTTATACTCACGTAACCTTATACTTATACAGATTATATAGGGGCAGTCGTGGCGCAGTGGCACAAGCGTGTGACTGCAAATTATTGGTTGTGGGTTCGATTCCCACTCGAAGAGTGGTAATATTTAATATTTCCATTTCCTTCGCACTGTTGTCGAGGCAAAGCGCGTTATATTCCGCCACTTAGTACGCAATGCCTCCGAATGTGGCGGAAAGTGGGGAATGCAGTGTCTTAACACTAGGTTTCCTCTGCCTATCCTGCTATGCGGGATACAGCGTGAAGCTAAAAAAAAAATTCCTCAAATATGAACAGATTTTGATGAAAAGTATTGCTTAAATAACTTCTAAAGTAGGTACATAAAATACCAATTAACATTTTATTCATATCATTTCACCTACTTAATCATCAACATTAAGTAGACAAAGCGACGAACAAAAATAACCACGAATTTCTAAATAGATATATTCAGAACGACTGCAATTAAAATTTTCCACCAGCGCGCCGGTACCCCATGTGTCTGTAAAGTTTGTTATATGGTGAGAGGCGACGAGGTGTAAACTCGTGACAGACAAAATGACATTTTTCATGTAACAACATATGCTCGGGAAATTCAACCTCGCAACGTTTTATTGGACCAAGTGAATTGGAAACAGAGTCACTTATATGAAAATTTCAGGTCCAATTTTAACAATTTATTGGTTTCTCGTAATATCGTATACTCGTATGTAGTCTGTTTTGGTTTTACAGTTTGATGGTGACTGACTCCTGTTGATTCGTGAATTTTTTCAATTGGAAATTGTTATTTTAAATGAAATCATGATTTTTAATATATCGTTATGGTAATAACATAGTACCGTTAGTTTCAGTTTCAGTTAATTTAATAATAGTGGAATAAAGTCTTTGACATTCAATAGATTCATCGTACGGATGCCCATCTCGTTACAAGAGAGAAGCTCTAGCCAGTGCCTGACACTTTCTACCACACATCTCTACCTCTTTCTTACACACCTGACACAAATTTATGGAGCACCTTTAAAATGCTCATTACCTCTTGCTCCTACTGTCCGACTTCCTCTTTTCCCAGCCATCCAAGATTAAAAAATAAACTAATGCTGCTGCTGTAGTCGGTCCCTCATATCTGAGGATCGTGGTCAGCATCAGGGTTGGATCTGGAGCAGATGATCTGTCCCCATCGGTGTCTATCCAGCGCGTCCCTTGCGTCCCTAACATGGAGTTTAGAAGATGATAATTCCTTTAATTGATCTGTCCATCGAGTTTGTGAACGGCCGCGCGATCTTTTGTCTTCTATATGTCCAACTATAATTAGACTGGTGTCATTTTTGCGCATTGTGTGCCCGAATAAAGAGAGAATGCACTGTTGTTTACTAATGCCGCATTCATAATACAGCGAAAATAGAGAACTGATAATGTTTTAGAGACTGCAGAGTAGGGGAAAATTAACTTGCAATTAACAATTAAATAATAACAATCAATTATTTATTTGTAAGAAAATCACATAAAACTACAAAAAGTTGAAAATTAATTAGTATTAATCTTTACACTACAATTAACAATGAATTAATTGTGACTTTCGCACACTTTTATAAATATATTACACAGAGAGGTGCGTCACTACATATAGTGATGTAAGAATAAGAATACGAGACATGGTACATAGTTTGTCCGGAGATCTGCAGTCAACTACGAGTACAGTGTGCGTGTGTTTTGCTTGATACTTCAATTGACTCTTGTCCTATTTATTACGTCAATTAATTTTGAATGCTCAATTAATGTATACCAGACTGTTTATGATTTATTTCATCACTGTACCTACTATATAAATATTAGTAAAGATTTATGTTTTTTTTAGTAGGTATAGCGTAGGCAGAGTATATCTAGTGCCAAGACACTCCGTTTTTCCAAATCCGAATTATTGCTTGGTGGTGGTGGAATTAACGCCGGGTTTTGTTATAACAAATCAGGGAATAGAAAAAGTCAGGGAATCAGGGAACAGGGAAAGTTTCTTAAGAATAGAATATAAGAAAAGGATAGTATAAAAAGATAAAGTTAAATTATAACTATTATCCATTTAGGTATTCCGTAGGTTTTATGTAGAAGAGATACGAATCCGTCAAAATATAGTATGAAATTATGGCGAATAATTTGGCTAAGAAAGTACAATTTTTCTACCGGTCGTTGTACATCTGACAGTAGCCCATGGACACAACTCACGAACTAAGTTGATTTATATGTCTTATATACTTTACTGACTGACTGACTGACTCACTTGGCATAATATACTTTATTCTATTCTTTAACTACTATCGTTACTTTATGTATGTTATTTATTTATTTATTTATTAAACTCACCAGTGGCAATTACATTTGACAATACACTTTTTATATATTTCTATAATCTTATATCTAAATGCATTGCCTTTTAAAGTGAGTACCACATGCATTAATGTGTTCATTTAACATACAAATACATGGTAACATTATTTAAAATTAACAAGGAAAATAAAAATCAAATTAAATCTAAGAGTTTAAAAAAGAAGTGAAAATTAATAACATAATAATTGAAAAATACTATCATGAACAATTATAAAATTCATGAAAAATAATAAAACATAATATTAATGTTAAATATTTAATTAATTAGTTAAGTACTTCATTAATTAGTTTAAGTAACTAATCAAAAACTGTAACTACTACTATCGTTACTTTATGTATGTTATTGAATTACAATATGAAAATAACAGGTAATTGTATTTTATTTTC
Organism: Dryas iulia moderata; assembly: GCA_019049465.1. Taxonomy (NCBI): domain Eukaryota; kingdom Metazoa; phylum Arthropoda; class Insecta; order Lepidoptera; family Nymphalidae; genus Dryas; species Dryas iulia. The sequence goes on along the minus strand of CM032415.1, from coordinate 596,425 downwards.
ATTAAAATCGAAAAATCTAGAGAGCACCAGAGGCCACATTGCAATGAGACTGTCTAACTATGAACTTTCTTTATTATAAGTTACTAGCGGCCCGATCGCGACTTCGCCGCGTGGACTGCCTAATTGTTTCGTTATGTTGCAACCCTCGGGATTGGATTTTTAAAAATAAAGTAGCCTATGTTTTACCTTCGATTATAATATATTTATTCCAAAATTCATTACAATCGGTCAAGCGGTTTAGTTTTTCATATAAACTTATTACTATTTCAGCCCTTTAGCGGTTAATTTTTGTAAAAATAAGTAGCCTATGTTAGACCCATAGTGATTTTCTACTTTCATTCTTAATTTCATCCAAATCGGATTGGTAGATTAGCCGAAAAGCGTGACAGACAAACACACAGACTTTCGCGTTTATAATATAAGTATGGATTGTAAGTTATAGAAATTTATATATTTAAGATATTTTTATTCCGGTCCGGCATTTAGTACAAATCGCGGCGTTGAGTTCCACCGTTTAACACATATAGTCTAGGTTTCAGCTAGAAAGTGGAGAACGGAATGTCTTGACACAAGTTTCCCCTAGCCACTCTACTGTGCGTGTAAAAGCGTGAAGTTGCTTTATTTCTTTAACTTATTTTTGAGAGTCCGTTATGTATGCAGCATATACTAAAAAAAATTAGTGTCAACATAAGTCGTTCTCAACCTATAAAGTATATAGTTTTCGTACATATCGTCCACTGCATATACAAAGGGTATAACCCAAAAAAAAAACATTCTTTTTATTAGTATAACCCGTGATCTAAATATTTAGATTCATTTAAATTTTATAAAATAATAATATTTTTTTTGATTTATAACCCTTTTGTATTTTTTTTTAGTTTCACGCTGTATCCCGTATACAGCAGCGTAGGCAGAGGGAACCTAATATTAAGACACTTCGTTCCACACTTTACCGCCAAATTCGGAGGCATTGCGTGTTAAGAGGCGGAACTTAACGCCGCGCTTTACCTCGGCACCAGAGCGAAGAAAATGGAAATATTAAATATTTCCACTCCTCGAGTGGGAATCGAACCCACAACCAGTTGTTTACAGTCACACGCTTGTGCCACTGGGCCACGACTGGCCACTGGCCTTTTTTATTTAGTAAGCGAAGTATGACGTGAAGTCACAAAGGCTAATTTAGCAAAGCAATGTCGACTTGCGTTATCAGCGGCGGCAAATATCGACGAAAACCAAATTCATTATAATTAACACTTGTTGTTCACGGAATATTCCCACTCGCGGTACCTCTAAACCACTCAGTGCTCAGTGTGCAACTTGATACTAAAGTGACACTTAATATAATGGCATAGAGTATGTATTACTTTAATTGTTACTGTAAGCGAAGTTACAGGGCCAGTCGTGGCGCAGTGGCACAAGCGACTGTAAACGACTAGTTGTGAGTTCGATTTAATATTTGCATTTTCTTCGCTCTGGTGTCGAGGCAAAGCGCGGCGTTAAGTTCCGCCAGTTAACACGCAATGCCTCCGGATTTGGCGGAAAGTGGGGAACGGAGTGTCTTAAGACTAATTTCCCTCTGCCTATTCTGCTGTGTGCGGGATACAGCGTGAAGCTATGTATGTATGTATAAAGTAAGTTATAAGCAAAACTAACGAAATTCTATCAGGCTGTACCTACTTCAATGGCGTATATTTTAAGTAACGCTTTACGCTTTATTCGTATGGGTAAACAGAGAGAGCGTGTTGTCAATTGTGAACACTTCGTTATCCGCATTCCGTGCGAAATCGAGACATTTTGTGTTGATTTGCGAAACTTAACGCCGCGCATTACCTTACCAGAGCAGGGACATAAATATGATATAAATATCTCAGGGAGAGATCAAACTCACTCTTACAAATTCAAATTCTTAAAATACTTTATTCAATAAGACTTTTGCAAGCAATTTCGAATCGTCGTGTAGACTTTTGATACATGAAGTTTACAGTTATATGAGGAAATACGAGCATATATAATAAAACTAAATATTTTCAAAATTTAGTTTTATTGTATATTGTTTGTTTGTTGATTTTCACACTTTTAATTTTAGTATTTGTTAACAGCATCGTACCGCATGTAAAGCCAAAGTTAACCAAACACTTACACACCTTAATCGACCTGTTGATTTTACGCGATTTTATGTAACACACGGTTTTTCCCGGTACTATCGCAAATAACTGTGTATCGTATGTATACATATACATCATTAAGAGCTTATATGCGTAGTTGTGTAGGTATATGTACTTCAAATTAGAGTTTTTTTATAATTAAAATAAATGCATATATATATAAAATGAATAAAATTCGAGCTAGTTCCTCCGATGAGCCCAAAATTATTATGATAGTCCTTATCGACCAGGGAATAACAAATCTCGCTGTTTCTAAATAAGCAGCACAGAAATTAGGCTTAAACAGAAAACATTGTAAGGGAGTAATTGTAGAAGTAAATAAAAAGGAATGGGAAAAAATTGAAAATGGTCATTATAACTTGTTTTTTCGAACCGAAACCGTTTCTTTTTAATTCTATTATATGATTATATTTTAATACTAGCGGCCCGCTTGCGGCTTCGCCGCGTGAACTATTTCGTTATATTGCAAACCTCGGGGGCGCATTTTTAAAAAATAAAGTAGCCTATGTTTAAGCTTAGATTATCAACTATATTTATGCCAAAATTCATTACGATTGGTGAAGCGGTTTAGATTTTTCATATAAACTTTCAACCCCTATTTCAACCCTTTAGAGGTTGATTTTTGAAAAAATAAGTAGCCTATGTTAGACCCAATTACTTTTACTACTTTCATTCTAAATTTTATCCATATCGGACCGGTAGATTAGCCGTGAAAGCGTGACAGACAAACACACAGACTTTCGCATTTATAATATAAGTATGGATTGTTACATAAACATTTGATAAAAAAATGCTATAATTTAAATTAGCCAATGACCAAATGACATGTCGTACACATTAACTTAGCGGATCCAGAATTTTATATCAGTAGTCCTGCAGATTGGCCGATATTTTTTTAATAACAGTTTTGGCAGAAAATAAAAAATCATAGCTCATAGCAACCTACAATCCTGCAAACCCAATTAGTGTATAACCCATTTTTACGGAAATACTCAACTTTCAAGCTGTAGTGCGTAATTAAAAACACTTTTGATATACAAGAGTTTTAGAAAACAGAGAATATTTCCGAATCATTTGATATGTCACCAGAAGATCTCTAATGTATAAATTAATATCAATATAAGCCAAAGCGATTAGTTAGCAGTAGATATAAGGTTCAGCTGATTTTCTGCCTTTTAATCACTTTAAAAAAAGAAGTCCCGCTGAGTTTCTTGCGCCGGTTCTTCTCAGGTCTGAGGCATTAAATTTAGTGAACCTGTGGTAAACTATTTGACGTTCAAAAAATGAAGCATGTAACTTCTTATTTTGAATAAAATTATTTGACTTTGACTTTGACTTTGAAACTACACCAACCAATTCATGACAAGTTAGGTTTTTAAAACAGGTAGTTTTAGTTTAATTTAAATGAAAATTTAATAAAAACCAGAAATATCCAGAAGTTTATAAGCAGTTGATAAACAAATATATCAATTTAAAACATACGGCATTGTGTGTAGGAAACAATAGTAATACGATATCTGAGTGCTATCTTCAACATCGAGGTGTGCGAGCGGAATCGATTATCACAAAGTTACGTGATGTTTTAATGTAAACATCAAATGAAACTAACTTAAGTCATTTTAAATGCAAATTTACATGAAGTACTACAGAAAATTATATTAAAAGTAGAAAAACTAGATCTGGTATTTTTAAACATTTTTAAAGTGTTATTCCACACTTAAGAAAATTGAAAAAGACGTTTAAAGACATATAAAAAATTTTATACGTTTTCTTTAAATGTCTTTTTCAATTTTCCTAAGTGTGGAATAACACTTTAAAAATGTTTAAAAGTATTTAATAAATAGCATTCTCTCTTGCCAAACGATTGTTCCTAGAATACTAAAGCAATGTCTATCTTAGCATAATAACGTAAAAAACTGCATCGAAATCGGCCCATTCGTTTGAGCGCTATGACACAGACAGACAGAAAGACACACGCACAGTGACATTGATGTCAAACTTACAACATCCTACTATTTGCGTCAGGGGTTCAAATTAAATCGACTATCGTATAAGTTTATCAGCAATTATAAATGGAAATATTAATCAATAAATTACCTAACGAAAGTTATCACTGAAATAAGAGTATGCGATAACAATTAGTCATAGGAAAATTTTCATGATTAATAATACACCTGAAATACCACTTTAAGTGGTAATCAGAAGTGTGTAAGACTTACTTTCTAGATGTCTATGTATCACAAGAATACCATATTCTATATTTTAGTATGTACATCCATACTTATATTATAAATGCGAAAGTCTGTCTGTTTGTCTGTCACGTCCCACAGCTAATCTACAGACCCGATTTGAATGAAATTTAGACTGAAGTCTGTAGTAGTTAAAGTTACTGGGTCTAACATAGGCTACGTATTTTTTCAAAAATCTACCTCTAAAAGGTTGAAATAGAGGATGAAAGTTTATATGAAAAATCTAAACCGTTTGGCTAATTGTGATGGATTTTCATATAAATATAGTTTATAATTCAAGCTTAAACATAGACTACTTTTATTTTTTAAAAATCCACCCCCGAGGGTTGTAATACAATGAAACAGTTACGTCGTTCGTGCGGTGAAGCTGCGAGCAGGCCGCTAGCAACTACATATATACTAAACTAGTTTATTTTGTCAGGATTAATGTGATCTGTATTGGGTTAGATATTTTTTTACTGTTAATATTCTTACAACCTTAAGTATTGTAAGAATCAATTGAGGTCATTCGTGGCGCTGGGGGGCAAAGTGTGACTGAAAACGAGACAGATTGTGGATTCGATTCCCTTTCCGGAAAATTATTATGCTTAAATTTTCTTTTCTTCGCTTGAACGTTTGACCCGTAGAGTGGAGGGCAGAGTGTTTTAGCACTAGGTCTCCTCTGCCTACTCGGCTGTGTGCGGGATACAGCATTAAAAAAATATATAAAATATATATATAAATTCTTATACATATTACTTATATCGCTTATTACATACCTATGTCCTATAAAGCGTAATCTAATCTAATATTAGCAATTCATTCGATGTGATTTCTCATAAATAGAGTACTTACTTACTTATGTTACGCATTTCAATTTTACTTAATGTCCTTCTAAATTATTTTAATCATAAGAATGTCTTGACAGTAAGTGAGCATGTAATTTTTAGATAGATCTCAAAAAAAAATAAAGAAAAGCTTCGTCCTTTCCTCCTTGCTTTATGAAGAAATTTTTTGAACATCTCTTTTACCGTCACGCTGTATCCCACATACAACAGGGTTGGTGGTAGGAATAAATTCACCTAAGTATATTAAAAATAAACTACTTCTATAGCGGGGAGGACTTCCCCTAAATAACTTATATCGTGGCCAGTCATGGCCCAGTGGCACAAGAGTGTGACTGTAAACGACTGGTTGTGGGTTCGATTGCCACTCGAGGAGTGGAAATTATATTTCCATTTTCTTCGCTCTGGTGTCGAGGTAAAGCGCGGCGTTAAGTCCCGCCACTTAACACGCAAGCCTCCGAATTCGGCGGTGCGTGGGGAACGGAGTGTCTTAACACTAGGTTCCCTCTGCCTACCCTGCTGTATGCGGTATATAGCGTGAAGCTATGAAATGAAATGAAATGAAACTTATATGTGAATGCATAGGCATACACAATATTCTTGGGAATACTCAATTAATGAAAAGCATGTATATCCCTTTATCCCTAGCGAGATAGCCAGAGAGAACAGAGCCTCAAAGATTTTTCCCATTCGTCCACTGTCGTTGACCTCTTCATACACACCCTCCTCACTCCGAAGATCTATTAAATCATGTTATATACGAGATCTTCCTCCAGTGTCATCGATTTTGTGTACTCGAAGGTCAATTGATGATTATTTATTTATTTATTTATTTAGGAACACCAACAGTACACATATGCAACATTTATATTAAATATACAGTCAAAAGTATCAGATCTTCATATGTACATACCAATTACAGGTATTCACAACATTGAAAAAAAATAAGTCATTATTAAAAAATAAGTCACTTGTATACCAAAGTTTATCCAGATTAGTGTCCATTTGAAGTTGATACTTTGTAACTTAGAGTCATAGACAAGAAGGCAATTAAAAAAAAACATTGTTTTTATAGTACATCTAGTTTAAAATTAATCAACATCAAATTCTATGTTATATCAAAATATTTATGTAGATATATATACATCAAAAGCATTTCAAAACATTGAATGGATTCTATGGTTCCTACTGCAAACATCGAGGGAATTTGCTTTGACGTAGTATACCGGCCATCCAGCAACTGAAGTTGCCACTTATAATGGGATTTCTCAGAAATGCAACCTGAATACTCACCATTTACATGGTCTTTATATGTTATTTTCAAACTTCAATATAATAAAACAGTAAAAACGAAATTCTTATACGCGCACATCTACGAAGCTACTGGACAGATTCGAATAAGATTTTGTTTGGTGTATAACTTTGAACGCTGGGCAGAACTTAAGTAATCTATAATTTCGTGAATGAGTAGAATACCTGACGAATAATGAACCAGCTAAACCATAAAAGTAAGGAAATGTCGTCTTAATATTTTTTTCTGTGTGATTGTTGTTTTGGTGTGAAGCGTCATTAAATGATGCAGCCACTAATTTTAAAATATTTAAGATATTATTTTATAATATTACCATCGTGGTGCAGTTGGAGGCGAAATGTATACGCGATTTTACATTCGTACGCGGTTATACATTCAATTACTCAGGGAACAATTCAAAAAATGAATTATATACTTTTTTATTATAAATAAAATTATTTGACTTTGACTTTAAATCATATTTGCAATTTCCAGTTTTGGTAAGACGGACCGCGGCGTTAGATTCTCTAGTAATGTTTTTAAATTGGATTTTGTAATTTTTACACAATTTACTACAACGTGGAATAAAACCTTGTCTACCTGATTTCGTAGACTTACCTATTGACGTATGGACTTAATAACATTAAGATGAACATGCTCGTGTAAAGCGCAAGTAAATTAAACTTAGATTACATTCTGCAAGTACGCTAATGTTGGAATAGGAATGCTTAGAAGTTGGAAGATTAATCTGACTGCGATAGCTATCCCGCGTCCCTCATGTACATTGAATATTAGTTTACTACGTTAGGAGACTTGATACAAACTATTTTTCAATACATTTTACTAAGCTAGAGTTGTATCTAGTAATCTATAGATGCAAAGTTGGTTTCAAAAGTACTGAATGTTTTGGGATGTGACTTTGACCATTCGATGTGGAAAATTTGTAGATGGTCAAAGATTATTGAATTTTTTTTCATTTGAATAATCAACTAGAGGTTGAAACTTTGTATGAATGCTCGTTATTTCGTATACGAAAAATGAATAGAAACTACTCGAGTGATTGTGGATTTTTTTCAGCAAGGGGCGAAATAGCAAAAAAAAGTTAAATGAAAGTCAGTCATTTTTAAAGTATGAGACTCGAAACTTTATTTTTAGGCTAATGAATATATGAATTGTGGCCAGTCGTCGCCAAGTGGCACAAGCGTATGACTGTAAACGACTGGTTGTGGGTTCGATTCCCACTCGAGGTGTGGAAATTATATTTCCATTTTCTTCGCTCTGGTGTCGAGTTAAAGCACGGCGTTAAGTTCCGCCACTTAACACGCAAGCCTCCGAATTCGGCGGAAAGTAGGGAACGGAGTGTCTTAAAACTAGGTTCCCTCTGCCTACCCTGCTGTGTGCGGGATACAGCGTGTGAAGCTAAAAAAAAACAAAAAAAAAGAAAATGAATAAAAATAAGTTAATTACTGTTTCAACATTTTTAAAATTGTAGGTTTTATGCTAATCCCAAAAAGTGCGAATTAGTTTATAGGAATTGTTCGTCATTTGTGAAGTTAGTAAAATGAAACTTTATTAAGTGTTTGTGGAAATTCTGCTCGTAAAAGGAAACATATCTCGAACCTCTCCTCACATTTGAACTAAGAAATGTTATTTATATACTTTTCACAACATGTTGAAGAAATATTTTAGAGAATTTGTATTAAAAATTTCTAGAGCTATACATAGTCTGTTCAAGAGAGTGCTCTATAAGCGGACTGGTCATTCTAGCCCATGAAAGTTAAACCAGGAATGTAATATACACATATGGTCTAAGTTAGATATTTATTTATATGTAATTAAATATTATTATCTGGTTGTCTTTTTTTTACCTTCACGCTGTATCCCGCACGCAGCAGGGTAGGCAGAGGGAACCTAGTATTAAGACTAGTGTTAGTGTTTGTTTTCGCCGAATTCGGAGGCATTGTGTGTTAAGAGGCTGAACTTAACGTCGCGCGTTACCTCGACACCAGAGCGAAGAAAATGGAAATATAAACACGCTTGTGCCACTGGGCCACGACTGGCCACATCTGGTTGATAGTTATTTCAAATCTCTTTAGAAATATATGAGTATACTATATACAACGGCTAGTAATGCAAATTATTGCAAAACTTCATAAAAATGCAAATGGCATACATGGTTTTTATTATCCCATTCATTATACTTTTCAAAGAGAATTTTTTTAATTTACATTGGTAGCAATTTTATTTTTATTATATTTTTTCACATCTAGTGTAAAGACAATCCATACTGCACTTTCCGCTTGAAATCGAGACATTACGTGTTTAGTCGCAGAACTTAACGCCGCGGTTAATTTTGAGTACCAGAGCTAAGAAATTAAAACAATACATACCATATGTAACCAGCCCTCAATCATCGCGCTTACAGTCCCTGTGCTAAGCCACGTTGAATCTCCTGCATTTATGTATCTACCTACATGTAATAGTTTAACAATAAGCTCTTACGTATACTCGTATTAATCCTAAACGCAGACTCGCTGAGTGGTTCTGGAGATCTGATAATACCGAGCTCCTAGCTCCTCTTAGCCATGGAAACTAATTTGCCTAGATAATATCAAATCATGCTTTAGAGCGTATGTTTGATAGCGTAATGTTATTTTATAAGGATAAGTTCTTACTGTTAAAATAATTGGAATGGTATTATTCACATTATTTATCATTTTTTAAACAAAAATGACATACATAACATTATTTAACTATTTTTCGAAAATCATAAAACAATATATTTGTTAATAGCGGTTTTACTTTGTACTATGGATACAGATTATATTTTGCCAATTTTACACTTTTCTCTGCATAGCAGTACCCTGCTATGCAGAGGAAAGGGCGTAATGTCACATTTCGTTCCCTACTTTTCGCTGTAAAGTGGCGGAGTTCAACGCGGTCTTGTCTTTGCCAGAGTAGAGAAATGAAAACAATGAACTTATGATTATTCCTACGAGTGGGAATCAAATCTACAACCTATTAAGTTTCAAAGTTGTCAATGTCGCCTTAATATTTAGAATACAGACGGTCAAAAGTATTTAAAATACAATCGTTGCAACCAATTACTTGGCATATCTACTAAAATAATATAAATTACAATTAGGTATATCTAAAAAAATAACCCGATTTGGTCCAATGCCCTGAATTGTTGTGGCCAAGTTGTTTGCATGGGGAATGAATGAGAGGAATCGATGGCGCGTCGCCTCCCGGTCTGCCCCGTCTGCCCCGTCTGCCCCGTCTGCCCGGACTGCCTCGCCATTGACGTCAGAGGGAAAGTGAACACTTACTGCATATTACAAGCATTAGCATTTCTTGTCAAATTGTTGTTGTTTTTTTAAGAAAAAGCTGTTAGTTAATTAAATTAAATCTCTTAAAATAGGCATTTAGAAAACGTATAAAAAGCTCTCACCACTGCGAACGCATGGCTCAGTGGTGAGAGCGCCTGAACGGTATTCAGGAGGCGCGGGTTCGAATCCCGTTGCGTTCAAATGTTTATACGTTTTCTAAATGCCTTTTTCAATTTTCCTAAGTGTGGAAGAACACTTTAAAAATGTTTAAAAGTTAATTATCTTATATTTTGTATACCTTAGTAAGTTCTATTTAGTTTTAAAATTGAAATATGAAAATTGAAAAATTAAATCACTTCCTGCACATACACAAAATACTTGTAAACAGTAAAACCATATTTTACGCCAAAGTGCAACATGAGCTTGGAATAGAACTGATACTCTTCAAACTTCCGGATCGAAAAAGAAAAAGAAATTGGCCTTTGAATGAAAAAAAAACCGCATCGAAATCGTTCCATCCATCTAAGAGTTATGATTGCTCAGGCAGAATCACACAGGCATTGACGTCTATTTTATATTAAACTTATATATATATTTTACGCCATATATATAAATGTATTTACCTTAATTTTAACGACATGGTTATAGATTCAAATACTAATATAAAATATTTAAATTATTATATATAAGTTGAAAAAGACATTCAGAAGTGGCTCAGTGGTGAGAGCGAGTGAGTGGTGAACGGTATTCAGGAAGCACGGGTTCGAATCCCGCTGCGTTCAAATTTTTATATGTTTTCTAAATGTCTTTTTCAATTTTCCTAAGATGGGAATTACACTTTAAAAAATGTTAAAAGTATTACATAAGTTATTAATTATTTGCCATAATTGTATAAAATATGTAAATAGACGGAGAGTGGAAATCAAAATGACTTCTGTTTGCTCTTCATTATAAATGCAATATGTAGAGATAAAAAGTAATTGAAAATTACTAAATAATTGTTAAGGTATTATATTATCAATATTATTTGTACAATTTCTACAGCGTAACATGATTTTATTTGGACATAGTATGCTTTTTTTTTAATATTGGTTTGCCTTGCTTTATCTGCTTTCCTCGTGTGTCAATGTAGTTTATATATTGGATACATTAAAGAACATCACAAAGGTAAGTGTAGCAGGTAAGTGAATACTAAGTGTAAAAATACGTATAAGAAGTTATTTTTAATTTCAATAATTAAAACAAAACACATAGTTACAACTATGATCTTTTATGTTATTAAACAAATAGGGGCCAGTCGTGGCGCAGTGGCACAAGCGTGTGGCTGCAAACGACTGGTTGTGGGTTCGATTCCCACTCGAGGAGTGGAAATATTTAATATTTCCATTTTCTTCGCTCTGGTGTCGAGGCAAAGCGCGGCGTTAAGTTCCCCCACTTAACACGCAATGCCTCCGAATTCGGCGGAAAGTGAAGAACGGAGTATCTTAATACTAGCTTCCCTCTGCCTACCCTGCTATGTGCGGGATACAGCGTGAAGATATTGAAGAAGAAGTTGCCACGGGACAGCATTGGACTGAAATCGCGATAGCGGAGTAACCACTCCGCTCTCGTAAGATGATGGGCGGCGTTGAGCTCCGCCACTCAGCATGCAATATTAAGATTTCGGATGTGGAGAACGACGCGTCTTAACACTGGGATCTCCCTTTCTACCCTGTTATACGCAAAAAGCATAAACCTGCCCTAAAAAAAATAATATTATTGTCGCAATACTATGTGCATATGTACCTACCTATATACGAGTACAAATTGGCATAAAACTAAATAGTTTGTCATAAAAGTTTCTATGACCACGCAAAATACAGAAAGCGTGGGATGAGAAGAAGTGAACAAAACATTATTATTGGTACTGCATTGCATTCATGACTGCATCTCGTTACGGTTATGTGAAAAGTATGTTATTATCAAAACAGTTCAAAAATATAAAATAATAAAATTATTATAATGTGAAAAAATATATATTTAATGAAAATCAGTGAGACCATCATGGTGTGGCCAGTATTTAATTTTTTTCGAGTGTATAGATCTCGAAGTAAATTTTGGATCCTAAGATTTAACTCGAGATCTATACACTCGAGATATACCATGCACGCAGCAGGATAGTCAGAGATAACTCTATGTTAAGGACACTCTAATAGCTGACAGAAGAAATTCCACAGGCAGCATTGCAAAGAGAGGTGCTCACAGTGATGTCTGGGACTTGGGATCATAGTATAGGCTTAAAGGCTCCTTTAAATTGCGCATTAACGCTCACCTCTACTGTCCGGGCTTCTCTCTATCTACCAAATTGGCTTAATATTTTGAAGTCTGTTTGGGATTTTTGTTAATTTCTTTTTAATAGCTTCACATTTTGCATATCATGGTAGTCAGCAGAGTGGAGATAGGAAATACTTTCATCACAAAAACTTCAATATAATTATATAATAATAAAATTATAGAGGAAAAATGAAATTAAATCTGTAACAATCCTGTCCATTTCTCCACATCTTGACCTATAGAACTAGTGTTCCAGATGCCGCCAAGGATGTAACGGCGCCCCGTCGTTATGACATTCAATGAGAATCGAATCGATACCCCGTCGCCTATCTGTCTGTACTACGGATTTGTTATATCATTATAAGTATTTTGGAAAAGCTTTTAGAGATTTTTCATGGTTTAAAATTGTTTGTTCGTCCCATATGGACTTATTGTCTAAGATTACATTCTAAATATTAATTTGAGTTCAGTTATAAGAAAATCATTATAACCTTAATAGATCGTTGTATGTTTGTATTGATATTAATAAAATTGGCCATCATAGCGCAATTCAAAAACTATACATTACAGATTCTATGACATAGAATGTAGATTCGATTTCCACATGTTGATGGTTATTTTATCCAATATTGTAATATAATAGTAATAATTAAAATTCTATGATTTATTATACTACAAATATCAAACAAAATATTATATATGTATATATACAGCTTACATAGATATTTTTTTTCGTAGTTAAATTACCTCAGTCAAGAATTGACGAGGCTACATTAGGAATATTTCGATGCTTTCGACGGCGTGTTAAGCTGTCAATACCAGTGTTCGTGGTAAATTGCGTGAACATTGCGTTAGACGATGTCACGTTAAACGAACCTCCTTTGTGATTGCATTGCGGGTACTGTCGGGGATGTTGTGGAACACCGTAACTAAGCTAAATCATCGGATATCCTTAAAAATAACCATCGTAAAAGTTTGGATCATTGAAAGATACGAGCGATGTGTAAATTAGAGCTGTGAATAACAAATTCTTTTAGAAATTGAGACTTCTTAGACGATAGCAATATCAAACAAGAAGAAATTGAATAATTATTAACCTTTTTATTTGTATTCCTTGGATGTGTATTTTAAATGAGCTCCTTAAAGTTACAATTGTCGCAAGTCTCAGTCTCTATCTCGAGGTCTTCTCTCTTCAGAGCGATGGTCACTCGCACAGTAAATCCAAAATGCTAAGCAGTTTATCTTCTTCTTAATTTCAGAAATAATACCCGAAATAATTTTATATTCTTGACCATATTCTTACTTTTTTATTTTTTTAGCTTTACACTGTACACGAAAGGGTAGGCAGAGGGATCCTAGTGTTAAAACACTCCGTTCCCCACTTTCCGCCGAATTCGGGGGCATTGCGTGTTAAGTGGCGGAACTTAAGCTTTGGCCTTGGCACCAGAGCGAAGAAAATGTAAATATTAAATATTTCCACTCCTCGAGTGGGAATCGAAGCCACAACCAGTCGTTTACAGTCACACGTTTGTGCGACTGCGCCATTTATACATTACATAACATAACATCTTAATATCCTTAGTTACTACGGGATAGTGGTAGTACTAACTACAATGTCACATATATTGTATTACAATGAACAGTGTAATTTTGATAATGGATACGTATCAGATTAAAATACAATTGGATAAGTAACTCGTATTAGAATTGAAAGCTATTTACTATAAATATATATTAGAACGTCATTACTTTCGGAGTGAAGTTAAAGGAACAACTTATTCCAAATTACTTTTAACACTTTTAAAGTGGTTATCCCACACTTAGGTAAATTGAAAAATGTCTTATTGTCTTCTAAATGTCTTATTCTAAATTAGTTTTTAATAAAGTAAAGTTTTTAGTTGTAAAGATTAAAGTTATTATTTATATTAAATCTTTTAGTTCGAGGTATAGCGCGGCGTTAAGTTCCACCACTTAGCACGCAATCTCTCTAGAGTTTCTCGGAAAGTGGAGAACGGAGTGTCTTACCACTAGATTCCCTCTGCCTACCCTGTAGCTGTGTGTAGGATGCAGAGTGAAAATTAAAAAAAAACAACTTATAGGTTGTGTCTTTAAAGTTTTTAAAACTATGCCTGTCTTATATTTCATTGATAAAAAAATAATAACACGGTCATATAATTAATGGAAACTTGCACAAAAAATATACACGTGTTCAAATTTTCATGTTCTTTTAAATTATGTATTGAAGCTACTTGATGGCTTTAGATGGTAGCAGGCTTAAGTGTTGACTTATTTTAGACACATAATAAGAAGCGTAAACTACGGCTTTAAAGATTTTTTTTCTCAGCTTCACGCTGTATCCCGCACACAACAGGGTAGGCAGAGGGAACCTAGTATTAAGATACTCCGTTCCCCACTCTCCGCCGAATTCGGAGGCATTGCGTGTTAAGTGGCGGAACTTAACGCCGCGCTTTACCTCGACACCAGAGCGAAGAAAATAGAAATATTAAATATTTCCACTCTTCGAGTGGGAATCGAACCCACAGCTAGTCGTTTACAGTCACACGCTTGTGCCACTGGGCCACGACTGGCCCCGTAAAGAATTGATAATTGTTGAAAAGAAAGCATATATAGAGGCCGAATATCCAGCAGATGGTCTGAGCCAGCCAAAAAATTCAGACATAAATCATCCACACCTTTAAACATTTTTAAAGTGTTATTCCACACTTAGGAAATATGAAAAAGACATTTAGAAAACGTATAAAAATTTGAACGCAGCTGGATTCAAACCCGCGCCTCCTGAAAACCATCCTGGCGCTCTCACCGCCAAGCCATGCGTTCCACTACCAGCTGCTTTGAAATTCTTATACGTTTTATTACAATTATTTTGTTAGCATCTTTGATAAAATGAGGCGCGGGTTCAAATTCCACTGCGTTCAAATTTTCATTCGTTTTCTAAATGTCATTATCATCTACACTGTCGCTAACATTGCAAATGATAGGAGCCCTCGGAGTCTGATTAATCTACTTTCCACCTCGGAAGAATGGTTCAAATCAGAGATGTTTTAAATATCGCGTAGCCATGAGCGACGAAATATGTTTGAGATTCATATTTTTTAATTATATGTAGGTATTTCAATTATATCTTCACCTATTTATTCTACAGAAATAATATGTCCATCCGTTTCCGAATTTTTAAAGATCAAATCAATGCTAGAACATGCTTCTATGTTAAAATCAAATGTTAGATAGTAACTTCAGAACAGGCATTTAAATACCATTACCGGTGGCTATTATCTTTTTTAAATTGTGCATAGTTCATAAATAAGCACCATTAAAGGAAATTGTATGGTCATTTTGTTAGCGATTTGTTAAACTACTTGTAACGACGCGGCGGCATGTCACGCGAGCGTGACGTCACACGCAAATGTCAACAAGACATACAGATAACTTATTTATTCGGTAATTGCAACAATTGTATTGTCAATAAATATATATAGATAGGTATAATATTGGAATACATAATATTAGTAAATAAATATTGCACACTCATAGCTTGTGTAATATGGTTATATTTCCATGTACGTATACATATTTATTGCTTAACTAAAGTTAAGTTTACATGATATTTCTATAAGAAAGATTTTACAAAAAATATATTTTCATAATTTAACTTTTGATTGCTAAATATTACTTTTTTAATTTAAAATATGATTATATAAACTGGTTGTTCTCTTAATTCAGTAAAAAAGACTGTTAGGTAGGTAAAGGTTTAAGATATGGATTGACTTCATGTACGAAGACATACCTGATGCAGTCAGTGCTATATTTAAAAAAAAAGTAAATAAAACATGGAGTTTGACAATGGCTTAATTACGGTTTTTTAATGAAAAAAGTACAACGGTGGTTGGTCTCATAGAATATGAATATGATTAAAAACTCTTCGTACCAATTTAATTTTTAACAATGAGAAGAAATTCAGGAGGGTTTTTTATGAATTCACCGTGCCTGGAGCTAGCGACCCCATGGTAAACGTAAGGACGATATAAGAAGTTAAAAATATACATTAACACTCGCTCCTTTTTCACTACATAATTCTTTTCTATACATAACAAATTTTCTGTGACAAATAACTTATAGTAATAAAAAATGTATGAATATAAAGCTTTGGACTTAGCCTTTGTATCTACAGTAAAGTTAATTATTTCCTTTGAATTCATATTGTATAGAATACAATATAAACTATTCGTGTCCAGAAAGTTGAATTCATAACATTGCAGTAAAATCCTCGTTTAAATTGTGAACAAGTAGAGCTTTTGATGTTTAGTTTCGCTGAAACTTTTCTATCGTCATGATATTAACATTGTATGAAAGTTTCTCATATGTTTCTAGAGAGTAACAAAAGATAAAGGAGAATTGTTTCAAAATGAAGAATTATATTATTTTATTCTTAGTCCTTTTATAGGAATTTCTGTGTTCATCTATTCGTATGAAACGATGGAAAAAAATGAAAACATATAGGTAGGTACGTATAGTAAATATCATTTACTGGTAGCTGCTATAACTATGTTCATTTTTATACAAATATTATTATAATATTAAGTACTGTAACAAAATACTATCTATTTAGTTATATAAATATAAATAAATTCAGTCTATTTAAATTTTTACGCTTCTGTAAACCTTTTTATTAATAACTGAAATATATTTTCTATTCAAATTTACGGCTTCGATATCATTTCAGCGTACCCAATATTGCTTTTTCTGAAAATGTTTCATGCTGTGTACTTTTTCGCCCAGAGATATTTATTATAAATAAATAGGTCAATGCAGTTGTATAAACTCTGTTTTCAAAAACTGTTTCAATTGAAACATAGCTCTAGCACCAGCTAAGTAGACTTGGCAGTGACAAATATATTTATATATAGCTCTTAATTTCAAATTGCAAAATTAATGTAATCTACTAATACTTTATTCGTATTTATTTCGTGGCCCAAGAGTGTGATTGTAACCGACTGGTTGTGAGTTCGATTCCCACTCGAGAAGTGGAAATATCTAATATTTCCATTTTCCTTCGCTCTGGTATCAGAGGTAAAAGCGCGGCGTTAAGTTCCGCCACTTAACACGCAATGTTTCCAAATTCGGCGGAAAGTGGGGAACGGAGAATTTTAACACTAGGTCCCCTCTGCCTACCCTTCTGTGTGCGGGATACAGCGTGAAGCTAGATAGATATAGATATATCAATACTTTAGTTATAAACAAATACATACGAAATCATATATTGAAACTTAAACTAAATAGATAAATACGTTTAATACTATTCATGCAGAAACTCTGTGAATTTACAAAGCTTTAGCATATTACAGTAAGCCTTTTCGAGCTCTAATTTAGTATTCGATACGATGCGCCTTAATCTCCTTGAACTGATACAAAATACATTTTACGTTCATATACCGGTTATTCCATAATAGGGTACTTTGAAGCGGGAATTTTGAACCGACGTTGTATTGCGGCGCTACCACAGACTAACAATATACAGAAATTGTCTATTATTTAACACTAAATGTGTTTTGCGATTAGTCAAATTAAATAGTAGTTAAATATACATTTCTTTTTAAGTTTATATAAGGTTAGTTTTAAATATTTATTATTGTAAATTAAATGTAGTATAATACTTTTCTTGAAAAAATTTTTTTTATAAAATACGTCATATATTCAAAATATTCTTTAAAAGTTATTTTTTTATACACTTAGCTAGCTTAAAAAGTTCTATAAACACATTATTAATTATATTTAAATTGTATTAATTTTTCAATTTACTCTGTACCTCTTAAGATCTTTTGTTTCAACAAGAAAAGAACTGGGTTACCAGCTTCGTAAATGCTGTAGTGCATTTCTATCAACAAAACAAATTCCAAAAGCAAAATGCATCCAATCAGTAATCAACATGGCTTGTGTCTAATGGAAGCCAAAGATTGAGACATGGTGGAAAAGTTTAATATCAAAGAATTGGCTCAATTTCAATATCATGATTAAGTATTTACTTTAGTAATAGTAAATAGAAACGCCAGTTGCGTGTGTTGACTACATTTTTATTTGATAACGCTAGGAGCAGGTGAGGTGACATGCTTGTCAATAATCAAAAGAAATTATGAATGAATTAGTGCCGGGATTTCGATATTCCTCAACAATGAGCGGATGTGTTATTTTTGTGGTAAATATAAATGTTGGATGGAAGCTATATTTTCATAATCATGCCGCATTTTTCATCCATAGAATGCCAGTTCGGATTGTATCAAGATGTCCTATGCCCATGTTCCATTTAGCGATAAAACGCTGGTAATATGCTAGATATTTCCTTTGTTAGCGCGAATCTAGGTCGGTTACGTAACGAAGGTATATAAGGGGCGTGTCTACGCAGGTTGGATCCATAAAATATGATATTGATTTGTGCAGTGCTGTTGCACTGTGCACATGTCAAGCAACAGTTTACCCGGCGCTCGACGACTGTAAGGTCGCTTCCGGTGTTGTTAAACAGTCCTCAGCTATTTTGCTCAAAGCCTATTTGGTGTTGTGAAAAATATACTAGAGACTATCTTCAACTTCTTCCCGGTGCTGAAAAGCAGCTTCTTTCTTGTGGTAAGCCTTGACTTAAGAATATTTTGAGTTATTTTTGTTTTGTTATTGTTTTTAATACCCATTAGCAACAAAATCAAATAATATACTAGTAAAATATGCGGAAAAACTATTACATTCTCAATATTACTTAGAAATAATGCAATATTGAACAAAAATAAATTTAT
This sequence comes from Dryas iulia moderata, assembly GCA_019049465.1. NCBI lineage: Eukaryota > Metazoa > Arthropoda > Insecta > Lepidoptera > Nymphalidae > Dryas > Dryas iulia. The sequence continues at coordinate 577,454 of CM032415.1, read as the reverse complement.
TTTGTATCCAGTTCTTGGTATAATTTTACATGACCCGTTGCTTGCAAAAATAATGGACATACAATAAAATGTATCACTAATGCTGTTCTCTAATTTCAAAAGCTGTGTCTTTCCTGTTTTACATTTGAATAGCTTTGACTCGAAGATAAATCTTTTGTTTGGTTGTATCTGGTCGGTCAAGATTCTTTTCCTTTTTATTTAAAGGAATAATGAATATAATTTGTAAGATATCCCCTTACAAAAAAGGATTATGCTTAGATAGTAAAAGGGGGGAATTAAATTGAGCTAGCTATAAATATTTTTTCTATAGCTCCCAGTTTCGCTTTATTGATCCCCCTCCTATTTATAGAACTGACCCTGTGCAGGAAAGAGAAAACCTGATGGGAATCGGAATGTAATGTTTAGTTTGCATATTAAGAGTTAGTTTTTGTGATATAATGCTTGTCTATTAAATATTTTCTTTTTGATGTCATAATAAAAGATTGTACAACATTCATATAATATTACTTTTAAATATTATATTGATATTATAGTAGAGCTACATAATTGGAAGGATCTTAGGTATTACTGAGAGATATTATTTTTAAGTGTACTATTTTTGAAAATTACTGCACTTTTTCATTTCAGATAAGGCATTCACTTACTTTTCTGACTTTTATATTTCACTAAATATTCATTTAAATTTTTTCTAATACTAGTTTGAATAGATATATAGTCCACCTTTGATTTGCTTTGCTAAATGATTTAGGGGGAACTTCTTATATTATTAATCAAGGCATTGTTTAATTTTGTTTTTTCTTTATAATTTTTCAAATTTTTGAATGTGCAAAAAGAATATTTAGATGACATATTTTATTAAAACAAGTAGATCAATTAAAACTTATTTATTTTATCTTATAAGAATTTTAATTATAACTTCCACAAATATAATAAAATTTATCCATAATTAAAACCAAATTAGTGTGAAAATTTATTCTTTTTATTTATTTTTTTCTATTATAATAATTTATGAAGCATATGATGCAATTTTTCCACATCTAATAATGTTGCTTTTTTTCCTAAAAACAATTTATTGTTAAAACTTATACTTCTTTTTTTATAAATTTGAAAACACAAGTTGAAGTTTTCTTTTCTTTGACACTTGTCTATAATAGGTTATTAAAAAAGAATGGGGCATCAATTGTGTTAGAATTATAAATTCATAATAAATTATTTTCCTTGAAATTAAATTTTGAACATTTATTTATACTTCCAACATTTCAATATAAAAAGTATCTTATGTAATGTGAAAGAATATTAAAATGTTACAGTAGTTTATGATAACTAACTAATAACACTAATTATACTGATAACAAGCAGTGATGAGTTGAAACAATCATTGTATTAGATAGTACTACGGCTTTTATCTTATATTTATTATATATTTTAGTATAGTAGGTTTGTTAAATAAATGTTTTTCCTATAAAATATGATAGATGTAGGCTCTTATACTAGTGAGAGTTAGTCTTTTTATATATTAATGGTTCTGGACTAGATTCTCTTTTTTATTTGATTGATCTGGTGCAAAAACACAACATTTTGAGTTCAAATTTTAGCAGACAGTGGAGAAAGGAGTGTTTTGGACTAAATTTTTTTTGGTTACATTAAGTTGCATTATATTAATAATTAAATGTACTAGAAAATGTAAATAAAACCTCTTTCAAAAAATAACATAATTTTTGTTGTTATAATAATACAAAATTAATTAAAAAATACAATATTTTGTTTTTGAATTATCGTTATTTTTGTGAATTGTTAAATTAATTATAGGTATACTGAAATAACTTTATAAATTTGAAAAGCCATCAACTGCTCATACTTCTCAATATTTAAAATCATTATTTGGGTCACATTACAGTTTTAATAGTGTCTTTGACTCTGTACATCTTATGTCTTCTTTTATATTTACAAAAAATTCTATTCCTTGTATTCTGGCAGTATTTCTTTCTCATTATAAGTGTTTTGTAATGCTACTTTCTATTCTCTTGTTGATAATGGTTGCTTAATTCTTCTATTGTTATAAAAAAAACTTCCGATGATTACTGTTTCTTTTTCTTGAACTTCCTTTTCCATTTTCTCTGCCTTATTTCATTTTTTTATATATTTTGAAAACATTATAGTGCTTTGTCAAGTTCCACCGCTATTACTCATTGTATTGAATTTGGATAGAAAATGTCACTAACTTATCCTAACTATGTGGAGAAAAGCCTGAAGAAAAAAAATAACTCTCTCTAGCTAAAAAATTAGAAATAATCTATTAAAAACTATAAGCATTTTTTTTTGTATATACAATCTGAACTGGCATCTCATACATTGTTTGAAAAACATTGTGGGTTATTTAGTCTTTTTTATTTCGTTTTTTTTTTTTAATTCAAGACATTGGCATTGGACTTTCTTTTTATTATAGATGGAAAAGTATGGTTTTACAACATTTTAAATAATAATATAATGCCAAAAAATTTAGCTTTCATCATAATTTATATCAAATCCAATACAGAAGCTTAAAAAAACAAAAAAATATATAATATAATAACAGTCAATATATATTACAGTGCAACCTCAATATAATTAAATTGAAATTTAGAAATCATTTGTTATACCAAGTATTGTTTTTATTGAAATTTAAACACATCAAGGAATTTATTTAATTATTTTGTTCTAATATTTGTTATAACAAAGTAAAAAAATATTATTATTTTTTTAATTAACTAGCAACAATGTCACCATTACTAAAAGTCAAATAATTATGATTTTGCATTAAAAAATGAAATTTAACAAGTCTGAACATGTTGAGACATGAAATGCAAGTGAGTGAAAGACAGTGAATTTAAATGCAGTCAATTGCTAGTTAACTAACTGCTGACTGCTGTTACGTAAAGTTAAATCAACGAAATTTCTTTATTAGAGGTAAATAACATTTTCTATTTATATTATGCAATGCTTTTAATTACTTATAAAAAGCTTTTTGTCACATGTATTTGAAATGTAAAGGCTCATTTTGTAATAACATTTAAGGACAGTTTGAATTCGAGAAATATTGAGGCTCCTTATATTAAGGTTGCACTGTATATTGTATTTTTCTTTTCTTTATTAATTTATTATTTTTTATTTAATTTAATATATTATAAATTTAAGGTATTATTTATTTTAATTATTTTATCTATATGAGAAAAGTATCTATATAAGTTTTAACCACAATGAATTTACATTGTTCATTTAAAAACATGTATGTTGAAGGTGATGTGTCGCGTTTTTGGATTTTCATAATTTTATATATACATTAAGGATGTTTGTGCTAATTGAATTAAAAGTTTTATTCAAAAGAAATTTATTATTTTTTTTGTTAAATAGTAATAAAAATACTTATTTGATTTATTTCATATTAGATACAAGCACGCGGTTTCGTGCGTGCTCAATTCTAATAATTTGAATAATTTTGAATTTTGCATTTCTTTATATATATTTATTTAAAAGTTTACACAATAAATTGGAAGCTAATAAGATTCTATCATTAAAAATGATATAATTTCCATAAAACATTTCATCCCTTATTTTAACCCCTTACAGTCCGTTATGCAGGTTAAAAAGCCTTAGGTTAGCCTATATCCTTTATCAGTCTGTAGACTATCTCCATGCGGAATTTCTCTAAAACCGGTGCAGTAGATTAGTTGTGGAAGGGTTATATACAAACGGACAAGGTACAGTTGAAGGAAGGATTATAAAAATATTTAATACTAGCGGCTCGCTCGCGGCTTAGCTCCGTGGTCTACGTGGCTGTTTCGTTATATTGCAGCCCTCGGGGGTGGATTTTTTAAAAATAAAGTAGCCTATGTTTAACCTTGGATTATCAATTATATAATATATATGCCAAAATTCGTTACAATCGGTCAAGCAGTGTAGATTTTTCATATAAACTTTCATCCCCTTCAACTCCTTAGTGGTTGAATTTTGAAAAACTAAGTAGCCTATGTTAGACCCAGTCACTTTCATTCTAAATTTCATCCAAATCGGACCAGTAGATTAGCCGTGAAAGCGTGACAGACACTCACACAGACATTCGCATTTATAATATAAGTATGGATTTGACGTAGTTTAAAACCTCTTTTAAAAGTTTGATCAACAATTTTGAAGTAAATTTTACCCAACATTAATTATGAGACATATCACCTTTACACATGCATCATCATTGTATATGTGTACTCATTTTTTTTATCATTATCATCATATTATAATATAATTAAGATATTACATTTTATTTCATTATTTAATTTCATTTATCATTAGCATTTATTATATTATGTATTTTATTTGAAGCCGTCAGTATAACAATTATATAGTATACATTTTTTTTGACGATCACTAAGTTATGTTTTTTTTTACACATAAATAATAATGTTTTTTTTATGTACTAGTTTGAGTATGTCAAGATTACGTATACATATACAATTTAATGTTTCTGTATCATTATGACAAAGTATCTACAATTCATTTTATATGAACTTGAGACAATGTATTTAATAAATATACGAAATATTTACTAAAAAGAGTTATTTACTATAGTATACATTAAAAACACGAAAAATAATTGTGAAAACGGCGGCTTCAAAAAACTGTTAATTGATATTTCTATGGGTGAGGTGGGAAGTAATAAAACACAATATTTGTGCTATCGCAGGTTTTAATTTAAGAATGCTTCCTTCAATATGAAGGAGAATATGAAAGAAATGGTAGGCGGCTGTTGCGTTTGTTCCGACGAGCGAGGTTGGCCCGACAACCCGCTGGTGTACTGCGATGGTAACGGGTGCACTGTTGCCGTCCACCAAGGTAAACCTGTCCATGATGTCCTAAACACCTATTGATCATCTGATCTTTGACAAATCATCAAGCCACTGTTAGCTCATCACCAAGATAATCCTGTCTTTAATATCCTAAAGCACATTGATCATATGAGCATTGTTAAATCACCAAGCCACTGTTAGCTCATCACCAAAGTAACCTGTTCATAATGTCCTAAAGACCTATTGATCGTTCGATCTTTGTGAAATCATCACCACGCTACTTTTATTTTATCACCAAAGTAAAGCTACCAATCATTTCCTAATGTCCTATTGATCATCTGATCATTGCCAAATCATCAAGCCACTGTTAGGTTATCACCAAGATAATCCTGTCCATAATGCCCTAAAGTCCTATTGATCATTCGATCTTTGTCCAATCATCACCAAACCTGTGTTAGCTCATCACCACCGTAGACCTATCCGTAATGTCCTATAGTCCCATTGATCATCCAATCATTGTCAAATCATCACCAATCCACTGTTAGTTTATCACCAAATAAACCTGTCTATAATTTCCTAAAGTCCCATTGGTCATCTGATCATCAACCAGCCACTGTTAAGTCATCGTCTTGTCCTTAAGGAGATCTTATTATCAGAATCATTATGAACAGTGATTTAGTTTCAGCTTTATATTTAAGATTTTAAGTTTCAGCTATCATAACTTACCAAAGAGTTACGTTTAAGCTATGAATATGTTTATAGAAAATGTATAAAATGTTGTGCGCAGCGGGAATTGAACCCGTGCCGCTTGGATTGCCTACAGTTTTACCAATGGTTGAGAAGAGAGCTTCAAATTCCACTGCGTTACGATTTTTATACATTTCCTACAAATGTTTTTCATTTGTTAAGTGTGTGAATACTTTAAAAGTGTTAAATTTATTAATTAACACATTAAAATATTTATTTAAATTTCTTATACTTTTTCGTTACATTAGCAGGTATCGATAGTCCCATTTGGTAGATTTGATGTTATTTTCATGTCTTTTTTTCTTAATAAGTCTCTTAAGTGATTTTTCTTTTTAAATATAATGTTTTTCACATGGTTGTGTTTACTATTGTTTTCAGCTTGCTACGGAATTATCGCCGTACCGACAGGCCCGTGGTATTGTCGCAAATGTGAGAGTCCAGAAATAAAGGGAAAAGTTGTAAGTGGATCATATCTAATATAATTTCATTCCTCACCCCCTTTATATAATATATTACAGTTAAATTTGAAAAATTCTATACACAAAATCGAACAAGCAAAACGCAGCGTTAAGTTCCGCCATTTAACACGCAATTCAGAATTGCGCGGTGCATGGGGAACAGAGTGTCCTAACACTAGGTTGCGTCTGCCTACACTGCTGTTTGCGGGATACAGCGTGAAGCTAAAAATAATCGACAGTTTTAGTTCTTTATATCAATTCAACAACGGTTATATTAAAAAAAAATACACACAAAATCGCGATTTTAGTATTTTATAACACATTTCCAGCGTTGTGAGCTCTGCCCGTCGAAATCCGGTGCCCTAAAGCGCACAGACACAGGCGGCTGGGCGCACGTCGTCTGCGCTCTCTATATACCCGAAGTGAGGTTTGGTAATGTCACGTCGATGGAGCCCATCGTGTTGAGACTGATACCTCCGGAGAGGTATAACAAGGTTTGTTTGTGCGTGTGTTTGCTTTAACTACAGGCCCCGGTGACGTATGACGGAGTGCGTGCTCTGTATTGTTTTCTGCGTTTCTTCTCTGTTCGTTAAGTCTGCTAAATTTAATTTTCAACTGTACTATTTTTGTGAAAAGATATAAATAAACATAAATAAGTGGAATTAATCTGAATAAGTCCAATGCCGGTTAGCTACCATTGTATCAAATAATAAAATTGTAATTTATATATTTGAAAAGAGCAACTGTTGAGTTTCTGGCCGGCTCTTTTCAGCAGGACTGCCTTCCGAGTCGGTGGGGGCTTTACGTACATTTGACGATTCGAAAGTGCTTTCAAAAGTCTATTTGAATAAAGATATTTTGAATTTGAACATATTGATACGTTGTTCTCTTTCCTTACTTACGACTTCGATGTGGTACGTATGAATGTTTAGTTTATTGAAAATAAATGACATTTATAAAGTAAATATTTATTTTCTGTAAAATGAGTGTGTGTCAAAAAATTAAGTCTAAAAACTAAATTATGAGAATTTAAGTTTATTCGGCTTAGTGGCAAAATACTGCGTTGTCTTGCCACCCAAAGAAAACACAAAAGCGGAGTGACTTATCAACTACAGCATCATACTCTCAGCTCTCTGGATTGGTGAAAATAATATACTCGTATATAACCTTTTTTGAAATTAAATTCCTGGGAAAATCCTTCTTTAATTTATTCTTTCAATGTTGCAACTGTTGTTAATGAATCAAAAAATATTTTACATTTTTAGACTTGGTATACTAATTGTTACGTTTCTAAAAATGAAGTAAAACCTTTTTTTGAAATTAATTTATTTGAGAAGAATAAAAAATCTCGTGTAATTTTTATGCTCTCTGTGTATAGTAAATTTTTGTTCAATATAAAATATATTTTGATGTGGTATATATACTAACGCGGTATATATTTTAAAGCGCGGCGTTAAGTTCCGCCACTTAACACGCAAGCCTCCGAGTTCGGCGGTGCGTGGGGAACGGAGTGTCTTAACACTAGATTCCCCCTGCCTACCCTGCTGTGTGCGGGATACAGCGTGAAGCTAAAAAAAAAGACGAAAATATATACTAACTAAAATATTTGTGATGTATTGTAGATCTGTTACATTTGCCAAGAGCTCGGCAAGACTCACCGCGCCAACGCCGGTGCTTGTATGCAGTGCAACAAATCTGGTAAGAATGGCCAAATTCATATGAAAATTATTATTAATATTGCAAAATACATTTTTAGATGGATGGATTTGAACCCGCGCCTCTTGGACATTGGTCAAGCACGAGCGAGCCTAGACGTGTGGTTTCGTAACCCGTGGCGTTCAAATGTTTATACGCTTTCTAAAAATGTTTTGAATGAATTTTCCTAAGGATTTTTAAAACTCTTGAAAATGTTATTCTTTCTAATATTGGAATTAATAAATGTCTTCAGAATATAGCTCGGCGTTAAGTTCTGCTAAGGCTAAAAATGTGAATGAAGTGTCTTGACATTAGTTTCTTTCTGATTATATTGATTGCTGTATGGGAAAAAGGATAAACCTATATCTTATAGAATATTGCAAAGTAGTGTCATAATGGCGCAGTGGGACAGTGTCTCTAACGGGATGTTTGTGGGTTCGATGCCCATTCAGGGGAAATATATTTAAATTTTCATTTCTTCGCTCTGCTACCTAAGACAAAGTGTGGATTTGGATTCTGGATGGAGTGTCTTGACACTAGACCCTTTCTAACTACGCGTGAATTGCTTTACTATTTCCAATAGCTTATTTAAATACACAACTTATATCAAAATGGAACTTTGGTCCCAGGATGTAAACAACAGTTCCACGTGACTTGTGCTCAAAGCTTAGGACTGCTGTGCGAGGAGGCTGGCAATTATTTGGATAACGTCAAATATTGCGGATATTGTCAACATCACTACAGCAAACTGGTGAGTGATTGAGTTTTTATAGTTAGGTCCCATCTACTCGCGTCCATGATGTCGTATATACATTTTTTTATTTTTTTGTTGTATACGATGGTTTTTGTTAGGTGTTTATTATAAAATAAAAGTTATTTAACATTCATGATTTCGAACGGTAAATTTATGTATCTGTTTGAGTGATATTTCAATATTTTTATAATATTAAATGTTATTTTTAAAACATTTATATTTAATTTAATATAATATGCATTTTATTGAATTATAATTATAGAATAGACAAAGTTGTTTTCAATTATTAGATTTTTCAATACGTAATATAATTCATCTTTAGTTAATGAAGTAAATTGCATTACCTTTAAATGAAAGGAAGATGGATTAGACTAAATTTTTAAAAGAAGGTTTGTATATGTAAACGTATATATATTTATTTATTAATGATTTTTCGTTTTATCATTTGTAGAACATATTGCATTATCATTATCATTATTGTTTTCATTATTTATGTAAAACGGTGTAAATTATCGTTTTTGATAAACATAATTCGTTTGTTACTATATAAAAGTTGTTTAAAGCTATTTAAATGTTAATATATAAAAGATTTACTTATTTTTTGTCCTTAATATTATTTTACAATTATTAATAATCTGTTCTCAATTACCAAAATTTAATGTCTGTTTATAAGCAGCTTGTATTGTTCCATAGACAAAATAAACTTAGATGCAAGTTTTTGATCATTTTAATTTTATTATATCTGGGTTCAAACTCACGACTTAATTCAGCTATTTTTAAAATACACATAATCTGTATTAAAATTATTTAATTAATTAATTAATAACACATAATTATAACAAATTATTACCGAAAATATATTACAAACGTCTAACTAACTTAAACAAGCGAGAAATAAGTATCCATTATCATACATTTGCAATTTTCATACTCAATAGACAGGAAGTGGATTATAAACGAAAAACTAACTAATCTGGATAACATCCTGTTAGCCATTTTGTATGGAGATTTAGTTGCGGTCATTGACCCCCCCCCAACTGGTGGTCAGTGGTCATATTGACCATTGTTCTATGGTCACATAAATGACGGTTGTTAAGAGTTTGATTTGATGGTATTGTTAATTTTTGAGTTGGACTAAATGTGATGGGTTGCTAACGTCTGTTTGTATGTGTTTGTATGTCTCTTACTTGAATTTGAATACGTGTTCAACACAGTAGTACGTGTTCTGTGCATTACTATATAATATTGATCCTTGTTCTTTTTAATCATATGAGTTATACTTTGACTTTGCCAAATATGAGTCAAAATATAATATTTTCTTTTTACAATTAATCTATACTAACATAATACAAAGGTAAAGTTTGTATGGAGTAATCTTCGGAAATACGAAACTGATCATAAAAAATCTTTCACAATTGGAAGTAGCTTTCCAATTGTGAAAGATTTTTAGAAGTCTATAGGCTATATTTTAATATGATTGAACGGAAAGTTCAGAGAATCCTAAAGGGGCTCGAATAGAGGACAAAAGTTGTATGTAGATCACGCGGTGAAGTCGCGAGTGTCGCTAGTAATTTTTAAGTAATTTAAGAGAAAATTAAAATCAGCAACCATTACGGTGTCAAATAATTTTACAAATGGACTTAGCAATTTTAAATATATACGAGTAAGTCAACGATACACCGTCATCATGTGACAATAGAACATTGGTCTACAATATGAAACCCAGTCACGTTCAATCATTTTCATGTTTCCCTGAGAACATCCTTCTTGGACATAATTATTATTTACGTATTCGAAATTTTACTTTTTTAGCTATTTTGTTTGCGTTTGCGCTATATTACTTGGCCTAGTTGACCTATTTATGTAGTATATAGAAAATTCAGCTTCGTTGTTAAATCATACGAGGATTAACGGTCTTAACAAATTTATTGATATTTGTAAACTATTAAATAATATAACATTACTAATAAATAAATATGGGGCCGTCGTGGTGGACAGTGGTTGTTAGTTCGATTCCCACTCGAGGGAATGATTATATAAATTTTCATTTTTTCGCTCCAGTATCATAGAAAAACGCCCGGCGTTGAGTCTTGACACTCAATACACATTGTCTCGACTTCGGGCGGAAATTGGAGGACGGAGTGTCTTAACACTAGGTTCTCTCAAACTATCCTCCATTGCCGGAAAAGCGTGGAGTTGAAAATGTATTTTTTTCTTATAAAACAATATTTCGTATAATAGGAGTACATCTAGGCCAAGGAGTACGTTTTGTTTTTGATGTTCGTACATCGGTACGTAGATTAGATAGGCTTAGATCAACTTGCGCGAAGCGGGATTTTAAAATTATTCATTAAATGTAAAATTTCGAATACCGTTATTCAAAATTTCACTTGCAATAATCGAATATGTGATGCTGTTGGTCGAAAAAGTCATTCAAACATTCAATTCATTAAAATTATAATATTATATAGAAAAAATGTTGTCAACATCTGACTTTTTACCAACTGGCATTTCATATTTGATGAAAACGCGCAACATCGTACCGAACAAGCAGTCGTGACCAATATTGGGCAAAATTTAATTGCAATTAACAGCTAAATATTAATAATTGATCAAGTCTTTGTCCCAAACGATTAATTTGTTATTAATTGTTATGTAAAAATTAAAAACAAATTAGTAGCTTCATTCTGTATCCAGCACACAGTGGTAACCTAGTGTTAACACACTCTGTTTCCCATTTCCACCGAATTCTGGAAGCATTTCGTGTTAAGTGACGGAATTTAACGCCGCGTTTTGTCTCGACACCAAATCGAAGATAATAGAACAAATTGTCATCTAGTCATTGGGACCAATCGTGGCGCAGATTCACAAAGTGTTAATGTTGTGAGTTGAGGGAAGAATTTTAAGCGATTGGTTGTGAGTTCAATTCTCACTCAAAAGTACTACTAAATATTTAATATTTCCATTTTCTTCGCTCTGGTGTCGTTCCCCACAAACAAAAACAATCAATTGTTAATTGCAATTAAATGTTGCCCAAACACCGTCCCGCGACTAACACGGCGTGTTAATTGCAAACGTTGGCAGAAGAAAGGCGGTAACGTGAAGACAATACCGCCGTACAAACCTGTCACTGGGCACGACAGCCAGTCGAGTGACTCAAGCGAGAAGGAGGGCGACGCCGGCGGCGCTACCCCCACACACTCGAGCTCGAAAGCTAAAGGGGTACGTGAGAGTGGAATGGGATGGCGGAGAGTTTGGTCACTGTGTTAGATTTGTGCTGGGGGGAAAGCTTGTGGCAGATTCAGACGTTATGGGTCGGAGTTTGGAGTGTTAAATTGCTCTTGTGGGAGAATTTTTGGTTTAAAATGATATTTTTGTTATGAAAATATTTACAATTGACACATATCTGTAATCTTGATGAGCACCCAAGTTATTATTGACATATTTATAGTATTAGTTTTTATATGTAAATTCAAAATATTATGATTTTACTTTTAGAAAAAATGTCCGCCATCCCTGTTCTAAACCTCAAGTTTATATTTACGCACACGTTTCAAATTTAACGTTTATTTTTTTGGTACTGAATTTTTTTTTAATTTTAAGTTAACTAAGAGGGATGTGAGCGTTTTCGACTTAATTTTTCCGCCATTTTTGTTTTTTTTTTTTTTAATTGGAATATTTTTTCTGTATATGGCGGGAATTAAGCCGAAGATGTTACAGTTTGTTCGAATATAATCTTCTTTCCGTTTTAAAGTATATACATATATAATGTAGCCCGTTTTTTATTTAACATTTTTTGCTATTAATTTTATTATTTTTACAACTATTGTGTTTAGTAAAATTGCAATGATACTGATATTTTTATTTCTTTTTTTTAATATATAATTTAATTTTATAAGTTAGTTTTTAAATGTTTTGTCCGTTATCGTATTTTATAGCCTGGTCGGAAGGCGTCGCATTCAACCACGGCGTCTAATTGCCCAGTCAAGACGGCGGTCACTAATAAAGTGCCTACAAACAATCCCAATCTGGGTAAGTAATATAGTTCTTATATTATTTAAAAAAAGCTAGATTTTTTTTACTATAGATATAGATTTAGTTTTTAGTGATAAACGGCTGGTATGGTTAATTTTATTGTGCAATTTATTGCGCAATACATTTTGTATGGAATGTTTTATTGTGCATTTTTTTATATTGTGCAATAATATTGTATATTGGCCGTTTAATATTAAGATATAGCTGTATGTATTTAAAATTACTGAGTAAGTTATTTTAGTACACTTTTTTCGTAATATTTCATTATTTTTTTTAAAAAAAATAAGTTTTTGGTTCATTATTCTTGCCTAGTAAAAATATTTATAATAATTTTGCAAAGTACAGGGTGGCTTAACTTCTCGGTCCTAGCATTTTTTTTTACTTTATAATTCTTCGCAAAAGAAACGTCACACAACTTTTAAATCCGCGTTTTTTTAACTAATTAAAAAATATTATAGGCATACAAATGAAAAGGGAAACATAACAGAATATTTTTTCGAGAGCTATAAATATTTTTTTAAAGAATATCGTTCGCAGGCTGCAGGTTGGTCACCCCTGTTATATTTACACTACATGTAGCTATATCTTAATTCTGTCAGACGTTAGTTTAACAATAACCATTTACTACTCTATATTAAAATTTAGAAAAATACGATAGAATAAAATAAAACTGCTAAACTTTTTTTTTTTCAAAATATTTTTTAAAATTATTTTCTGTAAGTAATCAAATTATATTGTATGTATATTTAAAATAAATATAATGACAGCAAAGATTTCGAATTTTGCTTGTTTTTTTTTTATATTCCTGTTAGAGAAATGTCATTAAAATGGCTTTAAATGTAAAATTATTACTATTAACCTAAATGTGAATTTAGCGGGACTTTATAATTTTTATATATTTTTTTGAAAATAATAATAATATTTTGAAAAAAAAAATGATCAGTTACAGTTTTACATTTCTATTTTATAAAGGAAACGTTTCTGAAAAGGATTTGATTGTAAGCTTTAGTTTACAGCGGTACTGATTTTTTTATTTCAAAAATAAATATTATTTCTTTCTATAAAAAAGGTATTAAAAAATAATTTGGATAGTCACCATTGTCTTGGATCAGTCTGCACATGCGATGGTTCTGAGTTCAATCCCAACTTTGCAACATTCCCTTCGTTTACATTTAAAATTATTTTCTTAATAAAAATGAAAATTATAAAAGGATTTTTTAAACATAATGTTCTAATTTTGTACAAGCCGCTGTAGTAAATGTTGCCTGTCAGATCCTTTCATGAATACAAAGTTTTTATAAGAATAATGAAGTTGGCATAAAACTTAGACATTTTATTTCTATATATAATGTGACATTATTTTGTTGTGGTAGCTATAATATTTTATTATATAACGGAAGCGTTTCCTTTAAAATACGAGAATTTAATCGATTATGATTGTTTTTAGTAATAAAAATATAATCGATTATAATATTTATGATTATTTTAATAATAATCATAACGTAGTATCTATAGTTATGATTATTTTAGAATTTCATACTAAAATGTAGTATATAATCAATTATGATTATTTTGCTAATAATTGATGATTATTATAATAATAATCATAACATAGAGTCTATAATCATGATTATTTTACACATATTTATTAATATATTTAATTACAATTCAAGACCTCCAGAAGGGAGCTAGAGATGAGAATGGAGTGTTGAGGACATATGAGAAAAGTTCGTTATATCTGTATACGAGATATTGTTTAGTTATTGGATATCGATCGATAGCATGAATTTTTTTTGTTAAAAAGTGACATTTTTATCAATTTTTTTTAACCAAAATTATGTTTATTTTGTTTTTTTTTTAACTTGTTTTAAGTTAAATTTTTCTATGTCCATATTTTTTTTTATTTTTTGATCATTTTTATGTTCTTATTTTGATTCTGTTTTTGGATTAGAGTTATAAACATATTGTTTTTTTTTCGTTTCGTTCGTTATTTAGTTGTCGATGTTGTTTCGTGTCTGGTCATGTCTATTTGTTGCTCTTTTCTTTGGGTATATTGGCTGTATCATTTTCCTTTCTAATGTATTGATATTGAATGAGTGGGTTAAGCTTTATTTTCTCTTGCAAATAAAGTTATTTACTTAGTAAAGATAATGATTTAATGCTAGTTGATTGTTTATATCTAGGATCATTAATGAAATTTAATATACATTTGATGAAAGTACTAGTTATTTTATAACATTAATATAGAAAGCTTAAAGGTCGAACATCCTGAATAGATATACTGATCCCTTGCACATCAATCCGCTCTTTTTAAGTGTGGCGTTAAGAATAATATTTTGGAATTATTTCAAAATCGAAATGAGTACTTTGAGTTCCGCCACTCAACACGCAATGTCTTGATTTCGGACGGTGCGTGACGAACGGAGTGTCTTGACACTGGGTATCCTCTTCTGCACTGGCTTAACCCACCGCGTTATATATATAATGTCTATTTTCATACTTTGGCTGTTTCTATCGCTTACTATTCCAAGCTTTGCTATACTAATTCATACTAATTTGTTCTTTTTTGCGCTTTTCGCTGTTTTCTGCATATATCAGTGTTCTTTACAAACACTTGAGAGCTTTCTGTCTGCTTCAGGGTTAAAGTTATTAAATTTTTGAAATTATTACTGCAGAGATTAGTTAAATTTTTAACTGATTGTGTTTAAAATTGAACTAAAATCTGTTCGATATATTGCAGTTCAATTGAAGTTTTAACAATAGTTAAAATTTTATTTGAATTTGTATGTAATAGTTGCGAAAATTTAATAAGAGTTAGTGACAAGTTCGGAAGAATGTCTTTGATTTTTGATATTTTTTTTATTGTTGATATATTACGAACTTGGCATACTTTTTCATGACATAAATATATATAATTTATAAAATAAACATAATATAATGAGGAGTAATTTTTGTAATAAATGACATATGGCAACTTTTAATGCCAGTACTAAACGAATTATTTTAAAGCTTTTTTTGCTTTAAATGTGTAGTATACATAATGTAGATAGAAGTGCTTTTGATGTATTATATGATACATTTAACTTAAAAGAAACAAATATTTAATTGAAATTAATTAAATAATGTATACTATTTGGTATGCTCTTTCGAAAAAGAGGAATGTAACTGTTAAGTTATTAAGCATATGAAATATTATGTGTACCTAAGACAAGCGGTGTTGAATTCCGCCGTTATGTTTTTGGAAAGTGGAGGAAACGGAGTGTCTTGACACTAAGTACCTTTCCTTCCTTTTCCTGACTAACACGCTATGCGGGAAACTGGAAAAAAAATAACACGTCGGGAGCTTTCGCAAGAGAATACCTCTTTAACACTTAACACTTGTCATGTATGAAGAATATGTATATAATTGCTACAGTTATATTATTATTTTTCCATATTGATGATGACAAAGATATTTTCGAAATTGTTCGTCGTGAAAATAGTGGTCCTAGAGAATGGAGGCGTTTGAGGTTGTTTGCGAAAATTGTGAAACAACGAATATTATTAATTTGTTTCATGTTATTAATTGATAATTCTGATAAAAAATTGTTATAGTTTATTATGGAGGGAATTAAACAAAATAAGGAAAATTTAAGCACTTTTTCAAATATTAACCCTTTGCTATTTAATTATTGTATGTATATATGTTTGTTTGTCTTAAAAAGTACATGCGGAATATGACTAACATCGTCTCAATTTGCTAATTTTAAGCGAAAATTGCCCCGAATTCAAAGGGTTATAATTATTTTTCATTGTCTCATATCCTATAAAGCATAGGCAGATAGACATTAACGGAAAGTCACTCCGCTTTCCTCTCATATGACAACTGTTTTGACGATGCAACAACTTCGACTCTATAGCTCATTCATGTCCGTAATTCCTTTATAAATTGGCATTCGTTATCTAAATTTTATTTTACATTGGTATGTGTGTTGTGCTTCATCAATTATAATTGGCTTAGATTATATTTAGAACAAAAATATTGACAAAATTTTTCACATTTCAAATAAAAAGCCTTAGAGATGGGCGACAATATTGCAATATCTTTTCTATTTGTTCGGATAACTATGAATCACTGATCGCTTTCTTCTCTTCGACCTCATTCATATGTTTTATTTATTAATGAACGGCTTCAATGAACGTCGACGTTGCGTTAGTTTAGTTATTCGAATGATTCTCGAGCCCATTTCTATTGGCCGCAAGTGTACAACATGCTGTAATCACGCGAGAAATTCTTTTAAACTTCCAAAATTTTTTGAATATATATTTCTGTACCAGGCGTGTATAAGTTGATAAGTCTTTTATATCTATGTTTTTCTGTTATTTTACCACTTTATTATCCGTTATTTCTTTAAATTTTACGTATTTAGTCATTTTATCCTGTTTTCTATACTATTGTTTTTTTTATATATATGCAATTTGACTTATCAATCTATTCACGCCTCGTATGAATACAAAATGGTCAAGAATGGGTTAAATGAACAGTGGGTTTGAACATGTTTCACTAAATACCTTTCACATTTTGCCATATTTCCATATATAATAGAGCACATGTACTCTATAGCGCGTTCCAACTCATGGTTTCATGTTTATTTCTAACATTATAATCAATTTTTCCATTATATTGTGGTTGAATAATCGTTTTCTTCATCTCCTGCTGCCCAAGATACGAGGGAGAAAGGTTATTTCGATAGTTACTGAGACAAGTTCGCCCCGCAGTCATCTAGTACGTCTGCATGGTGGGCTAAAATAGGATTTTTAAAAGATTGTGCCTTACCTGAAAGAGGTAAACACAAACTTTTTTCTATCTTATTTTAGTTGTTAGGCTCGTTTTTCCGATCTCTCTAAATAATGTGGCACATGTCTTGTCTTCTTGTCAATTTTGTAAACAATCTTTAAGTAAATGATTTTGTTTTTGATAGTGTATCAGTGTAAGCGATTTTGTCTGTACTTTATACAAACACACTGATATTTTTTTACTTGATTCAGATTATATTAACATGTTCATTTTTTTTATATTAATCAAAAAGTATTAAAGTTCAGTCAGTCAGTTCAGTTCAGTTCAGTCATATTTAGTGTTCCATTCACTCACGTGTAAGATTTCTTGTAAAATCATAGTTTCTAGCTTCTTGGCCACGTCTCACATTATTTTATTGTCGCCTATCCTTGTATAAAGAAAATCGTGCGTTTAGACTCATTACATTGACAATTCATCTAAATTGTGTTCAACTAAAAGAAAAAAGAATAACATGTATGATAATAAAAGTAAATTTTGATATTCAGTGGTAATATTAAGTAAAATATTTCAAATTTAATTTTGCATAAATATTATTTATTGTATTATAGTACAGGGGTGAGTAACCTTTTTATAGCAACGGATCTGTCTAAATTTTAAACATTTTTTGGCAGACCAAAGTAAAATTTACTAAATAATATTTAAATTTGTATTCATATTATTTAACTTACATTATAAAAACACTAAATGTCAAAAGAAATACAGATTATACAGAAATATTAAGTAAAGAATAAAAACATATATATGTTTTTCTAGATCTTAAAGGAGACTATCTATAATAGATATAGATAATATAAATAAACGCTTAGCAGGGCAACATTAAATTACAAAAACGACCCACAAGTTACTTACCCCTGTACTATATAACCAGCAACGCACGTATCCACCAACAGATAGGCTATTTATACATGCTTTAGACAAAAATCCACATAAAAACCCAGTTGTGATTATAACATAGACAAGAAGAAACCTTCTCCGTCTCGTCGTGCTTCTCTCGCGGGTTCAGTGGAGACTGGCAGTGGGAGTAAGACGAGCACACCGGCACCTTCCCCCCAACATAGTATGAGTGAAACACAAAATCAGAACAGTAAAGGTATGTAGAATTGTAATAAAAAGAAGGTGGTCCAGTGGCCAGTCGTGTGACTGTAAACGACTGGTTGTGGGTTCGATTCCCACTCGAGGAGTGGAAATATTTAATATTTCCATTTTCTTCGCTCTGGTATCGAGGTAAAGCGCGGCGTTAAGTTCCGCCACTTAACACGCAATGCCTCTGATTTCGGCGGTGCGTGGGGAATGGAGTGTTTTAACACTAGGTTCCCTCTGCCTACTCTGCTGTGTGCGGGATACAGCGTGAAGATTAAAAAAAAGGACAGTCGATTTTTGAAGTAATTTCGTATCTTCATCTGTTTTGGGCGAAATTTAATTGCAATTGAAAATTAAATATTAACCTTTATAATATTATTTATTGTTTGTCTGTGGGTAAATCACATAAAATTCACAATTGATTAGTTGTTATTTTTACACTACAATTAACAATTAATTAATTGTTAATTGTGATTTTAGTACAAACAAATGATCAATTGTTAATATTAAATTGTTAATTACAATTACATTTTGTCCAACACTGGTCAAAATGTTAAAAGCCTTAGGTAATTTTAACTAAAAAAAAATAGTCATGTGTTTTATTTATATGAAATAATTTCGCATTTAGTTTTTAAATTATTATTTTTTTTGTAGATTATTATTAGTGACAATGATAATTTGAAAAAGAATTGGAACTTTTTGGATTGGAGCATTTCATTCTCAGGGAGCTATACTACTTTAACACACCAACATGTTTTCACAACTTAGAAACAAACGATACACCAATCCCTTATTTAAAAAGAAACACTATTTATTATAATTTTTTTGTATTATATTATCATCAAAACAGGCTCAGCCTCTACCAGATCTATAGAAATGGACAACGCAGCTAAGATTCCGCTACCATCGTCTTCACCCAAGCAGGTGGAGGTGGGAGGGGTTATCAGTTCGATTTCCTCTATACCTATACCGCCGAGGTTAGTATTATATACATTTTATACACTATTATATACTATTATACATTTTTATATACTATTATACATTTTTATACACTATTGTACATTGTTATACACTATTATATTTTATTGTCGACTATTATACACATTATAATAGTTACAAGTAATTTTTATGAACTTATATAAAAATGTCTAACTATTCTATTGTGAAAAGGAATGTTTGCATTTAAAATGTTCTTCTTTACCTCAATCAATCATGATGTAATGTATCAAAGAATAAATTATAAAATTAGATATCTGAATGCTAATTATAAAAGAGGTATAAATGTTGAAGGCTTGTAGAGTATGGTTTTTAGTATTGAAGCCAAATATTTTTTTTTATTTGCAAATTGTTTTTAATAGAGAATAAATTATAAAAAGTTAATAAATAACTGTGACCAGTCGTGGCCCAGTGGCACAAGCGTGTGACTGTAAACGACTGGTTGTGAGTTCGATTCTCACTCGAGGAGTGGAAATCTCGAGGGGGATATTTCCATTTTCTTCGCTCTGGTGTCAAGGTAATCATTAAGAAAAGAATGTAAATTGTTAAAACTGAAACACCAAAAAATGTACATTTGGAATTAATGAAGATATTCACGTTTCAACTGGATTTATTTTTTAATATTTCTTACACTACCATTTAATCGAACCCGTTACCACCCGCCAGTCCAACAACAACCACGTCAATAGTACAACCGACACCACCCAAACCGGCGTACCAGGAGACAGTGATTACCAACACAGAAGCAGTGGACACTAAGCAGACGAAGAAGAGGAAGGCGGTATCCGCGTCCATGGCGGTCGATTACGTGCCTCCCACCACTGAGCCTATGGTGGTAAGTGATTTTGTTTTTTTTTATGTGGGGATTTTTGTGGATTTTCATGGATTTTGATGTTTTGATTTTTGTGGGCTAGTAACCTTTGGCTAGTACATAATAATTGTATATGCTGTGCTCTCTAAAGCTGAGTACTTGGAGAGTAAACAAGAGGTGCTGGTTCAAGTCCAGGCGTTTATATTTATACACGTTTTCTTAAAATATTTTTCATATCCTAAGCGTGCTAATAATACTTTAAAAATGTTAAAATAATTGATATTTGAAGAAAAGCTGAAAGTATATAAATAATT
The DNA here is from genome assembly GCA_019049465.1 of Dryas iulia moderata. Taxonomy (NCBI): domain Eukaryota; kingdom Metazoa; phylum Arthropoda; class Insecta; order Lepidoptera; family Nymphalidae; genus Dryas; species Dryas iulia. The sequence continues at coordinate 556,910 of CM032415.1, read as the reverse complement.
AAAGATATGTAAAGCTTCACGCTGTATCCCGCAAGACCCGCAATATCCCTCAGGATATTTAGCGTTTAATGCGGGAATAGCGATTCAACGACTAATGAGGTTACAAATTGTCTATAGAAACTGTTTGATTCAAATATTCAGTGAATTAAAAGAATTGATTTATTTGTTTTTGTAATAAAATTATAAAATGTATTATTATAATGTAATTCTGCGTGTATTATAACTATATGTATTTAAAAATTTACGCTTTCTTACGTGAATGTCTTCATTTAATTTAATTGTCTATGATATACCAAAAATAAGGTTTAGTAAATTAATATGGAAATAGAAGAACGGAGTGTTTCGGCACTAGGTTCTCTCTGAAAAGCCTACAGCTGCAATAAGAAAAAATATTAATTCAAAATTATTTTGTCTATTTCCAGGTCTCTTCGGTAATGTATATGGGAAATGTATTTTTGCTTAAAGTTGTTAACATTTTAAAGTAAATAGCGTTGAAAGGAAAAGTACTGGATTTGACAGTACTTGTAGTTTGATATATTATGTTAATTTGTGTGAAAGTGGAGCTATAATTCCTTATTAACTTCAATATTAAAATTAATTATTTATATATTTTTTTCTCTTTTTTTTATTTTTTTTGCATGTAAACGCCTACTTTTTGTTATTTAGTTTGAAGTTTAAGCAAGCAGTAGTAATAATGTACCTTCAAATATCAATTAAATTTACTTTTTGCAATTATAACCATGTAAAGTTTATTATTTTTATTTTTATAATACATGATATGAATGTTATTATATAATTCATGATTATTTTGCAAATGTAGCCCAATGAACCAGTGGCTCCAGCACAAGCAAGCACCTCTTGGGACCCAAATCATAATCAACAAGATGTCGTCATGGAACCCGTTGAGAAGGTTATTAAAAAGGTATTATTATTGAAAAAATATTATATGTATATAGGTTAGAGCTGAAAATGTAGTGTCGTGACACTTGGTTCTCTTTGTCTAATATGAGAAATAGTGTTAACATTTGTTATTTAAAAAAAAATGATCTCAACACAGATTTGAACCTGTATCCATTAAGGGAAGATGTGTAAGCGTTTTTTTATAATAACTTTATTTTGGTTTCTCTAGATGATTGAAATGTATTGCGTATAACTATTTATTCACTTTTTAAAGTTTGAACGGAGGATATATATTGTAGAATTATATGACCGTCACTGTCTGTCTTGAAACTAGGTTCTCTTTAACTGCCATGCTATGCTAGCCATACCTTGAAAATATTTTTTTATTTAAAACTATGTTTTAAACATTATCACTTTGTTTTTTACATATATTATTGTTTAAAATTAATAATATTTGTCAACTAAAACAGACTAAAAACTGTATTATTAAAGTATTAATTGCATTCTTACCCCTCTTTTATCATATTTTACATATAATAATCTAAAATCATATTATATAAATAAAAAGTATATTTTCAAGATATGTATAAATTACATTGCCTCCCACTTTTTCATATAATATCTTAAATTAACCCTATTTTTCAACTAAAATAGGCAAAAACAGACACCACAGACAATCAGCCTCAACACTTTGCCTGCCTCAGTCCGGTGCCACCTCCGCCTCCGCCTCCAGCGCACAGTCCTGCCTCACAACCTAGCCCCAGGTAGGTTTCGTGTAGGTAGGATTGGTAGACGTGTGTGTTGAGTGCGAGAAAATGTATGGTAATTGATATAGTCGACAAAAAGCTGTGTTATAAACACATACCATATCTAGTCCATACTTATATTATAAATGCGAAAGTCTGTGTGTTTGTCTGTCACGCTTTTACGGCTAATCTACCGGTTCGATTTGGATGAAATTTAGAATTAAAGTAGTAAATAGCCCTGGGTCTAACATAGGCTACTTATTTTTTTTCAAAAATTACCGCTGAATTGGGGATGAAAGTTTATATGAAAAAACTAAACCGCTTGACCGATTGTAATGAATATTGGAATAAATATAGTTGATAATCGAAGGTGAAAAATAGGCTACTTTATTTTTTCAAAAATCCAACCCCGAGGGTTGCAACATAACGAAACAATTAGGCAGTCCGTTGAGCGGACCGCTAGTAGATATATAGAAGCTAGCTAGCTAGAAGTTAAAAGAAAGCAGTGTAATAATTGGTATAGGCATATAAAAAGATATGTGGTAATATATAGGTATGAAGAGTAGACATTTTTTTTATACTATATATACCTATTTCCATAATAGTTTTAAATAACAGTTATAGAAAAATGGTTGTAAATGTAAATAAACACAAGTTAAGTAAAAACTTATTAAATAAAAAGATGTTTCAGAGAAAACGAGTTCTTACAGTAAAGAATTTTCGTTATTTCAATGTAATAATTAAAATATCTACTGTTAAGTTACAATTTTTTGAAATTTCACTTTTACAACTTAAGTTTCTTATTATAAATAAGTACTTATTATATTATACTTTAGAAAATTGCTATAATTTGATCATCAGAAAATTAAAAGAAAAATATTTTTTTTTCATTTTATTTTATATATAATTTAGGCATCTACCAAGTCCAATGCCGGGGCCGAGTGGTATGAGCCAAGTATCGAATATCCGCTCACCATCACAACCACAGGTTAGTCAAATAAAATTATTTTAAGTATATATTTTTATTCAAAACGCAGGGGTTAGCAACCTTTTTTTAACTTTATACAAATTTTAATATTTTTTAGCCGGTCAAAGTCATTCTTCATTTCTTTATAGTATACAAAATTGTATTTATATTATTATACATTACAGTAGAAAACGACCAAATGTGACAAGAATATATTATATATAAAAATTTAATAAAGAAGTAAGATATTTTTTATTAGTGAGATAATATCTGTAATAAACATGTGTTAAATTACTTAGCGGGCCACAGGTTGCTCACCCCTGTTTTAAACTGTCATTAATTAACGCATTCATTAATTCATTATGTTATTAATTTATTTTGTTTTGTTCTTTTTTTATTTATGTATTTTTTTATTTTATTTTGTTTACATTATTTTAGAATTAAGCTTCATACGCTAAAGCCATCAATGCTTTCAGCTTTTGTTAGGAAGCATGTTTTTTAATAGAGCTTTGTTTTATTTTAAATCCTTTTTTTTAATAATTTTGTTAAAGTTAATGTTTTTTTTTTTTATTTTACGTTTTTTTTTCATTTTTATAGTTATTAACCTTTCGAAATGTTTATTGGGCAGATACAAATAGTGAATTATCAAAATGACTATATATATAATGTTAAAGTTTTAACTCAATTCATTGTCTATAAGTTACAAGTAAATTGATCATTTGGGTCATATTCAATAATGTGACTTGTTTTGCGGTGTGAGGAAAAAGGATATAAGTAAAAATTTAAATTATTAAATATTATTAAATTATTTATGTAGATAAATGCATATTTATACTGTGTTTAATGAATTATTTTAAAAATAATTTCTAGTAATTAATGATAAAATTAATAGTATTTTGTTGTTGGTTTTAAAAATATTGCTTTGATATAGTTAGTTTGGTACTTTTTTTTGTTAAGTATGTGATATAATAATTCATTAAATTATGCAATTTTTTATCTACATAATGTCGTATTCTTTTTGTATCTGTGGTTGAGTCAAATTCTTTATATGAAATATATAGAACGTTTAAATTTGGGGCTATTATGTCGAATATTTACATAAATATATAATAATAGTTTATATGCATACAACTGAAGAAATTCAATACAATTTAAATATATATATATTTTAAACCTATTAGTAACTAAATAAATAACTTTATAATTATTTTAATATTATCGAAATTTTATAAAATATAATGTAATAATATTTCTTATACAAATACAAATGCTAAAAATCCTAACTTCTTTTCAATTTTTTATTTACAAAACATATTGAAATATAATTTTATATGTTTTATATTTTTTATTAATAAAAAATTGAAAAAAATGAAAATCTAACGCTCCGTTCGTTGCTTAGGCGATATCCATGTTTTATCTCCTATTCAAGCCCCTTTAGCACTCTGAACTTTTTGTTCAATCATAATAAAATATATAGCATATAGCACTCCTAGAAGAGTGTAGCTTTCTAAACGTGAAAGAACTGTCATAATCGGTTCAATATTTCCGAATATCCCTTTACAAACAAAGTTACAAACTTTACCTTTTTATTATATTAATATAGATTATATATTTGTATGTAATCATTATATATTTATTAAAGTTTAGTTTAAATATAACAAACTATGGTTTCCTACACAAAACAAAAAACCACAAGAACAAACTTTTCAATTAACCAGTTTACTAAACAACAAAGGATATAACTAGTTAATTTTTTTTTCTCAATTTTTATTATTTAAACTTTTTATTTTCTCAAATCACCCTATTAACAAAACCTGTAAAACCAAAAATCTAATCATTATTTTTTTTTGTGTATTGTTACCTAATCTATAAATCTTTTACTTACTTGTTTCATTGATCATATCGTTAAACGTTAGTTTGTCAATGATTTCGTCAACGAAATCATTATCTGGTCAGACGATAATTGATCATTCTATGAAATGTGAACATTTCATGATATCGGTATCGGTAACGATTTCATAAAAATATTAATTTTAGGATATGATCACGACATATATTTTTTACAATTTTTGGTCTATCTGTCTGTGTGTTTTTCCTGTCAATTTCTGGAACGTTTCGACTTATTTTGATGGGGCTTTCACAAACGGTAGCAACTTGGGCTACTTTTATTTTACATTATTATATTATTTGCGCACTAAACAATAATTTTATTCAGATACGTTAACGTACGCTTAAGCGCCAAAGTCTCGAGCGCGGCTAGGTTAATTAACAAAAATTTGACTCAACCTCTCCAACCACTCACACCGTACAAAACAAACGTCCAAACGCACAAACAAACAAACGCACATACAAACAAACAAACGTAAAGCAGTGCGCAAAGGAGCGTTCGCCGCCCGCGTCGCTGCTGGTGTCGGTGCCGCTGCCGCCCGCCGGCCACGGGCTCGGGCTCGGCCTGGCGCACGCGCACGCGCACGCGCACGCCCACACGCACGCGCACGCGCATACGCATACGCAGGTATTGGTGGGTTGATGATATGTGTGCGTGCGTGTTTTATTGTATTGTTGTTGTGGGGTATATTTATTTGTGTGTAAAATATATTTATATAATAAAATATATTTACATAATAAAATATATTTATATATTCCTTCCTTCTTTATTGTAAAGTCAACAATGAAAAATATTTTTATTTCATCATACTTTAAGTTTTAAAAGATATTGTTTATATATTTGTTTCTTTTTTCCTTCTTTTATCGTACAATGAAAGTTATTTTTATTGTATTTTATTTGATTATATTTTTCACTGTGCTGGGATTTTTTGCCAAAAAAATGGAGGAAATCTTTACGTACCCTTGAATGCTATAAGTTAGTGAATGCGTGAGAGCGTTACGAATAGTGTGATCGGTCGAATGGAAGTTGTAATGGATATATAAGTTAGTGAATATAGAAAGAGAATTATGTTTCTTACTTCTTTCTGTCGTACTTACATTTCATATATTTACGCATACGCCTACGCAGGTGTTGGTGAGTTGCTCATATGTGTGCGTGCGTGTTTCCTAAGTTATTGTCGTGGGTTATATTTATTTATAAGTAAAATATATCATTTATATATTTGTGGCTTTCTTTTTTTCTTTCCTTTGAATCTAGGGTACCTTTAACAATGAAAGATGTTTTTATTGTTTTTTATTTGAATACATTTTTCACTATGTTGTTTTTTTTGCCAAAAAAATTAAAGACAATCTTTATGTAGGTAACATACGTTTGAGTGCTATAAGTCAGTGAATGCGTGAGAGCGTTACTAATAGTGTGATCAATCTAATGGCAGTTGAAAAGGATATTTATATTAGTGAATATAGAAAGGGAGTTATGTTTTCTTTCTCTCTCTCTTCTCTTATTATTAGTTGTTTCTTGTTTATGTGCGTATACGTGTTTATTATGTTATTGTTGTATGTTTATTTATGTATTTGTTGAATGTGAAACTGTAAAATGCAGTTTTATCACATTCTTTTTCTTAATTTTGAGAAATTTTTTGAAGAAAATGAATATGTATGCTCGGTTGTATGCTGGTAGTGAATGATGAGAGTGTTACGGATAGTGTGATCGGATTGGGTAAACGGATGTTGAGAGGGTGATGTTAGTGAAGATAAAAATAGAGTTATGATTTTTTTTCTTACTTTCTTTCCTTCATAGCCAGTTACGTTTTGAAAATTTTATTTTAGTTTTATAGTTTGGTCAAATATTATAAAAACGTGATACCTGATAATACGACATGTTAGCAACCCAGTTGCGGATTCACCCATTAAACTAGATTTCTAGATAGACTTAATTTTAGTTAATTCCCATTTTTGATATTGTATCGCTTATGTTTAGCATTTTTTAAATATTTTTCATAAAAATTTTCATCCACTATTGGTAGTCTTTGTTTGACCTTGTGTTATAAACTATCTTCCAGAGAAAATTCATCGAAATCAGTAAAATGGTTATTATTTTTATGTTATTAAATTTTTGGAATCAATTACCATCAATCAACCTAACTGAACTAAAAATGTATATCTATTTGGTATACTTAAATAATTTTTTTTTCTGTTGGTTAACATAATCAAGTAAATATAAATAACTAAAACTAGCTATATAAGTGCTAGTAAAAAAATAACCTGTCCTTTGACTAGACTCTCTTATAGTAAATCTTAACGACATTTTATACCACTTCACCCACTAACAAAAATTTAAATTTTATTTATTGTAGAGCAACTACTTCCTTCAATAATTCATTCATATCAATAGCAAAAAGAACAGGATATAAACCCCTTCCTATCCTTCTTTATAGATAAAGTCGTTTCGATTACCACTTGAGAATAAAATATGCCAAATTTAAATTTACCTTTAGGGGGATAGTTAACTGTTGTAAGTCAAGTTTGTAACTTTATATGCGCTAGTTGAATTGTTATTTCATAGTAAATTAATGATTTATGTTATTTCTTACTGACATGACTGACATTTTTTAGTTTTACGATTTTTTTCTCAGAGAGAGGTCCGTGCATTGTTCTTTCGCCTCGTCCATTCTTATCACCCTCTCCATATACGCCTTTTGGGGGCAGTCTTGAGCAAAATTTAATTGCAATTTACAATTAAATATTAACATTAATCCATTGTTAATTGTAATGTAAAAATTAACAAATAATTATTTTTCAGTTATCTGTGAAGTTCAACCGAGTTGTTCTTTGCTTCATATATCTTTCTTACCATTTATTTTATGTATTTATTTTAATTATTTATTGTATTTTTACTGTATTTTTTTATTGTATTTTTTTATTTTATTTATTTATTTATTATAAATAAACTATTCTTTCATCACTCATCCTCTAGACTTGACCAAACCACCTGATCACTTTCTGACATTTTTTTATATTATAATTGACTTATATTCCTTAGTATGTTATTTAAAACAATTGTTATTATTATATTATTATTTGTAATAGTATTATTTATCTGTATTTTATTTATTTATGAATTTTTATTTCAATAATACAGTAAAACCGTGAACGCACAATATCGCTTTCATTTTTAATTATCATACAAAATGTGTTTTGTACTAACTAACAGTATTATGTCGAATTATGTTTAGTATTAAACTATTGCTTTATCTATTTCATTTTTCAAAGTTTTTCTTTAAAAACCAATAAAGAAGTAAAGGATATTTAGCAAACGTATAAAAATTTGATCGTAGCGGGATTCGAACCCGCGCCTCTTGGATTGCCCTGGCGGCTAAGCCATGTGTTCAACATGCAAATTTTTATACGTTTTCTAAAAAAATGTTTTTTTTAATCTTTTAAGTGTGTGAATACCACTTTAAAAATTACCATGTTAAAAAGGATAAAGAAGTAGTTTAGTTATTTTAATATAATATAAGGGAAAAGCATGGCTGTTCTAATAATTTAAATTGGTTTTAATTTTTGAAGCTTACAATCATTCGAGCTTCAGTCATAATATATAAGAAATGCATGAAAATATCTACGAAAGTTGTCTTTGGTGTCGGTGAAAATAGACGTGAAGCTATCGAAATTACTCTAATTGAGAATCGAATGTGGTTCCGTGGTCTTAACCACTGAGCGTGATGGTTGAATTGCAAATTGCTGTGCAATCTTGTTGGTAACCACAAACTGCCGTAGTGTAGCGACGTTAGGCTAATTTGCATTACGTATACACTCTGAACCTGTTCCCTTTGATAGTAAAGCCATTGTTGGACACAATAACCAACGTACAATAGGGTAGTCCCCTTGCTAAGTACGTATTGGGTACAAAATTACGTTCAATTTCAATAAATATTGTTATTATTGCAATTTTTTTGATGCAAAATGTCTTGGAAATTGGCTAAAAGTTAAGAAAGGTTAAAATATTTTTAAGTTTAACTCGAAAATGTGTAAAAATACGGAAAATGAAGTGTCTTAACACTAGAATTTCTCTTAATGTAGCGTAAAAATTAATAAAGTAATTGTCCTGTGGGACGGATTAAGTAGAATAGTTGATAGAGCCTGATACGATAATCGCATTGCGAAACCTTTTTTTTTATTTGCTACTATTAAAAGTGCAGTATAGATCGTCTACTCTAAAACTGAACGCCCCTCCATTTTACTACAAGTAAATGTATATTACGTGTATAGATGACACACAATCATACACAAGCTTGTCATTGGTCACTTACTAAATGATCAGATAAAAAAAAATATATATAAAATAATATAAAGATATAATAAGAGTATTTAAAAACGTGGAGAAAGTCGTGGTACAGTGTGAATGTAAACACGACAGGTTGTGGATTCGATTCCCACTCGAGGATTTAATTGATTTGATATTTTATATTTTCCTTGCTCTGATGTGGAGACTAAGCGCGGTGTTAAGTTCCACCGCTTAACACACAATGCTTTTAGAATTCGGCGGAAATGGAGAACACAGTGTCTTAACACTAGTTTCCCTCTGTCTTCTCTACTGTGTGCGGGATACAGCGTGAAGCTAAAAAAAATATAATCGAAATGAAGCTACATTTTTAAAGTGGATGATCTATACGATTCCATTTGGCGAGATAGATAGCTTTTTAATCATCGGCCCACTGTCTGCGGTTGAAATCCTATCTTATGCTTAATTAGTTAAAACGTCTATGAGGGGGCGTATTACGTCAACTATTTTAGTTTAACTGTTTGGTTATGGTGGGTTATGGGAATATTGTTTTTTTTTTCTATGTTTATGGTGGTTTTTTGAAGTATCTAAGGGTTTTTGTTATTTGGTTAACAGTTATAAAAATAATATATTTGTGGGTAGCGGATTTGTTGGAGAAAATCTATGGTTAAGACACTTCGTTCTTCGCTTTGTAGGTTTTATATTATATTAGTAAGATAGTGTTAAAACTCTCCGACTTTCCACTTTCCCCTTATTTTAAATGTCTTTTGTATTGAAAGGTTAGTTAAATTAATGTGTTATTCGATGTGGCTTTACGAGTAAGTTATGACGCTCGGGCAAGACCGAGCGTAGGAGGTTCGAATCCTTAAAATGTTTTTTATAAAGTTTTAGGAACAAATAATAACTTATTTTTAAAATTTAATGAATTTTTACATATTAATATAGTTTAAATCGATATAATTTTACATATTAATATAGTTTATGTGTATTAGTTCATAATAAAATAGAAGTGCGTTGTTCATAGATACATATATTTCTAGATACCACCGGACATGGGACCGTCGCCGCACATTTTCCACCAGCCCATTAAACAGGTAATTCTTTAATTTTATTTCTTTGTATAATATGTACATTTATTTGTACTGCTGTGTTTATTGTCTATTGTTTTTGATGACTTTTTAGTATGAAATTTTTGTATGTTGTTTGTATATAATGTTAAATATTAATGGGACAAGCAATTTTTAAGGTGCTTCGAGAGTATACGAAGAAAATGATATGCTTTTTAAGTTTTATATGTTGTGATAAAATAAAATAGGGATATTTTGAAAACTTTGCATTTCAAGTCTCTTGCGTTACAGTCTTTGGGAATGAAAATCAACATTGCTCGTTTGTCATGCAACAAACAGATAAACTATTTAAAAAGTTTTTAATATAATAATTACCTTTATTATAAATTATATAACATCTAAGAATCTTATTCTGTAATATGTCTATGAAGTTAAAAAAATATATAATATTGTTTTTAGTTTCTATATCATGAGGACACTCAAGGAGTACTTTAAAAATTGATTGTCCCTAATATGCATATGTATGATTCCGGTCTGGTCTCTTAGTTGATTGACAATTGGCCTGGATATAAAAACGGTCGCCAATTCAAATCTCAGTCAAGTAAAGCGTTGGGTTCTACCGCGAAAAAATATATTATCCTCGGATTTTTTTTTTTATATCGTCATGTTGCGTCCCACACATTGCACGGTAGACAGAGGGAACCTAGTGTTAAGACACTCTGTTCACTATATTTCGCCGAATTCTGGAGGAATTGCCTGTTAAGTGGCGGAACTTAACGCCGCGCTTTGCCTCGACACCAGAGCGAAACTTCAATTTATCGAGTGGGAATCGAATCAACGACCCGTCGCGCTTACAAACACATTTTATACCTCAACACCACGACCGGCCTACCAATCCATACTTATATTATAAATGCGAAAGTCTGTGTGTTTGTTTCTCACGCAATCACGGCTAATCTACCGGTCCGATTTGGATGAAATTTAGAATGAAAGTAATAAAACTTACTGGGTCTAACATAGGCTACTTATTTTTTCAAAAATCAACCGCTAAATTGTTGAAATATGGGATGAAAGTTTATATGAAAAATCTAAACCGCTTGACCAATTATAATGAGTTTTGGCATAAATGTAGTTGATAATCTAAGCTTAAACATAGGCTACTTTATTTTTCAAAAACCGACCCCCGAGTGTTACAATATAACAAAGCAGTTATGTAGTGCACGCGGCGAAGCCGCGACCGGCCTACCAATATATAATAAATTTAATCAAAAAATTACTCTATCATATTAAACACATGCAAAACAATTTAACCGTGATTTCGGTCATATACGAGTGTAGCGGGAAAATTGATTTAAAATTAATTATTTTAACTTGTCTAGTCCACGGGGGGTTATTAAGCTTTATTCATTGAATATTGCTCTTTTGTAGCGTTAAACATTGACAACGCTTGCGTCGGTGTATTTAGTTATTGTTGGATTTAATTATTCGCGGAGCAACGCGTATTGTTTGTGTAAATGAGTTTTTGGGCGGATGTGTGTGATAAATGCATTATGTTGTGCGTATGGTTGTTTGGTGGTATTTTGTGTTTGTAGGTTGTGGGTTCGATTCCTTTAGAGGTATGTATGGTAATGGGGTGTTATGATCTGTATGTATTGTCTTTATATTAGGTAAGGAATTAGAACTGGATGCGTTTATCTAAGATATTTTAATAACAAATGTTACAATAATTTATATGATGAAATCAGTCAGTTAGTGCTAGTTATGTTTAATCTAGGATGGCATGGGCAAGGGTAACTAATTTGACTCTTTTAGGATGTACATAAAAATACTATGTTCTCATGTTCTCTGTGTGTGGTACATAGAAATACTAAAAATGTTAAAAGATATATTGTAATATACAATAAATAAATAATATTTAAACAAAAGTTACGGACTGTATTACTCTAGTATGTTCAAAATGGCAAAACAAATCCTAGGTTATATCTAATTGCTTTGCAGATGCGTAGAAATCGAACACATAATCACTATGATGCCATAAAGCCTCTGGACGGAATTATAAGAGAGATGCAACAGTATTTAACTAATCTACATACATAACAGTCACGCTATTTGTAACGAAGTAATTAATTGAAAGGTTAAGAATTTTTGCATTTGTCTAATTAAATATAAATATGACTGGCAGCTAGGGCACGCTATGGCGGGCATTTTGCTATATTAAGAAATTTTCAAGTATATTTAAGAATAACAACTGGTTTCACAATATTTTTTTCTTGACTGGATGAAGTTTTTCTTATCGTGAAGTACTGAATCCTTAAAAATTGTATTGAAAGTAGTATTATTTGTTATAAGGTGGTTGGTGAGCTATAATAATAGAAATGTTGCAACGAAAAGAGGCCAGTCGTGGCGCAGTGGCACAAGCGTGTGACTGTAAACGACTGGTTGTGCGTTCGATTTCCACTCGAGGAGTGGAAGTTATATTTTCATTTTCTTTGCTGTGGTATCAAGGTAAAGCGCGGCGTTAAGTTCCGCCACTTATACACGCTAGCCTCCGAATTTTAGCGGTGCGTGGGGAACGGAGTGTCTTAACACTAGGTTCCTTATGCCTACCCGAATGTGTAGGGGTTCAGCGTAAAGCTAAAAAAAAAACAAAAAAAAAGAGGTAGGAGAGGAGAGATTTTAAATTTTAATATTTTTAAGAATTTTGGCTTGTTCATTATAAACTAGCTGTTGTCCGCAACGTTGTTTGCGTGTCAAGAGACGTCTCGGTAATATATCCCGATGTAAAACTTTTGCCAAGGCGCTTTTTTTTATTTTACTTGATCGGAACTATTATGGTTCTTCATCAGTTGTTCAACACTTCAAAGTCGATTATAATCTAAGTCTTCCCCAAGCTTTGCCTAGCTGTATAGGTAGCTCAAATCCGTACAGTAGTTCCGATGTGCGCGTACAAATATTTGGTTTTTATTGTTTTTTTATAGTATTGATAATATGTTAAATTATTATAAAAATTTTTAAATTTAATTATTTTGAGTTCTCTATTAAAAATACATTTTTTAACATTAAAATATCAATACATATATACGTTATTTTAAATAAAAATAATATACAATTTCAATCCCAAAGTAATAAATAACAAGTAACGTTCAAACATATTAGCATTATAGTAATTATTCCATTAACTTGTTATTGCGTGACATCGAATTAAACACATGTGGTTCACGACGCTAAAAATATATATACATTCATTATATTTCACATTTGACTTCTCAATTGAAGCAATTCTCGAAGGATTCTTGATCTTGAGGTCATTATGGCGGAGTGGGATAGCGTCTGACTGTAAACCGATGGCTGTGCATTCGATTCCCATTTGAGGGAATCATTATAACTTGATTATATTTATTTTTCCGGTCTACTATTTGGTAGATAATGTGCGGTGTTAAGTTGTTAGTCGAGAACGGAGGGTTCGGACACTAGGTATTTTAAAGCGGGAAAAAGTTTGAAGCTGCTTCTTGAAAGAAGCACTGTAAACGCGACTTGCCATTAGTTAGAATTACTTAAAACTTTCAACTTCACAGCTTTTGTTTCCTCAACTATTGTATATATTTTAACAACTACCTAAAAAAAAACACGCCATTTTTTAATATTTACAATAAAAAAAAATAATACCAAATCCCAAACAAATAGACTGCCATTAAAAAAATTAACAGTCATTATGTAAGAAACAATGCCGCTTACAAAAACGGTTTTCTAGTAAAGTTTATCATAATGCATACATAATATTTGTTACCTGCCTCATCCCCTGCGTTACCTGTGCATCCCTTCCCGCCGTTCAGTCTTGTCGAGACGCGCGTCCGGTACACATCTGTCTCGAACAACTATCTTATTATTAATAAAATAATAATAAATAAACATTTATATTATACCTAGGTATCATCTATAGGTATTATAGAATATAATTTCAGGCGTAAAGTGATATTTTTAAAGGATTTTTCTATGGATTTTGGTAAGTGTATATTTTTTAAAGTTAAACATGTGTTCGTTAAGAAGTTGAGAATTGCAATTTTTTCTTGTATATTTCGCATTTAAATGGACTCGCGTGTTCGTTCGCTCGGTAGAGCTTTACCGCAAAAAGTGTAATAGTTACAGCAGATGTTGACAAATGTTTTCGGATTTGACGTTGAAATAATATTAGTTTTGGCAATTTTCATGCTAACTGATAGTTTTTTTAAAGTTATTTTGTTATAGGATAGGATTTATTATTATTTTTATTCAATTTTTTCCGTGGTATTTTTATTAATTTTATAAAAGTTTATTATAAAATTTTTAAAACTTATTAAAGACAATTTAATTACGATTTTTAAAAGTATTCGTTTCGTTAGATTTTAGTATGCAATTGTATTCAATTGTCAAGGAATTCGTCTTCACGTCACGTGTTTATATTTCAAATTCAAACTATTTTTTTCACTCGACTTTTATCAAAATCGCCTCAGCGCTATCAGTTCCGGTGTTAACATTTGTGTAATGTTTGTAATTAATATTAATACAATATTCATTATCCTGCTACAAGTTAATGAAGTATATAATTGCGTTTTCCGATTTCCTCGTGTCGAAGTAAACAATGTTTGTTAAAAATTATTTTGTAATATTTATATTGTGATTGTATTAAGCGGGTTATTTGTTGTATACATATATTTTTTAGTATATTTTTTAAATATTTGAAATTTCATATGTTTTTTTTGTTAGATTTTTTGTAAATATAGTAGTCACTAGTCGAAAGTTAGTTGAACTATATTTTTTCTTTAAATTTAGTGTAAAATATTTAGAAAAGTAAAGAAATATACATTTAATACTTTAAAGAATGTAATTATATTTTAATTTTGATTTTAATACATTATCTAGAGGTATTTATTAGTTTAAAATTTCACATACTAGCAACATATTTGAACTTGCAAAGTTTTTTCATAGACGAGCGTAATACGATTATTGGTTGCTCCGAAAGTTGACGTATAAGTTTACCTCAGTATTTTGATACAACGAATATTATTAAAATGCTTGTTTTATATGCATATTAAATTTTTGTTTAGTTTAAACAGTGATAATTAATTACTTTATTATTTTGTTAGACTTATAATTGTAATAACGAGGGCAACGGAGTGTCTTAACACTAGGTTACCTGTGCCTGTGTTGCTGCCCCTGCTGTGTGCGGGATACAGCGAGAAGCTAAAAAACTTATGGTTCTAATAGTAGGGTCTAACAATGTAGGTTTTTGATAAAATGTACTAAAATATCAATAATATACAGGATTTGTATATTTTTGAAATTTTGATATTTTCTTATGATATGTTATTTATTTATTTTTATTTGTGAATTCAATTTCATTTTTCTATTTTATTTATCATCACTTAATAAATAAAACGTAATTTAACTTGTATATACATTTTCATCAGCCATAAGCATATAGAATTTCAGTAATTGAATAAAAATGAGGTCAACTTTTTAACTAATACTTTACTAAAGAAAGTAAATGAAACACACATAAAACTATTTTCTTGTCACCCTTGTCTTCCTGGTAAGGGTAGCAAGTTTTTGCCACATAAATACAGTATCCTTCTCAGATTCGGACACATGTGCAAATTTTCAGCCAAATCTTTAAACTACGTAATTGATTTATTGATTTTTATACTTTTAATATGTATATTCGTAAAAAGTTAAAAACTAGTATAGCAATCAAATGATAATATTTTAGTTTTTATATTAACTTAATTTTGCCGGATATCACATAACATTGGTACTGCCGCACCATAGCTAGATGCGTTTTACTGCACGCGATTGTGAATTCGAATCTTTATAAAAAATATACATAGGTCATTCCCCAGTCTTTATTTGTATGTGTATTTAAAATTTAACCCAAATGGTTGACGCAATTCTTTAAAATTACCAAAATGTCAAGTGTTCACTTAATGCTAAAAAAATATTACTACATCCTCAAAAGTAATATTGATTATACCGCCTATTCCCAGTAGTCTTACTGTGTAGTCTAACCAGTAGCACTATCGATAATTTTCTTCCCAGTAGATTTACCAGTAAAACAGAACAATATTAACAGTAGACTTTATAATTTTGTTATATTTGATCTCTGCCCGTTACAGATATTAATTTATGCTCTGAAAAATATATATAAAAAAATAAACACCAACAAAGTTCTACTATCAGTAAGTCTATTGGGAATCAAATCCCCAGTAACACTACTGCTAAAGCTAGGCTGTATATCCAATTAATATGTGATTGTCACTTTATCCGTTCGTTGTAGTTGACGTCGGATAAATGACGGAAGTTTGAAGCTCAATTCCCAAGTTTCGATATCCTGTGACCACGGTTTGGTTCAGTCGCTAACAAGTAGGAGTATTGTAAACGTATTCATTTAAAATGGCTAAGCATAAAAGAAAGAACCCTAGGTCCGTCCATCGCTTTATTAGTCCAAAGGTACCTATCATATATATGCATATTTAAATGTTTTTGTGTAAATTGTTTTTTATTTTATTATATTATATTGTATTGTTGTAGCTTTTTCGCTGTCATGTTAGATGCAATTGGTGATTTTTATTTTTGTTGTGTAATTGAAGCGGTTTTATGATTTTTCGAGTATATATTCAGAGAGGATCTAGTGTCGTGACAGTCATTTATTGATAATATTGACGACATTGGTTTTGAAAAAGACATTTAGAATAATTTCCTAAGTGTGGAATAACACTTTAAAAATGTTAAACATTTGTTTTTAATAATTTTTAAATTAGCTATGTCTAATAATTAACTAAACAAGATGGCTGTGATGTCAAAAAAAAAATTAGCTGTCACGTGTTACATTGTATATGTACTACCAACAATTTCGGATTTGGTTAGAGTGTGCAGTGTTGTTCCGCACCAAACAAAATTTACTTAAAAAATGTAACAAAAACTTAACAATTGGGCAAATTCAAAAGAAAGTCGTTGGTAGAAGCTCATATTATCTCTTTCTCGTAACATGAACATTCGCATCGTCTTAGTGACTTATGACATTCCTTTGTATTAGCCGTAATAACATATTGTTTTCTTTACTTCCAGCGGTTCCACATTTTAAATCAACTTTTGCAATTATATATTAAATATTAACGATACCATGCATTTCTACGTCTCTATTGACAAGTAATGTGTAGGTAATGGTGGAGGTTTATCTATAATTTGTGAAAAAATACACCGAACAATTTTCTTTTAAAGTTCAATACAACGTTGTGATTTATTATTAAATTGTAATAACCAATTGTGTCTAACGTTGATATTAAATTCTAAAATGTCTTTGTTTGACGTTTTGATGTTATAATTTAGATGCATTGATTTCTTCAGTAGATTGAGTATTTGTTGTGTTTACGTTTTGGTTTCTGAGCTTTTTTTGCGTTTTAGTGGTCTAATTTACATTTAATATAATCGTAATTGTGACTTTTATAATTTTTTTTATAATTTTGGCAAAATGATTATAAGGAATCTTTTTGGCATGTTTTAGGTGTTATTACGTAATAGATTTTCAAAAACTTTTAATATCGTGTTTTATACTAATTTGTATACATTTTTTTGAAATAATAGTACATTATTTTGAATAATTGAAATTTCAGTTCAATTTAGTTATGCGGTTCTTCACTTTCAATTCAAAATGTGTAACTTGGAGACAACTCAAAATTTTCATATGTTTATTAGACCACTTATACATGTCAGTGTCTAATTGTAGTCTTGTTGTGGTGTTTATGTTACTCAAATAAGAAGTAGAAACCGATCACTAAACCAACTCTCTATCTCTCTGTTTATCTGTAGAACGCAATGGAGCCCGGCGTCACTGTACATTCGCCACACGGTGTGGGTAGAAGCGCTTGGGCAGGTCTCAACGTGGCTTACGAAATGCAAGATCCGAATAAACCTGGGTAAGTTAAAATTAATAAGAGTTTATTTTTTATTATTTTTTTCAGGTTTGACGCGATATCCCGCACACAGAGGGAATATAGTGTTAAGATACTATGTTTCTCAGTTTTAGCTGAGCTGAGCTAGAGGTATTGCGTGTTAAGTAGCGGAACTTAACGTAGAGCTTTGCCTAGATACTAGAGCGAAGGAAATAGTAATGCACATTCGATTCCCACTCGAAGTATTGGTTATGATTTAGGCATATCTTTTATTAATAATGATATTTTTTATGTTAGGTTATTAAAATTTATTACGTGGCGATACTAATTCGTAAAATAAACATATTTCTATTCTTTGAGTGGGAATTGAACGTACAATCAGTAGCGTTTGCAGTACACTTTGTGCCCTTGCGCATAATTTATTTTTTTATATAATATTTAGACATTTAAATATTGAGCCGTCGTGGCGCAGTGGGACAGCGTCTGTTTGTAAAAACGATGGTTGTGGGTTCGATTCCCATCGGGAATGATTGTATTTCAATTTTTATTTTCTTTCGCTCTGGTACATAAGACAAAGCGTGGCATTGAGTTCCGCCATTTAACACACAATGTCTCGACAGGCGGAAAAAGGAGGGCGGAGTGTCTTGACACTAGGTCCTGCCTAACTACCCCGCTATGCGGGAAAAAGCGTAAATGTACAAGAAATTCTAAATAGGAATTATTTATAAAGTTATTGATTTCCTATAGAAAATTGTGGGTAGGAGCGTTTGATATTTCGATTTCAATTGATGATTGTCTGAAGGACTGAGACGTGGGTTTTAATTCTTCAGCCTAATTAGCTATTTTTGACATATATATATATTTATATATTTGGTATTATATATTTCAATATATGTGTATTTACTTAAGTACTTTTGTATTTTTTAATTTATTTTGATATAAGCAGATATGTTATTTTTTTAGATATAATATTTGAATTATTTATCAAATGTTTAGCAGTATACGAGGAAAAGTATGTAGCAGATTTTTTTTCTAATTTACATATGTTTAGTGGCCAATCGTGGCGCAGTGACACAAGCGTGTGACTGTAAACTACTGGTTGTGGGCTCGATTCCCACTCGAGGGGTGGAAATATTTAATATTTCCATTTTCTTCGCTCTGGTGCCGAGGTAAAGCGCGGCGTTAAGTTCCGCCACTTAACACGCAATGCCTCCGAATTCGGTGCTTGGGGAACGGAGTATCTTAATACTAGGTTCCCTCTGCCTACCCTGCTGTGTGCGGGATACAGCGTGAAGCTAAAAAAGAAAAAAAAGCATATGTTCTAATTTACTTGATAGTTATTTAAATACCAAAACTTAACTCCTTTTTTAACCGCAAAATCAATTAAACAGTCAAATAGAAGCAAACCTCAAGCCGGGTGGCTTGCTCCTGCCTTATCACACAATTTCACTTAACATCCTATGTCCAAATCTTAGCTTTCCATTACAGAGTTGATTAATCTACACCCACAGAAATGATTCGATTTGACGTTCAATGAAGTTGAATGTTTAGTTTGACGTTAGTGTGTTCTCTTAATGGCGTTTTGAACTATTTGTTATGATTTTGCCATATTTTTTATTAAAAATTGAATTTTTTTATGTTAGGTTATTTATATTTATTAAGTGGCGATAGTAATTCGTTAAATAAACATTTTTTGTAATATGACGTAATATATAAATAAAAAAATAATATATGACAGCGACCTTTGTGTAAATGCAATTGATTGTAGCTTCGATGAGCCAACACCAATGCCAATACCAAGTTTAGAATGTTCTTGAAAGTTGGTCACATAGGGAGTAATAAATATTTAAAATATGTCTTCGTTTCTCCGCTGTAGTAAGACATAGCGGCGTTGAGTTCCTCCACTGTACCCAATGTCTCACTTTTGTACGGGATTTGATTACTTTTAACACTTTTTTAAAGTGTTATTCATTTTTAAGTGTTACACATAGAAAAATGAAAAATGACATTTAGTAAACGTATAAAAATTAACGTATAAAAACAGCGGGATTCGAACCCGCGCCTCCTGGAAACCGTCCACCCTGACCACTCTGACCGCTTTGATGAGATTGGTTTAACTACTGTTAAGCAGGGAAAAGATTGAAGGGAAACTGCAAAAAATAAACAATTTTAAACTAAAAATAAACATAATTAAAGATTTCCCATTTACTTGAAAGTCTCTTAAAACTCAACGTAAGTTGAATTAAAATCTAGATTTAGACAAAACATACGCCCAATACCAACAAGTAGTTGGATAGAATATACTTGGAATTTGATCACAGTTGGTGACAGAGAGTTTAAACAAGTTTCAAAACTACTGAAACTGGGTAGTCAGGTGTTAGAGTGGACTGGACACTTCGTAATAGTTTTAATAGATATTTAACTACGCCTCAAGTTATTGTTGTTGTGATGGAGTTATAAATATCGAGGTTTAGTATGGTATTTAGGCTTTAGCTAGGTGTATGTCACTTTATGTATAAAAGTGTATGCACAGAAGTGTATGGCGAAGACACTTTCTCTTTAACAACTTATTTTTATTTCATGTCAAATCATGCAAAATTGACAGTCGTATACTAATGATATTTAAGCCGGTTTTTTTATTCCCTAAAAATACGGGGAAGAAAACATTTTTTTAAATAAAACCTACCTTACCTAGATAGGGTTTTCTCCTCCGAAACCGAAATTTCTGAAATTTCATGAAAATCATTGGCGCCGATTCTGACATCTGAATTTTATTATAATTACATATATACAAGAATTGCTCGTATAAATATATAAGACTACCGGCCCGCTCACAGCTTCGCCGCGTGAACTTTTTCCTTTGAGGGCGCATTTTTTAAAAAATAAAGTACCCTATGTTTTAACTTAGATTATCAACTATATTTATGCTAAAATTCATTACAATTGGTCAAGTGGTTTAGGTTTTTCATATAAACTTTCATCCCCTATTTTAACCTTATAGAGGTTGATTATTGAAAAAATAAGTACCCTATGTTAGACCCAGGGTTATTTATTACTTTCATTCTAAATTTCATCCAAATCGGACCGGTAGATTAGTCGTGAAAGCATGACAAACAAACACACAGACTTTCCCATTTATAATATAAGTATGGATTTAACTGGAATTTAAAACGAATTAATTGTTTTTTGAATTGCACAATGAAACCTGCAGACGCTAAAGTTAGGAAATGATGTTTTCCTTCGAGTCTATTCATTTCTAAGTCATCTACTTTTGTTTAAGTTTTCAGTGTTCTTGCTCTATTTGTGTACGGTTGCAGACGTAAAGCTGTTTTAAGGTTTTGCTTAAGAAAACTTGCGTATACTTTTTATTTGTTTTGGATTATTGTTAATACTTGTTATAGAATAAGCGTTATATGGACCTATGTATGTATGATTCATATAGTTTTGTTTAGCTTCACGCTGTATCCCGCACACAGCAGGGTAGGTAGAGGGATCTTAGTGTTAAGATACTCCGTTCCCAACGCACCGTCGAATTCGGAGGTGTTGCGTGTTATGTGGCGGAACTTAACGCCGCGCTCTACCTCGGCACCAGAGTGAAGAAAATGGAAATATAAAATATTTCCACTTCTCGAGTGGCAATCGAATCCACAACCAGTCGTTTATAGTCACACGTCTGTGCCACTGCGCCACGACTAGCCCCTAACACTGGCCACGACTCGTCTATATTATTCTTAGACTTAATTATATACTGAGGCCGTCGTGGCACAGTGGACGGAGCGTCTGACTGTAAGCGCGATGGTTTGGGTTCGATTTCCACTAGGGGTCTTAATTATGTTTAAATTATTTTTAATATTCCACTCAGGAACTCTGTACTTAGAACTGTTTCGCCACTTGACACGCAATATCTCGATTTCGGGCGGAGAGTTTAGAACGGAGTGTCTTTACACTAAGTTCTCTACCTCTTACTCTACCTATCTTAGCTTTCCGAGAAAAATTTTGCAGCATTTTTAAATATTTTGTTATTTTATGTTTTTCTTTTTGTCATATCTTTTTCTTTAGTTATATATTATGTAACTATTTTTATTTCAATGCTGACATACAAGTTTGAAAATACTAACATGTGCTTGCGATCTCTAAATTATTTTATATTCTATGCGCTAACTTATGTTTCCAAAGTATATAATAAAGAGTAAAGAGAAAACACTCTTTCCTTCTTCTGTCACTCGATTTCGGGAAATTGGAGGACGGAGTGAATGACTATAAAAATTATTGGTAGTGGGTTCGATTCCCACTCACACAAAGGACTCCTGGTTCCCCGACTACTTTGTCAAAAAATGTGAAGTTGCTTTTATGTTAATTCGGTTTGAAAGTGGAGAACGGAGTGTCTCGTCACTGGATACTCTCTGACTATTAAACATATGTATATATAAGTTAAAAAAAGTTATTTATTATATAAATGTATGAATATAAAGCATAGCGAATTTTACTACTTAAGCGTTGTATCAAATATCATATTGTAGTTCTTATATCGCATTTCGTTGGTGAATGCGAATTCGATGCTTTGTGATTCCTTTTAATATGCTAGTTGCTGAGCGTGGCGTTGCCTGTTTTTAATTTATATTTTAAATATCGCTTCTTTAATACTTAGTACCACAAGGTATTATTACATTTTTTTACAAGAGACACCAGAGCGAAGAAAATGGAAATATAATTTCCACTCCTCGAGTGGGAATCGAGCCCACAACCAGTCGTTTACTGTCAACCGCTTGTGCCACTGGGCCACGACTGGCCACCATACTACTACTACTAAAGAAGACTTAATAATAAATAAATAAATAAAATTGTGAGCAGCTTAGATGTAAATTGTGATAATATTTATGAAAGTTATCTTAGTATCACAATTTTTAAATGTCAACACACAACAGTTTTGGGTTTGATTCCCGTTTGATGTACAACATTATTCTTTCCTCCCTCTAGTTAAGTTATCGGAAATTATTTGAAAATATTTATATGAAAAAATATTTCGACATTTTTGCTTTAGTTAAGACAAAGCTGGGCGTTTAGTTCCGTAACACGTAGTAAGAAGTCAGGAAGTGAAAAACGGAGAGTTTGACTCTAGTTTATCATAGACCGGGATGTGCAACCTTTTTTGACAACCGAAAATTACACTCCTTAATAGTATTTAAAAAGTAGCGGAAGAATATTTGTATTATAACTAAGCGCTTAGTGGATCGCATAAAGTTACTAAGCGGGCCTCGGGTTGCTCACCCCTGTATTCCAGAAAAGATTTGAAGATTTGGAAATATACCTATGTATATGAATTTCAATAATATTTTTAATGCTTGCGTAATCATATATTATTTATATGTAATCTTTTATATGTAAGCTTTAAAACTGATAAGCAATTCTACAGGAAAGTGTTTTGCGAATTCGAAGCGATCTTTAATTGTATATGCTGCGATGAGAAATTGTTTTAGTGTTTACGCTGGCGATTATAGTATATTGTTGATACTTTAATTTCATGTTTATTTTGGAGTTCACGCTTTTTTTTTAATTGAGAAGATTGTGATATTAAGAATTGAATTGCCTGTTAAGTGGTAGAATTCACAGCCAGAGCGGAAAGGTGATATAATCGTCGCCTTAAGTGGGTATCGAACTCACAACCATTGCGTTTACAGTCAGACGCTGTCTCATTTTGGAATGATAGCGTTCACATATAGGCATTATCGAAATAGCTTTTTTCTTAATTTTTGTTTTTATTTGATTATCTCCGTTAATAATAAAAAAAATTGAAACATACGTTTCAGAGCAGAACTTTTTAAAAATTCTTTTTTTTTTGTTTATGTTATATTTTACGTCTTATTGTTTGAATTGCATAAAGTTTTGACCTACTGTCTCACCATGTAGTCTTACCAGTGGGAAATTCGTTCCCTATCGGGAAGGATTTCTATATCTTACTAGTACGTAAATAGACCTACTTCTATAATTTTACTACCTAGGATATCTGCATAACATTTAAACATTAATATTCATCAAAATAATACAGAAATACCTAATTTACAAATCTTTTACGCCAAATTATCTTAACGAAACACAAAAAAAAAAAACTATTCAATAACATGCATTTCTATAACAATTCCTTACCAAGGGCTGAACTTGAGATATCATCGACACAAACAATGCCAGCTGCATTTCGTCAATGCATTTAGTTAGTTACTAATGTGACCATTCCCTTCTGCCGTGTCCCCTTAAATTATTTATAAGCCCTACAGTTATGAGTTAAAAGCCCTACGCCCAAAGCTTTTTGGCCCTGATTTTAAACGCTAATCCTACGGTCCTATGGGTAAATCCTATGGTCTATATGTGAAATTTGTTTGTATGTATGTATGTTTGTAAGTTTGTATAGATGAAGCCATTGGGCATTTGGTTAATTGAATGGGATTATAATAAATTATTTGGTTCTTTTCGTTGGTTCGCGTTATTACTTAAATCGTCAATTTGGTAAAAAAATATAATATAAATTCCTATATTTTTTTTAATTTATCGACTGATTGCAATAAAGTAGAGAGTTAGGGGTGGTTAGTAAAGAAAAATAATCAAAACTGCATTTAAGTGGGTCAGGGCTTTACTAATCTGAGTAAAGCCCTGACCGACCGATTAGTAAAGTAAAGCACAAACGCACAGTAACAGACAAATATTAAAAGTCATGCAATGGAACCATTGCACTAAATTTTTTTTCTTATATACGAGTATCTTCCATGTACCTACTATATACAGCGATCATTTATATTTTTATTACATTTATATATATAATTTACATAATTTTATATTATATGCGTAAAAATTGCGGATCTTTACCTAATTGCAAAGATAGTATTATTTATTTTTTGTAAAGAAAATTTAATGCATTTATGGCCATTTTCAGTTAATTTAATAATTTTTTTTTATAAATTATTTAATAAATTTTTTTGTGTATTTAAAATTTTAAACCACTACAATGTGAGAGATTTATTAGGATTTTCTTTTCCAGTCCAATAAATAATTAAAATATAAAACACGTTTTTAACCAATACACTGATTTTCTAGTGTAAGTGGCATGGCTGGCACAAGCAAGGACGCCAACGTTGGCGCCAACCTCGGCCCAATACCGCCAACTATAAGAAACAAGAAGCGCGCTGCAATGGCCACCTCCGTCGTGTCTATGGCCAATCCGCCAAACATGCGTAAGTATCAAAAACTCCTTTTTTTAATTAAAAAAAAGACATTTTTAGAATTGTGGAACTCGTCGGGATTCGAACCTGCTCCTCTTGAAAACCGTCTAAGCGCTTTGACCGCTAAGACATATTCTACTACCAGCTGCCTCGAAATTCTTATACGCTTTTTATACAACTTATTTTTGTTCCTAGTTCCTATCTCTTTAGACAGATTTTTACAAATTTCTGCTATACAAAGATTATTCTATTAACAATCGTTTGGCGAGAGATAATGCTATTTATTAAATACATTTAACATTTTTACAGCCTAAAAATGAAGAACGGTGTGTTTGAGTCTGTTCTCAAACCAACTTCCCAAGTCGAATATTAATTTATATTTATTATATTAAATTTAATCTAATTTACGCCTTTCGGTTATCAAAACAAACAAACAAATACTAAAAGAATTACCTGGCATTTAATACTATTAGGATTAAAATGCACAGCAAAAGCTTTTAGGGGTTGAACACCCTTTGCATAAGTCAGATTATTATAGTCTATCATTATATTATATATAGGTATATACATATACTGGCTTAGCCGTTCCTATCTCAATCTAGTAAGTAATATGATTATTTGATTTAAAAGGTTTGGGGTTCGATTCTCTTTGAGTTGTTTTTTTCTTGTCCATTGTTTTAATTCATTTTGTGACTTTTTAATTGTTGTATTGGAAGCCCTCAATTTTATTACAGTAGGTAAATAATTTGTATTTTATAAGTAGTCTAAACAACTTTACATACTGTTCTTTTTGCGAGCCGAAAGTAAATATTTTAAAATGTATGCAAAAATAATACGTTTTATATTAAAATATAATAACATGAAAATGGAAATGGATCTCGGGCATATTTATCAAAAGTAACAAATAATCATTCAAAAAGCAATATGTGGCTCGCGAGCCGATAAGAGACCATCTCTGTTATATTTATATTAAACATATAAAATCAATCCATATTGTCTATCTAGTTAATTGTAAACTTGATGGGTGTGGGATCGATCCTCACTTGAAGAAGAAATTAAATTTTTAACTAGCTTTGCTCGCGGCTTCGTCAGTGTAGAACTTCACAAAAAATAAAATAAGAGTAGCCTAAGTTACACCATGTTATATCAGTTTTATGCCCGTGAAAGTTTCGTCAAAACTTGTCCAGCCGTTTCAGAGATTGCCAGAAACAAATAGACAGACAGATAAACAGACAAACAAAAATTGTTAAAAATATTACTTTAGTATAAGCACTGTGTATTCAATGTGACAATTTTATTTATTTGTATAGATTTATCTTCGTTGACCCTTCCGGTAAGACAAAGCGCAGCGTTAAGTTACGCTACTCAATATATCGAATACGGGCGCAAAGTAAAGAACAGACTGCCTTGAAACCATTTTTTCTCGCGTGAAGCGTGAAGTTAAAATATTTATTTTTAAATATTTGTAGTGGCTAGTCGTGGCCCAGTGGCACAAGAGTGTGACTGTAAACGACTGGTTGTGGGTTCGATTCCCACTCGAGGATTGGAAATTATATTTCCATTTTCTTCGCTCTGGTGTCGAGGTAAGCGCGGCGTTAAGTTCCGCCACTTAACACGCAAGCCTCTGAATTCGGCGGTGAATGGGGAACGGAGTGTCTTTACACTAGATTCCCTCTGCCTACGTTGCTGTGTGCGGGATATAGCGTGAAGCTATTTTTTTAAACATTTGTATATATATATTTGTTTTGCCGTCAAAGCATATCGCTTATTGTGCGGATATTGTAGAGCGGAGTGTCATTTGATTATGCTGCGTTTGCAAACTGCAGTGTCCGGGTGTTCCTATTATATATTTTAATTTTGCGTACTCAAATACTTTTTTGAAATACTTTTGGGGCCAGTCGTGGCGCCGAGGTACATAGGTGTGACTGTAAAGCGATTGGTTGTGGGTTCGATTCCTACTCGAGGAGTGGAAATATTTAATATTTCCATTTTCTTCGCTCTGGTGCCGAGGCAATGCGCCGCGTTAAGTTCCGCCACTTAACACGCAATGCATCTGAATTTGGCGGAAAGTGGGCAACGGAGTATCTTAACACTAGGTTCCCTCTGCCTACTCTGCTGTGTGTGGGATACAGCGCGAAGCTTAAAAAAAAAAGAATACTTTTTTTACTTTTGATATATTTCTTACTACCTGTTTGACATATGTATTATGTACTTGTATTTTCTAATAATATCCCTTATATACTAAGCGCGGAGTTAAGTTCCGCCATTTTTTGAGTAAATTTTTGTCGCAGTACTATACTCTGTTGTGTTATTTTTCACAAAGTGATTAATCTCTTATTCTGTAAGTACGTACATACAAAGTGTTATTTTCAAGTGTATATAAACATTCTAAATGTTTATTGTAACCACGAACAATTTTTACTGATTTGTTTACGATTGTAAAACGATCAAGTTACGTTATTTTTTAAAGGGAGGAAGTGAATTAAAAATAGTATCAATTTAATACATTGTAAATAACTTATATATATATAATATAAGTAATACTTCACGGTGTTCCCGCACAGTAGGGGGCGACTATGCAGTGTTAAGTCACAATAAGTGTAAAAAATCATATTTTTAGATTTTTGAAGTAAAGTTTGTCTATTAAAATTTTAAGTAATTGAAAAAGACATTTAGAAAACGTATAAAAATTTGGACGCAGCGGGATTCAAACCCGCGCCTCCTGAACACCGTCCAAGCGCTTTCACCACTGAATCATGCGTTCTACTTCCAGCTGCGTCGAAATTCTTATCACAAACGCTTTATTACAACTTATTTTTGTTGTTAGCATCTCTGTAGAGAGATTTTTACAAATTTCTGCTACTCAAAGATTATTCTACGAACAATCGTTTGGCAAGAGAGAATGCTATTTATTAAATACTTTTAAACATTTTTAGATGATGTTAAACGACCATTTTAAGTTAATATACGATCATTCCACCGAGGTATCGAATCCACAACCGCTGCGATGACCTCTATATCATAAATCCCAAGTTTCTTAATATATTTTTAAAACAATCATAAAAGCAAACTTAAAAACAATTGCATTATGCACTGCATCGTGTTAATGCATTTTTCCCCACCGCGCTCAACACGCCGGGGGTTATGTTCATACTGTAAATGAATTTTCCCTGCAACCCGACATTTCCTTACACGTGCCACCTATTTATGCACTAAAATTTGCTTTTGCCACGTCGATTTAGTTAGTAGTATTAGTGTGGTAATGTTATTATTAATGTTATTTTGTAATATTGGTTAGTCCGTCGTGAATTTGGTGGCAGAGGGATAGATATTCACTTAGAGATAGATTATATGTATATTTTTATTTCGCGGTTTTAGTAAAACAAAACTGGATGTTTACTTACGTTACTAACTATGGTTTGAATCGAATTCGGATGAAAAGCGACGCACGACAACAAAAAACTCTCTTGATACTATATACTATAAAATAATATATATTCCCGCATAAAATACTAAAAAAGGTAATACTAAAAAAATAAGTTTCAAATTGTTTCTGAATTTTGTAAATTCTTTGAATTGTCATGAATTCTTTGCGTTGATGTCGATAGTCTATATATTTAACAGTAGGAGTGTGCCCATACACTATTCTGTAATTAGAAAATATTTTTTTTATTCTGTAATTTTCACTTGGAATATTTTTTCTTAGCTTCACGCTGTATCCCGCACACAGCAGGGTAGGCGGAGGGAACTTAGTGTTAAGACACACCGTTCCCCACTTTCCGCCGAATTTGCAGGCATTACGTGTTAAGTGGCGGAAGTTAACGCCGCGCTTTGCCTCTGATATCAGAGCAAAGGAAATGGAAATATTAAATATTTGAACTCTTCGAGTGGGAATCGAACCCACAACCAGTATATTATTTACATTTCTCTATTCTCGTAACACAAGCGCGGCGTCTAATTCCGCGACTCAACGCATAATACCTTTAATTCAGGCGGCAAGTGAAGAAATTAATATTTTCACACTAGGTTCTTTCTCACAAACGAAAAAAAAATACAATTAGTAATTAAAATTAATCTAAATTTACACTCAATGCTTGACTACGTTTCACGAACTTCAACATCCGCCCAACTTGCTTCCTTCACCAACGATTTGCTACGCGTCGTTTGCAGCAATGCACTTGTCTTTCCGATGCAGCGTTAAACGCATAAACCCGCTAACTTTTAACCAAGTTCCCAACTTCCGAACGCTCAAGTATTTTCTTTGATCATGTTTCCTCTATCTTAAACTGCTTGGAGTCTACGTTTTGTTGACGCTTGGCTTGTCGTTTGCAAGGAAACGTTATTTATTAGTTTTTTTATTAATTTGGTATTGATTTGTGCTTTTTTTTTGGCTTTTTGGCTAGGTTTAGATTTCTTTTTAATATTATAACTTGTTGTTTTGTGAAGTTCGAGAAATATTTGGGAAATTGAAAAAAAAATTTTTAGAAAACGTATAGAAATTTAAAATTTTTGTAAACTGTCCAAGGGCTCCGACTGGTAGACCATGCGTTCTACTACCAGCTGTGTCGAATTCTTTCGAAAGTTTTTGAGTTTTATCCGCAAGCTAGTTTTTAGATTTTTTCTCTATTGCCTGTTTAAAAAGACGCCGTAAGTGCCTTTACCTAACGAAACACTTTGTATATCAAGATTTGATTTGATTGTTGGATGGTGAAAACGATTGGAAAACTTTGGAGTGGAGTGTTTTAACACAAAATTCATATACCTACCATTAAAATATATTATTTTTATAAAGCGTGAAACTATTCACGCACACAGCAGGGTAGGCACAGGGATCCTAGTGTTAAAACACTCCGTTCCCCACGCACCGCCGAATTCGGAGGCATTACGTGTTAAGTGGCGGAACTTAACGCCCCGCTTTGCCTCTTAAATCATAAATATTTCCACACATCGAGTGGGAATCGAACCCACAAGCAGTCGCGTTACAGTCACACGTTTGTGCCTTTTCGCCACGACTGGCCCCTAAAATAATAATAAACAAACGTTGTATTATATTTTTGAGCTCGACCACACACGTCTATCAGACCGACAATGTATACTTATATTAAGATTGCGAAAATCTGTCTGTCCGTTTGTCTGCCTATCCGTTAGTCTGCTGCTTATAATCTACCGGACCGATTTGAATGAACTTTGAGATAAATAGTCGAAGATCCTCAGTCAAATATAGGTTACTTATAAAAAAAATATACGTTCTCCTAAATGGTTCAAATAGGGAGTGGAAGTTTGTATGAAACCGCTTCACCGATTTCGATACAATTTCTCAAGAAGTTGATGACGCCAGGTTAAACATAGGCTGCTTATTAATTCGAAAAACCAACCCCCAACTCGTACAGGGTTAAAACAAGAGATGAAAATTCGCGGGCGAAACAGCAAGCAGGTAGCGAGTAGTAGTATTATATAAAATATAATCAGCTAGTTATTATATAATCGTTCCGTTTGTGACACCGAAGCACTTTGTAACAACTTGACACTTGTGTAAATATACAATCGTTTCTTTAACTGCAACATTGTGCGCGTACGCAGATTAAGTTTAAACAACATTTATTATTGTGTTTATGTTTGCAAGATAACAAATGTAGAGATCGTCTTATACAAGTTAGTTAACAATATCTTAATTTTTTTGTAGTATATCCTTTTTTTTATATAGCTTCACGCTGTATCCCGCACACAGCAGGGTAGGCAGAGGGAATATAGTATTAAGGCACTCCGTTCCCCACTTTGTAGTATATCTAATAATACTAATATAATAAAGAGCTTGTAACTTTAACTAATAACGAAGTTTTTTTACAAGTAGAAAGCTACACTATTCAGGAGTGCTATAGACTATTTTTTATTATGATTAAATAGACACTTCAGAGAATCCCAATGTGGCTGAAATAGAGGATGAAAGTTGCAGATCACGTGGCGAAGCACCTATAATATATAAAATGCTACTGAACTAGAGGCATCGCGCCATTCTGTTCATATTTTTTGGCATAACCAAATATAGTACTCGGCAATAAATAATGCACATCGATGCTTAGAATAAAACAGTCGGTTAGCTTCGACTTCGTAGAGCGTTGTCTCTCTCGCTTAAAATAATAACAATGAGAAACGTCACATATCAACTGAGTGACAAAGACAGCGCTCTACGAAACCGAAACTGACCGACTGTTTCATTCTAAGCACGATGTGAATTATTTATTGCCGGGTACTATACTTAGTTCGCACTTCCACACACAGAATTGTTTTGAACTGAAGGCGCATGCAGGAACAAAAACGACTGCACTCTGAGTGGAATCAATTCAATAAAAATGCAATATAAGGAGCGGTAAATGAATTCCGGTAAACTCCGGCGCCGTTACACGACGCGTCAACAATCAAAAATGTATTTTCCAATTTCCTGAGTGTGAATGAATAACATTTTAAAGTGTTATTCACAAACTGGAAATTAAAAAAGATTGTTATAGAAAATGTATAATAATTTCAATTTCTTAAGTGTGTGAATGACACTTTAAAGTGTTAACGTAATTAATAAACAGCATTCTTTCTTGCTAAACGATTGTTTTTAGAATAATGTCTGGGTAGTAGAAATTTGTAAAAATCTCTTTACCGGAAAGCTAACAACAAAAATAAGTCGTAATAAAAACCATATAAGAATTTTGACCCCGCTGGTAGTAGACCACAAAGGGTTGCAGTCAGAGCTCTTAGACGGTTACCAAGAGGTGCGGGTTCGAATTCCGTTGCGTTCAAATTTTTAAACCTTTTCTAAAATTGTATTCTATATGAATATATAATCTTATTTAAATCTCTATCGGTTTTAATTAAACAATGACAACAATACATTACATATCTATATGCCCAAAGCTTAGATTAATATCTCCTTTCACAGAATCAGCAATGCAAAGCCTGGCCAGCGTTCGTCGCCCGCCACAGCCTACTCCGCCTCCGATATACCAGGAAACGATCAAGGACTCTCCGCCTAGCTCTCCGAGTGAGTTGGTTTCTATTTATTATGTGGATTATTGTTGTTTTTTTGTTTTAATCACACAGTTTTTAAAATATATTTGTTTTTACTGGCTGAATGTACATTATAATACTGCTGACTATATCGTGGAAAAAGTTTGAAGCTGTCAAATGTAAAATATAATTAATTGAATGCATGTATCAGTAATGGTGTAGGTAAGATAAAGTAAAAAAAAATCGGTTTATGGAAATGACATTTCCTTTGAAAGTTTATTAAAGCTGTTTAAAAGAGGTGAATGAAAACTAACTCACATTTATGTTATGTATTATTATTGTTATTTGATAGTGTATGTATTTTTAGTATTGTATTATTAAATATTGCATTATTTTCGCAGTGTAAAGTAAAAACTAATCCAAATGTAGTAGTTTTTTAAAGAAATTTGTAATATTTTTTAAATAAATAAGTGTCTTCATTTATATGTAGTATCTTATTCCCCTTTAATTTTGCATATATTTATGAAAAGGTCTTCTTCTCTCATAGATGACTCTTTTGTATAGTTGTATAGTTATTAAATAAATAGTATTGTTGATGAATAAATAATATTAGTACATTTTTCACTTAAAATTATTTGTTTCGAAAATCAATAAAGTTGCTAATTTTCTATGCATTTTTACAGGCTCTGAGCGACCACTCAAACCTAAGATTGAACCTAGGTAAGTATTTTTTTTTAAATAATGCGTACATGTATCTATTATGATGATTACCTTCTTTGGAATAAATTGGATTGTTTTTATTCTTAACAGTTTATATAATGCTACATGACTACATAAAAGAGGTTTTAATAATAAATTTAAAATATGTTAAATAAATATAAAAATATTAAATACAATATATGTTTGACATACACTTTTGTATAATTTCTAAGTGATTTTTTTGTGTCCTTAGAGGATAAAAAATAAATAGTATTAATACGTTGTTATATCAACGTATAATAAACATAAATAAATATAAAATGACCTTATGTTTTTTGAAACTAGAGTAAATTAGATTGATCGTGTATATTTTTGGTATTTGAAAATATATTTTTAGAATACCCGACACAAGCAGGTCTATCTGTGACCACGAGCTATTGTAAACTGTTCGTTTGGAAAATATACACGATATCAAAATGTATAAAAATCTCGAAAATTAAGAATCTTATTTTTTCCTTTTGTATTTTTTTTTATAGCTTCACGCTGTATCCCGCACACAGCAAGGTAGACAGAGGGAACCTAGTGTTAAGACACTCCGTTCCCCATTTTCCGCCGAATTCGGAGGCATTGCGTGTTAAGTGGCGGAACTTAACGCCGCGCTTTAGCTCGACACCAGAGCGAAGAGAATGGAAATATAATTTCCACTCCTCGAGTGGGAATCGAACCAACAACCAGTCGTTTACAGTCACACGCTTGTGCCACTGGGCCATCACTGGCCACGAATCTTATTATATTTATTTATATGGACGTACTGTCACCGTTTTAATGTTTTATGTTTTATTTCTTCTTAGAGACACAAAAGGACTTAAAATTATATATAAAAAACAAAATAATTATTTCCTAAACAAATATTTTTTATTATTTTATTTAACATACTTTCTATCACACAATTAATTATTTCCTAAATATTTATTTCCACCAGTTTCTCGAGATGCAACACAAGCGCCCCGCACATGCTGGGCAACGAGCTGAACCCCGAGAGCGGTGCGGCCGCGCGCCTCCAGGAACAGCTCAGCGCTGAACTTGCAGCTCACGCCGCGGGCACCTCCACGGGGTCCGACGTGCTGATACCACCGCCGCTGATTAACAAGGCTGCTCCGGTGAGTCTTGACTTAAGGTCCCATGTCCCCTAGATGGGGCAGAAGGTGTCCACAGTGCTTCGCCAGCCCAGTCGGTTTTGAGAGTTATTAGGAGGTTCTTGGGAGTAAAGCTTGTTTAGTCCTTGATTTAAGGAGTGAATTAATGGATGGATGGATAAGAGTGATGTGAAATGTGTGACCGAGTCAGATTAAGTATTATTGTTTAGGGAGTGTGTTGATATCATCGGCTTAGATTAGTAAGGCTGCTCCTTGAGGAGTTGAGGGGTTCTCGGGAGGCTTTTGGGAGGAAAACTTGTTAAATCGTAATTAATTTGGGCTTTGAGGGTTCCTTTTGAAGAAAAGCTTGTTTGTGTATGTGTAACTTGGGAAGTGAGTTGGTGAATGGGTGAGAAGAGTGTGATTAGATTCAGATCTTTTGTTATTGTTTAGGGAATGTGTTGATATCATCGTCTCAGGTTAGTTAGGCTGCTCCGGTGAGTGCCCCTGCACTCAAAAAACCCCTTGGATTTTAGGGGGAAGGGGATGATGGGATTAGATATTTGGGAGTTTATTGGGTGTGGGAGGGCATGAGGATATTTGGAAGTTTTTTGAAAGCAAAACGGACGGGAGGAAGTGGTAGAGAGAAGGGAGTGGGGCGTCGAGAATGTTTGTAGATCGGTCACACTTAATTTAGATAGTAAGTTGGTAAATGTATGAGTGAGTTGGTAAAGAGTGTCTCGAAATGTATGATTGGACGACGTGAATGTAAGTTGAAATAGAGATGTAGGTTAGTGAAGATACAAAGAGTTACGTTTTTTATATTACTGTAGGGGGAAGAAAGGGAAATGTGAACACATATTTTCCTCAATCGTGTACTTAGTGCATTAGTTTTTGTATGTTTATTGTTAACATATAGTTTAAGACATTTTTAGAGTGCAGTGTGTGAATGTATGAAACACTGTGTAAATAACACTTTAAAAAAAAATAAAAATAATAGTTGTATTAAATAATCTCATATATTATATGATTACAGATATCACAAATGTCTACCTCTTTACATCATTTAACATACTTTCTATCACACAAGCAAAACTACCTAATTGTAACAAGATAATTTCAACCTTTCACCATTCCAGGGCACCAGCTCAACCCGTGGCTCCAGCGCCCAAAGCCTCGACCAGCTACTGGAAAGGCAGTGGGAACAAGGATCCCAGTTCCTGATGGAACAGGCACAACACTTTGATAGTAAGTCGATATTGTTGGTTGATGGTGATGTCGGATTTTAGAGTGTTGTGTGTATATGGTGGAACGTACAAACGTATGATATGATGGTAGATTTGTTAATGAAATGTGTGTGTAATGGGGAATGGAGTGTCTTAATACTAGGGTTTCCTCTGTTTATCCTGTTGTGTGGGATGCAGCGTGAAGTTTTAAAAAAATGTGTGTATTATGCAAATACATTTACACTTAAACTTACACAAGTGTTATTTACACATTCACAACACATGTTATTTAAAGCTGTGTATATATGTAATAACACTTGTTGCTGGTTCTAACAAAAATATGCTTTTTGGTTGGTTTTTTATTTGTTTTTTAATTTATATCAAAAGTGAAGTTGCTATTATATAAGCACATTATAGCACAGTTATGTAGTAATTATGAAGTTTGCTTTAGCGTTTGTTTATTTGATTGTGTCCGTTATATATATTTTTAATCTTATAATGGATTTTAAACACCATTAAAACTTAATCTTTTTATTATAATTGTATACATTTCAAATATTAAAAAAGGATAATAATAATGTTATTATTACCTACAATTAAATTTATTGTTTTATTTTCAAATCTTTTATTATAGTTTTATATTGTTTTGAATGAGTTGAAACGTTTTTTTTAATATATAATTTTTTTTAAAGTGTATATCAAATTGGAAATAACGAAATTTGTAAATGACATTATTGATACACATAAATAATAAATAAAAACCGTCATTTAATTTACTTTGAAACAAATAACGACGATTTGATAAAACTGTATATATTAGAGGGAAAATATCTGCCTATAAACAAACGCGTGGCAGGCCGCAGGTTCGTCACCCCTGTTGTGAACTTCAGAATTCATACACAATGTTTTTGCTTCACGCTGCGTTCCTTTTTTACACAAAACACACTTATAAATAGCAAAAAGCTATAAGCAGCTTAGCGCTTTTCCTCATAACGGAGAGAATCTAGTGTTAAGACACTTCGTTCTCCCTTCTCCCCTTGAATACGCGTTCATGGGCTCAAAATCCGATATACAATCAACCAAGGCTATTAAAAATATTAGCTTAAAGCATGTAAATAATGAAATAAGCTAAACGATTTCTCAGTACGCGGCTGGTGGAGGTACAAGAAAAGAACAGGCGAAGCGAATGTCTGTCTCTATGTTTGTTCGCTTTTAGCTTTGCTTGTGTGATTTTTTATTATTTTTGAAGCTGATTTTTTTTGTGTTTTCTTTTTAAAATGCCTTATTAATAAATTATGAATTATAGAGTGTTATCCCCACTTATTATTACTCCATATTGAATGAGAGAGATATTGATTGTTATCATAATCATTATTAATATAATAATAATTATTGCTACGCTACTAGTATTTATTAAAACAAAAATAGTTTTTAGTAAAAATACAATTAATTGCTTTATTTTTTTTGGTAAATTTTAATTATCATTTTCTTTTATATGCAATTCACTTATTAATTAGTAAATTAAATCAATTATATTGTATTTTAGTCATATTGTTAATAAGGCTTTTTAAACTTTCTATTGTGTGTGTTTTAACAATTGCAGAACTTTGCATGTGCTTTAAATAACTATGAATGAATGATTGTATTTTAATTTTAAGTATTCTTAATTTGCTATTTTAATTTTTATCTGTGTCAAAACACCTATTGGGTCTGTAATGGAGCATCGTTTATTGATAATCTGTGAATGTTATTAAAAAAAATCAATTAAATAGGTTTTAGTTTCTTATTAAAATACTTTTTCCTTATATTTGAGGTTCATGCATCTTCAAGGATTTTCTTTGTGTCCCTTTCCTTTGTCGTTAGTTATCGGTCTAAAATAGTAAACACTGACATATAATAAACAGTTTATGTTGAAAATTAATAATAAAAAAGAAAGACTTGAATCAAGTCCATACAAGAAAAAAAGACAACCAAATATTGACTATTGACTCACTGACTGACTAATTATCAAATAATTTTTTCACACTACTCTAGTCAACAAAAAAAACCAAGAGATAGTGTGTATGTTTGTCTTTGTGTCTGTGTGTCTGCACACACACAGCACAGTATGTAGTGTATCTATTTAGTTTAGAAATAGCAATACGACCCTATAAAACGATTAAAACACAGACACAACTGACTGACACATTAATATACGATGCTCCACACCACTCCGGTCGACACGCGTGTTCGTGTGTCTGTTTGTCTGTGCTCAACACACACAGAGCACAGTAACTGCTCCTGTCGACACGCGTGTTCGTGTGACTGTGTGTCCGTTGCACAACACACACAGAGCCCACCACACAGAGCCCACCAGGTGGCACACACAGGCCGTTACTGTACGCTAGCGTTACTCCGTGTGTATACATATGTTCAGTAGCGTCACTCCTGTCGTGCCTGCACCAGCTGCGTACTGAGAACGTGCGCCTGGAGGAGCACGTCGGCAGTCTGCTGCAGCGGCGCGACCATCTGCTCGCTGTGAACGCGCGGCTCGCTATACCGCTCACTGCTGGTGAGTTGGGGGTTGTGGGGTGTGGGGGGTAAGGGGCCCCAGCCCCCCTAGGGGTTAGAGGGGGTATGGGGAAAAGTATAATGCTACCGATACTTCATGATAATGGGAGCGTGAGGCTCATTGCTGGTGAGTTTGTGTTCTGTAGTGTAGGAGGGTGGGAGGAGAGGGGAATCCAGGTTGATGAGATGTAGTGGGAAGAGTGACTAGGGAGAAGAGTATAGTGCTTTGTAATGGTAGGAAACAAGAGGGGGAAGGGCAAGTTTACTAAGACTAGTATGGAAAAGGAAGGAAAGGGGAAAAGCATAATGCTGCCGATTCTTCTTCATGGCAGGAATCCGAGGCTCGCTATACCACTCACTGCTGATGAGTTGTTGGGTGAGGGGTTGTGGGGGGAAAAGGGGGCGGTCGGGAAGGAGGTAGGAGGGGGTAAGAAGAAGAAAGAGGGAGTAGGAGAAGGGAGGGAGGAGTGGAAGTGACTGGCGGGAAGAGTCGAGTGTGCTGTCGGTAGTTTATGATGGTAGGAATCTCAGGCTCACTTTATCACTCACCGCTGATAAATTGTCGATAGGTTATTGTTGAAAGGGAGGAGGGGAGGGGGAGTAGTAGTAATAGGAGAGTGGAGGCATTCGGTAGGTGACAGATGGTAAGTTATAAGAGGTTGAGCAGTTTGGTAGGAGGGAAATGGCGAGCTAAGATGGGAGATGTTTATCAATGTTTAATGAATAGTGATAGATTTTATTGGAAAGGATTGCATGTTTTGTTATATTCTTTTTTTGGGGAGTTAAATATCATTTTTTTTTAATTATTTTTCTTTTTTGTTTTTACCAAATGAGTCTTATTTGGATTTTTAATATATTATGATTATAGCACTTCATAATTTATACATGTCGATCCTACTTTCTTAAATCAAGCATTTACACATGCTTTGAAAAAAAGAGGGAACTGATTTTTTTGCGTCGGTTCTTTTCAAACCTAAGACGTATGTGTTAGTTTTACTAAAAAATTGTTTTACAGGTGTGTTTACTGACAAAAAATGAAGCGTATAACTGTTTATTTTGAATAACATTATAAGCCTTGATAATTTAACATACATTTTAAATTATTTTCCAG
Organism: Dryas iulia moderata; assembly: GCA_019049465.1. Taxonomy (NCBI): domain Eukaryota; kingdom Metazoa; phylum Arthropoda; class Insecta; order Lepidoptera; family Nymphalidae; genus Dryas; species Dryas iulia. The sequence goes on along the minus strand of CM032415.1, from coordinate 518,204 downwards.
TAGTAGCCGGCCCCGGGGAACCTTCACGGTGTCCGCGGGAAAACGGCGCCGCCGTCCGCGGACCGGGGCCCGTCCGCCCCAATGAAACCATCACAGCTGATCGCCCACACCAGGTTAGCTTTTGAATAGTAAATATTTTCTAATTTCGGATATTAAATAATGCTAAAATTTAATGTTTTTTTGGAAAATATCTTCTTTTTCAGTATTTTTTTCAGATTTTTAGTTAACTGTGTAACGATGAAGTGTTTACTATTTATCACGGAAAAAGTATAGGGTGCCCATGCTTCTTAATAGTTACGAGTTTATTTCCATTTTTTTCTTTTTTTTTAGCTTCACGCTATATCCCGCACACAGCAGGGCAGGCAGAGGGAACCTAGTGTTAATACACTCCGTTCCTCACTTTCCGCCGAATTCGGAGACATTGCGTGTTAAGTGGCGGAAATTAACGCCGCGCTTTGCCTCAATACCAGAGGGAAAAATATGGAAATATTAAATATTTTCACTCCTCGAGTGGAAATCGAACCCACAACGAAAGTCGTGTACAGTCTCACGCTTGTGCCACTGGGCGACGACTGACGACTAATTTTAAATTAATTTTAATTAAAAATTTTGATGGTTCATAATTGTACAAAAATGAATCGGTAACTTGTGTACATTTATGAAGAACTCTTTGAACCAGTAGGATTATAATTTTTTTGTACAACTTTGTATATTCTCACTCTATCCTATATTTATATTTAAAAATAATTTGCTTTTTCGGTCTACTTAAACAAAGTAACGCTTCAGAACATTTTATTACAATAATAATGACTACCAAGTATATCGTTACTACCAAAATATGATGACTATCAAAATTGGAGGTAAAAATGTATATTGTAATTTGTTTTTCTTTTTTTTCTTTCTCTTTTCTCTCTTCAGCTTCACGCTAGTAGGCAGAGGGAACCTAGTGTTAAGACACTCCGTTCCCCACTTATATATCTTATAACATCTAATATGTTCTAATCGTAATTTTCATCTGCAGCTAATAATGCGCGAAGTGCAACAAAAGCCCAGCTGAAATGAGCAGGACGGGCGCACGGACGAGGCCGCCATGCGTTCCCTCCGCGCCCTCCTCATGATCGAGCGACGTCCGCGATGGGACTTCTCCATCGACGCCATCCTCAATTGCGATTTCTAAACATACCTAATAACTTCCCATTTACCCCACTCCTATTTCTTATTTCCCTACTCTTATTTCTTATTTTCCCACTCCTGTTTCCTATTTCCCCCTTTCCAATAGGAAACATCCCTAGTAGTATAATCTTTTCTATATATAAGTTTCTCTACTCCCATTTCCCCCTTTCTTATTTCTTATTTCCTTTCTCCTATTTCCCCCTATCTTATTTCCCTACTCCTATTTCCCACTATATAGTGACAGTTAGGGTGTTTTTAGTGACAGGGAAGCTTTGTAGGTTTACTGTCATTTCTTTTCTTTTTTTTAAAGCATGTCCTTTGTCCTGTCTGCTTAGAAATCGTAGCTCGATCATACCAAAGACACTAAATAATGTGTATTTTGTATATATAGTATAATTTTAATATTAACAAAAATAATCATTCTATATAAGTGAACCTATATACGATTGATATCAACCATGTGTATATAACATACATCACTACATACTACAGGTAGAAAGGAAGATATCAAGGACTTCTAGTTATATCTATAGTATATCATAGAATAGAATAGAATTTATAATTACTAGTAGCGTAATTTTATTATTTTTATTAGTATTATATATTTTAGTGTATATTGCGTGGATGATCTAGACCTTTTTTTATCACTATTAAAATTTATATTAATTATATATATGTAATAATTATATATATTTAATATATTTTAATAGTGATGTGTCTAAAGTTCCCACAATATTGTAAATTATGTAAATATAACGTTTATTAAGAGATTGATTATAATATTAAATATTAAGAAAGATTAATTATTATTATAAATTCTCATTTATATATAGAAAGAAGTGCCCATTTTTTTAATTTACATACATTACGTAGTCGCTACTGTATTTGAATGGACTAACACTAATATTAATATTATATACGGGTTTAGATATCAGTTTTCACGCTATAGTTTTTTACTTTGTACATTTGGACGCGTGAAATCTAGATTGTCTAGACCTAGGCAGAAAATGCCTTGTTTCGGCCTATACCGACTTAATTATATCGGTGGTAAAATTCTATATATATTATATTAGTGTTTGTGTGCATTTCTGCTATATAGTAGTGGTTGCTAAATGCTGTTTTAAAAATTATATACAGGTTGATTAAAATTCGTAATTGAATATAATTATTTTAATTGTTTTGAGATTTTTGCTTATTTTATAATTGGCCTATATAGATTTAATTGTCTGAATTCATTTTTTTTTTTTGTCAAAATAATATAATGCATATTTTTTTTAGCTTTAATAAGCAAAAATTGGCCTAAAACTTGTCATTTATTTTGATTATAATTGCAGAAATATAGGGTTGTCATATTTGAGTCGTCATTGTGTATAATATACATGAATGTACGTTTAAAAGTGACAACCCTATGTTCTGTTAGATTATTTTAAATACTCGGGTCGGTTTGACTTTATACTTACTGCTTATATACATACCAAAGACCGATTTTGATAATTATCATCATATGGTCTTTACCAGCAAAGAAACAACAGGCCTAAGTATTTTTTTCCCCTAGTTTAACATCAAAATTTTTATAAATTTCTATTGGGCACTATCAAAAATAACCGCAAATTCATCCTAATATATACTCTCATACATACATACATACAAATAAAAATATATAAAAACAAGTCACTATTCAAATACATTATATATAATAACACATATATACTATACAATTACAAGAAGTAAGATAATAATAATTTCATTCACATTTTAGTTATTGCTCCAAAGAAATCGATATGGTATATTAGATATAAGTGATAAGACACTGGACAAGACAAACATGCGTCGTTTCGCGACTTACACTGGACTAAGACTGGAAAAACAAAATAAAATATATCAGTAGTGTTATTGACATAAGTCAATCTCATTTATTGATATTTTTATTTGATATATATGAAAAAAAAAATATCATCACGGCAATATATATAGGATTGGCTTATAGTGAATGGGAAACCTTGATGTTTCTGTTTGTATTCAGGGCGCACAAGCGCAAGTGTAGGAAATTTATTGTTGCCAGGAAAATCAAAGAGATATTCAATTTTTTTTGAACCATAGCATTTGGTTTTACTCTATTTTAGTTTTTATCCAAAAAAAAACGCGAATTTTGGACTTCGATAAGTTCATCTGTCACCTGTCACCTGTCAGTCAACTCTGAGTGACAGATGATGACAGATAAGTAAAGGCTTTTTGTTTTATAATACAATACCGTTACTATTATTTTGAGGAATTTTTAAATATTGCAATTTTAACCCCTTCGTATTGACATGATTCGAGCTTATTGTAGGCTTTAGTCCTGCTTCTGGTCTTCTGAGAGAATTCTACTGTTCGTGCATTTAAGCATACTGTTCTTGAGGGTTTCATGATTCTGCTCTTACTTAGTGAAATCCTCGTGATAATCCCAAGGTTTTTTCAACTTCTATAGAACTGGTGCCACAGCCGTTCATGATAATGATCTACTGTCTCCTGGAGACACCCTGAAGACCAAGGCATCCGCATTCCTCCTTCATGTCAATAAGAAGACAATTCAATGTCTATGTGTACTACGTGTTTTAATCAATCGTTATAAATGTATCCGCTTTTGAAACACCCTCTAAGTCATATTTCTATTGTTATCGATGTTTTACCCTCACGTGTGATGCATTCACGCGATCCCCCGCACGGAAGTAAACGCTTTCACGCAAATCCCATATATGACGGGATAGGTAGAGACCTAGTGACGCGTCACTCCGCTCCCCGTACTCTATGTAGTTGTTCCCCAGTAAATGTCGTATTCGATGTGTTTAGTACCGTTTGTGGTACCTTTCACTACCCCCCCCTCGCCTTACCATCACATCAGTCTCGATATGTGTCTGTTTGTTTGTCTTCATATATCGCCCGTATTTTGCGGAGAAAATTGACACTAGTGTTACACTCACGGTGTTTAACTCCGCCGATTTCACAAGCATGGCGGCGATGTGTCAAGACAAAATCTCTAATGTTCTAAGGATCTATAGATCCCTGTGTTGTAAGTGTAACTCAGTGTCCTGTCTACGATCTGTCATCGTTAATATCGATGTTATAGTTAAATTTATCAATGTTTTACTCGATTTACATAATCGATTTTATTTCAATTTTTTTTATTATTTTTTATCTGTCACACGCTGTGTTTTTTTTTTGTTTAAGATAATTTTAATATGGTTTTTAATTTAGGTTTAGATTAATGTGTTATACATTTTTTTTTTATTTTAAGCCAGGTAACTTGAAATTTGCCTGTTATTCTTATTTACAGTTACATATTATTATTATTATAGTCTCTAATCGAATCGGTGACCGCGTTGGCTTACTGAACCCTATAGTAACGAAAATCACGTCCAATCTCCTTTGACTACTAAATAGTACTTTTTGAAATAAAAAAAGAAATATGTACTCTACGTTATATAATAAGAAACGCTCAAAAATTTGCTCAAAAGAAATTAAAAATATTTAATAACCATTTCCGCCGCGGTCGCCGCTTCAAATCAATGTTCTATGTGTAGATGTGTCTAAGATAATCGTGATTAGGAGTTTAATGTTAGTTAAATATAGGTGTTTTAACGTTGTGATCTCAGTCTGTATATGGGACTATGCGCATTATAGATGTTCTTGATATTGCTTGCGTTTATATGGAAAAAGACCTTTTTAATTTTTTTTTAAATAAGGGATTTTTGGTTATTAAATGATCATTGTTTTCGTGATTTTGTTCAAAATTCCTGTTTCTCTACAGAAAAAGATAATTGACAGATTATTAAGAAATTTTCGTCATTTTTTAAAGTTAAAGAAAATAAAGGAATCTGAAATTGATTATATTTATATGCTTGGAGCAATTTGTATAAATTATTTTTAAATGTCTATAATGCGCAGTCAGTCATACTCACTCACTCACTCTACTAACTTACTAATTTAAGTATAGACTTATAATTATGGTCTAAATATGGTGAAATGAAGAGAACACATCATTAATTGATGATAATATTTTAATAACACGCAATATTAGAATCAAAATTAAATTTCTTTGAACGATAATAAAGTGATAAATTAAGTAAAAAATGTTAGTAGTTAATATCCATTCAAGACGAGATTAAGACTCGATAAAGAGATAGTGCTTAAAAATTGAAGACAATTAATCCAATCAATTTAAATAAACAATTTACATTTGAATTGTTGTTGTGGGTTCGATTCCCACTCGAGGAAATTATTATATATAAAACTTTTCATTTCCCCGCTCTGGTACTTAAGGTAGAACGCGACGTTGAGTACATCTCGTACATCTCAAACATAATATATCTTAATTCGAATAAAAAACGGAGAAATTAGTCTCTTGACACTAAGTTCTCTATGAAAAAGCAACTGTTTTTTTTTACAAGTAAATCGATAAGTCTATATTTAAATAAGTAAGTTAGCTACGCTTTTTAACATTTCTTTTTAAATTCTGCAAGTGACGTTGAAATGTGGTTGAAAAGTGGTTGAAAAGTGGTTGAAAGTTACGTTATTATATAAAATTACAACCACAAATATAATAAAATGGTAAAAACAACAAATTACCACATTTTAGCGTTTCTAGGTAAAATTAAATTTTAATCTTTTTTTTAATAATTAATTGTATGCAAAATCTGAAAATGTTTGTTTTATTGTAAAAAATGTATATGAAGAAGATCAGGAGATGGGCCTATTTGTCTAATAGACTGATAGCACGATTATAGGAATTATTATGGTGATTATGATTATGGTAAAGGTGATTATGATTATGAATGATTATGGTAATGGTGAGAATTATGGTAAAGGTTATAATATAGTGGTTGGTGAGACGTTTTTTACGTAATCACAGTTTTCGGGTTTTGTGTACAAATATTGAATTGTGTTCTTTTTATTTGGAATTAAAATGATAATTGTTTTAATAAATTAATTTATGACATATTTTTGGTAATAATTTTATCCATTGTGTAAGGTTTTTATGGTTTTTTAACGGTTTCGTCGCTAAGTTCACTCAATGTAGTACCTTCAATAAATGTTTTAAGTGTCGTTTTGTGTTTCATTTTTTTTAGATTTACTAAAGAAACATTTTTTTTTTAACTTCACGCTGTATCCCGCACACAGTAAGGTAGCCAGAGGGAACCTAGTGTTAAGACACTCCGTTCCCCACTTTCCGCTGAATTTGGAGGCATTACGTCTTAAATAGCGGAACTTAACGCCGCGCCTCGACACCAGAGCGAAGAAAATGGAAATAATATATATTTCCACTCATCGAGTGAAAATCGAACCCACAACCAGTCGCACTTATGTGCAAGCTACAAGCCACAATTGGCCCTAAAAGACACCTAATAATACTTATTTTGTAATGATATAATTGATGAATCGAATTCTTGATTCCAATTTTCTGATAAAATATTGAAAACATAATAAAAATTACGATAAGCTTAATTTTAATACGAATTATGTAATTTGTTACATAAATACAGGCTTTGTATGAAATCGTGGTATGGAATTTGTGATTAGTTTTAAAAGATTTTTTGTTTAATTTCATTTAATAACTGAATAAAATAAAAAAATATGGCTTATTTATTGTAGTTTACCAGTAGTATAACTGGGAATTTCTTTACCAGTAGAATTACTAGCAAGATTACTCGGGGTTTTGAACCCAATAGTTTGGCTTACTAGTTAATCGAAATTACATTATTATGTAGATCTTATGAATTTATTTTGCTTGTTCCTAATATGCCATGAAAATTGAAAGAATTCAAGGTCCATAAGTTCTATTATCAATTAGTCTATTGGAAAAGAAATCTCACTAAGACTACTGGTAAGATTATTGTTATTCACAATAGTCTAATAACTAAAAAAAATTAATATTTTTCTAGTATTTAACTTTTCGTGTAAATTATAATAAAAACTTCATATTTAAACCTTGTTTTTAAGTGTTCAGTTCCGCCACTCAACATGCTATACCTCTATTTTGGGCACAAAGTGGAGACCGGAATGTCTTAACATCAAATTTTATCTGACGTTGCTATACGAGAAATGCATGAAACTGTTAAACTAGAAAGTTGATGAAAAAATTTTTGTTATTAATAGATACTCATCCATACTTATAAATGCGAATGTTTGTTGTGTTTGTCTGTCACGCTTTCACGGCTAATCTTTGGATGAAATTTAGAATGAAAGTAGTAAAAATAACTGGGTCTAACATAGGCTACATAGTTTATCAAAAATCAACCTCTAAAGGGTTGATATAGGGGATGAAAGTTTATACGAAAAATCTACACCGCTTGACCGATAGTAATTAATTTTGGCATATATATAGTTCATAATCTAAGGTTAAACATAGCCTAATTTATGTTTCAAAAATCTACCACCGAGGGTTGCAGTATACCGAAAGAGCCATAGATCCCACGGCGAAGCCGCGAGCGGGCCGCTAGTATTTTAATACGAGTATGTTTATCAATTACCCTAATATCTCATCAATCAACAGAAAAAAAAATGCATTACTATCAATCATTATTACTATATCTTGTTTTTCTAAGATTTAAAGATAACAATAGATAATGTGAAATTGTTTTAGAGGAAATGACATATTATTTACACTGAGGCAGCATCGAGATATACTCCTACTTATGTATTACGCTACAATTGGTTATCATAATTATCATAATCGGTTTGACAAATCAAAAAAAAACAACTGATTATTTGTTTAAATACAGATAATTGAATAATTTCGTTTTTAATCCTGTACCCCGCAGAGAGTGTATTTTTGTATTTTTTTTTTAATATATACTTTTTTATTCTGCTGGAGAGCAGGGTAGGTTGAGGGCTAGTGTCAAGTCTCTATTTTTCGCCCGGATTCGAGACATTTCTGTTAAGTAGTGCAGTCTAATGCCGTGCTTTGTCATGTTACCAAAGCGAAAAAATTAAAATAAATTTAATAATTACCGCGAGATTAAGTAGCAAGGGCAGTCGTGGCCTGTGGGCACTTAGGTGTGTTGTGGGTACGATTTCCACTCGAAGAGTCGAAATGTTTAATATATCCATTTTTTTCAGGCTAATTTCCACCATTTAACATGCAATGGTCCCTCTGCCTACGCTGCTGCGTGCGGAATAAAGCTAAGGCTAAAAAAACATAAAAGACAACTTGCAACGCCTGAAAATCTACACACGTGACCGAGTGCGATGACAATACAGTATTTTATTATTTACTAATATAACCTGGTGTTCTTGCATAGATATTTACAAGGCAAGAATAAGGTAACAATTTCGAAAGCCAATTTGTGTTTAAACTAAACAATTATTGGTAACACTATAGTTAAATAAATAATTTTTGTTATTTTATTTTTCTCTTTAATAGAGATTAATTTTTATTCTTGAGGAGTTACATTTAATTCTACTTCTACTTGTACGATATTTTGTTTTAATTATCATTATTAAATGTATTGAAATACCAGACTATATACATATATCTTTTTTTATTTTAATGTAATATTATATGTCATTAACTGTCAGAAAAGTCATATAGTTATTGAAATAATTGGCAAAACTTGTAATTGCTTTCTACGAATATGAGCACTTGGAGAATGGCGGGCTTAAAGTAAGTTTATTCAATAATGCTATACCGTTATATTTTTTTAATATTTTGTTTCAACCTTTATATCTCTGGTTAGGTAGATATAGAGAAAGATAGGCAAACGCTACGGTCCTTGCATACTACTTTCGCTTCGTTCACTGTCATCAACCTTCTCACACCCTTCTTACCTCGTGGGGTCCAAATGCTTTATAAGTCAAAGTCCAATAATTTTCTTCTAAATAAGAAGTTACTTGCTTCATTTTTTGAACGTCCATCAATTTACCACCAGACACACATCCTCAAAAGTTAATGCCTCACACCTAAGAAGAACCGGCGCAAGAAACTCTGCTGAACTTTTTTTAAAGTCAACATGTACAATTAAATACCTTTGAAATAGACAGGAGGTTGGAGGTGAATTAGGTTATTACCTTTAACACACGTCTTTTAACATGTTTTTTTATTGTAAATTATGAAACACTCTTGGACGTTTTTGATACTGTTTATTTTTGTACTCTATGGACATGTGTCTGTACCTTTTGTTAGCAAGTACATTATTATATTATACCATTAATACATTTTCCTTTTCTCGTTACATTCAATCTACTTTTCTAAAAGAGTCCAAGTGTTATGCCTTATTCTACTTGTTATACTTGCAATTACTCTTGGACGTTGTATATGTGGCATTCCTCTAGTAGTAGTCATCGTTCGATACTGTGTTCTCGAAGATCAACCGACTTCCTTCTCTACCTCTCGCAATGCACTAATCAGCTCGGCATTCTTACTATAATATTCTCCCTTACGTTTGCCATTCTATATATATCTCTTCACTGGGAAAAGAGAAAGAGATTGCATTACTACATTCATCATCCTTTCATTCTTCTTCTGCAATACCCACGTTTCGCTGCGGTGTGTAACAACGTCAGTACCAACAGTGTATTGTAAACAGCCAAACGTTCAACTAAACTGACGTTACTTTTAACGTTTTAAATTGTTATTCACTCACTTAGGAGAATGTAATAAACATTTAGAAAATGTATAAAAATATTGCAGGCAGAGGGATTGGAACCCGCACCTTCGCGCTTTGACACAGCAAAATAACAGAGAACATAGTCTTAAAACATACCACTTTTCGCCCGAGCTCGAGGCGTGAGTGACCGAGCACAACGCCACGCTTTGGCGCCAACGCTGCTGTCGTGTCATAAGAGAAAATTGAATACCATTGCAATAGTAGAATCTACTTTGAAATTGGGATCGAACCCACAACTATCGCGTTTAAAGACTAACAATGTGCCACGAAAGTCTTATTTTGTAAATAATTTCTATATATATGGTACATATATTTAGGCCGGTCTAGCGCATTGTGACAGCGTGTGAGGGCAAAATACAACTCAGAGGAATGAATATATTTCAATTATTTTATTTTTTCAATTTAAATTATTTCGTTTTTCCCCCTCTGGTACATAAGGCAAAGCGCGGCGTTAAGCTCCGCCGGTCAACACACAATGCTTAAACTCCAGGATGTGGAGAATGGAGTGTCTTAACACCAGGCTCTGACTACCATGTGCGGGAAAAAAAGTGAAGCTGTAACTATATATATTTTACTGGTTCTATGAGTGGAACGCATGGCTCAGTGGTGAGAGCGCCTGAACGGTATTCAGGAGGCGCGGGTTCGAATCCCGATGCGTTCAAATTTTTATACGTTTTCTTTAAATGTCTTATATATAGGTATATTTACTGACAATAGTATTGTGTTTAGTTACGTGAACTATTCGACAATCGCGGCTAAGACTTTAAGAAGATCGCTGAAAGCTGAGTTCAAAGAGGATGCATTAAGGCGAGATCAGTCCTTCATAAGATACTTCTACTGGCTCAACGGAGAACAATTGCGTTAGTTTCAAATTATATTCGATTATTGTGTTAATGTCTTATTAAATTATTTATAACTTTAGTACGGATAACACTTTAGTACGGATTTTATTTAGATATTATGTTATATTAATAATTTATATAATTTTTTCCAGCGTTGGGTGAGAAGCCAAAAATTGTTGAGAAAGATAAAGTTTAAACTAGTCTCGAAATAAATGTTAAATAATTGTATGTGCTCTTTTATTGTATATCCAATAAGTTACCATATTTGCTCCCCAGATTGAATAGACAAATATTTTTTTATTGAACTTTTTTTTTTCAGCGTCACGCTGTATCCCGCACACAGCAGGGTAGGCAGAGGGCACCTAATGTTAAGACTCTCCGTTCCCCACTTTCCGCCGAATTCAGAGGCATTGCGTGTTAAGTGACGGAACTTAACGCCGCGCTTTACCTCGACACCAGAACGAAGAAAATGGAAACATTAAACATTTCCATTCCTCGAGTGGGAATCGAACCCACAACCAGTCGTTTACAGTCACACGCCCGTGCCACTGGTCCACGACTGGCCACCGATTTGTAATAAAGCGTATAAGTATTTGTTGAAAATTCAGTGTTAAAACACTCAATGCTTAGTAGAACGACACTAAATCTTGATTTGTATGCTTCGTTTAGTTTAACTGTGTATTACCAGTAGTACTACTGGAAATTTCCTTCCCATTAGATAGTAGGACATCGTGGTTGTTATTTTTTAATACCTTTTCGGATATAGATTAGTATCAATAACGAGCTCTGATTATATCGATAAAATGATTAGCTTTACAACTTAATATTGTTTTGTAAGTCTAATCAATAGTAAGTCTAATCAAAATTCCTAGGGTTACTACAAAATCTTTGTTTTTTTAGCTTTACGTCATATCCCGCACACAGTAGGGTTTGCAGAGTGATCTTAGTGTTAAGACTCTCCGTTCCCCGTTTTCGACGAATACTGGAGGCTTTGCGTGTAAAGTGGACCAACTCAACGCGTTTGCCTCGATAGAGCGAAGAAAATGGATATATTTCAATTCATCTAGCCGGAATCGAACCCACAGCCTTCCGCATTTACAGTTTATATCCTTGCGCCACGGCCAGTCTCGCCACCTGTAAATCTATTGCAACGGAAATTCTCAGTAGTACTACTGGTAAGACTACACTGTAAGAATACTAGAAGTAACCATAAAAGTGTGTTTTCCTGAAAATTCAGTGAGAAGACAATCAATGACTATTAGATTTTATGATCCAAATTTTGGTCTAGGTTTTTTTCTATAATCGGAATAGCTACAAAAATATTCTAACACTAGCTGTTACCCGCGACTTCGTCCGCGTGAACCAAGAAACATCTTCATTGAGTTTCGATCCGGTTTTCCCATCTTCGAGTAATCTGAGGAACATACGTATTAAGAACCTCCTCCTTTTTTGCAGTCGGTTAATAAAATGAGATGATAGTCAGATACAGATCTCCCAATTGCGTTATTATACGTAAAAACCGCATCTATGCCTTTAAAATTTGCGGGTTGCCCTCGATTACTCCTGGATTCCATCATTAGATCCTGATCTCCTTACCATGGGATCAATTGTGAAATATACCCTCTCGAACAAAAAAAGAATTTTGAAAATCGGTCCACCCATCTTCGAGTAATCGGGGAACACACATAAGAACCTCCTTTTTATGTCGGTTAAAAATCCCTATAAATTTTAACTTATTATGTTATTCTGATATCAAACCTACATTACTGCATAGTTTCATGAAAATCCATTCAGTAGTTTTTGCGTGAAAGAGTAACAAACTCACACACATCCATACTTTCGCATTTAGATATATAAGATATAAGATTACTTAATTAGGTTAAAGGTATATAAATATTCATATCATATCATATCAAGTTGTATAAAATAAAAACAGGCAACTTAAATTTTGTATTAACTGGACTCTCTTAGGGTACATTCTTTAAAAGTCTTAGTTTTAAGTACTGAAAGTGTTAACAAAAAAATATATATTGCAAATGATAAAACGATTCATGTTAATAAAGGTACAGACCATATGTCCGTAGAGTGATAAAATAGAATTATAAAAAAAAAAGAAAGCATTACTTAATTATACAATACAAATCCGCCACTTAACACGCAAGCCTCCGAATTCGGCGGTGCGTGGGGAACGGAGTGTCTTAACACTAGGTTCCCTCTGCTTACCCTGCTGTGTGCGGGATACAGCGTGAAGCAAAAAAAAAAAAAAAATACTTAATTACATATAACATGATAGAACACGCGCTACAAAACGTGCAGCGTGTTACAAAAATAGTCACTATGTATTTCAAATACTGCCAAGACACGAGCTTACCTGAACGTCAGCCTCAGGCTTAGCACTTGCGAGAGAACCAAACGATAGCGCGATTCAATTTACTACTCACGCCATCTGTTTTGCATTTTCCAAATTAGAGGAAAATCTCGTTGGTAGTGGCCAGTCGTGGCCCAGTGGCACAAGCGTGTGACTGTAAATGACTGGTTGTGGGTTCGATTCCCACTCGAGGAGTGGAAATTATATTTCCATTTTCTTCGCTCTAGTGTCGAGGTAAAGCGCGGCGTTATGTTCCGCCACTTAACACGCAAGCCTCCGAATTCGGCGGAAAGTGGGGAACGGAGTGTCTTAATACTAGGTTCTCTCTGCCTACCCTGCTGTGTGCGGGATACAGCGTGAAGCTAAAAAAAAAATATTTTCCTAATAAGAAAAAGGAGGCACAAAAATTAAAGATGCAATGTCAGAAATCTCCGTTCTACACTTTCTTAGATCAAATCTAAATCATTTAAATATAATCATTTCTCCAAGTGGGAATAGAACCCACAATCACCTTTACACTGCGCCTGCACCAGTAAAATGTTTTTGTGTAATAAATGCATCAAATGTAGTAGACATTTGAGATTTGTTCATGTATTTACCAAAATATGCTCTTTTTAAGAGCAGTTTTACGTTTTTTTCTGCTTTTTGTGGTAGTCAGACAGGACCAAGTCAAGAAGAAATTATTGTACATTTTGAAATAAAACTATTTTAAACCGGATTAATCGCGCATATTTTTGGCATACGAAAATATATTTTTAAAAAATCCAACGTTTTGAACACTTTACAGTAGTCCGTGGTCGACACATTCAGGAATTTTCCATTTTTCAAAAAAAAAATATCTACCCGAAATTGAGACATTCTCAACTCAACGCTTTGCTTTACCCAACTATAACTATATACCACCAACAGGCGTACATAGGGGAGTCTGCATATCTGACTGCAGGCCATATTGGCACTGCGCAGACCACCTATCCCATCAGGTCTCAAGATGCTTTCACGCCGACAGTTAACTGAGTTTAAATTATAACAGCTGTAAATAAATATATATCTAAAGCTAATAGCATCATACCTACTGCCCACTAGGCCACGTCATCTTACTGTCCAACTACTAGATGTGTGGAAAATCAGATCAAAACAAAATTGATTTTAGTATTTAATCGGCTTATATCTTATCCGTAATTAATCCATATTTTCATCTATTAAATAGTAGATAAAACTGTTTATTGTTGTAAATAGTGTTCTTTCTTCACTCTAATTATGTAATCCATCATTGCCTTTCTGTCATTTTAGCCTTCTTGTACCTCATAATTTATTCTTGTTTCTCTGTTTAATGTTAATTTTTATATTATTTAAATTTAGCAGTCACTTCTTCTTACACAACCACAATTTGGATAGCTACCAGATGAAGATACGAGATTAAAATCTACTGTTTTTTTTAGTTTTTTAAATAGAACCCTACAGTTGTGTCGTTTCACTCCACTCTTTTATTTCACTTACCAACAGAAGACACAAACGTACTACAAAAATATTCTTGCATTCCGTCTTTCATTGGCCTCTTTGAAAAAATCGTAATAAGTAAGTTAAGTAGAGAAACTTACTCGACATCAAAGTGAAGAAAATGTATATATTAAATATTTCCACTCTTCAAGTGGGAATTTAACCCACAATCAGTCGTTTACAGTCACATGCTTGTGACACTGTGCTACGACTGGCCTTATATATACTTTATTATGAATAATATGTGTTGCAGATGCACCTTCCTGAAAAAAATGTAACGGAGCGTATAACACATATATAATAATAATTCCTTTAGCATATAAAACACGTGCCACAAGTCGTGCAGCGTGTTTCAAAAATTGATTATAAGCATGAATGAAACTCGAATGGTACTTTGTTAATTGGAGATTGTCCGGAGAGCTTTTATACCTGCGGGAGAACCAAACGTTAGCGCGATTCAATGTACTCCTCACGCCATCTGTTTTCCACTCCCCAAATGAAACGAGCTTTGATATTTATTTTAATTTGTATATTAATTTTATGGAATTTATTCGTGTATGCTTAAGTTGGAGTATAAGCAAGGTTTATATGAGGGTGGTACATCACTGTGTTTTCCAATTTTTATTTATTTATTAATTACATATCGTCACTAATAGAACATATACTGTTAAAATAGTCAATATTAAATACGGAAGACATACCTACACTAAGTGATGTTGTATCTATAAGCAACACTTAGTTCTAATAAGACACTGGCTAATTAAACTAGATTTTTTTTTAACTTCACGCTGTATCCCGCACACAGCAGGGTAGGCAGAGGGAACCTAGTGTTAAGACACTCCGTTCCCCACTTTCCGTCGAATTCGGAGGCTTGCGTGTTAAGTGGCGGAACTTATCGCCGCGCTTTACCTCGACAACAGAGCGAAGAAAATGGAATAAACTAATAGTAGGTGCAATATATAAGAGAGGTTATCATATAACGTTTGTATATAAAATGCATATTATAAATCAATTTAAAATACTATTTCCTTTTTCTTGTATTTTATTGTTTTTTAGTGAAATTTTTTAAACCAACTGTGACATTTCGCATGAAACTCTATATAAGACTTACTTTAACATCCAAATCAACCAATCAACAATAACCTGTTATTGTACTTTTATTCTATATTAGTTTTTTGATAACGAAGTTCTATCTCTTTTAATTTCTCATGAAACATTTTACCGCACTCTTCACTTACAGCTCCCAAAATATTAGGAAAGTACTCCATATGTGAATCAAAGAAGAAAGTTTGAATTCTAAAAAAACTTTTTTTTTGGATTTTTTTATAATCTAAATATAAAGAAACATTTAGACTTACCTGCAAAAAAGCATGTCACCTAGCAACCGGCAAGCAAGCAGGCACGTAAGGGTGACGTATCAAGGTGATCAGTTGACAATGGAGTAAGTGGCCTCTACATGTGTACAGCAATGTTGCAAATTCCTTGTAATCTAAACGACTGAGAAAAACTACTTTTTCAAATGAGACTTGGTAGACTTAGCCACTAACTCTGTGATGCCACTCACATGAGGATTATGGGAAGTGACAGTTTGTTTCAAAAAATCGAAACTAATAGGTTATCTAATAAGATGCCTTTGGGCTTGTCCGAATGAGCGATGAATCAGTTTAAAGTAGTGCATGATTAGTAATATCTGTGACAAGCTATGAATGAACAGCTTTAACTTCAACTTCAAACAAATATACATAAAAAGCATTTTAAAAGCTTATACCCTCGTCCTTTAGGGTCCACTGATAAAACTGGCTTGGCATAGTCGATATTCATTGAAAAAATGGAGATTCTAAATGAGCTCTTGGAAAAGACACTATCCCGTAGTAGGTAGCACGCTTTACGTTTGTATTTTTTTTATCTTCACGCTCTATCCCGCACTTAGTAGGGCAAGCAAAGGAAATCTAGTGTTACGGTTACACTCGGTTCACTTCGTTTGTATTTAAAACATTTATAACTTCACTAACATATTTTTTCAACAAAATTTCTGCCTTCCAAGGGCAATAATAAGTGACTAATATTAACAGAGGCCTATACTCTTTACAACTGTGATTACATTTAATTGTGAATGAAAAGTTTCCGGATCGTAGCTTTATATAAAAAATTCAGAAATACAGAATATTTAGACGATTATTTTATGTTAATATCCTCCTTTCATGCAAAATGATAAAATTCTTGATAAGAAATATATAATACGTAATAATATCGAGCCAATCGTGACTGCGTCTAAATGTAGTCAGTAGTTTTTTTTTATGAAATAAAGGAGGCAAACGAGCAGAAGGCCCACCTGGTGTTAAGTGGTTACCTTCGCCCATAGACATCCACAACATTAGAATTATGGATGCGTTGCCCGCCTCGGGGATGTAGGACAGAAGGAGGAAGGAAGGATGGGAATAGGGAGAGCAGGCTTACATGCCATCGAACCGGAACACATCATCAGATGTTTGGCGGTTCGTCTTTGACACGATAGTGGTCGCGAGTCAGTCGGAGAACGAATCTCCTACCACCAAGCTAATGGGTTACCCGCCTTTTACAGGCTACCCAGCTGATTAATTGCTAAAGTCATTATTGCTTGTGGGTTCGATGCCCACTGGACAGTGAATGTAATTTAATTATTGTCATTATTCCAAGATGTCACTATTACAAATACGTATCTACAATTTGTACAATAAAATATATTAATAAGTATCAAATTGTACACTTTCCATTTAATTATAAATTATAGTTCAGAAAATTTATAAATTATAGTAGAAAAATAATTATAGTTCTTTTTTTTTTAGCTTCACGCTGTATCCCGCACAGAGCAGGGTAGGCAGAGGGAACCTAGTGTTAAGACACTCCGTTCCGCCGCATTCGGAGGCATTGCGTGTTAAGTGGCGAAACTTAACGCCGCGCTTTACCTCGGCAACAGAGCGAAGGAAATGGAAATATTAAATATTTCCATTCCTCGAGTGGGAATCGAACCCAAAACCAGTCGTTTCTAGCCACAATTATTATTTATAAAATGAATGAATGAAATGAAAATACTCTACTATTTTTATATTTAAATACAATATTGTCAACAATTAAATTGTAAAAATAAGTAAAATAGAGCTCGTTTAAAAGCGTCACTTTGTTTGAAACAAAGCCGAGGCGGGCCAAAAGCGCGGCGTTAAGTTCCGCCACCTAACACGCAATGCCTCCGAATTTGGCGGAAAGTGGGGAACGGAGGGTCTTAACACTAGGTTCCCTCTGTCTACCCTGCTGTGTGCGGGATACAGCGTGAAGCAAAAAAAAACAAATAAAAAAAAACTTAGTTTTAGTTATACGTAATAATTTATGTTAAAAATAAATAATATTAACAAAAAATAATACAGAGCAAGTGCAAGCCTGTATTGTTTATATATAAATAGATTTTTTTTTTACTTCCTCAGTAACATATGCAGTGTTCTAATTTTCATGAAGGCTTTTGAGGTCACCTTGCTAGTTAGTTTCCCATATATCACGCAGATGGCGCTGTAATTCACATATTCACTATGGGGCACTTCAATTGAACTTTATATAACATTTTTTTTTCATATGATTATTTATACCTGGCAACTATCCCAGCTTTAGGCTAGGTCTGCCTTCCTGCTCAACCTCCTCCACGTTGCACGGTCTTTGGCATCCTTGGTGGTAAGTCCAGTTGCCAGGTAGAGGAAGAAGATAAATATTTCTTATATTTTTGTCCAAACGCGGCGTTGAGTTCCGCGACTCAACACACAATGTCTCCATTCCGGGGGAAATTACAGGACGGAGTGTCTTAACACTAGGTCTTTTCTCACTGCCTCTCTATGCGGGAAAATCTGAACCTGATTTTCATTATTTTGTCCATTACTTAAAACTAAGCTTAATAAATACACAGATCTTGGCGTCTTTAGGTGTAACTAAAAAACAAAGTGTTGCTTTGGTAATTGAAATTGTAAATAATTTCTAAATATATCATATTTTAATTTGTATTTTTTTACTTTTTCTAATATAGCTGGGTCTGAGAGTCAGAGAGAATCTAGTGCTAAGACACTCCGTAAGACACTCACTTTTGCCCGAATTCGAGACTTTCCGTATAGAATAGCGAACCTCAACACCTCGCTATGTCTTCTACACCAGAGGGAAGAAGTGATAGTCAAAAATAACCATTCCCCTGAATGGAAATTGAACCCACAACCGACTCACGTCAAGGTCAATTGTCTTACTTTACCTGAACAACATCTATACGTAAAGCTATCTTTATCATTTGGAAGAAAACTGAACAGAAGATAGGCTTTATATATAGAAAAATACAAAAACGCCAATATATGTCTTTATAACATTATACATCAGAAACACATAAAATAACAAAATATATACAAAAAACCATACTACAATAAATTGACATAAACGTTGCCATGGTAACACACATAATACTCATCAATGGGGTCACCAATACTGATTATAAAATACCTATTTATAATATATAAAAAAAAAAATGGTAATCAATGAAAAAGAAAACAGCTATTAAGCAAGAGATACCGCTGCAATCGTCACGCGCTTTATCGTTGGCAAATAATTAGTTTTGTAATTGATTACTTTAATCCACGTACGTCCGTGGCTGTTCACTATTTACTTGTATAGCTACTGTGTATGGCTTTTGTTGTTTCTGATAACAATTTATGGCGAGATTTAGCCATAAAAACAGTATTTGGGGGTATATAGATAATAAATGGAAATAAAATAAATGAAAAAGATATTTCAAGAAAACGTATATATTTTTTTAATACGTTTAATTTTTTTAAACGTATAAAAAGTATTTAATAAATGGCATTCTCTCTTGCCAAACGATTGTTCGTAGAATAATCTTTGGGTAGCAGAAATTTGTAAAAATCTCTCTACAGAGATACTAACAACATAAATAAGTTGTAATAAAGCGTATAAGAATTTCGACGCAGCGGATTCGAGTAGAACGCATGGCTCAGTGGTGAGAGCGCCTGGACGGGAGGCGCGGGTTCGAATCCCGCTGCGATCAAATTTTTATATGTTTTTTTTAAATGAAAAATGTGGAATAACACTTTAAAAAAATGTTTAAAAAATAAAATTTAAGTGTTTATTAACGTGGTAGGATTTGAACCCGCATTTTTTGGAAACCGTCTAAGCTTTGTCCGCTAAGCTATGCGTTTCACATCCGGTTACGTCGACATTTTTATATGCTTATTATAACTTATTTTTGTTGTTGGTGTAGTTCCTTTTTTACGTTCTCTTAAAAAATGTTTTTCAATATTATTAGTGTATAATAAATAAAACTTTAAAAATAATAAAAAATGAAAACTAAGTAGCTTGTGAATTATATTGTAGAATTATAAAATTCATTACTTTTGAATATTTTTTACACTCAATGCTGTTTTGTCTTAGGTACCAGAACCAGAGTGAAAAAATGAATATTTTAAATGAATCAATTAGTAATGGAACCCACAACCATAGGGTTTACAGTCAGTCGTCACAATGCGCCACGACGGTCTATATATAGTTAATATACTAATATATATTCTTTATTGCATAAGAAATGAATTACAAAAGAAAAAGCAAACACATATGATAGGATCAACAAAGGTGGACTTATCCCTGAAAGAGATCTCTTCCAGTCAACCTGTGGAAGTGGATGAGATTAAACATTTGCGGGATTCAAAATTAAAAAAGAGGAAAAGAGAATGATAAACAAAGGACCAGGACACAAATATATACATAGTATAAATACATACATAAACACACAAATACATACTATAATACATACACATAGATAAATACATAAATAAATATATAATAGATACATACAATAATAAAAAAATAATAATAAAATATATTATATATTCTAATAAATATTTTATTAGAAAATATGTACTGCAATATTTATAACAAAACTTGAATACAATATCAAATATAGCGCTTGACGTTTGTGGATATGAAAGCAAAAAACAGGCACACGCGCCTGTTGTCATGTTTCGAGTCAGTCGAGGTGTCATGGAAAGGGTTTGGTGACGATGACGCGAATCCCACGCGGTTTTTTGGTCACACCAAAAGTGTTCATCGTGCCTGAAGAAGTGTTCACTTTAAAAATTATATAATAAGCTAAAAATAAGCTGATTTCATCTAATTTTCGGTTTCTAAGAGTGAATAAATCATTATTCCCACAAAGTATAACGTGATTCCACGAATATATGGAGACTTGCCACTTGAAGAATTTAAAATCAAGATAAAAATTATATTGTTCAGTAAAGGATTCGGGGCCAGTCGTGCCGCAGTGGTACAAGCGTGTGACTGTAAACGACACATTATAGGTTCGATTCCCATTCGAAGAATAGAAATATTTAAATTTAGCTTCACGCTATATCCCGCACACAGCTGGGTAGGCAGAGGGAACCCAGTGTTAAGACACTCCGTTCCTCACTTTCCGCCGAATTCGGAGGCACTGCGTGTCAAGTGGCGGAACGCCGCGCTTTGTCGCTGATACCGGAGCTTAGGGAATGATAACATTAAATGCTTCCACCCCTCGAATGGGAATCGAACCCGCAACCATTCGCATTACAGGGGACAAAATGTTATTTAAAGAATTTTAGGATGTTTTAATTTATTTCTTATTAATTTGTACCATATAGTCTAGCTAAATTAAAAGAAATAATGAAATGACACCTTAAAAGAAGTCATTTAACGTTATGAGCTTTTTACATTCACTTATATAAATTTTGTGATAGAAGTTTTAGCGTACAGGGGTCATTAATTACTACACTACTAGTTTCAATATATTATTTTAAATTTGTTAATATCGAGAATAATACGATGACAATGTATACTCCAGAGCAAATATTAAAAAAATCGACCAAAACGCGGCATCTTTCATACAACGTTTGGCAAAAACGCAATCAATCAATGTACAGATAAGCTTTATATCATTCACCTGCCTTATCCCATTCGCTAGTCCTATTCCATATCTTAGTACTAAATGTAATTTTGCCAAACAAACAAACGGACAATTTCCTTTAAATTAATAATTAAAAAAATTATCTCTATCTGTATTTAATACTTGAAATCTTATCTTAAAATCAAAGAAGTAATGTAATTTATCTTTTGAGTTCAGTTTGAGTTAGTCAGTGTGAGAGTTGTATCCGACCGGTCATGTGTACGATAACGTGTGGTATCACCACCATGGTGGTGGGCGTGGTGCTGGTAGGCGTCGCTAGCTACATTGGTTTCGGTTTGGTTCCCGTGCTGATGAATAGAATTATTGAAGGCGTAAGTTTTTATGATTTTAGATTTTTTTTTTTGGGTTTTAAATGATTTTTTTGCCTTCTATGTTACGGAGTACAGTAGTGTTTTAAACGTCAGATTTTCTATATTGTATTTTCGTATATAACAATATAAGTATGTGCGATCGAACCGCTTAAAAAAGTTTTATTTCATAATTTGAAAATCCTGAAAACAGGAGATACGCATATTAAATAATATTAATTTTTTTTTTTGATATTATCAAAGATCTTAGTACTGTCTTTTTTATGTTTATTAATTCTAAAGTGCTTTTAATATACCATTTATTTAGAAGATATTTTAATCTGAGGCCATAGTGCGTCGTTGTAGAAACGCCATTAGCCATGGGTTCGTTTCCTCTTTGAAGGAAATGATTTTATTTAAATTATTTTCATTTGCCACAGCCGACTGGCAAGAAGGCAAAGCGCGGTGTTTATCTCCGTTATACTATACGCAATGTCTCGATTTCGGGCGGAAAGTGAAATACGGGGTGCCTTGACACTAGGTTCTCTCTATTTGGGAAAAAGCATAAAGCTGAAAAAGAAAACAAATTTTGATTCAATGCATAGAAAAAAAATCTGCCTGTTTAATGAAAGTACGGCGTTAAGTTTCGCAATCCACAATACTCTTAGACTGCTGGTCTTCTCTCTCAAACCCCCGGGGGGAGAGGGGAAACGACTTCAGGGTTGAGCCCTCTGGACGTTATTTTCTGATTAACCATAGATGGGTCATTAACCATAGATGGGTCATGGGGGAAGGCCCTTTAGGCCTTGTCAGTGGGTTTTATTTTCCACATAGGGGATAGGGGATAAAGGAGGAAGGGGGTAAGAGCTGCCTGGGCGATGCCACAATAAGGAATGGTTATTAAAACAACTTGAAAGTTAAGAACTCTTACAGTAAAATGAATAGGTAAATAAATCTCCAAAAGGTAAATAAATCTTTTATGGGTCGGAGTATACGCATATATAATAAAATTCCACAGCTTGTTTTAGATTTACCACTAGAGAAATTCAAAATCTTTGTAAAAAATACTTTAATAAGTAAAGCGTATTACTCTGGGATTAATCTGAATGAGTCCAATGCCGGTTAGCTACCATTGTATCAAATAATAAAATTGTAATTTATATATTTGAAAAGAGCAACTGTTGAGTTTCTGGCCGGCTCTTCTCAGCAGAACTGCCTTCCGAGTCGGTGGTAGCTTTATGTACATTTGACGATTCAAAAGTGCTTACAAAAGTCTATTTGAATAAAGATATTTTGAATTTGAATTTGAATAATAAATACATATGTCGCTACGTCACTTACTATGAAGGAATATATTGATAAAATATATTAATTCATAATATTTATTTCATATATCTATTTTCTAATATGTTTCTGAATTTCATTTATTTGAAATACACTATAGGTCAGGGGTTCCCAACCTTTTTTAATCAAGGACCACTTTTACATTATTCTTGCTAGCAGGGACCACTATGTATGTGATCCTTGCAGCTTTTGTTATTTTCTAGTTCGATGAGTTGTATAGTTTTGGGGAGAGCTGGGTGCAATAACTGCTAAATTTAAAACCGTTCGCGGACCAGTTTATCCTTTTGGGAACCATTGCTATAGAGACGACTGTCGAGGCGCAGTGGGATGCATGTAAATGCAATTGGCTTCACCTTTGATTCCTACTTGAATATTTTTTTCGTTTATTTGCTTTAGTGAATAAGACAAAACGCGGCGTTGAGTTCCGCCACTCTTCACATAGTGTCTTGAATTGGGGTGGAAAGTGGAGAACGGTGTGCCTTGACACTAAGTTCTCTTTGACTATACTATTATGTCTATCTTCAACTTGGCGTCCTTAAATACTTTCCTGTGAAAAATCACCAAAAGCATTCAAGCAGTTTATATTTTTCATACGAACTTTTAACCTCTATTTCAACCCTTTAAGGATTGGTTATTGAAAAAAACATACTTCGCCCTGGTTCTTAAACTATTTTTTTTCCCAAATTCTATCCAAATCAGATCGGTAGATTAGTCGTTAAAGCGTAATAGGCAGACACCCAGATATTAGTATTTATAATATTAATATGAATTAGCAAGCGGTAATAAGTAGGATCTATATAAATTTGATTATGTGCGGAACAGAGAAATAAAAATTTAAACATAATCATTTCCAAAACGGTAATTGAACCGACAACCGATCGTGTTTACAGTCATACGCTGTTCCACTGCGCCACGACGGTCTCAACGTAGGAAATAGATAAGAAATTTACACACAATTAATATTAAATAAATAAAAAAGATACACATATCTACTGGCCAGTCCTGGCCCAGTGGCGCAAGCGTGTGACTGCAAACGACTGGTTGTGGGTTCGATTCCTACTCGAGGAGTGGAAATTATATGCCCATTTTCTTCGCTCTGGTGTAGAGGTAAAGCGCGCCGTTAAGTTCCGCCACTTAACACGCAAGCCTCCGAATTCGGCGGAAAGTGGGCAACGGAGTGTCTTAACACTAGGTTTCCTCTGCCTAACCTGCTGTGTGTGGGATACAGCGTGAAGCTAAAAAAAAACAAAAAAAAGAAGCATATCTATAAAAAAGAAGCAGCAGTTACTTAAAGAAAGTTAACAGTAGTGTTCAATCAAATTTAATTTCATTTACAACAATTTGATTTCTCAAGACTTCTACGATTAGATTTCTACAACAAATAATCTCAATTTCTATTCTTGTATAAATAAATAACAACGATTACGCTGAGTGATAACAAGTGTTAATTGATCTCCAGTTTCATAACTATCGCGTAAATAGACCGCGTGATCGATAAACGCAATCCGTTCAAAACCACTATTTACAAGGATTGCTTTATTTAATTTGGGAGAAAACTTTATTTTCTCCACTTTCTACGCATTTTGAAATATGACATTAGTATATTTGTTCTTTGCGATTTTTACAAATTTTTATTTTAAACTATTGTAACCGTATTCGAAGATACATTTTTGAAAATCCAACGTTTTGAACACTTTACATTACTTTACTAGCGGCCCGCTCGCGGCTTCACCGCGTGAACTACCCATGATCTGTTTCGTTATATTGCAACACTCAAGGGTGAATTTTTGAAAAATAAAATAGCCTGTGTTTAATCTTGGATTATCAACTATATCTATGCCAAAATTCATTACAATCGGTCAAGCGGTTTAGATTTTTCATATAAACTTTTATCCCCCATTTCAACCTTTTAGAGGTGGAAAAACTAAGTAGTCTATGTTAGACCCAGTCATTTTTACTACTTTCATTCTAAATGTCATCCAAATCGGATCGGTAGGTTAGCCGTGAAAGCGTGACAGACAAACACACAGACTTTTGCATTTATAATTTAAGTATGGATGGACTCAACCCGCTTATAGTCCAAGCAGGCTGACCGCTAAACAATACATTCTACACCCGGCATTACGTTGAACTTCTTATATTTTTAATACAAAATATTTTTTATGTTACTATCTCAAAAGAAATTTTAACAGATGATTAGTACCTCAACAAACATTTTTACGAATAATTGTTTGACGAGAGTTTCTAAAAATATTTAAAAAGGAACTTACAAGAAAAAATAAAATCGGCAACATGCAACGAAATAAATAAACACCGACTACTATTTTTCATATCTCCACTTCTTTCTGTAACGAAACCGAAATACAAAATTAAGTAATGGATGAGCTCTTTGCTTTTATCAAGAACTATAGATCACTTAAAATTGCCTCAATTTTATACTGACATATGCATTTTCACGTTTTTTAAGCATTACAAGTATAATTAATTTGTGGAATTTTAAAATCTATGCATAATTATAGATTAACTAAAGTTATTTGAGTTTTAAACTCCATCGTGACTTAATGGGAAGAGGTCTGACTATAATTGTGATTCATTTGTGATATTTAAATTATTTTTATTTCCCCACTGTGGTACCTAAGATAAAGCACGGCGTTGAGTTACACCACTCACAAGCAAAACCACGATTTCGGCTGGAAAGTGATGATGATTGAAAAAGACATTTAGAAGACGTATAAAAATTTGAATGCAGCGAAATTCGAACCCGTGCCTCCTGAATATCGTCCAGACTCACCGCTGAGGTATTCAGGAGGCGTTCAGATTTTTACACGTTTTCTAAATGTATTTTTTAATTTTCCTAAGTGTGGAATAATACTTTAAAAATGTTTAAAAGTGATGATGATGGTTATTGACATTAGAATCTCATTGGCTATATACTATGCGGGATTTTAATACTTTTATAGGAGAAAATCCCTGATATTTCGAGGTGTAACGGAACTTAACGCCGCATTTCTTACCAGAACATTAAACGCACTACAACCATTTCCATTCAGTCACATACTGCATCGTTATGCTCTCTTAAACTAATCTAATAATAACCTGTCACTATTAACTAAAAATTATATTTTTTACCACAGGAGGTGCAACTGATAAACGGCACCGAACAATTCGATAGATTCGAAGAAGTTCCCTTCCCCTTGGAGTTCAACGTGCGCATATTCACTATAACCAACCCGGACGAGGTGTTGGCTGGAGGCGTCGCGGTCGTCAAGGAAGTCGGGCCCTATAAATATAAGTATGTGGTTATGTGTATTGTTTTTAGCTTTTTTTTTTAGCTTCACGCTGTATCCCGCGCACAGCAGGGTAGGCAAAGGGAGCCTAGTGTTAAGACACTCTGTTCCCCACTTTCCGCCGAATTCGGAGGCTTGCGTGTTAAGTGGGGGAACTTAACGCCGCGCTGTACCTCGACACCAGAGCGAAGAAAATGGAAATATAATTTCCACTCCTCGAGTGGGAATTGAACCCACAACCAGCCGTTTACAGTCACACGCTTGTGCCACTGGGCTACGACTGGCCACTAATAATATAATAACCTAATAATAAACTTCCAGAGCGACACAGAAAAGGGCGATAGAGTCGATGGACGACGAGACGGTGTCCTACCGCCGTATCGACCTGCTGGAGTTCGACGCTGAAGGGTCGTATCCTTTGACGGAGGACGACGAAGTCACTGTTGTCAACGTTGCTTACCATGTGAGTGATTTGTTATTCCTTATTTTTTTGGATAAGAGAGAACAGAGAAAGGGACCTTTTCTTTTGCTAAGTTAGGTGTTGGTGGAGAACTTTAAAGTCAATGTTGTCGACGTTGCTTACCATATGAGTGATTAATTATTCCTTTCTTCTAAGATAAGAGAGAATGTAGTATGAAGACACTATGTTTTTTCTTTTAATAAGTTAGGTTTCGGATAGTGCTTGTATATGTAAAGAGTAAGTGAAATAATTTTATTTAAACTAAAACGTTATATACGTAAATTTTTGTGTGTTAAATAATTTAGGCCTGGACACAGGTTTCAGAAGAATCGGTAGAAGTTCAGAGGGATGTTCTTTTAAAGTTCATAATTTACAGGTTTATTAGTGACAGTGACATTTTCTTCTATTTTTTTTATTTGCTACACTACGAATATATGGTTTAGGACTTTTTAAAAATCTCCTTTATTTTATAAGTTACATTTTTTCTTCTTAATAATTTCAGCACTTAAAAATAAGGCTTATAAGATATATCTTAAGAAAGTCAAGTTTACTTTCACAAAGATACCTTTGATATAGACTAGACCGAGCATTTCATTCCCAAGGAGTGTTATCATTTATAAAATCTTTAAAAACACAAACGTCTTTTAACATTTTTTTTTTTTTTTTTTTTTTTTAGCTTCACGCAGTATCCCGCACACAGCAGGGTAGGCAGAGGGAACCTAGTGTTAAGACACTCCGTTCCCCACTTTCCGCCGAATTCGGAGGCATTGCGTGTTAAGTGACGGAACTTAATGCCGCGCTTTAACTCGACACCAGAGCGAAGAAAATGGAAATATTAAATATGTCCACTCCTCGAGTGGGAATCGAACCCACAACCAGTCGTTTACAGTCACACGCTTGTGCCACGGGGCCACGACTGGCCACAAAAAAAATTATAATATATAGATTTTTTTTTATGTTAAATTACATTTAAAACTAAGAAACGTTTCTTCTACATATAAAAGGAAGCCCTAAATTAATTAATCAATTAATTAATAATATAAGTAATACAACAAAGTAGCTTTATAGAGCTTCTTTCTTTGTGATGGTAGAAAATAGGTAAAAACGATATATTGTCTTTAAAAGACTGAAAGTTTATTTAACAATAAGCTTTCATTACTTGTTGATTAATATTGAAATATAATTATAATATTGTTATGTAATTCTTTGTTCAAAGACGACATGAAATTGAATTTAACATTTTTTTATTATATTAATTTTGAAGTTATCAAAATTTTTGATGAAATTTGATAGTAAGTGGTAATTTTATTGTATCGAACATGTTATTGTTTCCATTCGGGGGAATAATTACATATTATCTTTAATTTGTGGCCAGTCGTGCCCCAGTGGAACAAGCGTGTGACTGTAAACGACTAGTTATGGGTTCGATTGCCACTCGAGGAGTGGAAATATTTAGTATTTCCATTTTCTTCGCTCTGGTGTCGAGGTAAAGCGCGGCGTTAAGTTCCGGCACTTAACATGCAATGCCTCCGAATTCGGCGGAAAGTGGGGAACGGAGTCTCTTAATACTAGGTTCCCTCTGCCTACCCTGCTGTGTGCGGGACACAGCGTGAAGCTAAAAAAAAAATTTTTGATTCTCCACCTTATACAAAGTAAAGTTCTACACTTAACTCTCAATATCTCTATTTGAGGCAGAAAGTAGGAAACAGAGTGTCTTAACACTACTTTCTCTCTGACTACCCTGCTGTGTGGCAAAAGCTTAAAGCTACCAAACAAAATAACTTAACTAAGCTTTAATTAATATACAAATAAGCTTATATGAAGACTTCAAATACACAATAATGGATTCTAATTGCAATATTCAATTAGTGGTTGCAGAAACAGGCAACTAGAAATGGGTCTGGTTCTGGCGTTACCTTTGATATAAGGTTAGTATTAGACTGATGTGATCGACATGGCTTGCTCTCTAAAGAGCAAGACTTATTGTGGTTAAGCCATCTTTGGTGCTTTAGATGGGTATTATGCCTGGGATTTTAGATATTGTATGATTTCTTGTCAATTTCTATTGTTTTCTAAACTTAGGTATATAATAATTGAAACGATATGAAAAATTACATTTTTTTATTTAGTATAAGAATCATATTTAATATTTCCATCTCCTTCGCTCTGGTATCAGAGGCAAAGCGCGGCGTAAGTTCCGCCACTTAACACGCAATGCTTCCGAATTTGGCAGAAAATGGGGAACGGAATGTCTTAACACTAGGTTCCCTCTGCTTACCCTGCTGAGTGCGGGACGCGGAGCGAAGCAAATGGAAATATTAAATATTTCCACTTGTGGAAACGAGTGGAAATCGAACCCAAAACCAGTCACTTACAGTCACACGCTTGTGCCACTGCGCCACGACTGGCTTACAATACGTATAATATTTATTAATTTCTTTTTTTTTCGCAATCTAAAATATAAAGTTCTTACACTAATGGTGTACATATATGTTCTTTAACATATCTATAATTTACATGTTTAAAATATGTCTAAAGAAGATGGTCAACAAATAAAAGCTCTTTAGAAATGCTCCTCGAAAGCATTGCTTATATTTTGGTGAGAAAATACGACAAAATGAAACTTAATGCAGGAAAATGAATATCTTTGGATTTTCCTTTAAAGTAACAATTAATTGTAAACTTTGCTTTATAGCCATGTTTTAAAAATTGCATGTTTTCTTAATTTTTACATTCTGTTTCACATAACAGGCACAATTTAATATCAAAATACTCCGTTCTCCATCGAAATTCGAAAAACAACTCTTCAATTCAATATGTCCAATACTAGTTAACGAAAAAAAAATAAAAAAATACATACAAATGTAATTATTTCCGCAATTCTATTATAAAAACCCATTAGTATCGGTACAGTCTGCAGTCCGGCTCGTACAAAGTTTTCCGCCGTGTATTTACCGAAATGAAGCCCCGAGGCGCTTTCCCCCTAGCGGCGGTAACGGACGGTCGGCGGTATAATGTATGGTACATTGAAATTAAATTGTGGAAATCATTTATAGATTACTCTATTATATTGGCAAAAGTCAAAATTCTGTGAGACTACTACTAGATTGGGTTTTTTGGTGAGGTGGGATGTCTGATTTTTAGCTTGGTGATGGAATGATTATGTTCAAATTACTTCCATTTTTCCCGCTTTGGATGAACATAACGAGATGTAGAGTTACGTCACTTTGAAAATAATGTCTAGAATTTAGATAGAGAGAGGAAAAATGTCTTAATATTATTAGATTTTCTTTGCTTATTGGCTGTGATATACCAAAAAATATAAAAGATTGTGAAATAATTTCGCTGTTTCTACCATTTTGCTCGATTTGGAGGCGTCGCGTAACTTAACGCCGCCTCTACTAGAATTGGGAAACAAAATAATTTAAACAAAATCATTTCTCCTAATAAGAATTAAATACACAACCAACTACGTATGTTAAGCTTCGTTAATAATCGTAATGTTCATAGATAATTAGTGGCCACTAATACATTTGTGATAAGCGAAATATTCTGTCCATATTTACTACATTAAAGCAGTAAAAAAATGTGTCTGTACATTGAATATTTTTAACATAGCAAAATTTATGAAAATGAGTAGCGAAGAGAAACTGTCTTTCTGTTTGTGCGCGAACATCTTCAGGTTAGCAGGCGGTTTTAATTAGGGAACCTAGTATTAAGGCAGAGGCCTTACCTCGACACCAGAGCGAAGAAAATTGTAGTATAATTTCCACTCCTCGAGTGGGAATCGAATTCACAACCAGTTGTTTACAGTCACACGCTTGTGCCACTGGGCCACGACTGGCCACAAAATTAAATTTGTGGAAAATATAATAAAAAACTTTCTCCGGTAAGACAGTGGGGTGTGGAGTTCTGGCATTCGATAAGCAATGTGTCGAATTCAGATCTGTAGCGGAGAACAGAGAGTCACCAGATCTCTATACTAGACTTCTAAGAGAGCAAAGCGACTTTTACATTAGATATTTAAAATGAATGTATAACAAGACACATTCATTTGTAATGTCTAATGTAAAAGTCTAAAAGATCAGAAATTATAACGTTGAGTCCAAGTTTTTTAGGTCAATACAGTAAAAGAAAGAAATATATAAAGTTATAAAGTTCCGCAAAGTGGGGAACGGAGTGTCTTAACACTAGGTTCCCTCTGCCTACCCAGCTGCGTGCGGGATACAGCGTGAAGCTAAAATAAATAAATAAAGTCCACGTAGTCAACGTCGCGCGCATCAACTAGTTTAGGAATAAAACAGCAATCACTACGAACGATAACGAAATTATTAAAGGCAGGGGTGCGCAATCTGCGGCCCTTGGGATACATGCGGCCCGCTTTATAATTTTATACTTCCGCCAATCGTTTATTTAAATTAGAAATATTCTACCGCTACTTTTTGTATACTAAAACAAACGTCAAATATCGTATCATGTATTCCATTTCCATGACAATTAAACCAGCCCTGACTATTTCTTGTTCCGGGTGAGAAAAAATTTCTCTCTCCGTTACCCTCAAGGTACACTTACAGGTACCCGCAAGTTCTCTATTCTTGTATATGTCTTTGAGGGAAGGTAACCACTCACCATCAGGTGGTTCTTTAACTCGTTTGCCTCCCGTATGCAATAAAAAGAAACCATTAGAAACATGACTTTGGTTCGCAAATGTTAAAATTTGCATAGTACCTTTGCTAAAAAGGTTGATCACCCCTGGTTTAGGGCAAAATCACGTTCATTCGCGCGTTCATTAGTGAAATTGAATATTAATTGGCGATTTTCAAATTCATTTGTATTAAAGGGTATGTTCTGAGTTTTAGAACAATAATGTATAATTAAGACTAGTTAATAAAGAAGCTTCACCCTTTGTCCCGCGTAGAGGAGCAGTCTGAGAAAACCTAGTTAAAACACTCCATTCTTTATCGTTCTTTTTAGTTGCATTATCCCGCACACAGTAGGGTAGGCAGAGGAAACCTAGTGTTAAAACACTCCGTTGCCCACTATCCGTCGAATTTTGGAGGCATTGTGTTTTAAGTGGTGGAACTTAACGCCGCGCTTTGCCACGGTACTAGAGCGAAGAAAATGGAAGTATTAAATATTTCCACTCCTCGAGTGGGAATCGAACCCACAACCAGTCGTTTGAAGTCAAACGTCTGTGCCACTGCGCCACGCAGCGATACTAAATTGTAAAATTAAATTTTACAATTTACAGTTTAACATATTTGCTGATACTTCCAATTATATAAAAACTATTCACCAATTTCATGTTTCGATTTTACGAGAACAATGTGTCAATTAAAGTTTTGTCGAGTTAGATGCTTTTCTATGTTTTAAATTACTTTGAAATTTTATATGAAATTAAATAAGTTAGTAGAAATAGAATTATAGTACCCGGCAATAAATAATACACATCGATGCTTAGAATGAAACAGTCGGTTAGCTTCGACTTCGTAGAGCGTTGTCTCGGTCGCTTAAAATAATAACAATGAGAAACGTCACATATCAACTGAGTGACAAAGACAGCGCTCTACGAAACCGAAACTGATGGACTGTTTCATTCTAAGCATCGATGTGCATTATTTATTGCCGGGTACTATAGTTGAATATGAATTTAGATAGTTTCATGTTTTTATCTGCATAGCACGATAGCCAGATAGAACTTACAACACTCCATTTTCCACTACCTGTTGTAATTAGTGATCTTTTCTACGAGTGGCGTAGCTCAACGCCGCGCTTTGTCTTGTCACCAAAGCGTAAAAATGAATAGTTTTAATATGAGCTCTAGAACCTAAGTTCCTATGTTCTTATATCGGGCGAAGGAGAACGGAGGGCCGTGACACTAAGTTGTCTCTGACTTTCGCCTTTTTAGCATAGCAGGGTGCTATACTAAAAGGGCGTAAAGCTGTATAGGTATAACCAAAAAACAAGAACATTTTAAACCTACAAATTGGATATGTAAAACCAGCCAGAAACAAAATTTAAAATACCCATTCTACATACACTTACGAGATTTCAAAGTGAACTCTACTTTAAGACTCAAACAATATAACTAAGTGTTATTTTAACATGTGCTTACAAAGCTTAGCTGTGGTTTCAAATAACGCCTGTATAAGAGCTTTTGCCTGAAAGTACCTCTTTTATATGTAAATGGATTTAAAATATGTTAACTATATACTGCGACTTGACATCCTGTCATTAAGCAGGTGGAACTCTTTCCGCTTTGCACTACACAGCTAATTAAATCTAAATTGTTTATTTAATTTATAACGAAAATGTATTTTAATTTGATTTGGGTTTTTTTAATTGATTTTTTTAATGAAAAACTGATTTTAGTGTGGTAGTTTAACTTAACTGATGTATTTTTTTTGGGTTAAAGTAATTGCTTACATTTTACTCTATTATCATATATTTTAAGTAAAAGGGGAAATAAAGCTTTTTTATAATACATTTTGAAACAAGTTTTAAAAACTAATAATGTACATAAATGCAAAAGATACTTAAAAATATAATAATAAAAGAATTTTTAAAAGTGAAAAGAAAGCTTTTAAGTATTTTCGCACCATAATGGTTATTTTTTTTAGCTGTATTCCGCACACAGCAGGGTAGGCAGAGGGAACCTAGTGTTAAGACACTCCGTTCCGTCCGTTAATTGTTATCTTGACAAGTATATTAAGAGAGTTCTATGACTATATTATATTACCATACAAACCGGACATATAAATTAATTTTCAACTAGACCAAAAGAGACCAAAAAAACGATTATCATAAATCTATTCGTAACTAACGTTTGAATTTATATTAAACATATTAATATTCATGTTTTTAGATATACATATAACAGAATACGCAAATTTTACCCAATTTTGAGATGTGTTGGCGGAAATAAACACCGTGCTTTGTCATATCAAATATATTGATTTCTTTTTTTTTTAGCTTCACGCTGTATCCCGCACACAGCAGGGTAGGCAGAGGGAACCTAGTGTTAATACACTCCGTTCCTCATTTTCCGCCGAATTTCGAAGGTATTGCGTATTAAGTGGCGAAACTTAACGCTTTGCCTTGACACCAGAGCGAAGATAATGAAAATATCAAATATTTCCACTCCTCGAGTGGGAATCGAATCCACAACCAGTTGTTTACAGTCACACGTTTGTGCCACTGGGCCACGACTGGCCACAAATGAAATTGAAATTGAATAATTTAAACATGGCAGAACTTTCATTCATTTTATTATATTCATTTCTATATATATATTCTGTAATCATTTCTTTGAATAAAAATCGAATCCTGAACCATCGATTGCGTTAAACATCCTACTGAGCTACGTAGGCTTACCTTGTTATGTTCTTTGACAGTATCTAGGTCGCTCTGCAGGTGTGGAAATATATTAACAAAGTGTCAATTGCAAGCGAACGCCCTTAATAAATGCTGTGCTTTATTTAAATTAATATATTTATATTGCGAATTCATTATTTATATATTTAGGAATGTCTTTAGAAACATTGCATATTTGGCGAAAGTATATTTAATTGATTTAAAGCACTTTATTGGTAGTTTTAAGGTACTGTAGATTCGAATTATGTTTAAGGTGTATTTTTTCTTTTATTTCCGTTTTTCTGTATAAATAAATTTTGGTATTAAGTAGTGATTCTTTGGAAAGGAAAACAGAGAAAAGCATATTTCACATCATTATACACATAATTGTTCATCCTTATAATTATATTAAAACACATTTTAGAGTTCTTTTTTATTATAGCATAAAAGAAATGTCTTCAGACTTGCCATTTGACACGTAACGTCACAAAATTCCGCGGAAAGTGGGAAACGGAGTGTCTTAACATTAGAACATTCCCTCTGCCTACCCTGCTGTGTGCGGGATACAGCGTGAAGCTAAATAACTATATATATTATTGCGAAATTTATACGGCGTTGAGTTACGTAAATCCGTCCAAGCACACACACACATACATAAGACTAATCTACCATACGTTAAGTCTTAAATAAATTCGTAATTAGCTACAATGTAGGCCGAAGATAGTTTATTATCTGGATTAACACAAAAAACTTATCTCAATATTTCTAAATAACTTGACTTAACTGTTATCGATTTGTGTCTTAATGTTTCTTTATCGTTTTCAAGTTGTCGAAGATAACCTAGTGTTGGGTTACTTAAAGTAAAACGATATCCATACTTATATTATAAATGCGAATGTCTGTGTTTGTCTGTCACGCTTTCACAGCTAATCTACTGGTCCGATTTGGATGAAATTTAGAATGAAAGTAGTAAAAATGACTGGGTCTAAGATAGGCTACTTAGTTTTTCAAAAATCAACCCTTAAAGGGTTGAAATAGGGGTTGAAAGTTTATATGAAAAATCTAGACCGCTTGACCGATTGTAGTGAATTTTGGAATAAATATAGTTAAAAATCGAAGGTCAAACATAGACTACTTTATTTTTCACAAATCCACCCCCAATGGTTGCAACGTAACGAAACAATTAGGCAGTACACGCTGCGGAGCCGCGAGCGGACCGCTAGTATGAATATAATGGAACCTAATATCAATTTGATATCAATTTTTATATTTTTTAATGTCATATTTAGTTTTCTTTTATATTCAAAGATTTTGGTCAATCCCGGTATACACATCACGCAGGTGTAATCTCCGCGTCGGTATTTGTTAAGCTGCGGATCGTCTCGATATCTCTACGTTTTTCTTTTTTTTTAGCTTCACGCTGTATCCCACACACAGCAAGGTAGGCAGAGGGAACCTAGTGTTAAGACACTCCGTTCCCCACGCACCGCCGAATTCAGAGGCATTGCGTGTTAAGTGGCGAAAGTTAACGCCCCGCTTTGCCTCGGCACCAGAGCGAAGAAAATGGAAATATTAAATATTTCCACTCCTCTAGTGGAAATCGACCGACAACCAGTAGTTTACAGTCACACGCTTGTGCCACTGCGCCACGAGTGGCCCCAATAAATAGATTTTTCTTTTTCAAAATGAATAAAACGTCTTTGTAAACGTTGATACAAATATTTTACTTTGTTATGTAACAGCCAATTACTTCGTCTACAATAAAGCCAATACAATGTACAATAACAAGACCATCTGCAAGTTGAAATGCATTCATTTACTTTAGTGAAAGGAAAATAATTCAATTATAAAGCAGTTAAAAGGAAGAAATGAATTGAAAACAGCATTGTGTGGTATTTAATATTGGGTTTTAAATATAGTCTAGGAGACGACTTGTTAAGTTGTTGGGGCCAATCGTGGCGCAGAGGCACAAAGTGTGACTGTAAAGCTATTGATTGTGAGTTCGATTCCCACTAGAGGGGTGGTAATATTTAATATTTCCATTTTCTTCGTTCTGGTGTCGAGACAAAGCGTGGTTATGTTCCGCTACTTAACACGCAACGTCTCCGAATTCGTCCGTGCGCGGGGAACAGAGTGTCTTGAAACTAGGTTCTCTCTGCCTAACCTGCTGTGTGCTAAAAAAACGACTAGCGTGGAGCTAACAAAAAATTATAACTTGTAATAATATTAAAACCAAAAATAGTTGGTCATTAGCATTTATTTAAAAATTTGAATGGTAGGAAATATTTATTTTTGGCAAGTTCAATATTTATCAATCAATATTACATTGAAGAAAGCACTAAATAATTTGTTTACTTCTTAATATAATATACTACACTTTTAACGATTCATACATGCTAGAAAAATAATAAGAATATTTTATTGTTATAGCTTTTATATCTTATTAGAAAAAAAATCAGGAAAGTCACGTAAATAGCATAAGAACCCATCAGGGGGTAAAAAGAGGATGATGATAGTGAACACCGGTGAACGAAGTATACAGGAATCGTAATGTGTAGCACTCCTTTCTCTCTAACTACCACATTTGGGCATAAAGCCTGAAGCTAAAAAAATGCTAGAAAGAATATCTTTACCCGTGGGGGGACGGGCTAGAATACAACTCCCCTCCATCGCTGGGTAGCGTCCCGTAAAAGGCGGATAGCCCAGTAGCTTGGTGGTAGGAGATTCGTTTTTCCACTGGCTCGCGATCATTATGATGTCAAAGACGAACCGCCAAACATCTGATGATGTGTTCCAATTCGATGTAAGCCAGCTCTCCCTATTCCCATCATCCTCATCCTTCTTCTCTCCTTTCATCCTCCCCCTTAAGGTCGGCAACGCATCCACAACTTTTCTAATGTTGTGGATGTCCATGGGCGAAGGTACTACTTACCATCAGGTAGTCCTTCTGCTCGTTCGCCCACTTTCCATCAATCAATAAAAAAATGTATATAGTAATGCTGACAACAAGAATAAGTTTTTTAATGTGCCTAGATGCTTAAATAACGATTTTGAAAATAAATAAAATAGTGTAGTTACATATTCAAATCACCAACAACCTCTTAGACTATTTTAAAAACTCACACGTTGCGGATTTCTTTTAATTAGAATTTATTGAACATATTTGAGTCTTTCTTGTAGAACTGCAGTCAAAGAGCGCTTTGCCTTAAGAATACTTAAATGTCTATATTCTACTATTTAAATACGAAAAAAAGTGTTTATTCTGTTTGTCTGTGTGTCTGTTTGTTTGTGACCAATATAAATGTAGTCTTAATTTTCGTAATCTGCTCTTAATATTTATTTAGTGTTCATTGGCTAGTAATAGAAAAAAAATACTTTTTATTTTTGACCCGTGGAGGGACGAGTTAGAATACAATTCCCCCCCGTCGCTGGGTAGCGTCCCGTAAAAGGCGGGTAGTTTGGTGGTAGGAGATTCGTTCTCCGACTGGCTCGCGACCACTATCGTGTCGTTGACATACCGCCAAACATCCGATGATGTGTTCCGGTTCGATGGCATGTAAGCCAGCTCTCCCTATTCCCACCATTCCCATCCTTCGTCAATCCTTCTGTCCTACATCCCCGAGGCTGGCAACGCATCCATAATCTCTAATTATGTGGATGTCTAGGGACGAAGGTAACCACTTAACACCAAGTGGTCTTGCTGCTCGTTTGCCTCCTTAATCCAATAAAAAAAAACTGACAAAAGTGCTCTAGAACAACTGTTTATTAACTTGGCGAATGAGACTTTCAGTTACTAAAAGTAACTGAGAGTTTTAGACATTAGTAAAACAGAAAAATATACATTTGTGTTTGTTTAAGCAAAAAATATATAAAATAATATCTGCCATTAAATATCATACATTAATAAAATAACAAATCATTTAAATTAACATAAAACGAGACATACTTCGGAATATATTCAACAATATAACAATAACTTTAGCAATTGCAAGTTAATTGCCAAAGAAAATTGTATACTAAGTGAATGGTTTAGATCAGGGCTTCTTAAACTTTTGTCACTCACGACCCCATTTATGATTGCAAGTGTCTTGACGACCCCATACATACATAAAAGAAATATAAACTATTTTTTTGGATGATTTATTTATTAGGTAACGATATACATAATATACATATGAAAATATATAATTTTAGAATCGTTTTGAAACATACAAAAAACCAAAATTAAAAATTCCACTCTGAATTCCGCCAACTCTAGTGATGTTATAAAATGGTGTATATAAATATATGAAATCTTTGCTACGCGACCCCATTTGGGATCGCGACCCATAGCTTAAGAAGCCCTGGTTTAGATGCATTGTACGAACCGCATTTAGCGGAAAACTGATTAACTGAACGGAACGGAACGGAATTTGAACTGGAAATGCTTTGTGCGGTTAAGCAAGTTATTCATACTATATTGCGTTTGGTAATATGAGATGGTTGATATTTAACTGTTGAATGTTTTGAATTAGCGATGTAAGATTTATTGTTGTTGGAAGGAATATTTATAGATATAAGTTTTCAGTCGTGTAGAATTATGGGTAGAGATAGAGCTTCACGCTGTATCCCGCACACAGCAGGGTAGGCATAGGGAACCTAGTGTTAAGACACTCCGTTCCCCACGCACCGCCGAATTCGGAGGCTTGCGTGTTCAGTGGAGGAACTTAACCTCGACACCAGAGCGAAGAAAATGGAAAAATAATTTCCACTCCTTGAGTAGGAATCGAACCCACAACCAGTCGTTTACAGTCACACGCTTGTGCCACTGCGTCACGACTGGCCACAGGTACACTGGTAGAGAAAGAGCTTAGTGTTAAGACACTCCGTTCTTCACTTTCTACGTAATTCTGAAATATTGTGTGTTGACTGGCGGAACGTAACGTTTCATTTTATCAGAAGGGGGAATGAAAATAATTTATATATGTATGTATAACCATTTCCCCAAGTGGGAATCGAAACCCCAACCATCTACTTTATTGCACAATTATTGACTTGAAATTAATGCTATTTTAAATCACATTATTTTCATAATTGACAATCAATATATTAAAATTTCGAATAAAAAGAGTTGTTGTTAAACTAAAGTCTATCAGTACCAGTATAAGCGCTATAGTTAGAAAAATACGTATGCGTTTTCATTCTGTACTGAAATCCTTACATCTTTACTATTAGCGTTATTTTGTGTGAAATTCGCGTGTTGTATTGCGGAGCTCATCGCTTCATAGGGAAGGAACAATTACCTCTTATATAAAGTCAGACATACAACTGTGCTACAATGTCAATTGTTTAAATTGACTTGTTGAATTATATAAATTGAATAGTACTTAACTATTATAAGAACTATATATGTGTTTAAAATTATTTGATATTTCAACATTCACAATATTGAAAAATCATTAATATTATTATTAATTATTATTTGAATTATTATTTATTATTATTTGAATATCGCCTCAACAGAAAACAATAAATAATCTCGCTTACGAATAAAAATATATTAAACTAGCTGTTACCTGCGGCTTTATTCGATTGGAACGAAAATTAAAAAAACCTAATTCGAAAATAATCATATACATTGCTACTTTAGTATGGAGTGATTCATATACGCATCGCTATGGCTCTTCATACATATAAAAAATATAGCAGTTTGTAGTTATTATTTTATTTATTTAATATACTCTGCGTTATTTATTCTGTCAAACAAAGACACACACGCATGCATGCACGCACACACGCAAGCACGCTGGCATGCACGTACGTAAGCACAGTTGAATGCAAACACGCTCGCACGCAAGCACGCAAGCACGCAAGCACGCAAACACGCTCGCACGCAAGCACGCAAGCATGCACACATATACCCACTTTATACTTGTCGGCAGCCAATGGAGAACTGAGTTATTCTTAACAGAGAAATCCTAAATTACTTACTAGACAGTTATCTCCGACCTATGTACACCTATGTACACCTGTAAAAATGTGTACAAAAAAAATTTTAATATTTTCTTTTTTAATTTATTCTTGACAATAATAACTAATTGTTATTTTGAAATAAATAAAATACAACAACATTTTTTTTTACAATAGTATTCTATTCTATCCTATTGTAAAAAAGACATTGTTGGTGTATTATTCTATTGAATATACTATTTCTAATAATGCTTATTAAAGCGTTCCACGAGAAACGTAGAATTTCTAGCCGGTTAAGATTTCAACGGGGCTTACCTACCTCCAGCCACAATATCGTCTTCAGCTAGCAGAAAATCATTGTGTATACCAATCAAGTCACCAGTGGCGAAGAGTCTATATAATATGAATCCCACTGAGTTTCATAACATTTCATAAATAACGATACATTATTAATAAATATAAAAATGTATACTGAAAGCTTGTCTGTCTGTCTGTCTGTCTGTCTGTCTGTCTGTCTGTCTGTTATACTTCCAAGGCTAATACTCCAGGCTGATTAGGATGAAATTTAGAATGAAAATAGTTGAAGACCAAGGGTTAAGCATAAAAATTTAACCCCAAAACGGTTGAACTTATTTCAATGTGATGGGATGAAAGTTTCAATTAAAAATTGGGTTGCTGAAATCGCAACCGGTTGCAAGTTTTATTATAATACAACCACCAATAATATATTTTTACACAATTACATATTTCGAAAAATGGCTCTTTGCCACTTAGGTAAATCAGAGAAGACCTAATGTCAAACACTTCGCCCTCCACTTCCCGCTTAAAATCGAGATAGTTCATGTTAAGTGGCGGAACTAAACGCCGCCATATGAAATACAACATAATATAATATTGTTTTTAAATGTCTTTTACGTTTATACAAAACTGTTTATACAATAAAATCTGTTGAATACTTCTAACAGAAAGATGTATTCGCGTACAATCCGCTTATCTCGTGTAGAGGAAACGAGAGCAAATCTTTCTTTTCAGCGACGTTTCATAAAATATGATATTATTCTAGAATTTTGTTCAAAGTATAGAAACAGGTACATAATACAGGGCTTGAACAAGCTTTGCCTGTACTTGGGTAAGAGAGGTGAGAAAGGATGTACTTAAGGCGATGAAACTTAAGACGTTATATAGTTTTAGTTTATGCTGTATCTGAAAAATGACAGTAATTATTTAGGATTCTGGTCGCTAGGTATTATGAATTTTATTTGATTTTATAAGAGGTTAGGGGTAAATGAAAAGTCAGTTTGGTTTTAAACTATTATTATAGTAAACCGAAAAACAAGATGGGGAACGAACAAGAAAATGGGGAACGGAGTGTCTTAACACTAGGTTCCCTCTACCTACCCTGCTCTGCGCGAGATACAGCGTGAAGATAAAAAAAAAAACCAAGATCACTATAAAAGACTGCTCATCGTAGTTATTATATAACAGATAATAAAACAATAAAATTGGCGGAAAAGCCGATAGGGGGAAGTCAAATCACATAATATTTTTAGAAGATTACCTTTTGCCTATAATACTCAATTGACAAACAATAATCAATTGATATTCCCACAGATTTGTAAATTTTATTGCAAAATTTATATAAATTTTAATAAAATCTATAATATCTGAGGTTGAGTATCTTACGCCGGATCTAATCAGGTCTGAGACATCAACTTTAGTGAAGCATGTAACTTCTTATTTTGAATTATATTATTTGACTTTCATTTTATTATTTCCAGTCGGGGC
This sequence comes from Dryas iulia moderata, assembly GCA_019049465.1. Lineage (NCBI taxonomy): Eukaryota > Metazoa > Arthropoda > Insecta > Lepidoptera > Nymphalidae > Dryas > Dryas iulia. The sequence continues at coordinate 476,205 of CM032415.1, read as the reverse complement.
CAGTCGTAGTAGTCGTAATCGTAGCGCAGTGGCACGAACGTGTGACTGTAAACGACTGGTTGTGGGTTCGATTCCCACTACTAGTCAGTCAGTCACACTACGGTAGTCAGACTTAACTTAGTATCTAGACACTATAATAGACTTTGTCGCTCATTTTCCGCTAGAAATAGAGACATTTTAAAATAAATATACCCCCAATTAGAAATTGAACCAACAACCATTTCACTGTCCCACCGCGTCACTACGACCTCAAAAGTACTAGGAACCGCTTCTTTGCTCTATATCTCGGGAAGATCTCAACGAAGTACATATTTAATGTTATTATATGCTAAAAAAAGTTTGAAAAGCAAACACTTAACACTAACATAACACTTAACTTAATGTTCCACAGCCTAAGTCTATGGGCACTTTTTGACCATTTAATTACCATTTATTCAAAAACTACAATTACAATTATCAACAAAAAACTTCACAGCATACAAGACACTGTGCTCGATATCCCTACCAAATTTCGGAGTTCTACTACAAACAGGCCAGGAAGACACTTACACCCACAGAACCACAACGAAACACACTTTTGACAATAACCTTTTTATTGTAACATACTTATAATTTAAAAATAGTAACTTAAAAACTATACTTATATCGCAATTGCATTATACTAAATTTCATTCAACCGGAGTTTAATTAGCAACAACATTCATAAAACTTCCGCACAGTGACATTAAATTCATTTTACTTCCTGAAATACCTGTTAATAAAGCAAAGTTCGAATAGCTTTGATACTTGCGAAACATTTCAGACTGAAAACCCACAAGCTCGTAGACAGCGTAGTAGCAGAGAAATTTGTATATAAAATACAATATGCCTTGAACGTTATTAGCTACGTAATATCCGCAGGTGTCGTGGAAGTGTTCTCTTTGACTTGTCAGAAAAAGTTGTCTGAATGTTGAAATTTCGATGTTTTCTATAAAAAAATACTGGACTTTGTAAGGTTTAGCTGATTATTTTGTTTCTCTCGCAGTTTAAAATTGAATGACGTAGGATAGCACCTACGTATGTAAAGTACGTATACGTATGTAAAGCGAAGTTGTAGCAAAAGTTTCTAAGGGAAGACTGATGAAGTTATGGAATTATAAAATCAAATTTTTGTTTATAATTTTTGAATGTGTAGTATCGTAGCTTACGTACTACGTAACTTTCGTACTGCGATAAATAAAGTTTATTATACCAAGACTGTGAATATCAAAATTAAAAATAAGCTTGCCAGTCGTGGCCCAGTGGCACAAGCGTGTGACTGATATGAAATATTCAATATTTTCTTTTTCTTCGCTCTGGTGTCGAGGTAAAGCGCGGCGTTAAGTTCCGCCACTTAACACGCAAGCCACTGAATTCGGCGGAAAGTGGGGAACGGAGTGTCTTAACACTAGGTTACCTCTGCCTATGTTGCTGTGTGCGTGATACAGAGTGTAGCTAAAAAAAAGAAGAAACTATATAAGAAAAGTAAGTATTAATAAATAGGCCACATATCATAACATTAAAAGCTCAGATCTTAAGTATTACAATAGATTTTTACATATACCAATATTTTTGAAAAAATATTAAAATGGAAATAAAAAAGCTTTCCGGCGGAACTTGAACGTTTACTTTATAGTTAAAAGAAGAATCCATTATTTGTATACCTCTATTTTATTATGACTTAAATCTGTATTATTTGGTTTTTTTTTTTAGTTTCACGCTGAATCCCGCACGCAGCAGAGTAGGCAGGAGGAACCTAGTGTTAAGACACTCCGTTCCCCACTTTCCGCCGAATTCGGAGGCATTGCGTGTTAAGTGGTGGAACTTAACACCGCGCTTTGCCTCGACACCAGAGCGAAGAAAATGGAAACATTAAATATTTCCACTCCTCGATTGGGAATCGAACCCACAACCAGTCGTTTTCAGTCACACGCTTGTGCCACTGGACCGCGACTGGCCCCAATTACATTACATTCCCTGTATGACTGTATTAAATTACATTCCCATTTTCAAAATAATGATATGTTTTTACTCTATTAATAATAATTTATTTAAAAAATATACAGAAAAACACAAAAATGTAAAGTTCTAATGAACAGTGTAGCATACTCGTAGCCTCGTAGCCTCGTAGCACTTAGTACTTGTTGCTTCGTAGCTCCGCTCCGGTAGGCTCTATAGCCTAACTAACTAACGTAAATATTTACATTGATATATAGATATAAAATAATTGAAAATGTATAAAAATTTTAATAATATAATAATCTATACTTATATTATAAATATGAAAGTCTATTCGTCAGTTTGTCTGCCTGTTATGCTTTCAAGTGTAATCTACTGGCCCGATTTGGATGAAACTTAGCTTTATATATATTTTTTAATTTTATACAAGTAATACATGATGTACAAATAATTTTGAATAGTTATTTTGAAGTTCAGTCACAATTCAACGCATATTCAGTGTACTCGGATAAAATTCAGTATTTTATACTAAAACAGCAAAAATATTTATTATTACTATTTTATTATTATTCCTATTTAAACTCAAGAATTGCTCTTATACAGCTCTTATACAGTACATATTCATTATATATCCATATATCTACTGACTATATCCGTACGTTTTAACTCGGTGCAATATACTCCGATATGTCTATCGTTGTGCATACAGGATCAGTCAGTCTTCAGGACGCTTCAGTAGAGGGCAGTAATAATAGAAATTGATTTTGAAAGTCAAAGCTTACTAATCAATTCAATTTTAATATAAAATGTTTATACTTATTGCCATATTAATTTATGTAAATAAACATATGTAAATAAACATTTTATGTTCACATATCTATAAGAATATACGTACATATATTATATAAATAATTTTCTTATTATAGTGAATATAATTTTTTATTACTTATTTATGAATTTTCAAGTAAGAAAATGAAAGAAAAGCTCTTAATAGTCACAAGACTTACTTTGTCACATATTTTTTATACGTTTAGCTGAAAACAGTTAGTATCACGTATATAAACACATATATGAAAAGATTTATATATGCTATTTCAATTTTAAACCTATATCAATTTGGCGGAAAGAAAAATAATTCCCTAACAAAAAAATCTCCCCGGCGGGGAATTGAACCCCGGTCTCCCGCGTGACAGGCGGGCATACTAACCACTATACTACCGAGGATTGTGCTTATAATTGTAAATTCAAGGTACAGTATCAGCGAATATCGATTATTTATTGTCTAAAGCAAAGCTGTTTACAAGAGCTTTGTGAACGTCAATTACAGGCTGCAGTCTGAAGGAAAGTTGCGAAGAATATTGTCTTTATGTAACAAACAAATTATTTAAAATAGATCATTTTTATAATGTTAACGTAAACATTGATATAAAGGATTTTTTTTGTGTATTATTACACTTTTTTTATCTTCATGCTGTATCCCACACATAGCAGGGTAGGCAGAGGGAACCTAGTGTTAAGATACTCCGTTCCCCACGCACCGCCGGATTCGGAGGTATTGCGTGTTAAGCGGCGGAACTTAACGCCGCGCTTTGCCTTGACACTAGAGCAACGAAAATGGAAACATTAAATATTTCCACTCCTCGAGTGGGAATCAAACCCACAACCAGTCGCTTTACAGTCACACTTTGTACCACTGCGCCACAACTGGCCCCAATTACTTTCATATTGTAATGTTAAATAATTCACAATTCAATCAATCAACCAACTTTAAATCTATTTGCTTCAGTAAAATTAATTCTGCAGAGCTGAGAACTGACACAAAAAATGCAACTTGTTTCAAAGTCAGTAATATACAAACGAAATTATTCATTTATTTATCGTGACAATTATACCTACATGGAACAGCCTGAGGCATACAATTTATTCCCATAGCATTCCCAATTATGAAGACCATAGTGGCTCAGTATAACAGCGTGTACTGCAAACGCGATGCTAGTGGGTTCGATCTCGCTCGGGGCAATGATAATATTTACATTACTTCTCTGCTTGGAGCCAGTCGTGCTGTAGAGGCACAAAATGTGACTGTAAAGCGACTGATTGTGGGTTCGATTCCCACTCGAGAAATGGAAATGTTGAATGTTTCCATTTTCTTCGCGCTAGTATCGAGCAAAGCGCGGCGTTGAATTCCGCATTTAACATGCAATGCCTCCGTAATTCGGCGGATATTAGTGTAAATGTACGTAGAATGTATCATAATTGTATAAGGGAATAGTATTATAGATATTATATATTAGGGAGTGTAGTCTTTCAGCTTAACTCAGTTTGAAATCTAGATATACTCGTTACCTACAAATCGCTTAACAAAGAGATGAGAAAGATGAATACTGACTTGTCTAAGGTACCGGAGCATAGAATTAAATGAATTTTCAATATAAATCGTTTTCCCGAGGGGAAATCAAACTCGTTATCAATTGCGTTCTCAGTCAAACGATGTCCAACTGTGCTACGATGGCCTCTTAACATTTTATCTTTCAGACTATCCTATCTCTAAAGCTTGGAACTGCTTTTAATGCATATATCACTTTTAAGCTTATATTACAAGTAATATAAAAGTTCTACTTTAAACTTATATAAACATTGATGTTAAAAAAATTAAATACCAACTAAAAAAAGCTCCCCGGCGGGGAATTGAACCCCGGTCTCCCGCGTGACAGGCGGGCATACTAACCACTATACTACCGAGGATTGTGCCTGTAAATGCAAAATCAGCTTTCAGTTGAAGAAAATATCGATTATTTAGTCCTGTATTTTACACACAAGTTTAGATTTTATCGCTCTAGCACGAAAGCTCAAAGTTACTGTTAACTTTTACCGATTTCGAGTCACGTTTACTTAGTTAATACCTAGATAGTATGAACGTAAGGTAGCTTTTGGGCTAGCTTTTAGGACTATATCATGCTGGATATATGAGTTATATGTTTAAGAATAAGGATTGGTTCTGAATTCGATGTCTATTCGGGGAATTGATTAATTTCAGTTTATTTTCCCCATTTGGTGTGAAAAAACGTGGTGTTGAGTTCAGTCATACAATAAGTAATGCCTCGAGTTCAATTTGAAATTGAAGAACGAAATATCTTGTTCTCTTAATCCAATTCAGTGGCCAGTTGTGGGTTCGATTCCCATTCGAGGAGTGGAAATATTTAATATTTCCATTTTCTTCGCTCTGGTGCCGAGGTAAAGCGCGGCGTTAAGTTCCGCCACTTAACACGCAATGCCTCCGAATTCGGCGGAAAGTGGGGAACAGAGTGTCTTAACACTAGGTTCTCTCTGCCTACCCTGCTGTGTGCGGGATACAGCGTGAAGCTAAAAAAAAAAAAACCAATATTTCACATCATTCACACACATCACACACATTCTCATCATCATTTTATATTTCCATTTTCTTCGCTCCGGTGTCGAGGTAAAGCGCGGCGTTAAGTTAAGCCACTTAACACGCAAAGCCTTGGAATTCGGCCGAAAACGGGGAACGGAGTGTCTTAACACTAGGTTTCCTCTGCCTACCCTGCTGTGTGCTGGATACGTGTGCGTGAAGCTTCTCGATACTTATTGAAAATTATGAGTATATTTAATAAGCTTAAATATACTGACTGTTTTATTCTACAAATGGTCAAATATACCTAAAGTTAATTTCATCCAATGGTTTCATCCAAAGTTCATAAAATGGATTTCAAAAATTATTTTAAATCCCTCTAAATGTATGGTAGCAATAAAATGTAATGTAATATGCAAATTTTGAAGCAGGCAGTAGTAAAATGCACGGCTTAGCGATCAAGACGCTTGGACAGTTAGCAAGAGCTGCGGGTTCGAATAAAGTTTTTATACGAAAAGTGCTTTTCAATTTCCTGAAATAAAATTTACAAAGTGTGCGAATAACACTTTAACAATGTTAAAAAAGTGTTTTAATTGAGTTACATTATATATTTCATTATAGTATCCTAATTATTAATTAGGAGCCATACTTCTAACGCTACTTACATAGTTTTTACTGAAAAAACTTTCACAACGAAACTTACATCACCATTATTTAATTAATGTTTGTTAATTTAAAGAACACTTGTATTGGGTTTTCCTTAACGTTTTCAATTTCCCTTTAAGGCTGTATACAATTTTTTGTGTTATAATTTTTTTACGTTTCTACTTTTAAAGTACTTGTATGAATTATGTCTGCTGCGATGCCTATTTGAACAATGAAGATTTTTGTTTTGATTTTATTCTTTGTAAGGCTTTTCGTTTTTTTTATATATTTTTTGGCTCTTTCCCGTAAGTCAGAAAAATCTAGTATTAAGACACTCCATTCTTTCATTTTCGTCAGAAATTGATACATAACATGTTAACTGGCGGAATTTAACAACATCTAACGTCTAACATATATTTTTCTGTCTTTTTCTGTTTGTAAATGTAAATAATAAGTTGAGGTCAAATGTAACTTGAATATCTTAAATTAAAGTATATATGTGTTAAGTGGCGGAACTTAACGCTTAGCCTTAATACCAGAGCGAAGAAATGGAAATAAATATTTCCCCTCCTCGAGTGGGAATCAAACCCACAACCAATCGCTTTACAGTCTTTGACACTTTGTGCCACTGCGCGACGACAGGCCCCAATGCCTCCGAATTTGGCGGAAAGTGGGGAACTGAGTGTCTTAACACTAGGTTCCTTCTGCCTACCCTGCTGTATGCGGGATATAGCGTGAAGCTAAAAAAAAAGTATATATGTTTTCTTGATTTGGTTACGTAAAATGTTATACCACCATTGTGGTGTGGTTTCGCAGCGTCTGACTTTAAAAGTGATTACTACAGGTTCGATTCCCACTCGGGTGATGATAGATTATTTTGCAGTTTTTCCTTTTTCTTTTAATTATACGTGGACGAAGCTAACATAAATCCTTTACCATAAAAAATATTAAAATGCTATGTATATAAAGCCGCTGCCATCGTTTAATAGTGCAATAATATATTAAATAAATTAAAATTATGTAACAATAACGTTTAGAGATTAAAATTATAAATGATTGTGTGTAGTATAATATAATAAATAAACAAATACTTTTGGCCTAAAGCAGTACTAAAATAAAGTATTTATAAATTAATAGTTCCTAAGAACTACTTCTCTACAAAACAGTTGTCTTAGCCGAATTAAGTAATAGGAACGAATAAATAATTCAGATTTTTTCTTTTTAACATTTTTTTAAAGTGTTACTCCTCACTTAGGAATGCAGAAAAATACATTTAGAAAAATATGCTAACATAAATATGCAACACAGCATAAATATGCTAACAACAAAAATAAGTTGTAATAAAGTGTATAAGAATTTCGACGCAACTGGTGACGCATGGCTTAGCGGTGAGAGCGTCCGACCGGTATTCAGGAAGTGCGGTTTCAAATCCTGATGCGTTCAAATTTTTATACGTTTTCTAAATCTCTTTTTCAATTCAAATTTTGTTAATAAAATGCACTGACCACGTATTTAAAAAGACACACAAACACAGGGCCAATCAAACATAATCTACTATTCTATACTACTACTACACTATTATATACTATTCTATACTTCTACTTCTCTACAAGCATCAATAGAAGTTCAACAAATTTCAAATTGATATCCACAGGATGCAATATAAGTTGGAAAACTTTGAATTTAATATCTCTCTCTAGCAAATTTACTAGTTTATCGGTGAGATATTCAATACTATGAGCATTATATACTTGCTTGTTAACTATTGCTATATTATTTTTAAATAGACTAGCTGTGACCGCGACTTTGACCGTGCGGAATTTACGAAAGTAGTAGAAGTAAAGGAGCCTATAGTAGCTTTTACCCCTTTTTTCTTGATGTTTTGGGCAATTCACGAAATATCTTTATAAATTGTAGCCTATGTTCTATTCTGATGTATAAGCTATATTAATATAAAGTTTCATCAAATTCCATGTGGCCAGTCGTGGTCCAGTGGCACAAGCGTGTGACTGTAAACGACTGGTTGTGGGTTCGATTCCCACTCGAGGAGTGGAAATATTTAATATTTCCATTTTCTTCGCTCTGGTGCCGAGGTAAAGCGCGGCGTTAAGTTCCGCCACTTAACACGCAATACCTCCGAATTCGGCAGAAAGTGGGGAACGGAGTGTCTTAACACTAGATTCCCTCTGCCTACCCTGATGTGTGCCGAATACAGCGTGAAGCTAAAAAAAACCATTCAGTACTGTTTACGTGAAAGAGTAACAAACATCCAAGCAAACTTTCACATTTATTATATAAATAGGACTAAGCCAGTCTGTGCAAGAGCTGTTTCGAGGCAAATTAACAACGTTATTTGAGATTTGTATGCTCGTTGCAATTAGCTTTTGCGAGCAATTTATGTTTGATTTGAAACATTTGTAATTGAATGTTTATATAATATTCAGAGAATATCATTCGCTTTTACGTAATCCCTTGCTATTTTAGTGGTGGTTACAAAGGTTAAGTAACAAATTGAGATAGAGAAAAATAGAGGGTAGAAATAACAAAAATGAAGCTTCAATTCTTTATATTAACTGCATTATTTTTATCAGTGGCTCAAGCGTGTGACTGTAAACGACTGGTTGTGGGTTCGATTCCCACTCGAGGAGTGGAAATATTTAATATTTCCATTTTCTTCGCTCTGGTGTCGAGGTAAAGCGCGGCGTTAAGTTCCGCCACTTAACACGCAATGCCTCCGAATTCGGTGGAAAGTGGGGAACGGAGTATCTTAGTACTAGGTTTCCCCTGCCTACCCTGCTGTGTGCGTATATATATATATATATATATATATATATATATATATATATATATATATATATATATATATATATATATATATATATATATATATATATACATATATGCATGCCTTAGCATGTATAACTGTGCCCGGTTTCATTTCAATTTATAAATAATTGCTTTAATTAATAAGAATACTTACAGTAAAAACTTTTAAATCGCTCCCAACCTTATACACAAAAATATTACTTACATTTATAATAGTGTTTAACTTTTCCGAGAATCATATAAATAACATCATGGCACAGTGGAAAAGTCTGACTGTAAGCGCAATTGGCTGTGGGGTCGATTTCCACTCGGGGACATGATTGTATTTAAATGATTCACATTGCTCTAGTATATAAGATAAAGCCATTTAATGGACAATGTTATGAAAACAAGTGTAAGTTGGATAACGGAGTGTCTTAACACTACGTTTTCCCTTACTACCCTGTTATATATGTAAAATCGTAAAACTACGAAAAAAATAACTATTCATACCAAACTATAAGACAAATATTAAAATTGAATTTTTAACCAATACTTCGCTGAAATAACAAAGCCGATTGATAAGCTTTACTTTAGTAAAAACATGAAGAGTGCAGGTAAGCGGCTTTCGACCGCGGCTTATAACCACTGGCTTTAACCAATACTATAGCAATCCCTCGTTAATGCGTCCATTAAGCGAAATGCAATGGAAAATCCAACAAAAGTAAATAAAGTTATTGAAAAGTCATGAAAATGCTAGGAGTTGTTAAAGTTATTGTTTTTTAGCTTCACACTGTATCCTGCACACAGCAGGGTAGACAGAGGGAATCTAGTGTTAAGACACTCCGTTTCCCACGCACCGCCGTTTCGGAGGCGTTGCGTGTTAAGTGGCGGAACTTAACGCGGCGCTTTACCTCGACACCAGAGCGAAGAAAATGGAAATATAATTTCCACTCCTCGAGTGGGAATCGAACCCACAACCAGTCGTCACACGCTTGTGCCACTGGGCCACGACTGGCCACTGGCACACTGGTAGATAGTTAGAAGTTAGTATGTTGAGGGGCGTAAATTAATGCCTTGTTTTATCTTCATTCATCCCTCATCCCTTCCTCGTCAATAATTTATATGACTGACTGCTAAAAAAAAACTATCCACCATGAAGGGAATAGGGTGAAAATATACGTTCTTTTTTTTTTTTTTTTTTATCGAGTAAAGGTGGCAAACGAGCAGAAGGCCCACCTGGTGTTAAGTGATTACCTTCGCCCATAGACATCCACAACATTAGAGTTATGGATGCGTTGCCAGCCTCGGGGATGTAGGACAGAACAAGGGAGGAAGGATAGGAATCATGGGAATAGGTAAAGCTGGCTTACATGCCATCGAACCGGAACACATCGTCAGGTGTTTGGCGGTTCGTCTTTGACACGATAGTGGTCGTGAGCCAGTCGGAGAACGAATTTCCTACCACCAAGCTACTGGGTTGGTACCTTTTACGGGACGCTACCCAGCGGCGGAGGGGAATTGTATTCTAAACCCGTCCCCCCACGGGTAATGTAACGGGGTATATGAAGAATATTGACAATTTTTATGAAAATTAGTCTCTTATTTTCGAAATAAACGCGCATTTACACCTTTACGGGAATTACACAAATCAGAATGCTTGTTGTGGCCAGTTACAATGAGAGTAACCGCTAAAGCGAACTGTGTGAATAGAGTAAATGAATACCAGTGGTGATGTAGTACTGATGTAGTATTAAAGCAACAGTTATAAAGGCATATGTCTATGGTGAAAAGCTTATTATCTGTGGGAGATAATTATTTAAAGTTTATTTAAATAAATTTATTAGATAGAGTTACGAAATTAAATTGTATATATAAATACTTTATTACAAAAAAGTACTTTTCTAATTTAAGAAGATATATTATGTAAAAAAGTTACAAGTTCGTGTTAAGCAGTTATTCTCGTACGATTTTTTTTTTTCTAATATTTTTTTTACACTTTAGTTAGTACCTACAATACTAGACAACGCACGGCGTTAAGTTCCGCCACTTACCACATAATACATTCTCTCTGATTACCATGCTATTAGGGAATAAAACATGAAGCTAAAAATGTTATATTTTATTACAATGTACTCCGGACTGTAGCTTTGCTTAATGCTACGCGCTACCTACGAGACCTCGAGAAACTCTACGATTTTAGTAGTATTTGTTTAAATAGTTAAACATAAGGCAATTTTAGAAAGTTTTTCTAACTGTGTATGAATAACACTTTAAAATTTTTAATATAACCACTTCAATTCATAGAAAAAAGCTGTTAGAAATACAATTCTATACTATAGTATTACAATTGAAACGATGGTAGTCTTACTCTGCAAGCAACATTAGTTCTACGCCACATGTACTGCAAGGTCGTCACAGTCGTCTGCGCGCGACTGCGACGCCGATACTGATACTAAACTACATCCCATACGAGTGTGTCTCCGTGGTGAAGTGGCATCACGTCTGCGTGAACACGCAGGAGGACCCCGGTTCGAATCCGGGCGGGGACAGTATAACAAACTCACTTTCACTTTTGTTATTTTGTGTTATCTTTTTTTTTCTTTGAGTTTATTTCGCTATTTTATGCAATTTTACTACGTACAATTTAAAATTTCAAAACAATTACTAAAAAATGATGAAAGCTTAGTCACCACGTATAAATTCACTTGACAGTTGAGTTTGAAAACACTTTGTATCGTCGAATGAACATATAACTACCACCAGCTCGGAAGTACCGGGAGGGGACAGTATAACAAACTCACTTTCACTTTTGTTATTGTGATGTTTATTTGTTTTATTTTTTTATTGTACTATTTAATATACAATAAATCTACTAGAATGTTTTATAAATATGCTTTAATGTTTTAAATTATGTACACATATGAAAACAGTCAGTAACAACCGTTATATAATGCAATTCATATGTATTATTATTATTAATTTTTTTTTAGCTTCATTGTGTATCCCGCACACAGCAGGGTAGGCAGAGGGAACCTAGTGTCAAGATACTCCGTTCCCCCCTTTCCGCCGAATTCGGAGGCATTGCGTGTTAAGTGGCGGAACTTAACGCCGCGCTTTTGCTCGGCACCATCGAACCCACAACCAGTCGTTTACAGTCACACTCTTGTATCACTGGGCCACGACTGGCCACATATGTATTATATATTATAAAATCAGAAATGTTTCACGATATCTCGTAGCTACGGCGTAGCATGAAGGATAGCTACGGCCCAGATGACGTTGTATCATAATTTTGAATTTTTACATTTTTCTACATTAATATTCAACATTAGACATTATAAATATAGAATAAAAGTTACCGATATATAATATGTTGATGCTACCATATTTATTATTAACATATAAAAAAGAATGCTTTCATATTGATTTATTATAATACCATATAGTTCTTTTATATAAATTGTATTAAGCAAAAAATATTTTTTGTTATTATTTATGAAATAAACTATCGTACTCGGTTATCAAAATTTTTAGTCTAAATTATATATAACTTAAATAAAAAAAAATGTAAAACAAAATAATGTAAAAAGAAAAAGCAAATAAAAAAATGACACAAGTCAAATGTCTCCGCTCGGGGTCGAACCGAGGACCTTCTGCGTGTTAGGCAGATGTGATAACCGCTACACCACGGAGACCTGCAGAGGTTCTAATGTACTCTAGGTAGACTAGCGGAGCTGTGACGTCACAGGCATACATTCAGATTGCGATCAATATTGTGACATGCGTCGTAGAGCAAATGTAGTTTTCTAATATAAAGTTTGAAACTTTTTTTATTATACTTATATTAAATATATTTATTTATTTATATATCTGTGTAATGTAATATATAAGTATATGAAATACTAAACGCTGTACAATAGTAAATAATTTAAGTAAAGAGCATCTTATTTTATTTTATAGGTCACACTATATACAACTGTGAGTAATATTCAAGTCTAGAGGGGTTCTTTGTTAAAAAAATGTCTATAATACGATATAACAATTGTTTTTAAAATACATCGCGTTATTTTCTTTACCTTTATGTTAGTCGTCCAATACGCTTGTTCTCCGCTAGATGACGTGCCTAAAAATAATTTCTATTTAGGAATAGAAATAACTGATTGTATTCAGTATTTTTGTCAATTTTTTCAGTAACTTAAACTTATTGTTGAAAATGACGTTGAAACATTTTGGGAATCATTTCATGGACCAGTCTGGTATCGAACCGAGGACATCAAATAGAGTCTTACTTTTGAATTAATTGCTTAATGACAGTAAATTTGAAGTTTATGTACGTTAAGAATATTAATTTATTTTAATCATACGTTTATGGGTACTTTTCCACTTATTTTGTCACAATATCATAATATAAAATTCCACAGCTTTCAAAGTTCAAAGTCACTTTACTGATTAAACAATATTAAAAATTAATGCTAGTAATATTTAAAGATAAAAAATCCTGGAAATAATACCACTATACTTAATAACAAAATTGTAATTTTTATATTTGAAAAGAGCAACTTTGAGTTCTTCTGTGGCTCTTCTCAGCAGAACTGCCTTCCGAGCTGGTGGTAGTTATATGTTCGTTCGAGGATACAAAAGTGTTTTCAAAAGTCTATTTGAGTAAATAGTACTTTGAATTTGAATTTATAGCTGGTGACTAAGGTCTAACACAATCATAATTTTCTTAGTGAATGTTTTGAAATTATAAATTATACGTAGTAAAATTGCCTAAAAAGAGCAATAAACTCAAAGAAAAAAAAGTAACACAAAATAACAAAAGTGAAAGTGAGTTTGTTATACTGTCCCCGCCCGGATTCGAACCGGGGTCCTCCTGCGTGTTCACGCAGACGTGATGCCACTTCACCACGGAGACACACTCGTATGGGATGTAGTTTAGTATCAGTATCGGCGTCGCAGTCGCGCACAGACGACTGTGAGCCTTGCAGTACATGTGGCGTAGAACTAATGTTGCTTGCAGAGTAAGACGATGGCATAGCTGCCCTTAAAATATTAAAATATTGCTACTGCTACTATACTTGCTGTTGCACCCTGCTTCGTCCGCGTGAAATAAAGCAAAGACATTACCGTTGTCAAATCAAAGTAGCTTAAGTTATTACTTGTTACTTTAACTATGTAATTGCCAATGAAAATCGCAATACGCCGGAACAAACAGACAGACACATATACATACAGTAAAAAGTTATTATTTAGTATTACGAAATTTCATTGGGGCCAGGTGTGGCGCTGGGGCACGAACGTGTGACTGTAAACGACTGGTTGTGGGCTCGATACCCACTCGAGGAGTGGAAATATTTAATATTTACATTTCTTTTGCTCTGGTATCCGAGACAAAGCGAGGCGTTAAGTTCCGCCACTTAACACCAATGCCTCCGAATTCGGCGGAAAGTGGGGAACGGAGTCTCTTAACTACTACCCTGCTGTACGCGGGATACAGCGTGAAGTTAAAAAAATAATCATGTATCTGATTTAAAAAAATAATGGCTATCATATAAATAGGAGAAGTTGTCCTCTATCATTTCATTTACTAACTGAAATAACAATACCTTTTAGTAATGTCAATAAAAGTAACTTTTACGAAATAAGGTCTTACATTTGAATTAATTGGTTAATGCCACTAAATTGAAAGTTTATGTCCGTTATGGATATTAATGTCGTGGTCGTGGCCCAGTGTTACAAGAGTGTGACTGTAAACGACTGGTTGTGGGTTCGATTCCCACTCGAGGAGTGGAAATTATATTTCCATTTTCTTCGCTCTGGTGTCGAGGTAAAGCGCGACGTTAAGTTCCGCTACTTAACACGCAAGCCTCCGAATTCGGCGGAAAGTGGGGAACGGAGTGTCTTAACACTAGGTTCCCTCTGCCTACCCTGCTGTGTGCGGGATATAGCGTGAAGCTATTTTTTTTTTAGTTTCATAACATATTTAAGTAGCAAAGATTTAATATTATATACCTAAAAAATAACTAATATTTGCGTAATAAATTTACGTTGTTCAACATCTCGTAGCTAGCAAATAGCAAAAGTCGTAGCTACCGTGGGTGGAGTTTAGATTGTATTATAACTTTTTACCACGATAATATTGAAGAACTTATGTTATTAAATAGTATTAAACCCTACTATAAATATTTTACTATAGTTTTAAAGATTTTCAAAATTTATTTAAATTTAATTCTTGGTATAATGCTTAGAATTCAATTTATTACAATGCGGCTTGGTAATGGCGGATCTATTCCTGTAAGCTTTATTTACTGAAGAAAATATATTAAATGAGGGGTATAAAAGCAAAGACGCTCCAGTCCAAAAATGCATTTTTTTTAACTGAGTATAGGAAATTTTAGAGCTCACCAAGGGCTACACTATATTATGAGAGGCAACCTGACTAAAAAAAGCACTTAGAAAATAACGTTTAGGTGCAAAATAGCTTTAATATTTAATATTACATATTATAAATAAAAAATAATAACATTTTTTAGTAAAACTAACTAAGCTAAATTAGATAAAACATTTATAAATATACAACAAAAACTTGTTTTACAAAAAAAACAAGAAAAAGTCAAATGTCTCCGCTCGGGGTCGAACCGAGGACCTTCTGCGTGTTAGGCAGATGTGATAACCGCTACACCACGGAGACCTGCAGAGGTTCTAGTCTACTCTAGGTAGACTAGCGGAGCTGTGACGTCACAGGCATACAGTCAAGATCAATAAAGTGGTACATGCGTCATGTAAGACGGTTTTTTTAATGAAATATTTTAACATGCTTTTATTAGATTTACTTAGATAGTTAATAGTGAAAATTCCTTTCGAAAATCGCTGACTGAAACAAAATAGTCGGAAATGCTTAAAAATGCTTTGCTTGACGCTGTATTCCGCACTTACCAGGATAGGCAGAGGGAACCTAGTATTAAGATACTCCGTTCCCCATGCACCGCCGAATTCGGAGGCATTGCGTGTTAAGTGGCGGAACTTAACGCCTCGCTTTACCTCGCTTTACACTAGAGCGAAGAAAATGGAAATATTAAATATGAAATGCTTTGGATGTCAAAAAACATAAAAATATTTTAAACAACAATAAATAACATGTAACTTTTAAACGTGTGCCAGTACCAATCATAGCTGCTGGGGGGTATATAGACGTATGCAAATTTTTATTCTTTACCATTTTTGTAAAATTAAAAACACGATTAAATCTATATGAATACTTTTTTAAATCATCTTATTGAGGCTGTCGTGGTGCAATGGGACAGCGTCTGTCTGTAAACGGTACGGTTATAGGTTCGATTCTTACTGAAGGGAATGATTAAATAAAAATATAATTTCTTCGCTTTGATACCAAAGATAAAACACGATATTGAGTGACTCCGGCTACCACTTTCCGCCACTCAACATTTTCGGGCGGAGAGTGGAGTGTTTTGACACTACTCTCTGTCTACCCTGCTTCCCGGGAAAAGTTTGAAGTTGAAAATAGAAAAGAAAAATTGACCTATAAAATGGTAAATGGTATAAGAGTAGCGACAGCAGCACTATAGTATTCTAATACGCTTGTTCTCCGCTAGATGACGCGCCTGGAAATATGTTATGTTAATTAAAAGTATTACATTATTATTACTAGTTAATAAATGTTGAAAAATATATGTATATCTTTAAGAGGAAATTTCCATTTAGTGTTTAATTAGTCTTTTTTAAAAAATCATTTTCTGATATTCTTTTTGTCTAAACATAAATGTATAAAAAATGAAAAAAAAAACAATTCAATAATTTACTATTTACTTCCAAAACGAAGGGCATGAAATTAAATACTTTAAACTATATTCTTTCAATCATTTTAAAATATAATGGAATATTTTCAAAATATGGGGCTAAATTTAATATTCTCTATTTTTAACTCGACCTCTAAGACTGGTTATGGGTTCGATTTCCATTCAAGGAGGGGAAATATTTAATATTTCCATTTTTTCGTTATGTTATCGAACCGAAACGCGGCATTAACTTCCATCACTTAACACACAATGCCTCTATTCGGCGGAAAATGGGGAACGGAGTGTCTTAACACTAGGTTCCTCCTGCCTATCCTGCTGTGTGCGGGATAGAGCGTGAAGCTAAAAAAAAACTATATTTTGATATAATTTAACAACTTCTATTCCCATTTATTTTTTAACTATGTTCCTTTTTCTTCGTACAACTGCACAGGTAAAGTTTATTATGTACCTTCAGCTACAGTTTGTACAATGCTTCACTGAACAAAGCGGTTCTATGGGTTTATACTTTGAAGTATAGCATTATTTGACCTTTTTTTTTTTTTTTTTTTTTTATGGAATAAAGTGGGCAAACGAGCAGAAGGCCCACCTGGTGTTAAGTGGTTACCTTCGCCCATAGACATCCACAACATTCAAGTTATGGATGCGTTGCCAGCCTTGGGAATGTAGTATAGAAGGAGGGAGGAAGGATGGGAATGATGGGAATAGGGAGAGCTGGCTTACATGCCATCGAACCGGAACACATCATAAGATATTTGGCGGTTCGTCTTTGACATGATAGTGGTCGCGAGCCAGTCGGAGAACGAATCTCCTACCACCAAGCTAACTACTAAAGTTCATCGTGGCACAGTGGGATAGCGACTGAAAAGGTGTTTGGTTGTTAGTTCGATGCCCGCTCGGAGGAATGCTTATTTAAATTATTTACTTAGTAGTAGCCGATGATTTATTTATTTACATAGTAGATCGATGTTTAAAATATATTTTCTTTTTAGCGTATAGGTATCTCTTTTTTTAAAAGTACGTTATATAGTGTGTGTAAAATTTATTTCATTAGTCGAATAATTTTAAAAACAATAGCTTTTTTGCTCTTTATCTCCATACAATCATTTGTTATGTCAAATATCATACTCCTCTGACCCGTCAATTTTCTTAAAAAGAGGTCCAAATGTTTCCCCTCTTTATTAAACATAATTTATATAAATAATATATAAATATATATTTTTTAAAACATCTCCTTTTATATTAAAATTCATATTCTTTAAATAACTTCACATAAACTTATCTCCTCACTTCCGGCTAATTGCAGACAGGCTTTTGTCTATCAAAAGCTGTCACTCAAACAACTTTAAAGGGCAAAGCAAAGTAACTCCTAGAGCTTCCAAGACGAAATAGGAAAGCTCCTTACCTCGCTAGGACTTAATGAGGTATCAAGCTTTAGTTAGTAAATGAAAATGATATGTCAAATTATGTAGCGATGACTAATAACGTAATATTGCCTTTTACGTTGGTTTTGAATTAAAATTTCTATACTAAATGTTTATTAGTGGTATATTTATATATTATATAGTCAACATATAATGTCTCTTTTTGAACGGAAAGTGGAGAACGGAGTGTTTAGACACTGGGCTCACTCTAAATGCCCTTCTATGCAAATGCAATTGCAGTGTATTACGCCACTGTTATGTAATAGGAGAATGTCTGAAAGTGCAATATAGTGTTAAGACACTTCGTTTTGCTCGGCCCAGTATTGAGATATCGCGTATTGAGTAGTGGAATTTAACACTGCACTTTGTCCTGTTATAATAAATATATAAAGTTATCGGTGACATGCTTGGGGGAGTGTCTAAAAATGTAAAATAAATATATTGCCAAGATACTCCGTTCTTTATACTCTACCCAAATTCGTGACGGAACTCAACGCCGCGATTTATCTTATTCACTAGAACAAGAAATGTAAATAATTAAACTGTCATTATTTCTTCGAGTAGGAATCGAACCTACAGCTAATCCGAATCAAGTACATTTATAATTTACCTTTTCTATTACACATGTCTAATATATGTTCTAACCTAAAAAATTCTACAGATTTTTTATTTAAAAACATTTTTTTTAACTTCACGCTGTATCCCGAACACAGCAGGGTAGGCAGAGGGAGAACCTAATATTAAGATACTCCATTCCCCACTTTCCGCCTAATTAGGAGGCATTACGTGTTAAGTGGCGGAACTTAACGCTGCGATTAACCTCGACACCAGAGCGAAGAAAATGGAAGTACTAAATATTTCCACTCTTCGAGTGGGAATCGAACCCACAACCAGTCGTTTACAGACTGTAACTACACGCTTGTGCCACTGGGCCACGACTGGCCACAAAACAATTTTTTTACTTAATTTTATAAAATAATATCTCATAGACATTTTTCTAAATACCCCAAGCAAGTAACGGTAGCAAAATGAAAACAACATCGTAAATACCCTTCGGTCGACTTAAAGAGCATTTAGTTATGAAGCTCTTCCACGACGTACTCGTAATTAGTGTCCTTTGAGATGTTCTTCGTATTTATTATTTAACATACTATAAAGAAATCAATTATAAGAATCTTTTATGCATATTTTTTTAATAATAATCTTAATAAATTAAAAGTTTTACTTTATTTATTATTTATGTAAAGCGACTGGCTGTGGGTTCGATTCCCACTAGAGGAATGGAAATATTTCATATTTTCATTTTCTTCGTTCTGCCAGATCAGGCAGATCATCAGCCAGATCTCAACGCCGCCAATCTTGTATACCAGAGAAATAAAAATAATAAAAATGTATTGGGAATTAAACCTACTACTACACTCAGAAGCGTCTGACAGCGGTCCCACTGCGCCACTTTTATATATTTTTTCTAGTTTCCCGCTGTATCTCGCACACAGGAGCGTAAGCAGAGGGATCCTAGTGTTAAGACACTCCTTTCCCCATTTTCCGCCGAAATCGGAGACATTGCGTGTTAAGTGGCGGAACTTAACGCCGCACTTTACCTCGACACCAGAGCGAAGAAAATGTAAATATTAAATATTTCCACTCGTCGAGTGGGAATCGAACCCACAACCAGTCGTTTACAGTCACACGTTCGTGCCACTGCGCCGCAACTGGCTGTACTGTAATAAATTATATACTAATTAATAATTTAAACAATAAAAATAAAAAAAAATCAACATTTATTTAAAAAAATATTACAAATAACTTAGTTATTATTATCGCAACACAGCGACACTCAACACCTTGTTTTATTTTATTTAACGCTCCATCAGAGCTTGTTGCATCGACATTTCCCGATTTCCGATTTCCTACTTCCGGTAACAAGTGGCGTTCAGTATTACTCTACTTCCGGTGATACTTGAAGGAAATGAGACTTCCTGTTTCGACTTGACTGACGATTCTCACTAATTAATTGCTTTATAATATTGAAGGTGTCTTGGTTATTGGTTTTGCAAGTGTTTCCTCGCTTGGTGGGACTGTTTTATTGGTTTTGAAGTGGTTAGTTACTCTAATAAATGCAATAGATGAAGATACGGATTTATGATATTTCATTTGAAAATGTCACGTCTTATTCGTATTATATATTTTTTATTAGTTGGGTGGGAAATATGAACTACTAATTAGTAACTAATGTGGCTGTCTACGAGTTAAGTTAAGTTTTCTGTGCTACAATTTCTATATTTTACACATTTTTGAGTTTATGTTTTCATATAATGTAATTTCATTTTAAGTTGTAAAATTTAAACATTACGTTTACACTAGAGGACATTATAAAGTATGTAACACGAACTTGTTTTTAATTTTTTTTATTTTATATTCTGGCATAACATTTATACATAGTAGAAATATAATTAAACCATAATTAAACGTCAAATTAATCATGACAAAGTATCTGACTATGACGAGATGGTATTGGGTTCGATTCCCACACGGGGGAATGATTATATTTAAGTTATTTTCACTTCCTCGCTATATTCCGCGCAGCGCGCTTTTAAATTCACGCAAAAAGTGAGAAATGGAGTGTCTTGACACTACCTTGCCATGCGGGAAACGACGTAAAGCTAAAAATAGATAAATTCATGGTTGTCAGACCCTATATTACTAAATAATTATTTATTATTTTATTTAAGTATACATACATAACCCCTAATACACTACATAAATATATAATTTACTAATATAAATACAATAATCTTCATATATTTTGTTACAGGGCATCCTCCAGATGGCTGAAAAGCTCTTCCCTCAATTAATGGGAGCTTTGAACTTAGCTTTAACCCAAGTGTTCGGCGTGAACTCCAGTCCCATCATGACAGTCACTGTGGGTGACTTGCTGTTCCACGGCCTGCCTCTCTGCAAGAGCCCCGGCATCATTGGCGCTATCGCCTGCGCTCAGATACGTACACTTGCGGCCAATGTCAGGAATATAAAGATATTGGACGATGGCTCTATGGAGTTTGCTATTATTAGATATGTAAGTACAGATTTGATTTTTTTAGTTGGATTGATTGATTGTTTGATTTTTTTTAGATATTCTATTTTCTAGAATACTGGTTATTAGGTGTTAAGTGGCAAAACTTAACGCCGCGTTTTGCCTCGACACCAGAGTGAAGAAAATGAAAATATTAAATATTTCCACTCCTTGAGTAGGAATCGAACCCACAACCAGTCGTTTACAGTCACACGCTTGTGCCACTGCGTCACGACTGGCCGATCAATATTATTTAATCCAAGATTCAATTACGTAGCGCAATTAAACTTCTTATCGGCTTTTTAGATTTTTCATGATAGCAAAAATAGACAGAGAGAACTTCAGATAAGAAACCATTGTTTATGTCGATTAGCGGAACTCAACGCTGCGGTTTATTTTGTTCACGAGAATTGAAAATAAAAACAATTATATTATAATCTTTTCCCCAATGATGGATTGAATTTTCAACCATTGCAGTCACAACCACTTCACCCGTGCGGGGACGGGTTAAGAATACAATTCCCCCCGGTCGCTGGGTGGCATCCCGTAAAGGGCGGGTCACCCAGTAGTTCGGTGGTAGGAGATTCGGTCTCCGATTGACTCGCTACCACTTTCGTGTCAAAGACGAACCGCCAATCCGGTTCAATGGCATGTAAGCCAGCTCTCCCTATTTCCACTATACCCATCCTTCCTCCTTCCTTTTGTCCTACCTCCCCGAGCAACGCATCCATAACTCTAATGTTGTGGATATCTATGGGCGAAGGTAACCACTTAAGGTCACTTAAGGACCTCCTGCTCGTTTGTCTCCTTTATTTAATAACAAAAACACACTGCTTCACTGCGCAACGACTATGTATCACTTAGTATAAGCTAAATAGAAAACTAGAAAATATTAAAAAGAAACACAAAGTAATTCATTTTTCGTGCATATTCAGGCGTATTTCAGGCAGGTATTTCCACATTTTTAGATAAAAGTTGAACGCTAATTTTCGGAATACTTTTAAACCAATTATTCGATCCGATGCGGCTCCCGCATACTCTCGTTAGTTGTAGAGCAAAGGCTTTCCTATATTTTTAGCCTGAGGAATGAAAAAAGTATGGGACGAACGTGAATGTAGCGTGGAACTGGAAGAAAGTTTTGTTAAAATATTTTAATAGTTAATTTTAATGTTTCGTGGTACAGTGGGAGTGTGTCTTATTGTAGAGTCGGTCGGTTCGAATCTCATTTGGGGGAATCATTATGTTTAATTATATTCGTTTATTTAATTATATAAAAGAAGAGACTTCTTTCTTGCTGGACTGAGTTTCTTGCACCGGTTTTTCTCAGGTCTGATGCATTAAATTTAGTGAACTATTTGACGTTCAAAAAATAAAGCTTGTAAGGAAGCTTCTTATTTTGATTAAAATAATTTGACTTTGACTTTATATTAGGGGCCAGTCGTGGCGCAAGGACACAAAAGTGTGACCGTAAAGCGACTGGTCGTGGCTTCGATTCCCACTCGAGGAGTGGAAATATATATTATTTCCATTTTCCACTGTGACGTTAAGTTCCGCCACTTAACACGCAAAGCCTCCGAATTCGGCGGTGCGTGGGGAACGGAGTGTCTAACACTGGGTGCCCTCTGCCTACCCTGCTGTGTGCGGTATACAGCATGAACCTAAAATATGAAAAGAAATGCAAATCATTTTACGAGAAAAAAACTTAAATATAATAACTTCACCATCTAGATATTGAATCCACGACCTACCCACATAGTTCTATACCACCATACTAAAATATCAATAATATTTACGATGCCATATCTAAAAATCCAGTATTCCGAACTCTATGGTATGTTTACATCGGACGGGAGTAAGTGGTTTATCTGCTCCAGTGTCCATTGGCGTGTGAAAATTCAATATAATTCCTCGCTTATCCTTGCGCCTGATTCTTGCCGACTGTTATTGCATTGTCGCTAAGTGGATGAAAATGAAGTAAAAACTTTGAAAATCAATTTCAATAGGCGCTCGTTATTAGTTTATTTGCGATTGTAAGGTCGTTAGGCGTAATGGAATAGGGTTTGTTGTAAGCTCGATGATAGTGGGTTTGGTTTCAATTGAAGCAGTTATGTCTATATTATTTTAACTTCGTTCTTTAAGACAAAGCGCAGCGTTGATTCCCGCCCTTCAATATGAAAAATCGTGTTGAATTTGATTGGAAAGGAGAACTAAGTATGTTAACACTAAATTCCTTAAATAATCACTCTGGTCTCCATAATTTGGCAATTTAGGCGGTCTAAGATACATACGTTTTTAAATGTGATATAGAAACTGTAAGGTAACAGTTAGATTCCTCTGAGGTATTTAACTTCACAGTTAAATAAGTTCATTAAAAGATAAAAACAAAAATATTCAATAGCAAATCTTTAAGCGAAATTTAAGCCTGTACCTAGCTTAAGGTAGTCTTTCAACTAAGCATATCCGACTTTCCTATATTTTATCTTCACGCTGCATCCCACATACAGCTGGAGGAACCTAATGTTAAGACATTCCGCTCTCCACGTTCCGACGAATTCTGGAGGCATTACGTGTTAATTGGCGGAACTTAACGCCGTGCTTTGTCCAACACCAGAACGAAGAAAAGAAATATTTCATATTTCAATTCCTGTTGTAGGAATCCAACCCACAACCAGTTGCGTTTATTACAACCTTTGTGCCCAAAAGCCTAACTACTGGCCTCATATACCATCTGCGCTACGTTAACGAATTACGAAGATTTGAAAGTTTAATTAAATCGAGTCTTCTTGAGCTTCTCTTGCCATTTCTCAACACCGAAGTCTCTAAAAGTCTAATAAAAATAATTTTTAATAAGAAAATTGTAGTGAATAACATTTTACAGTAAGTAACGCTTATTCACTTTTTTCCCGAGAAGTTCTCAAGTGCTTAGAACTTTGCCTTTTGCATTTTATTTTTACACTTGTTATAGAAATTGTTTTTAATTATTTAACAAGTAATGTTGTAAGACATTTCTAAGTATGTTAACGTGAAGCGATAGAAATGCGTTTGTATGGATACTTTATTAGATTTTTTTTTATTACCTTCACGCTATATCCCGCACACAGCAGGGTATGCAGGAACCTAGTGTTAAGACACTCCGTTACCCACTTTCCGCCGAATTCGGATGCATTGCGTGTTAAGTGGCGGAACTTAACGCCGCGCTTTACCTCGACACCAGAGCGAAGAAAATGGAAATATAATTTCCACTCCTCGAGTGGGAATCGAACCCACAACCAGTCGTTTACAGTCACACGCTTGTGCCACTGGGCCACGACTGGCCACTTTATTAGTACAGTTAAATTTTTATGCAGAATGTAATATATTTCTCTTCTTAATTTGGCGACTTTTTTTGAGAGTTTTAAGCTTTTCCAACATAGCAGCATAGAGAGAACTTAGTGGTAAGGCACTCCTCTTTCCGTCCGTATTGGAAAGGAACTCTCTTTTCACACACAATAATAATTCTATACATTAAAGTGATATAAATTCACTCCAATACTAACACTTGCACTTAGTGCTATCACTTAACACTTATTTATAAACCTTGTTGGTCTCACTGCATAGGAAGACTGTGTTTACAATAGTCGCTTTATAGTTGCTTAACACCAGTCTTATTCACCAGAGTATATAAAAAAATAATTAAGTTATATAATAATTGCAACGGGTGGTAATCGAACCGAAAAGCAATCAAAATCACAGCCAAACGCTATCCCACTGCACCACAATGGTCTTCAATTCTTTATGTATATAAAAAAGGAAATATTGTATTCGATATTTCATTAAAATATATTTTGAATTTCCACGTGCCATAATAGAATGCTTTTAGCTGCAAAAACTGGGTTACTAAAGCTTAAAACAAAAAGCTTTCGAATCCATTATCCACTAGAAGTTTAACTCCATACGCTCTCCTAATTAACGAAGTTATGCTTATTCATATAACGTACAATTTTTTTTCACGCTTCACGCTTTTTCCCGCATAACACGCTCTAGCTAGAGAGAACCTAGTGTTGAGACACTCCGTTCTTTACTTTGTGACTGAAATCGAGACATTAGTCGTTGTTGAATGGCAGAACTTAACGCCGCGCTTTGCCTATTTACCGATATTTAGACGACAGCGTCTGACTATAAATACGATTAGGTGTAGGTTCGATTACCACTCGGTGGAATGATTTATTATTATTTATTTACCTTCACGCTGTATCCCGCACACAGCAGGGTAGGCAGAGGGAACCTAGTGGTAATACAGTCCGTTCCCCACGCAACGCCGAATTCGGAGGCATTGATGGTTAAGTGGCGAAACTTAACGCCGCGCTTGCCTCGATACCAGAGCGAAGAAAATGGAAATATGAAATATAATTCAATTTTATATTTACCAAACCAGTTAAAGTGACTGGTCTTACAATTTCAATTCAACATTTCTACTGCATGTAATACTTTTTCTACGCCGCTTGACCGATTGTAATGAATTTTGGCATATATGTAGTTGTTAATCTAAGGTTAAACATAGGCTACTTTATTTTTGAAAAATCCACCAACGTGGGTTGGAATATACCGAAACAGCCACGTAGATAACGAGGCAAAGCCACGAGCGGAACGCTAGTTATAAAAAAAACAAAGTTATAAAAATTAACTGCTACAGCAATGGATTTCGCAATTACATACTTTCCTACTTCAAACAAAGCCCATTTTCTATATAACATATATTATATTATATTATATTAATTAACGCTAGCGATAACTCAATGTAAGTCAAAGTCAAATTTCACACAACAAACAGACAGAATGCGAGTGTAAATAGTGAATTCCAAAGTAAATAGTAGTAATGGAAGTTTACTAAGTTACACACTGATGGTTGCACTAGCGAGCTTTCAGTCGACTTGAGCTTTGGGCTTTCCTTTCCGAATGCTACTTTCTGCCCCAGAAAGTAATCAGAACGGCACAAGTTTTGTTCTGACGTACGAGAATATAACTTATAAATTGGTTAATTTTTTAAGTTTTTATATAAAATAATAACATTTATAAGAGGTTATCGTGGCGCAGTGACTGACTGTAAACGCAACGGTTGTAGGTTCGATTACCACTCGGGGGAATTATAATATTTAAAATTATTTCCTTTTTGTGAATGTAAACGACTGGTTGTGGGTTCGATTACCACTCGAGGAGTGGAAATATTTAATATTTCCATTTTCTTCGCTCTGGTGTCGAGGTAAAGCGCGACGTTAAGTTCCGCTACTTAACACGCAATGCCTCCGAATTCGGCGGAAAGTGGGGAACGGAGTGTCTTAACACTAGGTTCCCTCTGCCTACCCTGCTGTGTGCGGGATACAGCGTGAAGCTATAAAAAAAACATTTTCTCCCTTTGAAACATAAGATAAAGCGTGGCGTCGATATCTTACACTCAACACGCAGTGCTTTGATTTCGGACGGAAAGTGAAGGACCAGAGTTACTGGATCCTGGATCCTCTCTGATTTCCCCACTAGGCGAGAAAAAGAAAAACTTTTTTTAAACTTAAATTTTAAAATTAAAAGTTAACATACTACGAATATATATAATTTAAAAAAGCTTACAAAAAGAGCATAGTATGTACATCTCCTAACATTAACTATCAGTAAAGTTTTCATCTCTAAATATTTTATAAATGGTCAAGTATAAAGCCAATCTCACCAAAACGAAGCACTTTCGAATCGCCAATTAACGGAAAGCAGTTCTACTGAGAAAAGCCGGCGGAAAGCTCAACAGTTACTGTTATGAATATAACTAATAATATTAGTTACCTCAACCATTATTTTTCCAAATTAAATTTAATTGAAAGCTGCACTTTACTTTTACATTTAAAAGAGTACTTTAGAAATAATCAGAGCTTTAAAGTGCTGCAAGTTTTTTTTAATAATAATCCTTACAGCAAAAAGACCTTGGGCAAAGCCGGAAGTACGTTACCTACGACTGTCACCTTAAGTGACAGTTATGTCTATATTATTCTAACTTCGTTCTTTAAGACAAAGCGCAGCGTTGATTCCCGCCCTTCAATATGAAAAATCGTGTTGAATTTGATTGGAAAGAGGAGAACAAAGTGTATTGACACTAAATTCGCTAAATAATCACTCTGTTCTCCATAATTTGGCAATTTAGGCGGTCTAAGATACATTCGTTCTTAAATGTAAAACTGTAAGGTAACAGTCCCTGGGAGGTATTTAACTTCACAGTTAAATTAGTTAATTAAAAGATAAAAACAAAAATATTCATAGAAACTGTACACTGTACCTAAGGTAGTCTTTCAACTAAGCATATCCGACTTTCCTATATTTAATCTTCACGCTATATCCCGCACATAGCAGAGGGAATCTAATGTTAAAACAATCCGCTCTCCACTTTCCGCCGCATTCCGGAGACATTACGTGTCGATTAGCGAAACTCAACGCCGTGTTTTGTCTCAACACCAGAACGAAGAAAATGAAATATGAAATATTTCAACTTTTCGAGTGGGAATCGAACCCACAACCAGTCGAATTTATTACACCCTTTGTGCCCACAAGCCACTACTAGCCTCATATACCATCTGCGCTACGTTAACGAATTACGAAGATTTGAAAGTTTAATTAAATCGAGTCTTCTTGAGCTTCTCTTACCATTTCTCAACACTGAAGTCTCTAAAAGTCTAATAAAAATAATTTTTAATAAGAAAATTGTAGTGAATAACATTTTACAGTAAGTAACGCTTATTCACTTTTTTCCCGAGAAGTTCTCAAGTGCTTAGAACTTTGCCTTTTGCATTTTATTTTTACACTTGTTATAGAAATTGTTTTTAATTATTTAACAAGTAATGTTGTAAGACATTTCTAAGTATGTTAACGTGAAGCGATAGAAATGCGTTTGTATGGCGTGTGACTGTAAACGACTGGTTGTAGGTTCGATTCCCACTCGAGGAGTTGAAATATTTAATATTTCCACTTTCTTCGCTTTGATGTCGAGATAAAGCGCGGCGTTAAGTTCCGCCACTTAACACGCAATGCCTCCAAATTCGGCGGAAAGTGGGGAACGGAGTGTCTTAACACTAGGTTCCCTCTGCCTACCCTGATGTGAGCGGCATACAGCGTGAGGCTAATTTGTAAAATGTTTTTCTCTTCTTAATTTGCCGTCTTTTTTTGGGTGTTTAAAGCTTTTCCTACATAGCAGCGTAGAGCGAACTTAGTGTTAAGGCACTCCTCTTTCCGTTCGTATTAGAAAAGGAACTCTCTTTTCACAAACAATAATAACTCTATACATTAAAGTGATATAAATTCACTCCAATACTAACACTTGCACTTAGTGCTATCACTTAACACTTATTTATAAACCTTGTTGGTCTCACTGCATAGGAAGACTGTGTTTACAATAGTCGCTTTATAGTTGCTTAACACCAGTCTTATTCACCAGAGTATATAAAAAATAATTAAGTTATATAATAATTGCAACGAGTGGTAATCGAACCGACAACCAATCAAAATAACAGTCAAACGCTATCCCACTTCACCACAATGGTCATCAATTCTATATATGTATATAAAAAAGTAAATATTTTATTCGATATTTCATTAAAATATATTTTGAATTTCCACGTGCCATAATAGAATGCTTTTAGCTGCAAAAACTGGGTTACTAAAGCTTAAAACAAAAAGCTTTCGAATCCATTATCCACTAGAAGTTTAACTCCATACGCTCTCCTAATTAACGAAGTTATGCTTATTCATATAACGTACAATTTTTTTTCACACGCTTCACGCTTTTTCCCGCATAACACGCTCTGGCTAGAGAGAACCTAGTGTTAAGACACTCCGTTCTTCACGTGACTGAAATCGAGACATTAGTCGTTGTTAAATGGCCGAAATTAACGCCGCGCTCTGCCTATTTACCGATATTTAGACGACAGCGTCTGACTATAAATACGATTAGGTGTGGGTTCGATTATCACTCGATGGAATGATTTATTATTATTTATTTACCTTCACGCTCTATCCCGCACACAGCAGGGTAGGCAGAAGGAACCTAGTGGTAATACAGTCCGTTCCCCACGCAACGCCGAATTCGGAGGCATTGCGTGTTAAGTGGCGGAACTTGACGCCGCCATTTGTAGTGGAACTTAATACCAGAGCGAAGAAAATGGAAATATTAAATATAATTTAATATTAGATTTACCAAACCAGTCAAAGTGACTGGTCTTACAATTTCAATTCAACATTTTTACTACATGTAATATTTTTTCTACGCCGCTTGACCGATTGTAATGAATTTTGGCATATATGTAGTTGATAATCCAAGGTTAGGCATAGGCTACTTTATTTTTCAAAAATCCACTACCGAGGGTTGCAATATACCGAAACAACCACGTAGATAACGCAGCAAGGCCGCGAGCGGGCCGCTGGTTATAAAATAAAACAAAGTTATAAAAATTAACTGCTACAGCAATGGATTTCGTAATTTCATACTTTCCTACTTCAAACAAAGCCCATTTTCTATATAACATATATTATATTATATTATATTAATTAACGCTTAAACTACGCTAGCGATAACTCAATGTAAGTCAAAGTCAAATTTCACACAACAAACAGACAGAATGCGAGTGTAAATAGTGAATTCCAAAGTAAATATAGTAATGTAAGTTTACTAAGTTACACACTGATGGTTGCACTAGCGAGCTTTCAGTCGACTTGAGCTTTGGGCTTTCCTTTCCGAATGCTACTTTCTGCCCCAGAAAGTAATCAGAACGGCACAAGTTTTGTTCTGACGTACGAGAATATAACTTATAAATTGGTTAATTTTTTAAGTTTTTATATAAAATAATAACATTTATAAGAGTCTATCGTGGCGCAGTGACTGACTGTAACTGTAAACGCAACGGTTGTAGGTTCGATTTCCACTCGGGGGAATGATAATATTTAAAATTATTTCATTTTTTGTGACTGTAAACGACTGGTTATGGGTTCGATTCCCACTCGAGGAGTTGATATATTTAATATTTCCATTTTCTTCGCTCTGGTGTTGAGGTAAAGCGCGGCGTTAAGTTCCGCCACTTAACACGCAATGCCTCCGAATTCGGCGGAAAGTGGGAAACGGAGTGTCTTAATACTAGGTTCCCTCTGCCTACCCTGCTGTGTGCGGGATACAACGTGAAGCTAAATAAAGAAAACATTTTCTCCCTTTGAAACATAAGATAAAAAATATCTTACACTCAACACGCAGTGCTTTGATTTCGGACGGAAAGTGAAGGACCGGAGTCTCTTGTTACTGGATCCTCTCTGATTTCCCCACTAGGCGAGAAAAAGAAGAACTTTTTTTAAACTTAATTAATTAAAATTGTGGTATCGTGAAAAGCAGATGTTTCTTTAAACATATTTGGATGCTTTTTTGAAACAACAAAGCGCAATTAAAAAAGGCATAAACAATATTTTGAACCTTTTACATGGCAAGCGTCTGCTGAACTATATGAAATACACTAAAATAACATACTACAGCTATATATAATTTAAATAAGGTTTCAAAAAAGCATAGCATTTCCATCTCCTAAGATTAACTATTAATTAACTTTTCATATCAAAATAAACATTTTAAAGATACTCAAGTATAAAGCCAACTTCACCTAATCGAAGCATTTCCCAATCGCCAATTAACGGAAAGCAGTTCTGTTGAGAAAAGCCGGCGGAAAGCTCAACAGTTACTGTTATGAATAGAACTAATAATATTAGTTACCTTAACCATTATTTTACCAAATTAAATTTAATTGAAAGCTGCACTTTACTTTTACATTTAAAAGAGTACTTTAGAAATAATCAGAGCTTTAAAGTGCTGCAAGTTTTTTTTTAATAATAATCCTTACAGCAAAAAGTCCTTGGGCAAAGCCGGGACGGTTACTTAATAAAAAAAACAACAAAGTCTAAGGTATCAGAGTATAGAAATAAATATACTATATAATTATTCCCCAGAGTCGAGATCGAACCCACGACCATTGTGGTTAAAGTAAAAAAAAAGATAAAAGAAATGAAAACGAACCGAGCCGAATGCACTTCTCTGCAGATTAAATTTCAAAGTAAATTACGCGATGCCATCATCAGAAATGTTTAAAAGTTGTAAACTTTGACCTTAGACGGTAAACGGTAATCCAACTTTACACTTTGTGTGAAGTTTCAGTTTAGGCATGTCGGTACTGAGCTTTTTTATATAAGGAGCACAAAGGCAGAGGCACAAAGTGTGACTGTAAAACGACTGGTTGTGGGTTCGATTCCCACTCGAGGAGAGGAAATATTAAAATTTCAATTTTCTTTGCTCTGGTGTCAAGGCAAAGCGTGGAGTTAAGCTTCACCACTTAACACGCAATGCCTCCAGAATTTGGCGATAACGGTGTGTCTTAACATTAGGTTCCTTCAGCTTCACGCTGTATCCCGCACATAGCAGGGTGCTGTGTGCGGGATACAGCGTGAAGCTAAGCAAACAAACAAGATATTAAAACGATACTAGGTACATAGTATGGAGTGCAATTTAATAAGAGTCAAACAACTTTACGTTTGTGTCCTCTAGCCCCTAGCAGTCGCTCTGTACTGATATTTATTACAATCGGATGTTGTTATGCGAAATGTGATAATGCATACTAAAAT
Source organism: Dryas iulia moderata (assembly GCA_019049465.1). Classification (NCBI taxonomy): domain Eukaryota; kingdom Metazoa; phylum Arthropoda; class Insecta; order Lepidoptera; family Nymphalidae; genus Dryas; species Dryas iulia. The sequence goes on along the minus strand of CM032415.1, from coordinate 444,432 downwards.
ATTTAAAATTTAATATTTATTTTTGATGTAAGAATTATGATTTTAATACGATATGTAGAGTTAATTTGTTCCACTCAATCTAAGCAGTGCCTGGCTTGCAATATAACGTGTAGGTTTAAGGGTCCCCGACATATAATATGTGTGTGTGTATAAGAAATTTTCGTTCCTTTTTACTACAAAAATGATAAAATTTCTTTTAAAAATTTGTGTAAAGTTTTCAAAACGTTATTAGTTTCGTATTACATTAAACTTGAGGACAAACCTAAATATTTTTAAAAATATACTAACCATCAAAATCAAACTAAAATATCAAAATCAAAATATATTATATAGTATTCAAATAGGCTATATAAAACAAGAAATTATCAATTAACGCATAATATAAGTATTGTAATTCAACTAGTTACCACTGGCTCGGAAGGCTGTTTTGCTGAAGAGAGCCGACGAGAAACTTAACAATTGCTCTTTTAAAATTACAATTTTTATTCATTCATATCATTTATTTCAAAATTATTTGACCCATTGTACCATGGAGACCTCAGTTTTTTAAATTTCATTATTTTCAATATTTATAATTTATATATTCCACACAACTTATATATTCCAAAAAATACAAATCATAAAAAAATAGACCAAAAAAGGATACTGAAGCCATAAATCCGTTACGCATTTATTTTTAAATTATAAAGAAAATACTTATTTTAATGGTTCCAAATTGGATAAACCTCTCTGACTTTGACTTTGACTTATATAATAATCCCAGCTATATTGCAGCTCAATATCCATGAGGTACAAAGTTTTGCAGAACTATAACAGTAATGCTTTTAATGGCTCACCTCTTGTGCCTTTAGGTATTTTACGTTATTAACTCTCTCTCTCTGTTTCTTTTTTCTAATAGGAAAAGAGAAATAGACAATAATAACTTTTTAACAAGACAAAACATGGCGTTGAATTCCGCTAATTAACACGCAATGTCTTGACATTCGGCAGAGAGTGGAAAACGGAATTTTCTATGTGGAATGATTGCGGTGCGGAATAAAACGTGAAACTGAAAAAGTGTTTTTTTTATTATATAGTTCTTTTTCATTTTTCAATTAGTTACGGGAACGTTCTCTACTTATCTTTTTTCCAGCTTTTGTACTACTTTAAAATCTAAATATTTGTCCAACCAGGTTAAATAGCCTTATATTTTTAAATACACACTTATACATTTGCCCCATAAACATTTATATTGCAACATATACGTTTTCCCCAAGTAGAAATCAAACCTACAACCATTTCACACACACACAGTCAATAACTTTCCACCTACACCGCGATACGGTAGAAATTTCTTTAAAGTCCATCATTTAAAATTTCAAGTGTGCATCTGCCTTTACCGCCTCCGCCCACGCCCGCTCCAATTAAAGATCTCCTCTATACAATTCTGCGATATTGTGCTATTGCATTTGCTGAATTTCAAACTTGAATTTTATCTTTATGACGCAATTTTGAATATCTTAAATAGTATAATTTAGATTAATTTTTATTAAAAACCTTTAGAAAACGTGTAAAAATTTGAACGCACGGATTCGAACCCGCGTCTCCTTTTCGTTTTCAATTTTCTAAGTGTGTGAATAACACTTTAAAAATGTAAAAATTAATTTTGGTTAAGTTCTCGGCTCTAGTAAGGCAAAACACGGCGTTGAGTTCCGCCACTCTAGTCACAATGCCTTAAATAGTAGAAGGTGGTAGAAGGGGGAACAGGAAGTGTATTATTGGAGTATACAGTTATATTTATAGTATTAGAGTAAATATAAAATACAGTATGATTTGGTAAAGGAGCTTGTACAGTTAGAGCGAGAGAAGCATTAAAAGGCCCCTAAAGCTGTAGGCTTAAGATCTTAAAACCGAGGCACTGCTCAGAGCACTTCTATCTGCAACGCAATAAGATCGACACCTGCATTGTAAATTTATAAAATGACTTTCTAAGATTTTTTTGTAGCTTTTCCATTTTTTCCGCAAAGCTAAGTAGTCAGAGAGAACCAAATGTCATTTTTTTGTAGCTTTTCCATTTTTTCCGCAAAGCTAAGTAGTCAGAGAGAACCAAATGTCAAGACACTCCGTTCTCCACTTTCCACTTGAAATGAAGACATGACGTAAAACTCAATGCCGCATTTTGTCTTAGGTTCCGTAGAATAATAAAAAATAATATTATTATTTTCAAACTTTACACCCAAATAACATTAACATTCTGTTCCAGAAACACGAAATACCAAGCGAGGAGTACGTGGTATCCCGTGGTCTCAAGGATTCCAGCGACCTGGCCATTATTCAGACATACAACGGTTCGTCCTACCTCAACGTGTGGGCGGATGACGTCGTCGATGGGGAGGTGAAGCCCAGTAAATGTAACATGGTGAATGGCACCGACTCGGGTATATTCCCACCATTCATTAATAGGGAAAACTCTTTATACGCTCTCAACACTGATATTTGTAGGTAAGTCTGACTTTTGTTGTTACTGGAATCATTTAGTTCTTTTTTCAGCTTTCCTACTAGAACAGGGTAGGTAGAGAGAACCTGGTGTCTGGACACTCTGTTTTTGAGTGCAGAGGGATAGAACGCAACGCCGTGCTTTGTCATTCCTGAAGTGACATGTATAATTAATATAAATATAAGCATTACCTCAAGGAGGATTGGAACCCATTGAGCCAGGATAATTTGATTTTTTTCGAATTTTTAGTTACCTTGTCCTAACTTGTTGTAAGTTTAACTCTTGCCTTACGATTAAAGATATTTTTATTTCCATTAAAGGCACAAACCACTTACATAGAAATAAGATATGTAACAGGTAATATACGAGTAACATCTTGCCTTGTCGTATTTTAAATAGTCTAAGTTGACTAAATTTAACCAAAAATTAGAAAAAAATAATCATTAAGGTGTAGTAACATATAAATTCAAATCCATTGAACGCTTAAACTTAACAATAACCATAAAGAAAAACTTAATTAATAAACATAAAGAAAAACTTCCTTTCTAATACGTCTCAGTTGTTAAAATCTCTCATAGTAAAAACAACTGATCCGACAAACACTGGTACAATTGCAAAACACAACTTTACTTATAAGCAATTTTAAAGTCACTGCATTGGGTATTTAATCATTAGGAACGTAACGTAGGAAACATTTTTAATTTCAATATAAACAATATTAAGCATTCTGTTAAACATGAGCCACCTGCATGGTATTTGAATCAGAAACATTTAAAACATTTAATTAAAGTACGTTTTATTTGTTCGCGTTAATAAAATTATAAATACGAATGTAATTCTGATATGATTGTTATTTTCTTTTAGGTTCACGCTGTATCCACAGCAGTGTAGGCAGAGGGAACCTAGTGTTAAGATACTCCGTTCCCCCCTTTCCGCCGAATTCGGAGGCATTGCGTGTTAAGTGGCGGAACTTAACGCCGCGCTTTTGCTCGGCACCAGAGCGAAGAAATTGGAAATATTAATATTTCCACTCCTCGAGTGGGAATCGAACTCACAACCAGTCGTTTACAGTCACACGCTTGTGCCACTGCGCCATGACTGGCCCCTGGCCTTAAGTAGTTGCAACTTTTCAAAAGTTCACTATAAAATTTATCCATATAAACAGAGAGAAAGGAGTCACTACTTTTTCTGCCAACAAATACGAAATTAAATACAATAAACCAAAATAAATTCCAGATCTGCAGAACTGCGTTACCAATACGACACAGAATACGAAGGTATACCAGCCGTGAGGTATTCAGCCAACGAGTGGTTCTTGGACAACGACGAGGGTTGCTTCTGCCTGAACACCACTTCCGGTATCACTGGTGAAAATGGATGCCTGTTGAAGGGGGCGATAGAACTGTATGGCTGTATTGGTAAGTGTTTTTGTTGTTTTTATTTTATTTATATTGTTTGTTGCCTTCTTTATATTGTTTTTACCTTATTTATATTGTTTTTACCTTATTTATATTGTTTTTACTATAACTAGCTACCTGCTCGTCGCCTGCGTAAATTAGACGATTGTAACTATTTCGTATTTTTGCCAGTCCGCGATATAATTTAAAATGTTGTTATATTTTTATTTAGGTAACGATTGAAATAAAATAAACATTAAATGTTAAGGTAAGTTCACAAAAATACAAAAATTAAACGTAAATTGGTTAAGTGTTTTCCGAGATTAGCGTGCACAAGCGCATAGACAACTTAAAAAAAAAAGAAATTGCATCTATCATGTTGATATATGCAGCCAACAATTTTTTTTGTGATATATCTTCAGACAGCGAACAGTTACAATTTTATTATATGCGTAAATAAGAAAATACGTCTGGTATAACAATATTCATAAATACTAAAATAACAAATAAATAACTTAGGACTGGTATTAGGCATATTAATTCCTTGTTAAGATTATTGTTTGCCATTTAAAAAAAAATAAGAAAATATTTTAATTATTATAATTTTTTTTTGCAAACAATATGCCTGTTAAAGACATTTAAAGAAAACGTATAAAAATTTGAACGCAGCGGGATTCAAACCCACGCCTCCTGATTTCCGTCCAGGCGCTCTCACCACTGAGCCATGCGTTCTACTATCCGCTGCGTCGAAATTCTTATACGCTTTATCACAACTTATTTATGTTGTTAGAATTTCAACGCAGCGTGTAGTAGAACGCATGGCTCAGTGGTGAGAGCGCCTGAACGATATTCAGAAGGCGCGGGATCGAATCCCGCTGCGTGCAAATTTTTATACGTTTTCTTTAAATGTCTTTTTCAATTTTCCTAAGTGTGGAATAACACTTTAAAAAAAATATTAAAAGTATTAAATATTACTATTTAGGTAAAGTTTTAGGGAACACGCCTACGTAAATTGTAAAATATCGCCGTATTAAATTTATAGTCACATCTACGAGTATTGCGTTCATTTGACGGCCAAAACACGTGCATTTGCGTCACAATGGCCTCAAATGACACTAATACGGCTTTCACAATTTGCTCCGAAATTAGATCGTCAAATATTGTATTGGTTTGGATTAGATTTTCTTCTGGTTATTAATGTTATGATAATTAATTGTTTTTTTTAATCGACAATTTTTTTCCCGTGGGGGGACGGGTTTAGAATACAACTCCCCTTCGTCGCTGGGCAGCGTCCCGTAAAAGGCGGGTAACCCAGTAGTTTGGTGGTAGGAGATACGTTCTCCGACTGGCTCGCGACCCCTATTGTGTCAAAGACAAACCGCCAAACATCTGACGACGTGTTCTGGTTCGATGGCATGTGAGCCAGCTCTCCCTATTCCCATGATTCCTATCCTTCCTCCCTCCTTCTGTCCTACATCCCCGAGGCTGGCAACGCATCCATAAATCTAATGTTGTGTCTATGTGCGAATGTCTATGGGCGAAGGTAACCACTTAACACCAGGTGGGCCTTGTTCTCGTTTGCCATCTTTATTCCATAAAAAAAAGGTAACATAAAAAATAATTTTAATAACGTTATCCATACTTATATTATAAATACGAAAGTCTGTGTCTGTAATGCTTTCACGGCTAATCTACAGGTCCGATTTGGATGAAATTTAGAATCAAAGCACACAGCAGGGTAGACAGAGGAAACCTAGTGTTAAGACACTCCGTTCCCCACTTTCCGCCGAATTCGGAGGCAAGTGTCGGAACTTAACGCCGCGCTTTGCCTCTGATACGCAGGAAAATGAAAATATTAAATAATTCCACTTCTCGAGTGGATCGAACCCTCAACCAGTCGTTTACAGTCACACGTTCGTGCCACTGCGCCACGACTGGCCTATTATACGTATTTTTAGATAATATTAAATACAAAACTTTCAATTATTATTTTTATAACACACATAATGAGCTCATCAACAAGAATTGTCTTATAGAGCACTTTTAACATCATTAAAAATATTTACTTCAATAGCTTTTGAAAAGTGGGACAGCGAAGAAAATAACATTTCACATTATATTGAGTCTATTTATAATCTCTGTTGAATTGAGAGATCTTTAAACTCGCTGATTTTTAAAGGTCAAAGATTAATTTGAATTTTTTTATTAAAATCCTTCGTAGTTTAGACGGAGAGACAGAGAGATTTTAGTAGTTTTCAACTAATTATATCTATTAATCGATTTATAAGTAGATAGTAGTGACACTAAAAAAGATATGTTTTCGATTTTTTTGGAAAAAAATTTTAACGTATGGTTTAGCGGTCACAGTGTTTGGACGGTTTCCAAGTGGTGCGAGTTCGAATTCCATTTTTTTAAAGTTGTGAAAACGCTTATTAAATGTTAAACAGATATATTAGATATTCAAAACAGGGTTCACTTCAATATTGTTTTCTTTTTTCTTTTTTTTTTATATTCACGCTGTATCCCGCACACAGCAAGGTAGGCAGAGGGAACCTAGTGTTAAGACACTCCGTTCCCCACTTTCCGTCGAATTCGGAGGCATTGCGTGTTAAGTAGCGGAACTTAACGCCGCACTTAGCCATGACACCAGGCAAGGAAATTTGGAAATATTAAATATTTCCACTCCTCTAGTAGGAATCGAACCCACAACCAGTCGTTTACAGTCACACGCTTGTGCCACTGGGCCACGACTGGCCACAAAAATAATAATAACCTCATTTTCACATCTGAACTGCAAATACAATATCATCGGTAATAGATTAACTTCCTGCATGAAAGGTTTGTTTCTGAGTCTATCGTTTTCCCATCTCTGCTAAGCATAGGACGAACATCATTTCCGCCCATCAGCACTGCTTCTGAAATGAAATTAATCATTACGAGTGTGATAACTGTTTCCCATCCAATATAATATCTGGACATGGAAGAATATTAAAAACTTGTTTTTTTAACAAGGAAAAATAAATAATTGGCGCCAGTCGTGGCGCAGTGGCACAAACGTGTGACTGTAAACGACTGGTTATGGGTTCAATTCCCACTCGAGGAGTGGAAATATTTATTATTTCCATTTTCTTCGCTCTAGTGTTGAAGTAAAGCGCGGCGTTAAGTTCGCAGAAAGTGGGGAACGGAGTGTCTTAACACAAGGTTCCCTCTGCCTACCCTGCTGTGTGCGGGATACAGCGTAAAGCTAAAAAAAAATTAAAAAAAAACAAAAAAAAATATACTAAATTCTTTCAAATTATATTCTTCCCCGTCTTTTATACATGGTGCTTAGCGACATAACTTAACGCCGCGCTTTGTCTAACAGAAACTTAAACATCTATATTACAATTATAAACATTACCCTAATTCAGATTTGAACCCACAATCACTAACCACCACGTTAAACGAAATATAACTAAAAAAATATGTATTTAATACAAAAAAAAATATTTTAAAGTAAACATTCGTACGAGTATTTTCGCCGCTCTTCTACAGTTATTAAGCCAGAGGACAAATTTCATTGCAAAGTAGGTCATGCACGCGAGTGACTGTTGCGAACTGGAGAAATTAATATCGTATAGACATCGAGGATTCGTAAAGATAAATTATATTTTTACAGACATGTTAAGAAAACGTATAAAAATTTGAACGCAGCGGGATTCGAAGCCGCACCTTCTGAATACCTTTCAGGCGCTCTCACCACTGAGCTTTTCCTAAGTGTAGAATAACACTTTAAAAATGTTTAAAAATATTTTTATAGATTCTTGTATAAAAATATCTGTTTAGAAAACGTATAAAAATGTCGAACGCAGCGGGATTAGAACCCACGTCCCTAGGAAACTGTCTAAGCGGTCTGGCCGCTAAGCTATATGTTCTATAGCGCTACATTGAAATTCTGATAACACTTTATGAATAACATTATAAAAAGAGAAGGCAGAGAGAACCAAGTCCAAGTCACTTCGTTTCGCATCTATCTAATTGAGCTAAATTCAACGACTTAAAAATCAACAATACAAATAAGGAACAGAGAATAGAGAAATTGTTATTACTAAAGTAATTCTAATCCATACTTATATTATAAATGCGAATGTCTGTGTGTTTGTCTGTCACGCTTTCACGGCTAATCTACTCGTCTGATTTGGATGACATTTAGAATGAAAGTACTAAAAATGACTGGGTCTAACACAGGCTATTTAGCTTTTCAAAATTCAACCTTTAAAGGGTTGAAGTAGGGGATGAAAGTTTATATGAAAAATCTACACCGCTTGACCGATTGTAATACATTTTGGCATATATATATATAGTTAACAATCCAAGGTTAAACATAGGCTACTTTATTTTTCAACAATCCACTACTGAGTGTTGCAATATACCGGAACAGCCATGTAGATCACGCGGCGAAGCCGCGGGCGGGCCGCTAGTAACACTATAAAAAGTGAAGGCAGAGAGAACCAAGTGTTCAGACACTTCGTTTCGCGTCTTTCTACATTCAGTGAAATTCAACGACTTTAACAATTATCTCACAAATTCGGTGAAATAATATATGAGAATATACGAAGAGAGAATAGAGAATAATAAATAAGTAACGAACACTTGCTATTTTATAATTCTAATAACTTTATAAGCTTCATACTTTACCTCTAGGGTAGTCGTACAAAGGACAAAGGGCAACACTCTGCACACCTCCTTTATATCGTCTACTGTCATTAACTCCTTGATGCGTGCTCGGTGAGGTACCCTTGTGCATAACTGACCTTCCTCTAGTGTTATCGATTTTTTTATTATCAAAGGTTAATTTTTATTTATTTAGTTAATGTACTAAAAATATCGTAGGTATAGATTATGTAATGGCTAATTCTTAATAAATCAAAATATTCATTATTTCTATTTACTTCGCTTTGGTTTTGAGGCAAAGCGCGGCGTTATGTTCCACCGTTTAATACGAAATGCCTTGAGAATTCGGCGGAAAATGGGATACTGAGTGTCTTAACACTAGGTTCCTTCTGCTTACTCAGATAGGTGGCTACAGCGTGATATGTTTAAAATGGAAATAACATACTAGTGTCAAAACTCTCTGTTTTCCAATTTTCGTCTTAAATCAGCAGAGACATTGCGTGTGGACAACGTCGCGCATTGTCCTGTCATATTTACCAGACGGTAGAAATTAATATAATTTGAACACAATTTAAATATATATATACGTATTCTATTCATACAAAATTATTTTGCATCAAACAGGAATCGAATCCCAAACACATTACATATATTTTCTGTGTACATATCATACCACTATTATAAGCCATCTATTTACAATATCCACGTATATGTTTTGTTTAAACGCGGTAAACACCGCAGTGCAAGTGAAATACACGATTGATGATTACCAGAATAGATACCATTGCAGTTTAATGAATGGTATGGATTGATATTTGATATTACTAATAGAGAAATTTTCATGTAAATAAATTTATATGATGTATCGAAGTTTTTTTTGTAGCTTCACGCTGTATCACGCACACAGCAGGGTAGGCAGAGGGAACCTAGTGTTAAGACACTCCGTTACCAACTTTCCGCAGAATTTGGAGGCGTTGCGTGTTAAGTGGCGGAATTTAACGCTGCGCTTTACCTCTGATACCAGAACGAAGGAAATGGAAATATTAAATATTTCCGCTCTTCGAGTGGGAATCGAACCCACAACCAGTCGTTTACATTCACACGTTCGTGCCACCACCGCGTCACGACGGGCCCCCCATTGTATGGTGTATCAAAGTATCTTTCTAGCTTCGCGCTTTTTCCCTGTAGTCTAAGATAACTTAGTGTTCGATCTCTATTTTCCTCCCAAAGATAACATGCTCTGAGTCACTCTGTGGCTTAAGTACTAGAACGGGCAAATGGAAAATATAAGGAATTTCCAAGCGGGAAATGAACCCACATCCAATCGTGTTTCCAGTCACACGCTATCCCACTAAACCACAATGCTCTTAAAAAAGAATAGAATCCCCTTATAAGACAAAAGAATAAAACCCCTCAGAATCCCAATAGTTTCGTTTTTGTCGAGCCGATATCAGCACACTTGCATGAGGAACGTAAATGACGCCTCAAAACTACGAAAACGCAATTCACTACAACGATATCTTAATGTTAAACTCTACTAAATTAGATAATACATAGACAAAACATACACATTACAAATTTCAAAGCTCTTCTGCTAAAATGAACTTACAAATTGCAGGATGTGTAATACAAACATTCATATTAACCGCTAAACAGTCCACGTGAATCCTCTTTGAAGCAAAACTCGAAGTAATATCAAACATTGTGTATTACGAGTCAAATATAACGTGAAAGCTCGCCAATTATGTCTATAGCGAAGCTTAAAAGCTCTGTACAGCGATTTCACGTGAATACGATTCCGTTATTTGACTTATGTTAAACTAAACTATACTAAAGAGCAATTTATTAAAACACACATTTAGCACGTTATAAAGCTTAAATATGAATGGAAAGTTGGAAAGTACAGTTAGAAGATAAATAATATGGAAACACTCACACGATTGCTTGTCAGAGGCCAGTCGTGACGCAGTGGCACAAGCGTGTGACTGTAAACGACAGGTTGTGGGTTCGATTCCCACTCGAGGTGTGGAAATATTTTATATTTCGATTTTATTGGCCCTGGCGTCAAGTCGTATCGAGTCTGGTGTCGCCACTTAACACGAAGGCATTGCGCCTTCGAATTCGGCGGAAAGCGGGGAACGGAGTGTCTTAACACTAGGTTTCCTCTGTCTACCCTGCTGTGTGCGGGATACAGCGTCAAGTTATTTTTTTTTTAAATAAGAATGAAATGTTGAAAAGTACAGTTATAGATAATATACACACGATTCTGGCATAAGCTTGTAATTTCATAAAATACGTGGAATTGAAATTTGTACTGAGAAATGCAATAAATGTTTTGCTATTTAAATTTACTTTGATACTAATGTGAAGCCTTTGAATGTATTAAAGGATTTCTGTTCTTGTTTGTCGTGTTGTGTACATTTTACTTGATGCTGGGTAAAGAGTTAATGTTTTTGTGTAAATAATTTGTGTATAATATTATGTTTTTGTAATTAAAGCAATTATTCACTCTTTTAGAAGATATATAAAAAAAATGATTAAAACTTTGTTACGTAAAAAAATTATGCGTTTCTTAATAATATATATTTCATTTTTCAATTTGTACTTATTTAAATGACATAAAAAAATACTTTTATAAATAAGAAATAAATTTAATATAAGAATTTAAAGTCTTAATAATTAATTGAGAAACCTTAAAAAACAATATAGCTGTGTAAACCTAGGCTTACCAGCTTATTTTAATTTTAAGTACATAATCTTAGGAACTTGGTGGTATTCTTCAAAGTTTATAACTTGTTATTTTACATATTTATTAAATTTATATTATTATGTAGTAAAAGTGCAAAATTTTTGCATTTTTAACATGTTGCGAGAAGCAGAGGAAAATTAGTGAAAAATCACTCAAAAAAATTCTTATGATTTACAATCATGGCCTGGTGGTCAGTTTAGTTTTTTTTTGCATACGTATTTTCCCATATAGATAGCTAGTAGGTAGTATGAAAAACCTAGAGTGAGGAGAATCGTTTCTCTAGTTTCTTCTTGAATTTTAAGCATTACATGTTTACAAACTCAAATTTATTATCTGTTGCAATTCAAGCCGCGCTTTATCTAACTGAAAAAAAAAATTAACAACTAAAATTGTTTGGGGTCAGTTGTGGCGCAGTGGCATGAACGTGTGATTGTAAACGACTGGTTGTGGGTTCGATTCCCACTCGAGGAGTGGAAATATTCAATATTTCCATTTCCTTCGCTCTGGTATCAGCGGTAAAGCACGGCGCTAAGTTCCGCCACTTAACACGCAATGCCTCCGAATTTGGCGGAAAGTAGGGGACGGAGTGTCCTAACACTAGGTTTTCTCTGCCTACATTGGTGTGCGCGGAATAAAGCGTGAAGCTTACAAAAAAAAAAAAATATTAGAATACAATCATTTCTTTATAATTAATCGGACCCACAAGCATCCCGCTTACAGACAGAACATATAACAACAAAAATAAAAATAAAAACTAAAATATACCTACATAAGTAAAAGCAGTATAAATAATTTTAACATAACTTTAAAATTTAATATAAGAGTATATCCATGTCACAGGTCTTATCAGTGATACACAAAGCGCATCATTAGAGTACTCTTGACACGAGGTATTTCTGAAACGAGGTAGGAAATAGAGATAAATCAGAACATTTTAAAGCAAAGCGTTTGAAATAACTGCTACTAGATAACTAACTATCAAACGCTTTTATAATATTTATTTATATGTGAGTCAATCTAGCTTAGAGATACTCCTTTTTGAAGGAAATGATTTGGTGAAATGTTTGTAGATATTTTAAGAGTCGTCGTGAGATAGTGTCTGATTGTAAAGCCGTGGTTATGGGTTCGATTTCCATTCAAAAACTGATTATTATAATTTTTTTATTTGTTCGGTCTAGTACCTAAGACACAGAGCGACGTTGAGTTTCGCCACTTAACACGTAGTGCCTCGATTTCGGATAGAAGGTGGAGGACGGAGTGTCTAGTCACTAGGTGGTGTCTGACACTCCACTGTGCGGAAAAGAACGTGATGGTCGTATTCGTACGTCATTATATTATCACTTGGTAAATTTTGTTGCATTTTACAATTTTAATAATAATTGCAATGTTTTCTTTATAATTTTACAAATATTTTGAAAACTTTGCAGTGAAGACAGTGTTTTTCTATAAATTTAAATATTATTTCCCTGCGTTACTATAGCACTCGTGGCCAGTCGTGGCCCAGTGGCACGGGCGTGTGACTGTAAACGACTGGTTGTGGGTTCGATTCCCACTCGAGGAGTGGAAATTATATTTTCGTTTCTTCGCTCTGCTGTCGAGGTAAAGCGCGGCGTTAAGTTCCGCCACTTAACACGCAAGCCTCCGAATTCGGCGGAAAGTGGGGAACGGAGTGTCTTAACACTAGGTTCCCTCTGCCTACCCTGCTGCTAGCGTGAAGCTATTTATTTATTTTTTACTATAGCAAAATGAAATTATTTAAAATTTGTTTATATAATAATAGTTATGTAATATCTAAGAGTTTAATCAGTAATATGATCTAAAAATATTATTTATATATTGTTTTCTTTTTTATATATATTTTAATTAATGGGGCCATGAAAAAAGTATAGTACTTTAAAGTTAATTCTTCTATTCACATGCTTGTATTCACACAAAGGACCGATTTAGAAAGCATCTCATAATATTCCCACGCCACAACCTGATATACTATAATATAAGGAAATAAAAAAGCTTTAAAGTGAGCTTTCTTAGCGGCAAAGCTTAAATATTGCTTTCTCGACATTTTCCCTTCGTCCTTACTTTGTGTAGATTTAACTTAAAATGTTACATAAAACGATGTTGAAGGTGTATTATACTGTATTTCCATGTAAATTTTGCCTTGTAATAAGTAAGCAGAATTTAAAGAAACTTGACATTTTCAAAAGGACATTTAGAAAAAGACATTTAAAATACGTATAAAAATTTGGACGCAGCGAGATTCGAACCCGCGCCTCCTGAAAACTGTCCAGGCGCTCTGATTGCTAAGCCATGCGTTCTACTACTAACTGCGTCGAAGTTCTTATACGCTTTATTACAGCTTATTTTTGTTGTTAGCATCTCTGTAGAGAGATTATTACAAATTACTGCTTCACGTTTTATTCCGCATATTAGGAGACAGAGAGAATCTAGTGATAAGATATTTTGTTCTCTGCTTTAGCTTAAAATGGAGATATTGCGTGTTAAGTGGTTAAATTCTCACATTTCATTAGGAGCAATTATAATATAATTTAAATATGATAATTGCTCCTACTGAAAATCGAGCCATAACGCAAAAAACCATTACGCATAGTTAGATAGTATTCCACTGTACCACAATAGTGTCAATGCTGTATACTCGTATATTAGATAAAGATAACAAAATATTTTGGTATGTTTGTTGATTGAATGGCCTCTTAGATATTATAAAAATCAAAAAACCATTACACGAGATGGTTACAAGACTACTTAAATAAACTTACTTTCACCAGTCTAAGTAAAAGTTCTGTCATCTAACCTAACATCTCTGGTAACGACAGAAAACAAAGAAAGAGATTTCCTATAAATAGATTACCTGTGCCTATCGCTATAACATTTTTTTTTTTTAGCTTCACGCTGTATCCCGCACACAGCAGGGTAGGCAGAGGGAACCTAGTGTTAAGACACTCCGTTCCCCACGCACCGCCGAATTCGGAGGCATTGCGTGTTAAGTGGCGGAACTTAACGCCGCGCTCACCTCGACACCAGAGCGAAGAAAATGGAAATATAATTTCCACTCCTCGAGTGGGAATCGAACCCACAACCAGTCGTTCACAGTCACACGCTTGTGCCACTGGGCCATGACTGGCCACAATGGTCAATATAAATATTACATTAGTATAATATACAACAATGTTTATTTACATGCTAATGTTAGCCTCGTGTAGACTTAATTTTAAAATTATTGACATAAATACATATTTATGTAAAATAATTTCTTTATCACAAAGGGCAAAGCAGATGCGGGCGATGTCAGGGACGATCACTAGTTAGATAAAATGAACTGTCCAGCGTATATGAGCCCCCTTGTTGTCCCTTACCCCACCCCACTAGCTTCCCACACCACTCTAGTACACATACTTACAAATATCCCACTTTTCAACTCATTATTTTTTTTTCTAGCTTCACGCTGTATCCCGCACACAGCAGGGTAGGCAGAGGGAACCTAGTGTTAAGACACTCCGTTCCCCACTTTCCGCCGAATTCGGAGGCATTGCGTGTTAAGTAGCGGAACTTAACGCCTCAACTTAACGGAACTTCTCAACTTAATTGAATATATCTGAAATAATTTAAGTTTTGATTTTATTTAAATGTTTTTCTATTACTAAATACCATCTAGATTTCATTTTCCCTCGCTCTGGTGTCGAGGTAAAACGCGGCGTTGAGTTCCGCCACTTCTTGAAATCGGCGTGAATGGGGAACAGAGTGACTTAACACTAGGTTTCCTATAAACGGTACCCTACTGGGTACGGATTATAGGGCTAAGTTAGCAAAACTTATTAAGTCTCTATAAGTATAGACTTTTCTTCTATTTGCTATAGAATTTTTGGGACCAGTCGTGGCCCAGTGGCACAAGCGTGTGACTGTAAACGACTGGTTTGATTGGCACTCGAGAAGTGGGAATTATATTTCCATTTTCTTCGCTCTGGTGTCGATGTAAAGCGCGACGTTAAGTTCCGCCACTTAACACGCAATGCCTCCGAATTCGGCGGTGCGTGGGGAACGGAGTGTCTTAACACTAGGTTCCCTCTGCCTACCCTGCTGTGTGCCTGATACAGCATGAAGCTAAAAAAAAAATAATAATAATATTTGCGGTTAGTATGTTACAAAAATACACAACTTATTATATTTCAGAGCAAAATTCTTATGTCTGCAATTCGGGCGGTAAAGGAACATCGGGATGTCATGACATTAGTCTCTCTGTCTACCCGCGAAATAAAATGTGAAGCTCAAGAATATTATTTTGTTTATTTTTATCTCTGCCAGTCTTTCATAATCATATTAAGGCAGAGAATTTTGAGCCGGAAGTATATATCGTTATTTTCAATTTACGCCCGTTTTAATACTAACCTTAAAAAAAATATAGATATGACGGAAAGTCCCTCAAAAAATTGTTTAAAAATACAGTGTAGAAACTTATCACCATTCATTATAAGGAAATATATTGATTTTTTTATGTCATTTTAATACAATAAGAATTATAATATATTAAAAATCTCTTTATTATGTAGTTATAAATATGAGCTATAAATTTCAAGGAGAATTGAAAGAAAAGAATATCAAATAAATGTTTAATTATCAATAATTCTTTGGAAACATGTTTGACACTCAAAATTCCCAAGAAAATGACATATGAATGTCAAAAGTGACATTTGACAAGTTAAAAGTGACATTTTATAGTATTTTAAATATATACTCTGTATTTAAGTTGGACCATGACACAGTTGATGCTAGTGAAAGGCTGAGGCTGTAATAAATCTGCCAAAGTTGTCAATGTGTACAACAAGTGGTGTGTTATTGAAGTATCAATGTAGTATGGAAATTGTAGGTAGTTTAATTATTTTTTTAATATAAGAAAAAAAGTGGCCAGTCGTGGCGCAGTGGCACAAGCGTGTGACTGTAAACGACTGGTTGTGGGTTCGATTCCCACTGGACATTTAGTTCCGCCAATACGCAATGCCTCCAAATTCGGCGGAAAGTGGGGAACTGAGTGTCTTAACACAACGTTCTCTTTGCCTACTCTGCTGTGTGCGTGAAGCTAAAAAAAATATATATCAACGTTTTCAACAAGTTTTCATAATAAAAAAATAATATAGTGTTCACATTATAAATGTGCCTGCTATTATTTTAATATTAAATCCCCGATACGTGTTACAAGCAGCCATCTCGAGACAGGCGCTGTATATCCGCTGTCTCGTCCCGCGTCGTTACAGACACTCCTAGACGGACGTAGTTAATAAAATTACCTTTTAAAGTAAATAATGCTGTGTATTTTTGTAATATTTGTTGAAATAATGTTTCATTTTATTATATCTTTGTTAATGTTATGAATTGTTATAATACGTCATTATGTCTCTTATAATATAAGTTTTGTCTCTCTCAATACGTAATGTCTTAAATTCAAATCTATATTATATAAAACAGAATATTTTAACACTACATTCTTACTATATTTTTTTTTAGCTTCACGCTGTATCCCGCACACAGTAGGGTAGACAGAGGGAACCTAGTGTTGAGAGACTCCGTTGCCCACTTACCGCCGAATACGGAGGCATTGCGTGTTAAGTGGCGAAACTTACTATATTTTATATAACGTGAACTGCATAAAAATGTTTTAAATTAAGTTATTAAGAAATTGTTTATAGGAGCGATTTTCACTAGGAGAGGTATATATTTTTAAAATATTAATTATTTTTAAATTATATTTCAAATACGGGCGGGAAGTGGAGTGAATTGATACGACTTTCTCCGTCACTACTTTGCTATAAGAGAAAAAGAATGAAGCTGCAAAAAAAATAAAAAAATATGCTAAACACAACTTAATTTTGTCAAAATTACCTTAGATTTATTAAGAATTGAACTTATACCTACCTAACAGAATGAGCTAACTACTCCACATCTTCATTATCGATCCCATAGTAAATGAAGCTGAAATCCATCTGGTGTCAGTATCAAGAATATTAAGTTACCGAGATGCACTTAGAACACGAAACCCACCGATTTGTAAATGTTAGCTGTGTTATATAGCCGATATTGTAAAACGTTGAAATTCTAGTTTATTAGACAGTATATAGGAAAATAAATATTATATTAAAAATTAGCGGCGCAGTGGCACAGGCGTGTGACTGTAAACGACTGGTTGTGAATTCGATTCCCACTCAAGGAACGAAAATATTTAGTATTTCTATTTTCCTCGCTCTGGTATCTAGTCAAAGCGCGGCGTTAAGTTCCGCCACTAAACACGCAATGCCTCCGAATTCGGCGGTGCGTGGGGAACGGAGCGTCTTAACTCTAGGTTCCCTATGTCAACCTTGTTGTGTGCGAGATACAGCGTGAAGCTAAAAAAAAAGTATTTGCCCGCAATTTGATTTGCTCGGATTTAACCCTTTTTGAAAAAGTGCCCATCACAATGATCATGAAAGCTTTTGTTAAGGCGCAATTCCTTATGTCTTAGGTAATATATATGGAGCTTTTTAGCACCGTTGCGTTTTTCTCAACACAGTAAAATAATCAGAGAAAACCGAGACACTACTTCCTCCACTTCCAGCCCGAAATCGAAAAGTGGTAAAACTCACCGCCTTCATTCGCCAGAGGAAAGGAGAGAAATGAAAATAATTTAAAAAATATACATCAAAGATTTTTTTTCTTTTTTTTTAGCTTCACGCTGTATCCCGCACACAGCAGGGTAGGCAGAGGGAACCTAGTGTTAAGACACTCCGTTCCCCACTTTCCGCCGAATTTGGAGGCTTGCGTGTTAAGTGGCGGAACTTAACGTCGCGCTTTACGTCGACACCAGAGCGAAGAAAATGGAAATATAATTTCCACTCCTCGAGTGGCAATCGAACCCACAACCAGTCGCTTACAGTCACACGCTTGTGCCACTGGGCCAGGACTGGCCACATCAAAGATTAATTTTTACAAATAAAACAGGTTTTTCACAAACAAACATGATAATAAAGAAATGTCATTTCGAACAAGTAGTTTAAAACATTCTTTTGCTTTTCAATTAAATCTATTTAAAACCCTGTGCCGGTACGAGTGCGTTGCTCCATTATGTGATGGCGGAATAATAAATAAACGAAACAAAGGCATTCTTTCAGTCTTTCGTTTCGTATAAAATTTCAGAGAACGCCTTTTGCTCATATTAATTTCTTTTAGTGGAAAGTAGAAAGGTTATGAAGATATTTATTAATTATAGTTTTACAAATTCACCCTTTTTTCCACTTAAAAGGGGAGTCAGAGAGAACATAATGTCAAGACTGTTAATTAATTGCAAAATTGAGACATTGCGTGTTAAATGGCAGAACTTAACGCCGCCCTTTGTTCATTTTCATCAGTAAATAAAAAATATTATATTATGTTAGAGTGAGTATATAAAAGAAGGATGACCTCAGTTGCGCTCAACATAGTATCTTTGATACTGGAAGGTCACGTAAAATACATGAAGACGCCCCAGAGAGTATACACGAAGAGCTTAATAACTATAGAAGAGGTAAAAAGAGGTATACAGGACCTTAGTGCTTGACGCTCCGTTTTTGACTGCCAAGGATAAAATGTGAAACTATTTATATTATGTTACTTTAACAGCCATAAAAAAGAACTTTTTTTTAATATTATTCTATTTTACAATTATAATTTTATTTTCTCCATCGACATAAGGTCTGTACCTTTTTTAACATGATTCTTCTTTTATCATAAACAATTTTTTTTTTACAATTTCAGTACTTAAAACTAAGAACGAATAAGAATATACCCTAAATGAGACGAAAAACACATTATTAGAAAACGTAAAATATTGAACGCATCGGGATTCGAACCCGCGCCTCTTGATACCATTTTAGCGCTCGGACCACTTAACCTACCTGAATACGATGGTTTTAAGGTTTAGACTGGATCTGTGTTCTGTCTGTGACCACGGACTACTGTAAAGTGTTCGAAATGTCGGGTTTTCTAAAAATGTATTTGTAAAATCAAAAATATGCGCGATTAATCCGGTTAAAAATAGTTTTATTTCTAAATATGTAATAATCGAGACAACAAAATATTTTAAGTTAGTTTTTGAAATTCTCGTGTTTATTTTGTTTTCATTTAGATGAATCTTGTAGAATGTCGTGTAGATATAATGGCCGCTGAAATTATGATGCTGCAATTTGACGTGTAAATTGCTTGAGGAATGCATGGGAGCGCTAATAGAACTTTTATCATAATTCTTATATAGCGAAAAATAACACAATTATTACGTTTTATAAACAAAGCAGTGGCCAGTCGTGGCCCAGTGGCACAAGCGTGTGACTGTAAACGACTGGTTGTGGGTTCGATTCCCACTCGAGGAGTGGAAATATTTAATATTTCCATTTTCTTCGCTCTGGTGCCGAGGTAAAGCGCGGCGTTAAGTTCCGCCACTTAACACGCAATGCCTCCGAATTCGGCGGAAAGTGGGGAACGGAGTGTCTTAACACTAGGTTCCCTCTGCCTACAATGTGTGCGGGATACAGCGTGAAGCTAAAAAAAATAAACAACGCAAATTAATATAAGAAGAAATTAGACTATAGAACTCCTTCCAAAATGTTATATGACCTTACAATAACATTGTATATTTTAAACAGAATAACTTTCTTCAAACTACCCTCATTTTGAATGTAAGGCATATCTCTTGTACATCCTAGTCTGTTTTTCATATAGATATCGATTTTTACTACATATAGTTACAATACATTATTTAGAACACTTTGCAAACGATTGGCGATACATTTTAATTATTCGTTAAAATCGATATCCAATTTGAAATTCACGATACTTGTGTATTTGTACCACTTTCGTTCCACTTTTCTTCGGGTTTTAATTAATTATTAAGTTACTTCATGTGGTGAATGGTATAAGAGTAGCGTATTGGGGGTATATTTCTTTAAAACATTTTTAAAGTGTTATTTCACACTTAGGAAAATTGAAAAAGACATTTAGAAAACGTATAAAAATTTGAACGCAGCGGGATTCGAACCCGCGCCTCCTGAATACCATCCAGGCGCTCTCACCGGTGAGCCATACGTTCTTCTATCAGTTGCGTCGAAATTCGTATATGCTTTATTACAACTTATTTTTATTGTTAGCATCTCTGTAGAGAAATTTTTACAAATTTCTGCTACCTAAAGATTATTCTACGAACAATCATTTGGCAAGAGAGAATACCATTTATTAAATACATTTTAAAGTGTTATTCCACACTTAGGAACTTTTTTCCTAAGTATGGAATAACACTTTAAAAATGTTTAAAATTCAATGTCACAATTTTATAACACCGCCATTTTATATAGCAGATAAATGATGATAAATTCAATATAACCATTCCACAAATGGGAATCGAACCAACTACGACTGTGCTAATGTGTCACTTAAATAATAGTTGTTAAAAATAGATTCTCGTAGATTTTGCCAGAAAGTTGTTGGTGATGTGTTATATGAATGTCTATACCAGTTTCATAGTTACATAACGTGACATGAATAACAGTTTTTTCACCGACAGTAGGTACTCTTATAAATATTTTTTTTAGCTTTGAACTCATCGTAGCGCAATGGACACAGCATCTGGTTTTTTTTTTAGCTTCACGCTGTATCCCTTGCGGGGTAGTCAGAGAGAACGGAGCGCCAAACGCTACGGTCCCTGCATACTTCTTTCGCCTCGTCCACTGTCATCAACCTCTTCATACACGCCCTCCGGGGGGTCCTCATGCTTGTTACGTGACCTTCCTCCAGTATCGTCGATACTGTGTTTTCGAAGGTCAACCGAGGTCTCCCCCTGCCTCTTACCAGTCAGACTTATATATACATATATATATATATATATATATATATATATAGATATATATATATATCTATATATATATATATATATATATATATATATATATATATATATATATATATATATATATATATATATATATATATATATATATATATATATATATATACATATATATATAGTAAAAGTAGCCATAGCCATAGTATTTTCAGGAAATAATAATTTTCTTCTAAGTCATTATTCAGGAAAAGTAAAGTTTGGATTTTTTTTTCCATTAAGTGAGAGAAAATATATATTTCTGATTATATTTTACTAAAGTTGAATTATATTTTATGAAAAGTTAGATATTTTATAATTTTAAGGCATTATTTAATAAACAAATTCAAAAATTGTAAATATGATTTTTTTACAATTTTGAGTTGGGACTGCACGTTGTATCTATATAGGTATCAAAACGGATATTCATATACGAGTACCGTTACATATTTAACGAAAGTTTACCAACGTATAAAGAATTATAATTATGTTCCTAGCCATCAGTAAATTTCATATAAATCCCCACAAAGGGGTTTCAAGCAGCGTTTGAGATTACCTTCGTTAAGAGTAATCAATGCATTTTATATGTTCCGTTAAGCTTAATTTATATGTAAAATCCTTTTCTGGAACACACTAATGGAACTAAGTTATGTGAGTTTATTTTTATGCTTTTAACGTGAATATCTGTCTATATACTTTGAGACCAGTGGTGGCGAAACCACAAAGTATGACTGTAAACGCGACTGGTTGTAGGTTCGATTTTCAGTCGAGGAGTGGAAATATTTCATATTTTAATTTTCTTTCTTCGTTGGTATCGAGGCAAACTGCGGCGTTAAGTTCCGCCGAAAGTGGAGTTTCTTGACACTGAGATGCGAGTATCCCGCTATGCGAGAGAAAACGGCAAGCTTCTATAAACAGTAAAATAAATGCACACGTCACACAAATTTGAATAAAAACTTTTTTCTATTGTATAGCTTTCTAACTTAGGCAGCACGCAAGACTCCGAATTCGGCGGAAAGTGGGGAACGGAGTGTCTTAACACTATGTTCTCTCTGCCTACCCTGCTGTGTGCGGGATACAGCGTGAAGCTAAAAAAAAACAAAAAAAAGAATGTTTAAAATGTTATATAGAGTTACGGTTACTTCGTCTAGTAAAATTAAGTGCGGCGTTAAATTCCGCTAATACATAATATCTGTAAAATTAACTAAAAGTAAGGAATTTCTCGCTTATAAGAGTATTATTCTCTGTGTTAATTAAATACTTATTTTTTTAAATATTATAGATTCAAGCGTCTTCCAAATTAGACGGTAGACAGAGACCACCTTAATTAAGCATACATCCTGGTCGGAGAGAACGAAGTATCAAGACACGTGATTTTCGTATTTTCAACCTAAAATCGACAATTTGCGTGTTAAGTGGCAGTACTTAACGCCGCGGTTTGTCTTAGTTACCAGGGCTTAGAAATGACAATACCTAACATAAATTCATTCCCCCGAGTGGGAACCGAACACAAAACCATCACGATTAAAGTCAAACGCTGTTCAACTACGCCCATAATGGTTTCAAGTGTTATTTATTTCAAAAAATATTTTTAGAAAACGTATAAAAAATTGGACGCAGCAGGATTCGAACCCGCGTCTTTCGGTAACCGTCCAAGAGTTAGACGGTTCCAATCCCGCTGCATTTAATTCCTAGCTCTATTACTAATATGCCTATAGTAAGTACTATTGACGTACATAAGAAAACCAAAATTTAATTTTCAACTTCTTAAGTAAGTAACTGTTAATAACACTTTAAAATGTTAAAAGTATTACTCACTAGCGGTCCGCTCGCGGCTACGCTGCGTGGACTGCCTAATTGTTTCGTTATATTGTAACCCTCGGGAATGAATTTCTGAAAAATAATGTAGCCTATGTTTAACCTTTGATTATCAACTATATGTATTCCAAAATTAATTACAATCGGTCAAGCGGTTTAGATTTTTCATATAAACTTTCATCCCCTATTTCAACCATTTAGAGGTTGATTTTTCAAAAAATAAGTATCCTATGTTAGACCCAAGGTTATTTACTATTTTCGTTCTAAATTTTATCCAAATCGGACCGGTATTAGCCGTGAAAGCGTGACAGACAAACACACAGACTTTCGCATTTATAATATAAGTATGGATTGCAATGAATAATTGAAATTCATTTAAATATTCCAATACCCCCCATTAAGGATTGAACTCCAAACCACGTTTACAGTTAGGCTGTCCCGCTACATGACAATTTAACATACAAAGTATATTTATATGTATCGATTGTTGACACCGGGTCACGTCGCGACCCAGATGCACAAATAAAAGTCTCTTTTATACCGTTACTCTTTGTGAATGTTTTAAAACATTTATTCAGATTCCACTTTACATGTGTATGTATGTTTTTATTTTTTATTTTTATTTATTTATTTCTTTTTTCTATATAAATGAAGTGTATTTTTTCTGTAAAAAATAATAAAAAATGGGATTTTGATAATGTAAGTTTTGTTTGTGGCCAGTCGTGGCCCAGTGGCATAAGCGTGTGACTGTAAAAGACTGGTTGTGGATTCGATTTCCACTCGAGGAGTGGTAATTATATTTCCATTTTCTTCGCTCTGGTGTCGAGGTAAAGCGCGGCGTTAAGTTCCGCCACTTAACACGTAAGCCTCCGTATTCGGCGGAAAGTGGGGAACGGAGTGTCTTTCCACTAGATTCCCTCTGCCTACCCTACTGTGTGCGAGATACAGCGTGAAGCTAAAAAAGAAAAGAAAAAGAACATAATAATAATAAGTACTCTTAAGTACACTTTTTAAGTTATCTTTTTAAAATATATATTATTTAAAAAAAAACATTTTAAAATTATATCCACATTTATCTCATATGGAATTCCAACCTACGACCAAGGTACAGAATTTATAACTTTTTTTCTACTGGACAGATTTTTAGCAATTTGTCACATCTACATAACATATTTATGTTCTGTCTATTTAGACAGAAAAAACCGAGTGGAAAGACATTCCGTTCTAAGATTTCCCCCCGGAAACATACATTACCACTTTTAAATATTTTTAAAGTGTTATTCCACACTTAGGAAAATTGAAGAAGACATTTAAAGAAAACGTATAAAAATTTGAACGCAGTGGGATTCGAACCCGCGCCTCCTGAATACCGTTCAGGCGCTCTCACCACTGAGCCATACCTTCTACTAGCCGCTGCGTCGAAATTTTTGTACACTTTATTACAACTCATTTATGTTGTTAGCATCTCTGTAGAGAGATTTTTACAAATTTCTGCTACCCTGTCTGCTATTCTGTTATTATTTAATACATTACCAGTTAAGTAACGGAATTCAACGCCGTACATTATCTTAGGTGACAAAATCAGTACAATTATACATAAATATCAAAATAAATATATAATATTACTGACGTACATACATATGATTGTACTAAGTGTTTTAGGCGGCTGAGGTCGGTGGGTAACCTCTTGACCCGTTGCGCCCAGCGTCCTCCACTCGGCCAGCCTTTCTCCACTCCACACACTTCATTTTAAAAACATTTATACTTACTTTAAAATTAATTATATTATTGTACATAATATATGTACCGTTTAACATTTAATATTTCCGTGTTTTTGTAAAATAATCGTTATTGCCGTTTTAAAGCCATCGTAGCGCAGCGTCTAAGTGTAAATATTGGTTGTAGGTTCGATTTTGTTCGTGGTAATGATAATATTTAGGTTATAATTATTTCTGTACTACGGTGGTGTCTAAGAAAACACGGTACTGTTAAGTTCCGCTACTTAATGGGCAATGTCTCGATATCGAGCAAAGTGGAGAGCGGAGTGTCTTGACATAAAGTGTATCTGACTAACCCGCTAGCTAATTGTAGTGGAAACCTCATAAGGTAAGAGTATGAGGTAATAGTTAATAAAAATAATACTAGTTTTTTTTCTCTTTTTTTTTTAACTTCACGCTGTATTCCGCACACAGCAGGGTAGGCAGAGGGAACCGCCGAATTCGGAGGCATTGCCTGTTAAGTGGCGGAACTTAACGCCGCGCTTAATACTAGTTATCAAATAAAATGATATTAAAATAATCATCAACACATCATGCTATGTATTATTAGTTAAAAATGTCTCCTTTTCCGGTTCAGAACAACCACTTACATATTCTAGGTAGTTTTTAATAAACAAATATTATGTAAAACAGTCAAAAATTATCTACTTTTTCCTCAATGCACGTACGTATGTATGTATGTATGTATGTATGTATGTATGTATGTAAATTAGCGACGACGATTCTCTGACCTTTGATTTTCCGCGAACTTATAAAACCAAAGTTGTTTGTAGTTGACCGAAATTAATAAGTCTTCGGCCAGCTGTCTTACGACGTGACAATATTCAAGGTGAACCGCTAACGCTAACACAGCTAACCGCTACATATCATCTATTAAAAATAAATAAATACACCAAAATGTTCGGAATGAAACAATTAGATTCATTTAATGCGGGTGTGACACAGATATGAGGTGAGGGAGGGATAAGTAAAATGCCTCGCTCGGCTGCGAGATGCGCAAACAGTAAGATGTTCGTTGCCGCGTTGATAATAAGCGCCCTGTCGCTGACCACCGCACGTGTTTACGAGCGGTGCGAGCTTGCACGCGATCTTATAAAACTCGGTGTGAATAGAGACGATGTGGCTACGTGGGTGTGCATAGCGTTCCACGAGTCCAGATTCGATACCGCGGCGAGGAATCCCTTCAGCGGGGACCATGGATTGCTGCAAATAAGTGAACTTTACTGGTGCGGTCCCGGGAAAGCCTGTGGTGCGCCGTGTTCGGCTTTCCGGGATGAAGATATAGCTGACGATGTGAGATGCGCTTTGCAAATACACGAAGAGCATACTCGGCTACAAGGAAACGGATTTCTAGCATGGGTAGTGTATCCGCAACATTGTAAACACAATGCAAAGAAGTACTTAGTCGACTGTGACTCTACAAAGACTATTTTGAAATCTAATGAAGCTCGATCCCTTAAAATATTCGAAAAAAATATTACATCTCCGCCTCAGATGACTTATAGTTATGATGACGGCAAGAAACCAGGTTTTTTGGCTATTAGTGATTTATTTAAAGCACATATCGCTCGTAATTTTGAGCAAAACTATTACGAAAATAAAAAGCAGCCTAACTGGTTGAATCTTAAAATAGATAACGTAAATGACGTCAAGAATACATACGTTGGACAAAATTTAATAACACAATTTACTACTTCTCGCCCTGTCTCTACGACGATAGACCCAGCATTGAAAGGTATAAAGCCACCGACTCCTAGGAAGATAGAATCGAATCAGTTTCGTAGACGTATGTTAACATTTGATGCTCCAAGTAGATATGATTACAATTTTGATGCACAAGTAAAAACTACTAGTGCACCAAATACTCCACCACCACCACCACCATCAAGTATTGATAATGATTTTTTATCCCACAATATTTTTATAAACCGCGCAAGAGCATTATCTAATTTTAATTTGAACTATATAGAAAATAATACGCCAAAACCAACAACGACAGTGACAGTAAGAACTACGAAAGAGATTGTGCCAGAACAAAAACCGACTTCTACGACTACAATAGCGCCAACTCCTATTTCTGCGAGAAGAGGTAAGACAAAGTTTGCCTCCAATTTAAGTAGTTTTTCTGAACAATCCTATGTTATAAGGACACAAGATAATCGTTCAAGTGCCTCTCCTGTTACTGCTAATAATAATATACAAAATAATAAAACAAATATATTGCAAGCTTCCACTGAAATAGCTCCAATAAAAGACAATATACAAGTAACAGAGCCAAAAAGAGCAATAATCGAAAATAGAAATACTAATAAAGTATCGTCTACAGAAAAATATGAAATTACAACGAAATCACAAACGACAAGTGCACCAAAACTATCTAGATCTTCGTCACGCTTTTCCTGGAACAATCAAACAACAGCAAGACCTAGATTTACCTGGAATACAGCGTCTACAGCATCCAGCTCTCTGTTTTCTCAAAGTTCATCTGGTGAAAAATCTGTAATTTATTCAAGGACATCAAAGTCAGTACCACCAACTTCTACTTCTTTGTCTACCACTCCAGCCTCTGTTTCTACAGAGAGGACATCTGTTAAGCCAATTTCAGCTAAAACCACTCAATCTATATTTGATTTATATTTAAATCCCACAAGAGCTACTATAAAACCGTTTCAATTTCCAACTTTTAAGAATAGTCCTTTCAAACTGAGAATATTTTCAGGAGGCACAACTACACCGCCTCCAGGTTTTTTAAGGAAATCTCGATAAATCACGAACAAGACTTGATTCTTACTTACCACTGCCATATTAAATAATTAAATAATAAAATATAATTTAGTTAAATTAAATATTAAAATGTAATGTACTAAAAAATTGCAAATGTAAAATATTTCAACATTTTAAAACTGCTTCGCTATAAAAATATGTCTGTCTGTTCATCAAAAGAGTTGAAGGCTAAAATTAAGGCAAAATGGATCTCGATGTAACAAAAGTGAGGGGCCACCACTAGTGAATGTAGGAAGCGAAAAATGTGAATATTTTAAGTGTAGCACCAAAAAGCATTTATATATTAGTTAATTAATGTTTTTAGAATAAGATATTTGAATAATGATTTATATTAATTTTATGTGTTAATATTACGTGATATTAAAACCTGGTTTTCTCGACTGTGAGTTGTTTTATTACGAATAGTTTATTGTGGTTGATTGATTTCAAATTTTTGTTAGAGATTTTAACCCACCATGCATTGAAGGAAAATAAAAGGGTGATAATTATTGATTGTATTTTAACAATGACAATGTCTTAACTTAAGCATGAATAACTAATATTTTTAGAAAACTTATAAAAATGTTAACTCAGCGGGACTCGAACCTGGGCCTTCTGAAAACTATCTACTCTTTACTCAAGCACTAAGCCATGTTTCTGTATCATAAGAAAACATAGAAATTCTTACTTATTACAGTTTATTTTTATCACTAACATCAAGGCTTGGACGTTTTTTAAGAGGTGTGGGTTCGAATCTTATTACGTTTACATTTATATACATTTTCCTTTTTTTTTTTAGCTTCACGTTGTATCCCGCACACAGCAGGGTAGGCAAAGGGAGCCTAGTGTTAAGACACTCCGGTCCCCACTTTCCGCCGAATTCGGAGGCTTGCGTGTTAAGTGGCGGAACTTAACGACGCGCTTTACCTCGACACCAGAGCGAAGAAAATGGAAATATAATTTCCACTCCTCAAGTGGGAATCGAACCCACAACCAGTCGTTTACAGTCACACGCTTGTGCCACTGGGCCACGACTGACCACAATACTTTTTCGTTTTATAAAAATGTTTTTCTCACCTTAAACGTGTGAAGAACACTTTAAAATATTACAAGTTTGTTTTGTAATAAGCTATTTTTATACTATAGTAGTAAATTATACAGTTAGTGTAGTACAATAAAAAATAGTCAAGGTGTTTGAAATGAATATTCCACGCGATTGTTATAAATATTTCTTTTAATTATATATTAATTGGTCTGCGAATGTCAAATATTGCGAAGTGTTTTTGTATTATGTGCATTTTTATTAATTTTGTTTGTTATACTAACTTGTTCTAGTGGTTTGTCTGCATGTTTTGGGAAATAGAATTTACTTACTAATAAGCTTATAAAATATATATAGTCGAAGTCAAATAATTTTATTCAAAGTAAGAAGTTACAAGCTTCATTTTTGAACGTCAAACAATTTACCACCGGTTCACTAAAGTTAATGCCTGAGGCATTAACTTTAGTGAACCTGAGAAGAACGCGAGAAACTCAGCGGGACGATTTTTTTTTATTTTTTTTTAAGTCAAGCATTTAGAGATATTAAATAACTATATGTATATTGACAATGATACCATTGGAATAACTTATATAGATACAGTTTTTTCCTTACTACTAACATAGTGTCAAGACACTCCGTTTTCTACTACGCTTTAATTCGAGACATTATGTACTAACTGGCGGAACGCCTCGCATAATCTTGTTTACTTAAAAATACTTATAATATGATATTTCCACTAAATGGGAATCGAACCAACAATCAATGGCTTTTACATTCAGAAACCATCCCAATAAGACAAATGACCTTAAAGGATAGAAAAAAAATAATTACTTCACGAACAAGGCTGTTTAACTCTACCGTACAAAAAATAATATATACTATATAAGTACATAACATACATACACACAAACATATAATTACACATGAATAAAATTTCAATGCCAACATTGCACAATCAGTCATCAAACCTGTTACCTGTTGCCTGTCAACGCGAGACAGTCGCAATTTTTGATTAACCTTTTTCTTTCTCTTACATAACCCGCCTTGAGTTTTAAATAACTTTTGGTCATTCATT
Source organism: Dryas iulia moderata (assembly GCA_019049465.1). Classification (NCBI taxonomy): domain Eukaryota; kingdom Metazoa; phylum Arthropoda; class Insecta; order Lepidoptera; family Nymphalidae; genus Dryas; species Dryas iulia. The sequence continues at coordinate 414,792 of CM032415.1, read as the reverse complement.
TGTATGGAATTTCTCAATATAATATTTAGCAGCTGTTAGTTTGTATGTATATTTTAATGTTGGATTCGAACCTGTGCTTTTTGTTATAGTAATTTTAATAACAATATAATTTATAAGTTATATGATCTTTTCTAATTTAACTAATGTTTAGTAATTCGCTAGAAATGATTGATTTCTTCTATTATAGTTCTAAGTGTGGTCATTTTGGCTTCGTAGAAAAGTGTCTGTATGTAAACGTGATTGGTTTTAGGTTCGATTGCCGCTTGAATGAATTATATAATATATAAGTAATTTATCCACTGTGCTTAGATGAAGCGCGGCGTTAAGTTACGCAAACGCGTAATGTCTCGATCTCGGGTGGAAAGTGGAGAATGGAGTGTCTTGACAATAGATGCTTTCTAACGATTTAAAACAATTATAAGAGGGAATCTAGTGTTAAGACACTCTGTTCCCCATTTTCCGCTGAATTTTGGAGGCATATCATGTTAAGTGGCGAAACTTAACGCCGCGCTTTGCCTCGGTACCAGAGCGAAAAAAATGGAAATACTAAATATTTCCACTCCTCGTGTGCGAATCGAACCCACAGCCAGTCGTTTGAAGTCGCACATCTGTGCCATTGCGCCACGACTGGCCCCATATGTACTACTGGCACGTATAATACTAAATATACAATTTTTTTTTGTTTTTTTTTTTTTAGCTTCACGCAATATCCCGCACAACACAGCAGGGTAGGCAGAGGGAACCTAGTGTTAAGACACTTTCCGCCGAATTCGGAGGCTTGCGTGTTAAGTGGCGGAACTTAACGCCGCGCTTTACCCCGACACCAGAGCGAAGAAAATGGAAATATAATTTCCACTCCTCGAGTGGGAATCGAACCCACAACCAGTCGTTTACAGTCACACGCTTGTGCCACTGGGCCACGACTGGCCACAATTATTAACATTTAAATTAACATTATTTTTCTTAGTCTTCTTGAAGTCATCTTAAAAATATGTACTTTAAAAAATTTGAAGAGAAAGTAAAAGAAATCATAATTATGTTGGTAGAGTTATTAAATTACATACTTTCACAAATTTTAAACGTGCTCAAGTTATTTTCAGTTCCGCGGTCGCTTTATATAAAAATTTCATTTATTTAAAAATATATGCGACATAATTGTTTACTGTGTTCGCTAAAATTGCATATTTGTTAAAATTTTACGCATTCGTTGGGTAAAAAAAATATTTTCTTGTCTATAATATTTTCTTGTTTTTATTCGTTTTTTATGTAAAAATCTAGATTTTTAGGGGAAATCTTTTAGGAGAACGGAGGGTCCTGGCACTAGGTTTTCTCTGACTACCCCTGAAAAAATCTTGACTCTACTTGCTTTAAAACACAGCGTTAAGTTCTGCTAAAGCGTTAAGCTACACGTAATTTAGAGGAGTGCCTTAACACTAGGTTCAGATTCTTGATTTCGACTGTAGAGTGGCTGCTAAGGAAAATCGTGAAACTACTTGAAACATCTTATTTTTTTTTTTTTTAGCTTCACGCTGTATCCCGCACACAGCAGGGTAGGCAGAGGGAACTTAGTGTTAAGACACTCCGTTCCCAACCGCTTGTGCCACTGAGCCACGACTGGCCACAATTTGACTGTTCTTAATTTTATTATACCTAAATATCTTTTAATTAATACTGTAGAACTAAATGACACAACCATTTTTTTTCTAAAACCACAAAATAACTAAAACAAGTAAAAAAAACGTTATTAATTATATAAAACTTAACTTATCTAATTCATACGACCTTTAATTCAATTCCCTCAATATTTTAAGGTTAATGTTGTCGTTACTAGCTATTCTCGTGACTTGATTCGTATGAAATTAAAAATAAATAAATGTAAAGTAACAGTAGCCTAAGTCACTCTTTATTACATCAGCTATCTACCAGTGAAAGTTTCATGAAAATCGGTCCAGTCATTGAAGAGATAAGCCAGAACAAATATAAAAACAAACATTGAAAAAAAAAAATATTTTATAAATATGTGCCGTATATATTCAAATTCAAATTCAAATTCAAAATATCTTTATTCAAATAGACTTTTGAAAGCACTTTTGAATCGTCAAATGTACATAAAGCTACCACCGACTCGGAAAGCAGTACTGCTGGGAAGAGCCGGCCAGTAACTCAACAGTTGCTCTTTTCAAATATATAAATTACAATTTTATTATTTGATACAATGGTAGCTAACCGGCATTGGACTTATTAAGATTAATTCCACGCATTTTTATCCTTTAAATACTCTTCTACAGAGTAATAAGCTTTACTTATTAAAGTATTTTTTACAATAATTTTGAATTATATATACATATGTATAGTAAAAAGCGATTATTTTAATATTACAAACAGACAGTCCAATTTTATTTATTATTTCTATATATATGTAATTCATTTGACACCCAGCAAGCAGTGACGCGCTGAGTGACATAATACCCGTCACACCGGTATTGGCACATGAGATACGGTTGTTTTTACTGTTTATCTATAGTTCATCTTTGATAAATTTACACTTTAATACCTTACTCGTAATATATGTGAAGATCCACACTTTTTCCTCTAGCAGGATAAGTAGAGATCTAGTGTAAAGGCACTCTGTTCTCTGAGAGACATTTTGTATTTTTTATGTGGAACACTACGGCGCGCTGTTTTTATCAGGTTTTTAAGATTACACAAATTGAAAATAAAGTGGGGCCAGTCGTGGCGCAGTGGCACAAGCGTGTGACTGTAAACGACTGGTTGTGGGTTCGATTCCCACTCGATGAGTGGAAGTTATATTTCCATTTTCTTCGCTCTGGTGTCGAGGCCAATGCACACGCAATGCCTCTGAATTTGGTGAAAAGTGGGGAACGGAGTGTCTTAACACTAGGTTCCCTCTGCATACCCTGCTGTGTGCCGGATACTGCGTGAAGCTAACAAAAGAAAATATATCAGATGTACGTAATCATAAGCATTTGCATGCGTTTTCTTACAAAGAAGTTTAGTCAGAGGGAACTAGTGTCAAGATATTCCATCTTCCATTTTCATTATTATTAGGTTTTCACTCATCTTATTTGACAATTCGCTTTGGGTTATTATAATTATGAACATACGAAACGAACTTATAAATATACAAAAAGTGTAGAAGAGATGATGGTAATCTAGGCTCTATCTACTAACCTCATTCGAAGTTGATAGGAAAATGGGCACAAAGTGTGACCGTGACACGACTGGTTGCAGGTTCGATTCCCAGTCGAGGAGTGGAAATATTTAATATTTCTATTCTCTTCGCTCTGGTATCGAGGCAAAGCGCGGCGTTAAGTTACGTCACATTACACCAATTCATCCAGAATACGGCGGAAAGTGGGGAACGGTGTATCTGAACGCTGGGTTCCCTCTACCTGCCCTGTTGTGTGTGGGATACAGCGTGAAGATAAAAAAGAGACTTACTTTATCGTTACTGTGATTATATTTATGGTTATATTACGGGCATCAGGTACAGGCTATAGAAATATTGTATTATCATTATATGTGAAAACATGTACAATATTTAAGCAAGTTAATCGAATGACAAATAGCATTCCAAGAATCTCTTATATTGTTTTTTTTTATAAAAATGAAGCTAAAGAAAGCGCCTTTAAAATTTCATTTAACAAAATGGTTTTCCATTTATTTGATATATAAATTTAAATTCACATGAAATCGTAAATAGAGTAGTACTCTTCGTATTAATGAATTCGTGGAATATGAAAAATCTATATTAAAGCAAAAACGTACATTTTTCACACCTTTACTTAACGAGGCGTCAATTTTTATTTAAAATATATTGAAACATATTTTAAAGTTTGGTTTGTAGTAACAGCACACAATGGATGCATTATTCATTTGTTGTTTTAAAAATTGTATATATTTTTAAAGGATTTAAAATATTCTAAAAAAAAATATTTAGAATTTAGTTTCCTAAGTGTGTGAATGTAAAAAAATGTTATAATTAATAAAATATTCCATTTTTTATATAAAATGTGGGAACTGAAATCATAATATGTGATAAAATTTTCCTGACGGTCAGTCGAGCCGCAGTGGCACAAGCGTGTGACTGTGAAGCGACTGGTTGTGGGTTTGTTTCAGCGAAGTATTTAATATATCCATTTTCTTCGCCCTCGTGTCGAGGGTAAAGCGCGACGTTAAGTTCCGCCACTTAACACGCAATGCCTCCGAATTCGGCGGAAAGTGGGGAACGGAGTGTCTTAACACTAGGTTCCCTCTGACTACCCTGCTGTGTGTTTTACCCTGTTGTTCTTCCTACAAAGCATGGGTAGAACCTAATTACATGACACTCCGCTCTCCGCCTCTCGCCTTGCATTCTAGACAGAGTATTTAGTGACGAAACACTAATTTCTACAGACTGTATATAAATATTATACGTAACAATTTTCAACATATCCAATATCCAGATAAAATAAATGATAATTTATTTAATTACAGAAGTAATTAATTAGTCGTTGATATTTAGGTTAGTAATTTATATTTAATATGTTAATATATTGTACATTTTTGTGGTTTACATATACTCGTACATACATGCATGTAAGCCGGCTATGTTTCATAAGTTTTCCTGTTTAAAACGTAGGGCAGAGAGATCCTTATACCTGAACACTCCTTCCGCTTTCCACTCATCGAATCGACTACCAATCACAAAAATAGCCACTATTGCATGATGTTTTTAACTTCTAGATAACTTTGAGCCATAGAAAAACACAATATATGTATTATAAAAACAAAGATTGAATAAATAAGAGAATAACTGTGAACTGCGAATAAAAATAACATACAATCGCCTCCTGAATACCGTCCAGGCGCTCTCACCACTGAGCAAATTTTTTATACGTTTTCTTTAAATGTCTTTTTCAATGGATAATGTTACTAGGTATGCCAAATCACTTTGAAATTTTGTCTCAGTAAAGCTTAGAAGTATACAAATACATTAGTTTTTGTTTTAGTCAAAAATATCTAGTAGTTTTGATTTTATAGGCATTCAAAGTTTCGAAAAATATCGAGTCCCGCTAAAAGCCACTTGACCGCTTGTGACGTCATTTTGCAACGCTGTTATAGTAGGTGTAAAGGGATTTGTTGTGTTTTCGTCCGCGTAATTACATTAGTAGTCTAATAATGGTAAATATTATTCGATTAATAAAATGGATGAAGGATTCGAAAAAGGGATAATCTACTTAAAATAAATGAATAAATGGTTGCGCATTATTTATCGACAAACAGTGATTTTGTTGCCGCCGAAATGTGAGGAATAAAAATGCAAAGTTAAGTAATATAAACTTTCCGTAATACTTATGTTTAAAAGTTTATCTGTTCAAAATATCTTACTAATGTCATAATGACATTAGTAAGATACACGAGTGCAACTCAAATACTAGAAGTACCTACCTACCGTTAAATTTTTACTTTAAAAAATGTAATCTGTAGCTATATGTAAGTAGGTACGTATGTATGTACGTACCTACTTACATATATATATATATATATATATATATATATATATATATATATATATATATATATATATATATATATATATATATATATATATATATGTGTGTAAGTAGGTACGTTAAAAAAGTAAATTTAAATAAATATACATTGCATACTAGCTTCCGCCAGCAGCTTCACCCGCGTTTCTCTCGGAAACTGTAAATTATCCTAGGCTTCGTCCAGATCCGTTCAGTAGTTTTTACTTGAAAGATACACACACTCACAAACTTTCGCATTTATAATATTAGTAGAAAGTAGGATACCTATCCTACTGCCTAGGATGTAGATGTTGATGTCGTTGGTTGAATGTTATAGATGTACTAAACCTTTTCATGTTTGTGTTTTGTTTTTCTAAAAAAAATGGCCTTACGTACTTAGATGTACTAAACTTTTTTATTTATTTGATTTTTTAGTAACATATGTATGGCATATGTATATAATTATTTTTATTTGAAACCGGTCATCGCCAACGGTTACTTGAACATAACCAACAGGTTATGTTAAAGTAAAAAGAGTAGGTGATGTATGTATGGTTAAATGGAGAATCACGCCAGAACACCGCGTACGTACCACACCTTATCATTGTAGTTCAGAATGCAATGAAAAGAATCAAGAAGTTTTAAATGTAACTTGCGGTGATTGTGCCGCCAGAAGAGGTGGCTGTACACATATAGTATAGCTATATGCTATAGCATAGCATTTTTAATGTGGCTACATCGTCGAAGTGACGAGCCTTCAACGAATATTACCAAGTGTTATTTGAAAAAATCTAAGCACTCAGGTATTGGTACCGCACCGAAAATGATTTTGATTTGAAGCTGAAGATTTTGGTACAAGTGGTATTGATATTGGTACATACTTCATGAAGCCGGTCAGAATGGAAAAATATTTTTGACAATGGTTTAACCTTAAAACTCAGGGAACTTGAAATAAAGTGTTTTCTTTCACGAAAAGATATATTTAGATAGATCCATTCATAATTGAATCATTTCAAAAAATCCTCTGTTGATTTTGACGTCGGAACTTTTATAACATTTTGTAAGAACGAAATGACGGAATCAAGATGTTTTCAAGTAAAAGAGGGTACAACAGCTCAATCAGATCCAAATTTGTGGTTTGAGATGCGCTACGGATGTATAACAGCTTCAAAAATTCACGAAGTTGCTCAGTGTACAACAAAAGATACACATTGTAAAAATAGCAGAATCTGATCTTTTTTTTAAGAATGACTTGCCCATGATTGGTGGCGCGCCTGGCGCGCTTACTGATGACTGCGTTATAGAAGTGAAGAAGGAAAGTGTTAAAGACATTTTAAAAAGTATTTAAGTATAATTATGACGAACGGGCGCGCGACCACGAGCGGATTGAGAGTGCCAGAATGAGCGTGTTGTAGGATGACGTCACACGTTCACCGGCCGGTTACAACTTGTTTTACTTATAACTCAGAAACTAATTGACGTATCGAAGTAATTCTTTCACTAGTATTTTTTATTTTTGACATAGAATATGGAATGCTAATAATCAAAATTAGTTAACATTCTCCATTATCCTAAGTATAGAATAATACTTTAAAAATGTTTAAAAGTACTAAATATCAATCAAAAAAAATATCCAGTAAAAATAGCTAGCTATATAAAAAAAATACTTGTTAGAAAAGGACATTTTTCACAACCAAACCACATTTTTTAGTACAAAAACTAACAAATCGATGACCACATGAAATATTGGAACGCCAATATGTCGTTCGTGTAATAGATTGGCGGTGTTACGACATTATCGGTTAATAGTTAAAATTCAAAAATTAATTGCTTATTAATATTTTGGTACACGTTTTAAATTATGATAATGCATCGATTTTGGAGATCAAACGTTTTAAGCGAATGCGAGAGACTGAAGCATTAGTGGCCAGTCGTGGCCCAGTGGCACAAGCGTGTGACTGTAAACGACTGGTTGTGGGTTGGATTCCCACTCGAGGAGTGGAAATTATATTTCCATTTTCTTCGCTCTGGTGTTGAGGTAAAGCGCGGCGTTAAGTTCCGCCACTTAACACGCAAGCCTCCGAATTCGGTGGAAAGTGGGGAACGGAGTGTCTTAACACTAGGTTTCCTCTGCCTACCCTGCTGTGTGCGGGATACAGCGTGAAGCTTAAAAAAAAAGAAAGGAAAATTTATTAAAATAAATATTATTAAAATATTTTATAGTAGGTATAGCGTATATATAACTAAAATTTAGTATTTACGTAATTTCCTTCAAATCTAAGCAGTTCTATGCACTACATCACGTAGGCTACACAATTACACATACAGCGTGTTCTCATTTCCGTCAGGCAAGTTATCACTCCCATCTTAGTTTTCAATCTTGCAGTCTCTTCTATTAGATAAAAATGACTATAACAGAAATATTTTACAATTACTTCTATACTATATTATAACTTTTATAGTATAACTGTAGAAGTAACAAAATAAACATTTAGAAATATTATAATATAAATATAAGAAAAATATCATAATTTATGTATTTTATTTAATACATAATAATAATGAAAACTAACTAACTATTAAGCTAACAGCAAAAATAGATTGTAACAAGCATATAAGACTTTCAACTTAGCCGGATATAGAAAGCATGGCTTAGTGGTTAGAGCGCTTGGACAGCGTCCAACCGACACAGGTTCAAATCCCGCTGAATTCAAATCCTTATACACTATATCAAAATATGTCCTTATACACTATATCAAAACATCTTTCATATTCTAAGTGTTACACACTTAAATATATAATATAACAATTCAAAAATGCAAAAATATATATAAAAAGTTTTTTATTCTAAATATATATTCAAAAGCATACATTTTTTTATCTAACAACAATATATCTTTAAAAAGCAACTAAAATCAGTAGTAAAGTAATCGATAGTCAAGGTCTAAAGTATTTAATGTCAAGGAAGTGTGGAAGTGTTTACATTGTACAGTGTGCGGTGAGACAAGGCGTCGCGTGCGCAAAATTACTGCCTTATAAATACATTTGTAAAATGATTTTCTCTAGATTTTATAATGTTATAATGTCAAAGTCAAAGTCAAATAATTTTATTCAAAATAAGAAGTTACAAGCTTCATTTTTGAACGTCAAATAGTTTACTACCGGACACAGGTTCACTAAATTTAATGTCTCAGACCTGAGAAGAACCGGCGCAAGAAACTCAGCGGGATTTCTTTTTTTATGTATGTTCGGTGCTCCGTTGTTGAGTTCCATCGCTTAATACGTAATGTCTCGAATTCAGACGTAAAGTGAAAAACGGAGTGTTTTGACACTAGGACCTCTCTGGCTGCCCTGCTACGTTGAATAAGCGTGAAATGGAGAAAAAGAAATTATATTGGCTAGCTGCCTTTATTCATATAATATTTAACACACTCTGATCTGTATAACTTTCATAAAACATATCTGATTTTTTTTCTTTCGTGTTCTAAATATATAGATGACATTTTATGTACATCTGATACGTACAAACACTAGATTCCGTAGTTGTAGTTATTTATTGATGAAGTAAAGACACTCCACTTGCAAGCGTAGAATCCTAGAATACTTTATCAGGTAATGTATTTGAAAACCGCCTTGAAGTCTTCGATTTCTAATCTAATCATTTAAAATTCATTCTACGCCGCCAAAGGAAATACAAATCTTTAGAATTGAGGAGGGAATCGTGGTACAGTGGTACAACGGTTGACTGTAAACGCAGTTGGTTGTAGATTCGATGTCCACAAGGGGATTTTTTTTCTTCACACCAAAGCAGGGTAGGCAGAGGGAAGCTTGTGTTAAGACACTCTGCTCTCCATTTTTCGCCAAATTTTGAAGGCATTGCGTGGTACATAGTGGAACTCAACGCCGCGCTTCTCCTCTATACCAGAGTGACGAAAATGGAAATACTAAATATTTCTATTCCACGAGTGGGAATCGAATCCACAATCTGTGGCATTTACAGTACCACACTTTGTGCTCCTGGCCCACGACCTATTACCTGTATTTAAATTATTTTTTTATTTTGTTTGTTCTACTAAGAAAAACGGGGCGTTGAGATCTGCCACTCAACGCGCAATAGCTAGATTTCAAACAAAAAGTGACGAAAGAATAAGCTTTTTCGGTTTTCCAATAACACCTCTAAGTTGGTATCGAACCTGCAACCATCGGTATATTCAGTAGTAGTAGTGACAACTACTAGATACTACTAGATATTATAAGACGGTGGTTTTTAAAAGTATTTACATATGTACGTTAGGAATATATCAGCCACACTCGCTCCGCTAGCCCATTAAGCATTCTGTCCACGTACAAATGAGGTTGTACTTGACTTTAAATATTATAATTAAATGGTTTCTCTAGAGAATTTTTAATAAATATATTAATTGTATTATACATTCTATAAATATTATTTAGTATTAGTGGCCAGTCGTGGCCCAGTGGCACAAGCGTGTGACTGTAAACGACAGGTTGTGGGTTCGATTCCCACTCGAGGACTGGAAAAATTTAATATTTCCATTTTCTTCGCTCTGGTTCCGAGGTAAAGCGCGGCGTTAAGTTCCGCCACTTAACACGCAATGCCTCCGAATTCGGCGGAAAGTGGGGAACGGAGTGTCTTAACACTAGGTTCCCTCTGCCTACCCTGCTGTGTGCGGGATGGTATACAGCGTGAAGCTAAAAAAACAAATAATAATATTATTAACTTATCTTAAACTTTGAAGTGAAGAGCATACTTAAGGCTAGGCTTTAACTTCACGCTTTCTCTCACAAAGCTGTGCAAGAGGGAACATAGTGTTAAAACACTCCACTCTCTGCTTTCTGGCTAAAATTAAGATTATTTGTTGAGTGGCGTAACTCATCGTTGTATTTTGTATCAGGTTCCAGATATAAAGAACAGAAACTTTTTTTATCATTACTTATCTACAATGTGGCCAGTCGTGGCCCAGTGGCACAAGCGTGTGACTGTAAACGACTGGTTGTGGGCTCGATTCTCACTCGAGGAGTGGAAATATTTAATATTTCCATTTTGTTCGCTCTGATGCCGAGGTAAAGCACGGCGTTAAGTTCCGCCACTTAACACGCAATGCCTCCGAATTCGGCGGAAAGTGGGGAACGGAGTATCTTAATACTAGGTTCCTTCTGCCTACCCTGCTGTGTGCGGGATACAGCGTGAAGCTAAAAAAAAAATCTACAATGTCTTTTTCGCCCTGTTCTACTTTGAAGATAAGGTTAGTTTCAATAATGTCACTAAATCACGATAATTAATAGTAGTTATATGTCTTAGTCTAACAGCGATGCAAAACTACTTTAAAAATATAACCATCTACCCAAAATAAGAATCGAACCGAAAACCGTCATATAACGTTTCACTCTTAACAACTGCGCCAATAGTCAATTTATTATAAAATATCATTTTATTTATACCTAATTCATTTACGCTACCAAATAAAGTAGCTGTCCGATACAAATGTTATTCAACATTTGTATACTAACCTTTGACTCGAACCCGCGTCCATCAATCTTATCAAGGCATCTTTTATTCTAGAAAAGGTAACTTGAAATCGTTGTAGCTCAGTGGTGTATTGCCTGTTACACGTTACAGTTGAGTGTTCAGTTCTTATTTGAGGGAATTATTAAGTTTAATTTTTTTTTTTACATTTTAATTGTGATATTCATACACTTAGGATATGAAATACATTATATTTCTTTTTTTTTCTTAGCTTCACGTTGTATCCCGCACGCTGCAGGGTAGGGGCTGCCGCGGAGGGAACCTAGTGTTAAGACACTCCGTTCCCCACTTTCCGCCGAATTCGGAGTATCCGAGAAATATTTACACTCCTCGAGTGGGAATCGAACCCACAACCAGTCATTTACAGTCACACGCTTGTGCCACTGGGCCACGACTGACCACTATTATATACGATTGAAAAAATGTTTAACATTACATATCAAAACATTTAACGTTTAATGAACTCATGGCTTAGCGGTGAGAACTCTTAGACAATTCCCAAAAAGTGCAGGTTCGACTCCCAAGTTTTAAATGTTTCCTAAAAATGTCTTTTTTCTTGTTTTACTAATACTAAACATTATTTAGGAATTTCCTTAACTCGACATTTTGCAGATATCAGAGTGTCTTAACTCTCTATCTCTCCTTCTCTCTCTGTCAAACCCAAATCCCAAAACATATCGAGTTAGAAACAAAACGAGGCTCGAAATCCGCACAAAACAAGTTACGATTGAACGAACAAACGAAACAAACGAAACCTTTTCAAATGAAAATTCATCGTAGAATAGAAGTTGTAGTAAAAACTCGTGTATAGATTTTTTACAACAAGACTCCATATTGGATATCGGCGGGAATAAAAGAAATATATTTGTTTTTTTTTTTTTTCATTTTCATATTCAATGGCCAGAGCATGTAATTGTATTCCACCTTTGATATCGGAAACGTGAAATAAAATGTAAGTTTTTAAATTTGAACTGTTATATTTTTATTGAATCAAGCGTTTTCGTTATTTCATCGGTTTTGTTAATTTATTATTTTTAAAGAAGTTTTTACTGGTGTATTTGAGATTTATTTTAAATATATGAATGATCGAAGCTGAAATATTCCGTACTTATAAGACCTTCTAAAACAATAATTTTTAAAATAATATTTAATATATAAATTTAATTTGGGGCCAGTCGTGGCCCAGTGGCACAAGCGTGTGACTGTAAACGACTGGTTGTGGGTTCGAGTCCCATTGGAGGAGTAGAAATATTGAATATTTCCATTTTCTTCGCTCTGGTGCGGAGGTAAAGCGTGGCGTTAAGTTCCGCCACTTTACACGCAATGCCTCCGATTACGATGGAAAATGGGGAACGGAGTGTCCTAACACTAGGTTCCCTCTGCCTAGCCCACTGTATGCGGAATACAGCGTGAAGCTGAAAAAAAAACAAACAACATTCATAACAAAATATTCATTAACAGTGTACTTAATGGAAACATATGCACACTTATCATAACTCTAGTACTGGCAAGCCCCCCTGATACAGGGTGTTCCCCTTTAAGCTAACCTGCCCAATATTACATTAATAATCCCTCTATCAAAGGAACGTTTTCATTTGCGGACTGACAAATACACAGATTGACCAAGCTTATATCTATATCTATATCTATATCTATGCCAGGTTTTAACTTTAGGGTGACTGGACGTATGGGTCTTTTAATATTTGTAATGTATAGTACTTAGTATATATGTAAACTTGTCTTTGAAAGAACATATAAAAGAATATATGTTTTAAATGTGTTATGTGGTAAATTAATATATTTTAATGCATAGAGAGATTTTTCTCAGATAGGATAGTGAGATATAATCTAGTGTCAAGACACTTCGTTAAGTTTCGCCACTTAACACGCAATGCCTCCGAATTCGGCGGAAAGTGGGGAACGGAGTGTCTTAACACTAAGTTCCCTCTGACTACCCTGCTGTGTGCGGGATACAGCGTGAAGCTAAAAAAAAAGAAAGAAAAAAAGACAAAAAAAAGACGCTTCGTTCTCCATTTGTCGATTGAATTCGAGATGTACTCGCTTCAAGATACTCCGTTGTTCACATTTCCTCTGAAATATGGAATCTTACTTGATAAATGGTGGAAGTCAACGCTACTTTTTCTATTCTTACTAAAATAATTTCAAAATACAATAGTCTCAATTAATATAACGAATACTAAAATTCAAAACCTCCAGTACAAGAGATTTCTTTTTTTTTTAGCATCACGCTGTATCCCGCACACAGCAGGGTAGGCAGATGGAACCTAGTGCTAAGACACTCCGTCCCCCATTTTCCACCAAACTCTGGAGACATTGCCGTATTAAGTGGCGGAATTTTTCCGCGCTTCGTCTCAACACCAGAGCGAACAAAATTGAAGTATTAAATATTTCCACTACTTCGATTGGTAATCGAACCCACGACTGGTCGCTTTACAGCCACAATTTGTGTCTCTGCGCTGAGACTGGTCCCCAAAATATATAAATAGCTTCACGCTATATCCCGCACACACCAGGGTAGGCAGAGGGAACCTAGTGTTAAGACACTCCGTTCCCCACTTTCCGCCGAATTCGGAGGCTTGCGTGTTAAGTGGCGGAAGTTAACGCCAAAACAAATAGTAAAATAAGCCCTACATTTAAATTCATATACATACATATATACGCAGATTTCGAATGCATATTACTTAGCCCTCACTCAGATAATCCTCTTACGTTATAAATGGACGTCGGAATATTACCGAAACATCACCCTAGGCAGTAAAACTAACAAATAATAACCAGTTGTATTTCATGCTTTGAAATATTATAAATTAATTATTTAATTGTAGTTATTGTAGTGCAGTGGGAGTGTCTGCGATGGTCGTAGCTTCTGATCTTGACTTGGGGAAATGGTTAAACTTTTTAACTAAATTAAATTATAAAACGAAGCACAGAGGCACAGAGTGTGAACGTAAAGCGATTGGTTGTGGATTTGATTCCCACTCGAGGAGAGGAATTATTTAATATTTCTATTTTCTTCGCTCTGGTGTTGAGGCAAAGCGTGGCGTTAAGTTCCGCAACTTAACACACAATGCCTCAGGATTAGGCGCTGCATAGAGAACGGAGTGTCTGTACACTAGGTGCCCTCTCCCTACCCTGGTATATTCGGGATACAGAGTGAAGTTATAAAAAAAATGAATTTGTATTTAAACGTAATAACAAAAAAATATATATCATAAGTCGAAGAATTATTTAAGATCTCTTGCCTGTTTAGTGGCGGAACTTAACCGCGCTAACAATTTACAATTTAAAAAAAAAATCTTTACAAGAAATAAAATCACAGTATCAGCTTGTAATTTGTTCCGGTTAATCTCTAGAACGGCTGGAATTTTAGAATTATGACTTTTACTGGTCAAAATTGTATTTCGTTGTGGTTTAACTCTTCCTGGGCTATTTGCAGTAGACCTCTGAAATTTGGCACAGTGAGGGATATCGAGCACAGTGTCTTGTGTGCTGTGAAGTTTTTTAGTGACAATTGTAATTGTAGTTTTTGAATAAGTGGTAATTAAATGGTCAAAAAGTGCCCATAGACTTACTCTGTGGAACGTTAAGTGTTATGTTAGTGTTAAGTGTTTGCTTTTCAAACTTTTTTAACATTAAATATGTACTTCGTTCAGCTCTTTCCGCGTTGCAGAGCAAAGAGGCGGTTCCTAATATTAAATTCCATCCGAATAAAGTCGCGTGTACAATTAGTGACATTAGTGACTTAAAAATCGATAAATACATATAAATGTAATATAAAATTAAGACGTAAAGCAATATTAAAGTTATAATTGCGAGAAACGCGTTCAACTTTCATACTTGCATGGCATAGAGCTTTGCGGGTCAAGTTCAGTAGGGTTGTGCGGAGACCCCCTGTGGAATGGGAAGGGGGAACCCAACGCGTGGCTATAACTTATACTTTAAATGTATGTGTCTATGTTGGATGGTTTTTCAAAGCTTTAAGCGTAATCCTGTATTTAAAGAGAGAACTTAGTGTTTGGACACTCCGTGTTTTTTTATTTTTCGCTTAAACTCGAGATATTAAGAGTTGTTTGGTGGCACTTATTACCATATTTCGTCTTTGGCACTATAGTGGGGAAATTTAAATAATATTTCATAATTTGGATGGATATTGAAATTACATGATTATTATATGAGATATTATGATAAAAAAAGTATTTTTTCTTAAATTCAGACTTTGTTTTGTACTTTTGGACTATTTATTGAGTTATTTCTATTATAATGTCAATTATGTGGCCAGTCGTGGCCCAGTGGCACAAGAGTGTGACTGTAAACGACTGGTTGTGGGTTCGATTCCCACTCGAGGAGTGGAAATTATATTTCCATTTTCTTCGCTCTGGTGTCGAGGTAAAGCGCGGCGTTAAGTTCCGCCACTTAACACGCAAGCCTCCGAATTCGGCGGTGCGTGGGGAACGGAGTGTCTTAACACTAGGTTCCCTCTGCCTACCCTGCTGTGTGCGGGATACAGCGTGAAGCTATATTTATTTAATGTCAATTATTTCTGGACTTAACTCCCACTCGTTGGTGTGATCATTTTTTTTTCATTTCCGCTCTGGTACACGCAATGTCACGATTTTAGGTGGAAGGTGCAACATTTGTTTTTAATCTTCATTTTCTGCTAATTGTTTAATATTATTAATTTTTCACAATTTCTCCTATACATCACACAACCCTCGTTGCTTTCATAACTTTTCTTGAAATTCAAATTTATAATATATGTACTTTATTGTAGTAGACTTTGGCAAGCAATTTTGAATGCTTGAATGGACTTAAAGCTGCCACCGGCTCGAAAGACAGTTCTGTTGAGAAAACCGACACCTGAGATAAGATTTTCGTTTTCCTTTATTTTATGAATATTTATGTCAAATGAATATTTGCGAAAACACTATTTCTGAGCCCTCGAGCTTTTTTTGGTTTTATATTTATTTTAAAAAACTAGCTTTTTCCTAATACCAATTAGGATATCCTAATGTCAAGATACTGTGTTCTACAACTTCCGCCCGATATTGAGACATGCTTGTTGAGTGACTTAACGCCACATTTCATATTATATACGAGAGCAAAAAAAATAAAACAATGTATAATCATTCTCTATGGTTATAAATCGAACCCACAACTTCTTTATTGTATCTTTCTTATATATTTATCTATCTTATATTTTTTATTTTTTCTCTCTGATTATGTTATCGTAGTAGTAGTAGTAGAAGTATCGTAGTGATAGTTTATGCAATCTTATCCCGTAACCTATGACTCATCCACCTCCACGGGTTGACTGGAAGAGATCTCTGCTAGAGATAACTCCAGCATTGTTAAAAAACAAATTTAACTGCCATCTGTATGTAATATTTAAATACAATAAAAAAAAGAATATATATATATATATATATATATATATATATATATATATATATATATATATATATATATATATATATATATATATATATATATATATATATATATATATATATATATATATATATTTATTAACCACTAGCTGTGCCCGTGACTTCGTCGCATTTACGGAATATCTTTATAAATTGTAGCCTAGGTTTTATTCTGATGTATATGTATGTATAAGATATATTATTGTAAAGTTTCATTAAAATTCATTCAGCAGTTTTTACGTGAAAATGTAACAAACGTCCAAACAACCTTTTCCATTTATATAATTAATAAGATTATAAAATATTAAAGCACTTTTTAATTCCACATGCACAAGAATACACGAGGAAAATATCAATTTCCGCAGTCTGGCTTAACGGTTCATAAAGCTGTGACAGACCGAGCACGAGCGGGCAAGCTTAGTCGAAGGATGCTATATAGATTCCCTATCAATTTTGTAGTACTAACGTGATTTGAAATTGCACAATTTGTAACCAGATTAATCACGTATAATTTTGGTATTCGAAAAAATATTTTTAGAAAGCCTGACGTTTAGAAACTTAACGCTTAGAACACTTTACAGTAGTCCGTGGGCAGCGACAAAGTGTAAAGTGTTACTTTTTAATATATACGTTATTAATCCGGTTAAATACAGTTTCATTTTAAAATGTGTAATCATCGCGTAAACAAAAGATCTTAGTACTAACATATGTTGTTGATATATATAACGTGGAATTATGTAGGCAATGGTTATGGGTTCGATTTCTTTTTAGGGGAAATTTTTATTTGAGCTTGCTTGCTTGCTAGATAAGCCACTAGAGTTTTGCGCTAAGGCTTTTCTCTGGGTAAATGTGGAAAACGTTGTACCGTAACAATTTTTTTAAAGTTCATGTTCATGTTTTTCAAAGTCAACTTTGATAAATAACCACATCAATTACAATTTAATTAATACTGACGGAAAAATTCTTGATTGAACACCTTCTGCCAAGAAATGGTGAATATAATAATCCATAACAAGAGTCCAAGGAAAGCAAAAAGTCGCTTACATCAGTCAAAAACCTAACATATTTCACATGCGATACCAAATATTTGGATCATTTCAAAAAAAGGCGGTACATTTTTGTGTCCTGGAGTTATTTTTGAGGATGCTGGGATACAACATCGAAAAACAGGATGGTTCCATTCAAAAAAATCTGCTGGTCACGTTAGGTATGAAACACACAATTGAATCCGGAGATACGACATGTAACTCAAGAATATTAATATTTCTTTTTAATATGAAAGTCAAACTATTTCGTTATTTGAGGTAATAATTAATATGTACGGACAAGTCGTGGCGCAGTGGCAAAAGCGTGTGACTGTAAACGGCTGGTTGTGGGTTCGATTTCCACTCGAAGAGTGGAATCAGAGGTAAAGCGCAGCGAGTTCCACCACTTAACACATAAAACGCCTCCGAATCCGGTGGAAAGTGGGGAACGGAGTGTCTTAACACTAGGTTCCCTCTGCCTGCCCTGCTGTGTGTGGGATACAGCTAGAAGCTAAAAAAAAAGAAAAAAATAAAATGTATTTTTTTAAAAAGTTCATTTATTAAACGCAACCAACGTTTATATTATTCTTTTGTTTCCACTTCAAGGACTTATGGCCGTAGAGAGAAATATTAAAATCTTTCTTTCTATATATTGTATTTGTATTCACAACTACACTACGTTAGACGCAACTGAACCATAAGTGTGTTCGTAATTATCATCGCTATTTTAAATGCCAATGCCCATTATGAAGTAGGTAAATGAAACACAACATAAATAAAAGCTTAAATTGAAAGAAATTGAAGTTTCATTTATATAACTTTATTTTTTTACACTTTAACGCTTTTTCTTATATAACAGTAAATAGAAAGAACCTAGTGTCAATACTCTCTGTTCTCCATATTTCACCTGAAATGGAGACTTTACGTATTGAGCGACCGAGTTCAAATTTTAATACGTGCGTCACTTTCAAACCTTTTTTAGCTTCACGCTGTTTCCCGCACACAGGAGACAGAGGGAACCGAGTGTTAAGACACTCCGTTCCCCACTTTCCGCCGAATTCGGAGGCTTGCGTGTTAAGTGGCGGAACTTAACGCCGTGTTTTACCTCGACACCAGAGCGAAGAAAATGGAAATAGTAAATATTTCCACTCCTCGAGCGGGAATCAAACCCACAACCAGTCGTTTACAGTCACCCGCTCGTGTCACTGGGCCACGATTGGCCACTATTTCACCCAATACTAAATTAAAGCCTAACTCCATAAACACTTAATTCCTTGAAAATTTTCCATTAAATGCAATTTTGGTCATACACGTGTACTGTAGGGTAGTGATGAGACTTAAGCCCTGAATTCAATCGATTCATTCGAGAGAATTTGTTAAACTTGTACTCGATTTTGAAAAATATATTTAGTTAAATAACTAGACTCAACAGTAGCAATTACATTGTATATGAAACAGTAATTATTGTACATTTTTTTACCTTTATATCTAAATGCCTTTTAAGGTGATTAATACGTATTTATTGTTTTAATAATTTTTAAAATAACGAAATAACATTTTACTAACTAAGCAAAAACTGAAGCTGATAATATTAGTCAAGTCTATGAACTCGTTACCCATGAATCTCTTGCTAATAAATGTACCTTCACTATTCAAATTCACTTATCTATGCTACGCTGCGCTGACACGAACCACAACTAACAGATTTTTTACTTGATTGATAAATAAATAATGTCTAAAAAACACTTATAAATACATACATATATTTTAATTTTTATATTTTGTGTCCCAATCATGAGAATGACACTAATTTATTACAGGGATTTCTTAAAGGTTTTACTCGATAGAATCCAATCTTCGATTATAGCTCAACTCCAATAGTTAAAATGCCCAAATAACTCGAGTCACAAGACCCTATTCGAGCTACGAGAACATCACTATTCTAGGGCCCTTCCATGATTTTAATTGAATACAGCTACAACCCGGCTGTAGATCGATCACGTGACATTGCAATCACGCCTTACGTACATACGTACGTACATATACATATACATACATTTGCATAGAAGGACGCTGTACAGGCGAAATTACTGTCTGGCCATCTGTTGTTGAAAATTGATGATTTAGTTTCACTGTGAAGTTAAACTATTAATTTAAATTAATCGGGTTTAATTTCTTGGTTTTGAAGATATATTATAGAAAAGATTTTTTTTTTAACTTCACGCTGTATCCCGCACACAGCAGGGTAAGCAGAGGGAAGCTAGTGTTGAGACACACCGTTCCCCACTTTCCGCCGAATTAAGAAGCATTACGTGTTAAATGGCGGAACTTAACGCCGCGCTTTACCTCGACACCAGAGCGAAGAAAATGGAAATATAATTTCCACTCCTCGAATGGGAATCGAACCCACAACCAGTCGTTTACAGTCACACGCTTGAGCCACTGGGCCACGACTGGCCACAATATAGAAAATATAACTTTTTGAAAATTTTACATTAATTTGTGGTGACAAACATCATAAGTCATAAGTCTTTCATTTATCTTCTACAATGTATAGCACATATCAAAACTATAATATATGTAGTTAATCTCGTTAAAATAGTTTCTTTTTAAAATATATAAAAATCGCGAAAGCCAAAGATTTCATTATTCTGAATTCCATTTTTTGTAATAATAAGCTTTATTTTATAATATAATACATTGTTACCTTTTAGAATAAATAATCAATAAAAATAATAAAAAATCTTTAAATATGCAATAGTTATTTATATTATCAGTAAACTGTCGTTAACGGAAGCGAGACAAAACTCCGTGGGGGAAGTAGCTAAAGTGACGGACTCGCAACTCGGTTTGCCACTTTGAAGTAATGGGTAGATCGATCTGCAAAGAGCTGTCCTATATACCTATGTCCTATATACCTATGTCCTATATACATACGTTAAAAAGTGAATGTGAATTGTCTTGGGGAGTTTTTGATATATGAATGTATTAAAGAAAAGTGGAAAGTGGGGAACGGAGTGTCTTAACACTAAGTCCCCTATGCCTACCCTGTTGTGTGCGGGATACAGCGACAAACAAAAAAAAATAAGCACAAGATATTCTTTTTGTAATAAAAAGCTAGGGGTTGATTTCCGTTTTTAAATATGTATTGTCTTGAAATCGGGCAGAAAGTGGAGAACGGAGGGTCCCGACACTAAGTACTGTGTATCCTCGGCTATATTTAGCTTATTCTACCAGCACCAGATCCCGCAACCGTCGCGTATAAAAGACATTCTCTACACCAAAAAAAAAGACATTTAGAAAACGTATAAAAATTTGTACGCACCGGGATTCGAACCCGCGCCTCCAGAATACCGTCCAGGCGCTAGGTGCAGGGTAGCAGAAATTTGTAAAAATCTCTCTACAGAGATGCTAACAACATAAATAAGTTGTAATTAAGCGTATAAGAATTTCAACGCAGCTGGTAGTAGAACGCATGGCTCAGTGGCGAGAGCGCATGGACGGTATTCTGGAGGCGCTGGTTCGAATCCCGCTGCGTTCAAATTTTTATACGTTTTCTAAATGATTTTTCAATTTTCCTAAGTGTGGAATAACACTTTAAAAATGTTTAATAGTAAAAATAGACCACTTAACACAATCTCGATTTCAAGCAAAAAATGAAAAACGGAGTGTCTCGACACTAAGTTCTCTTTAACTACCCTAAACTAAATAAAGCTTAAAGCTTTAAAAAAACCTGAACAGTGTTTAAAATTTCGTATCTTATTTACCGTTGCAAGGGAGCAGTCGGCTCGGCCACCCCTCCCTACCCTTCCTCATCCTCCTACCACCCTCCTACCACCCACCTCGCAAATACTGGGATGAAAATTCCACTATTTATCCTTATAAAAGTTTAGATTTTTTAAATTACACAGTTTTTGCTCATATTATTTGTATTTGTTTTATTAATATAGTTTTTCGTTGAAATCTCAAAGTTCCTTATATGTGGTTTTTAACATCAGAAGCAAAAAAAAATGTACTACATTCTAAATATGTAATTTTTTTTTTTGAACAAAAAGATACGTTCTTTCTAAGTTAAAATGGCAAATTATAAACACACTGCTGTAATAATTTTTATATATTTATTTTCTAATTTTTCATATTTTGTTAGAATGAACGACGACGACGACGACAACGTGGAGAACGGAGTGTCCTAATTTCTCTGGTTCTGAAAAAAGTGTTAGGTTGCCTCGAATTAAGTTATTGGTTTATAATTTTTGAATTGAATTGTAGATAGCGGTTGCAACATAAAATTACACACGTATGAATGTTTAATAAAATAAGGGGCGGTATTGTGTTCCGTCCAAATTTTTTTTTTAGCTTCACGCTGTATCCCGCACACAGCAGGCTAGGCAGAGGGAACCTAGTATTAAGATACTCCGTTCCCCACTTTCCACCGAATTTGGAGGCTTTACATGTTAAGTGGCGAAACTTAACGCCGCGCTTCACCTCGACAAAAAAAATGGAAATATTAATTATTTCCACTCCTCGAGTGGGAATCGAATACACAACCAGTGGTTTACAGTCACACGTTTATGTCTCTGGGCCACGACTGGCCACCACGCTGGCAGGCAGGCTAAAGTTAATAAGTTAAACAAATAAACAAACAAAGGCAAGAATTATATTCGTGGTGTCTAAGACTCACTATAAAAAAGAAAAAAAACCTGGTCAACAACCATATACTCGTATCACAGAATCCAACTTCCAATATATTAGAAAATATTTCCTTCATATGACGCCATGATATCGTCTCTAGATATTATATTTTTACATTTCTCTCAAGAGCGGGCATTTCGACTGAGCGAACGTTCTCGACGGCATCGCTGGCGCAAATATTTTACACAACAACGCCTACGCCTAACTGTGTGTTCGGAGGCTTTACAAAATTAGCTTTGCTTTGTTTGTATGTTGTATGGACGTGTATTGTATTGTTAAATGTTCTATACGGATTGTTAGTCGTAAGCTATGGTTGTCAGTTTGATTCTTTTTTTGGAATCAATGGTCACAACTAAAACAAACCAAGTGGAGAGCGGAGTGTCTTCACATTATGTTCTCTTTCCCTATCTTGCTAGTTCAAAAATATATCGAGTATTTTATATAAAGTAGTCTTATATAAAAAGTTTCTTTTTGTCTAATTATTCATTGTAAGTAAATTACAAGTTCGTCTGTTTCATACTAATATTTTCGCCAACATAGAGCTGGCTTCACCATAAAGATTTTATTTCTTTAACTTCACGCTGTATCCCACACACAGCAGGGTAGGCGGAAGTAACCTAACGTCAAAACACTCCATCCCCATTTTCCGCCGAATTTAGGAGCCCTTGCGTGTTACGTGATGGAACTCAACGCCGCGTGTTACCTCGGCACTAAAGCGAAGAAAATGAAATATAAAATATTTCAATTGCTTGAGTGGGAATCGAACCCACAACCCCTCGTTTACAGTCACATTTTGTGCCCACAAGTGGTGACTGCTCTCATCACACAGCTATTTAAACAGAAAATAAATTGTATGTTTTACCAATCCACCACCGTTTGATTAAAAAAGCAAATATTCACGTTTGCATTTCAAAAGCTTATATATTTTATGAAATATTAAAAGCTATTAGCACTATTATGGCTCAAATGGCTGCGATACTCAAAGTGATAGTGACCTCAAATCACCTAATAAAATATATTACTTGTTAAAAACGTGTTGTGAAAAGCAGAGAGTTGTGACACTAACTTTTGTCCATTTTCAAGCTTTTCACGTAAAAGCTCTTCATAAATTGCGCAAGTTAATTGATTCTTTTGTCTACACGGACGCCTAAAATTACATGGAAGGCAGACTAACCAGAGATTCGGTTATTATATCAAACAATATACAATTTCCGCCTCCAGCAGAAATACAATATAATTACAATATATACAGATATATAGGTATAAATGAGGCCAGTAGTGCGTTATGGGCACATAAGGGTGACTAAAGTCGATTTGTCGGTTGTGGGTTCGATTCCCGCTCGAAGAGTGGAAATGTTTATTATTTCCATTATCTTCGCTCTGGTGTCGAGGTATAGCGCGGTTTTAAGTTCCACCACTTAACACGCAATGCTTCCAGAATACGGCGGAAAGTGAGGAACGGAGTGTGTTAACACTAGGTTTACTAAGCCAACCTGCCGTGTGCGAGATACAGCGTGAAGGTAAAAAAAAAAGAAAAATCTATCTTTATATCTACCTATAGTTAGCTTATCTATAGCTAAATATCTAGCTTTATAAAAATCTGCTTGTGGGTTCGATTCCCATTCGAAAAGTGGAAATTTTTATTATTTGAATTTTCTTTATTAAGTGTCGCCACTTGACACAATGCTTCTACAAATCGGCGGTGCCTGGTGAACGGAGTGTCTTAACACTAGGTTCACTAAGCCGATCTGCCGTTTGCGGGATACAGCGTGAAGTTAAATCTAGCTTTATATCTATAGCTAGCGTATATTATATTAGCACATGGTCTTTCACAGGCAAGTAATATTTAGTTTGATGCATGCGCGATCGAATTTCGTCGTCGGTTACAACTTGACCGGCCCCGCCTGTGGTGGTAGATTGAATTATCAGAGCAATATCCATCTCTCATATTGTAACTTTGATCCCAAATTGGAAATGTTGGTTCAATTTTTGTTCAAATTATATTTTATTTGTATATAAATTTTAAAATTTATAATAAGGCCTTCTCTGACGGTCTGTCTATGAACAGTATAAGTTCGGAGTTTAAATTCCACTCCATTTATTTCATCCCTAATGAGACAAAGGGTAGCGTTGAGTTCCGTAAAATAATATGCAATATTTCAAATTACGATGACGAAGGCGGAAAATGGAGAAAGGAGTGTCCTACTATAATGTTCTCTCTAGTTACAAAGTAGGATACGTAAAAAAAAACGAAAACGATAACTTTCGTTTAGGTTGTCTTAGTAGATTTATTCATTTGGCCAAGTCTATATAAAATTTATATTAAATAGGCATAACATTTTAGAAAAAATAATAAAATTTGACTGTTATCAGGATTTGAATCCACGCCTTGCGTCTTCATTCTAGCGTTATTATATAGCCCAAGGGTGAGCAATCCGCTCCCCTCGCACCAAATGCAGCCCGCTTAATAATTGAATGCGGTCCGCCAGGCGTTCATTTATAGCACAGATAGATATTCTTCCGGTAGTTTTTAAATACTATTAGGAAGTATGGAAGCATCTATGAAATAAAACAAACTTTGGACTTACCTATTGTTAATGAAGATTTTAAACCTCTGGCCAATCAAGTAGTACGTCCCTTAATATGTTATTGACACTTTAATGATATTTTTTTATAGCTTCACGCTGTATCCCGCACACAGCAGGGTAGGCAGAGGGAACCTAGTGTTAAGACACTCCGTTCCCCACTTTCCGCTGAATTCGGAGGCTTTGCGTGTTAAGTGGCGGAACTTAACGCCGCGCTTTACGTCGACACCAGAGCGAAGAAAATGAAAATATTAAATGTTTCCACTCCTCGAGTGGGAATCGAACCCACAACCAGCCGTTTACAGTCACACGCTTGTGCCACTGGGCCACGACTGGCCACTTAATGATATTTAAAAAGCAAAATCTGCTTCACGCTTTTTCCCGCATAGTGGGATCAGAGAGGACCGAGTGTCAAGACACTCCGTCCTCCACTTTCAACCCTTAATCGAGGCATTGCGTGTTGAGCGGAACTCAACGCCGCGCCTTATCTTAGGCACTAGATTGAAGAAGTGAAAATATAAATATAATCATTTCCTCGAGTGAAAATCAAACCTACAACCATCAGACGCTGTAAAACATCAATAACTCTTCTTAAACTTCCTTTTTAAACCCAAAGCTACCATACTAAATGAAAAATTTTAACACTGCACCATAGCGGTGCGGTTTTCGTAAATACATCACGACGTAACACACATACACATAGACACACACATGCAACCCTATTTCCCAACAAGGCTATTCCTAGAATAGAATAGAACGCTAGACAATATTGTGGCTAGTCGTGGCCCAGTGGCACAAGCGTGTGACTATAAACGACTGGTTGTGGGTTCGATTCCAGCTCGAGGAGTGGAAATATTTAATATTTTCATCTTTTTTGCTCTGGTGTCGAGGTAAAGCGCAGCGTTAAGTTCCGCCACTTAACACGCAATGCCTCCGAATTCGGCGGAAAGTGGGGAACGGAGTATCTTAATACTAGGTTCCCTCTGCCTACCCTGCTGTGTGCGGGATACAGCATGAAGCTGAAAAAAATATATATAGAAGCCAAAACACTTTACACTTTGTACTACACTTTGTTTTGTAATAGGTATAAATGAATTTTAAACGTGGCAAAGTGATTACCAGTTAGACAAATGAGACTGTACTGTGGTTATAGGTTCACATTCCAATAGAGTTGAGGAAATTATGAATTCATATGATGAATGCTAACTTCCGTTTTATATTGTCTTAATTAAGAGTTCATTTAAATGTAGAAATAAGTATAGTAAATGTAAAGTAATACTCGCTTAGGTAATTTAAAACATCATTTTAGTTTTGAGTAGCATTTCAATGTAATATTAGATTTGTAAACATAAAATTAAGGAAAAAAAGGATACGAAACCGTGTGTCTGTAGAGTTTGAGTATATAATAAAAAAAACTTCCGTTTTAATATTTTTAAAGTGATATTCATGCACGGCGTTGAGTTCCGCCACTTAACATACATTGTCGATAGTTCGGAGGAAAAGGACGGAGTGTCGTGACACTAGAGTATCTCTTACGGCCGGTCTCAATAACCTACCAACAGTTAAGCTACGTCACCTATCGGAGTTTATCGGTAACTTCTAATCTATCTCTTACTGCCGTCTCAATAACAAAATTCTCGTAAGGCTATCTCTAGTTAAAGATAGATAGGTCCCTTATCTTTGGTTAACGTCTCCCTCTCAAGCGTTTTGTTTTTGTATTATAATAAAATGTCCTCTGAACTAATGTTGACGAATAAATAATTAAATTTACTTTAGCCATATCATTTTAAGACATCATATGCTCTTTTTTAAAGTTCTATCATTAATTATGCATAAAAATAGTCTTGTTATTTTAGTTATATTAAAAATAACGCAACTTATATTAAGTAATCTAAAAACTAAAACAACAAAACGCAATTTGACATTTGACAGCTGGTGACGTTAACGACCCGCGCTTTATTTTGTTTCATATCTTTTGAAGTCAACTCTAAAATATAACTAGCAACGGCATTGTTATTATATTCATAAACAAATGGCTGATCTACAAAATGTAGGTATTACTTCTGAAAATTGATATATTGCTTTATAATCATGTATCAGAACCAATTGAGGAGGTTTTTAGCTAAGACCTGAAACCCCATTACTAGTAGATCATACTTGTAATATTGTGTTGGGTGACGGCTGCAATAATGCGAGGGAAAATAAAATTTCCCCCAAAGAAATTAATTATAAACTTGGAAATATAGGCTGTAAGATACAGAATTTTATCTTAACATTATTAAATTGTATAGGTAACTATATTATTTACAGTGAACAAACAAAGGAAGCTCTCTGAGAAAATGCAGAGAGCACAGAGAGACAAGGACCAGGTGCTTGTTAGCTTGTTATTTAGAAAAAAATCTGAAAAAGTGTTAATCGAAAAACAAAAAGGATTGTTACAAAATGAAAAGCTAGTATTTATTATAAAAGACAAAGCTTCAGTTAGAAATTGAAAAATTAAATCTTGAAATTAACAAATGAAAGTTAGAAATTAATTATGATTAAATTGTTTTGTGTAAATAAGATGATTATTGTCATTTTTTTTAATATTATAATTTTATTTTATGTTATATTTTTTTTGTTACTCAGATAACCCAATTTATTTAACAAAATAAAGATATAAGAAAGGTATTAAACATTTTTATTTGAAGACATATAATTTTTACAAGTTCTTTATTATATTTATTCATTAACATGTTGACAAGTTGTTGTTGTATTATCTGGAAATAAGATAAAAAGTAATACTTAATAATTATTTTGACTTAAAATGTGTATATGAATACATACATACCAATTTCTACCTCATTAATATTGTTTAATCAACAAATGTTATGTAATACAGAAGTGGTGATAATAACAGCTGGTATTGTTTGTATTGAAAGGCAATTTTTTAGGGAAAGCACTGGGAATTGCCTTTTCCATACACCAAAGCATCTAAAAAGTAATTTTTGTATGACCTCTTTATATTTTATATAATAAAGTCAATATTATTATGGATATACATATAAATAGAAAAAGAATAAACATTCAATCTCACTTTTAAGGATTATTAAATGAAGTAGAATCATGAGCAGACCTTGGCCACTGAGCTAACATTCATAAATAACAAATCTGCATTACATACACCTTGAACATTTATTGAAAATATTCCTTTTATATTTCTATATTCTTCTCTTATATTTGAATCTAAAAAGAAATCATCAACTTAATTGCTGTAGTAAAATTACTTTTATTGCATTGCAAAATGATAACAGTAAAAGTTTCTACTTACCAGGTGACTGTATGGATATGTGCGTACATAGTTTTAAACTTTAACATATTTTGGATATAACTCTGCTATGGCACGAGATACATTAAAAAACAATTCTGCTTGCTGTAGCCTTTGCAACTCCAATGAAGTCTTCATCAGATACAAGTATTGTCCCTAATGCATAGCCGTAGACTGAGTAACAGCTGATGGCGATACGCGGAAATTCCTGAAAGATATATTTTGCATAATTTTATGAATGTTAATAAATACATAGAAATGTATTCATTCTGAACTAGCAATGCTCATTAAAACTATATAATCTAGCTTTTACTCACCGGAACGATGTTACTCGCAAGGATGGTAATATTTTTATTAATAACTCATTAACGCTTGTTTTATTCAATCGAAATCACACATTTATAGTCGATACGGCTATACCCTCTGCGTTCTTTAGATTTTTGATTTGCAACAGAATCGAATACCAGCCGAATACAGCCTCATACATTTCATTATCACTTTCATCACTGAACAAATCCATAATATTTAATGAAATTAAAAGTTGTCGAAGTTAACTATAGAATAATCGCCCGAATTTGACGGATAGCAAATTTTTAACAGACAGTAAGTAAAACAAACTAAAGTTAGCTGTCAAAATGTTATTGAAAGAGTCTAATTTTATTTTCTATAGCTTTGTCTATCTCTAGTAAGCGGTAAGTCCTCCCAAAGATAGATCGATTTTGACAGTTGAAATTTTGATCTATCTTTGTTTATTGAAACGCAAAAGTGACAGTATAGCTAACTCCAGTAGCAAAATTAACTAGCTGTTAAAGATAGATAGGTTATTGAGACCGGCCGTTACTACCCTGCTATGAGAGAAAGAGCACAGAGCGATAATGAAAGTAATTTTTAATATTAGCACAGGCTATATAAAAAACATATAAAAAATGAATGTAACAGAATTCGAATCTGCACTATTTAGAAACAATTTAAACAAGCTTACTAACCAAGCTATGCGTCCAAGCAATTATGTTACTAATTTATATAGGTTTATATTTTGATAAGGTTGTTAGTTTTCAATAGATTGAACTACGACATTTTGGTATGTTGTTAATTAAATTTACCTAACTTTAAGCGATGGTTATGGGTACGACTCTACTGCTCGAGCTACTTATATTTAAATAGTTTCCGTTCCCCCCCTAGTTTATTAAAATCCAATATGGATGCAATTCATCAAAATATTATTTATAAGCGCGGCGTTAAATTCCGCCACTTTAACACGCAATGCCTCCGAATTCGGCGGAAAGTGGGGAACGGAGTATCTTAATACTAGGTTCCCTCTGCCTAGCCTGCTGTGTGCGGGATACAGTGTGAAGCTAAAAAAAAAACTATTTCCTTAATTTCTGTGCAAACAAAGTTACGGTCACAGCTAGTATAAAATATAATCCCAGTACAGACTTCCCCTTTGACGTCGCAGTACTGTGCTCCCCCCGCCGTGCCCAGCGCTCTTCAAAGCCCTTTACAGAGACGACTGATCGATACGTTTATTTGTAGCTGAGACCTAACATTAAAACTAAATTGAGGTTATTTTGTGAAATGTGTATAATGTATGTGTATTATATTTATATTTAATATATTGTTATTCAATTTTAACGGTTATAATATACTTAACACGCAAGTCTCCGAATTCGGCGGAAAGTGGGGAACAGAGTGTCTTAACACTAGGTTCCCTCTGCCTACCCTGCTGTGTGCGAGATATAGCGTGAAGCTATTTAATTTAATTTAATTATAATATGCTGAAAAGGTAGTAAATACTATAATAGAAAACTGTGTTGCAGTTATTGACATCCGCCTGCCAAGCTCAAGAAAAGCTCTAGTAGTCAAAAAGCTCTAGTCTCTAAAATTGTTATAACATACTATATCAATCAATCAATTAATCCTGTTATTTTTTTTTAGCTTCACGCTGTATCCCGTACACAGCAGAGTAGGCAGAGGCAACCTAGTGTTAAGACACTCCGTTCCCTACTTTCCGCCAATTTCGGAGGCATTGCGTGTTAAGTGTCCATACTTAACGCCGCGCTTAACCTCGACACTAGAGCGAAGAAAATGAAAATATTAGATATTTCCACTCCTCGAGTGGGAATCGAACCCACAACCAGCCGTTTACGGTCACACGCTTGTGCCACTGGGCCTGTTATTTATTACCACTTATCCACTTATACAGGTTGGCCAGAAGAAATATCTTCTAGACTTATGTCTAGAAATTTGTACCCTTGAATTTTATTTAATGTTTTATAACTTTCAAAATGCAATAAAGAATATAGCGTCAAATGTTGTAATGTCGAGAAATATCTTTCAATTTTTATCTTTTTTTTTAAATCAACCTTTGAAATATCAGAATTTTACAAATATCAAACCCACAACCACCGTCTTAAGCCACTAACTACTTAACCTATAGACGATAGTAGAAAGGATATTATATACTTATTATAACTTTACAACAAAGCATATTTCCTTGAAGCGTAACAAAGACAGATATGCAACTCGTTTACTAGCATCGCAATAAACGCTAAACAACACGAAATGAAGATATTAAAAGGAATTCTGACTTAAACATTAAATGCAATGAAATTGTTCATTGTTATATTAAAAACTAGAATATTTTCCGCTACGAGGTAGTAGGTATTTTCGCAATTTTTACTCGAGAAATATTTTCCATGCAAACTTTGAAGGAATTCTTGCAAGTCCTCTCTGACGCTTTTCGAATACCCGTTACTTGGAGCTTCGAGCTTTCAGTCTTGCTACTTGCTGCTTGGCTCTTGTTATGACATGACTTACTTTTTTATATTTTACTGTTTTTTTTTATTGGGAATAAAAAATGTAGTTATTTTAAGTGGCTGTTAATTAAAGAACATTTTAAATTATGTTATTTGTGTGTGGTCTTGAGTTACGCCATGCTTTTGGCGGAAAAAGGAGAACGGAGTGTATTGACACTAAATTCTTTCTGTTAGCCCATTATGCAGGAAAAAGCGTGAATCTTAAAAAATATATGTTGTGGGCAAATTGAATTGAGATTCTAATGATTGTGCTTTAAGCGAAAAAGCGCTTCAATTGTTTTACGTATAAACGCTTTATAATAAGAATATAAATCTAAACCTATCTATTACTTTTAGTATATTTTTTATATATGTTTATATATACTTGTATTGATCATCTATGTAAGCTATAATTAAGCAGACATGTATAATATTAATTTAAAAAGTATTAGATAAAAAAAATCTTCAATTTGCTTTGATAAGCTCTCTTATAAATAAACGAAATTTTAACTTATTATTACTGTATTGAAGGAGCAATATATGACACTGTCACTAAACTAAAAGCATTTAATTAAATATCTAATATAATATCTGATAGAAACTACTTGCTAAATTAAAGCTTAAAGCCCGAACTCATTAGAAATTTTATCTTAAACGGCCAACGGTTTTCAATCACCACGTATATTGAAGTGTGTAATTAACGTCATGTACAATATTGGCTATGGGTTCGAATTTCATTAGAGGGGAACTATTATATTTCTTTTTTTTTTGCTTCACGCTATATCCCGCACACAGCAGGGTAGGCAGAGGGAACCTAGTGTTAAGACACTCCGTTCCCAACTTTCCGACAAATTCGGAGGCATTGCGTGTTAAGTGGCGAAATTTAACGCCGCGCTTTGCCCGGACACCAGAGCGAAGAAAATGAAAATATTAAATATTTCCACTCCTCGAGTGGAAATCGAACCCACAACCAGTCGTTTACAGTCACACGCTTGTGCCACTGGGCCACGGCTGGCCACAACCATTAATCAATCAGTTAATTAATTAAAATATTAAATAAAACAACATGTAACATGTTCATTTTAAAAAATATGAAACCAAATTGTTAATTAATTGAATAGCCTCGCGGCAGTAACGCTGGACACGGCTGACTATCGGACAAAGGGGTGTCCGAAACAACTATTTACTCTCGTATTCCAATATTTCATATTATATAAAATCGTCGGGCCAGTAGTAGTGAAGAGGCACAGAGTGTGACTGTAAAACGTCTGGTTGTGGGTTCGATGCCGGCTCGAGAAGTGGAAATATTTAAAGTATCGATTTTGTTGGCTCCATCCTATCCATTTGGTTGGAATGTTTAAGTTATTTTCATTTCTACTTACCCGTTCTGGTGCCTAAGGCAAGTCTATTCACCACTCAATAGCTCGGTTCTTTTGGAAAGTGGAGAACGGAGTGTCTTGACACTTGCTACCTACTATCTACTTCTATTTGACTACTCCTATTAAAGCTATTGAATATGTGTTCGATTTCCAGTCGACGGAAATATTATATTTAAACTATTTTTATTTTTCGGCTCTAGTAAATAAACCAAAGTGCAGCGTTAAGTTCCGCCACTCAACGCGTCATGTCACGTCTTAATTTTGGGCGGTTTAAAGTTGAGAACGGAAACATCGTGAAATTGTGTTAAGAAAAAAAATCATTAAAAACCTAACTAATCGGAGAGACGAAAATTTTAGTTTTTTTTTTCTATAAAATATTGTTTATTTTGTATGTAAATGCTGATTTATGTATGTATGTTAAATTTGAATAATTATATAATATCAATACGTATAAATTTATTAGTTGTGTGTTCGCATCGGAGGTCAAAAGGTCACACAAGATATGTCAAATGATAAGATTACGGGTAAAAAATAAAAATATTGAATAAATTGTGTGTTGCAAATGCAAATAAATGGCTGGCTTCGTATGTTATTTAATCATTTTTATGTATGCAGATGTATTTAAGACTAGTAGCTGCCTGTAACTTCGCTTGTTCTTAGATTTACCTATTCCTAATGACCTATCTCATAAGACACACACACACACACACATACATAGACATACTTTCCCTTTTTTTCTTTTTTTTTTTTTTAACTTCACGCTGTATCCCGCACGCAGCAGGGTAGGCAGAGGGAACCTAGTGTTAAGACACTCCGTTCTCCACTTTCCGCCGAATTCGGAGCTATTGCGTGTTAAATGGCAGAACTTAACGCCGCGCTTTGCCTCGGACACCAGAGCGAAGAAAATGGAAACATTGATTTTTTATACTTCTCAAGTGGGAATCGAACCCACAACCAGTTGCTTTACAGTCACACGTTCGTGCAACTCAATTCATGTATATATAAATATATAACAATTGCTTATAAAATTTTAATTGTAAAGAAGTGTTACAGTGCAAAAATAAAGAAATAATAATTTAATGGCTCTTGGCACCAAAATAGCTATCACGCTGAGTAAATTTTGGTTATGATGTTTCCTTATTAATATTTAAACGTATTTTAGTAGGTATATAGATTCTTCATCTAGTGTGTCAACAAAAGTTTAATTCAAATTCGTTCAGTAATTTCGTAGATTTGCGCGTACAATACGATTTTACTGTTTTATTATTTTACTAACAACCACTCGTGACTTTACCTCTTTCATACAAACTTTCATCCCCTATTTTAACCTTTTAAGGGTTGATTTTTTTTAAAAGTGCACCCCATGTTTATCCCTGGGTCTTTAACTATTTTCATTATGAATTCCATCTAAATTAGGTCAGGATTAGCCGTGGAAGCATAAAAGACAGACAGACAGATAGATTTTCGTATTTATAATATTAGTATAGATTAGTATTCTAGACACATTTAGCGGAAGTGTTAGGAAAAATATTTTTTTAGTATATTTTTATGTCCATGCAAGTTGGTAATCGTTTTTGATGGGTGAAGTAATATATCATTGGAGTAAAATTATTTTGCACTCAATTTTCTCCGTGTACATTTTGCTCGGTCAATTAATAAAGTATAAATATTAGTTCTTGTTGTTAAAACACATAATATGTACAATGTACATGCAACGTAGAAAAATTATATTCAAATACATACAAAAAATCACTGGCGCGTAACATAATTCAACGTGTATGAGTATGTCGAACATATAACAGTGTACAATATTCGTTTTATTTATTTAATATACATATGTATTTATAGCTACCCAGCTAGGAATACAGCGTGAAGATAAAAAAATACATTTCTCACGTAGTTTTGTTATGAAAAATACTGGCTTTCTACATTTCTTCTTAATATATTCTTTGACAAGTGCTAAATTTCGCTACCCTTCGTACGCATAGTTTCTGTTTTTTTTAGCTTCATGCTATATCCCGCACATAGCAGGGTAGGAAGAGGGAACCTAGTGTTAAGACACTCCGTTCCCCACGTACCGCCGAATGGAAACATTGCGTGTTAAGTGACGGAACTTAACGCCACGCTTTACCTCGACACCAGAGCGAAGAAAATGGAAATATTAAATATTTCCACTCTTCGAGTGGGAATCGAACCCACAACCAGTCGTTTACAGTCACACGCTTGTTTCTGTCATAGTGAATATCCACTATATTAATGATATATCGTAATACAATAATTTCAATAGTAATCAACGTCAGCTCAATCAATCGCCTTAGTCAAAGCGAATGCGGGTAAATTCAATAGTAAATCTCTCGGACATTAATACTAGAAGCAGATAACCGTATCGATATATCTGTTTGACATCCTCTCACTAGAATATATCTATATAAAAAAATAACATTGGTTTGTCTGTTTGTAATGTTAAAACAACCGCTTGAATATGTACATTTTTATTTAAATTTTTGCCTGTCTCTCTGTCTGTCTGTCTGCCTGTTTGTTCTGGCTAATCTCTGGAACTGCTGGACCGATATTGACAGGATTTTCACTGGCAGAGACTATCTGCAGCGTTTTTTGATAAAATGACGTTAACAATTACGCACACACAGCTAGTAATATAATATTTATGTAAAAAATCTATTCATTCTAAACCATTATGATACAGTAACAACAGTATGTATGTACACGCACGTTTTTGTAACTAATTGATGGATTTGAACGAAATCTTTTTTGTTAAGTTCCGCCACTTAACACGCAATGTCTCCGAATTCGGCGGAAAGTGGGAAACGAAGTGTCTTAACACTAGGTTCCCTCTGCCTATCCTGCTGTGTGCGAGATACAGCGTGAAGCTTTCTTATTTAACTATTAAAACTGAGCAGTTCTTATGGCTATAATTGAATTTAAAACATGGAACATCTGATGACGTACTATAATAAGTTAACCTGCAGCGTTTACTACTGCGACTTAACATCTGATGTCTTGAAAGTGATTTAAAAAAAATAAAATATTATGACGATCTAAATTTCGTACGACTCGTGTAAACATTTAAAACATACTTAAGTAAGGTATCAACACTATATAATTACTTTACCCTTGTTATAATTACCCAAAAGTCACTTTAATATTCATATTAATTAATTATAAACAACTTTGCTTTTAATTTATTTGGTTCATTTATTGCTTTATACCTTATTTTTAATTTCTTAGTTTTAAATGTTTATGTGTTCTCAAGGTTAAAATATAAATGAATTACAGGGGCCAGTCGTGGCGCAGTGGCACAAAGTGTGAGTGTAAAGCGACTGGTTGTGGGTTCGATTCCAACTCGAGGAATGGAAATATTTATTATTTCCATTTTCTTCGCTCTGGTGTAGAGGCTGAGCGC
Source organism: Dryas iulia moderata (assembly GCA_019049465.1). Taxonomy (NCBI): domain Eukaryota; kingdom Metazoa; phylum Arthropoda; class Insecta; order Lepidoptera; family Nymphalidae; genus Dryas; species Dryas iulia. Next base: position 379,062 of record CM032415.1, on the reverse strand, counting down.
GGCGTTAATTTCCACCACTTAACACGCAATGCCTCCTTTCGTGTGCGGTGCGTGGGGAACGGAGTGTCTTAACACTAGGTTCCCTCTGCCTATCCTGCTGTGTGCGGGATACAGCGTGAAGCTAAGAAAAATAGAATAATTGTATGAAAAGTAACTATATATTTACTTAGCTTCACCTTACTTATTGCAGTATAGACAAGATATAGAAAGGATGGACATTTTGTGTAGAATAGTGGAACTCCGTCGTTTGATTTAAACATTTTTATAAGTGTTATTTCATACTAAGTAATCGAAAAACGCAACGGGATTCAAACCTGTGCCTTTATCGAGTATTTAGTAATACATTCACTCCACATATGCAGTTTATTTTCAGTCCAGTATGAAGCAAGTCAGTATTGAATTATAATTTGAATATATTGTGGGTGACGCAGACAACACGCGACAAGCTTGTTAGTAACCAAATAGCATTTAGCTCGGCTTGTAACTAACATGTATATCCCAGAATAGAATACTAGTACCCTAGCAATAAATATTTTGGTGGTAGGATATTCGTTCTCCAACTGGCTCGCGACCACTATCATGTCAAAGACGAACCGCCAATCATCTGATGATGTGTTCCGGTTCGATGGCATGTAAGCCAGCACTCTCCCCTTATTCCCACCATCACCATCCTTCTTCCCTCTTTTCCTCCTCCCCCTTAAGGTCGCGATTATTATATGTTTTGAACTAAAGCTACTTTTATATGGATTAATCGCAGTTTACTTGTGACCACAGACTACTGTAAACTGTTCGAAACATCGGTAAATCGATTAAAGATAGCTAACTCTATTTATTATTATTTTCTTTATTGACTCCATTTTTTCTCTGGTATATAAAAGAATAGGTAAATGTTACCTAGTGTCAAAAAACTCCGTTCTTCGCTTTTCCTCTAATTTAGTGACCTTCCCTGTTGTTTCACCATTTTTTGCTTTCAGCTTCACTTTTATGCGTTTATAGCAAAGTAATTTTACCTAACATTGAGATATCGAGTCGATGTGTGAACTAAACGACGATTGTAGGTTCGATTCCCACGCAGGGAATGTACTTTCGTTTCTTTGCTTTGGTGACAATACGCAATAGAAGCAACTCACCATGAAGTTCTGCCATCTAACACGCAATATCTCGGAAAGTAGGCAACGGAGTGTCTTTATTCTACTTCTTCACGCATATCCCGCTATGCATGTAAACGCGTGAAAAAACACAAAAAAAGAAAATAAACACTATTTTAACTTAAAAGAATTATTTATAAAATATAAATTACAAGCTCCAATAAAATGAGCATCTTTTCAAAGAATATTCCTATATACTTAATAAACGCAGTGCATAAAGCGCCCGTAAGTAATTGAGTAATTATAAGAGGCGGTTACGTCGCCTTTGAGGCTTCCTTCCTAAGTACTACCTACCTAAGCTTATTAACTTTCAAAGATTAAACACTATGTACAGTAGTTGTGCCTGAAGTCTATATTAACATTCTGATAACTAACTATTGTTCAGATTAAACAATAGTTAGCTAACTACTTGCCTACTTTGGTCTTATATGGATGAGTTATTACATTATTTGCCTTGTGCATGTTTTGTTTGAAAACCTTTGGAATGCGTGATATTTAACACTCGGGAGAATTTTTTTTTAGCTTCACGGTAAACGTCTTCACGTCACGTCTTCTTTTACGTTATATTGCAACCCTCGGGGGCATATTTTTAAAAAATAAAGTATCCTATGTTTAAATTTAGATTATCAACTATATATATGCCAAAATTCATTACAATTGGTCAAGCGGTTTATATTTTTCATATAAACTTTCATCCCCTATTTCAACCATTTAGAGGTTTATTTTTGAAGAAGTAAGTAGCCTATGTTAGACCCAGTCACTTTTACTACTTTCATTCTAAATTTCATCCAAATCGGACCACTAGATTAGCCGTGAAAGCGTGACAGACAAACACACAAACTTTCGCATTTATAATATAAGTACGGATGCATAAATTGCTTAATTACGCCAAATTCGCTTACTATTATTACATATTTAATAACCTTTAACCTTTCTTCTATAAAATGTCATACAAGTCGCCATGGAAACCCATATTTTACTCGTCAAGAGGGCCACTTATACCTTTAAACAAAGTAGAAAGTACATTAATAACCTCCACTTGCCATCAACACGGGAGATACTGTAGTGTAATGGAATCCCACTCAGTACTTCGGTAACTCCACACTCGCTCGACCTTTGCACTATTAGCTCACGTTGTATCAACGACGCTGTCTGTGTAGTATAGTAACTATAATTTTACTTAAAAACATATATTTTATGAATTTTTGTCGTCGTTAGTCTGACATTGATGTTTATTTTGTGTTTTGATGCAGTCGTGGCGCAGTGGCACAAATATGTGACTGTAAACGACTGGTTGTGGGTTCGATTGCCACTCGAGTAGTGGAAATATTTAATGTTTCCATTTTCTTCGCTCTGGTAGAGAGGTAACGCGCGGCGTTAAGTTCCGCCACTTAATACGCAATGCTTCCAAAATTCGGTGGAAGATCCTGCTGTGTGCTGGATACAATGTGAAGATATAAAAAAAATACAGTATATTTTACGTGTGTGATTAAGAAGAGTAGTCAGAGAGAACATAGTGTTAAGACACTCCGTTTTCCACTTTCTATCAGAATTTGAAATATGGGATATTGAATGCAGAAGGTCAACGCTAAGTTTAATCGTAGCAGAACAGAGAGTTGCAAATAATTTAAAAATTTATTCCCCTGAGTGAAAATCGACCCCACAACCAGTCGTGCTTATAATCGCACACTGCCCCACTGGGTTACGATGGTCACTTATATAAGTATTATACGTACATATACTTGCAAAGTTGCTTAAGTAATATTCTTTAGCTTTATAAGACACTATAGAGATAAAAGGCTATTAGATATCAGTCTTTGTCCTGTCTTTTGGAATGTATGTACTTCACTTAGTAATTAAATATCTTGTTATAATAAATATTAGTATTAATAAAGTAGGGGTCAGTCGTGGCGCAGTGGCACGAACGTGTGACTGGTTGTGGGTTCGATTCCCACTCGAGGAGTGGAAATATTTAGTATTTTCATTTCTTCGCTCTGGTATCAGAGGTAAAGCACGGCGTTAAGTCCCGCCAGTTAAGACGCAACGCCTCCAAATTCGGTGGAAAGTGGCAACGGAGTGTCTTAACACTAGGTTCCCTCTGCTTACCCTGCTGTGTGCGGGATACAGGGTGAAGCTTAAAAAAATATGCATTAATAAAAGAAAGTTATTTGGTTTTATACTTTAAAGTGTTAAGTTATATCACCAGTCAAGGGATTGCTGTATTTTAAAAAACGATCTTGTTTAATTAGACAAACCACGGTGTTAAATTCCGCCAGCTAACTCGACTAGAAGAAGCTAGAACGAGAAATAACAAATTAAGTAAGTTCACTAGACTCTCTCATTCCTTCTTCTTGGTTAAATTCGTAAATACATATAAAAAATGTGTTAATACAATATTATTAACGAATATAATTCATTTTAAAAAGTTAGAATCTATACTTATATTATAAATGCGAAAGTCTGTCTGTATGTCTTTTATGTTTTCACGGTTAATCTACCGGTCCGATTTGGATGTAATTTTGAAAGAAAATAGTTGAGCACCAAGACCAGAAGTTTAATTATTACGCTAAATTATTCTAAATTATCATCAAAATCCATTCAGTAGTTTTTACGTGAAAGAGTAACAAACTGAAGAAACTTACGCGTTTATAATATGAATAGGACTAAATATTTTTTTTTTTTTTTTAGCTTCACGCTGTTTTAAGACACTCCGTTCCCCACCTTCCGCCGAATTCGGGGGCTTGCGTGTTAAGTAGCGGAACTTAACGCCGCGCTTTACCTCGACACCAGAGCGAAGAAAACGGAAATATTAAATATTTCCACTCTTCGAGTGGGAATCGAACCCACAACCAGTCGTTTACAGTCACACGCTTGTGCCACTGCGCCACGACTGGCCACTAAATATATACCATATAAAAATAGATCTATAATATATAAAGAAGCTATTCGTCATATAAAAGGCGTGTGTAATCAATTATCGGCAACAAAAAGTGTAACAATAGAACAAGGGTTCATTGATCTCGTACACAACAGTTATGCGCGGAGATAATCGATATCAGATTTAGTACACGGTACATAAATAACTTAAAAAAACATATACATATGTATATTTTATTGTGGTTGGGGCCAGTCGTGGCGCAGTGAAACGGAATTGTAACTGTAAACGACTGGTTGTGGGTTCGATTCCCACTCGAGTAGTGGAAATATTTAATATTTCGATTTCTTCCCTCTGTCTTACCCTGCTGTGTGCGGGATACAGCGTGAAGCTAAACAAAAGGTGGATCGACACTTTTACTTTATCCCCTATAGGAACGTAATAGGGGAAGAGTGTCAAGACACTCTGTTTTCCACTTCTCGTCCGATATTAGAGACATTATATTATAAAAAAATAATTGTTAAAATTTAAAGTCCCCCGAGAGGGTACCGAACCCACTACCATTACATTTATAGTCTGACGCTGTCTAACTACGCCACGATGCTTAAAAGTACATATAAATATTAAATATATGTAGTTAAATAATATATTATGTAAGCTTTTTATTGCTGCAATAAAAATCTATAATTTTTGTAGAATTGAAAACAAGTCAATCGTCAAGGCGCCACGACACAGCATCTTATTATAATCGTGACTGGTTCGATTACCATTCGAGTATTAATTATATTTAAAATAAAAAAAGACATTTAGAAAAACGTATAAAAATTTGAACGCATCACAATTTGAACCCGCGCCTCCTGAACTGTCCAGGCGCTCTCACCGCTGATCCATGCGTTCTACTACCAGCTGCGTCGAAATGCTTTATATTGCCTTATATGCTTTATATTGTACATTTTAAAAATGTTAAAAAAATAACACATTTTCAACTTTCCATTCGAAATTAAGACTTTGCGTGTTAAACTGTGAAATAAACGGAACTTAACGCCATGTTTTGTCTGAGGGACAACAGCAAAATACTAAAATAATATATTATAATTCTTTTAGGGGCCAGTCGTGATGCAGTGGCACAAAGTGTGCCTGTAAAGCGACTGGTTGCGGGGTCAATTCCCACTCGAAGAGTGGAAATATTTAATATTTCCATTTTTTTCGCTCTGGTGTCGAAGTGAAGCGTGGCGTTAAGTTCCGCCACTTAACACGCAATACCTTCGAATTCGGCGGAAAGTGGGGAACGGAGTGTCTTAACACTAGATTCCTTCTGCCTACCCTGCTGTATGCGGGATACAGCGTGAAGCTAAAAAATGACTCTTTTAAGAGTAAATCGAACCGCGTTTAAAGTTATACGCTATCCCACTGCGCCAACGGCGTCAATATAATCAATATATATAGTATAATATAATCAATATGGTAATAACCATATTAATAATATAATATTAAACGACTTATTTCTAATCAGGAAGCTTTACATTTAGAACTGGTTTCTTAATTAAACTATAAAAATGTAATTTAACCTCCTTGTTTCTTGTACTATCAAGTTTTTTTTATACGGCGCTAATGCAATATTATAGCTTACTTATGATACTACTGTTTTTATCTATCTTTACTCATTTGAAAAAAAAAAGTTTTTTTATGTTTTTTATAACTTAGCCTGTGGTCACAGGTAGACAATAACGGTAGACGGATTACTATTAGGAACCTCTTTGCTCTGCATGGTGGGAAGAGCTGAACGAAGTACATATTTAATGTTATTACATGTTAGAAAAGTTTGAAAAGCAAACACTTAACACTAACACAACACTTAACGTTTCACAGACTAAGTCTATGGACACTTTTTGGCCATTTAATTACAATTTATTCAAAAACTACAATTACAATTGTCACCAAAAAACTTCACAGCACACTTCACAGACACTGTGCTCGATATCCCTCACTGTGCCAAATTTAAGAGGTCTACTACAAATAGCCCAGGAAGTGTTAAACCACAACGAAACACACTTTGACACTTTTGACAATAAACCATTTGAAACTTTTTTTTTTAGCTTCAGGCTGTATCCCGCACACAGCAGGGTAGGCAGAGAGAGCCTAGTGTTAAGACACTCCGTTCCCCACTTTTTGCCGAATTCGGAGGCTTGCGTGATAAGTGGCGGAACTTAACGCCGCGCTTTACCTCGACACTAGAGCGAAGAAAATGGAAATATAATCTCCACTCCTCGAGTGGGAATCGAACCCACAACCAGTCGTTTACAGTCACACGCTTGTGCCACTGGACCACGACTGGCCAACTTTGAAACTTCGGTTTTTATTAAATGTGTTTTGATATTTAAAAGCATATTTAGAATGGTTTCATTTCGAAATATGTAAAAGTTGCAAAAACAAAAGATCATATTATGGTAGCGCTAATTCGGTTTTGCAAATAAAGTATTTTAATATTTTTTTTTATTATTTTGTAGAGATTGTTCAAAAATTATATACATATTGTAGTAAAGTACATTTAAGCTATAAGAAAGCAAGCTAATGCGATGGCTTAAGTTATAGCACAAAGCTTTCTATAGCTTACCTACTACAGCTTTAAAGTAAAACGTGACTTTAAGTAACACTTTCAAAATAATATTATGTTAAAATCTTCATAAGAAGGTATCATGGCACAGTGGCGGTAGAGACATAAAAAGCCATAAGTTTAATTTCTGTCTTTTTTATTATTTTTTTAGCTTCACGCTGTATTCCCCACACAGCAGGATAGACAGAGGAAACCTAGTGTTGAGATACTCCGTTCCCCACTTACCACTGAATCCTAGAGACATTGAGTGTTAAGTGCCGGAACTTAACACCGCGCTTTCCCTCCACACCAGAGCGAAGAAAATGGAAATACTAAATATTACCACTGCTCGTGCGGGAGTCGAACCTACAACCAGTCGTTTTACATTCACACTTTGTGCCTAGGCGCCACGACTGGGCCGACTGGACGAATAATATCCATTAAAGTAATTATCAAATATATTTGTAATATAAAATGGTAGTTCCAAAGTTTAATCATGGAGGTAGCAATATTGACACTGTACTTACATTTCGGCCTCTGCTAATGTGATTGAGCTTTTTGTTGCGGACTTTTCATTTCCTGTCATTGCACGACCAATGTGGGTTTAAATTTAAATTAAAACAAGTAATCGATATACGCAATGTTTTGTTAATAAAAGAGAGGAAAATGTTTGTTTTTAACGTTTTGTTGTAGGCCATGCAAGATGCGGTTGTCAAATGTTATGCCTGTTCAAATGATATTAAAAAGTATGTAATGATATCCATACTTATATTATAAATGCGAATGTCTGTATGTTTGTCTATCATGCTTTCACGGCTAATCTACTGGTCCGATTTGGATGAAATTTAGAATGAAAGTAGTAAAAATGACTGGGTCTAACATAGGCTACTTAGTTTTTCAAAAATCAACCTCTAAAGGGTTGGAATAGGGGATGAAAGTTTATATATAATCACACTTTATTTAATTTGTGGCCAGTCGTGGCCCAGTGGCACAAGCTTGTGACTGTAAACGACTGGTTGTGGGTTCGATTCCCATTGGAGGAGTGGAAATTATATTTCCATTTTCTTCGCTCTGGTGTCGAGGTAAAGCGCAGCGTTAAGTTCCGCCACTTAACACGCAAGCCTCCGAATTCGACGGAAAGTGGGGAACGGAGTGTCTTAACACTAGGTTACCTCTGCCTACAAAAAAAAATATCAATTATAATATATATTAAGAAACTATTAAAAGAGACGAAAAGGAAGTCCAAAACACTTTCGTACAGCTCTATGCTTTTTTCATCTTAATCTTTAACCAAATTCTAATCTTTCACATCTAAGTCCACATAGATATAAGCTTCTCGTATGTGCAACTTCCGCTACTGTACTGTACTCTGCCACGACCTTTGCGCATCCCGCCGTATGTCTAACGAACAGTTCGAGCGAATATATCCCTTTATTAGTTCCTACTTACTTGCACTTAGATTTCAAAAGTTAGTTGAAATTGAAATTTCCATTTGAATTGATTCTATGCTTTTCTCTTTTTTCAATGTTTTGTGGACGGAGAGAATGGAATAGATCACTCTATGATTTTATTTTTGTTATGGTGGCTTATTAGAATGATTTTTGACTGTAAACGGATTTGATTTAGTTCGATATTCGCTTAAAGAATGGTTATATTTTAAATGATTTCATTTTTACAATTTGGTAACGAATCGGCGGTTTTAAAATTGGTTGTATTGATTCTACGTAGTAAATGGAGAACGGAGTGTCTGACACTACATTCTCTCTGCCTTGCTATACAGATAAAACGTAGAGTTGATTCTTGTTATATAATACTTAATATTATACTCGATCGATATAATTTTTTTAGCTTCACGCTGTATCCCGCACTCAGCAGAGTAGGCAGAGGGAACCTAGTGTTAAGACACTTCGTTCCCCATTTTTTGCTCTGGTGTCGAGGTACAGCGCGGAGTTAAGTTCCGCCACTTAACACGCAAGCCTCCGAATTCGGCGGAAAGTGGGGAACGGAGTGTCTTGGTTCCCTCTGCCTACCCTGCTTTGTGTAAAAAGTAAAGATTTTATCGAACCCTTGGCCACCACGAATAAATGACAACTCCCCCACTAGTCACATCACGTCATTTTCCATCAATTTAATTCACAAACACAAGGCTTTTGTTATGAAAGCGCGCTTTCATCAAAAATATTTCATTGACAAAAAATTCAGACAATACCTGATACCTGCGAGTACATACCGATGCATGGTATATTAAATAAGCTCTTTGTTTTCGTATCATTGCTTTATTATTATTTATATTTATTTTGAAATATTTCCAAATACTTTTTAAACATTTTCAAAGTGTTATTCCACACTTAGGAAAATTGAAAAAGACATTTAGAAAACGTATAAAAATTTGAACGCAGCGGGAATAGAACCCGCGCCTCCTGAATACCGATCAGGCGCTCTTACCCGAGTTCGAATCCCGCTGCCTTCTAATTTTTATACGTTTTCTAAATGTCTTTTTCATGTTTCCAAATATTTTGTCCTACAGTCGATACAAACATCAGTCTTTTTTAATATTTCACTATACGTAATAACGTAGATAAGTCATAAGTAGCGAGAGTGCATCATTTGTAGAATTTTCAGTCTTTCTAAGTTCAAAGTTACGGATGAACCTTGTAGACTACAGTAGTAGTACAGTAGTAGAATATACTCTGTTTAAATACAGTTAGTTTTAAAAAAATATTCCACCATTTTCTGCTGTTTCTGATCAAAAAATATTGTTGTTATTTTACAATTTTTCGCAAAACTAGCAAAGTAAATAACGCTTGTTGTTTGATTGGATGTCTAACTGTACGGGAAGGTTGGGAATTTGAGTTCTTTTAAGTGAAATGTTTATAGTTTCAATATTAACAGTAACATGACTAGACGCGGCGTTGAGTTCCGCCACTCAAAAGGATTAGGTTCTCTAAGACTACCCTGATATTCGAGATAAGGCCTGAAGCTACTTTTTTTTTATTTTGTTCTAGTTTAGGAATACAAAAGGCGGCGTTTAACACCGCTCTCCAACGTTGTCTATAAATAAACAGAAACATTAACTATTAAGTTACATTCATAATAAAAAAAGAAAACAAAACACTTGCATTTAAAAATTAAAATAATTAACTATTTAAATATTACTAATTGCAAAGTTATGTAGATTGTTTTAAGGAAAATCTTTACATTTACGTGTATTTCCTTTACTATATTAACATATTATATACTGTTTTTGTAATAAAAGTCGTTATCAAAGTGAATTTATATTGCTGGTTTATTTTGTTCGTACGCCAAGGACAGGAAACGGTTTCACGGTCTGAATGACAAAGAATGATTTTTTATGTTAAATAGCTTTTTTAATGGTGAAGCTTGTAACGGAGCAAATGGAGAGCTTAGTGACTCATTTCTCTGTTTTATTCACAAATGAAAAACATCTCAAATCTTACAACACTTGAAACATATTACATATTTAAATGTCATATGTAGTTTACGGGTGGAAATTGGCAATAGTGTCTTGATTCTAGGATCTCTTTAACTGCCCTGTCATACGAAAGCAATAAACAAAATATAATTAATATAAATATATATGCACCAACAGCTTCTTAAATATGATATGTAATAGAGTAGATTGTCCATACGTTAATCAGTGCTGCGCCATTTCTAGTGGGATGGTGATGTAAAGTTAATACTAACATAGATTTTAAGTCTTGTTAGTTTTAAGTCTAGTTTCTAAGTCTAGTCTTGTTAATTGTTACTAATAAATTTTCATCTTCTGTTCATCATTATCATCATCTTATGTTGATTGAAGTTGAAGAAAATCAAAAATAAAAAATCAATATGTAAGAACTATAATAAAAAATCTATCTAACAAAAAACATTTTTTTTACAATGATTTTTTTTATACTAATCATTATAAATTACTTTGTAAAAAAAATATATTTTCTTAATAACCTTATTATAAATTAGAATATATTTGATAAATTTTAGAATAATTGTATATTTTCAAAATATATTGGGTGAGTGGTAAGTAGTAAGAGAGGCAGGGGGAGACCTCGGTTGACCTTCGAAAACACAGTATCGACGATACTGGAGGAAGGTCACGTAAAAAGCATGAGGACCCCCCGGAGGGCGTGTATGAAGAGGTCGATGACTGTGGACGAGGCGAAAGTAGTATGCAGGGACCGTAGCGTTTGGCGCCCCGTTCTCTCTGACTACCCCGCAAGGGATACAGCGTGAAGCTAATAAAAAAATTAGATTATTTGAACCGACAAACTCTTCCTCGTATTTCATATAAGTACTTTAACTAAGCTGATCTATAAACTATTGTTTATAGATGACCGCGCATCTCCACACGCATAAACGTAAAAAGCATAATTAAATGACGATGTTGCTAATTACTGCGACGACCACTTTAATTACTACTTAATGTGTTTATTTACACGTGTCTTTCTATCAAATTAAATTATAATGTATTAAATTATAATTGATGTTTTTTTTCTCTTTTTTATATCTTCACGCTGTATCCCGCACACAGCAGGGTAGGCAGAGGGAACCTAGTGTTAAGACACTCCGTTTACCACTTTTCGTTGAATTTGGAGGCATTGCGTGTTAAGTGGCGGAACTTAACGCCCCGTTTTGCGGCGACACCAAAAGGAAGAAAATGGAAATATTAAATACTTCCACTCCTTGAGTGGGAATCGAACCCACAACCAGTCGTTGACAGTCACATGTTTGTGCCACTGCGCTTACACTGCGCTACATTATTTACGTTAACACGCAAAAACTTGTATTTTACCCCGTTTTTAAGAAAATTTTCGGGAATCCTATCATAGTACTGCCTTTCCCAATGCTAGCTAAAATTTAATTGCAATTAATAATTAACATATGTATTATTTGTTCGAGGGGAAATCACATAGAATTCACAATTAGCTGAAAATTAATTAGTTGGTAATTAGTGTACTATGATTATGAATGAATTAATTGTTAATTGTGATTTGTGTACAAACAAATGATCAATTTTTAATATTTACATGTTAATTGCAATTAAATTTTACCTAACACTACCCTATACTGACCAAGTTGAACACATGACAAATGTTATCTTTCTACGGCCAGTAGTTTCGATTGTATGTTATCAGTTAGTGGCTAGTGGTGGGCAGTAGTGGCGCAGTGGCACAAGCGTGTGACTGTAAACGACTAGCCGTGGGTTCGATTCCCACTCGAGGACTGGATATTTCCATTTTCTTCGCTCTGGTGTCGAGGTAAAGCGCGGCGTTAAGTTCCGCCACTTAACACGCAAGCCACCGAATTCGGCGGGAAGTGGGGAACGGAGTGTCTTAACACTAGGTTCCCTCCGCCTACCCTGCTGTGTGCGGGATACAGCGTGAAGCTAAAAAGTTAGTCAGTAAGTCACTAAGCCACAAAGTCACTAGGTCAAGTAAGTACCTACAGTTTTCACAGACATACTATTATATTCTAGACATTTTAAATGCCAGAGAACCTATTGTAAAAACACTTCGACTTACTAATGATTAATTCACTCAACGTCGTTCTTTGTTCAACCTAACCGAGAAAATGATAATGTGGTTTAGCAATTTTGTTTATTAATTTCTACATAGCAAAACAGAGAGCGGAGTGTACCGACACTAGAGAGTCTAGTGTCCCACACAATGATTGGAAATATTTAATATTTCTATCTTCTTCGCTCTGTTGTTAAGACTAAGCTCGGCGGTAAGTTCCGCCGCTTAGAACGCAATACCTTCAGAATTGGACTGAAAATGGGAAACGGAGTGTCTTAACACTAGGTTCCCTCTGCCTACCCTGCTGTGTGCGGGATACAGCGTGAAGCTAAAAAAAAGTTCTTATCCTAGAATCAAATCACTATTTGTTACACCAGCTATCAACCAGCGAAAGACCCGTCAAAATTAGTCCCGTGATTTCATAGATTAGCCCAAACAAAATACACAGACAGACAAAATTATGAAAAATATCATTTTAGAATATGTACCGTGTACGTTTAATATTTTTTTTTAGCACACGGTAGGGTAGGCAGAGGCAACCTAATGTTAAGACACTCCGTTCCCCACTTTCCCCCGAATTCGGAGGCATTGCGTGTTAAGTGGCGGAACTTAAAGCCGCGCTTTTACCTCGACACCAGAGCGAAGAAAATAGAAATATTAAATATTTCCACTCCTCAAGTGGAAATCGAACCCACAACCAGTCGTTTACAGCCACACGCTTGTGCCACTGGCCACGTTTAATATAAAGCGGTTAATTTAATATTACAAACAAACACTCAAACTTTATTTATTTATATTATATAAATAAAGTTAATTAAAGAGCAAGCTTTCGCTAAGTCTCGCTGAAGCAAGTTATTAATAAAGCTTATGTACCCACTTTGTTATACGGGGTAGAGTCACTTTCGTGTTCGTTAAATTAGTATAGCAATGGCCGTTGAATGCAAGTAAGATTATAAGAGTTGCTTTATTATATAGAAGGCTAGTCGTGACACAGGGGCACAAAAGTGTAACATTTTTAAATGTGAGGCATAGCGCGGCGTTAAGTTTCGCCACTTAGGTTTATATATATTTATTTCTCAATAAGACATAAGCCACTTACTTGGCATCCCCTACCTATCCTGCTGGGTGCGGGATACAGCGTGAATCTACAAAAGAAGAAAATTATTATAGCTTTGGCGTTTAGCTTCACGCTTTATCCCTAGCGAAAGTCAAAGAGAGGTCCCTGCATACTTCTCTCGCGTCGTCCGCTGTCATCAACCTCTTCATACACCTCATGTAGACCTGACCGGTCGTGTACACGTGACCTTCCTCCAGTAGAATCTACACTGTGCTCCCAAAGGTCAACCGAGGTCTTCCACTACTTCCTACCGGTGATATTTTCTTAATGCATCATTCTTCTGTCATCTTACTGTCTTTTCAAGTTTGGAGGATCTGTTCAATAAGCATTTATTACTTTTTTACTGAATGTTTAAGCTAATTAGTACAGAATTCTGTACGCCGGAACAATATTAGCAAAAATCATAACAATTGATATCCAACACTACGTTTTAAAGAACAATAACATTCATTTTTTTTCAATTACTTTAGTGTTATACAAAGAATTATATTCTTTTATAACTTTTATACTAAGAATTATTTTCATTTTTTATATTTTTTTAATACAAATGCGCAGTTTCTAAGTTTTTCAAAGTATAATTAACTTTTGTTATATGAAACTAATAATTTGGAATTTAATTAAATTTATATGATTTTACATTATTTTATTCTTCATTTTAAATTTTTATTGACACAATTTTATTAGCATAGGATAAGTACAAAAAAAATAATGCATAAATATGTCTTATACTTGTTCATCATTTGTCAGTGACAGAATTATTAAATGTATCCAGACCACGATTTATACAACAAATACGTAAATAAATATAATACTATACGTAAAGAAAGAAATTGAAATGAATATCCCTCAACCGGAATTGGAACTTACGACATTCGAACTTACGACATACACACAGCGAATATTATCAGACATTTTGCATAACTACATAAATCTCCTCCTTCTTCCTGGCACTATCCCAGCTTTAGCCAGGGTCTGCCTTCCTGCTTGACTTCCTCCACTTTGCACGGTCTTTGGCATCCTCGGTGGTAAGTCCATTGGCTCTCATATCGTGCTTCACGGTGTCCAGCCTTCGCTTTCTCGGGCTTCTTGGGCGTCTTGCTCCATATCTACATAAATATACGTAAATATATTATTCTAAGTAGAGAAAACCTAATTGACATTTCTAAGTTTAATTCTTAGTGTCTCAAGCAAGGAGACTTCAGTCACTAATCACTTTAAAAGATATAAGGAAAGTTTTTAAACATATTTAAACTGTTATTCCACACTTAGGAAAACTGAAAAAGACATTTAGAAAACGTATAAAAATTTGAACGCAGCGGGATTCGAACCCGCGCCTTCTGAAATTTTCTCTCAATGGTATAAAAGATATTTAAACCACAATAAGAATTATACTACATCTTTAATGTATGACAGTTGACATTGTGTCTGCAAACAAGGTCCTCTGTACGCACACGCGGTCTGCATAATGATGGGTTGATTTAATTATCTTGCCCTTTTTCTTAAATTGTTTAAATGCCATCCGTTATGGCGCAGTAAGAGGATTTGTTTTTAAAAGCAATTGGTTGTAGGTTCAATTCCCATTCGGAGGTATGTTTAATTGTTTATATTTGATTTTCAAATGAAAATTAATAATAATATCCATACTTGAAGTAAGTCTCCAGAGGGCCAGTGGTAGCGCAGTGGCATGAACGTGTGACTGTAAACGACTGGTTGTGGGTTCGCTTCCCACTCGAGGAGTGGAAATATTTAATATTTTTATTTCCCTCGCTCTGGTATCAGAGGCAAAGCGCGGCGTTATGTTCCGCCACTTAACACGCAATGCCTCCGACTTCGGCAGAAAGTGGGGAACGTAGTGTCTCAACACTAGTTTTCCTCTGCCTACCCTACTGTGTGCGGGATACAGCCTGAAGCTAAAAAAACAGAAGAATTTAGTCTAGTCTCAGTATTCAGCTCAACGTAATGTTTGAATTCAGATGGACACAGAGAACGGAGTGTGTTGACACTAAGCTCTCGTATAATTGTTTTAAACGTTTATTTGAGTGCAGGGTAGTGTCAAGATTATTATCTTATATACTATAGTATATTTAGTTAATAAAATATTGCAATATAATTTAGTATATATTTTTTTTTATATTAAATCATATACTAAAATATATAATTAATTTAATGTACATATATAATTTAATATAGATATATAATTCATATATTATCACGTTATTGTTATAATTTTATATATATAATATAAAAAATAACATATTTTGATATTTTTTTCCCACTTTATTATATTTTTCCGCATAGCTATATAGAAAAAATCTAGTGTTGAATCTATTCTTCGCACTTTGCTTTAACCAAAGTGGGGCAATGGTATAATAAATTTATATATAACTAGCGGCCCGCTCGCGGCTTCGCCGCTTGATCTATTTCGTTATATTGTAACACACAGACTTTCGCATTTATAATATAAGTATGGATACATCATACGGAAGTTGGATCGATACGTAAAAAAATGAGACTTTTGCTATTGTAGAATTACGTTGCGAGCCGAAGCAATGTTTTTTAAAGTTTCACTGATTCATAATATAGCTCATATCGGTATTGGTATTGTAATACGTTATACGTTATACAGGAGAATGAAATTAATTAAGGCGGACTATATTTTGAACTTTATACTCTTTTTCCGCTTATCAGAGAGAACTGTGAGTCAAAACACTCCGCTCTCCACTCTCCGTCCGAAATAATGGCATCGTGTGTTAAGTGGAGGAACTTAACACTGCAATTTGTCTTGATTCCAGAGCGAAGAAATAAAAATAATGAAATTATGATAATTCCATGGATTAAAACACTTTTTTGTATTTTTTTTCTCCGTACGTTTAATATATTATTGAATAACACTTTAAAAATGTTAACAATACAGTATTTTCATAGTTTGCCAGGACCACTCGAATGAGAAAATTATTATTAAGCATTTTTCTGCTCTATCTTGAAATTAATTTACCATTTCTTGTTACAGGTGCCTTACTAGTGCTTACCTACCCCCACTTTTTGTACGCCGACTTCGCCTACAGAAACGGCGTCATTGGAGTCACGCCTGTTGTAGAAGATCATAGAATATTCGTAGATCTGGAACCGGTAAGAATTCAATTTTATGTTGCTTATTATATATGATATTTTTGCAGTTTTAGGCTTTTTTATACATAGCAAGGTAGCCAAAGAGAATGTAGTGTTAAGACATTCCTTTCCCCAATTTCCGCCTAAAATCAAGACGTTAAATGGTGGAACTTAGCGACGTGCTTTGTCTCAAGTACCAGAACAAAGAAAATGGAAGTTATGTAAACTCCCTTCATAATGCATGAGCATCAAACCCACAACCATCTTAGATATCGAATTCCCAACCATCACGTTTAGAGTCAGGCTCTGTGACACCGCGAACCCATTTTCAAAGGGTTTCAATGTTTCAATATATAATTCAGTTATAGGAATTAAATGAAAAAAAATTGAATACAATCTTTATGTCGAGTGGGAATGGAACCCAAAACCTTCGAGCTGATAGTGGACAATTCAACATTTAAGTATACAATACGATCGTGTAGCTTTACACGTCCTCAGGCAGTAGGCATTGTGAGATGTGAACAACTTTGTCAGGGAAGAAACTTTTGTTGTAAGCTTTAGTTTAAAGCGTTTATTTGTATTTTTTTGCTTATTTTGAATGAGTTATCACTTTCGTATTTCTGTACTTAAGTTAAATTATGATTGAATTTGAGGTCAGTGGCGCAGAGGCACAAAGTGTGACAGTAAAGAGACCATTACCACTCGAGATGTGTAAATATTTAATATTTCTATTTTCTTCGCTTTTCTTTGGTGGTGTCGAGGCAAAGCGTGGCGTTAAGTTCCGCCACATTTGGGAGCCAGAATTGGGCGGTAAGGGGGAACGGAGCGTCTTAATACTAGGTTCCCTGTGCCTACCCTGCTGTGTGCGAGATATAGGGTGAAGCTAAAAAAAAGTTAAAATATGTTCATTACAAATACAATTATATATACAATTACACATGCACACACATCCTTGATACTAGTCAGTTATACTGTACACTTATAAACATATATTTTACATAAAAAAATATAGGTTAATAAAATATTCTCCCGAATGGGATTCTAACCCTCAGCCATTGGGATTAGAGTCAAACATTGTCCTACAGCACAATAGCTGTCTCTTTATAAATTTTACAATCTTCATAGAATAGATAGCGTCAAAGGGTTATTCTACATATACATAATACAAAGTTTAAAAGACTTTTCTGAACTAAAATAAAATTTCTAATGCCCTTTGAATGTGAACGTCGCGTGTTAGAGATGAGCTTACATCACACGACAGTCTCGCGCTTGTACTTTGAGCTGTTCTGAGATTTACTTAGAAAATGCATAAATATTGTGTTTCTTGAAGTAAACTAGGCTACAAGGGTTTAAGTCTTTGTTTAAAGGGATCATTTTATGTATTATGTTATACTAATGTCTCTTTTTTTTTATTATTATTATTCTATTTCTATATGTGGCCAGTCGTGGCCCAGTGGCACAAGCGTGCGACTGTAAAGCGACTGGTTGTGGGTTCGATTCCCACTCGAGGAGTGGAAATATTTAATATTTCCATTTTCTTCGTTCTAATGTCGAGGCAAAGCGCGGCGTTAAGTTCCGCCACTTAACACGCAATGCCTCCGAATTCGGCGGTGCGTGGGGAACGGAGTGTCTTAACACTAGGTTCCCTCTGCCTATCCTGCTGTTATAGCGTGATACAGCGTGAAGCTAAAAAAAAAAAATATTCTATTTATTACTCTACGGACATAAGGTCTGTACCTTTTTTAACATTATTTTTGTTTTATGATATGCAATACAATTTTTTTTTGTTTACGATTTCAGTACTTTAAGCTAAGACTTAAAGAATATACTCTAAGAGAGTCCAGTTATTACAAATTTGAGTTGCCAGTTTTCATTTTATACAATTTATGATATGAAAATTAAATGTAACCTAACTTAATTTATTATAATTGTATAACTTAATATCTAATATTAACATCTTTACTATGGTATTAGCGGTACAAGGTAAAGTGAGGCATTGAGTTCAGCCAGCCAACACAGACTGTCTTGAGTTCAGACGGAAAGAATGGAGTATTTTGGCACTAGACTCTCTCTGATTATTGTGCTAAACGGGAAAAAGAATAAGCTGTATTTGTTTTTAAAGTATAGATCGGATACCATAAAAAGAGTGGCATTGAATTCTATACGTAATATCTCTTAAATAAATGTGTTGTGGAGAAAGGATTCTTACGAGTGGCATAGGCAGTTCTTTAATATGTTTATTTCGGTACCATGCGATACGTACAGTTTTTCTTGCTTCACGTTTTTTCGAAGGAGCCTGTCAAGGAGGAGGAGTGTCAAGACATTCGTCGCTATAAAGTAGATCTCAATTTTTCACCACTTTTTCCAAAAATCGATATATTACGTGTTAATTGGCGGAACTCAACGCCGTATATGTTTTCTTAAGTATTTTTTACATATTTATTTTCTGTTCCACAGTTCACGGGCACAGTAATTCGCGGTATGAAGAGAGCTCAGTTCAACATCTTTTTGCGACCAATCACCGGAATTTCAGCGACGCAAAGCTTACGAGTGGCACTTACACCCATACTCTGGGTCGAAGAGGTTGGTATAATAATGTTTTACTATGTGGTAGTATTTCAGAGAAGATTAGTGTATAGAAAATGTCTTAATATACATTTATGTTTTCGGACTAGGTCACTAAAATAGGTAGAAAGCGTAGAGCGGAGAAAGCGAACACTATACGTCGCGCGTGTAAAGCTGGGGAAGGACAGCTTGTAACTAAAGGGTGACTTGCAATGTGCAAAATTGACATTTCGTGACATTATTAAGATTTTCCTTTAAAGTAATTCAAATCATTACATGCAGTATTTATAATACAAACTACTCTTCCGTGGTAACGCAGGCACGACTATGTATACCCTTTTACAATTTCCTAAGTGTGTGAATAACACTTTAAAAAATTAAAAACACCTAAAAATGTAAAAAAAATACCTGCGTATAGTCTTTTACCTTTACTGTATGTAAAAAGCAGAAAGGAAAAAGACAGCAAGAGAGGGAAAAGAAGTAATCTGTATGTAATAACCTTCATAATATGTCCTTTTTTTTAATAGAAACTTTTAAGTTATATAATCAAAGTTTTTTATATCACAGATCATTCTAAAATTATTTCAACGTTACTTAAAGTTATCTAACCAACAGAAGTCAGAACTTCTATTTCTGTTTACTAAATAATTTCTCAAGACTTCTATACAATTTTAAGTATTGTGTAAGAGAAAACGATGTGGTACGTCCCGAGCTTGTTATAGAGCAAACATACTTCGTGAGTCATTGTGTCCATGTTTTAAAGGACACTTAGTAATTCTTTTCTCTGAGTAAAGTGATAGTGACTTATATTTATTGCAATGACCACGGTCTTCTTGACCTAAGATGTTTAAACTATCTAAATTTCATCCCACCCTTGAAGAACCTATATTTCTAGCCTGTCTTCATTAATAATAAAGCAGCATTATTAGAATCTTATAAATTTCGTTAATAGCTTTCTCTCTCTACAATCGACTAGCTGTGACATGCAACTCTGCTTGCATAATCTATATTACGAGTAATTATGAATATAAATTATGCATCATTATTGATCTTCCCATGGAAATAATATGTTATATTGTAGTAAAAATTAGCTTACGTCACGTGAAACTGCTTAAATGTCTTAATTTATCCAACACTTACTTCTCAGGGTATGAACTTGCCAGAAGAATACGTGGACATGATGAAAAACAGACTCTTAAAGCCCCTGAACCTGGTCGATATCTTCATTCCCCTACTACTGGCGGTCTGTGCGCTGGTGGTGGCGGTCGGCGTGGTCATCCTCATCCGGGTGAAGGTGTTGAGGAAGGGCATGTCCAACAGTGAATCTACAGAACACATCCAACCTGCTAACTGATATTAATATAGACTTTTATACTTAATTTTACGTTTCATTTTTTGTTTTCCTTGCATCAAAATAAGTAAGTTAGTTTTAACATTTTAAAGTGTTATTTATTCACACAATCAGGAATTTGAAAAAACCATTTACAAAACGTATAAAAGTTTGAACTCAGCGGGATTCGAATCCGCGCCTCTTGGAAACCGTCCAATCGCTCTGACCGCTAAGCATATATGTTTTCTAAATATATTTTCCAAGTATGTTCCATACCAGAACTGATTTTTGATTTCTTTTTGGATGGACACATGTGATATAAACTTTAAAATATTATAAAAAAACAGATTCACGTTCTTTTTTTTTACAATTTAATTTATACCACTAAGGACATAAAATCTGTACCTTTTTTTAAAATAATCTTTTTGTTTTATATAAATACCTTTTTCACTAACAATATCAGAGCTTAAAACTAAATATACCATAAGAGAGTCCAGTTTTCTTTCAATATTAATATCACAGAATTAGAGAGAACAGATTCACGTTCAAATTATTATAAAATAAACGGATTCACGTTTTTCCCTCTTTATAGCAGTGTAGTCAGCAAAGAGAGTCTTCTGTCAAAACACCAAGTCCATTTACATTTCCATCTTCATTTTCCGCCCAAAGCAAGACACATTGTTTTCAAGTAACGTAACTTAACGCCGCGCTTCGTCCTTCTACAAGAGCGGAGAAAAAAAATAACATACAACCGTCCCACTAGTGGTAATCGAACCCACAACTACGTTTTAATTCAAACGCTGTCCCATTGTGCAATGACTACTTCCTACTACTATAGTTGCTCATGAAATTAAAAAAAAAAGCACTCTACTTGTTGTAAGTAACGGAAAATAGATCCTTTTCAAGTAGTTTTCTTGGAAGTCGTCGAAGCGATATATAATACCTACTTTAAAATACTTACATTTCAAAACTATTATAAAAGAATTAGATTGCACAGTTTGTGGTATACAATAATAATATATTGGTGAAATGTTTTATAGTCTTTATGCTTGTCAAATACTAATTATATAAAAAAAAATAACTGTCAGTGTCATTGTCATTGTCATTTGTATAAATAGGTACATGAATTAATCCGTTTAAGAATAATTTCGGTTTAAAGACATTTATTTCTCAAAAAGAACACAAAAGTTCACTTATAATAAGAAATTACAATCATTTTTCTTGAGGGTACATTTAAAAGTCTGCCTTATGAATAATATACAGTAAAATAAAATGTTGCGGGTAGTAATATTACACAAACATGTTTAGGTAGGGGTTACATTAACTTATAAATTATTTTGCACATATTCCATTACACGTTTTTTGAATATAGGTAAACTCTTGCTATTAATGATTAAGTCTGATAGTTAATTATAAATTTGAACTCCTTCAAATAAAATGTTTTTCTTTCCATAGTTGGTTCTGGTTTTTGGAAGTTCTAGTTTATTACGTTTTCTAGTGTGTATGTATGTGTTTTTTTATGAAAGTGTAATTGTGAATGTGTTTTATTTGTTATTATTTTTCTAATCAGAATGTAGGTTTTTAAAGTGTATAATTGATTTATATTAAGAAATTTTGTTTTTTTGTATAATTCAACTGATGGCGTCATATAATCATATTTATAAAGAACTTTAATAATTTTATTTTGCAAGGTTTGTAATGACTTTATGTTAGACTTCGCAGCAGTTCCCCATATTTCAATAAGATATTCGATATGAGGTTTCACTAAAGAATTATAAATAATAGGACGAATTTTATTAGGTATACATAAAGAAATCTTACGTAGTGCCCCTATCAAAGGGGACATTTTATTTTTAAGATGATCAATATGGTATTTCCAGGTTAACTTGCTATCCATTATAAGACCTAAATATTTTTCATGATCAGTTTTATTTATTGTTAAAAATTGTTAGTTGGTCATGATTTGGTATATTTTTATTTTTAGGCGCGAAGATCATATATGATGTCTTTTTGGTATTAATCTCTATCTCTATATATAATAAAAGAGTAGAAAAGTCAATTCTGTACATGAAAAATTTCAGAAAAATTTTAATTGGGTGCGTTAATATATCGATAACAGAGGCCAAAAATCCACTCAGTAGAATTTTTGTCTGTCTGTCTGTCTGTCTGTCTGTTAATTTGTTCGTCAATCACGCAAAAACTACTGGATAGAAATGAATGAATTTTGGTATGGTGATAGCTTATAGTCCAAAGGTACATATAGGATAGTTTTTATCCCGGTTTTCCATGTAGTTTTTTTGGAAAAAATAAAAAACCGATATAAGTAAATTATTTGTATACTGATATCTACCAGGTAGAATTTAATGATTTTTTGTATGGAGTTAGCTAAGAGGTTAGAGCAACATATGGGATAGTTTTCATCCTGGTATTCAATACAACTCCCGCAGAAAAATAAAATAAAAAAAAACATTCAAATTAGGTCGATAGTTCACGAGTGAAGCTAAATTTGTTTCAATATCACTAATTAAAATAATTATAAAATAAAATAAGCATAACATTTATCAAATATACATTTGACCGGTCTATAAAACTTTATATAATCTATATGACAACAGATGTCACTACGTTTTCTGCAACGGGTAGCGCCATTTGTTATTACATAGTTGACATTGTATTAGACATATCCGCACTCATTAAAATTATTATTATAAAATCTCTTCTATTTGTTATGTTTTGACGGGAGTTCGTAAAGAAGATTGGTGAAGATTGCAGGGTCATATAGGCTACTTTATAAAAAATCAAACCCTAGGAGGTTGAAACAGTGGATGAAACTTATGTATGTTTAGTATATAGTGAGAATGAAAGATCTAAACTCCTTGACTGAAATGAATAAATTTTCTCAGGAAAATAGTTAATGAGGCAAGGTCAAACATAGGCTATCTCTCTTTTTTTAAAAATTACCCTGGTATTCAAAACAGTTCCCGCAGAAAAGTAATAAACTGGCAAAGTCAAATTGCATTGATTATTTGCAAGTAAAGCTATTTTTTAATATCAATAAGTAACACAATTGTAAAATAAAAAGCGTTAAGTTTATTTAAGATATTATGACCGGTTTATAATACTATATACCAGATGGTATATATGTACGAAATCTACTATCATATGATAGCAGATTTCGTACGTTTTCTTACTAGAACAGTTATCGCTATATGTTATCAAATAATTGCACTAAATGCACTAAATGTATCGATGATTTTCTCATGAACATAATTAGTGACGAAAGTCAAATATAGACTACCCTCTTTTTACAAAAAAAAAACCAATCTCAAAGAGGCAATAGAGGATGAAAGTGGTAGTTCACGTGGCGAAGCCGCGAGCGGGTCGCTAGTAGTTAATAAATTAGAAACAAACCATTCGCTAATAACATTTAAATCACGTTGAGCTACGTCAATTATATTTTTAATGTTATCACCAAAGTAAAATAAGCTTGTGTCATCCGCATACAGAGTTATATCTCCAGATTAATCAATGTTACTAATGCTATTTATATAAATTAAAAATAATAGCGGTCCCAAGATAGAGCCTTGTGGTACTCCATAAGTTAACGTTGCGGGCTTACTTTGAAATTTTCTTCTTTCTTTGGCTGACCGTGTCGAAAGCCTTTTTTAAATCGATAAAGATACCTAGAACGATTTGCTTACTGTCCAACGCGTTTTTAATTTTGGTGACAATATCCACAGTTGCTGAAAGTGTATTAGATTTCGGACGAAAGCCATATTGTTGACTAAAAAAGAAGTTTTGTTTATTGAGGTAATTATAAAGACGGACATTTTTTTATGCCATATTTATATGCCTTATCTAAAAAACTGAACTAAAATTGAATTTATTAAATAAACTTATGAAAACATAATTTAATATTAAACGCTATTTGACTTGACATTTGCCTAAAAGACACACGACACACGATTGTGAGTTCAAACTCATTTTGAGGTTTAGTATAATCAGCAACAAATCTGTAAATTACAATTGGCTTAAAATAAAAGAAGTCCCGCTGAGTTTCTTGCGCCGGCTCTTCTCAGGTGTGAGGCATTAACTTTAGAGAACCTGTGTCCGGTGGTAATGGTCTAACCGAGTGTTCTCACTCGTTAAAATAAACTTAAAAAGAAATTAGAAAAGTACACGGAACTCAAAAGTCTGTGGTGCTTGAAAATAGAAAGAGAAAAAAAACCGGAAGTTGGAGGACAGAGATCCTGGTCACTACATTCTCTCTGCCTTCTCCACAAAATGCATGCGTATTGAAGACTATATCCTACAAAGTAATGAGCATACAGCAATTAAAGAGTTGTCGCGCAGGTGTTAATTAGTAATAACTGAGTTCGTGTCAGTTCCGAACTGTTGCGGATACGACTAGTATAATAGCTACTTTATATATTTTAATATAGCTATCCCGCACACAGCAGGGTAGGCAGAGGGAACCTAGTGTTAAGACACTCCGTTCCCCGCGCACCACCGAATTCGGAGGCATTGCGTGTTAAGTGGCGGAACTTAACGCCGCGCTTTGCTTCTGATACCAAAGCGAAGGAAATGGAAATATTAAACGTTTTCACTCCTCGAGTGGGAATCGAATCCACAACCAGTCGTTTACAGTCACTCGTTCGTGACACTGCGCCACGACTGGCCTCTATTTTAATATGGTATACATGAAAATATGCGTTTTATTACAAAATAACGTATGTTTTGGTAAATTACAGTGTATGAAGCCGTAGTGGCGCAGTGCGACAGCATCTGTTAACAACTGTAAACATGGTTGTGGATTGTATTCCCACTTGGATAAATGATTGTATAATTTTTTAATTTTTCAGTTCTGGTACTTAACAGAACGCGGCATTGAGTTCCGCCACTAACGAATATGTTGTTTTCATGTGGAAAGTGGAAAGCGAAGTGTTTTGAGATTAAGTTTTGTCTAACTACTCTACTTTTTCTATTTTTCTCTATATATATAATAAGATATATTATGTATTGTAAATTATTTTTTGCGTTCCAAGGTGTTTCATGTTTTTAAAAATATATGCCTTACAACATAAAAATGGCAATCTCTCCTAAAGGCGTAACGCAACCTAAAACCTACCGCAAAATGTAAGAAAATTTTACCTTTGTGATCTACATAGAGAACCAATAACTACCGGATATGACTCGAGAGGGACTGTCTCAGCTCCTCAAATGCACTATTTAACGGAATCTTTCAGCTACATCTTGCAAGAAATTGAGTATAGTCACTCTAAAACCTAACTTTAAACATAAAAATAATAAAGATAAGACCCAAAAGGACTCCGCATTTATTATTGAAATAAAAAAATGTATGTATAAGTATAGTATATATATGTTATATTATAGTGGCCAGTCGTGGCCCAGTGGCACAAGCGTGTGACTGTAAACGACTGGTTGTGGGTTCGATTCCCACTCGAGGAGTGTAAATATTTAATATTACCATTTTCTCCGCTCTGGTGTCGAGGTAAAGCACGGCGTTAATTTCCGCAACTTAACACGCAATGCCTCCGAACTCAGCGGAAAGTAGGGAACGGAGTGTCTTAACACTAGGTTCCCTCTGCCTACCCTGCGGTGTGCGGGATACAGCGTGAAGCTATAAACTAAATTAATTATTATAAACCTAACAAGTGTAAGAAATTTGCTATAAATAAACATTTTTTAACAAAAACAGCCCATTATTTTGCTATTTTATCAACTGCAACGCATCTTCTGCACTAAAAGAGAACCTGATCGATACAGTCGTACCTCCTGCACTTGCATCCCATCGTTTGTGTAACCGGATATGGAAGGAATATGATTTCCGGTCTGGCCGCCGTAGGGCAGAGTCGCTCACTAAATTGGGCGGTAAAAGGACTAGTAAGTGGTATAGCACACCTTTACAATTGAAGTGGCTTATCTGAACATTTTATGAAAATATTTTAATAATAAATAACGTTATGAAAACAGCATTTTCTTCAGTTTATTTAAACTAAGTTAAGTCAATTAAGCGCTCGCTATTAAGTTCATATTTTTATTTTATAGCTTCTCGCTGTATCCCGCACACAGCAGGGTAGGCAGAGGGAACCTAGTGTTAAGACACTCCGTTCCCAACTTTCCGCCAAATTCGGAGGCTTGCGTGTTAAGTGGCGGAACTTAACGCCGCGCTTTACCTCGACACCAGAGCGAAGAAAGTGGAAAATATAATTTCCACTCCTCGAGTGGGAATCGAACCCACAACCAGTCGTTTACAGTCACACGCTTGTGCTACTGGCCCACGACTGACTGACTACACAATTCTAGAGGTGCAATATAACAACTACTAATATAACTACCATTAAAATAAACTTGTTTCCATTTCAACCACAACATCAATCGCTTCATCATTTAAACATAATTTTAAAACGAATACAGCGTTAATTAATATCGTATATCGATATTTATTGAAATTCACCACATTTTTACTTCGACCAAAACATTCACCAACAAAAGAGCTACCTAATTAATAGCGTAATTGATATGGTTTTAATTATAAATTCACAATAAACATACTCGTATGGTATATCATGTAGTTTATAATTTTAATGTGTTATTGACAAATGATATGAAAAATATTTTTTTTTTTCAAGAAAAAACGTCACGTTATATATAACGCGTATAATAAATTTAACATTTTCACATAACTATTGGATCGTCATCGCCAGTCGTGGTGGGTTTAGCTGCACGCTGTATCACGCGCACAGCAGGGTAGGTAGGTAGAGGGAACCTAGTGTTAAGACACTCCGTTCCCCTCGCACCGCCGAATTTGGAGGCATTGCGCGTTAAGTGGCGGAATTCAACGCCTCGCTTTACCCCGATACCAGAGCGAAGAAAATGAAAATATTAAAATATTGGCCCTCCTCGAGTGGGAATCGAACCCACAAGCAGTCGTTTACGGTCGCACACTTGACCACTGCGCCACGACTGGCCCCAGTCCCAAATAACCCAAAAGACTATTATTAATATGTCACTTATTGGAATAAAACATTAAAACGATATTTAAGGAATAAAAAGCCAAAACACAGCCTAACGCTTGTATGTTAGGGAGAGAGAAGAAGAGTGTCAAGGCAATTCCTTGGTTTGCCTTGACACCTCTTGACAGACTCGAAAAATTCTTATGTACTCGAAATCGAGGCATTTTTCTCTCGGTCACGGAACACAGCACCTTGCATTGTCTTAATAAAGAAACATATAAAATACGAACGATCCCCCGCTTGAGCATCGAACTTATAACCATCGTGTTTACAGTCAGCACGTCCAGCGCAGTCCCATTCACCGTGACGTAAAATTTATTGTAAAATGACTTACCCTTTGTAATACCTGCGTACAGTTTTGTAAGGCTTTACAGAAATTTTGAAGCTTTCTAGATTGGATACGTCAGTTACAGATTTGGTGCTGACTTTTCTATGAAGTGATGAAATTCTTTACAATTTGTGAGTTATGTAACATTAGGTCTGAATTGTAAGATGTTTTAGAAACCCATAGTGATAGAATATTAATAAAAAATATAGTAGAAATTGAAAACTTTTAACGGCGTTTAGCTACGTCTCTTAATGTATCTGTTTTGGCGAAATGTGAAGGACACTTTATTTTACACTAGGTCTCTCTGGCCCTGAGATGCTGAAAAAGTTGGAAGTTTCGTCTTCATCATCTCAGAATGAACCTTAGCATGAACTAAGAGCTTAGCTTGTAGGACAATTAGGTCTCACAAGAAACAACATGCAAATATTTACAACTATGTTCCAGTAGAGATGTAACTAGCTCGGAACCCGATAGTTATGGTCTCGCTGCCTCTCATAGGAATCATTAAAATACAATTTAATCTGCGTCACCCATTATTATAGTAATTTCCTTTAAATGTGTATAAAATAGTGCACTGAGTGTCCACAAGTGCCCTGTGATCTATTCCTCCTTCTTCTTCTTCTTCCTGGCACTATCCCGGCTTTATCCAGGGTCTACCGTCCTGCTTAACCTCCTCCACTTTGCACGGTCTTTAGCATCATGCCCTGTCATCTATTACGTAGAGAATATACATATAAACAAAAAATATAAGTCTTTTTTTTTCGAATTTCACGCTTTGTCCCACATAACAAGGTAGCTAGAGACTCCGTTCTTCACTTTCCGCCCAAAATTGGAGACATTGCGCGTTGCAGCTCTCACGCTTTTTCTTTAATTCCAGAGCGCACTGCAGCGCTTCACTATTATATACTGTACAAATATATACGATGTTTCCAGTACTATGAAAGGATCACTGCCCACGCTGAAACATAATTACATCAGTCCGCGAAGCTCTTTCAAACTCAGTTATTTTTCCCTTCGCCGCGGAAAGCTGCACTAATTCGTTTACATCCTTTCCTTTCGATGATATCGAGAGCTTTTTCAAATCGGAAAAATGTTTGAACAATATTTGGTACTTTTTCCTCTTTTCAATGTAGCTTGAAGAACAGGGATTAATTAACTAACAGGCAAGGTTTTGTTTGTATGAAACTGTAAATTGAAAATTGATATTCGGGCAGGTGGTAAGGAAATTAAAAATATCCATACATCCAACCCTTACCAAGAAATCAAATGAAGTGTCTATTTGTTATATTAAAATAAGTGCATTTGTATCTATGTAAAGACGGTACATACATTTTCACAATTCTTTTCTGTCTGTCTGTTTGTTCCGGCTAATCTCTTGAATGGCTGAACTTTCAATGTGAGACAGCTCTTATAATAAGAAAATTATTAATGAAAAAGCGTACTTCTTTTTTTTCAGTGGCGATCGTTTGGAGGCTGCAAAGTGACGTGACCTACTCTTTACCGCAGTAAAACATCTAATTTCCGTAAAGAAATCTATAGTAATATTGATTAGAAGTACTAGTATTTCTGATTAAATTTCGTTGGAAGGTCGATGAGGAAGCTCATAACGATCGACCGTTGTGGGCACGATAGGTGTGTCCACAATTTCAACTACCTAATAACTTCTTTTTTTTGGTCCTGACACGTTTACTTAGTTACGTTGGCATTTCAGTGAATCATCAATAAAATAATGAAAATGCTTCTCGACTGTATTATCTTCAGCTCGCAATATAAGGTGGGTGCAACCACAACCAGTTCGAGCGCTTGGTCTACTTAATTACCATTGACTACGCATGGTTCTCAGATAGTTTATAATAGTCTCATGTTGTATTAGGTGTTTTATTATAATATTCATTTATAGCTTCACGCTGTATCCCGTATGGCACAAGCGTGTGACTGTAAACGACTGGTTGTGGGTTCGATTCCCACTCGAGGAATAAAATATTTAATATTTCCATTTTCTTCGCTGTGGTGTCGAGGTAAAGCGCGACGTTAAGTTCCACCACTTAACACGCAAGCCTCCGAATTCGGCGGAAAGTTGGGAACGAAGTGTCTTAACACTAGATTCCTTCTGCCTACCCTGCTATATGCGGGATACAGCGTGAAGCTAAAAAAAAAGAAGAATAAAAGAATTTTTGAAAAATATATAGAGGATAGTTTTACAGCTTCACGCCTTTTTCCACATAGCATATTTACTATATAGCAGTATAGTCAGAGGGTAGTACATTTTTAATCCAACTAGACAAGACAACATGCAAAAGTTCTAAATGTGGAAAATGGATAACAGTCTGCTATCGATTAGTTCTCAGAAAATATTCCGAATGTGACAGCGATGGATGGAGCGAGCTTAAAAAACATAGGTTTTGGCTTTTAATAGTGATCGAATGGCGTGATTTATCAACTGTGAAAATTTAGTGTTTTTAGACATTCTATCTTTGCGAGGACTGCGTATGTCGCGGCCCTCTAATAAGTCAATGGGGCTCGCCAAAGGTTTATTTATGTTACAAAGATTCTACCGGTACTTTTTAAATATCCTAAAGTCAGTCAAAATTAAAAAATCGTATAAATCCTTTGCTAAAAATGATTGCTGACGTCTGATCTAAGCAGTTACTATAAATTAATATTTGTACAAATTTCATATGTAATATAATATAGCCTGCAATCAACGCGAGGGACCCAAATCACGCGTGAATCTATGGAATGAATGAAATGGGTGTTATAGAGTTGTGCGGACGGTGTTTTAGAATCCTTAGCGACAGGTCCTACGTAGATGAATGCAAAAACAGAACATAACAGGAGAGTGATTGGAAGTTCCCTAAGGTTGTCAATATTCAAAGAAGATGAATGATATTTAAATACATAAACGCACGAAAGGGATTTTGTCATATTTGAGAAGACAAACGTTTTACACGAGCCAGAAACAACTAGAAAAGAATGTATAATTCATCAATCAAAACAGGCAACCATCTCCTTGAAAATATTAATCTCAATTGTATACAATTATCAAACTAATTGCACTGACAAAAAACATATATTTGAGGCACGATAAATGGACTTTCTTACGTCCTTATGCAATATTTATTCAGAAATTTTAATTATTTCTCTCAGTAATAGCAAAGTTAGCAATCTACTTTACTGCTTTGCTCTTTTGTGAAATTCTGTTTTGTATTAGTACCTATTTACTATTCTAATGTCTATGTAAAACCCGTCGTCAAACGAGAGACGCCTGATTGTATTTTGATATCAATCACTCAGGTAACAAGTTTTAAGGTTAAGTAAAACAAGGTGACTTTATGAAATTTATATATTATTACAGAGTTTTTTTGCTGTTAAAAGAATCAATTGTTTTAAGACTTAAGCTTACCCATTTATTTTTTGATCACAACAAAATTTTATAAAAAAGTAAGATTTCTATTAACTTCAGTTTCCCACGGCTAGTCCTCGATGTAACACGAGTTCCATGAATGTTGAGAAGTCGCCGCAACCTTGGAAGACGTAGGCATCGCTCTGCACTCTGGATCTCGCTGCACTTAGTTTAATCATCGGGTTCAAGACCGCCTGGGACACAAATATTTTTCTTTCTAACTGGGATATGAACTCATGGTCATCGTATTCAATCAGACATAACCAACACATACCAAGTGCGCCATAAGGACATTAATTTAAATACGTCCGTCTCCTGATCATCGTGGCACAGTGGTACAATGTCTGACTATAAGTTACATAGGTTGTGGGTTTGTTTCTCATTCGAAGGAGTAACTATATTTAAATTATTTTCATTTCTCTACTCTGGTATCCCAGGCAAATTGAACTGTTAAGTTCTACCAGTTAACACGCAGTATTTCCATTTTAGACCGTAGAAAACAGAATATCTAGGCACAAGATTCTGCCTTGCCTTGCTTGATATGCTCTTAAAAGTGTTTTTTTTTATTTTATTTTTTTTATTAAAAATATAGATTTTAATATGATACTATTGATTCATTCCTACATATGTATGTTTAACTTCTATGAATAGAAATGTAACTTTGCAATATTTTTACAACAGGAGCTTTGAAATATTTATTTCTTTATATTGTTTTATTGATTGTAACAAATTACCTTTTTTTTAACGCTGCTCTTTACCAGAACGAAGAAAATGGAAATATTAAATATTTCCACTCCTCGAGTGGGAATCGAACCCACAACCAGTCGTTTGCACACTGACCATAAATAATTTCTTATAGCATAATATATTAAATTTTCATTAAGACTACTTTAGATGGATATATTTAAATAAAATTATTTTTTACTTTACTCATAGTATACTAAAGGTACCTTAAGAACTACTTGAACTTAACTTAAATACTTCTTGTTTTAAAACTATTTGAGCATTAAAATAGTATAATTTATTACATTTTCTGTCAATATTTTGTGCAAATTTAAATATCTTTCATATTACTTGACTTATTTAAAGTAATACCTACTTGTAATCTTAATTAAATCTATACTTTGCTTTGTTATATTTAATAGCTCGAGTTATAATGTGGAGCAAACAGGTCGTGAGTTCGATTCCAGACACGATTGACAGTTTTATAATAGAGTAGCTTAATAATTAATATTTTACTTTTCATATTAATAGTGACTATATAATTAAAATTGACTTATAAAAAAACTGAACTGTTTTAGAAAATTATAATTTTCTACAGATATCGCTTTATATTACAAAATTTGCAACAATTATTTAGAGATTAACTCTGTTTCATCGAGACGTCATGTTTAAATGTTATTATTTGTTTCAAGATATTATTTTTACTATTTATGATAATTTACAATTTACAGTCAAAATGTAGGCTTATTACTTTATTTTTCACTAATTATTTTATTTTTTTTACTTTGACCGTTGTAATAAACCAAATGTGTAGTGTATAATGCTTAATATCTAAGTACAGGATTAAAGGTACAAATAAAAACACGCATAATTCATATACCACATATATTTAAAAGTATATATTTTAATTCATATTGACCTTAAGAAATAACACAGATTTCGAAAAAACATGTAATTTCCTAATAAGTGGGCGTGAAAATAGACCCCAAGCACAAAATCGGGTGGTACTAAGCGGGACTCTAAGCCGTCCGCAGTGGTAAAGTAGTAATCATTACGCTGCCTAAAATATATAATATAATATATAATAACCGCGATATTACAGTAAAATCGGCCAGATTAATTTTCCATATAGTCTTAAGATACGAAGTACACAAGTAAAAGTCAATCGTGGCCGTTACGATACAATTAAACATGCTTCAATAGGTCTACCTTACATCTAGTACATTTATTTGGGAGTTTACAGTGAGACTACTCAAGGGTAAACTTAGTGCTGATTGACTTCCACAGCTATGAACCATCTATTGGGGGAAACATCACAAAATTCCAAGGTCGGTCGAGGGGCTAGACTTTCGTAACTGGACTAGATACAAAGATAACTAAAGCTTGGCGTTTCTCATTCGCTAATTGACTACTCAAAATCTAAAGTATAAAAATAGTTAACAAACGAAAATGACACAACACTCATACCGCGTTAGCCCCTCGCGAACGAAAAGAAAACTACTTTGAAATATAGAAATCGTGTAAATAAATTAATTTTTCATTGCATTCTTAAATTGATATATATAAAATGCCCGCTAATATTATGCAACATTAGAATAATTTAAATTTAAACATATACATAGTTGGGACGGACGCAGCTAGGGATGAGTGTTGAGAGGGCACCGCCTGTAAGCATGTAGAGATGGCGGAGTGACGTAGTGACCGAGTGACCAAGTGACGCGGCGCCCCCGTGTGCGCCCGCGGAGCCCTAGCTGCGTCCGCTACAGGTGACGTAAATAAGTTGACATAGAAGGACATGCGTTTACACTTAACATTTACACAGATATATCGTGATGTTATTTATTATCATTGAATCCACATCTACCGTATTTACACGAACGCAGCAACTTAAACATTACACTAAATAATATAAAATAATAGTTAATCCGCATATTCTCAAACGCACTAAATTCTTAAAAAAATAATTAACGTTTGCACTTTCATTAAATAAATTTAATTGCAACCGCGACGCCCCGACGGCCCCCGACGGCCCCCGACGACCCCCGACCACTCCCGACCACTCCCGACGCGCGCTCGCTAACACATCAACGCAGTCAATAAACTATCAGAAGAAGCGGCGATACGATTAAAGTGTATATAGTATAATATAATATATGAATATGTATATGTATGTTTAAAATCTCTATTAGACATAAAAAATGAGCGCTGATATACTATGACTAACCTACGAGCGCCTACGAGCGCCCCCTGCGTCCCTCCCCGCGCCCCCCTAGCGCCCCCCCCCCCTCGGTGTCGACGACACTACTCTAACAAAAAGGGACCGAACATCGAACTGAACTAAAAGTGCTTCGCGATAACGTCAGCAGACGGAGTGCGCCCGCGCCGCAAGCACACCGCGCCTGCTGCGGTCAAAATTTAACTAAAAATATACTATAAAAGATATACAGTATTTACACAACTGAATTTAATTAAAGATAAACGATTTCTGGTCGACGTGCCACTTGAGTGACACCGATAAACAACTATATTTTATGTACAAGGTATTTACAAGGGTGGGGGCTACTCGAGCAGTGTGCGCTTGTCGTCGTGCCGCCGGCGGCCCTTGGCGTGCGCCAGCATGGTGACCAGCTTCTTGTGGCTGTCGCCCACGATCCAGCCGTGCTGCTGCGGGTGCTCCTGCTCGTCCTCGCCATCCGACCAGTAGTAGGCGGAGCGCGGCCGCGGCACGCGCACGCGCTCCGCCGGCCTCAGCGGCTTGCTGGCGCGGCGCTCGCGCACGCACGGTGCGTCCTTCTTGCGGCTACGCTTCCTGCGCGCGCCGCCAACCGCGGACTCGGCGCTGGCGGGACGCTGCGGCGCACCGTCCGGTTCCGACTCGGAGCTCCACGTCTCGGCGAGCACGTTCTGCTTGCCGACGGTGCATTTCCGGCGCGCCCGTTGCCTCGCGACCCCTGCGTCTTCTGTCTCTTCTAAAGCTTCATCTGGTTCCACGCTCGGTGACTTCTCCACTTCCCTCTTGCTTGTGCGAGACTTCTCTCTCTCTCTTTCCCTGTCCTTCTCCCGCTCTCTTTCCCTATCTTTCTCCCTCTCCTTTTCCCTATCACGCTCTCTTTCCCTGTCCTTCTCTCTCTCCTTTTCCCTTTCTCGCTCTCTTTCCTTTTCCTTCTCCCTCTCTCTATCCCGCTCTTTTTCCTTATCCTTCTCTCTTTCTCTTTCCTTATCCTTCTCTCTCTCTCGTTCTCTTTCTTTTTCCCTCTCCCGCTCTCTTTCTCTGTCCCTCTCCCTGATCCTCTCTTTCTCTTTTTCCTTTTCTTTCTCCTTTTCCCTGTCCTTCTCTTTTTCCCTGATCCTCTCCTTCTCTCTTTCCCTTTCTCTTTCTTTCTCTCTCTCCTTCTCTCTATCTTTTTCCTTCACCTTTTCCTTTTGTCTTTCCCTGTACCACTTATCTTTGCTCTTGTGTTTGTGGTAGCCAGTCTGTTGAGACACGTCGTCTTCATCGGCTGAGTGGTCTTCGTCTTCATCATCCGATAGTTCAAAGTCATATTTTGTCGTAAACGTGTCAGGATGGTGCAACGAGTGTCTGCGTTCGTTACCAATTTCACTTTTCTTAGTGTGATCTTTACGATTTGGAGCAAGTATTTCGTATTCAATAGTATTTTGGATTAAATTTAAATCGAGTTTTCGCGGTGGTGTTATAGATTTACGTTTCTTTGATGACGAGGACGTGCTTGCATAGCTTGAAATTTCAGCTGATGATGTAGTTTCAGAAATATTGTTGGTATCTGTTGTTGTATTCTTAGGTGTAGAGTTATACTTTGGTTTGATTACGTCGTGTTTTTGAACTGGCGGGCTGTTGTTACTCTGTGATAGTGAAGTGCCTTTTTCTTTTGGCGACTCTTCATTATCTTTGGCAAGCGAGGGTGGTTTGGGTTCCTCTTGAAGTAGACTATCAAATAATTGATCTAAATTTGCCTTCGGTTTAGGAGTTTCTCTTCTTTTTGGACTTATCCTTTCACTTCGAACGGCATTATGTTTGAATATTTTGCCCATAACTGCATTTTTCTCTGTTACATCTTTTTTCTTAAGCGGAGTTACAGTTTTCTTAAGCCCACCTCCGAGTTCACACGAAAGCATACTATTTTCCGTCTCATCGTCACTACATACATAATCGTCAGACATGTAAACAAAGTCGTCACCGTCCGACGCGCTGTCACTCGATGCGTCATCTGCTTCCTTTTCAGATATAGCAGTCTTTGATGTGCTTGGTGCTTCTTTGTTACTAATGCTTTTAAACCTCTCCATTAGAGTCGAAGGTCTAAATTCGAACAACTCAGTATCTTCTGTATCCATAAATTCGTAAACATCAACTTTTTTCTGTGGTGTCTCTTTGAGTGGGCGTTGATCGCTGTCATATTTACTGCTTCCATTAGAACTCTTTCTTTCTCTCTTCTCCCTTGTACTTAACTCTTTCTTTTTCTTTGAACTATTCTTTCTCTTCTTTCTCAATGATTTACCTAACGAAGGGACGATCGCAGATATGTTAATTTCTGATGTTAGAATCGAAACTTTGATTCCATCGAAACCTTTTAATGCCGCCTTAGTAGGAACAGTACCTAAACATTTTTTAGAGATTCTTCTTCCCCTTTTCTTGTCAGACGTTTTTCTAATTTTATAACTGTAAAAGAAAAGAATAATGTAGACACCATTATCAAATAATATAAACAAAAACTTTTAATGTACAACTTTACCTGACATTAGTTACCACTGGCGGTTGATTTTGTTTCGCAGCTGCTGCTTGAGATCGACATTTTCTTTTTATTTTGTCAAACTTATCTTCAAAAATATCTATGTTTTCAACAACGTCTGGATACATTTTATCTTTAACCTCTATTTGATGTGACTGTGATGATGTTTTATTAGACTTAGTCTGATTTATTGTCCCTTCATCAACAGCGTTATATGGTTCAGATGATTTTAAGCGTACATTATTTAACGGTCCTTTAAGACCATTAGCTTCTTTTAGGTTTGATATTAAGTCATTTTCCAAATTACGAACTTCTTCACTTTCTAAAATTTTCTTGGCTGTTATTGGATCTACATCAGCACATTTTATGTCACATTTATCATCGCTAATGCTTCTCTCTAACAAGAGCAACTCTTCACGACACGCTAACGCACAATTAAAACTGTTACACTTCCGTTTCGTTGGCAGTGGTTGATCATTTTTGTGTGATTCTTTTAACATCTCACAGCAGTCAATAAATAGTTCTTGATCACGACTAAGACCTCTACGTGAGAGTTGTTGTTCTCTGATCGTTCTTTTTACATCTGCCAATATTTCTTCTAAAGTTGGTAGTATAATGTCTGCCGTAGATATACAATTTTTCTTCCTTTTGGCTATTTTATTCTGGAGAATCTTCAAACGGTCTAACTGTTGCTTGTAAACAATTAAGAAATTTGGTTCCTCCTCAATTCTTACAGTTTTCACTTTCAGTTCCACTTCTGATAGCCTTGAGATATGTATAAGGGACGTTTGGTGACGTATATAATTATCAGATCTTCGAAAAGCCTTTTTACAGATAAAGCAAAAAGGTGGTGGTGGAAGTGGCTTCTTCTTTGTACTTCGTTTCGCAGCTTTCTTAACTAAAGAAGATGTTGGAGGTTTCATTTCTGTTTCCTTTTTGGTTTCATTGGGTTTTTTAGTTTGTTTTTCTTTGGAAGTAAAGTAGACATCCTCGCTCTCGTTGGCTATTAAGTGGAAAGTTTCAGAGATTTTCTTAGATGCTAATAAATTAGATTTTCTGGGTTTTCTTTCAGAAAAGAATCCGAAACTCTCCATAAATTGTTCTGAACGAAGCTCTTCGTCAGTATTTTGTTTTGTTTGAATTTTTTCACCTTTGCTTTGCACAGAAAGAGCTCGTTTGTTCTTTTTACGAGACTTTGATTTATCACATACTGTTTTATTTTTATTACCTTTTTTCTCATCTGTTGTACAAATATTAGCCTCCTGGCGTTTAACCTTAGTTGCCCCAACCTTTAAAAGTTTCCTTTCTTTTTCTTCCACATATTTCTTTAGTGGGACGTCACTCTTTGAAGATTCATCAGAATCACTACTGCTTTCTTTAGTACTACTGACAGACGTAATCACATCAGTAGAAGATACATTGTCTTTCACAATATTATTCTTTTCAACTGAATTTGCAGTAGAAAGTGCAACAACAGCCTGATCAGATGGGGAAATATCTATAATAGCAGAAGGGGCAGTTTGAGTTAATTTTCTAGTTTTTGCTATTATTGACGATTTAAATGAATTTAATTCTATTTTCGATGATGTTTCCCTTCTTACAAACGGTTCAGTTTTGTCCGCCATATCTTCTAAGTCTATATCATATGGGTCATATAAGTCTGCGCCAGATGACTTGACAACAACAGATTTTGATCGTGCTCGTTTTGCTGCAGGTTTACTATAGCATGGAGTATTTCGAGAGACGACAACAGCAGTAACACCTCCTTTATGTTCTAATGATTTTACGTCTTTTACAGATAAATTAGTATTCTCGGTTACTGCAGATGATTGGGTGCTGCTTACTTCCTCATTCAGTTTGGATTTCTTAGCTTTTAAGCTAGGAAGTAAAGCATCGAATTTGACAGGGGAACTCGATTTGCGTTTTTCACTTGAAGCTGGTTTCCTAGTGGTAAGAGATGTTTCAGTAACACCTGCACTCTTAACTTCATTTTTATCAATCTTGGAATGTTTCTTATCCCCACGATCATATTTTTGATGAGATACAATGGCTGATAGTACTGTGTTATCGGCTTTAGAAGTCGGTGATCGGACGACTTTTGTCGATTCTATGAAAGGTGTTGCTGACATTTCCATATCAGTATCATCAGGTGAATCATTATTTTCTGAAGATTTCCTTTTTTTACATTTTCTTTTTACCTGTGGTGATTTTTTTCGTTTATTTGTCTTTTTATGTTCATGTATAATTTTTACAACTTCTCTGTCACTTGTAAGTAAAGATTTGTTTTGTGCTGCCTGTGAACTTTGAATGGCCAGCTCTTCTTTATCATTTGTCTTAATTGTTTTATTGTGATTTTCCTCATCTAAAAGAAGCTTAGAAAAAATTAGTTGCTTTTTCGTAAGTGGAGCTTTATGTTCAAGAATGGTTTCTATATTGTCATCATCATTTGTCATGATGGTGCTATCGATAAATAATGATTTACCTCGTCGACTGCGTCTCAAAGGTGTTGTATTTGTATCTTCTTTATCACTATTTTCTACTATCTTACCTGCATTAGTTTCGCCAGGATTTGGTTTATTTGCTTTCACCGTTATTAGTCGTGGTGTATCCTTCAATGTTACACTTTTTGCTTCCAGCTGGGCTGGAATAATAATTTCCGTAGATTTCTGCGAGGCCTCCTGGACATTACTGTGATTCACTTTAGGATTCTTTACTGTGGTAGAATCATTACTGGGTTTATTATTACGTTCACTTTTTGATACCTTCTTTGCCTTATCTAAGACTTCAATTACTTTATTGACACTTGGCGACGAATTACATTGCAAAATTGAAGTATTAACAGATATTGTACTACTGCTTGAAACTCCTCTATCAAGTTCTTTTTCTTTGTCATATATGTTTAAGAATTCGGAATTTTTATCTTTTGTTTGAATTTCTGAAGAACTGTTATCGTTAGAATGGTCTATAATTATCTTAACTCTTTTTTTAGATCCCTCTTTATCATTTACTGATTGTTTGATAGATACAATAGACTGATTGGTGTCCGATTCAGAAGATTTTGATTTTACAGTTTCTTCAATAACTTCTACATTATTTACAATATCAGATGATACTGTATTTTCCTTATCAACTTCATTTTGAGTTTGGTAATGTTGATCTTGCCGTTCAATATATTTAATCGTTCCAAAGTTATTAGTCCGTCGACTTCTTTTTTCTTTCTTTTTAGAAACAACCTTCTCATTAGTACACTCTTCTGTTATTTCTATGTCTTGGCGTTTTGTGCTGAATTTCGATAGGTCTTTTGATAAATATGTTTCATCTACCGAAGATTTGCTATGAACTTGATCTTGGTCTTGGCAAAACAAAGCTTCATTTATTATTTGTCGTTTTTTCTTAGTTTTATTACTTTTCCCTTTCTTTTTATTAACTGTTACATGACTACTTTCAGAAACTTTATTACATTCTTGGCTTTTCCTTTTTACAATTGATGCCAAAGTGACGTCATCTTCAGAATCTTCGTCTTCAATTGAAAGGTTATCTGATTTGTCGACATCCAACAGACAAATGTTTGATGATACATTTACGGTTGTGACGGAACTTTCCGCATCAATATCAGTTTTCTTTGAAGACGACACGTCCACTACACCTGTCGAACATTTGGGTGACAAGGATAGAACTGTAAGGCTTTTTGAGTCATTACTTGTATCCTTTGTGAGTGAAGAAGTAACTACATTTTGTTTTTCTGATTTGTGTTTTTTATCGATATCAGATTTTACAGTGGAACTTTTTTCTATACACTCTTCGCTCAAATAGTTATCACCTTTAATAGGGGGATCAGCAGAAACTGGAGATGTTACCACTAGAGTTCGATGTTGGGTGCTACTAATTTCTGCTTGTTGAATAGCCATAGGATTAGTACTATCCGATAGTCTACTTTTTTGTTCTTCATCAGCTTTATTTAAAACGTTTTCAGACAGATTTTTAAAAGACACATTTTCTGATAACACTGAACGATGTCGTTCAGATGGTGCTTTAATTCGAACTGCCCTTAAACTAGCAGTTTTATCATTGTTACCTTTTTGTACAATTGGTTTAGGAGTAGGTGGTAGAGGTATAGAATGAATTAACGGATCTGGATTATAGAATAACTCTGACTCTTCAGTTGAGCATTCATCGATAGTTAAATCGATTATACGTTCTTTTGAATCAATTTCATCTAATTTTGATGTTGTATTTATTGGCGACAAGTTGGATAACATTTGAGAATTATCAGAGTCAATACTTTTCATAGGTGTATGATCTTCCGTGGATAGTCGTAAATTAGTCTGATATTTAGATGATATTAACTCGGTACATTTTCTTGACTGATTTAATTGGCGGTCAGGAAGCTGTGGTGTTGGCGGTGTGAGAAGTATTGAACTGCTTACTGTCGAAGGAGACGTCGCCATTGTAGTGTTTATTGAACATCCACTATCGGTCGTGATTTCAATAACTTGATCTTTTTCTACGCCAGATTCTGATACTGCAGATGATTTATTATTCGGAGAACAACTAGAGTTTGATTTATCATTTAATTTATTATTAGGTGATACGGGAGATGTTGATGTTGATACATACTGTGGTAGAACGTTTAAAAGCTGGTTTCGATGATCAACTGGCATAGTCCCCAATATCTCCACGAGCTCTTTAGGTAACATGGCAATTTTTCTCGCAGTTTCCGGATCTTGATCCAAGGTAGTCAATTGATTACCGTGTTCCTTAGTAGCCTCTTCATGCCTTTTCTCACATTCGAGTTGTTGTTCAGTGCACGGAGATGAACCCTCTTTAGAGGGCAAATTTTTATCTGAACTGTAAACATCCTCTTCATCTTGTACTATAATATCACTATCACATGATTCATGTATTATTGGTGACATATTGCACGGAGGCGGTTCCACCGATTCGATATTTACTACATCTATTGTAAGAGGTGTAGCCGGATTATTTCCATCTACATCGATACTCATATTTGGAGTCTCAACTGGATTATATTGAGTCACATTCGTCATTGTGTAAGGCAGTTGGCTGTGACTATAAACATTTGATGTTTCTCCTGTGTCACACTGAAGAGAATCACAATCACGAGGTTCTGGAACTGAATTTAGAGCTAAGCTTAATGGCATTTCGGAATGTCGATACACCATTTCATTACAAGCCACTACATCACACGTTGTGCTAGCTCTTGTTGGTGATATAAGATTGGAAGTAGATATATTTTGGGTTTCATCAATAGTATTTGTAGGTTCAGAATAAGTAATTATGGGTCTTGATATAGTGCAATTTGTTCTTGGTGGCGAAGCATAATGAACATTCATCATTTGTTCCGTATCCATTCGATTAATAGACAACTGAGGGTCAACATGATGAATAGTACCTCTTTCATTGTCAACAACGATTTCTTCATAATATTCTGTTCCTTGTGAGTCTACATAAATCCGATGCCTTCTTTCATTGCTTCTGGATGATAAGTCAGAAGGAACGTCTTCTCTATCTGGCTCTATATTATTTGTGCATATATTTAAATTTAATCCTTGCCGTTCTGGTATGCACATTGTTAAAGTATTTGAATGATTTTCAACCCTTCTACTTGATAAATCTGTAGGTTCCTCACTAACAAGTACATGGCTTCTCGGCATCACTGTGTGACACATATGTTGTACTTGCATCATAGGATGCGACAAATCTTGAACTACGTTAATCTCTGGGTTTTCCTGTATTCTGCGCTTTTCATATGAAGGTATTGAATTGTAAGCTCTCTTTACAGATAAATCAGTAGGATAGTAATCATCCTGTGATCCGCATTGTTGTGTTGTTGACATATCATTGATGCTGCGTTCTACTCTGCTACTCACCGTTTCTGTAGCTATTTGGGGATAGCTTGGCGGTTGGGATCGATTTGAAGAGTAATTAACTCTCAAATCTACAATATCATCTCTAGGGATTTGTAGCTCTTTTTCTTGTATTTGATTAGAATGTCTGTTGGACAAATCTAAAGTTTCATAATTTTCATAGGATATAGCACGATACTGCGGTTCTGCGACATAGTGAACCCTTTGTTCTTGGAGTACAGGACTTGGCGCTTTATGTGACAGATCTAACGGTGTCGATAACGTGGGATCAATTTGCATATTGTATTGAAGCTGCCGTATATTGGCTTCATTCGTCGTATAAATTACAGGTGCACTTGGATAAATATGAGTATTCTGATAGGTTGGCTCAACTGGATAGTTATTTGGAATTAACATTTGATTCTCCATTACACTTATCCGGTTATCAGACATTGCGATTTGTGGATATACAAGAGGCATGCTTTCAGGTGCAATTAAATTACTGACAACATTACTGTGCTCAACTTGTTTCTCACTAGATCTTCTGGTTGCAGTTGGAGCTGCTGTAATCGTATCTACTTTGCTGCGACGACTGTTTCGACGAGGCCTTACGGCATTCACTAAGCTTAAGTCACGTGACGTAGCTTCCTTAGCGACTTTTGGTTTACTTTTTGCTCTACTTTCACGACTTCTTCTTGCTGTTCTTTGAGGTGGCAATGGTTTGGGAGGAGGATAATGATATTCGGGGAAGTGAGACAACCCTTTTGCTGCTAACATGTCCATACTCATTGAGTGTTGTAATAAAAGATCCTCGGGCATAACAACTGATCGTCGACGACTTGTTTCTCGCCCAGTGTAATTCTCATTGCTTTTTTGGGCGGCATACATTTGATTTTCATAAAAGAATTTCCACTGTAAATATTCATTATTAGCTTGAATATCTATATACTTATCTCTCTGGGGTTGCTCTCGCCTCGCACTTTGAGATCTTCTTGTAACTCTGCTACCTGCGTCGTAGCTTTGCGGCGTTTCATCAACAGTTTTACTTGTATATTGCATTTGCAACGACCGTTGAGCAGTCTCAATTTTCGAATCATTGGTGGAATGTCTGCGTTCTATCACCGGTTCAGACTCAATGGGTTCATCAGACCCGCATTGAACTGATGAATATCCTTGTGGAGGTCCCATATTTGGCTCCACTAATTTATTTCTAAGCATAGCTATACAATCATTAAGCCCTTTACGTTTATTAAGTCTATTCCTTTGGAATAATTGGGATTCCATTATTTCTTGATGACTAAAATGCAAAGGTGGTTTATCTAACTTTGTAACAATTGCTTCGTTTTCAAAAAGCATTCTTTCTTCAGATGGCATCCTATGAGTCCTTTCTCCGTTACACTCTTGCTGAACTAAGAAAGTCCGATGGAATTGGACAGATTTATCCTGAGTATCAGGACAAGCCGTCAAACGGGCGATTGAATGTTTCAGTGGTACATTTTGTGAAGGATTAGAAGAATTATTCTGCTCTGAACTGTTATTCTGCCCACTGTTGCCAGATTCTTGATTACCTTTGTTATTTGATCCATTGTTAGTATTACCGTGTTCTCTTTTATTGTAAGAGCCTTCGTTAATGTTAATTCTTTCAGAATTATTATTATCCCCAGATGACTGTTGGTTTGGCATATTACCATCAGCATCGCAAGGCGTATTCGAATCATTTTCGACTGTTTTGGGTTCTTTATTGGGAACTCCTTTTCTCCGTGATCTTCTTATAGTGACTTTGTTTGAAAAGGTGTCCTTGTGGCGTAAGATCTTAGAAGCCACACGTTTTACAGTCGTTTTTAAAATCTTATGATCGTTTTGATCAGGGGGTTTTTTATCGTCGTCATCGCCATCATGTAAGGATTCACTAAGTTGCGCCTTCCGTTTCACTTCTTCTATCATCCTTTTTTTCATTACGAGTTTACTTCTTTGCTTGTTTAGTTTTCTTCGAGGGCGCAAAATGGGATTCAAAGGATTCACCATAACACGATGACGTTTAGCCGGTAAATCTGCAAGCATTTTACGTATAGTTTCAGCTGAAAAAAAATTAAAATAATATAAAGTTAAATAAAGTAAGTAGAAGTATTATATTATATAAAAGTATAAACTATTCGTAGCATAACTTATTCTACTAAAACTTACCATCGCCTACTTCTGATCTAATCTTTGGTCTTGGCCTCATGTGATTTTTTCTATTATGACGAGATCGTATATCTTTGCGCATTTTCTTACGTATGGTGTTATCGGGCAGTCGTGGACGTCTCTTTCTCATTCCAAATGGGCGATATCTGCATTTTCTCCGAACTGCAGGCGTATCTCCTGCACAGTCTAACATATGTTGATGTAAATCTTCTAAGGATATGGACTTTTGACATTTCGTGCATTCCCTAAATCCTCGAAGGGGTCGTGTTCTGTTGTTAATTTGACTGGGTGGAACGTATAAATGTTTGAGAATATCAGAATTCAGTAGAACTTCTCCTACAATT
The DNA here is from genome assembly GCA_019049465.1 of Dryas iulia moderata. Classification (NCBI taxonomy): domain Eukaryota; kingdom Metazoa; phylum Arthropoda; class Insecta; order Lepidoptera; family Nymphalidae; genus Dryas; species Dryas iulia. The sequence continues at coordinate 334,164 of CM032415.1, read as the reverse complement.
TCGTAATGTTGAATTTGCGCGTTTGGATGATGGTTCGTAATATGAGAGGTTAATTGTCTTGAATCGCGCGTTTGAGCTCCACATGCACAGCATACATAGCAACGTGGGCGTACCCATTCACCACTAAGAACTGCAGGCTTGCTATCATAGTTAGACTTAGTTGGAACCAAACCCAAGGACGCAGGAAAATCTAAGCTGTCTCGTGATTTATTAACTGGCGGCTCCTTTTGTTTTACACTCTGTGAAGATGATGATGGCAGCTCTCGGCTTTCCAAAATTTCTTTTAATTCTTTCCCAATGATGTTCAGCTTTTCAGTCTTCTTTTCTAAAGGGGATATGTTAAACTTATCTTCAAATTTTTGTCTCATGCAAAGCTGCGTCCAAATATCCAAACTAGAAACTAGAGTAACTATGCAATTATTTGTGTGAGAATCACGCTTTATTTGCTCGGGACTTATAGAGTCTTTAGGACTTTCAAGATTGTCCCACTTCCATTTGTGCTTAGGCGCTATTGCCCTCGGCATGTAGGCGTCATAAATATTTCTATTAAACTGCTCACATGTCAATAAAATTGGAAAGCCCTCTACGGTGTTAATTGCAACGCTGTTTTTAGCTTTTCGGGTTTTAATAGTATTTTCGGGATCAGGACTGAAGTTGAAAGTACCATCAAGAAATTTAGTTAAATTTTCTTGGACGTTACTCGCAACTTTAGAGTAAAAACTGGTGTCAAAACATTTCTCAAACTTTTGATTTGAATCGTCAATGTTTTTATACCAATCTCGTCTATTGGACTCGCCAGTTCTAGGTGACCTGTGAACTACTCCCAGCCTTGATAATATTTGATCAGCATCAGTATTGTGGAAAGAAAAGTTAGAAGGTATCCTTTTGTTCCATTGTAAATCATCCAAAACTATGACAGCGTTCTTCTCAATGACAGTTGCATTTCCAGAGCTCTTGCTTGTAGGTAATATTAAATTCGTTGTTATGTTGTCTTCTATATCAGAAGGATCATTAGGATGTGCCGGCTTCAGCTCACAAGCAATTACAAAACTGTGTCCAGGTGAATAGTTTTTATCATCGGTACTCGAATCATTACGCCCATTAAAATTTTGTTCTTTCGTACCCTTCCTGACAGGTTTCTGGCGTAATTTGTTGCGATACAGTATTTTTTGCTTTTCACAAACATTTAACTTATGTTCCGCCAGTTCACTTGTTGATGGAAACCTAGTGTGACAGTCATAGCAAGCGAAGTATTGGTTAGGATGATTGTCAACCATATGCCGGATGATGTCGTTGCCATCATCCTCAACATGGTTACAAAACAAGCAGTTAAAGGAATTATCTTGTTTGGATATTGCAAAATGAGTTCGACGTACATGTTTAGAAACAGCTTGTTTAGCATAAAATATCTTATCGCAGTAAGGACAAAGGATATGCGGGGAGGGAGCATCAGACTTTTCAGTGAGATCATCGGGTTTGTTTGGGGTAACTTTGGACGGGGTAAACCTTTTGGGTTTTTCAGGAGAAAGTTTGGCGTCTGGTTTACGAGTAATTTTAGCAGGTTGAAGGTTAGGGATGTTAGTTTTGCGCGGTCTCAACCGTCCATTTAAACCAGACGATGGTTCATCTTCACCCGCACTCATCTTTTTCTGTTTTTTCACGACCCTAAAAATAATAAATAACTATAAAGGTAATATTTTATATTATAATTATAATATACTAAAGCAAATTAATACTACGGTGGGTACGAGAATACTATTTAGAGAAGCTGTAGTTTATAATAAATTAGTAGAGATACAATAAAAAAAACAGTTGAAAAGTACAATTATTTTATATAATGTAATATTTACATCAGATATATAAGTATAAGTCAAATACTTTAGAAACCTTACTACAAGCCCTTAAATAGACTTTTTCAATAGTTATTTTGAATAACCACTACTTTTATTAAGTCCTTTAAGATTTATTCATCAACTCAAGTTATAAATGTCGAAAAAAAGTCTGATGGAAAACCCAGTAAATGTAAATAGCTATATTTTATTAAGATAACTATATTTTATTTAAAAAAACAACATGACTTAGTTAACATAAAATATGTTACTTTAAGTGACGGTTTTAGTGACTTTAAAATTGATTTGGTGATGAAAATGTTTACAATGTCACAAAAGTATATCAGTCAGACAAAATAAGACAATATTGACACTCAGTATATTGTCTCTCTATGTCTCTATTTTAAATAAAATTTTGTGAATAAGAAAAGAGAACGTATTTAAATATTAAGAAAAGAACAATATAATTAACAGATAAATAATAGATAAAATTTGTTAATAAAAAAAATCCTCTTGTACGAATTGTCAATAACTTATATTTACAATTCATTCTACAACGTTACATAATTTAGATGAATTATAATTGTGACCTTTAGTGTCTCTAAAATTAAGCGTAAAACAGAGTGTCTTGGCACTAGGTTCTCTCTACCTTCCCTGCTGTATGCGGAAATAGACGAACTCAAAAAAAAACAAAGTAAAATAAAGAAATATGTATAAAAATATTGTTATTTTTAAACTTAGAAATATGGTACTTTGCGTTTTTTGCTTATTGATTAAAAAGATTAAAAATGAAAATTGTGAATATTCTTAATACTTTTGTGCAGTCCTATGTGATTTGTTCGAGAGTGAGCTCTGCGAGCAATATAGTAGTTCTAGCATATATCGTACAACGAAAGTGATATATAGAGGGATGCCTAAATATAAGTACCTTATATTTTTATTTTTTTTTTTTATGGAATAAAGGAGGCAAACGAGCTGAAGGCCCACCTGGTGTTAAGTGGCTACCTTCGCCCATAGACATCCACAACAATAAAGTTATGGATGCGTTGCCAGCCTTGGGAATGTAGGACAGAAGGAGAGAGGAAGGATAGGAATGGTGGGAATAGGGAGAGCTGGCTTACATGCCATCGAACCGGAACACATCATAAGATATTTGGCGGTTCGTCTTTGACATGATAGTGGTCGCGAGCCAGTTGGAGAACGAATCTCCTACCACCAAACTACTGGGTTACCCGCCTTTTACGGGACGCTACCCAGCGGCGGGGGGGAATTGTATTCTTAACCCGTCCCCCCACGGGGTAAAAATTTTAATTATTAATAATGTACCTAATATTGTTTTAATTTATTACATATTAATATATATACAAACAATTAACACAAGCTCCCTAAATATTTGTCAATTAGGAAGCTCAGTTATACTTTGAGCATACAACCATCGCATGCAGTCAGACCATCCGTGGTTATAGACAAGTATTTTTTTAGCTTCACGCAGTATCCCGCACATAGCAGGCTATGCAGAGGGAACCTAGTGTCATAACACTCCGGTCCCAACTTTCCGCTGAATCCGGCAGGCGTTGCGTGTTAAGTGGCGAAACTTAAAACCGTGCTTTGCCTCGACACCAGAGCGAAGAAAATGGAAATATTAAAGATTTCCACTCCTCGAGTGGGAATCGAATCCACAACCAGTCGTTTACAGTCACACGCTTGTGCCACTGCGCAACGACTGGCCTCTATAGACAACTGAGTACAATAATACATATATAATGATTATAATTCATCAAAAGATAATTATAAGCTGTTTCAGTAAGCTTTTTCAGCTTTATGCATGTCTCATAACAGGGTTAGCAGAGAAAGCTTAGCGTGGAGACATTCCACTTACTACAAACTGGGTAGCGAAAACAATTTAATTGTAATTATTCCCTCGGGAATATGGGAATCAAACAATCGGGATAAGTGTGAAAATAGCTGACACCTATGAAAAAATATTTAAAATGTAAAAACTACAATGTGTGCGTTTTGAACATATCGAGTTATATATAACTTTTTAGTTACAATTGTATATTTCCAAATTCCTAAAGGATTATTAAAGTCTAATATATGTAAAAATGCATAATAGTTAAGATATGATCGTAAATTCAGATATATAAAGACTTTGCAATCATTGATAGTTTACCAACTAGAGTATTATTAAACAAAAATCCATACAACGAGAACAAAAGGCAAAATAAACCGTGGAAAATTGAATAAGCGGCCCTTAAAGCGATACGGCAACGGCGAAAGCTTAGGGATTTCTATGAAAATTGTATGGAAATCAATTGGTTCGGTTTTGTGTTTAATTTTCACTAATTGCATGAGTCGAGAACGGATCATCAGCTTAATTAGTGCAGTTTTCACAGTGAGCTTTACAAGGGCTAGTTGGTAGATAAATGCGCTTACAAAGGCAACATTTCAATTTAATTCCTATTTATGTAGGTGGTGCTGGGGTATATATTTTTTTTCAGCTTCACGCTGTATCCCGCACACAGCAGGGTAGGCAGAGGGAACCTAGTGTTAAGACACTCCGTTCCACTTTCCGCCGAATTCGGAAGCATTGCGTGTTAAGTGGTGGAACTTAACGCCGCGCCCGCGCCCAGAGCGAAGAAAATGGAAATATTAAATATTTCCACTCCTCGAGCGGGAATCGAACCCACAACCAGTCGTTTACAGTCACACGGTTGTGCCACTGGGCCACGACTGGCAACTCTCTGGTTTCTATATTTATTGTACGAAATTCCTGAAAACATTAAATTTCTACGAAAAAATTGTTCTGTTAACAGTTTGTAACATAAAAACTGACTATATATTTTTCTATATTTTTAGTTTCCTAACACAATGATATATAATATTTAACAGAAATCAAGACTCACTGCACAATATCGTATCGCATTTCGCTTCAACTGCAAAACTTGAAGATGGAATGAAATTTCAAAGTGGAGAATACGTTTAATATCTTTGTTTATTGAACTTTAGTCAAAAGGAAAAGGCTTCGCTCAGTTCCTGCATCGATTCTTTGCAACTCTGAGGAATTCACTTTAGTGAACTGAGACAGTAGAAAAGTCTATTTATTCATATACCTAGTAAAATGTATCTGATCGCTGTCTGTACATGGGAGATATATGAGAAATACTATTATTGGAGGCGGCATTTATTAGTGTAATAGAACTCCAAAATAATGATTATTCCTGCTAGCAATGCGTTTAAAATGCTCAGTGGTGAGAGCGCCTGAACGGTATCCAGGAGGCGCGGGTTCGAATCCTGCTGCGTTCAAATTTCTATACGTTTTCTAAATGTCTTTTTCAATTTTCCTAAGTGTGGAATAAAAGTATGATTATTCTTGTTTATTTATTTGTTAGCACACGCTGATATCTTAAATGGCTTAACTAATTTAAATGCAGTTTTGACTACTGTACTTTGACTTTTGAAAAAGTTTAGTGTTTCTTTTTTTTCAATCGGTTCATAAATATAAAAGATGAAACCATTTAAATAATAAATTTAAACAACTTTATGATTTGAATGCAGGGCGAGCGGGTGAAGAAACTAAACTTAAACGTGTAATTTACACAGGCGAAGCCGCAAGCTGGTCGTTAGTATATAATAAATTAATTTGACTCTTTGTTGAAAAGCTATTGAAACATATCGAGGCAAAGAAACAACGTTTTATTTTATTTAGATCGGAACAATAACTCGGGAGGCGAGATCTGAGAGCACAGTTCGCATTACTAGGGTTGTAACTTCTAAGGATCTATGAATCCTTTTTTTGTAGCTTCACGCTGTATCCCGCACATAGCAGGGTAGGCAGAGGGAACCTAGTGTGAAGACACTCCGTTCCCAACTTACCGCCGAATTCAGAGGTATTGCGTTTTGAGTGGTGGAACTTAACGCCGCACTTTGCCTCGATACCAGAGCGAAGAAAATGGAAATATTAAATATTACTCCTCCTCGAGTGGGAATCGAACCCACAACCAGTCGTTTACAGTCACACGCTTGTGCCACTGCGCCACGACTGGCCGCAATTTTTTTCAAATGTTTATTTTCTGGCTAGGAATGTAAACTATGTTCATAATGTAAATGCAATGCAAAACTCAAATATCTCGCTTTGTCTAGTCATGTGAGAGCGAAAAAAGGATAATAATTCTTTTTTTTGTTTAGTTTCACGCTGTATCCCTTGCGGGGTAGACATAGAGAACGGAGCGCCAAACGCTACGGCCCTAGCATACTGAAAATAATTTAAATATAATCCTCCGAACGGGAATCGAACCCACAACCAATCGAATTTACAATCAGACGATATCACACTACACCACAATGGTCTAAGTAAAAAAAACTAAAATATATTTACAAAACGCCTGAGCTAAAAACATTTACATTGTAGTAAAAATATTAAGCGTTTTTCTATTAAGCAGAGCGATACGAAAGCTTCACGCAAATCGCATCCCTCCCTGAAGTGGACCCACCCTACGGCCCTCCACCCTTCCTGCCGCGGCCTGTCTGGGAGCGAAAGTTACAATTCTACGTTTATATATTTAAAATATGTATTTATATTTCAATACTGCATAAACGTTTTTATCTTTGGTCATCTTCCGTATTTAATTTAGTAAGCGACAATTGAATGTTCCTTTTATCCAATTTCAAAGACTAATGTATAGTACCCGGCAATAAATAATACACATCGATGCTTAGAATGAAACAGTCGGTTAGCTTCGACTTCGTAGAGCGTTGTCTCGATCGCTTAAAATAATAACAATGAGAAACGTCACATATCAACTGAGTGACAAAGACAGCGCTGTACGAAACCGAAACCGACCGACTGTTTCATTCTAAGCACGATGTGCATTATTTATTGCCGGGTACTATAATTATGTATTTACTAAGTGACCGATGACTAATCAAATCAGAACAAGAAAAATATTTTTAAATCTCAACAGTTCTTAAAGTGGTAATTGAACCCATAACCACTGCTTGCATGCACAGAAACAACGTAATGTTACTATTAATTAATCTCAAAGACCAATTAAGTATTTGCTGATTTGCTAAGTTAACGATTACTAAGCAATTCAGAGATTTCTAATCTAAACATATACATTTCATCGAGAGGGAATCGAACCCACAACCACCGGGTGTACTTATAGGTAGATACATCTCACTGGGCCACGATAGTCTCATCATTTTTTTTTGTTTTTTTTAGCTTCACGCTGTATTCCGCACACAGCAGGGTAGGCAGAGGGAACCTAGTGTTAAGACACTCCGTTCCCCACTTTCCGCCGAATTCGGAGGCATTGCGTGTTAAGTGGCGGAACTTAACGCCGCACTTTATCTCGGCACCAGAACGAAGAAAATGGAAATATTAAATGTTTCCACTCCTCGATTGGGAATCGAACCCACAACCAGTCATTTACAGTCACACGCTTGTGCCACTGGGCCACGACTGGCCACTCATCATATTATTTAGTATTAATTCCTAAATGAATCAAAGATTCCCGATACATTAATGAACATGTAAATTGAGCGCAGTATTGAATGTACACCGTTTACAGCGTCCGCTCTAATGAAGTGGACCCACCCTGCGTCTCGTCTGGGATGGGGAACTACAATTGACTGTGTTTATTTTTTTATCGATTATATGAGTGGCCATCGTGGTTGAGTTGAGCAGCGTATGATTGTAAGCAAGGTGATTGTAGGTTTGATTCTTAGTCCCATATTGTTTATATTTAAATAATTTGAATATCTCCGCTTGCTATCTAAGAAAAACCACGATATTAAGTTGCGCTACTAAAACATAATATTTCGATTTCGGACAGAAAATGAAAAGTTTCTTATTTTGATCCTATGTCAAACTTTGATCAGGTAACTTTTGTTTCATGAATACACCCAGAATCTAATAAATTATAATTCATTCCTTGTATTAAATTAATTATTTTAAAATTATTACTCTATAATTAAGACCATGTCCATTTACTTCATTGCCACTTTACAATTCTATTGACATAAATAAATCATTCTAATTCCTTTGTTTATAATTTTTAACTCAAAATATGCATCTATTCTGAAACTGAAAGTGGTCAGCCAGCAGTCAAAACCTCACCAACCCCCTTCACGCCTAACAAACTCTAGCTATCTCAAAAACAAACTAACATCAAAAACCTACGTGACAAAAACCCTTTGAAATCGAGTGTAAAAGTTTCAAAAACAAAAGTATTTCAATTCAAAAAGGGTTATAATCTGTTTCAGACGTTCCAATAGTGCGACCTGTCACGGTGCATCACGAACGGGGGCTTATCGCCGCCCGCCCTACGCCCCGCCCGCCCAGCGTGTGGAAAAACACACTAAATACTTCGCACGTTTTAGTTTCACGTTCAAAATATTTGTATAAAAAATATGTATTTATTTAGTAGTAAAAATAGCAAACTGGATTGATTTGTGCAAATAAATAAAATTGGAGTGTTAGTTTGTAATTTCAAAATGACCGCTGTTACTGAATATATTTGTATATGTACACGGTACATATACCAAAATATATCTTTTACAGTTTTTGTTAGTCTGTTTTTCTTGTTCCCGCTAATCTCTTGAATGAATAAATCGATATTGACAGGACTTTTACGGGGAGGTTGTTGATGTAATAAGAAGTAACTGAAGTTACATTTACTTTATAATTATATTCTTTTTGTTTAACAAAAAAAAATTAGGTATTTCCAAATATTTTAAAAGAATGAAAGAAATATATTTGTTATTTCATATATCTTGTCTTGTTTTTTTTAGCTTCACGCTGTATCCCGCACACAGCAGTGTAGACTGAGGGAACGTAGTGTTAGGACACTCCGTTCCTCATGCACCGCTGAATTCTGGAGGCATTGCCTGTTAAGTGGTGGAACTTAACGCCCTGCTTCGCCTCCATTTTTTTTCATGTGTTTCAACTTAAAACAGCTTAGCAATATATATTGACCTGAGTCAGTAATATTTGTATTTTATGTATAAGTAACGATCCAAAAAAATAGTAAAACCTAAAATAAATAAAAATAAAAAGAAAATTGAACTCGTACCCACCGAAGCTAAAGGTGATATCATGACGAACATACACAACCGTGTATATGTATACTCACTGAGGCAGCAAGAACAGATGGTCGGGTGAAAAGTCATTTAAACTATCGTCTGATAATAACGGGCGCAGGTGGAAGAAATGTCCTACATTGTGTTTAGCTTCATCCAACGTCAATAAATCATCTGGCAGGTATCTGGACCAAAATTTCACCTATTAACGTACAGGCACAGCCTCGTCAAAACGCTAAAGGAGAAGAAAAACAAAAAAAAAACATTTAGTACGAAAAAAAAATAATCATCAAATAAAAAAATAACGCATGCAAATAACAAACAAGTGTAAACTTAAAAAAAAAGTGGACACGACGCGACGCGACGCGACGCGACGGTCCAGCAAAGAAATTAATAAAAACAAAATAAAGAGCAGCGGTACAAAGCTTAGGAGAGGTTCAAAGGAGGTTCGCATCGCTTTCCTCAAACAGAGACATTACAAAATATGTAACAGAGTAGTTTTTGTTGACAGATGTAATTTACTGGTATGGAAATCATGATAAATTATAAAAGGGAATGATGTTTAAAATGTTTTTTATGAAATGCACGCAAGGTGGGGCGGCCACCCTGCGGGAGCCCCGCGCGTCCCACCCACCCCGACCGACCCACCCACAACCCCGCCTCGCCGAATGCATCCCACATAAGGCCTCATTAGTGATTATTTATTATTAAGCTGAAATTGGTAAACATCGAATGTAAAAAGAATTTGTTCATTTAAACGAAAATAGTATAAAGTGGCAACATTGTGTTGCGGACATGGTGTGTCATTATCATCTCAAAGTAGATTGATTATGCCGACTGAGAGAATGTGCCAAACTTAATTGATTTTGAATTATTTCTTATCAATTTTGTGTTTTTAAGGATATTGAAAAAATGTATTTTTACTCTTGTATATGTTTACGCGACGTGTATCAATGAATGGTCAAAAGCAATTATTCACTATTGGTTTTTTTATGTATTATTTTTTTATAATTACGAACATGACTATATTGAAAAAATATATATTAGGTATGTGTCTTTTTTTTATTGTCGTTATAAATTTACTGCTATGATTTTTTATTTATTTTTTTTGTATATGTATACGCGAAGTGTAACACTTAGGACAGTCAAAAGCAATTATTTACTTATGTCAATGTTAAGTATAATTTTTTTTACAACTATGAGCATGACTTTATTGATAAAATAATAATATATTAATTAATATGCTTACGCGAAGTCTAACGTTTGTGATAGTCAGAAGCTATTATTTGTTCTTTTTCTTAAGTAATATTTTTTCTCATGTATGAATATACGACTTTACTGAAATATATAAGGAATGTCCCCTTTTTATATAGTCGTTATGATTTAGTGCAATGATTTTTTTGTGTTTTAAAGTATTTTATTGACGTATAGTTTTTACTTTTGCACATATTTACGTGATATAGGTATTGTTTTGTTTTATAAGAATTATTTCATCACAACACGTTAACATAACTTAATTGATAAAATATATTAATATTTTTTAATATTGTCGTTATAATTTAATGTCATTATTTTTAAATTAACTGGTGTTTCGAGGCGTAATTTGATAGACATGATGATATACATAGGACATAGAAAATTTCTACAAAAAATTTAGTATGAAATTGTTAAGAGTCATTTACATTTCTTAGGGACATGGCAGTTTAGTATTGAAAAAGAGAGTTTTGATAATAAAAAATATATCTTTGCTTTAAAATATTAAGGAGTAATATTTTTACGCGTTTTTTAATTTATTAATTTATTTATATATAATTTTTGAGTTATCATGCACATTTGCGTGATAGACATGATCAATTAATTACACATAAAAAAAATATTAAAAAAAAGGTATGGAATTAAAAATATATTTTAATGTTCTCGTTTTTGTTCGGAAAATGTGTTTTATTTTACCAAAAAGGGGTTTTAAATAATGAAAGAAGTATTAATTTATTTAGAGTTAAAAAACATATAATTTTATTGAACAAAATTTATTTTAGGGATAAAAAATTATATAATTTCTTTATAGCTCCGGCATATTGACTTTTTATTTGAATAGTTATTAAGTGACACATGAAGTCTCTACATAAAATAACACTTCAAAATTTACAACTTTGAGACCAACTTTTTTGTTTAAAAAATAAACAAACATTTAACTTCTCAGTCGGGACAAAGTTATGAAAAGTTACAGAAGTTTTCCGAGAGGAATCCGATAATTAGGAGGGAGTGGTGTTGCAAGCGCCTAAAAAAACATTCGCCAGGTGACATTTACACATGAAAATAAAATAACATAAAATATATGAACATAAGGAGAAAAAATTAAAACAAAGAAGTAGAAGACATCGGCCGCGTCTGGCGCACGCAACAGGTACAATCTTTCGCATCACGTGCTTTTTGTTTGACGACAAACTTCTTTTTTTGATATATTTTTTTTTGATAAAAAATCGCAACTTATATAATATATATATACATAACAATATTTGGTACTATTCTATGGTGAAAAATCACCTAATTAATATGTGTAAAGGTTAATGCGTTCATAATATGAAAAATACTTAATTTTTTACTTTTACTGTTTTTATTGTGTATTATTGTGTTTTATTTAATTTATTCATAACTTTACTTCCATTAACGGAAGTACGAAGTAAGCTAGAACTTTCAAACAATACACATATTAACTATACAATCGCAGTGATAATTCTAATGTCTAACTAAAACACACATTAACAAAATTCGATCGCTGTTAGCCTTAAACTAAATTTAACAATCTAAGCCCGTGAAAACGAGATTTTACCAACAAAAGGACCGTCGACCTGAAACAACAAAAAATCTGCAACCTCCGACGTTCTCGCCCTTGCTGAAAATAATAAAATTATTTAAAAAATAAATATTTTTCTTATACTTACATATGTATTCGCGGGGCGGCGCAGAGCGCCCGCCCCCGGTTGCACACAGGGCCACACGTGGCTCTTCCCCGCGTCGGCCGCTAACCAAAGAGCTTCTTGCAAGCCGTTTACAGCTGACTGACAAAGGAGCCAGGTTGACTCAGCCCCTGGCCGTATGGTAATGATATCTGCGAATTGATTGCCTCTTCAGTATATATCGTCTTGATTTTATTCTCTACGTCTTCAAAAGTTTCTTGAAGTAGCAAGAAAAATGTTTGTTTGTTTGTTTAGTGTATTACGCGAACGCGACGCGTTTTTTATTTTATATTTTATGATATTAGATATTTTTTCATATTTAACATTCATAAAATGTTACAAATTATAAAATATAATATTTTATAATTTGTAACATTTATTGTGATCAACGCGAAAAAAAGCAAATTGACAGCATTTATTATTACTAGAAATTAATAAACACGAAACTTTCAAAACAGAAATAAAAATTTCAAAGTTTAAATAGTCTCCACTTTATTTAGAAAATTCCCCAAAAGTCCATCAAAAAACAAATTTAAAAAACATAACAAAATAAAATAAAACGTTCTATTCAATTTAAGCGAAAAAAATCATAAATAAAATGAAAATTTAAAATCACAATTGAACATTCAATCACCAAAAGCGATATCACGAAAGCGCTATCACGCAGCTGCGCTCGGTGCAACGGCGACGTCCGCGAGAGGACTTGTTGCCTGTGCTCGCGAGCGCTGATAGGCGACTGCAAGCCGCGACGGCCCGTAATATACCGCCGCCGAGGGCGGGAGGAGGGCGGGAAGCCCGGCCACTGGAGCCCTAGGGCGCGCGAGGCACCCTTCTACCCCCGAACTAGCACCCAACCACCCACCTCCCTTCCCCACCCACTTATTGACCAGCACAAGCGAAATGCAACTCTAACCCAACTACCTACAGTGCATTATACAATCCACGTAATTAATTATCTTCGCGATTTGTATTCATTTTTCTTAGAGATTCACCAGATGGATGCAATTATTATTGTGTTTTTTTTAATGTTATTTTATTGAGTTACAAATGCAGAGGAGAGAAGGGATGTTATCGATTAGTTGTAATGCGCATGGATACAATGCCTAGATGTACTTGGTGTCCGGAATAGGATTTCTAGGTGCAATTACGGAGCTATTATGAGTTACCTAAGACGCGAGCCCGGGCTTTGGCAGGGGGAGGGGGTGCTGGGGGTTGTTGGGGGGGTATCTATTGTACATGTTGCGGTTTTGTTTACAAACATTGTGTTCTTGAGCTTTCAATAGCAGATTTAAAGCCTTTCTTAGAATAAATTCGGTGAATGTTGTATGTGTAAAATAAAGTATTTTATTTCTAGCTCTCTGAAGCCTTTGAGGGATTAATTCTAACGTTCTTTATGGTATTTTCTTAACAATTAGGTATTTCGATTACTTATTGCGGTCGTGCCTATTCTCAATTCTACATAATTTCGTGTGTGTATTTCAATGCTAGTACATATTTTATAAAATATTGTTAAAAGTCACTGTAAAGTTACTTAGGATTTCCATAATATGAATTTCAGGTTAATAAAACTATATTAATACGGACATTATATTGTAATCTGCTAATTCAACTACTTGTTGCAATTGTCTATGTCAATTCTACATAATCCGTTGAGGGATCAATTTCAAAGTTTTTTATATATCTTAATATTAGGAGTTTCGGTATAACTTAATTATAAAATACTCTCTAAAAATTATAATTTTAAACAATATTCACACGAAGACGTCATCAGGTAGTGGTTTCGATACCAATTGGGGAAATTATTGTTGTACCAATTTAAATTTTGTACTAAATTCATTCCTCAGGTTTTGAACCAAGCTTCGGCTAGCGAACTTACTAAACAATGAGCTCAATCGCAAGAACAGAACAATAAAGACAAAGCGTGGCAACGCGCAATACCACGACTTTGGGCGGAAAACGAGACACGTACAGTTTTTAACCTAGGTTTTCTATGACGAACCTACCTAAAACATGTGGGATAAAGGGCGAAGCTATTTTATTATGTCTGCAAATGCTATTTTAGTTTTATATAACGTTAAATATCTATGTAAGACTCTATTTTCATGCGAAATTCTTCAAAAATTAGAATATTATGGCAATTAAAAAAAGTATACTTTTTCATTTACGTTTATTCTTAGAGCTTAGCTACTCGTTGCGTTGTCTCAAGCCTCTATTCCACATATACTTGTATCTAATATCGCAGTTCCTTCTTACTACGATATTACAATATTAAACTGTAAATATATTTCATATTTCTGTCTTCTGCGTAGGCTATAAGCCGTACTTCAATAACCCTACAAGTGGGATAAACTGTAAGGAATAAAAGTGGAAAATTTTCCGAAGAAAAATTAAACTTTTTATAAGAATATTTTACAAATTGATGAGCACTAAGAATAGAGATCACGTTTCTATCAAGCTAGGAATTTTAACTCTATGAAAAGCGCTTATCTCAACGTTTTGCAAGGGCGGTGAAATAAATATAATTTAAATATAATAAAATTCACAGGGTAGACCGAGGGAACCTAGTTTTAACACACTCCGTTCCTCACTTTCTGCCGAATTCAGAGGCATTGCGTGTTAAGTGGCGGAACCTAACGCCGCGTTTTTGCCTCGACACCAGAGCGAAGAAAATGGAAATATGTTTTCAATATTTCCACTCCTCGAGTGGGAATCGAACCAGTCAGTCGTTTACAAGTTTGTGCCACTGCGCCACGACTGGTCTTCTCTTCTTTAATATTTTTAAAGCATCTTAATATAAGGCTAGAGGCGCGGATTCGAACCTAGATGCATTCAATTCAAATATTTAGTTATATTTTCTAGCATAGTTCAATTTTGCCCGAGATTGAGTCGTTCCGTATTGAGCAGTATTAAAGCAAAATTAGATGTTGCTTCTGTAATCTAATCTATGTGATAAGGGTAAAAAATAAAAAGAAACATATTTAAGCGCCTATCAAAAATAAATATTCATATGTCAGCTACGGATACAACCGCATTACATGCGGCTTATAATTGATAAACACAATTTACACTAATCTATACTAATATAAAGGTAAAGTAGGGCGTAATCTTTGTAACTTTTTTGTAAGGTCTTCGGAAATACTGAACCGATCGTGAAAATTCTTTTACAATTAGAAAGCTACACTATTCAGCAGTATTATAGGCTGTATTTTATTACGATTGAACAGAAAGTTCAGAGAATCCGTAAGGGGCTCAAGTAGAGATAAAAGCTGCAGGTCACGCGACGAAGGCGCGAGCACTTTGTATGTTTGAGGTAAGTAATCTCCGAAACTACCAAACCGATTCGAAAAAAATCTTGCACAGTTTAAAAGCTACGTTATCCCTGATTGCTATAAGCATATATTTATTTCAAAATAATAATTTTCATACAGACTGATTGCTACTTATAAAGTAATCCGGGCAAAAATCGCTATCGAAAATCTTTTCGCAATACACTGGTATTCATATAGTTCTATAAAATATGAGCAGTTTGCAGAAATCGAGCTGCCAAAAATAACTTTAAACAATATTTAAAAAAAAATATAGTTTACGAGGACGAAGCCGCGGGCGGGCCGCTAGTAATTAATATACTCACACTAAAAGTGTAATAAGCTTTTCAATTAATAATAATTAATTGATAGTACAAAATATTACACGGTCAAATTAAACGTACACATGATTTTCACCAACCACAAAATCCTTTGTAGCGTGATGAAGCTTAATTGAGCAAAAGCGTTAATGTATGTACATATAGATATTTAAAACCGTAATAATTTTGACATATTTTATATTACTTTTATTAACTAAAGTACCATGTTACATTAATAAACGAAGAGTAATTTTTTTAAAGAAATAAACTTTTTTTTTAATTATTCCAAGCTGGCTTTTGTTTGACAATATTTGATATCCATATAGTTCAACAGCAACAAAAATAAATAGTGCTCCATTTTGATGTTACACAAGTTACTATACGGTGAAACCTGAATATAAAATTTTGAGTACAGGTGGTTAAGGACATACACTTGCACTCGTATACTGAGTTCAGTTACAAGATACTAAAAGGAAAACAAGAATTTCACGACTAAAACTGTTTTAAGATACATTGTAAAGACATTGTATCAGATTAAGTATAGTGCCCGGCAATAAATAATGCACATCGTTGCTTAGAATGAAACAGTCGGTCAGTATGGATTATTATTGACATCTCTTCCTACAATATAATAATAATTAAATAATCCAGTTACATACATATAATATGAACAATATAACTTGTCTATTGGATTCCAATTACCGATGTTCCGAAGCCAGTGTGCAATTAGTGTGAGGTGGTTACCGGGTATCCCGTGAATACGAGTGAACGGTGGATATCCCATTAATAGACTAACTCTGGAAGGGATTATTACTGTTAAACGCAGTTTGCAATATGAGAATAATTCTCGAATTTACACTTTATAAATAAGTCTGAAGTTTGTTAATAGAAAATCAAATATTTTTGTTTCTTCTTTTAGCTTCACGCTGTATCCCGCACACAGCAGGGTAAGCAGAGGGAACTTAGTGTTAAGACACTCCGTTCCCCACTTTCCGCCGAATTCGGAGGCTAAGTGGCGGAAATTAACGCCGCGCTTTACCTCGACACCAGAGCGAAGAAAATGGAAATATAATTTCCACTCCTCGAGTGGGAATCGAACCCACAACCAGTCGTTTACAGTCACACGCTTGTGCCACTGGGCCACGACTGGCCACAAATAAATAGCAAAAATAAAAAAAAATGTTACATAAATTTTATACTGAAAAACTAAAAAAAATGTATTACCCTCTTCTTCACAACGCGGTAGTCATATAGAATCTAGAGTCAAGTCACTCTCTTGCCCCCCCTCCATTTTCAACCCGAAATTGATACAGTTCATGACTAGTGGCGGAACGTTCGCGCCACGGCGTTCTTTGTCTTGTTATAACAAGTAAATCTCTATATTTTCTAAAATATTAACATCAGCCTACGTATATCAAATTCGATGCATGTTTATGAATTAAAATTTAAAGTGCATTAATATATTATTTCAGTCAATAAATAAAAAATAATGTCAATACGTTGGTTTCCTTCAAACAGTGTAGGTATTACTAAGTATTTCATACCATCTAAAAAACGTAGACTCTCCTTGTAAAAAGAAGAAACTTTAATTATACTTACTTTTAAAACTGTCTGAGATTTAAATATTGAAACACTGAATCATGAACATCTGGAGTGAAATAATTTAATGTTCATTAGAGGCCGCCGTGGCACAGTGGGACAGCGTCAGGCTGTAAATGCTGTGGTTATGCATTCGATTCCAACTAGAGGGACTTACATAATCATTTTTCAGTCATTTATCAATCATATTATTCTGATTTTTCGTCATTGATCATTAATACTACAGACCAAGCGTTGAATTCCAACCCCACGCCACTTGTCTCAATTTTCAGTGGAAAAAGGAAACAGAGTGTCTTAACTCTATTCTAACTGACTGAATTACTCTGTTATGCAGGATTAAGCATGAAGCTGCTTTATTCATTAGTATTCTCTCACATTAACATTAACAAATTCTATTTTTTTTTTTTTTTTTTTTTTTTTTTTTTTTTTTTTTTTAACAATTTAATTAACATCACTACGGACATAAGGTCTGTACCTTTTTTTAAAATAATCTTTTTCTTTTTATATATAAATTCCTTATTTGATTACAATATTAGAGCTTAAAACTAAGTTTATTAAATATACCATAAGAGAGTCCAGTTTCCTTAGTTATTAAATGTAACTTATATCTATTACAAAGTATTAATATGACTTACTATGACACATTTCTTAACATTAATTGCTATTATATTTATTTTAATATATTTTATTAATATTACAATTTCTTATTCAAATAATAGGAAATGAAGGCATTATCGCTATTGTAGAGGATATGACCGCTTCGTTTCTATCTTTAATGGCCATCTTTAAATTATATTCCATAATACCTTTAGTCGTTGCCCCAGTTGCATTTCTTATCAGCCTTTTAACCGCGTCGTCCTCACCACCACAGTAGTAGGAACAGTTGCTGGTGTGGCGCGTTATCGCAACGATTGCGTGTGAGACACTATCGTGAAGCTGTATTTTCGATGATTTTGTGTTTACTACTACAACTGTGCTAGTGGTTAGACCTTGGGCCTCATGA
Organism: Dryas iulia moderata; assembly: GCA_019049465.1. NCBI lineage: Eukaryota > Metazoa > Arthropoda > Insecta > Lepidoptera > Nymphalidae > Dryas > Dryas iulia. Next base: position 316,068 of record CM032415.1, on the reverse strand, counting down.
ATCGTCAGCACTTTTGAACCCATTTCTAAACCGTATCCCTGACTCATCAAGTATTCCTTCTCCTCTTGAGTGAATGTGAGGTAGAGGGTGTCTTTTAAGTCTCGTGGAACGGGTGTTACCTTGATGTTTCAATTCGGAGTGAGCGTACTGCCTCCTTGGATGAGTATATACCAGTATGTATCGCTTGTAGGGCGTACGCAACATCCATGGGGCTTCTATGGGTGCACATTAGATCCTGAGTTATATTGGCTATTTGGTATGGAGCACGGTAGAAAATATCGAAAAGATTCTCTCGGTCAATATAGGGAAGTTGGTTTACATCACCGATCAATATTATTTCGTCTGCTTGGGTCATTCTAGCAGCCGTCACTATCGCACCAAAGTGGTTCATTAGGGCCTCATCCACAATCAGGCGTCTGTACGTTTCTGATTGTCTCATCCCATTAACCAACATTGATGCCATAGTGCGAATCCTACTTTTAACCAAACTCCCTATACGTACCGAAAGCTTCTCCCGAAGTTCATTTGCTGCTTCTGTTGTAGTAGTGATAATTGTGTCTCTATCTGTGTCGAAGTGTTTTATGATCCAGGTTGTTTTGCCACATCCGGGGACCCCGTTGATCCACTGTATCCTGGGTATATGCCATGCTGCCGATGACGTGGGGTCTAGAATACTGTCAAAAGTTTTTGCTTTCTCAAGCATTCTATCTTCCAACATCACCTGCGTACATTTAGCTATGACTACAATATGATCGTTAGTGGGTGTATTGAATTTAAGGTTGCCCGTTCGTCTGGTTTCCTCTTCATTCAATTCCACAAAGCCAACTGCAGCATTGTAAGCCGCCATGTATTTATCTTTCTTGGTACCTCTGATGGTTTGGGCTGTATAATTGTTATATATGGCAGCTTCTGCCTCTTTTAGCTTTATATCCAAGATTGAAAATCCGCCTTGAAAGGCACGCATTATTTCCTCACAAGTTCTAAGCTTCACTTGTTTGATAGCCTTTAAAACTGCGAGAAATTCGAGGAATGCGTTTCTGTAGTGGTCTTGGAGCCCCGAGATAGGTATTAAGATAGGTGGGCTCACCTGGTTTATTGACGCTCTAGTGGGCCTGGACCGAGCGGGGACAGAAGGATTCTTGGCACAAGTCCTTGTGAATTTCTCTACAGACGCAGCCTGCCTGTCCTCTGGTGAAATTTTCTTCTTTCGTAGCACATTTCCTATAGCTGACATAATGGCGCTGCACGCTGATTTCGCGGTGGAAGGCTGTAAATGTACTATTTCTTTAAGTTTGACCTGATCCTCTGCGACCTTACGCTGAAGTCGCTCTGAGCTACTTTCTGTGGCCGTGGGAGTTGTTTGTAGTTGTTCCGCTGGAATTTCTGAGTTCTTGAGTTTAAGATAACTAAGATCTTCGCCTCTGTTCTCATAAACTAATACCTCATGCTGTTCTGAGGCTTTTATACATCCCAGTCGGTCCGCTACTTCACCTTTGTTGTAGTCGACCACCATAGCGTCTATACTAATCACACGTACGCCATATCCCACGATTTTGCCCATTTCCGTAAGCATCTCACGAGCCCGCTGGAATGGCGTTCGTGTATCACTGTCGAGTAGTATGATAGACTTATTCTTTGATAGCACTACTCGGCAAGTGATATTTCCGACCGTCTTAATGGGGAGCGCGTCATACAGTTTGCGTCGTACTGCCGTTCTGTTTGTGCTCCCGTTCAATAGACCAGCAAGACCAGGTGAAACTGCAATAAACTTATTGTTTCTGGGCATACAAAAGCTTATACCCAACCTTTCAATGCTATCGTCCATAAATAGCGCCACTCCCTTAGTTCTCAATCCCGTCTGACCTATTTCTGCCTGTAGCAGTAACGGGATCATGGCGTCTGTATTTCTGGCTTGATTTTTATGTATGCATGTGGAGGGCTTTAGGTCATCAGCGTGTATGTAGCTGCCAGACTGTAAAGGTCGCATTGAATTTGCGTAGAGAGCACGCGATTTTGTTGGATCCAATGTACTGTTTCTTATAAAAGCTATGCGGAAAGCCCTTTCAGCGTAGTCGAGAAGTGCCTTCCTAGAGTATGGATCTGTCATTATAATTGGCAGTTCAACTTGGGACAGGCACTTCTCGATCTTTGCTTCAAGTTGAAAGCGGTCAGCAGCGAATCTCGGACATTCCAGTAGTATATGCCATACTGATTCTACTATATTGCTATCGCATTCGCACCCCGGGGAATCTTTTAGCTTAAATCTATGCAAGTATCCTGCTATTCCACCATGTCCTGTTAACATTAACAAATTCTATTATCCTGCACTTACGCAGGCCAGACACATATTCCTCTTGAAACTACTGTACAGTAGTAGTAGGTGGTGCGGTTATTAGTAAGGCACGTAGAGCATAATTAGTCAATGGATTTATAGTCCAATATAGGATATTCAGATGATCATGATTGATTCAAGCATTATCCACCCTAAAAGGGATTAGTGCAGTTTAATAAGTAAACCTGCGAATTATGTATTATCTCTAATTGAAGCCATCGTGGCGCAGTGGACCAGCGTTTAATTATAAACGTAATTGGTTGTGGGTTCGATCGACTAAAATTATTGAAAATAATAAAAGTGAGAACGGATAGAAAACGGAGAAATGAAACGAACGACGACGAAGGGATTGATGTACCTAAGATAATATGTGACATTGACCTCCGTCACTCTGCACGCAACATCTCCATTTTGGGCGAAAATGGTCAACGGAGCCTCTTGATACTAGACTCTCTGACTACGCTGCTATGGAGTATAATCTAGATGCTGTTTTTTTTATATTTAATAAATTGTGCTATCTTAGAGTTGTTGGCAAGTTTCTTCCAAATCATATAAAAGACGGTGTCGGGTAAGAAATGTAACCTAACAAACATTTAAAATGGACGAAAACAGAAAAAGATTGTGTATGTAGGTATATTTTATTTATAATTTGACAACGTGACTATTAAGGGAAAAGGGAATCGAACATTTTAATCAGATATAGCATTCATGACATATCTACTGTGCGTATGTTATACCTACTTAGAAAAAGAATATAACAATTTTTAAATGATTATTCACACAATGAGGACATTTTTGTTAGCTTCACGCTGTATCCCGCACACAGAAGGGTAGGCAGAGGGAACCTAGTGACAAGACACTCCGTTCCCCGTTATCCGCCGAATTCGGAGGTTTGCGTGTTAAGTGGCGGAACCTAACGCCGCGTAGCATTAAGTATTTTTAGAAGGATGAATAATAACTTTGATTGCAGCGCGATTTGGATACACATTTCTTTGAAACTGTTTAACCACTCGAGGGGTACGGGTTCAAATCTCGCTGCAATGCGATTAAGTTTTTATACGTTTTTTAAAAACATTTATGATAGAATATGAAAATCCTGGAAAAAGTAAAAAGTTAAAATTACCGTCGTTTTATCTTTGAAGGACTTATTTTAAATAGGTCTTTAAACAATGTTCGTTCTTCAGGGCGCTTAATTAAAAATGTATCATTAAGCGCTAAGTAAATACTATTATTTAATGTTGATAGTATAAAATATGAAAATGATCATAACGATATTTATGTAAAAAAATGACTATGTAAAACAAAGAAAGGGGTGAAAGCTTTTGGGCAGAAAGTGGAGAACGGAGTGCCTTGACAGTAGATTCTCTCCTACTATGTAGACGTAAGACTACAGCTTTAAAAATTAGTCTGTTTAATAAGGTGCAAGTGCAGTGCAAAATTACATAAATGAAAAACGGATTGTATAATGCGATTTAAAACAAATACACGCAGGTTGACTAACAAAAAACGTATGTAACTTACAACTAACTTAAATGAAAAAGCTTTAAGATAAACTAAAGCTTTTAACTATAAGTACTATAACTTTTGCATATGAATAATTAATTTTCTATCAAATGTAAGTTTCACGTAAGGAAGAAATTCCTTTGTCCTTTTCTTAGGTTGCCCTTTTTAAATGAGCTCCAGTCAAGAGCAAAGACGTGATTATAATGAATAGTCCTTTACATAGACTTGTAGCTTATAATGTTTTGTTGAGAATTTAATTTCCGTTGTCGGATAAAAATACATTCACCCTTTGTCAGAGAGAACCTAGTGACAAGGTACTCCATTCTCCACTTTTCACCTAAAATCTAGCTATTGTGTATTGAGTGGTGGAACTGATCATCGCGTTTTGTCTTAGATATCAGAGTGACGAAATAGAAATAATGTAGGATTAAATTAAGTAGGAAAAATATATATTGAACAATATTTTGTAAAGAAAAACTGTCAACACGTGTCACGTTAAAAAACGGCTTTCGAATAGTAACACTAGGGCACAGGTTCAATTTCGATACAGAAAGATATAAATATAATTAAAAAATTATATTGTACGAGTTAAAATTTTGTCTAATTGTTACAACCAATAAGCCTATACGTAATATGATCTTTTGTTTTCGCGATTACTACACATTTTGAAATGAAACTATTTTTAACCGGATTAATCGCGTATATTTTTGGTATTCGAAAATACATTTTTAGAAACCCTGAGTCTACCTGTGACCACGGACTACTGTAAAGTGTACGAAACGTCGGGTTTCTAAAAATGTATTTCCGAATACCAAAAATTTACGCGATTAATCCGGTTAAAAATAGTTTCATTTCAAAAGCCTATACGTCCTGATCGCGCAATTTCTTAAATTATGTTCGATTATTTAGACTACTGTTCTTACACTACTACTAATAAATCTACAATCGTCTAAAGTGGAACATTTACTGTTTTTTTTTATAATTTTAATGTATCTTTCGATTTCCACAGACAAGAAAAAATATATTAACTTTCATATCAAATAGGTTCACGTATCACTGTTATCAAATACATTCAGTCTTTCAAATAGCCACTGACAAAATCAAACCCACTACCATCCCGTACACATTACCACTTCTATTCTATTCTATTTACTTTGCAAATGAATATGAATGGTAGAAAAAGTAGAGTATAAATAGCTAGATCGTGAGTCAACATTAATCCAATTTGCCCGGGGAAAATAACGTTAGCGTCAAACACCAATTCCAGTTCCAGTTTTCCCCGATAAATCCGTAGACCGATCTATAAAGTCGATGCAACACTAGAAGTGATTTATTGCCCATAAAATGTAGTGCGTGATCTGCATAATATTTAAGATTTTATAATATATTTTTTTTTAGCTTCACGCTGTATCTCGCACACAGCAGGGTTGGCAGAGGGAACCTAGTGTTGAGACACTCCGTTCCCCACTTTCGGCCGAAATCGGAGGCATTGTGTGTTAAGTGGCGGAACTTAACACCGCGCTTTACCCCGACACCAGAGCGAAGAAAATGGAAATACTAAATATTGAGGAGTCGAGGAGTGGTCCTCGAGTGGGAATCGAACCCAAAACCAGTCGTTTACAGTCACACACTTGTGCCACTGGACCACGAGAGCCCACATAAAGTATGTTATAGAATAGAATAAAGTTTTAGAAAAGCAATGGTTGAGCGTTCGATTCCCACTCGGGGGAATGATCGGGGGACAAATCGTGGTGTTGGGTTTCGCTACTCAATACGCAAAAAGTGTCGACTCCGGGCGGAAAATAGAGGACGGAGTGTCTTGACACTATATCCTCTCTGACTACCTCGTTATGCGGGAAAAAGCGTGAAGTTGCTGTAGAATTTTTTTCAAAAAAATGTAAGATTTTAAAACAATAGCTTGTGTCTGTGACTTTGTGTAAGTTCATTTTTTTAAAATAAACTTACAAAATAAAATTTGAACAATTAGTGCACTTTATAAGTTATACATGTATGTCTGTCTGAAAAAGAAAGATCAAAATTTTTCAAAAAGAAAGATCAAAGACTATGGACTTGGAGAAGCCCCGATGGCAGGACAACAAATCAGATAGACTATATTTTAAGCAACAAGAAGAACATTATTACGGATGTCGATGTCATTAACCAAGTAAGTGCGGGAAGTGATCATAGAATAGTTCGTGCAAGACTACTTATAAACTTGAAAATGGAACGCCGAAAACTGGTTAATACGTGTCATTCTGAGCCAGATACATTATGCCTCCAAAACCAAAAGGATTACTACCAACAGAGGCTAAATGAAAGGTTGTCCACTGTTGGGGAGAGCTGTGACGTAGATAGTTATAATTCAGAAATTATAAATGTAATTAAATCAGTGGTAAAAGAAATTCAAGTACCCTCTAAGAAATTCTCAATATTATCTAAAGAAAGTCTGGAGTTATTAAGAGAACGAACAGAACAACTGAAGCTAAAAGACCATTCGCAAATAATTAACCTTAACAAAAGCATTAGAAAGTCAATAAAAAGGGATATCAGACAAAGAAACTATGCTGCTGTGCTAAATACTATATCACAGCACAAAGGTCCGAAAGCTCTTAGAAGGAAACTCCAGTGTGGAAAAATGGAAATAATTAAACTTCGCTCCACTAATAACATAATAATATCGGACAGAACAGAGATTGCTAGAGAAGTGGAAAATTTTTATACAGACCTCTATCGCTCTAAGACCGCAGAGCCAAAATCTGATAAAAAAGACCCGCGAGCTCCTCTTACTAGACACAGAACAGAAGACCTCCCTGAAATAAGTCTGTATGAAATAAAAAATGCCATCAAGACGATGAAAAGCGGAAAGTCACCTGGACCAGACAAGATACTTGCGGAATACCTCAAGATTGGTGGAACGCCACTTTTGAAAAAATTACAACTGCTATTTAATAAAGTCCTATTTGAAGGGAAAGCCCCGAAATCATGGAAGGAAGCAGTTGTGATCTTGCTCCACAAGAAAGGTGATAAAACACTTCTCGCTAATTATCGTCCGATCTCTCTACTTAGCCATATTTATAAGTTATTCACCAAAGTGATTACATGGCGTCTTAAATCACGACTAGATATGGCACAACCGGTAGAACAAGCGGGTTTCAGAAGTGGATTTTCCGCAATGGATCACGTTCATACTGTTAAGCAATTGATAGAGAAGTGCATTGAGTACAATCAACCACTCTTAGTTGCGTTTATCGACTATGAAAAAGCCTTTGATACTGTAGAACATTGGGCAGTAATGCACTCACTGCACAGAAGCTTAGTCGATTCAAGGTATGTTGACCTATTAGGAGAAATATATGGAAAAGCCACTCTCCAAGTAAAGATCCACACACTAACGAAACCTATACCCGTCGGACGAGGTGTTCGCCAAGGCGATACTATCTCTCCCAAGCTATTTACATCATGCTTGGAAGATGTTTTAAAACTCCTCGACTGGTCGAAAAGGGGTATAAACATAGACGGTGTACGACTCAACCATCTCCGCTTTGCAGACGATATAGTTGTCCTAGCAGATAACATACAAGACCTACAACAAATGGTGCAAGATCTGTCTACAGCCTCCCTTAATATCGGTTTAAAAATAAACAGCCAGAAGACTAAAATTATGTGCAAAGACATCAATGTAGATCATATCATGGTAGATGGGAACAGAATTGAAAAAGTAGACGAATATGTTTACCTTGGCCAATTAATTACGCTTAATAGATCGAGTCAAACGCGTGAGATACAACGCCGCATTCAACTGAGCTGGGCTGCATTTAGCAACATGTCGGATATATTTAAGATCAAGATACCGATTACACTTAAACGTCGTGCGTTTGAACAATGCATCGTACCGGTCATGTCCTATGGAGCAGAAACTTGGTCTCTGACCCATCATCACATAGCCAAACTGCAAGTCACGCAGAGGAAAATGGAACGTGCTATGTTAGGTGTCTCCTTAAGAGACCGTATACCAAATATAGAAATTAGAAAAAGAACCAAGATAACTGACATTGCACGAACCATAGCACAACGCAAGTGGCGGTGGGCGGGACATGTCTGCCGTAGAACTGATGGAAGATGGAGTCGAAGAGTTCTAGACTGGAGACCGAGGCAGGGGAAAAGAAACGTGGGACGACAGCCAATGAGATGGACCGATGATCTTGTTAGAACGATGGGCCGTCAATGGATGAGGAGAGCCAACAACCGTATAGACTGGAAGTCCAATGAGGAGACCTATACCCAGCAGTGGGTGAAAAAGGGTTGAAAGAAGTATGTCTGAAATGTATAATATAGTGAAACAGTAAAAATAGAACGTTTGCGAGCACATTTCACTCGCCGGATTTAAATAAATATTTTTTGCATAAAGCTTTTAAGCTTAGGCAGGATATAGGTTGTAATTGATTTTGAAAAGTAGAACAACTGATGTAGAACCATAACAGACCAGCTTTACTATAACATAAGAAAATTGCAACTTACTAAATTATATTTTCGTAGCAAACGTCTCTAAGCCCAAAAGCAAACAAAGTTGCGATACAGCTCCTAGTATTATATAAATTTGTATAACAAATTCATGATCGACGAATAAAAGAGCTCAAACACCCTACTGACATTTACATTGATAGGATAATAAAGACCTCGTTCATAACACGATCTGTAGGCGGCAACATATAGCGATAAAACAAGCGATACGACTGTGGTAGTTGAATAACGAAATTTTAAAGCAGTTATCATGTGCAGATACAATTAAAGATGTCAACTAAGTTATACTTTTAATCCGAATAGAAAATTATGGTTGTTTTAATTTAATTTCTTCATTCTGGTATAAAACGCGGCATTGCGTTCCGCCGTTTAACAAGCAACTTCTCGATTTTTGGACGAAGAGTAGTGAAGAGTAAAAAATATTATGTTAAACTTGAATATTCCCCCTTTCTCTAAAGAACTACATAATACGGTGGAACTTAATAGTAGTCTAAACATATAATCCAATAATTCTTCTATAGATTTTTTATACATTTGAGGTAAAAGCGCAAAAAAAACTATAACTTAAAAAGTGGCCAGTCGTGGCCCAGTGGCAAGACTGTGACAAGCGTGTGACTGTAAACAACTGGTTGTGGGTTCGATTCCCACTCGAGGAGTAGAAATATTTAATATTTCCATTTTCTTCGCTCTGGTGCCGAGATAAAGCGCGGCGTTAAGTTCCGCCACTTAACACGCAATGCCTCCGAATTCGGCGGAAAGTGGGGAACGGAGTGTCTTAACACTAGGTTTAAAAAAAAAACTTAAAAAATAATTTCTGCAAACTTAACTCAAAAGACCAATAGAACAAACATAAAAGAACAAATAAATAGACGATACAATTTGCTTCGCCATATAGACAGGCCGCCCCACAACGATTGCGCGCTACAAGTGTTAAACGACACTTGATTGTTCCGGAGGCGGCGGCGCGGCGCTGAGTGCAGGCAATGCGCTAGTGTCAAGATCAAGTGGATCACATATACTGCAACCTATTTATTTATACTTCTATACTATATAGTAAAGCAATAAACATATAATATTTGTACGCAAATATCTCTAGAATTGCTGCATGGATTTGAAGAAAACTTTTTCGTTGTGTAGCTTTTAAGTTTAGATGGGACTTATAAATCTATACTTATATTATAAATGCGAATGTCTGTGTGTTTGTCTGTCACGCTTTCACGGCTAATCTACTGGTCCGATTTGGATGAAATTTAGAATGATGGTAGTAAAAATGACTTGATCTAACATAGGCTACTTAGTTTTTCAAAAATCAACCTCTAAAGGGTTGGAATAGGGAATGAAAGTTAAGATGAGAAATCTACACCGCTTGATCGATTGTAATGAATTTTGGCATATATATAGTTGATAATCCAAGGTTAAACATAGGCTACTTTATTTTTCAATAATCCACCACCGAAGGTGGCAATATACCGAAGCCGCGAGCGGGCCGCTAGTTGAAAATAAACAGTAGAATATCTGACAAAAAAACTATAACATTTCATCACTTAACTATTAGAAACAAGGAAATAACTGAATGTGAATTTTACTTTGACATACAAATCCAGATATGGAACACCTGACATCATCAGTCATAATAAATTAGGTTGGGTTTAATTTTTCCTAAATCAAGATAAAGCAATGTCTTCATAGCAAAAGTTGTTCACTTGATAAGTAGAATTAGTGTAAATGTAAGGATTATAATATAAGCTATGGGATATATGGGAATAAGTCCACGCAAAAGGAATTGCGGGCAGTGACTAGTCATTTTATCTATCTATCTTGTTTTATTTATCATCCCTAGGATGTAGGAGTACAGTAGTAAGATGTTAAAACGTCATGCTTTCGCGTAATGAAATCTTGACAATAAAATATTTTACACTAGTAACTGCCCGCAACTTGAGTTTGCCTGGGCTTTTTTTCCCTTTCCATTAAAACATTGATCACGCATAACAACATTTGCTAAGGTACTATTTCTATATTTCTTATAGCATAGATGTGTGGTCTATTATATTTTTACATCAAATATTTCTCCTCTTCAAATTCAATTATACCCTAAATCCTGCCCAGGCTTAAAAGCTATACAACAAAAAAGGATTTATTCATTTCATCACTAGGTTCTCTCTGCCTAAATGCCGAGAAAAGCTCGAATATGCATTTTTCAACAAAAACTACCAACTATCTATTTCCAGCATTTAATCTATGCGACTGCAGTGACAGCTCGTTTGATGACAATATAAACACCGACAGAAACGGATTACCATATATTATTATCCATACATATATAAAAATGTAACTGAGTGTTCATTGGAAGATATACTAGGGGGCCACCAGACCCTCAATTTCGACTGGCTGCGCTCGAGAAATCTCGGGTGTCGTTAGCATATTGAGCGAAGCGAGCACATCTTAATTAATGTCTATAAAAACGATTATTCCTCATCGCCATGGATTTTTTCAAATCCTTTTTACATATCATTAGGCCAACAGCTTAAATAAGCTCGCAAATTCATAATGATCGATTCAGCCCTTGCTTATTGATGCACGCACTAAAAATGTGAAAAGTCTTTAGTAGTGCGCTACACTCGCTTCGCTTAATTAGATATTAGTATTGAACATAGGTCAATATAATAGAACCGAAAATAATGGGATTCATGTTTTTCGTGCGCCTGTGTTTGCTAATCTCAGTAACTTTTTAACCAATTTAAATGAAGTTTTGTCTGTTGTATTCTGGTTCCTCCGTATCCGTTGACATTTTGTATTACTTTTATCTCGATCGGTTCATAGATACATTAACAAAAGTCAAAATTACAAATTTAATCTTAGTTTGTGATCTAAGTGAAAAAATCAAAATTGTAAGTTATATAGTATGCGACGCCGCAACCGGGTGGCTAGTATTTAATAAATTACTTTCCAAATCGATTCGAAATTAAGTCCGTCATACGCGACGCAATACGCTGTTATTGAACACCTTTTAACCTTTACAAAAACAATATTGCATGTTAAATTCTTTCTTTTTGGAATTTTCATATATTTGAAAACAATGAACTCAAAATCAAAATATTTCTTATACAAATTAATGATTGTAAGCACTTTGAGATCGTCAATAAACATTAATGGTCCTAGCACTGACTCAAAACTTAGTTCTGCTGAGACGAACTGAGGAGAAACTTAACAATTCTTTTCAATGCTATTTTACAATCACTTCTTAATTATCGTTAGCTACCCGAGTGTTTACTTGATGTTTATCAGCGGCATTTAATTTCGCGTGTTAACATAAGTATAACATTCTAATACAGGAGATAATCACGTGTTTAATAATAAAATTATATATACATAGAGACTCGAGGAAGTCGAAGGAGGTCCTCATTTCGACTCGCCTCGGAAAGAAGGACCTCTAAACAGTTAAGGCGATTAGGGGAACAATACAAAAAGACACGACACAAAGTGAACTATTTCTATGAACACTAGTATACAATTTTATAAAAACACAACTTTAAGCGGGAAGCGACTTTATGGTTCCTTGATTAAAACTTCTTAATGCTAAATATTGCATTAACTGGAATTTTAATCTTCGAAATAACGTTAAGAAATGCGGTGTTAAGTTCCGCCACTTAACACGCAAGCCTCCGAGTTTGGCGGAAAGTGGGGAACGGAGTGTCAGTAACACTAGGCTCCCTCTACCTAGCCTGCTGTGTGCGGGATACAGCGTGAAGCTAGAAATAATATTAAAAAAAAAACAAGAAAGAAATAACCTTTAAATTTGAGAAAATGAAAAACTTTGATGTTGTGTTTCTGCGCTTACACCAGTGTTCGTCGGGTCAGTGTTACAGTTCAACAACGTCACAAGTACCGTAACTCAAGAGGTATTCAGTTCAATTACTTAAAGCACAACACATAATCTCTAGAGGTAGAGAGCTAACTTACGTTACACTAGGCTGTCTCTACTTAAGCCTCCATTCGCAGGACACTCCACAGACATATATAGTGGCTTGGCCTTTAAAAAATTAATTAAAGCATTCACTTTAAAACAGGAGGAGCTTTTAATACCATATTATAACGTGACAATCCATTCTACTTGCTATTAACGTCATGTCACCAATTAATTAGCTTTAAAATTATTTTAAAGAAATATTCATTCGTGTAAAATTCAATGATTTTGAAACGAATGGTTTTTGTGGTTGTAGGTCAATTAGTTATTTTACGTTAGATATTAATTGGAAGTATGTAGTCGTATGTACCACAATATACAAACATGTAGCTATTTATATTTAACTTGTATGTAGTAAGACAAAAAGCATGGAGTTGAGTCCTCCATTATTCGAATTCAGAAGGAATACTAAGATCTCTCTCTCTCTCTCTCTCTGTCTACTTTCCTATACGGTAAAAAGCGTGAAGGTAAAAATATGTATATATGTATATATATACATACGAGTATATAATTAAACTTAAGCTTAGTTTAGCTAGCTTGGTACATGTAGCTAAGATTATGTAAGCTAGTGTTTCTTACTAAACGTTTTTAACGTAAAACTTAACGTTTAAAAAAACAGATGATAACACAGAACGGAGACATAAAAACAACTTAAACTTAATAAATATTATTTAAATATGTCCCAAGTGTGAGTGAGTATGAGAATCAAACCTACAACCATCGCGTCCACAATCAGACGCTGTCATACATGGCCTCATAATTTTCTAACGGTAAATTTATTTTACCGCTGTCATAATACATCCAAGAGTTGCCTGATTGATTGGAATTGCTGTCACATGTACAAAGTTCATTTCAGCAAATGCATATATATTTCAAGTGGCTGTATAATTCTTTTGAAGGCAACGGACAACGTAGTTAACTGGGCTCTCTCTAGTTGCAAGTTCCAAGGAAATAGTTGTAAAAGAGAATGAACTCATAACACTGATAAGGGCGTGTTAAAAATGAATATATTTTAATAAATACATTCTCATGCACGCGATGTTTGTCTAAACAGAATTACGATTAATACACTAAAATATTTTCGTGTTTATTATTATTATCGTTCAAAGAGTAGAACAGAGTGACTGTACTAGTTCTAATACGTCTCTTAAAGAGAAAAATAGTTAAATAAAACCGTTAGTCACCAAAGTATGCGAAAATTTCTTTATGCTTTAGTAGTAGTAACTTAGCTACTTACTACCTGAATGTGGTGTATTGACGCGCAGGTACTAAGCTGCCCGTCTAAATCCTTTATACAAAACTACCTACCTGTCGAATCACCAGCATAATATATTGTACGATATCCGCGCGACTTGTCAATATTGCAAATTTCATATTCAAAGAAAGTCTGAATAAAGATATCTTGAAATGAATCGCAAAACCGTATGTACGACATTCGTAAATAAAAACTTAAAAACTCATTCGACTTCTCTAAAAACTAGGATAGCCAGCAAATTGAAAACAAGCCTGGCAAAACAGAAAAAAAAAGACTACCAATCAATTATGACGGTAGAGAAATTGGAGCTGTCATATACCTACTGGGTTTTTCAGTTTCATTTGACAACCGTATTTGGGTTAATTAAAAAAAATGCATTTTCATTACAAAATACTGAAAATCGATAGGCAGGCAATTGACGTGCTATCGAATAGGTAGAAACACATGCAGATGTAGACTTCGTAGCAAGTACGTAGACGCTGTGGCGTAAGGTCCATTATATAAAACTTGGGCAAAATTGTGGGTTTTCCGGAAAACAACGAAAAAAAGTTTAGTGTGTTTTGTAATTTGTTGTTACTTTGTTTGTATACTCAAGTCATAGAAACTTGAATAGAAATTGTACGTCTTGTAAACACCATCGTGGCTAGTTGAGAAATGGAGCAATGTTCATATTTAAAATATTTTCCTGATCTTCGACTTACATAGATATATATGGGGAGATGAGAAAGCTAAGTAGACAAATTAATCTAACGATACTATTATCTGCGCTGTCGCGACACAGTTAGCAAGTTTGTGCACTTAATAGTTATAATGGATGCGATTGCTAATCACTCGACTAGAGAAGTAATGTTTATATTTGATTTATTTTTTCAATTTTCTGTTAAGAATAAATGCTCCAAAATTAAGTTGCAAGATTCCACCCGAATAATTCTACATTTGGAACTACCTACCAAAAATCTAGCAAATCTTTTTCAGCATCACGCTGTATCCCACACACAGCAGAGTAAGACAACCTAATATACAATACTCCGTTCCCCATTTTCTGCCAAATTCTGAAGACATTGTATGATAAGCGGCGGAACTCAACGCCGCGATTTGCGTCTATACAAGAGCGAAAAAAATGAAATATTAAATATTTCAATTCCTCGAGTGGGAATCGAACTCACGACCATTGGCGTTTACAGTCACATTTTGTACTCCTGAGCCACAACTGGCCTCATCTAGTATTAATTATTTCACATATTGCCCAATAAAACCCTCTCAAATTAGCTAGGTACACTAGAATTCTAAACTTTGCCTACAATTCGAAATGCAGTAATAATTTTCCGTGATTTTCAAACGTATCGCAAACTGTCTTCAAACATATGAATGTTTGATGCAGTCTGTTTGACTAATTAGGGTGGAAAGGGTTGTTTTGTATCATTTGACATTTTTACTGGCGACTTTTAGTAAGTAAGTTTAAATTTTTAATATGTACATTTTATTTCATCTCTTCGCACTGTCACCAAAGACAAAACGTGGCAGTTCCGTCATTCGATACGCAATATCTCCACTTCAGGCGGAAAGTGGAGGACGGAGTGTCTTGACACTAGGTCTCTCTGACTACTTCACTACGCGGGAAAAGCGTTAAGCTGATCTAAATTCTATTTATCGTATGTTGGACGGGTAGTATGCAAATAGCAACTGCAAAAATCGATACACTTGCAATTATAATTGCAGGGGGGTATAAAATATTTTATTCAACCACCTGTTCTGTCCCACGTTTTATTTAATTAGCTTCTCTATAAATAAATATAGCTTTTCTATGATAAATCAATAAATATTTTTATAGATATTATAGTTATGAGATAGAGATGTATTGAAAAAGAAAATTTTATTATAAACTCTCTTATTTACGTAATATGATAAAACAAATGTATGTGGACATTAAATGATTTAAGCTAAGAAAAATTAAGCAAAGTTTTTAAGGAACAGGCCTATCCAAGTATTAAATTTTTTTAGCCTCACGTTTTAATAAAGATATTATATAAAAAGTAAGCAAGATAATATCTGTAACATAAATAAAAACTTGGCAGGTCGAATTAAATTATAAAGACTACCTTATGAGTCCTGAGAGGTCTCCATGTTTACAATTAAAAAGTAACTTATTTTTTCAAACATTACAAAGAGTTATACAATTTCATTGTGAGCTATCCATTAATAATGGCAATCGCGGTGAGTTCTGACAATAGCACTCTAAAATGATAAAGTCAAAGTCAAATAATTTTATTCAAAGTAAGAAGTTACAAGCTTCATTTTTTGAACGTCAAATAGTTTACCACAGGTTCACTAAATTTAGTGCCTCAGACCTGAGAAGAACCGGTGCAAGAAACTCAGCGGGACTTCTTTTTTTTTAAATCAATCTTATCTAGCCTTCCCTTTCTCTTACTATCTTTAGTTAGTACCAGATTCTGCTGACGCGGGAAAAAGCGTGAAACTACGATAATCTTTAGCTATATTCATAAAAACAACATTAAAAAAGCAATTTACTTCAATATATCAATATTTACCCTTTTTTACTAAATAATAATCATATATTAAATACAAATACGTACTGCATCCTCTCAGTTAACGCATAGCATTCAAAAATTCTACAGACTTTATGACGAGAAAAAATGTCCCCGTAGGAAGCTTACGAGCGCACAACAAAAAAGTGTAAAGCAATAAAGGTACGGAACTCGTCATGTGCGAATACAACTCGCGCTTGGGCTATTCTTATTGTTAAGTCGATCAGCATTAGGGATGGTAAAATTGAATGTAAATCTACCTGAGAAAAATATCTGTAGTAATAACTCGATTATTTCTTATGGACTACTACTCGATTATTTCTACTATAAGACCTAATTATCAGAATCCACCAAGGATATGTTAATTAAAAAAAAACTATTTTAACCGGATTAATCGCGTAGATCTGAACTATTCGAAAATACGAAAAAGACATTTAAAGAATCCCGCTGCATTCAAATTTTTATACGTTTTCTTTAAATGTCTTTTTTAATTTTCCTAAGTGTGGAATAACACTTTAAAAATGTTTAAAAAGTATTTAATAAATAGCATTCTCTCTTGCCAAACGATTGTTCGTAGAATAATCTTTGGGTAGCAGAAATTTGTAAAAATCTCTCTACAGAGGTGCCAATAACATAAATAAGTTGTAATAAAAAGCGTATAAGAATTTCGACGCAGCGGATAGTAGAACGCATGGCTCAGTGGCGAGAGCGCCTGAACGGTATTCAGGAGGAGCGGGTTCAAATCCCGCTGCGTTCAAATTTTTTCCTAAGTGTGGAATAACACTATTGTTTAAGAAGTATTCAAAAATACATTTTTGAAACTCCGACGTTTGAACACTTAATAGTCCGTGTCACTAGTCTATCTGAGTTATATAAATTCTAACTTATTAAGAAGCTATCCTTACCACCGTGCAATCCATTCCCTATTATTAAGGGTATAATTTATTTTCATATAACACTGTTTATTAATATTATTAACTCAATCACGTAAATATTTTGGTTTGGTATTTTTTATAGAAAATTCTAATTTCCTAAAAGAAAACTACTTTGCTCAGAATCGATCCTTGAGATTAACTAATCGAAATAAAATCTAGGGTCGATCTTCGATTTTTCATCGTACGTTACCATCCCTAATCGGCATATGATCATAACAGAGCAATATATCTGCGCTAATAGAAAAAAAACGAAATAAAAATTATCAAAGGACAGGTAGTAACAAAGGGGGGTGGCGCCTGACTAACACTGCTGTTTAAACGTGGGGGTGCAGATTCAAATCCCGTATAGGGGAGACGTACCTCCCCATTTACCTTAATAGACCCACATAAACACGTATGTTATATGTAATCAAATCAATGGACATCCATTATTAATTCAGCTTGCTGGAAAGAACTAAGTATTTCTTTATTAAAATCATAAAGATATAACGACGTGACGGAAAAAAGGAAAAATACAAAAAAAGAATTTTCACGTAAGATCTTTTTAAATTAACAGAGTCAGACTGAAAAAGCGATTATTGGGAGTTAGACCCTCGGAAAAACGATAATAATTAAATTATTTTTATTTTCACTGATCTTGTAAAACAAAGCGTGGCTTTAAACTCAGTGGCCTTAAAGTCCGCCAGTCAACACGTAATCTATCCATTTCGGACAGAGCTTCTCTCTTCTCTCGTCTACCGTACCTACTACGTACCGTACCGTACCTACTAATATTTAAAAATACTTGTAGTAAAATTAATTTCAATAAAAATCTCCCTAACAGGTAATGTGTGAATCATTATCAAATTCATTTTATATTTTATTTGTCGATATCGTTTATACAAGCGATGGTTGTAGGTTCTCTTCCAGTGTTGGGGAATTACATATAAAAAATATATTACATATAGCTTATAATGGAGTAGTTCAATTCTACCTAATTAACAAAGGTGGATAACGTTATGTTTTAATAATAAGTGGTCTGTGCTAGTGTCTCAAAAAAATAAGAATAAGAAATTGTCGAGGGAGTAAAACCAACTTCTTTGAAACACTTAATACAGGGAGAGGGTGAGCAACCAGCGGCCAGCTTAATAATATAAATGCAACTTGTTCCAAGAGGTGATATGATTGCAGAGTACATAATACTTCTTCAATGTTGCTTCTAATTATTATATGAATATTACTTGTACATTTTACGTTTGGTGTTTTAAAAAGCGATTATTAATAATATGAATAGTATGATTACTAACAAAAATTATTTTGTTCCGCAAAAATTTCTAAATTTAAATAGACCCATCGCTTAAAGTGATTACTCTCCTTTTTTTAACTTCAGGCTATATCCTGAACACAGCAGGATAGTTAGAGGGAACCTAGTGTTAAGACACTCCATTCCCCAATTTCCGCCGAATTTTGGAGACATTGCGTGTTAAGTGGCGGCACTTAACGCCACACTTTGCCTCGACACCAGAGCGAAGAAAATGGAAATATTTCCACTCCTCGAGTGGTAATCGCACCCACAACCAGTCGATTTACAGTCACACTTTGTGCCACTGCGCCACTATTGACCCTACTCACCCTTAACATAGTATACATATAAGCAAACAAACAAACTTAAAAATGTGTCCAACATAATACAACAACTCGATAGTTATACGTTTTCTTCTCTACAAGAATCAAGGGGCTGTCAATCACGGACAATTGGCGGCTATCTATGCGAAATAACCAATTCATACGACGACGTCAGCCGAGTGTTGTTGTACAATCGCATTCATTGCGCACCGAGTCACTTGTGTCAGCCTTTTGTGGAACAATATGCCTACTATACTACTACTTCTTTGAGATAGGAGAGAAAGAAATAGAGTCATAGAGAGAGAGTAAGAATAGAATTTTAGTCTAAACTAGGAGAAGTTAACGTTTAAAGTTATTTTTAGTTTGGAAGAACTTAGTCTTCCCACGACACTCCGTTCTCCACTTTCCGCCTGAATCACTACTAAAAAATAAATATTGTCATTACTTAGCTTCTAATAAATCATTTTCTCTATTTTTACATCTCTACTTACGTTCTCCCCCTCACAAACAGAATTGGCAGAAAGAACAAAGAGTTGAGACACTTTGCTATTAGGTCTCGTAAAAGAAATTTTAATACATTTTAGTATATTTATTATGTTTTAAAATGTTTTCGAAACATAAAAG
The DNA here is from genome assembly GCA_019049465.1 of Dryas iulia moderata. Lineage (NCBI taxonomy): Eukaryota > Metazoa > Arthropoda > Insecta > Lepidoptera > Nymphalidae > Dryas > Dryas iulia. The sequence continues at coordinate 296,783 of CM032415.1, read as the reverse complement.
AAGAAAAGAATCTAAATTTGACAAGGCCGATTGCAAAAAAACCTGTGGCTCCTGGATCATGGACTCCTGGACCTTATTAAGTACATTACCTAATAACAACTTAAGAGGGGATATCCATACTATGAACTTAAACTTGTAAGTCAAATTTGAATTTCTAACCATTGTTTTCAATCAGTTTCAGCGTCAATACAATATGACATTTACTAATTATTTCACTATAATTATTTTTTTAAAAGAAGTTCCGTTTCAAAAAAACGTTCCGAATAGATTGCCCTACTTTTGCTACTTTAAATTCTTTTCAAGTTTAGTTAAAAAATGGACTTGAGGAAAATCTTCCACTACTAATTAAAATAAGAACAGCGAGCCGACTTACTTTCAGTAGAAGGAAATAACAGGTGCCTTACAAAAAATTTTACATACAAATATTTGTAACTATTTTACGATTAACAATAATAATAATAATATGCATTAAAAAGAGCTGGGCCAGAGAGAGAGAGAGAGGCCTAGTGCCAAGACACTCCGATCTCTAATTTCCACTCCAATTCGAGATATTGCGTATTGAGTGGCGTAATTCAACGCCGCACTTTAAACATGTCAATTAGAACTGCACAATTGCTTAATTCTTATATTAAGGAATGTTGTATCTACCTTAAGAGATAATCCATTTAAGTTAAAGCTTTAATTTGTATTTTTTTTCACTATTTTATGTTATTATCGCTAATAATTCTAAAAAAGTAAAAAGATTTAAAATATAAAAAGTACACTAAAAATACAATAACATATTGATGGATGAATCGCTAAGAATGTAAAAAAAAAAAAGCAAATTCACGCCTTTTCCCAAATAGCAGAGTAGTCAGAGAGGACTTAGTGTTAAGACACTCCGTTCTCCAGTTTTCGCCCAAAATCGAGACAGAAAGAATATTAAGAAAATGTAGTAGACGCATATTCGTATATGTACTAAGTAGAACAAATAGATATTTGAGTTAACATATGGGTAACATCACTTTATGGATAAGGCTTTAGTCAAGATTATAAAAAAAACTAGCCCATATAATATACATATTATTAGGTATTCTAACATATCTAGGTAAGCTAACATACCAAAATACAAACACAACTAAAAATAAATATTAATATAATTCTAAGCGCATAATTTAAACTAACGTCCGTAAAGACAAACAAGAAAATACATATACTAACTGAAATTCACAACTCGGCAGTTAGGTTTTACAGCGAAAACCTTTGAAATACCAAACAAATACAGTGTATAAATAAATACATTTATTAATAACTACCCAATACACTGTTTAAATAATAAGTTAAAATAAACATGTTTCCACAACCAACACCAAAGACAGATTCTTGCGATAAAAACATTATATATCAAATCCGGACACATGTGCAATTTTTCAAATAAACCACACAAAAATAACGAAACCGTATTAAAAATACTAACCAAAAAAAATGAAACAATAGTAAATAATTACAGTAATATTTCTACAACATCTTGAAAAGTTTAAAGTCACTTGTAGTGTGTGTGAGAAGGTGTGCCTTTGGAGGACTTGCATCAAGTCACGAGGTACTTTGCACAAATTTCGTTTTCAACACTCAAATACTCGACCACGTAGTTCAAAGGCTTTGTGAATATCTCGAGCAAAGTGTTCAACGTACATATAGATAGATGTATGTACTTAACTATGACGATATATTATTCGTAATTATCGTTTATTTGGTATCGTTTTATATAATATGTTACCTTTAAATTGAAAATAAGTTTTAGAAATCGTATAAAAGTTTGAACGCAGCTAGATTCGAACCCGCGCCTCTGGGGCACCGTCCAAGCGCTCTGACCGCTATGCCATGCTTTCGAAGCAAGCAATTTAGCAAGCAGTTATACTTATTTTTGTTGTTAGCAGTTGTAATGAGCGTCTAAGATTTTAGATGCAGCTGGTAGTATAACGCTTGAACTGGATGGACGCACGGTCACAGTGCTTGGTTTCAAACTTTCCTTACACTCTGTGAATAACACTTTAAAATGTTAAAATATAACCTTAATTTATTATAATTAAATTTCATATTCAAGCTTTAAGCTTTCGAATATGGAAATACTCGAATATTAGTACTCGAATCGACTTGCTTTAGCAGAACTGTTGTTTGAAACGACTTCTGTTATCCGAAGTGTTGATAATGAGAATGTTATGTTATGACTAATAATGGCAGCACTATATATTTAATATGTTGTATTTCTTGTAGAGCAGACGAAACTACAGTGAAGTTCGTTAGTTCATAAGTTTACAGAAGACCTGAGTATAAGTTCTTGTTGGTGTAGGAATTGATGTTTACTAAAGGAATTGGCATTAAGACTTATGTTTACATTAGGCCATTTTTAATCAAAAGTTAACAAATTTTTACTACTTTTACAATTAGGGATGCTATGGAATAATTGTAACGGAATCTGATATAACATTTTAAACATTTGCAGGATCGACAAAGCCATCAATAACGATTTTTTAATAAATAAAGGTAACCGAGATACAAATAATATTAAACAAAAAGTAATTGATAAATTTAAGTAGTTTCCAATTTCATCTATATTGTTCAAAATTCTAATATCCGTAACTAAAATTATCCGAAAGAAACGGATAATACGAAATAATTTTATATCTGTAACCGAAACCGATACAGTATTCTTTCTATATTCTTGACCGTTTCTAGAAAAATTCATCCGTTGGAAATGTTACACCAGAAATATTTCTACTTAATATTCATCGAAATCGAGAATATTACGTGTTCAGTGGTGGAACTCAACACCGCGCTATGTCTTTAGTACCAGGGCGGAGTAATAAAAGACTATAGACTGATACATTTTTTTACCAATATATCTGTATCCCTTAGCTTTGTAATTTAATATTAAGAAAACGTACACCCCTGTACCTCTATCCTATCTATCTAGCAATATTATACTAAAACTAGTGTAAGTAAGGGCCGTGTTTTATCACCTATTTATCGCGAACAAGATACAAATCCACGTATACTTTAATTACACGAACCCAGATAATTGTTAACAAAACCATACAAAAAAAGGTAATTAAAATAAATATTTTTACCAAAAAAGAAGTCCTTCCCGCACGAAATCGCGTGCAGAAGCTAGCGCGATCACAATTCGCAACGGATCTGCCATACCAATGACCCTTCATGCCGTATAATGTAACTGAGAGGAAACGTTATGTACTCCACGCACTTGATACATTTGACACAACTTGTTTTATTTCTATCTGTCATTTTGGATTAAGAAGATTAATAGAAGTTATAAAATATAATACTTAAAACTATAAGACTTGTGGCCAGTCGTGGCCCAGTGGCACAAGCGTGTGACTGTAAACGACTGGTTGTGGGTTCGGTTCCCATCCGAGGAGTGGAATTTATATTTCCATTTTCTTCGCTCTGGTGTCGAGGCAAAGCGCGGCGTTAAGTTCCGCCACTTAACACGCAAGCCTCCGAATTCGGCGGTGCGTGGGGAACGCAGTGTCTTAACACTAGGTTCCCTCTGCCTACCCTGCTGTGTGCGGGATACAGCGTGAAGATAAAAAAAAAAGCTTAAAATATATATGAAAATGCCTCTTCCAGAAAAATATGTGCATTTGTGACTTTAAAATATTTATTTTTTGAAAAATATATTTTTAAGAGTGTCTTTTTCAGTTCCGTACGTGTGTAAGTTACACACTTTATAATGTTAATAGTACATATATTTTTTTTTCTATATATTTCTTATTTCTTAGAGGTCGTCGTTGCATAGTGGAATAACGTCCGACTGTAAATGTGATGGTTGTGGGTTTAATTCTCACTCGGGGGAGTGATTATATGAATTTCATTCCTCCACTCATGCTTATATTATAAATGCGAAAGTCTGTCTGTTTGTCTATCACGGCTAATCTAGCGGTCCAATTTCGATGAAATTTAGAACGAAAGTAGTAAAAAAGCCAATGTCAAACATAGGTTACTTATTTTTCAAAAATTCACCCCCGAGAGTGGCAATATAACGAAAAAGTCTTGTAGTTCACGCGGCGAAGCTAGTTTTAGTACATAAGACGAAGCGCGGCTTTGATTACCGGCACAAAGACGTAATGTCTCGATTTCGGTTATGATGTCTTAATGCTGTCAAATGTAAAAGAAAACACTAAGTCCTCTGTCTGACTATGCAAGAAAAAAAGGTGAAGCTGTTTTTTTTATTTATTAATGTAATTATAACGTCTACGACTAGAATATCGACTATCGTAATATGAACATATACACAAATTATTATAGCACAACCATTGCAACTGCACTTACAAGCAGACACAACATGCACCACAAGTAGACGCAATCATTAAACTTTTAACCTAGTCAGATGTTATTTTCAAATTTAAAAATTAATTAAGCAAAAATTAATTAAGCAAAAAGAAGCAGAGGAGAACTAAAAAAAATAGGTAGAAAATGAAAAAAAAAGCAAAAATAAAAAATATATGTAACAATAAAAAATCATCAGATAAAATAATGATCATTGCATGAATTGCTATGAACGTGGAGTGGTGGAAAAACAAATGTTTAAAGTAACCAGTGAAACAAAAGCTTGACTTATTGTCACGTATTGTATACCCAATAATTTGGCTGACTATCGCTAACAGTGTACCACCAGCAGGAATGTGGTGTCACAATAAATATGGATTATTTATATTTTTTACTTTCTTGAATTAATTACAACATTATTATTGTAAGTGTGGCGTTAAGCTCCATCAGTTAACACGCAATGTCTCAATTTCGGGTAAAGATTGAAGAACGGAGTGTCTTGACACTGAGGTTCCTCGGACTATCCAGCTACTGTATATTAGTAGTAACGGGTCAGGCAGACGTTAACAACTGCACAGGTTTACACTACTACGGCTATAGTGCGAAGTGTTTCTAATGTTATAGAACATTAATTAAATAAATAAAATTATTAATTTTGCCCTTAACCATTAATTAACAATAAAATCATTAATATCACACTCGCAGGAAGCTACCACCGCCGCAAACGACTACAACAGACAACTACGCATCATACAAAAAAACATTGAATAAAAAACAACAAAAGCACAAGTCGGGAATAAATTTTAATAAAAAAAATATTCACAAAACGAAGTTGAAACCATATTTTGTTTCATTGGAGTGGCAAAGAGCTTTTCTGCGTTGAAATATGTCAACAAGTTTCTATTTCTATATTTATTGTATAAGTGAAATAATATAAAAAAATATATAATATACGCGGGTGGAGGCACAAAGCGCGGAGTTCATTAAGGGAGCCGTCTGTACCATCGACAAGCAAATAGCGAACCTAAATGCATTATAAGTAGAATTCACGATAGTAGTAAAGTGATGAATTATAAATACGATATTCGGTTTTTTCCACTTTTTCGTTACTTTCAGTAATTATTACTGTACCTATGCAAAAAAAATAATTTCTTCGGTATATAGACGCGACAGTGGAAATTTAGTGATAGGGTGTCGTTTGGGCCCGTCGTGGCGTAGTGGCACAAACGTGTGACTTCAAACGACTGGTTGTGGGTTCGATTTCCACTCGAGGAGTGGAAATATTTAATATTTCCATTTTCTTCGCCTAAGTTCGTATAAGGCAAAGCGCGGCGTTAAGTTCCACCACTTTACACGCAATGCCTCCGAAAATTCGGCGGTGCGTGGGGAACGGAGTGTCTTAACACTAGGTTCCCTCTGCCTACCCTGCTGTGTGCGGGATACAGCGTGCAGTGTTGTGTCGTCAGAACCCCTTTTCATATTAAAGATAAGAATAAAAGTACTTCCCCTTACAAATGTAAAGGAAACTGTCTGGAATATATAAGGTTTTGAGACCATTATGGTACAGTGGAAAAGGGTCTGAATATAAACGTGATGAGTTGTAGGTTCAATCTCCACTCGGGGAAATGATTAAACATGTTAACACATGTTATCCTGTAGTGTAATCTTAGTAGGAAGTCTATTTAGAAGGCAATTCCATATTAAATATTTCTTCCGACGTAAAATATAGTACTAAGTACACAATAGGCAAGAAGGAACAATCTCTAGACGAAAAGTAAAGAAACTAACGAGTTACCTTAAAGTGTTCTTTACTCAAAGAGACTCAACAAAACTCAGGACACATTTTTAGGAAACGTATAAAACGTTTGACTTAGTGGTCAGAGGGCTTCGATAGTGTCCAAGAGGCGCAGGTTCGGATACCGCTGCGATTAAATTTATTTACATTTTCTAAAAATATTTTACATATGATAAGTGTTAGAATGACACTTTAAAAATGTTAAGATATAGCTTTCGACGCTAGAAAAAATCGCTTACAAACATACATAAGTAAAAACATACTGAAAGTAAAAATCCTTATTTAAAAAAAAATCACTTAAGCGCTAACTATTTAATTCAATTTTCGCGGCACAGACTAACGCCATTATCCCTTTTGCATACATCTAATCCCACACTCATACGAATTAAAGCTCGCGTTCTAATCCCCACATGTATGTATATAGATACTAGTTGTCGCCCACAACTTCGTTTGCATACTAATTCCTTTTCTGGGACAATCAAATTTTAATGTACGCCTTTTGTGTCCAATAAAGTATAAAACAAGTTTTATTCATGAATATTCCCTTAAAGTTGCAATTAAAAACGTGAAATACAACTTATTTGTTAAGTGATATTATAGTGACTTTATTAAAATAAGTATAGACATTATTAACTGTTTATATTCTTCGTTTACACTCAAAAGAGTACCTAAAAAGTAGATAGTTCCTTCTATCTTTCGTACATAACAGTAAGACATAACATACCGATGTTTGTGTTTGCTAAAATCTTAGTGTTCCTGACTATCGCACTAAGGATAAAGCGCAAAATTAAGAACTTCAATAATTCCTGCATTAAAGATCCCCACTATCCTACGAAGCTATATGAAAAAAGTCACCTTTCTAAACCCAGTATTTAAATTAAAACAAGCAGTCTGTAATAGTCAATTTACACAAAATGTCAAGCAGAGCCGGGGAAAAACTCATACATTTCTCATTTTAAAAATGAATATATATCGATGCAGATTGATATGATGATACAAAACATGGCGCAGCAAGCACGATACAATATATACGCCTCCCATTCTTTAAAAACATTATCCCATTCTTTTTAATTTATTCGGTCTGGTTCTGCCACCCAACAATGTGAAAATGTATAATGGGCGAAAATTTGTTTAATCTCGCCGCCTACCTCAAGAAGATGGTAGAAAAATCTACTAACCTGACCATAAGCTACCAGACGGTCCTCGTACAAACACTTCAGCACATTTACTACAAACAGGGCACAGAGGACAAAAAAATATCTTAAAGCACAAAAGGGAGGATATCACTTTTAAATGAAATCATCATTAATCAATTGCCAAGTCTGTCTCGGGTCAAATGCGCGACGTTCATTCAATAATCTGACCGACACATCCCCTTTCATATTGTGGATAAGTAATACTAAGCTACTTTAGTGTGTATTTTCTCCGTATATATGTATGTGTGTATTGTGTATGGTAAACGAAGTGACTTGATACTAAGTTCACTTTGAGTATGAAATGAGAATGTGTGTGAAGTTACTAAGAAATATGTATATAGAAAAAAATGACACTATCATGGCATATACAAGATTCAGAAGATTAGAGCTTCAAACTATATTAAAATATTTTATGGTAAATAATAAGTTTACATACACGTACATACATATCGCTGCTTTGGAAGAAGACTGTCACATCTCAAAAATTTTCGAATTCGGGTTAGGAAGCTGCAGTGTGGGTATAAAGTACTTTAAGGTAAGCAAGTTCAACGGGGCACAGTAATTTTGAAGCACCAAGTGCATAGATATCATTGCCAAGTAGTTCATAAATAACAAAAAACTTTAAACGACGTTTTCTCGATAATGATGATTTTTGGAGATGTGACAGTCTTCTTCCAAAGCAGCGATATGTATGTGTACTTTTTTGATTTATACATCCCCTGTAAATAGCAGGTGAGCAGAAACAATATTGTATAATACTTCTTCCCCAATATGAAATTTTGCAACTTTGCGAAACATCCTCAAAGATAGGATGAGCAGCCCGCGGCTCGCTTAACAACTTTATGCGGACCGCCAAGTGTGTATTTATATTACTAATATTTCTCCACTACATTTTAAAAAAGTATTAAGAAAAACACTAAAATAATCATAATTTGGGTAAGCCCGTTGCCCAAAAAGGTTGCCCACCCTTACTTAAAGACATTTATATAATTTAATATGATCTTTTGTTTTCACGATTACTTCACATTTTGAAATGAAACTATTTTTAACCGGATTAATCGCGTATGTTTTTGGTATTGAGACTATGTGTGTCTGTGTGTGATAGACTGTGTGAGAGTCTACCTGTGACCACGGACTACTGTAAAGTGTTCGAAACGTCGGATTTCTAAAAATGTATTTTCGAATACGCGAATAAAAAAAGTATACGCGATTAATCCGGTTAAACATAGTTTAATTTCAAAATAATAATAATATTTTAAAGTTATTTAATACAACTTATTTTCACGTAAAGTTTAAAAATGTGTATATAAAATTTCCAATAAAACGTATTACAACTAGAACGCATCGCGTATCACAATAAAGCGAGGCGTGAAGCGCAAACGATGGCAAAAATTTTTCAATACGAGGATATTGAATAACTGTCGAAGTCCTTCTCAGTACAGTCATACGACGACAGATTAAATATAGCATATAAAATAAGATATCTGTAAACATGGGTTTACATAAATAGAAAATAACAAAAATTCGACTTATTTAACACCTTTGTGGTCAGTAGTGGGATAGCATCTGACCGGTAACCGGTTGTGGGTTCAATTTTCACTCGGTTGAAATGATTATTTTTAGCTTCTCGCTGTGTCCCGCACACAGCAGGGTAGACAGAGGGAACCTAGTGTTAAGACATTCCGTCCGTTTCCCACTTTCCGCCGGATTCGGAGGCATTGCGTGTTAAGTGGCGGAACTTAACGCCGCGCTCTACCTCGGCAACAGAGCGAAGAAAATGGAAATATTAAATATTTCCACTCATCGAGTGGGAATCGAACCCACAACCAGTCGTTTACAGTCAGTCTTGTGTCACTGGGCCACGACTGGCCATACATTATTTCAATTACTTTTCATTATACCGCTCTGATAGGGCAACGCGAGACGTTAAGTTTCGCCATTTAAAACGTAATGTCATTAAGCCGCCCAAAGGTGAAAAATGGAAAACGGAGTGTCTTAACGCGAAATTCTGCCTGACTAGCACTGCCATGCAGGAAAATGTCAGTAGCTGTAAAGCCAAAGTCCAAAATAATTTCCGCAAATGGGAATTGAACCCACAATAATCAAATTAAAAGTAGGTCATTTTCATGATGGTCTCTAAAGTATCTAAAATATAAAAAACTTTTTTTTAAATAGCTGTACATTCACTGTAAAAAGGGCAAAAACTACTACAACGCTATACTTCTATCTAGCCTTTGTTAGAATCAACTTTACATAACAAAGGAATTTCTTTCTCTGTAGAGTTACTAATTTATTATTTAATAACACGTGATTTCTAAACTTAGGTAACTTCTAAACAACTTTACCATAATATAAGAGTTTATTATATATTATCAGAGAGAACCTAGTGTCAAGAAGTTCCGTTCTCCACTTTCCGCTCGAAACAGAGACATTGCATGTAGAATGACGGAACTAACTGATGCGTTTTGACTTAACGACACCAGAGGTGCCAAATAAAAATAATTATATTAAAATCAATCCACGGATGGGAATCGAATCCACGACCAACGCGTTCTCTGTCAGTTCTGTCTCACTGCGCCATTGGATTTTGATTTTCAGCAAGCACTATTTTGAATTCGAACGGGGATCTGGGAACGAAGTGTCATGAAACTTGGTTCTCCCTGAGCACTCTACAAGGCGAGATAACGAGTGAAGCCAAAAAAAATGTTTATGCAAATGGCTATAAATGAACACTTTCAGCAAATCAGTGACTTATAACAGTAACACGTGGTATTTGAACCCATATCCAACTTTTTTTTTGTAGCTTCACGCTGTATCCCGCACACAGCAGGGTAGGCAGAGGTAACGTAGTGTTACGACACTTCGTTCCCCACTATCCAACCTTGTACCAACTAATAAAATCAAGGCATAAAATTTGTACCACGATTCGCAATTTTCTTTTCTATTAAAATCGGACAAAGACGAAATCCTTATTCGGCTTCAAATAATTAGATTTCATATTTCTAAGTTATTTTGCAATTCAAAATACAATTTTGTTTTCAATGGAACGCGTAAATAAAATCGAATGTGAGAATCTAGTTCATATTTATAAGGTTTTTTGAATTTCAACACGCTTTTTCTTAAGAATACGTAAAGACAGACATGTTAGGGACAGAAAAAAATATTTTGAGTGTCAGGAAATCTTTACTTTTAGGATTCTTTGCCAGAATCTGCATGTAATTTACGAAAAAATATATAAGGGGGTGTAAAAACAGTAAAACAATATAAACATTTATAATTTTTTGTATTTTTATAAACAGATTTATAAACTTTTGTCTGTCTGTTTGTTCGTACACGTACATCCTTTAATCTACTGAACAGATTTGAATGAAACTTTTGTGTTGAATAGCTTTTGAATAGCTTGAGCAGAAGTAAGGGTATATATAGGAATTCAAAGTATGTAACAGCTGAGGAAGAACCATTACAAATGAACTTAAAGAATAAAGAAAATAACACCTTAGCTAAATTTATTTTCAGTGTGATGGGTATTTTAATGTGAACGAAATTGCGGATAGCTTCTATTCTTCAATTAATCTTTGCCCGTAGCCAGTGACTTGCACAAAACGGAACTACGTTTTGTTAAGAATATTTCCCATATCCCTAATCATAATCATAAAAACTGAAGTCCTTTTTTTAGCTTCACGCTGTATTCCGCACACAGCAGGGTAGGCAGAGGGAACCTAGTGTTAAGACACTTCGTTTCCCACTTTCCGCCATATTCGAAGGCATTGCGTGTTAAGTGGCGGAACTTAACACCAAGCCATTTTGCTTCAACACCAAGGCGAAGAAAATGCATATACTTCTTAAGTAGCAATCGAACCCACAACCAGTCGCTTTACAGACACTCTCTGTACCTCTGCGCCACGACTGGCCCACTAAAGCTCTTACATAAATAATAATATATAACATTTTAATATAAACACGCTTTTGCAATAAGTGAAACTAATTCACTCGTATCTATCTGCCACCACCAATCAATCAATCAATCAATCAATCCATCAATATAATAAAAGCACGCAGCACAGTTTTCGCTATGTGCTGTCCTATTTAGTTAAAAATTTGCACACACAAATCTGGGCACGACGACAATATTTTCATAATCTTAACCTTATGTGACTCATTATGTGTTTCGCAGCGTTAAGTTCCACTTACCATGCAATGTCACAATTTCGTGCAGAAAACGGATATTTTTAAAGGGAGTTCCTTTTATAGTTTCTTAAACTAACATTTTTAGTATAGACTTCCTTTTTTAGGTTCACACTTCTGCTTTCTGCCTGTATTTAAGTAATTCTGTGTTGAGTTAAAGATAAATATTCCCCTGAGTAGCCCCATAGTCCCCGAGTCCCATAACTAACAAAACATTCAGACACCTTCACACTGTGCCATGCCTTCTTTAGTATTATACTATTGTACTAATAATATCTATATAATATTTCTATTTCAGCTATTATTGTTAACGCTAGATAGACAAAAACCAAGGAGCTTTTTACTAGCACAGCTAAATCATGACAATAGCAACTCGAGAGACGCTATTATTGAGACTAGTATGAAATTTGATATACATAGTCAACAAAATATATGCAAAATTAGATTGCAATTAATACTGGCCAAGTTACAAACATTTTACATTTTAATAACATTAAAATTGAGTTTCTTTTAAGCAAAGTCCATTCTTTAACTTTATATTTCAAAGAGTAACCACAATTATAAAATAATTAAAAAATTATAATACTTTAGAGAAAATTTATATTATTTTCTCTTGTAGGTAAACAAACATGGACTTGCATGTTGCCCCAATGATGAATCTATGGGTTAAAAGTCAAAGTGAGGCTATCTGAGCAATTATTTCTGCATAGATAATACACTAATTATATTTTTATAATTACTTTAATCTGTACATCTTAAAGGTGTAAGATGGTGATATATTAATTATTTTCAACGGTAAATTAAGTTAAGTTTTGAGTTTTTCGAGACTACTGGATGTGCTTTTCCTCTTTGTTTTTCAACATAATAATGATATTCATTCCTATAAGTGGAAACTGAATCTACAGCCAGTCATGATTACAGATGCTGTACCACTCTGCAACTGTACAAATAATTTAGTTAATGTTTAATTATTCATTATTGGTTGTTAATATTTAGTATATAAGAAAGTAAATGTCTTGTGTTGTTTTGCCATGTATAGAGCTTCAGTTTGTATAAAGATGTTATAATAATATATTGTCCATTCCATCACTGTCAAGTCAAAACAATGATTTAATATAATAGTTACCAGGTTTTTAGGGGGTTAAAAAAGAAAAATGAAGAAAATTGACTTTAATGTAAAAAAAATCTGTTAAACAGCTTAAAAAAGTACATAATCATGTAAAACTAAGAATTACATTTGTTTATTGAGTATCTTCTATACAAATAGTCAAATGGTATCATAAAATGGTGTGTATTTTGAATTATTAATATAATTACAAGTAGTTGCTACAAATATTAGGGGATTTTTGGTATAAAGCATGAAACTAGGACAGAAAATAGAGTGTCATGGCACTAGTCCTCTTTAATGAATCGGCTATGTGTGAAAATGCTAGTTGAATATAAAACAAAATAGTGGAAACACTAATTATAGAAATTCACCATTGACAAATTTTGGCAATTTATGATTAGATTGCCATGAGTTATCAATATTATACATAAAAAATGTATGAATGTTTCAAAATAAGCAATTAATTGCAATTTTATATTTGATTTTTGTGCAAATTATTATTTTTAACATTTTAAATTATGTTTTCATAAAGTAGGTCACAGTTTGTGCGTTGATTTAGTTTAGAACATATTACCAACAGTTAGAATAAAGAAAGGTGAATGAATTCATTAAAATTAAAAGAAAAGTTATGATGCATAAATCTTGACATAAATTTCAGAATAAAAATATATTTCTATATATTTCATTGTTTAAATTTATCTAGACAGCTGCCTGTACACAATGATGAAGAATAAAAAAATATTTTCATATTATTCGCAAATGTGATTTTTTATAAAAAAATATTATTTTTTCCATTCCATTTTCCATATTTTAATTATATTTTTTTTTCTATTTTGCTTATCAACCTGAATACTTTTTGGAACGAAATAAAAATCAATAAAAATATTCCAAATGTCTTCAATCTCAAGAGTAAGGGGAAATTTTTGGATATCAAGAATAATTGGCCGTCTACATATACGTACGTACTTCGTGTTAGCCAGACCTAACAAGGACAAATTATGGACGCTCGTAATTAACCAACACGAACGACGAATACCAACGAAAAACATTCAAAATCTCATAAAATACGCTTATTTCATGTAATAATCAACAAAAACTATCAGATTTTAGTGGAAAGCTATCTGCTATACGTACTTATATTATGTAGTTGGTACCATGCACGTAGCAGTAAAATATGGAGGATGCATATCCGAGATTATCGAAATACTCTTCTAAGCGCAATGTCTCAATGAAGTTGTATAAAATTAGCATTAATATTACAACACACGATGAAAAACAATAGTTTTTAGTGATAAAACATTAATTTCAATAAGAAATGCTGTCAATTTCTTTACGATCGTACCGCCCTGTGCTGTGTTGATGTAGCATAATTTTATTACTTACCACGCTGAAGAATGACATATTCCACATTGAAAACAAATATACAAGAACAAAGTTGAGAACTGTTAAGAAATATGAAGGAAAAGTAATAGAATTTAGTTAAGTTTCACAATTTTTTCCACAAAACAATAACACTACGCGCAATCACTATCGCACCTCCACTCTGAAGTTGTTGACAACGGAATCAATACGGCCAACATAAATAAGAAAAAAATAAATCAATTAAGAAATTTTGGACTTAAAGTATGAAGATTGGCCAATATTAACCTTTATTCCGATGAAAATCTTTAGTATTTTAGAATAAAATAACCCAAAACGGCCAGAGACACCGTTTCGCCAAATATTACGAAACTTTCCTTACGCATGTCTCATGAGTATTGATTTTTTATTACTTTCTTTTATTTAATATATAAAGAACACATGGCAAAATATTTTTGAAAATATTCTTAATATTTATAATTTCATACTATAACGCCTAAAATCTATCAAGTATTCATTATATCAAAGTAATCTATTTATAGAACGAGTGTTCCGCGGAAGTACATATATTTTACATTCATTTATATAACTCTAAAAAAGTTTCCTTAACCTTATAGAAAAGTATATATCTTAAAGAAAAATAATATTTTAAGTGAGATTTTTCAATTTAATAAACAAACTTATTTAATAGCATAAATATGTTCATAAATCCTAATTTAGTAGTGGGCAAGTTAGAATAAACTTGTTAATAAAATCATATGTTAAAAGAGGTTTACTGAAATTAAGTAATGAATTCTATAGAAATACACTTAGATAAGGTTTGTTTTAAATTAATTTATATGAATAATATAATTTTAATGTATCATAATAACTTTTTGTAAGAGATATTATATATTTTTTTAAAAAATATACAGTAATATGTAATTAAAAATATTTACATTTCAATTGAGCAAGCAAAATGTACCACGTGATTGTTGCATAAAACTATTAGTACAAAAAATTGTAAGTACTTAATTTTAACTTTAATTGACGAATTAGTTACAATTATTACTCTTTAGTCAAACAGTATGACACTATTGAAATAAAACAATTTTAACAAAATCAACCGTTCATATATTAATTCACAGTGAATTCTGTTCAAATAGTTTCATTTAATTTGTGTAAAAATAGAGAAAAGCAAAGATTTTATTACAATCACTATTCACTATTTTATACTCTATGCTAAAAAATAATAATTCACTATGTACTTATATTTAATCTGTGATAAGTAAATGGTTCTAGAGTTTAAAAATGACATTTGTTACTGTCAGCCGTCAGGTGACCTAATTTTTCAGCTAGTCTGTGATCCGGTCAATCGTGTGTTCTGCGGAATTTTGCATAACATTAATTTTATTTTCAATTAAATAGTTTTATATGCAAAGTTATTTATTTGATCAAAGCAACACATGTCTTTAGAGTTAAATAAACTCGAAACAGGTTAATGAAGATGTTTATAATTTAAAATGAAACCCTTTAAATTTTTAAAAAATATATTTGCAATGGCTTTTATTTTGAGTGGTATGTGGTTGCTGTTTACCTGGAGCAACGTAGGAATATTTAGGTATGATATTAAATAGATCATTACTAATTTATCATAATTTTCATCTCCGTATACAAATAGTATAATGAACGTAATAATTATATCTATTAACAATGCAGAATTTATAATGAGATGTATCATGTACAAGGTAAAACAAGTTACGTAGTTTTATCGGCGCTATGATTATTTTAAGTACATATTTTTCCGTTTAAGGAGGAAGTAGAAAACATTTAAATGATCATATATAATGTTTATTATTATTTTTTATTGTATCCAATTTACATTTTTTTGCAATAGATAAAAATTTACTAAAAGAAAAAGAAACACATTCACTAATTTACACTAAAGTACAGTAATAGGATAACTGTAAAATTATTTAGAGCTCTGCAACAGTCCAGGGACTTGCAGTCTAACTAGATAACTGGACTTTTTAAAAACTATACTTCAATAACAAGTCAATGGAGAAAAGTACAGTGTTAGGACCTGTGGGGCGACAGGTTAGAATACAATTCCCCTCCGTCGCTGGGCAGCATCCCGTAAAAGGCGGGTATCCCAGTGGCTAGGTGGTAGGAGATTCATTCTCCAACTGGTTGTGACCCCTAACAAGTCAAAGACAAATCGCCAAACATCTGATGATGTGTTATAGTTTGATGGCATGTAAGCCAGTTCTCTCCCTATTCCCACTATCCTCAACTTTCTTTCCTCCTTTTCCCCTCCCATACCCATCCACAACTTTGCTAATGTTGTGGATGTCCATGGGCGTAATTACTACTTACCATCAGGTGGTCCTTCTGCTCGTTTGCGTTCCTCATTCAACTCATTTCTGATAGCAAAAAAGATTGTATGTTCAAGACTTATTTATAGGTACCACCAAATGATTGTACTTTTTGGGAATTTGATCTTAGTTGTAACTTCTTAGCTAGTTACTTCTTTAATTATGGCTCTACATCAGCTCTACTTATCTGCTATACATTATAACACTTTGCCCATGTTAAATGTATGTAAGGAGAACAATTCAAATTTCTTTTAGATAATACATAATAGACTGTGATGCCCCCACATTGGTATCTCATTGTAAATTGTTAAACCCATTGCAATGGTAAGAAGGAGGTCTCTATAACTCTAGTTTCTCTCTGCCTATAGTACTTTATTATGAAAATGTGTGGAACTAGAAAATTATTTTAACCAATTGCATATTTTATACATATTAAAATATTTGTAGTCTATATTTTTATAATAAAATATGTTAATTTTGATTTCCAGCCTAGAAACCGATAAAAGTATACCACTCTCAGTGAAGAATAAGTTATGTAATGTTAATTTCAATGATGACAGACCTCACATAAGTAATAGTACAAGCTTGAAGATGATATACTACATAACTCCAACTTACCCAAGACCTGAACAAATACCTGAGATAACAAGATTAGCTCACACATTGATGCATGTGCCGAGACTACATTGGATTGTAGCTGATGATCAGCCGTTATGCTCAGAAGAAGTTTTAAGTGTCTTGAGGTGGGTTTTATTTTCTTATATTATATATTTTATAATTGTAATATATTATTTATAATATTTGAATAAGTTAAGTACACTTTAAAAATATTCAAAACAGTTAAACAAAGTGATAAGTACAAAAATAGGTGCCTAAATATTTTATTTATGTAATATATATACAATAGCTTGACAGAACTGCACATATCAGTCTCTGGATGTACATCAATGAAACCAAAATAATGCTCAACAAATGCACCTGGAATCAATTGCTCTAAACAAAAAATCTACTTGAACTCATTCAGGAATAAGTTTACAACAACTAGAAGAGTAAATCTACAGTTAGAGTAGTAAACACTTTGAGATAGAGGCTCATTGTAAAAGTTAACTGGGCATATAGGAAACCCCCCCCAGTCAAAATCCAGTAAAGCATCTTGACAAGTGCTGTGCAGAACGTCCACAAAGCTGTAGTAATTGACAATGATTGGGAGTGAAGAGCTGAAGATGCAGCTCAGTGGTGTGATATTAGAGACCCCTATGTCTAACAGTAGATGCAGAAAAGCTGATGATTATGAATTGCCCATATATAAATATTAATTATAATTTTTTAAATCTATGCCTGTAATTGTAAATAGATATGGCTTAATAATAATTGTTTAAAAAATATATTCCTTGTAAGTTGATGATTCTTCTGAACAATATCAGACGGAGCACATGATGGAGCAAATTGTTTCCAAATTATAATGATTTAAATTTTATAGTAGCATTTAACATCACACTTTCATTTTTGATATATATAAAAGCTATCATGACTTGACATTATAATACTTTTTTTAGCTTCACGCTGTATCCCACACACAGCAGAATAGGCAGAGGGAACCTAGTGATAAGACACTCCGTGCCCCACGCACCGCCGAATTCGGAGACTTTGCGTGTTTAGTTGCGGAACTTAACGCCGCGCTTTGTCTCTGATATCAGAGCGAAGGAGATGGAAATATTAAATATTTCCTCTCCTCGAGTGGGAATCGAACACACAACCAGTCGTTTACAGTCACACGTTAGTGCCACTGCGCCACGATTGCGAGACTATATTTAACTCTGGGTTACAGGTCAACAACTATTTTCATGCAAAATTTCATTCAAATCGAGCCAGTAGATTAACGAAAGCGTAACAGACACACAGACCGATCGACTTTCGCATTTATAATATCAAAATGGATAAGACATAGTCGTCTCTCCTCCTTTAAACCGTCTTCCATATCAAATAGATAACGCTTAATTAAAAAAAAATAATTATCAACAACAAAATCATTTAAATAAAAACAACTTTACTAACATAACAAAATATAATTTTCCAGGCGTACCGGCCTCCCTTTCACACACATTTCAAGTCCAAAACCGTTCATATACAAAAGCACCAACTTCCCCCGGGGGGTGGCCAACCGGCGGGCCGCGATCCACTGGCTCCAGGAGAATGTGGTGGAAGGTGTCCTTTACTTTGGTGATGATGACAACACGGTGGACCTCCAGCTCTTCGACGAGATAAGGAACACGAGGAAGGTGTCCATGTTCCCGGTGGGGCTGATAGGGGACTATGGGGTGTCTGCACCTATTGTGAAGGAGGGAAAGGTATGAAATCTTTCGTTTTAATTATATTAATAGTTATATTTTTGGATTTGGTTGAGTATTAAAAATAATTTATATAAAATCATTCCTTTGTGGCTGGGGAAGAAGCCATCTGCCACATTGGTACAGTGTCTGATTGTAAACGGGGTTGGTTTCGGTTCGATTTCCACCAAGGAGTGATTATATTTAAATTACTATTATTTGCGTTTCTTAATTCTGGTAACTAAAACAAGGACGTGGCGTTGAGTTTTGCCACTCAACACGCAATATCCTATTTTCGGGCGAAAAGTGGAGAAGGGAGTGTCTTGACACTACGTTCTCTCCTTGACACTGTTGCTATAAAGACAGAAGTGTGAAGTTGATAAATCAGGCAATAAATTCTTTTACTTTATAAGTCTATATAAATAAATTATAATTAAATCATGTTAACCAAGCGAATTATTTTGCAACGCGAGTGAATCAGAATATTGTAATCATTCCTAATTAAATAAGATCTTTGTTTTCGCGATTATTGCACATTTTGAAGTGAAACTAGTGGCCAGTCGTGGCCCAGTGGCACAAGCGTGTGACTGTAAACGATTGGTTGGGGGGGTCGATTCCCACTCGAGGAGTGGAAATTATATTTCCATTTTCTTCGCTCTGGTGTCGAGTTAAAGCGCGGCGTTAAGTTCCGCCACTTAACACGCAATGCCTCCGAATTCGGCGGAAAGTGGGGAACGGGAGTATCTTAACACTAAGTTCCCTCTGCCTACCCAGCTGTATGCGGGATACAGCGCAAAAAAAAGTGAAACTACTTTAAACCGGATTAATGGAGTATATTATGATAGTTCTATAAGAGTATCTGTCAAAGAGAAAGTCCGACGTTTCCAACACTTTACAGAAGGCAAAGTGTTAGAAACGTCAGCTGTTCTTTGAATACCAAAAATATACGCAATTAATTCAATTAAAAATAGTTTATTTCACATTTTCTTAATAAATATGATTTTTTATAAGTAAAATAACATGGTTTATATTAATTGGTATATAAAGTATATACAAATGTTATACAGAAGCCGTCTTCACGTATTAAGACAGTGATAGAGTGGACTTGACAGAGCGTAATTAATATTTTTTTACTTTTAGTATAATTTAATTCATGTTTTATATATACGAGTAGATGGGAAGTTATTGGACTTAGAAAAAGTTTAGAGTTGCTTTTTTATGATAATTATTGTGGTAATACGAGCATAAAATTTGGCATGTTAAAATGCAGAAGAAATGCAGAAAATTAATATTATTTATTACAATTCAATAAAAATACATTAGCTTCACGCTGTATCTCGCACACAGCAGGGTAGGCAGAGGGAACCTAGTGTTATTTATTGCGCCTTTACGTGCTTAATGGTGGAACTTAACGCTTTAAAACGGAAATATTAAATATTTCCACTCCTCGAGTGCGTAATCGAACCCACAACCAGTCGTTTACAGTCAAACGTTTGTGCCACTACAAATTATATTAAATTAATAAAATAAATAAATATATAAATATTACACATAATGTGTTAAACTTTAACGCGTGAAGAAGGCTTCTTGTATAAGCAATTTACAAATAGGATTTGAAGTCGCTATAATCATATTATAGATTTATATTTTTTTTAATGCTAAGTGCTGTAAGGTGTTATTTTATTTAAGTTTTTATATATTTATGCAAAGCGATCTGATTAGCGAATTTATTTATTTTTTATTTATTAATTTTAAATGATCCTATCCCGTCGCAGTGAGATTGTATCTTATATGTACTTATATGTACCTACTGGAAAGTGGGGAACGGAGTGTGTTAACACTAAGTTCTCTCCGCCCTCTGCTGTATGCGGGATACAGCGTGAAGCTAAAAAAATAAATTACACTGATTGTGGGTTCGATTTCCACTTGCGAGGTTTTTTTTATTATTTTTTCTTGGTCTGGACAAAGCTTTGGTTACGTTTTTGATAATACATGTTTTTCTACTAAATTTAATACAATATTGACAGATTCGAATTGTGTTGAATAAAGCGGTGGAAAGCGTATTTGCTATAAACATTTTGTGAAAATTAAAAAAAACATTTTGTATTATATTGGAAATGGGCGATCGGGTGTCGATGATTCAGGTCTCCTTGTTGTCCCGAGTCTATTTTAAATTTATTTACACCACTAAGTTTTTTGACATAATGTATTTTTTCTCCCTCTCTTTCTAATGTCAAATTATATATTCTTGATTTACAGCAAATATGCTTTCCTTTCCTTATGTACTTTAACATAAGTATTATTATTTTTTAAAAGTATAACAAACTTAACGTAGTATTATTTGAAATCGCACTAGCGGTCTTAAACGATTAAGCTATTCGTCCGTATTGTTTGTTTTTTAAATATTTTTAAAGTATTGGCTTAAGCTTAAAAAATATGATATATTTTTCATTTATTTGATTAAAACATTAATGTCAGAATTACTTGTTTATATTTCTTTAGCTTCACGCTATATCCCGCACACAGCAGGGTAGGCAGAGGGAACCTAGTGTTAAGACACTCCGTTCCCCACGCACCGCCGAATTCGGAGGCTTGCGTGTTAAGTGGCGGAACTTAACGCCGCGCTTTACCTCGACACCAGGGCGAAGAAAATGGAAATATAATTTCCACTGCTCGAGTGGAAATCGAACCCACAACCAGTCGTTACAGTCACACGCTTGTGCCACTGGGCCACGACTGGCCACTTGTTTATATTTAACTTCTACAAAGTTTCTTGAAGCGCTTTTTTATTTAAATAGACCAAAGCTATTTGCGATAGTTATTCTTTTTCAATTTTCATATATTTCTAATTATTTTCAATATTTAATTATTTTGTTATTGTGCTTTGTGATATTTCTTATATACTTAGTTCTTAAGATAACATATTTCATGAAGGCGGGATTCGAACCCGCTTGGTCTTATAAGAATATTTTATATATTTCTTAGCTTTAAGAAGCCGTTCTGCCGTAATGGGACAGCGTCTGATTATAAACCTGATGGTCATAGGTTTGGTTCCCACTCGAGAAAATAATTATATTTACATTATTTTCATTCCGGTAAGAAAAAGTATGGCGTATGGAAAAAGTATTGTGACACTCAATAGGCAATGTCTCGGCCAGGCAGGCAAGCGGAAAATGGAGAACGTAGGCATAAATAACTTAAAACTCTAGGAGTCTTAAGTTATTTATGCCCTCATATGCATTTATTTTATCATCTACTCAAGAAAAAATACTAAGTTTGAACTGAAATTGCTAATATTGATGTTAAAAGTTATAAATATTATTACGAGCGGCTTGCGTACATACAACTGTCATTCTGTCAGCGCTACAATGACCTATAACATAATAATATTATAAATTATGATATTGTTACATTTTCGGATAAATGTACGAAATAGAATACATGAATAGATTAAAATTGGGACAAAATTTAAAATAATAATATGAAAATTTAAAACGTCAACTTATATATTGTTGTACTTATATATTGTTTATCCAGTTGTTCTAAATAACAGCTGTTTTAGTTTGCAATATATTTATTCCCTTTGGCTTTACTACAATAGATATGTACACTGAATAAACAGATTGTGGGTAGATTTTAAAATATATTTGTATAAAAATAGGCAGAAATATCATTGTGATTCCATTCTCCGTTTTCTCTCCGTTACTGTGTGTTGGGTGCATCAGCACTCACAGCATTCACAGATACATCTTTATTCTAATCTTTTGAAACTAATTATAAATTTATATAATTATTTTTATTAAATTCAATTGTTAAACCCTCTCCATTTTCGACCACTCAATACATAATACGAGATATTGACGAATTCGACACTGCTTTTTCCTTGCATAAAATAGAAATGAAAATAATTATTCCACCGAGTAGGAACCAAACCTAAAACCGTCACGTATACGCTAACGCTGTCTCACTGCGCCACGATGGCTTTCAAATTACATTTATTGTTACAAATTCAAATATTTCATTTTAAACATACATGTTTAGTGCTTTTATTCTACAATCTAATAATAATGCATTTCGGTAACGTTGAGATTAACAGTAAATGTTCTTTTTTTAAGTTTCATTCCCTTCTTTCCACTGAATATTAGAGACATTGGCTGTTAACTCCGCGTTTGGCCTTTACACTAGAGCAAACAAAACGGAAATATTAAATATTTCCACTCCTCAAGTGAGAATCTTACCGACGTATATCTTTCCTAGTTTTTATATTCAAATACCATTCTAAACATTTCAGGTGGTCGGTTTCTTCGACTCGTGGCCGGGTTCCAGAACGTTCCCTGTCGACATGGCGGGCTTCGCCGTCAACATTGAGTTCCTCAAGGACACCGCCAACATGCCCTTCATAGCTGGCCACGAGGAAGACAGATTTTTAGTTAGTCTAGACCTTAAAATTGAGGACATAGAACCTCTAGCCTCTAATTGCACTAAAGTCCTAGTCTGGCATACAAAAACTGTCAAACACAAGAAACCTACGCTGAAAATTAATATAAATAAATTAGATTCCATCTCGAAATATCAAAATTTTGCTAATTTATTAAAAGAAACTCATAAATTAGGCATGGCTGATCTCGACCCCAAGACCGGTGTCAAATCTTTCATTACAAGAAATAGAAAGACTTACGAAACTTTGGCTGATCTTAAATAGGCTTTAGTTAGGCTTGTATTGGAATTAAAAAAAACGTTAATGTCATTTCTGACAGGTCATTAACCATATTGACATATTTATTAGTTATCTGTAGATGACGCGGGAATGTAAACATTGGACAATGTTTATTTTTTTGTTATAATTTAAAATAATACTCAAATTGTTAGGGGAAGGTCGGAACCCTTCGTACGGTTATTACATTAATTTTTTTATCTTGAATATGACATTAAAATTGGAGCTATATAAAATGCAATCACAAAAATTAATAAAAAAAACGTTATTTCTGGATAATATTTAATATATAGATGTTCCATGTCGTTTAAATCAATAATATACAGTCGATATTATGATAATACATAACCATATCGGAAATGTACCTTCACACCTACAAATGTATCCGGCATCGTTCGTATAATACACAAATAATAATTATATTTAACATCTTCCAAAATCAATAATAAAACTTGATAAATTATTAAAAATATTAAAAGCCTATCGTAGCTACATGATATTTAGCAATTCACGTAAACTTTTACTAAAAAAATACTTTAAAATGTTAGGATTATAACATACGTGCCGCGTAAGAAAGTGCCGACTTCCCTCTATATAGAAAATGCGTAAACAAATAGAAATCTAATGCAAAAATATGTTTAAATAATTATTATAAACTAATCGCGCGTATAACAAACGTGAAAAGACAAAAAATTGAAAATATAAATAATAAATCCATATAAAACAGAACGAAACCATAAATAATAATTTTTCCGAAGATCCGATTAAATAATAAAACAAGAATTAATAAACGTTGAAAACATTATTTGTAGCTTAATATATTATTAAATCCGCCATTTTATAAAATTTGAAACGTCAAACAAAAACTCTTAATGACATTTGTTAAAAAAAAGATTGTTTACAGCCATAATTTGATTTGACTTTTGCATTAATTGATTATTATTGATAATTTCTATAATTGGGCTTCTAATAAATAAAATGTGATGTTAGATAGTGAAATTAGATAGATTGTTATATCCCCTGACATGCGGTCAGGTGCTTGCGGGAGAATTGCTTTTCTTAGTAAATTCTAATTATATTATTTTAACTCGTTACGAACTCTCTTATATAAAAATCTTTGTTTTATTTACTTTTTTCGTAAATTTAAATTAGAAAGTTAATCATTTATAAGAAAAATTGGAGTTAATCAATTCCTTTGAGAATCGTGTTTTTGGTTTTTAGATTTGTTTTTAAGTCGTTATTCTTATTTATTTTACTTTTGATGAAAAAAATGCTGTTTGATCAACAAAATTATTAAAATATTTGTGATCAAACAAATTATTAAATAATATGACTGTTTAGGGTGGAAAATAACAATAATATACATAATTATTAATAGCTGTAAACTAAAAATAAATGCAAAAAATCAATAAATGAAACGTTACTGCCAAATTGATTATAAATTATTGTGAACAAATAACTTAACTAAATGTATAACTCTACTATTTAAACAAAGCTTTATTATAAGCAGTATAACCTAAAAATTACACCAGTTTTAAAATTATAATATTGACGTAGCATTCCGAGTCTAATAAAATAAAAATCTTAAATGAAGCGAGGACTAGGCATATATTTGAAATATACTTTCTTATTTCGTAAGGCTTAAGAGATTCTCGCCTTTTCGTGTTTTAATAATATTTTAAGAGTTTTTAGTTTAGTCTTGAACTTTGTCTAGTTTAGTCTTGAATTAGTTAGAATGAAAATACTAAGCCATTCAGTTAACAAGTACCTAATATGTTAATAATAATTGATGTATTGTATTCTCAAATACAATACTATATAATTATATACCTTTAGAAAACGTATAAAAATATGGAGGCAGCGGGATTCGCAGGTTCAAATCCCGCTACTATTTACCGTCACGCGTTCTGACCAAGTGCTCTACAGGACAGAAAGTGGGCGTTCTGACTACGTGTTCTATAGGACAGATAGGATGAGGAAAGTGGAAGTGGGAAAAATAAGATCACGTGTGCTATGCCTTCTATGTCAGGCTAAGTTAAAATTATATGCTAAATACAACTTATTTTTTGTTGTCAACGATTGTTTTAGTGGTCGGAGCGTTTGGACGGTTAATAAGAAGTGTGGTTTCGAGTTCGACTACATTTCATTCTTATGTTTTTTTTTAAACGTCAAAATAATTCAAATAGGCAATTTCTTTTGGATAATATATTATGTCATGACAATGCCTAAGCAATACTTGTGAGTATTGCTTAGACATTGCCTTACACATATGTGTTTGTCATAACATGACAGTGACATTGAAATGA
This sequence comes from Dryas iulia moderata, assembly GCA_019049465.1. NCBI lineage: Eukaryota > Metazoa > Arthropoda > Insecta > Lepidoptera > Nymphalidae > Dryas > Dryas iulia. The sequence continues at coordinate 271,113 of CM032415.1, read as the reverse complement.
CAATAGTCATGTCATTTGTTTCTAATACCGTTATCATTTAAGGCCTAAAAATCCAACATCCATAAGTTTATTATTAAATAAACTAATAATTTTAACTCATTTTGGTGTCATATCCTAATAAGATCTACTTCGTTTAGAGATCTCCATAGCCCAGTGTATTTAATTAATTTTATGCAAAGGTTATATGTAATCTTCCATTGACTACATATTTTAAAAAACATAAATGCCCATTGATATATAGTACATTAAACAAATCTTAATTTATCTAACATTAACATAAAGAAATATAAATAAATAAGACTATTTTAAAAGAAATATGCCTTCGCTATTTAAAAATAGTATTCTAATTTACAAACACTAAATATAGCTGTTTCAAGTACTCCAATTCAAGTACAAGCAATTTTGACAGTCATAAGTAAAACAGTACTTAAATAATGTATTATACATTATTATTTATATTTATTGTAAGAATATATATACATACAGATATACATACAGATATACATACATATTGATATTAATATATTTAAAAAAATTGAATTTTTAATTTTAAAAGTAATAACACAAATAAAATTAATATATATAGACATAATTGCTTATAAATAATAATTATGGCAGAGTATTGACAATGTTACCACCTCATTAGTTGAAGGTAAAATTAAAGTCTTTAAATATTCACATAACAGTTTATAAGCTTAATATAAAATATATATTTCATTAAAAATATAATACAATGACAAACATTGTTAGGTAAATTACCATATTCTCAAAAGTTAAATATGTGAATCTCAATAAAATTTTTTTACAGGTAGAGAGACCTTAGTGGCAGGTCACTATGTCTCTCTGATTTAGTTGTTTCTTAGGTCAATTCTTTTTATTCATCATTCATCTCTAGATAGATATTAAAGGCTAAATTAAGTGTTAAATATTAAAATTAATATTATATAATAATTAATTGTCTGTCCCAAATAGATCTGTATATCCAAATAGATAAAGTAAGTATATTTTTTATTAAAAGCGAATTGTTCCACGATCCAATAGAAATAGTGATAGATTTTATATTTAAAATTAAAATATACACACATAGTAGAGTACATATGTAGGTAATGGCCATCTTTAGTTATTTCTTCTCTAGATTCGTAATATCTAGGATTTTTATGAAACTTATAATGATTTGAATAAAATGGAACCGGCTGGCACCGGCAGGAATCAAACCTGCGCCTCGTGGAGACTACCCAAGCTCTTTGTTCAATAAACCATGCGTTTTCAAGAGGTGCAGGTTTGAATTCGCTATGTTCAAATTTTTATATGTTTTGTAGAAATATTTTCCTATTCCCGTGTGTGATTAGCACTCTAAAAATGTTATAAATCTACCATTTTTGAGCTTAGCTAGAGACTTTATAAAAAAAAGCAATACTACATTATTTAATAATTAATTAATTAATTGTACAAGTTGCCTCTTCCTCGGTCCAATTTGTTCTTCCAAAATTTCTTCTAATGTCATGTCACTTTTAAATATATACCAATGATATTATTTTTTATTATTCTTTATATTATTAGAACATGTATCTAATTATTTTAAGCCACATAATTTTATTTTTTTTTATAACAAATTTAAATCTATTCTAGCCATTTCTGTCTGATCTGAAATTCCTCTTGCTATAGCCTTTTCTTAGATAATAAAAAAAATACAACAAATTATAACACCAATTTACAAAATTAATATTTATTATATACATACATATATAGTTGATAGATATTAAAAATTGTTTACACCAAATATTGTTTTAATTGTTTTAGCGTATCATAAAGGAAATGTTTGTATTTATGAAGATATAGTAAGTATGTATAATGGAAATATATATACCATATACACAGCCTTATATATTTTTCATTTTATTTAGTAGTTAGCACTATATAATAAATAGGTTATAAAATTACTAGCAAGTCAGAAAAGAAATTGTGAACGCACTTTTGTAATAAAAATAGTAATGTTAGTTGAAATAAAGTGAATGACTTTAATAATATAAAAAAACAGTTCCTAGAATTGCTTAGTTGGTTATCATATGTATGTTTAATCAAATTTTAATTAATAATAATTGTTTCAGAAATGGATCTGCTATTTTTAATTTAATAAATTTGTGTGTTTTGTGCCCTCAAAATGAGAGTGACCTAATAATTGATTATATATTTAGTGGGAGATCATTAGAAAGTTAGAATAAAGCCACTAGAAGTTTTAGTTAGGGCACTCCCATTATAAAGGTGCAAATATTTGTTTAATTTTAAGATTGAAAAAGACATTTAAAGAAAACGTATAAAAATTTGAACGCAGCGGGAGGAAATTTTTCTTTAAATGTCTTTTTCAATTTTCTTAAGTGTGGAATAACACTTTAAAAATGTTTAAAAAGTAATTTTAAGATTTTTTATGTAAATAATTCTAATAACGCTAAACTCGAATATATTTCTTAGTTTATAATCAATATGAGTATAAAGTAGGAAGAAGGCAAAATAACATTCAACTAATCATTTTTATGAAGAAAGGGATGACAGTTTATGTTCAAATTCTAAATTAATTGTAAAATATATAAACAAAATCTCACGAAAAGAAAAATAATGAATATTTACCAACTTAAGCATCTTGTTGTAAAAAAAAAGATATTTTTGCCAATTTCATTGCAAAATGACATTTGAATGTGTTATTTCGGTTTCATGTTGCTTTTTGTTATTTTAATCAGTTTCGAGTGATGTTAGTTATTAAATAGTTAATTTTATATTATAATTATGTATATTTACATATAATTTAATTATGCATACATTTCTCATAGGTTTCTGCCTATGTTATTGTATTATTGTGCAATTATTGAGTTTATACTAAAGTACAGTGAGCGCATATAGAATTGCAAGAAATTTATATAAATATAATATTGAGAATATTGTTAATGTTAGTTTATTAAAGTTGTACGTAAATGTAATACTTGCAAAGTATTTTTTAGCTTCTTTTTTTAATTACATTGATTTAATTTAGTTATTATTTTAATTCTTATTAAATTGTTATGTTATTTGTGACTGTGTAAATTATACACATTTTAATTCTAATTACAGTTTTATAATGGAGATCATAAATATCGAAAGTATATAGGAATTTAAATATAAATTCAGATAACTTTAAAATTCTTGTATTGTTTTTTTATAATTTTGATTTTCCATGTACATTCTTATTTTTGTATTGAGTATTTGTTATATGACAATTTTTCTTTAATTCATTTTAAATTAGATGTATCCAACTAATTTTTTTTTTAGTAAATTTTATCAAATGAATAATATAATGTAAACATTGTATTTTATTACAATTGATATTAAATTATCTTTATTTTTGTTTTACAAAATGCGTAAAACACTTTGATATTATTAATAATAAAGAACAGACACTTAAGAAAGTTAATTTATACAGTATAATTTAAATGGTAATGTTTACTATAAATATTATTGATTTTTGCTTTTAATATTCCAATTCTCACAAAACATATATGTTTTTTTTAACAATAAATAGTAAATCCTTTCTTTTATAAATTGTAGACAATTGAATATTTAGCTGTATGGATCAATCAACATCTAAAATACTCTTTTTTAATTTAAACGAAGGAAATGATTTGTTGAATATGCTTCATTACTTGGTGAGGAGTACATTTTTAATAGTTGGTACAATCTTTTCGTTATACTTTTAGAGATATATAGAATTTTTCCCCTTGGGCAATGTGGAAAATGTTCCCCTGCTACAAGTAATACTATTATTAAATTATTAATTACTATTAATAGTATTTACATGATTGTTAATATATAAATTCTTCATTAAATTATTGTTTTGTTTTTCATTTCATTGGCATGCAAAAGGAGTACTTTAAAAAGTTGATTGTCCTTAGACATTGAAGAACATTCTGAAACCATACTGATGTGAAAAGTTTGTTAAATATCTTAATTTATCAGAATTAAACTTTAACTTAAATATTTTAATAGATTTTTTTTTTCAAATAAGATATAATTTTAATAATAAAATTGAATTGGATTGTTTCAGGTTTTATTTAGAGTGTAATATTGATATAAAATAGTTTGTTTGCAATAATCGTTATCTAGTCATATGGACGGTACTTCTGCAATTAATATTATATATTAGTTAAAGTACTTCATTCCAAAATATAATTTGACAGTTCAAAATGTTTTGAACACCTTTTGTGCATTATACATTGTGTATAATTGTGATTCAAATATAAAATAGTATATGCATATTCTTATATTCTTTTTTTATTTTTGGAATGAAGTTCTATATGGTCATATTATTGTGTAATATTTTTTGTCCTAACAAGATGTTTTTTTTTCTTTTAATTACATTAAATTGTGTTAACATTGAATATTGTTATAATTCAATTCAATAAGTTCTAAAGGCGGAGGATTATTAACGAAATCTGGTTCCTAGGGTCTGTTGTAATAAAATAAAACATATTTCCACACAAACATTTATTTTTAAACTACATAGATATAATTTCAGCTACACATTTTTTTTATTTCATTGAACAACTACAATAGCATGCATTTAATAAAGTTGTTTATATTATAAAGTATATCATTTGACGTGACGACGCGTTGACATGTTTGACAGTTTGTTTTTTTTTTAATAATAGGATTAATAATCTGTGTCACATTCAATACGCCGTCACGTTTGCATCTTATGCAATCACTACAATTAAAAAATATAATGATAAAATGTTTTTTTTTTTCTACTTTAATGAAGTAAAGCCCTTTAACGTTTTGAACAGGGTTAAAGCCACGAGTTGCGCAGGTGATACTTATCACATGGTGATTGTTACAAAAATACTATATGAATAAGTTGAAATTATAATTTTATGTTAATTAAATATCTTTCCAAATTTATGTTAACATCACAAACTGTTACTTTGTTATAAATGAAGAGAAAATATTTTAAGACAAACTAACAGGCGCTGTTGAATTTTAAAAATTAACGAATCGTTTGACAATCTCGTGGACTTTTTATATAATAATCTTGACACGAGTTGTCTTCCAAATCGATTCTGTTCAAAAATTTCATATAAAATATATATCGATAATTTTATAAACATCGATTAATTTTTGTAATACTATATAATTTATATATAAAATTGTATATTATATCCAAATTTTGCCTGTTAATTTGTCTTTTACTAAGGTTTTTTTGTTGATTTATCAAAATTATGGCCCATACGTATGAATAGGCACAATGAAACTACAGGATTAAACATTTCTCAAAAATAGTTATTCGCATCTTCTACAATTATAAATATACATTCTATAAACTCTGTATCCTTATTAACATCGTTCTTAACGATTCTCTAAGCAAAAACTTGCATAAACTTTTATAAATTCACCCCGTTTCCATCACAAAACCGTCGAAGAATATATATTTATTATAAAATTTATATTTTAAATTTATTTATTGTTATTCACTACATTGTATTTTTTATCTGTTCAAATGTTAAATGTCAATGTTACTTTTTTTTTGTACTACGAGTTACGATAATAACTTTGACTAATATTTAAGTGCCATAGAATAAAAATGCATCTCAATGAATCATTATTATGCAGAGTTTAAAGTTTTAAAACATCAAGTCGATCTAAGTGGCTACAGCCATTTGCATTTAAGATATATATATGTGTATCATCTACTTTGCTTTTAAGAAGACTCTAGTTAGCTACGACACATTTAAATATTTTGAAGAAGTAATCAATCCTACGCCTTTATAATCAATCCTGAATTGAGAGGTGTTAGTCTCAACTTCGGTCGGGGTTAGGAAGAAGAAGGGGGGCGGGAGAGAGGCAGGAAAAGTAAAGAAAGGGAGAGAGGGAAAGTAGAGAGAGAGAGAGAGAGAGATGAGAGAGAGAGAGAGAGAGAGAGAGAGAGAGAGAGAGAGAGAGAGAGAGAGAGAGAGAGAGAGAGAGAGGAGAGAGAGAGAGAGAGAGAGAGAGAGAGAGAGAGAGAGAGAGAGAGAGATGAGAGAGAGAGAGAGAGAGAGAGAGAGATAGATGAGAGAGATAGAGATAGAGATAGAGAGAGAGAGAGAGAGATAATAGATAGAGAGATAGAGAGAGAGATATAGATAGGATATAATATATAGATATAGAGAGATATAGATATATATATATATATATATATATATATATATATATATATATATATATATATATATATATATATCAACGTCAATTTAAATTTCACAGGAATTACCAAAATATTGATTTTACAAAAAATGATTTCATCGTTGGGCTTGTAAATAATTATTATTACCATTGACGTCATTTCCCTCACTATAATATAAAATATATAATATTAAAAAGTATATTTCTAACAGACAATAAATATAATGCAATTTTAAATTTACACTTAGTTAAAATTAAAAAACTTTAAACCAATCGAAGTTGAGAATCGATTTAAACGATTCAAATGTACACCTCGTAATTTCCTTTCTTAGGAAGAAAGTCAGGATCGACTACAAAGGGTATATCATTTCAGTCTTGCAATATCCTCGACTTCAGGTGCTGAGCCAGGTTCACGTGATCCCAGTGCATGGTGCCGAAGGAAAAGTACCTGGGAGACGAATAGAATGGAACAGTGAGTGACATTTAGAAAACGTATAAAAGTTTGAACCCAGCAGGATTCGAACCCGCGCTTCCTGAATACCGCCCAGTGTTTCTGACCGCTAAGCCATGCGTTCTACTACCAGCTGCGTCGAAATTCTTATACGCTTTATTATTTTTTTGTGTTACCATCCCTGTTAAAGTTTTTACGAATACAAGTAAAGTATAAGGACAAAAATAAGTTGTAATAAAGCGAATAAGAACTTCGACGCAACTGGTAGTACATCGCATAGCTTAGTGGTCAGAGGGCCTGGGTGATCTTCAGGAGGCGCAGGTTCGAATCCCGTTGCGTTCAATTTTTTTATATGTTTTCTAAATGTCTTTTGTAATTTCCTAAGTGTGTGAATGACACTTTAAAAATGTTAAAAGATCTTTCCGGTTCTGGGGGTTTGGTCGTGATTTCGGGGGATTTGGCAGCTGGTAAACTGCGGCGTCGGGTTCCATTATTCTATACGTTATGTTCGGGAGGTGATAAAAAAACAATTGTTGTTCGTTAAAATAGTTTTTTGATTGGTAATAGGTACCACGTAACAATCTTTTACAAGCATCACGCTTTTTCCTGCATGTCAGGAGATCAGAAAGGAGCTAGCGCCATTACACGTTCTTTACTTTCTGAATTCAATCGAGAGATTTCTTGTTGAACACATTCGTAAATAAAATTGGAGTGTCTTCTTGTAATATTAAAATAACAGCTTTTATTCAATAACATTTTTTGTCTGTCTGTCCGTTTGTCTGTATGTTGCGGCTAATCTATAGAACGTCCTGCACTGATTTCGACGAGACTCTCACATGCAGATAGCTTATATAATTAGGACTAACTTAGGCTACGTTTACTTTAGTAACGTAACTTTTTACTAAATTCCACGCACTCGAATTGGCAGTTTTCATATAAAATTTGGGTCAAAGTTTTTTAAATAAAACAGGTTTTGACAGGACTTTCTCTGGCTGATGTAATTAGGAGTAACTTAAGCTACATTTGTAACCTAATTTTTTGTATAATGTTGTAACCTAATTCCTTTAGTAACCTAACTTTTTCTTAAATTCGATTCGTGACACGAAGATGAAGTTACGAACACAGTTAGTTTTAAAATAAGACCCAGGAACAAATTACAAAAAGCATTGATACCTCTCAACAATTTCTCCAAACACAAATCTCTCGGTCTCAGTAAGTCCGTGGTACAGCATCTTGACGGTGTCGAACAGCTGGTGCACGTTGGTGATGCCGAGCACGTGCGTGTCGATGTTGGGCTGGTTGATGGAGAAGTGGGTCGCGAGACGGCCCAGCTCCACGTTGTATTTCTACAAATGTATAGTACTGTATAGTAGTAGTCTACAATAATATAGTAGTATAGAAGTTATTATGGTTTTTTAGCATCACGCTGTATCTCGCACATAGCAGGGTAGGCAGAGGAAACCTAATTTTAAGACACTCCGTTCTTCTGTTAAATATTCTGTTAAATATTATATTTGAATTCAGAAAGCGTTGCTTGTTAAGTGGCGGAACTTAACACGGCGGTTTACGCCAGTGATATATTAAATATTTGACTACTCGAATAGGAATCGTATCCACAATCAGTTACGTTTACAGTTTCAATATTGAAATAATAGTACTGTTACGTAAAAGAGAAAAATTCGTAATTTTTTTTTTTTTTTTTTAGCTTCACGCTGTATCCCGCACACAGCAGGGTAGGCAGAGGGAACCTAGTGTTAAGACACTCCGTTCCCCACTTTCCGCCGAATTCGGAGGCTTGCGTGTTAAGTGGCGGAACTTACCGCGCTTTACCTCGACACCAGAGCGAAGAAAATGGAAATATAATTTCCACTCCTCGAGTTGGAATCGAAGCCACAAGCAGTCGTTTACAGTCACACGCTTGTGCCACTGGGCCACAACTGGCCACTTCGTAATTTAATGTGTACTTAATCTTGTATATCAAGGGGGAGCAGCCCAGCCCGCTTAATACTTTCGGTCTATCAAGTGTTTAATTATTACAGGTATTTTCCAGTCACTATTAATAAAAAGAAGTGGGATTTTGAAACAAAAAAAATCAAAATTTGTATTGGCTTGTTGCTAAAAAGCTTGTCCTCCCCCTAATGTATGATGATGGATGCGGTATATCATAATGCTGCAATATACAATATAAAAAATGTTAAATAATAAATATAGAGTTTACATTTCGACGATTGTCTGAAACCTTTCTTACGATTTGTTCATATTTAGTTTCGAGCAATGTACTACTTTTATAAAATAATTTTTATTTGAAGAATACTACAGACTGTTTAAAGAATGCTACAAAAGTACATAAAACATTACAATACAAAAATCTATTTCTCACACTAAAGGAGAGAGAGAGATCAAGACAAACAAAACGTATGTACAGTAATCCTATGACGCGGTAGATTAGTACGCGTTATAGAGGGATTGCTGTACAACGCGCTTATACGCGTCCTGTATAACGCGTTACGCGCAAAAGGTTTAAGCCTAACTTTCCTGGTTAACAGTGCATAAATCAAATATAAAAAAAAGAAAATATATAAGATTTATTAAAATCAAACTAACAATTACAACATTCAATTTAAATAAAAGTCTCATGCATAATTGCAAATAAATTTCAAATTTCGAAATACTGTTTTATCATATGCTTATTCGCAGTCGAGGTTACCGGAAATAAAGTTCCATCAATTATGCCTATACACCTTCCGCGTTATAAGAGCGCATAGCTGTGTTATGCGCTCTTATAACGCGGAATTATAACGAGGCGCGCTCTTATAACGAGGGCTTTTTTTTTCTCTTTGTTTTTTTAGACACCACAGACTCGAGGTCCGTGTAGTTTCCAGCTGTTAGGCTTTTTTCTGTTTGTGATTTTATCTTGAATTTATTTTAGCGAGTGAGTAATACTCATACGAGGGTTTACTGTATATAAACAACTCAATATCATCCTACATAAACTCGTACCCACCAAACAAACACAACTACCGGACCTAACTGTTTTTTTTTTACCGAATGTACTCACTTGTTAAAATAACCAAAAAAAAGAAAATAATCACAATAAGAAAAAAAAGGAGAGAAGAGAGCATCTGTGCGGTGTCAAAATCTTAAAATAAGTAAAAAGAAAAAAACATTACCCTGCAAAGAGTGGCAGCGGCTAAGCACAGCTCCTTCATGTCGGAGTTGGCGGGATGCCAGTCGGGGGGGCCCTTGTTGGTGAGCAGCCCCATGCCTGTTGCTGAGGCGTTGATCACGCCGATGCCGCGACGCTGTGGTGGACACACAGAGAGACAGAGAGCTTAGTCATTAAATTATTATGATTTTTTATTAGCCTATCGCGTTTTCCCGCATAGCATAGGCAGAGAGAACGTAGTGTGTAGACACTCCGTCCTCCACTTTCCGCCGGAAATCGAGACATTGTGTGTTGAGTAGCGGAACTAAACGCCGCGCCTTGCCTCGGTTCCAAAGTAAATTAAATATTAAATATCTAAATTTTTCTAGTGGGAATCAAACCCACAACCTGTCGCGTTTAGTCACATTAACAGTCAATCTTTTTTTCATTTTTCTCTCAACTTCAAGACATTGCGTGTTGAGCGTAACCAAACGCCGTGCTTTATCTAATCAGGTTGAGAAAATCATAATTATTTACATATAATGACCTAGTGGATATCAAACTCATAATCATAGTGTCAGTTAGACATTAATTCACTAGCACTGTGCCACGACGGTGTGTTTGTCAAAATACTAGTAATAATAACTTTGTCAAATCTGTAAAGGGGCAGGAAGTACAATAAAATATATATTTTAAAATTTAATATTTCCTATCGACGTTGGATTTGTAGTCGCAAATATAGCGTTTTGATAGCATTTCAAAAGTAGAGAGTGTTCTTGTTATTTTTTTAGCTAATCGCTGTATCCCGCACACGGCAGGATAGTCAGAGAGAACGTAGTGTTAAGACACTCCCTTCCCCACTTTCCGCCGAATTCGGAATCATTGCGTGTTAAGTGGCGAAACTTAACGCCGCGCTTTGCCTCGGCACCAGAGCGAAGAAAATAGAAATATTAAATATTTCCACTCCTCAACTGGGAATCGAACCCACAACCAGTCACACACTAGTACCACTGCGCCACTACTGGCCCCTACTTGTTCTCGACTGGTTCTTGTTATTCATGTTTTTAATTTATTGATATTGTCAGTTTTTAAATATATCTGCTTATTAAGTCAAAATTGTCTAAAGTGTAAGTTACAGTTTCACGATTTTTCCGCATAGCGAAGTAGACAGCGAAGCAGAAAAACTAAGTGTCAAGATATTCTGTTCTCCCAATTGTCTTGTCACCAGAGCAAAGAAATGAAAATGATTTAATTATGATGATTCCCCTAACGGTTATCGAACCCACTACCATCGCGTACATAGACACTGACACTATCAAACTGCGCCTCGATGACCAAATTCTGTGGGGAATATTAAATAGTTAAACAGTTATATAAATATTTAGAATTTCCTGTTGTAATATTCCATAAAGCAGCCTAACAACAAAAGTTATTTGCGTGCGCTATGCACTAAATGAATGGTATTTTCTAAAATAGACCTAAAGTACATAATGCTATTAACATTGAAAAGCTAGTTTATAATATTTAACATAATATTCATATAATATATTAGATATTTTTTCAGCCTCACGTTTTCTCTCTCATAGAAGAGTTTCAGAGAGAATGTAGTGTCAAATCACTCTATCCTACACTTCCGCCGAAAATCAAGACGGTTGTGTGAAAGTTGTGTGGCGGAACTCAACGCCGCGCTTTGTTTTCGGTATCAGATGGCAGCAACGAAAATTTAAATATAATCATTCCCCTGAGTGGGAATTGAACCCATAACCTTCGCTTTACAGACGATGGCCCACTGTTATTACGTCCTTGTCTTAGATATTTTTGCCTGCTAAAGCAAAACACAGCAATAAGTTTCTCGCTATGTATTGTCTCCAATGTAGAGAACGGAATGTTTTAACACTTGATTTCATATATTTTCTTTAACAGTACTTCCAACTTATAAAAAAACAAGCAACTTTAAAAGCTATTTCATTTTACACACGTCAAAAGTGACTTTTCCCCTTCATGGCATTGTTAAATTGATTTAGAAGTTTGGGCGGCTTTTTGTGTCACAGAATAATCCATAGACACAACAAAGGTATTTCCACTGCAGTGTTCGCGGAAAAACGGACCATGTATGTGGGTATTTATAAATTGTATGCTTTATCCTACTGTGCGTAGGTTTGTTTTTAAAAATACCCCTAAATTTTGGTATGTACTGAAATATTGGTATTTTTTTAAGTTCACACAACTGTCGTGCTTATACGTACCTATATATATTATTTGTCACATATGTACAGTACTGGACATAAAAAAGTACGCACAGTTCAACGCCTCATTTATTTGCTATTCTTATTTCAAATATCATATATTAATGAAAACCTGAGTGGTCGTACCGAAAAATGTTTCTTTAGCATACATGCTGCCATTGTTGCAGTGTTGCAAATACAGGAATCCCGTAAAGTAACTATTTAAACGTTAAAAGTGCTGCTTATATGCTGGACAAAAAAGTAGGCACCCAAGCTTGTCATATTGTCAACAGTGACTGCGAATTGTTTTTCTCACAACAAAGTTTAGCAAGGCAAATAGAATGTAAACATAAGAATTTATCAATTTTTCAGCCAGTTATCCCTTCTCTACATGCGTGTAAAATCTTTAAAATCCGTGATGCCCAAAATACTAATTCAAATTAGAAAACTCATAAAAAAGGCATTTCTGAAGAGGAAGATTAGCCAGAACCTTGCGAGAAGTTTGAAAAATTAGTGGTAATCAGTTATAAGAACGAAACCTCTTTCGTTCTTATACAAAAATCACTGCGGTGGATGATCAAAGAATAATCGAAAAACAATCAAGAAATGGAATGCAACTCGAGAATACTGGCTTGAATGTTTCTGACCGAAAGGTTTGGAGGAGATATCGAGGAGCGGACTTAAACAACAGTTTCGCACGACTTCAGATTCGTAAAGCATTATTCATTCATTACATTTAGAATACATTACATTTAGAATTGTTTTCTTTAAATGTCTTTTTCAAGTGTGTGGGTGTTTGGCACGGTCTAGAGTCGTCAATTTGGCACGTATACGTGCTCTATATAGAGCATTATGACTGCCGATGCCTATATAGTCATAAACAACGAAATTTTGAAAGACTCGTTGTTGAAAAACAGGTTGGAAGATAAATCTATCTTCCAATAAGAGAACGATCCCAAACATACGGATCGGAAATCATCGGTGTTTTTCCGATCTTAGAAAATAAAGTTATTCTACTGACCGCGCAATCATCGAATTTAAATCAGAATAAAAAATTGTAGTCGATTTTATAATGAAAGAAAATCAATAAAAGTGACGTAACAAATAAAACAACGTTGTTCGAAGCTTTGATGAAGAACTGGGAAAATTATCGATTCACAATATTAATTAATCTTGTTGAAACTATGCTAACGCCGTTCAGAAGCTGTTTTCACAACAAAAGGTGGTCATACAAAATATAAAAAAAACACGATGTGATCACTACTTTTGTTTGTTTCTGAAGTGCGTGTTTTGTCCACTCTAATATGTGCCCTGCTTTTTATATTTTTTTTTGTGCGGTATTTATGTGGAAGTACGTTATTTATTATTTTCATAAGTAAACTAAATTTCATACAGTGCGTACTTTTTTTTGTCCAGTACTGTACATAGGTACATACTTCGCATCACGTAGTTTAAAGTTAAATAATATTAATTGTTATTAAAAATACAATAAATTTAGTATGTGGTTTTTAATATACAAAGTAAACAATCCAAATAGTTACCAAAAATAAATCATTATTTTGTTTATCTCTAACAAAGATTTTTGGCAGAATATATATGCGAGTATTTTCAATGTTATTTTATTACAATTCAATTTTGTTTAAACAACATTATAATGAGTTAGTTAAAATTCACATAATTAAAGGCAAAAGGTCATATTATGTAACAGACTAGCTGCTGTCGGCAACTTTCTTTGGGTCGCTCCTTCATCCTTGCATTACTGTTAATATTTACATTCTATAGTTTGAGACAAGGACAACCTTTTAGGATCGGCCCTATCAATGTAAAAATTTAAAACACGCTGTATTCCGCACACAGCAGGGTAGTTAGAGGGAACCTAGTATTAAGGTACTCCGTTCCCCACTTTCCGCCGAATTCGGAGGCATTGCGTGTTAAGTGGCGGAACTTAACGCCGCGCTTTACATCGACACCAGAGAGAAGAAAATGGAAATATAATTTCCACTCCTCGAGTGGGAATCGGACCCACAATCAGTTGTTTACAGTCACACGCTTGTGCCACTGGGCCACGACTGGCCACAACCCGCGCCAATTATTTAGAAATAATTGCTTTTAAAAACATTTTCAGAACATGTATAAAATTTGTGGCTTAAAAGCTCTTCCACAACGTTTAGACGGTTTCCATGACACGAGGATTTGAATCCCGCTGCGTTCAAATTTTTGTTCATTTTCTAAAACTACACTCAAAATTTTGTACATTTTCACTGAAACTGAAATAATCACATTATTTTTTAAATTTAGTTTAGCATTTTGTCAATAAATTTAGTTTAGCATTTTGTCAATACCCAAAAGTTGTATGTTTTAATAAGAAACAAAAAAATCTTAAATAATGCAAGAAGTAAATAAAATGAATTAGTTTTATATTAAATATAAATATAAAGTAAAATATAGGATTGTATACTTTATGATATAGAATTTTTAAATTATTCCTATAAAACACTATATTTGTTTAGCTTTACCAAAAATGTTCAGACGAAAAACGTTAACAGTCATACACCACACAAATATAAAAATACAACAAAAGGCAAACCTACCTTAAAAAACTGCGTATAATTCTGCAGACGGTTGTCAAAGAACGTAGACTTGGCGTACGACAGGATGACGGAGATCTTAACCTCAGATTCCTCAACGATCTCCTTTATCAGGTCCAGGTTGTAGTCGGCGAGGCCTATGAACCGGGCCTTTCCGTCGTCGACCGCTTTCTGCAGCGTCGGGAGCGTCTCGTTCAGGATGATGGAGGTGCTTGGAGCGAAGCTGAAGTCGTGGACCTGGGGGAAGGAATCAATATTCATTTTAGAATTGTTTCTAGCGTAACGTAGCATTCTCTGCACGTAGCAGGGTAGGCGGGACTTAGTGTTAAGACTCTCTGTTCTTTGATTAACCGCCGAATTCAGGAGGTATTCTGTGTTAAGTGGCGGAACTCAACGCTGCGTTTTAGGGGTTTTTAAAATAATATAAAAAAATATATATTCTAAAGTTATAATTTCAAATATATGTGTATAACATGTAGCAAATGTCTCTGCATTAGTTGCTGGAAGTGGGAGACAAAATATACTTATCGATTGTAAAATTCAATTTTATTGTGAGAATCCCAAATATAAAATAATGTTGTATAAAATCATTGCAAAGGCCTGTCATGGCGTAGTGAGATGGCCTCTGACTGTTGACGCTAGGGGCTGGCTAGGGGTTGTCGGTTCGGAGTAAAAATAGTGATACCTAAGTAATACTGGTACCTAAGGCAAAGCGTGAGGTTGAGCTCCGTTACTTAACACGCAATGTTCCGATTTCAGGCGGAGAGTGGAGAACGGAGTTTCTTGACACTAGGCCCTTACTGACTACTACTTTTTTAAAAATAAATAAAGGGTACTTTTGATACAATCAGACTGGGTATTGTTCATCAATCAATTATGTTCAATGACAAGTATTCTCTCTGCTACGGAGAAAAAGATAGTAGAAAAGTAAGAAGAAGAGAGCAAAAGAGAGAAGAAACGAGAAGCAGCATCATTCAGATAAGAGATAATATTAACTGTTTAAATTTTTGCCAATCAATAGCTATCTTAATAAGATTTTTAATTAGTTAATAGTTTAAGTTCGTTTTGTTATCAGAAGATATAAATAATGTTAAACAACTTTAAATAATATTCGCGAAAATAGACACCTTTCCCAAACTGTGCCCGCTGACACGTGACAAGTGATGATAACAACAGGTCCAAGAATTTAATAAATCACAAACGAGATGCTATATTTAGATTGTAAATTAATTTAAATATATAAAAACGTTAGTAGTGGATGGCGGCTTTGAGATTATTGATCGTCATCGCAGTTTTCAATTTTGTAAAAAAATGTCATCATCGTGTTGGTTATTGGTTGTGGGTTCGATTCTTATTCGGTGAAATTATCTTAACTTACTTCTCCGCTCTACTCTGCTAATTTTAATTTCTCCGTACTAATTCACCATAAGATTAAGGATATAGCGCGGCATATATAATAGCTTTTTTACTCCAGTTCAATCGGTTAAGGATGCTTCGAAATTGAGTTGCAAGATTCCACTCGAAAATACTAAATACCTATATGTGGCCAGTCGTGGCTCGGTGGCACAAGCGTGTGACTGTAAACGACTGGTTGTGGGTTCGATTCCCATTCGATGGGTGGAAGTATTTAATACTTCCATTTTCTTCGCTCTGGTGTCGGGGCAAAGCGCGGCGTTAAGTTCCGCCACTTAACACGCAATGCCTCCGAATTTGGCGCAAAGTGAGGAACGGAGTGTCTTAACACTAGGTTCCCTCTGCCTACCCTGCTGTGTGCGGGATACAGCGTGAAGATAAATGCCTAACACAATACGTAATTAATTAATACACTTATTTAAACTTAGCCTCTTACGAATTTCCGAAATTTTAGTAAAATATGCCACGAAAATTCTTTATACAATATGTTAGTTAATGCGATAAAATTCTTTAACTAGTTAACTGAATTCCTCGAAGCAGAATGCACATGCATCAAATAATCCGCTTCGTCTCAGTTAAGGCTTGTCTTAAATGATTAGTTAACAGTGTTACAGTGTAGGAATCTGCACATCACGTCGTCCCCATTCCGTCACTGGTGTAAGTACTAAAGATAGTTCTTCTGCAGCATACTTTTTTTTCTTTTTTAAAGCTTCACGCTGTATCCCGCACACAGCAGGGTAGACAAAGGGAACCTAGTGTTAAGACACTCCGTCCCCACTTTTTTGCCGAATTCGGAGGCTTGCGTGTTAAGTGGCGGAACTTAACGCGGCCCTTTACCTCGACACCAGAGCGAAGAAAATAGAAATATTATTTCCACTACTGGAGTGGGAATCGAATCAACAACCAATCGTTTTACAGTCACACGCTTGTGCCACTGGGCCACGACTGGCCACTTATTTTATAACTATTTTACCATATTTTTATTAGAAATACCTAATTGTATTTCATATTCCGAGCGTGTGTGGGATTTGTATGACTCTATACGACTGTAGTTAAGTAACAGCTGTAATTTAATTTTTCACTTGGGTAATTTTTTGCTATTTTTTAATTTTTATTTTTTTTTCTTCACGCTGTATCCCTTGCAGGGTAATCAGAGAGAACGGAGCTACAAACGCTACGGTCCCTGCATACTTCTTTAGCCTCGTCCACTGTCATCAACATCTTCGTACACGCCCTCCGGGGGGTCCTCATGCTTTTACGTGACCTTCCTCCAGTATCGACGATACTGTGTATTCGAAGGTTAACCGAGGTCTCCCCCTGACTCTCTTACCACTCACCCTTGCTTGATTTGGGATAATCTACTTAAAAACATTTACAGAACAGATATAGCATTTTAAGCGCAACGAGATTCGAACCCGCGCGTCCCGGAGGCCGCCGAAGCGCTCAGATTACATTACTTACATATCTGGCTATCTGGCAGTGTCGAACTTATTATACTCTTATTAAAAATACTTTTCGTTGCTAACACCTCTGTTGTCAATGCTGTTTATTAAATATTTTTATATTTTTTACGTAAAAATTGTAATAAGTGTATAGAATTACGACGTAGCCGGATACAGAGCTCATAGCTTAGCGATCAGAGCACTTCCACAGTAAATATAGGTCGCCGGTTCGATGCCCGGTACGTTAAAATTTATATATGTTTTCTAAAGATGTTCTTCCTATCTTATGTTTGTGAATAACGCTTAAAAAATGTTAAAAATAACCTTATTTTTCAATATTATTGCTTAAAAATGCGGCGTTGAGGTACGTTACCCAATATAATAAAAAATAGGTAAATAGTGACTTTTAAAACGTCTTTTCTTCCCTATAAATATAAATAAGAACTAAAAGAAGAAGAAAAACATTTTTAAAGTGTTATTTCACACTTAGGAAAATTGAAAAAGACATTTAAAGAAAACATATAAAAATTCGAATGCAGCGGGATTCGAAAGCGCGCCTCCTGAATACCGTCCAGGCGCTTTCACCACTGAGCCATGCGTTCTACTATACGCTGCGTCGAAATTCTTATACGCTTTATTACAACTTATTTTTGTTGTTAATTTAATTTGAATTTTTATACATTTTCTTTAAATGTCTTTTTCAAATAAAAACTTGCTTATTACAAACTGAAGTTGCAAAGATTTTAAATCGTAAATGCTATAATAAACACGTAAAAGCTCAACTATGAAGTTCTGAAACAAGTTCCCTTCGCAGGAGTTGCCTTTAGAAGTTACTGAAAAACTGCCGTCGGCAGCTCGTTAACGCTCTCTTGTAATACTTATTATTGTAAGTAGTTAATTAAGTCAAAGTGCGTCTAAATGGTTTGCATCTAGATTTCTAAATTAAAACTAGATATAAAAAGTCCGTCTGTTCATTTCAGACGGCTTCTATGAGCCGTGGATTTGAATTCAGTTGGGATATTTTTATATACGTGTTTAAGATATAACAATATAATTGCAAATACACTAGAAATTTTTTTCTATTGTTTCAATGCCATACTTTACAGAGCTTAGAGCCTAGACACTCCGTTCCCTACTCTCCGCCCGAATTCAAGACCGTGAGCTTTATATTATCTCTCTCTAGCTTCACGCTGTATCCCGCAGCAGGGTAGGCAGAGAGAACCTAGTGTTAAGACACTCCATTCCCCACTTTCCGGCGAATTCGGAGGCATTGCGTGTTAAGTGGCGGAACCTAACGCCGCGCTTTGCCCCTGATACCAGAGCGAAGGAAATGAAAATATTAAATATTTCCACTCCTCGAGTGGGAATCGAACCCACAACGAGTCTTTTACAGTCGCACGTTCGTGCCACTGGGCCACGACTGGCTCCATATTATCAATAGATTTATAATTACTTCTTCAAATAGGAATCGAACCCATAACCAATCGCAGTCACAGTCAGACGCTGTCCACTGCGCCACGATGCATGAATGCCTCTTTGTCACATTTTTCCTTAATTTAGTAAATTGTAACAATTTTCTAGTTCACAAGCACTTGATATTCAATTATTTGTATTTCAATTGTTACGCGAACAACAATGTATGGATCATCATCAAATCATTCATTAGAGTTAATCTCAGCTTACTGGAATTGTAATCTGAAATTAGTGTAACATATTGTTATTTTAACAGTTGAATTTATTAAATAACTAGCGCTCTACACGCGGCTTCGTCTGTGTAAGCTACAGAATTATAGTTATTGTGTGTTTTCTGAAGTGTTAATCAATCTGTCTGAAAATGGATTATTTCATAATATATATATATATTATATATGCAATATTTGCAATCAGGAATAATGCAGCTCTTTGAAATCTATCTAGCTATTTGAAAGTGAAAGATTTTTTGAAATCAGTTCGGTAGTTACGGAGATTAGCTACCCCAAACATACAAAGTCGCTAACGCTTACCTGTTCAAAATCAAAGTCAAAGTCAAATAATTTTATTCAAAGTAAGAAGTTACATGCTTCATTTTTTGAACGTCAAACAATTTACCACCGGTTCACTAAAGTTAATGCCTCAGACCTGAGAAGAACCGGCGCAAGAAACTCAGCGGGACGATTTTTTTAATTTTTTTTCTTAAATCAAGCATTTAGAGATATTATATAATTATATATTGACAATGATACCATTGGAATACCCTGGACCGAGCATTTCATTCCCAAGGCGTGTTAGTTTATGTTTTATTATTATGTTATATTATTATATTTTTGTATAATAAAATATGCAAATGTATGTGTTTGTATCAAACTTTACGCTGGATTCTTGTTAAGAGATATAAAAAACGTTTGTACATATTCTATTTAATGTAATTATTACTGGAGAATCAAATAAATAAACAACTTTGTAAACAATGCCCACTCGCTGTCCTTCAAAGGAAACATGTTTACTGTACAGTGCTTTAGTAAAAATATTGTGAATTCAAAATTCCAGTACAAACTTACAAAACCACTGAAGTATTAAGACGTATTGAGATGTATCGCGCTCAGACATGACTAGAGGATTACACGCTTTGTGTGCGAGTTGCGAATGCGAGGAAAGCTGCCCGTGTGTTTATGTAAAAAACTGATTTTCAATATTCAAAAAAATCGATAATTTAGTGTAATCGTAAGTTGGTTGGTGGAACTCAACAGTGCTTTTTGTCTAACTAGAGCTTTTTAGCTTTACGTTGTATCCCGCACATAGCATAGCGGGAACCACTAGATTTCCTCTGCCTACCCTGCTGAAACTGATCTTAAACCGAGTATCGTAACCGAGTAGTAGAGAATCGGAACTGAAACTCGAACTCACAATCAATCATGTTTACAGTCACACGATGCTCCACTGCGCCACGGTAGACTTAGGAATTGAAAAATGCAAATTTTTTATGATTTAACACAAAAGCTCAAAGATTAAAAGCTAAAACTTTCAAAGGCATTACAATTACGATAATATCCTGCCTCCAACATATTTCATTCCATGATATTGACATTTCACAGTATTTTTATAATTTTATAAAATACATACATATTTGAGATACAAAAAGTTAAAATTTTAACTTTATCGTAAATTCTACTAAATTCAATTCAGAGCTTTTCCAAGTAAAAAGAAAAATTTAAAATGAAATGATCACTTTTAAAGCGTGTATCAAAGTATTATTTTTATATTTGTAGAGCTTTTGAAATCGAGTATCGAATATATAATGGACATGGATTATTATACTGTAAGCTTTATATTATCGGTTGTTTAGAAAAATTGTTCAGTCGAAGGAATTATTATATTGTTTCACTTTTATATATTCTTTTTCTGCCACTCAACACGCAATGTCTCTATGTTCGGACGGAGAGTGAAGGACAGAGTGTTTTGTGCTAGGTTTTTTTTTCTTTTTTAGCTTCACGCTGTATCCCGCACAGTACAGAACTTAGTGTTAAGACACTCCGTTCTCAACTTTCCGCTAAATTCAGGGGCATTACGTGTTAAGTGGCGGAACTTAACGACGCGCTTAGCCTCGACACCAGGCGAGGAAATTGGATATATCAAATATTTCCACTCCTCGAGTGCGAATCGAACCCACAAACAGTCGTTTACAGTCACACGCTTGTGCCACTGCGCCACGACTGGCTTTCCCTTACTATCCCGCTTAACGGGAAAAAGCGTGAAGCTGTAAAAAAGGATTTTCATTTCTTCGCTTTGGTAATTTGAGACTCATTCACGCAATGTGTGGAATTATAAAGAATACCTAGAAACAAAAAAGAGCTATAGAAACGCTGGAATCTAGTTCCCATTATGTATTTTATCTACACGTGTACTGCGTATCTCAAGATTTTTATTTTAAGGCAATTTCGGTATTTTTTGTACGTGACAGAATGAATATAAGATAGTTATATGACTAAATATCGCTGCTTTGGAAGAAGACTGTCACATCTCCAAAAATCATCATTATCGAGAAAACGTCGTTTAAAGTTTTTTTTAAACCGAAAAATCCAGAACATTCATCCAAAGTAAAACTGACACGTCTGCCCTCTGACGGCAAACCTTGCAAACTTGATTTATGACAGTCTTCTACATAATAGTATACCACATTACCATCTTGAGACATGAATAAACTGGAATTCGAAAATTTTTGAGAAATGACCGTCTTCTTCCAAAGCAGCGATATATCCTAATAGTAACATAAAAAAGCAGCACGCGTTGTCCTGCATAACGGGATAAACATAAACAACCTAGTGCCACGACACTCCGTGCCATCTAACCTACAACTATTACATAAATATGTCAAATGACACAAGCTTTTCCACTAATACGCATTAATAAACTTAAGGGCTTTCAGCGAAGCCGGCGCGCGCTCGCATTGAAATGCTAATGAGGGCGTACTATCGAATATTGAATGCAGCCGACTAACTACTCGCAAAACCATTGTAACAAATGATACGCGTACGCTTGTGTAAGCTGAATTACTACCAATTGTATAATTTTATATTAAACAGTGATGAATATTGAGTGATTACAGAGGAGGAGTATGAGGAGAGGCGAAAGTTGGAGTAACAAGGTCACTTGCATGTGGGCTATGAGCTTTGGGCTTAGTGGGTCTTCGGGACACCTAGTCTGTATCCTACTTCTGGGCTATCACTGGATCGGACGGGCCAACTTTGAGTGGACTTTCACTGGCAAATAGCTGATGCTTAGAATTTTTAAAATTTCAGTCTTAAAATTTTGAATTATTTAATTTATACTTAAAATTCACGCGAACGAAGTCGCAGGCACGGCTAGTCTAGTAATAAATCAGTAATAACACATTCGCCTTATTCACAAACAAAGGCTTCCTAGAAAAGAACTACAATAATTCAGTCGATGCTTTTAGCAGCTGTATCGGCAGACGTTGTTTGAACATCCAAATTAATTAATTGGTCGTGAAATCCACACGCTTATGAAACGGCGTGCAAGCTTCCTCTGCGATAATAAACTTGCAGATATCTCGGTAAGACTGATTTCTAGATGGAATATAGCTTTGCGGCGTCAAAAGCTAAGTAATAAACCTTAGCCCTCTCATAGATGGTTCCAGTTCCAAGCTGTGAGAAGCTTGCAATAGCATTTTGTATTTTATAGATAATTTGATTGAATTCATTTCAGGCAGAGGGAACCCAGTATTAAGGCACTCCGTTCCCCACCTTCCGCCGAATTCGGAGGCTTGCGTGCTTAGTGGCGGAACTTAACGTCGCGCTTTACCTCGACACCAAAGCGAAGAAAATGGAAATATAATCTCCACTCCTCGAGTGGGAATCGACCCCACAATCAGTCGTTTACGGTCACACGCTTATGCCACTGGGCCACGACTGGCCACAATATATGAAATGACTTCAAATATTGCAGTTTATCTCTGTGGAATGTTTGTGCCGCACTATGTGGGTTGATGTTTAAAGATGAAAGTTGCTCTACGCATTTTCCGCCTTCGCAAACTTGAATATAACAAAATAATTTAACATTTCATAATTTTGTAGTTTTTTTCATATTTTAGAACTATCTCTTGATAGTTGGTGGAGTAAGCCGTCACGTCACGCTATAATGAGATAATGTGTACGCTTTTACAATAGGAGCTCAGAAAACGTCACAGAATAATAATAATAAAAATAACAAAAAACTTTATTTTTCCCCAAAATAGAAAACCAGTGTTCACAATTATTTCTAAAACTTAAATTAGCTACAATTTTCACGAAATATTGATGGATGCGACTGTCGCCGTACTAGGACACCTGTATTACGATAATGTTCTTTATGAAATAAAAAACAAAATTAAAAATTTTGAAAATACCCACGACGGTTTAATTGTAATTGAAAAAGGATAAAATAACTAGAAATCCCCCGCCTAAAAGAATATATGTAACGAGATGATGTGGACGACTTCGTCGGAGCTGTCATTACTTTAAGTTTGCTAACTTCTCCTAGGTTTTCATGCTGTTAAAACAGGTTTAGGAAAAAATTAAAATATTAATATGAATTTACAGTTTTGATAACTGGTATTCCTTTTAAAAACTTTAAGAACGAAATCTATACTGTTAGCTACTATATTTAAAATAGAGGTTGCAACTGGCAGCCCCCGACGAAGTTGTCCCCATCATCTCGTTACATATATTCTTTTAGGCGGGGGATTTCTAGTTATTTTATCCTTTTTCAATTACAATTAAACCGTCGTGGGTATTTTCAAAATTTTTAATTTTGTTTTTTATTTTAAACTTTTTAAAGTGTATAGATACACATTATATATTATTACATAATTTCGAAATACTTTATATTAATCTTCATGCAAATCCAAAAAAAAAATTATAAGCCCAATGCTTTCTGGTTATCAAATGCCTATTGCAGCGCCTGGCAGATTGTCACCGCAACATTTTTAGGAAACTTAAGTTTAACCAAATCAGTGAAAATCACAAAACCCACTAGTAGTTTTGATTTGGAACAAATTAATTTATACTGGAGCGCCCCGTGGTAGTTTGTGATATGGCATAAAAAACACGCAACAATTAAACCTGAACCTATCACAGAAAACCGCATCTAAATAGGTTTCACACAAAAATACAAGCAAATGCTTACTACAGCGCCCCCTGGTGAGGTGTCACCACGACACATATACGAGAACACGCGCTAATTGAGCCTGATCCTATCGTTGAAAACTGCATCAAATTCAGACTCGTAGTTTTAACTTTGCACCATCAAATGTTTAATGAAGCGCCCCCTGGTGAGTTATTAACGTAAAAAAAAAACTAAAAACATACACCAAGTAAAGGTAAATCTAATACTGAAAACTCTGTCCAATCGGACTAGTAGTTGTGGTTTTACATTAAATATTACAAACAAATGTTTACTGCAGCGCCCCCTGGTGAGTTAACACGATAAAGCATATCCAAGAACATGCACTAATTAAACTTGAGCTTATCACTGAAACTGCATCCAAATCGAATTCGTCATTTTAGCTTTGCACAAACAATATTTTACTGCAGCGCCCCCTGGTGACTTGTCACCGTAATATAAATTTAAAAACATGTACTAAACGAAGCGGAATCTAATACTGAAAACTCTTTCCAATCGTACTAGTCGTTTTTGTTATACAGCAGCTACTTACTGCAGCGCCCCCTAGAGAGTTGACACATACATGAAAATATGCACTAAGTAAACATACATGACACATATATGAAAATATGCACTAAGTAAACTTGAATCTATCATTGAAAACTGCATTTAAATCGGACTCGTAGTTTTAGTTTTGCACAAACAAATGTACTTACTGCAGCGCCCCCTGGTGAGTGGTCACCGTAACACATATATGAAAAGATGCACCAATTAAACCTAAACCTATCGTTGAAAGTTTTATCTAAATCGGACTAGTAGTTTTTACTCTGAATAAACAAATGTTTACTGCAGCGCCCCCTGGTGAATTTTCACCGTAACGTAAAAACAAACATTTTAAAATATGTACGAGGTAAAGCTTAATCTAGTTCTGAAAACTCTAGCCAATCGGATAAGTAATTTCGGTTTTAGACAAATAAATATAAGAAAAATTTTGGTTTTACACAAAAAAACTCAAACAAATGCTTATTACAGCGCCCCCTGATGAGTGGTCACCATAACACATATATGGAAAGACGCACCAATTAAGCCTGAACCCATCCTTGAAAGTTTTATCTAAATTGGACTAGTAGTTTTTGCTCTGCATAAACAAATGCTTAGTGCAGCGCCCCCTGGTGAGTTTTCCTCGTAACAAAAAAAGAAAAATCTTAAAATATGCACCAAGCAAAGATAAATCTTTTTATGAAAACTCTTTTTAATCGGAGCAGTAGTTTCGGTTTTAGACAAATAAATACAAAAAAAGTACAAACAAATGCTTACTGCAGCGCCCCCTGGTGGTTTGACACGATAAAACATATCCAAGAACATCCACCAATTAAAACTGAATCTATCACTGAAAATCTATTGAAATCAGACTATTATTTTTTGAGATAATTGAAAACATTCGTTTTCACGTAAAATGCTTACTGCAGCGCCCCCTGGTGAGTTAAGGCAATAAGACATACATAAGAACATACGCCAATTGAACCTTAACCTATCATAGAAAACCGTATCAAAATCGGACTTATAGTTTTGGAAATAATTGACATAGTAATTTGCACAAACACACAAACAAACAAACAAACAAACAAACAAACAAACAACCTCTCACCCCAAACACATATACAGTCGCCGTTCCGTCGCGGGTAAAAAAATTAAAAATATGTGAAAAGGAAAAAAGCACATGCAAACAGAAAGTCCACGCGCTTTTTCATTTGATATTATAACAACTATATTTATGTACCGACTTTCCGGTATATAATGCGTAAACAAATAAAAATCTATCACAAAAGTTTGGTTCAATATTTATTACGTATATAAACTAATCTAATATACAATTTAAAGGAAAATATGATAATATGATGCAACACGGTTCTTTACTGTTCAGATGAGAAGATATAAAATATAAACGTTTCCTTAAACGGGATTCGAACACCCCACCATCACTATATAGTTTAGATCTTAACAACTGCTACGAGTATATCGATGCGGCGACGTCCCACTCGTCGCAGAATACAAGCTACATACTTTTCTTTATGATTTTAATAAAGAAATTGATTGCGCCATCCCATTGTAGTGCACTTACCGATGTTCATTAAAAATATTGACAAAAGCATTCTATATGTTTGTGATATTTCACAGTAGAATAGAGCGACATAAAAAAAGATATTTATTTCAGCTTCACGCTTTGAAAGCAGCGACGGCATCAGAGAGTAATTAGCTTAATTGCGTGTTGTGTGGAGCTCAACGCCGCGGTTAGTCTTATTATAGTGGTCAAATAAAATAGTCAAAACGTAATCATTCCCGTCATCGAATTCATACCTTATAGCGATTTAATGAACATTAAAACAGTGCATATAGTTGACATAATTACTTTTTAGCTTCACGCTATATCCCGTATACAGTAGAGTAGGCGGAGGGAACCTAGTATTAAGACACTCTGTTCCTCACTTTCCGCCTAAACATTGCGTATTGAGTATTAAGGCATCACATATTGGGCGGCGGAACTCAACGCTACGTCTTGTCGTGGTTGTTCGCCAAAACAGAGAAAATGAAAAAAAAAACGTTCAATCCACCTAGTCGGAATCGAACCTACGCGCAAATCAATTGCGACTACAGTCAGACGTTGTCCCACTGCGCCACGGTGGCCTCAATAATTCTATTAATTTAATGACAGTCAAGTATTATGGCAATACAATTTTCATTTTCACGATAAGTAAGAGGGCTCTATTGACATAATTTCACGTTCAATCTTTCTTACAAATTGACAAGAAGACTTTAAAGTACGCGAAGAAATTTCAAGATATTGAAGATTATGATTGCTATTACGTTCTTAGAAATCGAAACCATAGACTATAGCGAGGGTAAGTAAGGGCGATCAGAAATACCCACGGCCTTCCCATTCACTTACTTCGACCCTCTCATCCCATTCCGACTCCTAACGAAGCTGCGTCTCCCCTGGAGATAGAACCTCACGGTCAGAGAGTCTTACACCCTGGACACAGAAACGATACTAAAAATAACGAGGTATTATAAGTTGGCTCTACCTGCACTGTGTGAGACGAGGGAAGCGACCCACCAACCACCGGACCTCTTTGAGGGATTATCAACTATATTTATGCCAAAACTCATTACAATTGGTCAAGCGGTTTAGATTTTTCATATAAACTTTCATCTACTATTCAACCCTTTAGAGGAGGATATTTGAAAAAATAAGTAGCCTATGTTTGACACCGGGTTTTTTCTACTTCCATTCCAAATCAGACCGGTAGATCAGCCGTGAAAGCGTGACAGACAAACACACAGACTTTCGCATTTATAATATAAGTATGGATATTATGCTTGTGTAATAGTTGTGTGTATATGTGTGTATTAAATCGTTTATCCTTAAATCATTAATATTAATGCTTTAGTTACTATTTCATAGTTTTATTTATTGCACAGTTGTTTTCCAGCTACACATTGCGTTCCTACATTCTCAAGTTGGCGGAAGAAATGTCTTTTACAAATAATTCCACCCAACGTAGCTAACTTAATTTCTGTAATGCTATTTATCTGATTGTTTCTCAAGTGCAATATGTATCTGTGTATATAATAAAAATATAACTGACTGGTGTCTGTACATGGAAGAAATATGGGAAAAAATATCATTGGGGATATTTATCAATGTAATGGAACCCAAAACAATGTCATTTTTCTGCTTTTCTGTGCGTTTGTGCACGCTCATATCAGAAACTACTTAACTACTACTTACTTACTATATTATTACTACTTACCCTATACACGTTTGTTGTAGGATAGGCATTTTGATTAATCAGATCCCGTTCTAGATCATTATTAGGCCTAATAATAAATGACGGTAAAATTTTGATGTCCAACTCTTTTTTAAGAAATTTATGTGAACGGAGAAGTATGGGCACATTATCATTTTATATGAAGAAGAAGCGTAGGAAATCAATGTTTTTTATAATTATGTATACAAGGTACGTTAATTAAAATATGAGATGAGATTGCTAAAATGTAACGTGTATTTTACGCGTTAACGCGGCTTCCGTATACTAGGTCTATAAAATATGCAAAGTCTTTCAATGGCGATTTAAAAATTATTTCCAATCTTTTTACTTTTAAACATTTTTAAAGTATTATTACCACACTTAGGAAAATTGAAAAAGGCATTTAAAGAAAACGTATAAAAATTTTGAATACAGCGGGATTCGAACCCGCGCCTCCTGAACCGTTCAGGCGCTCTCACCACTGAGCTATAGGTTGAACGCATTCAAAATTTTTCAAAATTCCGCGGCGTTCATAATTTTTTACGTTTTCTTTAAATGTAATTTCCAATCTTTGTTTTTGATATAGACCATGTAGATAAGATTGTGTCCCCAAACATTTCCCCGCAAAGTTGAGTGGCTTAACTAATCATCACGCTGTACCTTTGGTACCAGAGCGAAGAAACGAAACGATAAATGTAATCTTTCCCACGAATGGGAATCGAGCCCACAATCACCACTTTACACTCAGATTATGTCCCACTACACCTCGACGGACACGACATTTTTTTTTTATTTATAACACATACTCAGATCTCTTGTATTATCACATCTTGATTTATTAAGCCTTTCTCTTCTATCACATTAGATGAAATGCTGAATTAGAATTTGGAGATTGTAATGACTAACATTTGTATCTAGTTGCCTGTCAATACGTTAACCTAAAAAAATAAAAACTTCTTCCTTCCTTTTTCCTTCCATACGTCGTCAAAGTAAACAAGATTAAAATATTTAAAGTTTTTGCCATGCGACCTAAAAGTAGGAGGTCGATACGAGCCAAGTCGTATCGAAATATGACAAAGCCACTGTTCAAATATTAACGGCGCATCAAAAGGTCAGCTTTGCAACTGCCTATCATTGAGATGCTAATAAATTCAAAGCATGCGATTTTTTTAAAAGAAAACTGGTTATGTTACTTTATGTATTGTGAAGTCTAGAATCTAGACACTCCGTTCTCCATGTCTCTTCCGAATGAGAGACATTGTATCTTAAGTGACGAAAGTTAACTCCCCGATTCGATTTCCAGTCCTGTCTCAGAGTTTACCGTTGTTCCACTGTGCCTTTAGTGGTTTTATTACTAATTACAAATATATATTTTTTAAGCTTTAGCAACACAAGTATGAAAATGGATGTGAAATTCAATATTAATAACGTACGTAGATGTGAACAATGCCGGTAAAAGAAATGGTTGTGTAAAACGTCAAAAATTGTGACGTGCTTTATACAATAGTATTGAAATTTGTTTATAAATAAAATATTTTTCAGGCTATTCCAGAATTTGACCAGAATGAAATACCAATCATATTTTGGCTCGGTTAGTCGAATGTATATAAACCACCTCTCAATTTCTTATCACGTTGGACTAAAATTGTCTAAACAGCATTAATTGCGTTTATTTTTGCTACTCGAAAATATTTACTTATATTGGTTTGGTTTGGAAGAATGGTAAGAAAGATTTGTGAAGCAAAGGTAAGTGGTAAGCGGGGCAGGGGGAGACCTCGGTTGACCTTCGAAAACACAGTATCGATGATACTGGAGGAAGGTCACGTAAAAAGCATGCGGACTCCCCGGAGGGCGTGTATGAAGAGGTTGATGACTGTGGACGAGGCGAGAGAAGTATGCAGGGACCGTAGCGTTTGGCGCTCCGTTCTCTCTGACTACCCTGCAAGGGACACAGCGTGAAGCTAAAAAAAAAATGAAAATATTTACATTTAAAAAAAATCCAATGTTTTGAACAGATTACAGTAGTCCGCAGTAACAGGTAGACTGGCAGGTGGGTCCTCTCTGTTAAAACAATTCTATTTTAAAATGTATTAAAATCGCGAAAACAAAAGATCTTATATAGCATGTTATCAATTTGACTTCAACAATGCCAGTATCAATTACATATATAATACAAAGCAGTATTGATGCTTTGACACGTCTCACACTCCGCGTGATCTCGCAACTAATCCATTAGACGTCAACGACTTCATTGTCTAACTTAAGTACATTTTCACACGTCTTGCCTCCAGTATACTGCTGTAGGCAGATTCACAGCCTCACGCTTTATAGCGGGGTAAAGCGGGGTAGTCTTAGAGAACCTAGTGTCAAAAGTCAAAACTCAAGACACTCCTTCCAGTGGACATTGTGTGTTGAGTGGCAGAAGTCACCGGCACGCTTTGCCTAACTACCAGAGCAGAGACATCAAAATAGTATGTAATTATTCCCCCATGCGGGAATCGAATACACAACCGTCGCGTTTACTGTCAGACGATGTCCCACTGTGCCTCGACAGCTTCTTTTTTTCGACGGTGTAGGATGTTGTCCCCCTAGTGGTTTATACAACGACGTTGGCTTTTGTGGTTGGCCAAGCTAGAAGAGCTCCGAACATGTCTTCGGGACCTCGTGAGGTCACCGTGAAATAGGGACGCTAGTGTCGCGGCTCAAGTGAGGCTCGGACCTTAGCTCGCGACACCATTTGGGCGCAATACTTAGAAAATTTTGAACACAGAAGCAGCCAGAATTGAACCCGTCACTCTTGGATTCCACCCAGGCACTGTGACCACTTAACCCATACGTTGCCTTACTTTAGTGAGCTACGTCGAAGGATTGCTAAGCTATCGTTTGTAACAAATTAAAAATATATTTTTTTTTAGCTTCACGCTGTATCCCGCACACAGCAGGCTAGGCAAAAGGAATCTAGTGTTAAGACATTCCGTTCTCCACTTTCCGCCGAATTCGGAGGCATTGCTTGTTAAGTGGCAGAACTTAACGCCGCGCTTTACCTCACAAAGAATAAATAATTTAAAATAATTACATAATAATCCACAAATTTGAGGTTAAATCCATCACATTATTTCAACAGCTTACATCATAATAAATATTTAACTTTCGCACCGGGCGGTTAATAAATTGATCAATTGAAAATACTTTATGGTTATTAGTAGAGATTTAAAGATTTAAATTTTCATTGTTAAATCCTGTTTAATGTTTTTTAAAGACGTTTTTAAGTACAATTGTTTTATTTAGAGCGGCGTTAAGTTCCGCCACTTAACACGCAATGCCTCCGAATTCGGCGATGCATGGGGACCGGAGTGTCTTAACACTAGGTACCCTCTGCCTACCCTGCTGTGTGCGGGATGCAGCGTGGAGCTAGAAAAAAAAATCATTTACTTATCCATTCACATATGGACAAAACAATATCTAATGTTTATTACTTTAAATATTAAGCTGTTATAGGTATGTTAGCATAAATTTCGATTTATCAACCCATTCAAGATTATATAATTTGATCAAATAGTACAAATAACATGAATATATGATGAAAACGCATACAGAAATACTCCCAACCCGTACAAGCTTATCGGATATCACAAATAGTGCGGTTACACTGTCGCGGGACAAAAGAGCGTGCCAGTTGGCGATACAGAGCGAGCCGCTTTGCAGCTACATGCAGCTACTCTATAGAACGGGGAATGCGCTTTCCTTCGTCGGATGGAGAATTCAAAGTCAAAGTCAATTTTTTTTTTCATTTTTTAGCTTCCCGCTGTATCCCACACACAGCAGGGTAGGCAGAGGAAACCCAGAGGAGACATTGCGTGTTAAGTGGCGGAACTTAACGCCGCGCTTTACCTCGGCACCAGAGCGAAGAAAATGAAAATATTCAATATTTCCACACCTCGAGTGGGAATTGAACCCACAACCAGTCGTTTACAGTCACACGCTTGTGCCACTGCGCTTCGACTGGCCACAATTACACATTATTTTAATGGAAGTAAGAAGTTATATGCTTTATTTTTTGATTGACTGATAATTTGCTACTAGACACAGGTTTAATGAAGTGAATGTTTAGATCTGAGAAGAATTGAGGCAACAAACTTAGCGGGGCTTCATCGAGACAATAATCTAGCGATATATTAATGTTAAATAATATTGTTGTAACATACTAGAGCGAGAATTTCCAGGAGTGTTATCTTTTATAAAATCATTAATTAGATAACAATCCTTGAAAAGTAAATGTCTTTTCACAACGTTTTAAAATTGCGACATGGAACATTATCGAATATTTTCTGCGTTGTTCCAAGAAAGAACTACGGATTTAATGCAATCGAGTTACAGGCGCGTTAAGGTCTAGTAGTAATAAGATGTAGATCATCGATTTTGGTAAAATGATCAATATTTTTTCTAACATACATAACATTTACAAAGATGTGTTTAAATGTAACTTTTTAACAACTTAAATATGTTATTGTACTTTTTTTTTATATTGCTTTTTTTGTATTTCTAAAACAAACTAAATGTAAACAGGTAATAAATTAAAATAAAAAAATAGCTTCACTCTGTATCCCGCACACAGCAGGGTAGGCAGAGGGAATCTAGTGTTAAGACACTCCGTTCCCTACTTTCCGCCGAATTCGGAGGCATTGCGTGTTAAGTGGCGAAACTTAACGCCGCCCTTTACCTCGGCACCAGAGCGAAGAAAATGAAAATATTAAATATTATATTGAGTGGGAATCGAACCCCACAACCAGTCGTTTGCAAGTAATAAATGGAAGTCAAATTCATAAAATCTACGTAAACGAAGCCGCGGGCATCGGTTAGTACGTAATAGAATAATTTCCTCAATCTACAATAGTTTCATTGTCACATAATTGAACCTACGTCCTTCACAAATGTTGTTAAGTTAGAAATAGGTCAGACGTCACGAGAGCGTTTGTGATAGCAATCGGTAACTGCGATAAAGTCAATGAATCGTACTAAAACGACTTACTTATTTCTGTTTATCGAATGTAAAACGCTAAGGTTATAGGTATATGAAATCAAAAATGGAGCATATAACTTCTTATTTTGAATAAAATTATTTGACTTTGACTATGAAGGTTTTTTTTAGCTTCTCCCTGTATCCCGCACACAGCAGGGTAGGCAGAGGGAACCTAGTGTTAAGGCACTCCGTTCCCCACTTTCCGCCGAATTCAGGGGCATTGCGTGTTAAGTGGCGGAACTTAACGCCGCGCTTTACCTCGACAACAGAGCGAAGAAAATGGAAATAATAAATATGTCTACTCCTCGAGTGGGTATCGAACCCATAACCAGTCGTCAGACGAGTTATGACGAGATTACTAAATACTTGCTAGTTATTACTGGGACCCACAGTTATCGTTTTGTTTATTTATATATTTTAAAATTTAAATAACGGAGCAATCTGTCTAATTTTTACACACTTAAGCCTAACTTAATCGGTCGTTAAAGTTTTGGATTTTTTTTTTTTATGGAATAAAGGAGGCAAACTAGCTGAAGGCCCACCTGGTGTTAAGTGGTTACCTTCACCCATAGATATCCACAACATGCAAGTTATGGATGCGTTGCCAGCCTTGGGAATGTAGGACAAAAGGAGGGAGGAAGGATGAGAATGGTGGGAATAGGGAGAGCTGGCTTACAGGCCATCGAACCGGAACACATCATAAGATATTTGGCGGTTCGTCTTTGACATGATAGTGGTCGCGAGCCAGTCGGAGATCGAATCTCCTACCACCAAGCTACTGGGTTACCCGCCTTTTACGGGACGCTACCCAGTGGCGGGGGGGAATTGTATTCTTAACCCGTCCCCCCACGGGGAAAAATGATACTAATGCGGTTTCATTGTATATGAAAAAAGTTAAAAAAATAAACAAATTATTGTATAAAATGTTATCTACATTAGAATTTTTCACAAATAATTTCATTATATTATACCTATACAAGGAGCATATAATAAAATTAAATAAAACTTTAATAAAAGAGGTTCTAGCTTCAGACCTTAGTTAAACATAGGATTAGAAACACTTGTTGCGAATTAAATTCTTTAAGAATTGTACGTAAATTATTAAACAATTCTTGTTTAAATGTAAACAAAAATAAAGATTTTACTAAAAGGTTCTCCATTTTCTGCCCAATATCTAAACATTGCGTGTTGGGTGGCGGAACTCAACGCCGCGTTCTTGTCTTTGATACACGAGTGAAGAAATGTAAATTTAAATATAGTTATTCCCCGAGTGGGCATCGAATCCTTAACCATTTTTTAGCTTCTCGCTGTATCCCGCACACAGCAGGGTAGGCAGAGGGAACCAAGTGTTAAGACACTCCGTTCTCCACGCACATTTCGGAGACATTGCGTGTTAAGTAGCGCTTAAGTAGCTTAACGCGGCGCTTTGCCTCTGATACCAGAGCGAAGGAAATGGAAATATTATATATTTCCACTCCTCGAGTGGGAATCGAACCTACAACCAGTTTACAGTCACACCTTCGTGCCACTGCGCCACGACTGGCCTTAGCGGTTCAGCAGTAGTTTTAAATGTAAATATATTTATATATTACGTTCATTTTTTTGTTGAACATTTATTGTTTAAGAAATGAAGTTAGAGTTTATCCAATGAGACTTTTACAAGAATATTAAATATACAATAGTATAAACCGGAAATTCACTGTGGGTCAACATGGCCGTTTGCAATAAACTTTATTTTTCTTACTGCTTCATGTATTTCTCGTATATTTTCTGTACAATGATAGAGAACACTATTGACATTGATATCAGATGATTTGACGGTTTCCAAGAAGCGTGGGTTCGAATCCCACTGCGTTCAAGTTTTTATACTTTTTTTTAAATGTTATTATAACCTAAGTATGTAAAACTTTTCTGATAATATTGTTTGTTATTGATTGCATGTTGATTGGAGTTAGCGGCGGAACGAACGTTATGTACGAGTATTGCTAGCCAAATGGGGAAAACCTTACTGTACGTAGACACATGTATTTTACTATTAACATAGAGACAGGTAGAATTTAAACATTTTTCATAAAACTATACGAAATTGATTATATATAAATTAATTTTCTATTTTGACGCTAAATTATCTAGTAATTAATTGTAAATTTTGCATTTGCATTGCATTTAAGTTACTCTAACTTCTAAGCTCTGGTATGACAAGGTGTAGAGTAAAAATTTGCTACTCAACAGTTCAGTTCCACCACTCAAATTGGTGTGAAAAGTGGAAAACAGAGTGTCTTAACACTAGGTTCCCTCTGCCTACCCTGATGTGTGCGGGATACAGCGTGAAGCTAAAAAATAAAACTGTGCTGTAACACTAAGTGATTTTTGACTATCCTGCTATATGAGTACATATAGCGTGGAAATATAGAGGAAAGTTATTATATTTGATTTCAAGATTAAACGTGAACATACTATATAGAAGAAATTGTCATAAAGTCTACATATAGTCGATGCAAGCGGAGTTGCAGGTATTAATTAGTAATAAATAAATGAAAATCCTTTTTAGTACGTAATATATTTTTTTTTTATTGATGGAAGGGAGGCAAACGAGCAGAAGGACCACCTGATGGTAAGTAGTACCTTCGCCCATGGACATCTACAACATTAGAAAAGTTGTGGATGCGTTGCCGACCTTAAGGGGGAGGAGGAAAGGAGGGAAGAAAGATGCGAATGGTGGGAATAGGGAGAGAGAGCTGGCTTACATGCCATCGAACCGGAACACATCATCAGATGTTTGGCGGTTCGCCTTTGACATGACAGTGGTCGCGAGCCAGTCGGAGAACTCCCACCAATCTGGGTTACCTGCCTTTTACGGGACGCCGCCCAACGACGGAGGGGTATTGTATTCTAACCCGTCCCCCCACGGGAGGAAATTACAAGCACCATTCTCTAAATACTACAAACGCTTTGGTTCCGGAATGCGTAACGGAGTCGCTTAGCTCCTCGCGCAGCGCAAAACTATCTCAGAACGTCTCAATACAAAATGAACTTTAACACCTCCCTCCTTGAAGTTTCACAGCACTAAGTAGTCGTCCGATACTTACTAGAATAAAGTGTCAAAACAAAGGTATTTCAACATTTTAAAGTGTTATTCACATACATAACATATAAAAAACATTATTAAAACATATTAAAGAACGAAAGACGTAGAAAATGTATAAAAATTTAAACGCAGTGGAATTCGAACCCGTGCCTCTTGTAAACAGCCCAAGCGCTCTGACCGCCACGCCACCGTGTGTTCTAAATATGACTACGTCGAAATTCTATTACAACTGATTTTTGTTGTTAGCGTCACTGTAAAGAAATTTTACTAATTTCTCAGCATGGCTCAGTGGTGACAGCGCCTGGACGGTATTCAGAAGGCACGGGTTCAAATCCCGCTGGGTTCAAATTTTTATACGTTTTCTATAAATGTCTTTTTTAAATTTCCTAAGTGTGGAATAACACTTTAAAAATGTTTAAAAGTATTTACTAATTTCTGCTACTTAAAGATTTTTATTCAAACGCGTTACTTGTGGGTTCAATTCCTGCTCGAAGGGATATTTAAATTATATTCATTTCTCCGTTCTGGTACTTAGCACAATCGCAGCGTTGTGCTCCGCCACAATACTTGCAATGATTCAATTTCAGGTAAAAAGTGAAATATCTAGAAAACTAGGTTCTTTTCAAGTTCTCTTCGACAACTCTGTGCGAAATAAGAAAATATTTTTTAAGCTGAATTTACTTACTTGTATCACGTCCACGTAGTCCATGCCGAGCAGCTCGAGAGTGTTGTTGACCCCAAACTCCGTTTTCTCCGCGGAGAAATCGAACATGGTCTCCGGATTGCGGTCGTAGCGCCCCACTTTGCTGGCCATGTAGTAAGAGCTCCTCGGAAACTGGCTGAGGGCCTGAAATATAGACTTTAATTAATTCTTATTTTTTAGCTTTACTCTGTATCCACGCATGGCGGAATAGGCAGAGGACACAAGTGTTAAGACATTCCGTTTTCTACTTATACCGAATTCTGGAGGTTAAGTGGCGGAACTTAACTACGCGCTATGCCAGATACCAGAACGAAGAAAACGGAAATATTAAATATTTCCTCTCCTCGAGTAGGAATCGAACCCACAACCAGTTGCGTTTACAATCACACTTTGAGGCCCTACGCCACGATTGGCCTAATTATTTAATTCTTAAAATTTTAAAATTAAGAGCTTAAAATGATGTTCAGGACTTAAACTAGGTTATGGATAAGCTATATTCTGTAGTGTTATATTTTTGAACTAAAAAAAAGGTTAGGGGAAGAACACTCCGTAGAGAAGTGTTAAAGTACTCTGTTCTCCAACTTCTGTCTTGTATTGAGTCGTTAAGGGAAAGCTGTGTCTCGTTATACCACAAATGAAAATACTTATTTTATCTTCGTCTACATACATACAGGACAGACAGACAAAGAGAACAAAGCTTTAACAATTTCAATAGAAATATTTAATAAATATTCAGTGTAAAATAATATACTTCGCAAGTCCGTTATTATTTTCCAACACACATCATATTGGCAATGTTTTAAATAAAAATATTTTGTTTCAATCGCGTGTAGCCAATGACATGTCAGTCCGCGACGATGTTTGCTCGGAGAAGGACTGTCATTTATAAATTAAAAATATCTTTATTCAAATAGACTTTTGCAAGCACTTTTGAACCGACATAAAGCTACCACCGGCTCGGGAGGCAGTTCTGCTGAGAAGAGCCGGCGAGAAACCCAACAGTTGCTCTTTTCAAATATAAAAGTTACAACTTTATTATTTGATACAATGGTAGCTAACCTCTAACTTTCTTTTCTAAATCTTTCTAGGGAGAGTTACTGATCACGTCCTTTATTATTAACTTATTAATGATTTTAGTATGGCTTTGAAAGTAGTTTCATGGTATTTACGCATAGCAGCCATGACACAGCGTTCAAATGGAGACATTGTGTATGGGATGGCGGAACACAACGCCACGGCTTGCCGTAGGTACCAGAGTTAAATAATTAATTTCAAATAACATGTTGATGTACGTACAAGAATTTCATTAATAAGTATTTTTTTACGTCAGTTAACAGCTTCATACATATTTTTCTTAAATATTCCAACATAATGTTGAAGTTAGTAAAGTAATGTATACAATAGTTTTATTTCAGTAATACCAGACACACTTTTATAGTTATTATTTTTATTAATATATGAATAAATTTATATTATGAATTAACCTTATAAAGTAGCTTTTATATAATTATTTTTCACATTGGGAATCGAACCCACAACCAGTCGCGTTAATACAAAGACGCTTTTACACTACGCCACGTGGCATTCAATATGGCGTTAGTAGTTTATTAAGGACTTTTAATTGATGATACATAGATATTCTTTGTTGCTCAACAATTAATGAATGAAGAAGCCAGTCGTGGCGCAGGAGCACGAAAGTGTGACTATAAATGCGACTGGTTGTTGGTTCGATTCCCACTCGAGGAGTGGAAATATTAAATATTTCCATTTTCTTCGCTCAGGTGTCGAGGCAAGGCGCGATAAGTTCTGCGACTTAACGTGCAAAACTCCGAAAATTCGGCGAAAAGGGAACAGTGTCTAAACACTATGTTCCCTCTGCTTAACCTGCTCTGTGCGGGATACAGCGTGAAGCTAAAATTAAATAAATAAAATAAAACGAATTAATTCTTTCATTCATTCTCTGCCCTGTTACATCTGATACGGCAGAAAATTAAGTAAAAATACATACTCATTGCTCGGTTATTACTTATTGAATATAAATTTTATTATTTGTTATTTGAAAAGTGGTTACATGCGATCTGCAACGCCGCCGGCCTTCGAGCTCGGACGAAGTTCGGTTTTAAAATAAAAGGAACTTGGAAATTCAGTTTTACTGAAAACAAATAAATTGATATGGACAAGGTAATTGACAGTACATTATAGGAAACCTAAGTTAGGTAATGTGAAATAGTTTTATTATACTACATGTATGGTAGTTTTGTACACTAAACTATTTTTTTTTTTTTCATTAAATTAATGAAAAAATTGAACTATCAATTCGTGGCCAGTCGTGGCCCAGTGGCACAAGCGTGTGACTGTAAACGACTGGTTGTTTGTTCGATTCCCACTCGAGGAGTGGAAATATTTAATATTTCCATTTTCTTCGCTCTGGTGTCGAGGTAAAAGCGCGGCGTTAAGTTCCGCCACTTAACACGCAATATCTCCGGATTCGGCGGAAAGTGGTGAGTGTCTTAACACTAGGTTCCCTCTGCCTACCCTGCTGTGTGCGATACAGCGTGAAGCTAAAAAAAAATTAAACTATCAACTTTATTTTAAACCACATTTCATCTTCTTTTTACAAGTCACATTCCAAAAGTACTAAAATATATTTAACAATATCAAAACCCAAAATTTCACTGAAATAATCGAACTTAGAAGGTTGTTTATTCGTGCAATCGTTAGCAGATACAAGCATACACGAATTTGAATGCAATGTGGAAGTATAATTTAGTAGGAGCTAGCGAGGAGCGAGGCTGCCCAAATGTACACGCCAAGAGTAGCAACCTAATAGTCGACATTCGCATGAGCGACGGATTCCTGCCCGACTGATTCCGACCAACCGTTTGACGAAAACTGACTACTGGCTTTTTTATGATAATGATTTCTGTTATTGTTTCGTAAAATAGTGCTATATTTTCAAAAAAAATGGCTCTATGTATGTTTGTGAAAAACAAAATAT
Source organism: Dryas iulia moderata (assembly GCA_019049465.1). NCBI lineage: Eukaryota > Metazoa > Arthropoda > Insecta > Lepidoptera > Nymphalidae > Dryas > Dryas iulia. The sequence goes on along the minus strand of CM032415.1, from coordinate 231,409 downwards.
ATTTTAAATTTAATTTAGTTTTTTTATGTCACACATTGGAAAAACAAGTATAGTACCCGGCAACAAATCGACGCGTAGAATGAAACAGTCGGTCAGTTTCGGTTTCGTAGAGCGCTGTCTTGGTCACTCAGTTGATATGTGACGTTTCTCACTGGTTTGTCAGTCTTTGTACAGATATGGTAGAGTACGGTCGGTTTCAGGTTTAAATATATATATAGAGTTGTTACTGTCCCCAAAATTTTATTTTTAATTACATCTTTGACAAAAAGAGGAAAAATTTTGTACGGTCAGTCACATGATATTATGTACAATGCAAAAAAACAAGCTATTAAGTCTACAAAAACAGAATTAATTGAGATCCATTTACACATAAAATAAATATGAATATTATGATGGGTCCCAATTAGTTCCAATTTTTCTTTATTTTTTAACCACCTTAAAAAAAAGTAGAGGTAGTCCACTCGTTTGGTTTTTTTTAAATTTTCAAGCGTCAAATTTAATTATTAAAAAAAGGAATCCACATCATTAAAGTTGACAACTATTATTGTCGTTGTAACAGCTTTTAATACAAATAAAAATGTAGTGTTGATGTGGTAGAAATTTAAAGTCCACTTACTTGTGTTATAATGTATATTTCAACACCACTTTAAAAGTACAATTACAGTTAATAAAATAGTTTTATACACCACGAAATAATAATAGCGGAGAACAAAGAAAACAAGGGAATAACAGTGAGCGTATCGAAAGCGAAGTAACGACTGTTTTTGCCTTAAATATTAGCCGCTACGCCGGGGAAAGAATTCCCAACTACCGGCGGCTTCCGAATATTATTTAAATTATAAACTAAATGCTAATACGTACGTAAATATGATATTGTAATATGTGTAGTATATTGAAATAATAAATAAATAATAAAATGTAAACGATAAATATATAAGGTATTATAATTTGTAGTAATTAATAAACGTACAAATAAAATATACTAAATAAATAATAATTATATGTAACAGTTCCCTACAGGTCTGTTATTATTTTAAGCGACGGAGACAACGCTCTACGAAGTCGAAGCTAACCGATTGTTTCATTTTAAGCATCGATGTGCATTATTTGTTGCCGGGTACTATACCTACCTGTAAATCATTCACAATTGTCTCACTAACATTGTCATTAATTTAATCACGCTGTGTGTGGTTACGATTCGTAAACAAATCTACCATCACGACATTAAAGAGGTCTTGGATGGAAATTTTATATAATCACTTCCTTTAACAGATATCCTTGAACCTTTATTACCGAATATGCGTGGGCTTAAATCCTTTTAAAAAAATACATCTGCAAATACCCACGTATACATTAAGCAAAGATTGCAAAATGTAATTAGGATCTATTAGCGCTCCAGATTTCATTAACGATATCTCTGTTAGAAATTATTTCGCTTTCAATCCGAGATACTTTTGCTCGAGAAGAAAAAAGGATAATTAAAAAATGTAGAGACGGTCGGGACGCGGCGAGACGAGGCGCTTCCGCGAGTTGTAAGTTCGCAATTAAATATCAGTTAAGGCTAGAAAAGATTTCTAATAATTCTACAGAGAACAGTAATAACTAATTTAATTGTCAATCTTATGAGGTTTCATTTAGAGATTGTATGATCCTTGAGTGTAAAGAAATATGTACAAAAAAATAGCTTCACGCTATATCCCGCACACAGCAGGGTAGGCAGAGGGAACCTAGTGTTAAGACACTCCGTTCCCCTCGCACCGCCGAATTCGGAGGCTTGCGTGTTAAGTGGCGGAACTTAACGCCGCGCTTTACCTCGACACCAGAGCGAAGAAAATGGAAATATAATTTCCACTCCTCGAGTGGGAATCGAACCCACAACCAGTCGTTTACAGTCACACTCTTGTGCCACTGGGCCACGACTGGCCACGTCGTATGTACACAATAAATAAAATTGGGATGTTTGTTTAAAATAACTGATGTTTAATAAATTATACAGGTTACATATACTAAAATAGATTTTCTTACAATTTTTACCTGTCTGTCTGTTTGTTCAGGCTAATCTCTAAAAATGCTGGACCGATTTTGACGAGACTAGCAGATAGCTGAAGTAATAAGGAGTAACTTAGGCTTCCTTTAATTTTTATATATAAGACGAAAGTGACGAAGTTGCAAGTACAGTTAGTCTATATATAAAAACTAAAAGACATCTGTCAGCCTGCATCCTACATATCCGCGAGTTCCTAATCAGGCGGGATCCGTAACGGAAAATCTCATGTTAATTATTTTAGTTAGTAGACGTCAGCTAATCGGATTAAAGAAGTCTACGAAGGGCTCTCGTAAACTTAAAATTTGTCAAAGATTTTTATTCCTATTTTTTTTAAAAAAAATCCTTTTGTTGGCTACCCAAACTGCAGAGGAGAAAAACAGGCCTAAATTAAGGACTTTTTAGATTTTCTGTAACAAATAAATAATTCTTTCCTAAGAATGAAACTCCGAAAATAATCAACATACCTTGCCCATAGTTCTCTCTGAAGTGCCTTGTCCGTACCAGGGTCCGGTTTCGAAGTAATTCATGCCATACTTCAAGCACAGCCTTATGAGGCACAAACCATGGTCCTCCTCGAAGCTCCTGAGGACAAGTTAAATGTTTAATACATTATATATTAATGTAGGAATTTCTAGTTTTTAAGAATTTGATGAAACCGGATGTATAATCTCTAGATGGCTTATAGGAGTGCTAGATGGCTTAGAGGAGTGTTTCAAGAGGTGCGGGTTCGAATTATTATGTTTTTCATTTGCAAAGTGAAAAAAACTGAAAATATTTATTTTATTTATGTATAGAACATGTGGTTCATACGAGAGTTTATATTATATTTTTTTCATTCAGTCATTACTTTGGAGTAAACAAGGAAAGAAGAATATTTTAAAGTAGTTCACTAAATTAAAATGTAGCCTGCGAAGAGATGAAGGCGGGCACTTACAGAGGAACCTGGATCCATGTATAAAGAAGTAGACTTAAAAAAAATATGTTGCCCGTAACATTACACACGCATAGTCAAGTATACTTGGTTAAATTGTGATTATATGTTTCACTATCCTTCTCTTCCTAAAATTCAAGTCTGGAATGTCAAAATGAGAGAATCCAGTAGTGGCTCAGTGGCACAAAGTGTACTGACTGACTGTAAAGCGACTGGTTGTGGGTTCGATTCCCACTCGAGGAGTGGAAATTATATTTCCATTTCCTTCGCTCTAGTATCAGAGGTAAAGCGCGGCGTTAAGTTCCGCCACTTAACACGCAATGCCTCCGAATTCGCCGCAAAATGGGGAACGGAGTATCTTAACACTAGGTTCCCTCTGCCCTGCTGTGTGCGGGATACAGCGTGAAGCTAAAAAAAAAAGAATATCAAAATGAATATGAAAATAGAATTTAGTTCAGAAACCAAAAAAAAATGAATTAATGTTTGCCCGAAACCGGAAACCCAAATGTATAAAAAAATAGATTGTGCCTTTGGATGAGTGATGGATATTGATGTAGTACGACAACGAGTGACTGTAAATGCGACTGGTTTGGTTTTGGTATAATTTCCTCTCACTCGGGGATATGATGAATTGATTATAATTAAATTATTTTGATTCTTCCGCTTGTTGGACAAAGCGCAGCGTTTAGTTCCGCCATTTAAAATGCAACGACCGAAGTTCTGATGAAAAGTAGAGAACGGAGTGTCTTATCACTTCTTTCCGCCTTGCTTAAACTGCAATGCCTGCTTTATGGTTAAAATAGGGTATTTTAAGCATAAAGCATAAAATTAAAAATAAACACAAGAGGAGCTCCAACGGCAGAAAAAGCTTTCCTTTTAGCTTTCCATTACTAATTAATTGAAATTGCACCTAAAATAAATGTTAAGAGCGTAACTTCTGTGTTAGTTTTAAAGTTCTTTCGTAATAGCGTTCTATGTCGCGTCGTTCCCGTATCGATGACCTTTAGCCTTATACTGTGAAATGAAATTGGGGGAACAGTTTAAATATGATTAGACTACGCTCTCATGGCAAAGTTGGAAAGAAGTTGAATGCACACGGTTTTGGGTTCATTACTGTATAGAGGACTATTTATTATCTGGTCTAGTTAGATAAGGCGCGGTGTTAAGTTCCGCTTAATAAACACGTAATGGGAAATCGGAACCGCCCGGCATTTCGCTTTTAGTCAAATACCATCACCTTTTTCATTTTAAATTAAAAATTTTAATAAAAAAGCAATTTAAATGTACCACTATTTGCTTATTGCAACATAGCCTAAAGTGACTTCCGTGGAAACTTTGCGGTTTCAGGATTTACTCTTCCCTACATCGATTTAGTATATATGTATGTTCAAACTCAGTGTATCAAGGCATTAAGCAATGTAATTAACAGAGATTTCTTTCTTAACACACCCATAATTACTGACACTATTAATATTTAGTATAAACAATGTTATCTACTAAGCTTTAGTTACTTATGAAAAAAAATCATAATATTTATTATCTTTAATAAATATTATAATATTTTTTCTACTTGTACGTTGTTTTTTGCATATAACGTATTTTATGATTAAACTACTTATATTTTGAAATTTCGAGTTTAATGTATTACAAAACAAGGTTAAGGGACTCTATATATAAAAAAATCGAGATTATGAATTGTTAACTTAATAAGGATTTCGAGATATGAAGAATTCTTCATTTACGTTAACTGACCCAATTTCTTTGAACGTTTATATATAAGAGAAATTAATTAAGTACATATGAGGAAAGTATTACATTCTAAGTTTACATTGAAATCAAGCAATAATAAATAAACCCAAGCGACAAACAATGAAACGTAACATCTGTATTACTTAGATTTTTTTCTTGTTTTTTTTTTTATTTTCATAAGCTGGGATTTTATGTAATCTAAACGAACGAAATAAATAACGCCGATATCTTTTTATTTTTATACAGACAGAAAATATATAATTGGGGCCAGTCGTGGCGCAGTGGCACAAGCGTGTGACTGTAAACGACTGGTTGTAGGCTCAATTCCCACTCGAGGAGATTTCCACTTCTTCCATTTATTATTTCCATTTTTTTCGCTCTAGTGTCGAGGCAAAGCGTTAAGTTCCGCCACTTAATACACAATGCTTCCGAATTCGGAAAGTGGGATAGTAAAATGAATGTAGTAAATAATCCAGGGTCAAACATATTAGGCTACTTATTATTTCAAAAATCAACTTCTAAGGGATTGAAATAGGGAATGAAAATTTATATGAAAAATCTAAGCCGCTTCACCGATTGTAATGAATTTTAGAATAAATATAGTTGATAATCCAAGGTAAAACATAGGTTACTTTATTTTTTAAAAATTCACCCCCGAGGTGTGCATTATAACGAAACAGTTGTACACGTCACGGGCCGCTAGTATTTTATTTTATAAACTTCGACTTACGGATTATGCGTTCTCAAATTCGAGTATTAAAATGGTACATTTTATATAAAACACTCGAACAAAATGTTGTTTCTGCGGGAAAATATACTGTTTTAGGAATACTAATTCTATTTCGAGATACTGTGAAATCAGGTGTTTAGCGGAAGGGGCTTTTATTTTCGAGTTACCAAATATTACGACTTAACGAGATTCGAATTGTGGAGATTTCATTGTATTATATTTTAGTTTATGAATTTGCATTTCATTTTTAATAACAACAATTATACTTGAGACTTTGTTAAAATACGAGGTAAATCTGGGTTAAAATGTTCAGTGGTTGACATAAAGTTAGACCGAAAGTCAAATAATATTATTTAAATTAAGAAGTTACATTCTTTTTTTTTATATCACTCATACATAGGTTCACTAAAGTGAACACCACACTTTCTAACAGAAAATAACACTGTTATTTAATCACCAAATAATAACAACAACAATAACAATAACGAGTCGAGGCAAAACGCGGCGTTAAGTTCCGCCATTTAACAGGCAATGCGAAACTCCGAATTCAGCGGAAAGTGGGGAACGCAGTGTCTTAGCACTAGGTTCCCTCCTCTCACAAGGTAAAAAAACAACAATAACTAAAACTAACAGGTGAAGGAAGCAGAAATTTTACATATAATTTTCTTGGTGGGGGGTGAGCACTAAAATGATTTTCCGAAAATTCTGCGGGAACCATAAAACACGGAGTCGAATTAGTTATCATAGAAACTACGAATGATAAAAATAGTAGGGCAAGAAATATTATTAATGTGCATGTATGAAAGCAATGTAGCACGATATAGGCATTGCGTATTAAGGGGCGGAACTTAACGCCGCGCTATACCTCGCGAAGAAAATGGAAATATTAAATACTTCCCCTCCTCGAGTGGGAATCGAACCCACAACCAATCGTTTACAGTCACACGCTTGTGCCACTGCTCCACGATTGGCCCCAAAAATAGAATATCATTAAAAAAATAATATATTTTTAGTTTTGGTGTTGCATTGTAGCTACAAAACATAAACAAGCAAAGGGCAAGACAGAAATATACGAGTATACACAATGAATAGAAGTCACACAAATTACAATAAATAACTTATACTTCAATCTATAAATAGATAACATGAGGACTTCATCGCGCCCATACCGTGATGAAGTCTTCATATTATGTATTTTCAATGAATTCATGTGATGTAGTGGTCCAGTAGTACGAGTGTTATTACTTGTATAATGTTATTATAAAAGAAAAGAGACATTTAAAGAAAACGTATAAAAATTAAACGTCTTTTTCAATTTCCCTACGTGTGGAATAACACTTTAAAAATGTTTAAAAGTATTTAATAAATAGCATTCTCTCTTGCCATACGATTGTTCGTAGAATAATCTTTGGGTAGCAGAAATTTGTAAAAATCTCTCTACAGAGATGCTAACAACGAAAATAAGTTGTAATAAAGCATATAAGAATTTCGACACAGCGGATAGTAGAACGCATGGCTCAGTGGTGAGAGCGCCTGGACGGTATTCAGGAGGCGCGGGTTCGAATCCCGCTGCGTTCAAATTTTTATACGTTTTCTTCAAATGTCTTTTTCAATTTTCCTTAGTGTGGAATAACACTTTAAAAATGTTTAAAAGTTATTATAAAAGTTCATACTACAGAAAATTTCAAGCTTCATACTTCACCCGGCATATCAGGGTAGGCATTAGACATAGAGGAGCACAATAAGTCAAGATGCTTCCCGTCCGAATTCAAAACAGTGCGGAACTCAAGCCACGCTTTGACCAGAGAGATGGTAGTAAAATAATTTTAAAATATAATCAGTCTCCTGTTACGAAGCTGAAAACCATCGCGTACACAGACAGATACCGTCCCACTCTGCCACGAAGGCTTTAAAAAAATTAAGATTTTATTAAGTAAGTAAAAAATGACCAATTCTAATGGCAAAAATTTAAAATATCTAACCAAATCTTATATTTATACGGACGGACGGAGTGTCTTAACACTATATTCCCTCTGCCGACCCTGCTGTGTGCGGGATACAGCGTGAAGCAAAAAAAAATCTAACATTTGCTTATTTAACATTTAAAACAGCTCACTCAAATGAAAATGAAAATATTTTATAATGAAATAGATTATTACAAGCACTTTCGAATACTCGATTAATATAAAATGTATTTATTGCCAGTCCTGCAAAAAGCTACCATCCGCTCGGAAGGTAGGTAGGTAGGTATGGTAAGGTATTATGCGTTTATTATATCACTTAGAGGTTAAACCTGAGTTTTACCATTATAAGTTTGGATGTATGTTGGTAAATTTATGTTCTGCTAGAAATTGTGAAGGTAAGGCTTTTAAAACAATGCGTTCAAAATTTAAATCTGACTTTCAAACATATTTCGTATATTCGAAAGTCAGAATTATATTTTAAATATATACTGAGAATATTTTCTGCAAATTATTTTGTTTTCATTACCTACGCGTAATGGAAACAAGGTAATTTTGTATTCCTCTAATTAGTGTTTACAGAAAGGAAAATATTCAGTTTGTGAAAAAAAAATAAAGCTTGAAATAAAAATAAGGATGCCATTGTTTATAATTTAAGAACAAAACAAGAGAAGATAATTATAAATTAATTATAAAACATTAGATTCACGCATTTTTCCCGAATAGCAGCGAGAGTATAATGTCAAGACACTCTCTCTCCTCTGACTCTCCGCCTGAAATCAAGACATTGCGTGTTGATTGGCGTAACCTAACGCGATATCATAAAATTACAAAGTATGTAATGATCTAGGAAACGGAGTGTCTCAACCCTATGAACTCTCTAGCTAAAAATAATATATAATATATATATAAACATACTGACACTCATTTAAACACTGTTTGTTTACGATGATATCGTTATCTTATCTACTTATGACACTTTTATAATATTATATATACATACATATATGTATATTGATACAATTATTCGTAAACAAAAATATAACTGATAAGAACGCGACGTTAGAAGAATCGTTTCTTAATCATATAAATAAATATAAGAAGACACATCCATACTTATATTATAAATGCGAAGGTCTGTGTGTTTGTCACGCTTTCACGGCTAATCTACCGGTCCGATTTGGATGAAATTTTTAATGAAAATAGTAAAAATGACTGGGTCTAATGATTAAACAGAACGTTTTGAGAATCCTAAAGGAGCTTAAATAAGGGATAAAAGTTGCCGATGACGCGGCAAAGCTGCGGGCGGGTCGCTAGTTAATAAGAAAATGTAATCTCTAAAAATGTACGTATATCCAATTTTATTATACAACTAGCGGCCCGCTCGCGGCTTCGCCGCGTGAACTATTTCGTCGTATTGCAACCCTCAGGGGCGCATTTTTTTTAAAAAACAGTAGCATATGCTTAAGCTTACATTATGAACTATACTTATGCCAAAATTCATTACAATTGGTCAAGCGATTTAGATTTTTCATATAAACATTCATCCCTTTTTTTAACCCTTTAGAGGCTGTTTTTTAAAAAAATAAGTAGCCTATGTTTGTCCCAGTCATTTTTACTACTTTCATTCTCAATTTCATCCAAATCGGACCGGTAGATTAGCCGTGAAAGCGTGACAGACAAACACGCAGACTTTCGCATTTATAATATAAGTATGGATATTAGTAAAATTATCATTGCATAGCGCATTGGGGCGGCGTCGGATTGGAAATACGATGATTGTGGGTTTAAGTCACGTCGAAGAAATGTTTTTTTTTTCAGCTTCACGCTGTATCCCGCACACAGCAGGGTAGGCAGAGGGAGCCTAGTGTTAAGACACTCCGTTCCCCAATCCCCAGGAATATTTATATTTGAATTATTTCATTTTCTCTACCCGATAGACGAAAGAAGCTGAAAGTGGAGAGCGGAGGGTATGAACACTAGATTTTGTCTAGGTTTTGTCTAATCCCCTATGCGAGATAAGACGTCGAATTTAAAAAATACAAAAAATACAATTATCTCACAGTTTCTTTGATAGACATCTAAATTTTCAATTTTATTTAAGTATAATCACTATTACAAAAATAAAAACATAGAAACACATATAATAGATAAAAAAAACTTTAAGGATTAATATTAACAGCCTTCAGCATAGGATTAGCCAACAATAATATTGTAAAAAGCTTTAGTATTTCTATGTTCATTGCAGAAACTAAGCTAACTTGAATTTTATATAGAAATGCATTATCAGAGAGCGACTTGACAATCAAATACTTGTTCCTACACACTTTTGAAAATATATTTGGAATACAGATAACATAATATTTTGGCCATAGTGGCCAGTCGTGGCCCAGTGGCACAAGCGTGTGACTGTAAACGACTGGTTGTGGGTTCGATTCCCACTCGAGGAGTAGAAATATTTAATATTTCCCTTTTCTTCGCTCTAGTGTCGAGGTAAAGCGCGGCGTTAAGTTCCGCCACTTAACACGCAATACCTACACGCAATGCCTCCGAATTCGGCGGTGCGTGGGGAACGGAGTGTCTAAACACTAGGTTCCCTCTGCCTACCTTGCTATGTGCGCGATACAGCGTGAAGCTAAATATATTGTAATATAAACTAAAATGAAGAAAATCGTCACAAATCATAATGATTGTTCTGGGAAGAAATGAGGATTAATTAAACTATAAGAAATACAAGACATACGAGTATGTAGTATCCAGACACGTGTGCACATTTCGACAACTAATTCTGAAAACCATTCCAGGCGCCCTGATCACAAAGCCTTGCTTTTTACTACCAGCTGCCAGTCTCGTCGTTCTTTTTAAGTGGTCTAAATATCTTTTTCTATTTCCTAAGTGTTTGAATAACACTTGAAAATGTTAAAAGTAAGTAAATCGGACGATAAAAAGTGAATGCAACGAGAATTGATAGATTGATAGACAGATGTGGGTGAAGTGAGCCTGTTAATGATGTACTTCACGCTCATGTTACTCATTAACACCCATCAGGCTGTTTACCTAACTACTAAGATGTCGTCCTTTTATCCCTCATCAGGGACATAGGGCTCACAGAATGGACTTCCACTGCTCTCGATTTTGTGCAACATCTTCCAGGTCTTGCCAGCCCAGACCAACTGAAGATACCTCCTTTTCGACAGATCGCAGACATAATAATATTTATTATTGTTCTATATCAGAGGTGCACAACCTGCTGCCCGCTTTGTAACTTTAAGACGAGTTATGTATAAATAAAAAATATTAAAAAAATAACCTTTATTTGACCATTATTGATTTAAACTTAAAACAAATCAATTGCTTACGTCTATGTATATGCTTATTACTTATTATTATTTGTTATGTTTTGTTTAAGTAGAGTAAATGATTCGTCGAAAGTGTATTGAATAAGTGCAAAGTGTTTGTGTTAAGTGTTGTGGTTTCAGCGTCCATTAGCGCACGGACAGCGCGCGGTGCTACCGTGAAATAGTGACAATTGATGCATTGCAGCTTTGAAATTATTATATAAATACTATAGTACTTAGGGGCAGATCCAGGAGTCAAATAAGTTTGTGGTCACCCTGAAATCGAACCCACAACCGGATTCGATTTACTCTCGATTAAACGATGATAATTTAATTATAAACATCAAAAATTGTCTCTACAAAGATTCTAACAACAAAAATAAGTTGTTATAAAAAGCGTATCAGAATTTTGACGCAGCTAGTAAAACGCATGGCGCCCGCGCTTGAACGGTTTCGAAGAGGAGCGGGTTCGAATCCCGTTGCGTTCAAATTATTACACGTTTTCAATTTTTTAAATATGGGAATAACACTTTAAAAAATGTTTACTTTAAAATAATTTCCTGCACAATAAATTATTAACATGGAAAATATACATCAGTGGCAGTCGTGGCCCAATGGCACAAGCGTGTGACTGTAAACAACTGGCTATGGGTTAGATTCCCACTCGAGGAATGGAAATTATATTTCCATTTTCTTCGCTCTGGTGTCGAGGTTAAGCGCGGCGTTAAGTTCCGCCACTTAACACGCAAGCCTCCGAATTCGGCGGAAAGTGGTTAACGTAGTGTCTTAACACTAGGTTCCCTTACCCTGCTGTGTGCGGGATACAGCGTGAAGCTAAAAAAAAAGCAATATACACGTGTAACTCTACACCTCTATCGCCATTCTCTGCGCTTTTTTTAGTAAAACTCTTGCCAAAACTAAAAACACAATAATATAAAACGACATTCAGCCTAAAAGCCCGCACGCGTCGCACTTTCATTCGTTAACTAATGCCTTGCGTTAGCGTATCGAAGTCAACTTCTGTGAAAGCCGAGGTGGAAGTAAATGGACGGAATCTGTTGGCAGTGGCCGCTCCGTCGGCTGTGACTTCGAAACTTACTTTACGATACTCATATAAAGGTTAAGGGCGAATTGGTATTAGATTTCAGTATTTATTATGTTGTTAGGAATACATTATTTACTTTTTACATATAGTTATATATTTATATCCCTTAGCTGATAACGCGGCTTCCCTGTTAAGCCATGTTTTAGCAAAGAAACTAGTGTTGAGGCACTCCGTTCTTCACTTTCCGTTCGAAATCGGGATAATGTGTGTTAAGTGGCGAAACATAATGCCGTATTTTGTCCTAGGTACCAGAGCGGAGAAATAAACATAATGTATACTCGTTTTTTCCAGAGTGGAAATGGAACCCACAACCGTTACATCGGCAGACGCTGTCCAACTGCGCCACGACGGGCTCTAAGTAAAGATATATTTTCTTTTTGTTTTTACATATCAGATATTTTCATGTCCAGAGCAAGAACTGTGCTTATTTGAGAGACTGAACGTCGATTTTAATGACTAGATCGAAAGGATATTAAGTAATATTAAAAAAAATCGTACATGGAAGGCACAATAAGTTACCACTTTGTACCTTCTTGTGTCTTTAATAAGTAGCAGAGCTTACACTTCAAATGTCTAATATTAAAAGTCATCATTAACGGGATATTAACTAATATTGACGTAGAACGTAACAACTATTAGGTGTACATAAAAATAAAAATAAATAGCTTCACGCTGTATCCCTCACATAGCAGGGCAAACAGAGAGAGCCTAGTGTTAAGACACTCCGTTCCCCACTTTCCGCCGAATTCGGAGGCATTGCGTGTTAAGTGGCGGAACTTAACGCCGCGCTTTACTTGACACCAGAGCGAAGAAAATGGAAATATTAAATATTTAAACTCCTCGAGTGGGAATCGAACCCACAACCAGTCGTTTACATGCTATATATGTATAATTAAAACAAAAAATGGTTAACATGACACTACTCACTTCTCTAACTATAAATTCAAATAACAAATTATTAAAAACCCACAAGCTTAAAATGTTTTTCTCGCTGACCTGAAAATGTGGTTACAATACAGTATTGTCACCAGATCCGGACACGTGTGCAAACTTGCAACTTTCAAGCAAAACCGACGCGAGCGCTTCCGTTAGACGCTGTTTACAACATTCTCTTACATGGATAGATATAGGTGACGCCCTCGTGGCACAGTGGGACAGATTCTGACTGCAAATACTCCACTTGGAGTAAGGATTATATTTAAACTATTTTCACTTCCCTCTGGTCTGGTAACATAAAGCTCTTGATTTTTGCCTTAGTGGCGCACACAATTTTTCGATTTTGGACGAAACATGAACAACGGAGTGTCTTGCCACTAGGTTTTCTCTGACTACCCTAATATACGGAAAAACAGTGAGACTGACAGGTGCAGGTCAAAACAAGGATTTAAAAACGTTTGTTTATTTGTCAGATCACAAGCTGTGTTTAAAAAAAAATGTTTGCAAGTCGCTGATCTGTAAAGTTTATCAGATCTCATGTCTGTTTCGGTTCTGCGATAGTTAAGTATACTCTCCCTGCCTATCCTACTATGCTGGAAAAAGATTAAGCTTTAAGGCTGAGATTTTTTTTTCAACTACGCTTTATTCTCGGGATTCGGGTTCGGTATTTTGTAAAGGCAGAAGCTAGCGTCATTACACTTGTTGCGGCCACTTTGCGATTATATTTCAGGGACATGGAATTCAATGCTATTCTTTGAAATGGACAATATAAGTGAAAATATTGAATATAACATAATCTTAGCACTCGCTGCAAGAAATCTTTGAAGTATTTTTTTATCTTGGCTTTCAAAACACTGACTAACTAACTAACTTCAGCGGCTACTTGCGCAGTTAGTAATCGGTTTAACCTACTTCATTGAATTTACCGCTGAGGACGTCGATAATTAGCCTACAGTTAAGTTTCATGTGGTACCTGATAGGTCACCGCCCGTCTTAGCGGCCTGTTTAAATAATAAGATTGTCTTGAATGCATTTACAACGTAAACCGCAGGTTGTGCTTGTACGCTTAATTCTCACATATATTTCCAAGTATAGAAACCCATGAGGCTAATCGTGGCTCGCGGGTACGAAGTGTGACGAAACGCAAATGGGTTTGATTCCCATTCCATTTCCTTCCCTCTGGTTTCGAAGCAAAGCGCGGCGTGAGTTCCGCCACTTAACATGACATGCGTTCAGAACAATGCGTCGGCGGGAACGGGGGAACGGAGTATTTTAACACTTGGTTCCTTCTGCCTACGCTGCTCTGTGCGGGATATAGCGTGATGAAAAAAAAGAAGAACCCCTTTCCTTAGAAATACATGTACACTAGCTGTTACCCGCGACTTCGTCCGCGTAGTAATGATCTTTTCGCGGCGTAGGCACATAGGACAAAGATACGACGAACATATAAGAAGACGAAGTAACAACTACACTTCATGTAACAACTACACTTCATGTAACAACTACACTTCATGTTAACTTTTCGTTTGTTTATGATTTATTGTGTTTACGATCAAGTCGCCGTAACAATCAAACGTAATATAATCATCAGATTACATTACGATTTAAATTAAAACTAAAAATGTATTTCCCATTTTACAATGAAATGTGAACTATGTACTCGTATGCGAGAATCACGGTTAATAAAATACAAAATATCAATTTTCTCAATTTTATATAATATTTGTCTCATTTCAGGAACTTCCACTTGTATCGTTTTCCACTAGAGCCAAGAGTATATTCATTAATAACGCGAATTCAACGAAATAAGGTTTTTGTTAACATATATGTTTTTGTTCATCATAAAAGTCCGTCGCGGCGTAATGGGACAGAGTCTGACTGTATTTACAGTTGGATTGGTTGTCGGTTCGATTCTCCCTCAATCGAATGATTATATTTAGATATTTTTTTTAGCCTTTTATGGTAGGCAGAGGGAACCTAGTGTTAAGACACTCCGTTTCCCACTTTCCGCCGAAGTCGGAGGCATTGCGTGTTAAGTGGCGGAACTTAACGCCGCGCTTTACCTCGACACCACTCCTCGAGTGGGAACAGAACACACAACCAGTCGTTTACAGTCACACGCTTGTGTCACTGGGCCACGACTGGCCACAAATTATATTGAATATAACATAATCTTAGCACTCAGCAAAGCATTATAATATTTACATTAAAAATACATTTTTAGAATACGTATAAAAATAAAGCGCATACAAATTTCGAAATTTCGACTGCGGTCATAGCGCTTAGACTGTTTTTAAAAGGTGCGGGTTTGAATCTCGTTGGGTTCAAGATTTTTTAAGTTTCATTAGAAGTTCTTTTTCAATTTTCTGATTGAACAACACTTGAAAATGTTCAAAATAATTTCATTTTACCACTCTGGTCTTGAATTTAGTTGGAAAGTGAAGAACGGAGTGTCTTGTCACTAGGCTTTTTTGTTCACCACTTCAAGCCATAACGCGAAATCATGTCGAGTTATTTATATTGTCCAAAATGAGCAAACAATGAGTGGAAATATATTTAACTATAGAATTTAATCATTTTATACAATGACCAGTTCCGAGCGCCGCACGTGGCCAAATTAATAAATATTATAATTATTATAGTACATAATACAAAGAAAGATAATGAGTTCACATTTTGCTATAGCTCGCTTTTATCACAGTTTGTCACACAAAATGCAATTATTAATTCGACGTCTTCGTTAAGGAGCTTTTTTTTGTACATTGGGGTAGTCAGAGGGACCTAGTGTCCAGACACTCCGTCCTCCACTTTAATGTTTCCGTCTTTATAAATTTTTCTATTTTAAGAAATTCTAATTGAAATAAAAGAAAGGCTACTAGTGTAAATAAAAGAAAAAACAGGTAAAATTTTACCTGTTTTTTCTTTTATTTAAACTAGTAGTATATAAGTTGTCGTTGATGAATTTGTGACATCGCCAATTCTACGATATGATCGCTACATATAGATAATGCCAGTTATACTCGTATAGATATGTATCTAATATATACAATATTTGACCTCAACACTGCGATCCCTTTAACGTCTTATTCATGCATAGATAGCTTATAAATTTACGCTTAGAATATTATCCGTTAACAATTTTAGTGTCTCGAATTTGGGAGAACGGAGAGATTTAACAATAGGACAAGGAGAGATTTAATATAGATATTTATTAATTTTCTTGCATTAATTTACATCATTTAATTCCTTGAAAACTTTAACTAGATAATTATGTATGTAGTAAATGGCATCTGATCGCTTGTTTAGTACTAACTTCAACGTTCACGTTATGATTAGTACTAACTTACATATGTTAAATACTAATGCCGTGCGGCTGAACGGTTAGAGCACTGGGTTCTCAACCAATGGTCCACCAATGGTCCGCAGAACGGATAAAGTGGTTCGCGAACGATTTTAAATTTAGCCGGTATTGGTGACCGCGACAGGAGTAATTGCACATTAATTCATTTATATTATAAAATAAGTATGTCAGTTTACGCAAGGAAGTTAGGATGTCCTAAAGTATGTTTTAACAATTCGTAAAAAGTATTGGACTTGTCTACTTGTTAACAATAGTGCCACGACAACCTCGCAATTGACACAATTTTCTCATTAAATATTAAAGTTTTCGTTTGATTATACACTTTATTTTTATTATACCTACATACATAGTGGTCCCTGCTAGCAAGAATAATGTAAAAGTGGTCCGTGATCAAAAAATAGTTGGGAACTCCTGGGTTAGGACAAATACTTGTAGAGGGCTTTCTAAAAGTGCAGGCTCGAATCTCGATGCGTTCAAATTTATATACGTTTTCTAAAAACATCGTTTTTGAACTAATGTATTTCAATACTTCAAAATTTCAACCATTATTTAATCTCCTGATCGCATGAACGGATACGTGCATTCCAAAATTTAAACTTAAAATGTTTTTATCGTGTTGGTTTCGTTTAGATGTTCTTTGTTTTTATGAAGTTTCAATGTTCATTTTATAATTCCCTATTGGATATTTTTAGATTTTAGTTTTTAAGTATCTCTCTTAATAAAACCGTCCTGTAACTTAAAAATGTTAATTATGATATAAAAAATATGTAAAGAAAATTGAAAATATGTAGGTAACAAGTTTTTTTTAAACAGTAAAAAAATCGTTTAAAAATTTCTTTTGTTTAGAAAAACCTATGAAATATTTAAACTTGCATCTTGTGGAAACAGTACAAGCGTTCTACCACTAAGCCATTTGTTGTACGAAGAACTAAACTTATATACATTTTCTAAAGGCATTTTTCAATTACCTAAGCATACGAATAACACTTTAACAGTATTAATAACAATAACTAATACGAAAATCTCATCAACTATACCAAGCATACCAACCTAACCACTCTTTACTCACTCTTATCACACATCACTAAAGCTTAACACAATGCCTCAAGTAAACTTCCACTGCGATTTCGCACCAAATATCCGTCCGGGAACACAAGCACGTGCGATCCTGCGATAGTTTAGATTGAATTATCTAGATTTAGGAGCGCAAGCCTGCCCGGTTGTTGACAGATTACTACTATACTACTATACTTCTATACTTCTATACTATACATGTTATTGCAAGGTATTCACATGTTCTACATATTTGCTAGTCGGTTATTTTGTAAGCATCGTGTCTAATAATAGATTAGAATGGAAGAAATTGGAGGATGCCTTTGTGATATGGCATGCAGAGGAAATTGTCGATGTTATTTTAAATAGCTATAATGTCAATTAATTAGCCAAAAAAAAATTGTCTCTTAAATGAAGGGGTTATTATTTTTTCCCTCAGAAGGTGGGCCATCCACCGAGGTGCCGCAGTAGAATGCGCGAGCGAACCTGCGACGTTTCAAGACGATGGAGAGGGTTTCCGCTGGGTTTTAGTGGGTAGTATCGGGCTCGTTGGTGAGTCCCACAGTATCATCCGTCCGCAGGGCTGTTGTGCCTTTTTTGCGAACTGATGGTGTGCATAAACGCATTTCCCAGCGAAAAAAGGGGTTATTATTTTTTATTATTATTACGCAAATTACAGAAATCTCAAGTAAGACATAATATTATTTGGTGAAAAAGATAATCTAACTACACAGTCTATTTTGCAGATTGGGAATAAAACAATATTTTATATTTTTATTTTGCAAACCGACACGCAAATACAGTTTATTTAACATACCGGAAATATAAACTAAATCATTTTTTTTTCTTTTTTAATTTTCAAAGCAGTAATGACCTTCTCAGGAGTTGTATTCACAACTACTGCTTATAGGTATAATACCTACGCTACGTCAATAAGGAGTCATTTAAACTGGAAATGTGATCGTTTGAGTGCGGCTGTAAAAGTAATATAACTTTAGATTATGGTTACGAAGGAAATAGTTTTGAAGCCGTCATGGCGCAGTGGGACAGGGTCACTACGCGTGTGTAAGCACAATGATTGTGGGTTCAGTACCCACTCGGGGGAATTGTATATATTATTTTAATTTATTGACCAAGTATTTGGTTTTGGTTTTGTTACATTATTCTTGTTAGCGGGGACCACTATGGTAATTCTTGCAGTTTCTGTCATTTTGTAGTTCGACTAGTTGTATAATTTTGGGTAGAGCTGGGTACAACACTCGCTAAATTAAAAATCGTTTGCGGACCAGTCTATCCCTCTTGCGGACCACTGGTGGTCCGCGGGCCACTGGTTGGGAACCAGTGTCTTCGACAAAGCAAATTTAACACTATTTTTAGGCAATGTATAGATTTCAAGCGGAAATTGATGAACGGAGTATCTTGACCAGGTTGTGGTGGTGGTTCTCTCTGATTACCCTAGGCGGGAAATAGAGTGAAATAAATTAAATTTATTTCTTTATGCGCATAATTGTGAAAGATGTGGGCACAAAGGTCGGGAAGACATTAAAGTGTTTGTTCTTCAATACGTCGCGTCTCGATGTACCGGCCACTGTCTGCCGGTATATCGACTATCGACTAACTATAGACAAGCTGGCCAACAGATGCAATTTTCTAATTGACAAAATATACTTTCTTGGTAATAAATATTAGCCAGTCGTGGCCCAGTGGCACAAGCGTGTAACTGTAAACGACTGGTTGCGGGTTCGATTCCCACTCGAGGAGTGGAAATATTTAATATTTCTATTTTCTTCGCTCTGGTGTTGTGGTAAAGCGCGGCGTTAAGTTCCGCCATTTAACACGCAATGGCTCCGAAATCGGCGGAAAGTGGGGAACGGAGTGTCTTAACACTAGGTTCCCTCTGCCTACCCTGCTGTGAATGGGATACAGCGTGAAGCTAAAGAGAATAAAAATATTTGATTTATCAAGAATTTAATAAAACTATTTATATGGCATATTTCAGACACTTCGCGCAATTATTCGATAATTAATATGCCAAAATTTTGCTAAAAATAGTTTTGTTAAATTGTAAATAAAACATAAGTTTATTTTTGGTATATTTACTTAATACCTACCTCCTGTTGCAAAGTGTTGAAAGTATTTCATTCTATTATTTATGAAGCCTATACTCGTATGAAGCAGTCGAGGCGCAGTAGGACAACGTCTGTCTGTAAAGCGATGTTTGTGGGTTCGATTCCCACTCGAACTACGATTTAAATTCTCATTTTTTCGGTCCGGACCATAACTGGTCCACACTTAGCATGCAGTTTCAGTTTCGGGCGGAAAGTGGAGAATATTGACTAGAGTCAAGATAGTATAGGTAGTCATAGTGTAGTAGTCAGAGAAGTCCTCTAGGACTACTACACTATGTGGGGAATAGTGTGACGCTGATTTTATTTTTTAATTATTTACTTGTATCAGTTCATTTTCATCAGCACATATTACGAAGGCAGCATTAGTTTGATCTTTCTAAATTTAGTTATACAGAGAGAGGGGCTGGACAATAAAGAGTTAAGTTTTTTAATAGATCCCTATTAAGCCTGTACTTGTGTTGCAAGTCTCAGGCAGTGACTCATCACTCCATCTTCTACAACGCTATAGTTAATTCATGGAATACTAAAGATTTTCTTCTTATAAACATATAATTTTCTTTTTTTATGCCGATCTATTATATTTTTATATTGGTAAATATAAAAATATAATGGAATGGCAAACGAAAATTGTTTAATTGTCCTTAAGGCTTCGTTGCTCACTCAATAACGAGCCTGTAAATTAACGAGCCTGAACGTATATTATTTTACACGACTACGTACAACAAGGTGCATCGGCAACACACGCGTTGTTGAAAATGTAAACAGGATTTGCAACTGTTTAGTTTGCGCCGCCAAAACAAGTACTTCCGGGGATTAGGATTATTAAGTTAAGTTGTGTTTTTCGTATCTATCGAGTTATATTGAGACGCCTATCGTGGCGCAGTGTGATACCATCTGATTGTAAACAGATAGGTAGCGAGTAGAATCCCTGCTTAAAGGAATGATTATATGAATTGTTTTAAGTTCTTTGGTAAGTTATAATGCAGGTTTAAAACATGAAATGTCGTGATGACGCATCATCAGGATGGTCTTAACACTATTCTCAGATCCAGCCATGTATGAAGAAACGTGAAATTGAAATAAAGTTCGTATAATTAATTCTGGCGGCCTAGCACCAAAAAGAGCGTCGTTACGTTCCTCAAAGCCCAATATGACAAAAATTGTAGATTGATGGGAAACGAAGAAATCTTCTACTACTTATCGATATAGTCTATACTCTCCGATCTCCACTTTCTCCCATTGGGATCAGAGAGTATAGCTTATATTTGATATTGATCAAGATATTGCATGTTGAGACGCGGAACTTAAAGCCTCGTTGTTTCAGGAAATATCTTAAATATGATTATTCCCCTGAGTTGGAGTTGATTCCACAACCAATATCATTTACTGTCAGACGCTATCCCACTGCGCCATGACGAACGTCGTGGACACCCATTCCATCAATTCTATTTGAATAAAAAACTTAGTACTATCATTATTGATAAGATAAACCGGTCCTCTAGCATTTTAAGCAACAACATAACGGTCCATAAAATACCAGTCACCTACGGTATGAATTAAATTTAAATGTTTGTCCGCGATATTTATTTAGTTCTTTCCGGCATGACGGGTAGTAGGTATAGATGACCTAGTGTCAAAACACTCCGTCATTGCGTCTAGACTGGTGGAGCTTAACGCCCGGCTTTACCTTATATAACAGAGCGAAGAAATTAAAATTTATTATACTCAATCCCCGGCTAGGAAGCGAACCCCCCATATGGCTTTCCAGTCAGACGCAGTCCGACTGCGCCACAACTGCTACTAAGCGTTATAATATAAAATGTTTTTTATAAAATATCAGAAAAGAAGTGTCACTATAAGATGTTAAAAGTAATTTGTTCTCATATTTACAAATCTATAAATGTTAATAAACAGATACATTTAAACAACAAAAACAAAACATAAATCCAAAAACAAGAACTTTTAGGATTTGAACCTGCACATGTTAGAGTTCTTGTTTTACCTGCCTACGCTGCTACGCGGGAAAAAGTGTCAAATTGAAAAAAAAAACAATCAATATTGTAGTGCGCCTAGTTGTTTTTATGATTTTAGGTTAATCTGTTTGTCAGCCACTAAAGCAAGTTTAAAAGTAATAAAGTCAAAGTCAAAGTCAAAGTCAAAGTCAAAGTCAATGCCAAAGTCAAATAATTTTATTCAAAATAAGAAGTTACAAGCTTCATTTTTTGAACGTCAAATAGTTTTAGCACTAGGTTCCCTCTGTGTACCCTGCTGTGTGTGTGCTGTGGGATGCAGCGTAAAGAAAAAAAAACAAATTATATCCATCATGAAGCAGTGCCTGAATGCAATGGTTGCTGGTTCGAATTCCACAGAGAAAAAAACACACTCTGTCTAAACAAAACACTCCTTAACATTCCACCACCGCTTCGTAGAGAACGGAGTGTCTTACCTCTCGACTTAACATTCTCTGCCCACTCAACTGTATTTGGGAGACGCATTAAGCAGTCACTTGCAATCCTTTTAGTAATTAGGCCAGATTAATCAAGTCAAAATTAAGCTTTGTAGCTGTAATAATCTGCCTAAGTACGTCAAGTGGGCAAGCGTAATCCTCACTTCCTCATTCGTGTAGGCTGTGCCTTCTTATCCTACACACTGCTCTGTTAACTCAACTGGATAACGTGGAGCAAGTCCGGGAATTGAAGGCGAGTTAATATAAAGATTTCTGCTAAGTTCTTGATAACTATTATAAATTCTAATTGTGTATACTTTTCATACATTCCATTACATTATAAGATTTAGAAGATATTGCGGCACTGTGGGACAACGTCGAACTGTAATCGTGAATGGCTGTTGGTTCGATTCCCTCCGGTGGAATGGTCATAATTTAATTTATTTATTATCACTTCTTTTTCAATAGAAAAACGCGACATTAAGTTCTATTTAACAAGAAAGGACTCGAATTCAGCTAAAAAGTGATAAACGCAGTGTCTTGACACTAGGTCCTCTCTGACAAGCTCGCTATATGGGGGCTATATGGGATTAGATTTGAACATTGTAGAAACCGGAGTAATAAAGCTTAAAAGAATTTCAACTGACGGTGACTTTGAACTATAATAAAACCTGTATGACGCCAGATTTCAGTGTGAAACGTTTTCGCACGAAAACTCAAACATTCCAAATTGAAGGAAATGACATTTGATTTACTTCCGATGTTAAATTCAGAACTGAAGACGGATAAGTCAAAAATCACAATATTTTTCAAATCTCAGCAAACTGTTAAAATTAAAACATTTCAAAAATGATTTGACAAGTCTGCACAAAGTAGTTTTCTGCGCGCAAGGTAGTTTGTATTTCCTTTTTAAATCATTATATGAATAATGATAATGAACGAATTATATACCGAATTGTGACGTGTGAAGAGAAATATTGTAAACATAGTACAATCATAAGCGCAAAACACAGTGGTCAAGTCAATCCCACATCAATGCCTAAAGCCCTAGGTCAATGCCTATTCAAAGTTAGTGGTGACACCGTTCAAAGTTACTGCACCATCTAATAGGGGTCACCAATCCCTATGAGAAACCTATCAACTCCATCTACACCATGTATGATAACGTCAGAACTAATACTGCTCGAGAAACCAAAAGCAAAAGCAGTATAAAGTTTATGATGTGTACATGTTGTATCGCAAGAGTTGTCACAAGGTATCTTAAATAATCTTTAATTAGATGACAGAAATTTAGAAATCACGAGGGTAAATACTTTGTATAAATATATTTTAACATACAAAGAATATATAACTCTGTAATTAACACAGACAAGAAACGGAAATTATATATTTTTAAAAACTTACTAAATAAAGTTTAAAAGTTATTTCATTCTAATCTTAAATGAGCAACGTTTGTATAATTTGTCGTGTTAGTTAGTTTTATATGTTCTTTTGAAAGCTACGAGTAAGACAATTTGCTCTTGAAAAGGACATTTAGAAAATATATAAAAAATTATGGCCACGGGTTTCTTTACACGTTTTCTAAATCTCCTTTTTAATTTTCCTAAGTGTGTGACCACTTTAAAAATGTTAAAAGCATTTAAAGAAGACATTTAAAGTGTGGAATAACACTTTAAAAATGTTTAAAAGTATGTTAAAAGCAATTTGCTCTTATATTTACAAAGCTGTATGTTGTTTTAATAAACAGATAAATTTGAACAACAAAAAGAAAACATAAATCCAAAAACAAAAACTTTTAGGATTTGAACCTGCACATGTTAGAGTTCTTGTTGTCCACGACAATGTTCTTTTAAATATTATAAATAAAGAAGGAAGTTTCTTAACATACATTAGCTACAAATAACATGAATTTTAATTGTACATAAAGTGTTAAGCCTTTTAAACCAATAGGTTCAATGGTTAAAACGTTTCCATCAACACATTGGTTCGAATTCTATAACACATTAACATGTTTTTGATTTAAAGTCCATAATATCCATAATATGAGTCTAGAATACTGATACTGACATATTACTAAAAAAGCATATATGTATCAATTATTAACGGCTTCGTGAAGACAATGCACCATAAAAGTAACAATAAAATTTAATGAATTTAAATATATAATTATATAGAAATAAATGCTGTATGTAAATGCAAGTGACGCCGTAACAACTAGAAGATATTTGCATTCATTTGAATAGTCACTATTCAATAACCGCTAGATGTTATTGTCCTTAAAATCATAATAAATATCGTCTCAAGATAAACTATTTGAAAAATATTCTTAGAAATCGTATAAAATGATTTCTACATACATATACTACTAGTAGAACCCATAGCTTAGCGGTTAGAGCATTTCAATGGTTAGTAAGAAGTGCCGCTTCGAATTCAGCTACGTTTAAATTTTTATACTTTTACATAAAATGTTGAGTTATCACTTTAAAAAGGTTAAATAAATTTTGAGGGTTGAAAACACACAATCAATCAACATCCATACAAGCTAATCTGTTTTAAGTAATTTTCACAGCTGTCTAAATTCATAACATTGCTTTAAATTAAAAGCCGACGGTAGATATAAAAGTTGTAGGTACGCGAGCCGCAACAGGAAAACGAAACTTAATGTTACTCCGGCCTTTGATTTCTGCATAACTTAGAATTATTGTAAGAAATATCCTCATAGTAAACTATAGTATGTATAAAAATATTTAAGTTATCGTGTGCCATGTACCTACAATAGCAAATTGCCGACGGCAAGTGTTTTGGTTGACCGATAACAATAAACGAATTTGGATTGTAAAGTTGTTATTTAATAAAAAATAGTGACAACAATGATGACAAATATTATAATGTTACACCTAATTTAGTGACCAATTATAAATATTTATTAATTAACCATAAACAATAATTAACACTAATAAATGCCAATTAATTAAATTATTTCAAACAATAATAAAAGAAAGCTACCTTTAAATACATAATTAACCTTAATCTTATCAATTCACGAAAACATACACTTATTAAACAATAAAACAGCCAAACTAGTATTAAATTAACCAAAAAAATTGTAAAAAATCACAAAAAAATAGTGAAAAAAAGGGAAAAGTTTGAAAAACTTACCCATATATATCACTGAAGGGCGCTCCTCCCAGCCCGACGTGGGACACTTTCATGCCGGTCTTCCCGAGCAAGTTGTACCGCATTTTGTTAGCGGCGCGCGCGGCCGTTACCTCTGCTGTGCAACTTGCGACTGATTGAGCCGGTGATAAATCTTCCATACTGTAGACTGTACACAAGGCACACTGTACACTGTACACTGTAGACTGTACAATGCTATCAGATTCGTATTCTAAACTAGTTAGTGGTGGGCAATCATTTTTAATCAGAGGCGGAGAGGGGGGCCAGATAATGTAGAAGAACCGAATGAATGAATGAATATGTAAAAAGGCATTTTGTGGTGAAATTATTAATTATAAAAAAAATACAGCATTCCACACTTGTACAAGAGTTGTAAATTAAAATTTTACTGTTATTCGAAGTCCCTGCCATGGTATGGCCTTCGGATATACTATTCAATAAGTAATCGCAGGCAGGATGAACTGCTGTCGCGAGGCGGAGATAGTCAGCGGGCTGTACTTTGGTCATCAATGTTCTCTTCATGTTATGAGGCTATCTTGACGTAATGAGATATCGTTTGATTTTAAACGGAATGGACTGTGAATTCGATTCTTCGTGGGAATATTTTAATTGAGCAGGGAAATGAAAATATTTGAATTATTTCCATTTCCTTGCTCTGGTACTTAAGGTATAGCGCGGTGTGTAGTTTCTCCATTTAACACGTAACGTCGGGCAGAGTGAATTGACACTAGGTTCTCCAGACTACCGGTCTATGCAGAGAAGAGCGTGATGGTGTTATTTTTTCTTATTCTGAATATGTTTTTTTGACTTGTTCCCAGTATTTCTATTATGTGGTCTTACCAGTACTACTGGGAAATTTCTTCAGAAAAAAGTTAATAGGAATTTTAATACCAATAAACTTTCCAGTAAAACAAGACAATTTTAACAACAGGTATAACTAATAATTTTATTAATCTTTTTTATTGAAAATAATAAAAAAATCGAGACACTGTAATCATGTCACAATTTTGAGCGGAAAGTAGAAGACGGAGTGTCTTGCAGATATCAACGCTGCGATTTTCCTCAACACCAATGCGAAGAAAATGAAATATTAAATATTTCAATTCTTGAACATTCCTCGAGTGGGAATCGAACCTTCGACGAGTCGCAATTTATTCCCCCAAGCCACGACTGACCAACAACAGTAACGGTAATAAATTACTAAACTGACCCAATTCATCAAAAAATTCGTAAAGAACAAAAAATCAATGATTCTCTTACGAAATTTTCCATTGAAACAGCACTCAGCTGCAAAGTGCAAATGTTCGGTTTCTACTTAATTTTTTATTAGCCAATATACCTTTGCTTTAGCGGGATTCTTTTATTAGTAAGCAACGAATGCATCCGTATTTCAGCACAGTTTTATTACTTTAAAGCAGTTTTATTAATTTTGTTTTTCATTTCTGTTTTGCATGAACTTTCATTAGCATTTAAAATGATAGAACGCAAAAATTTCTTAGAACGAGATTTTATAAAGTAATTATTTGAATATCATTTGCGCAGTACTCTTTAGGTAAACAACTGGCTGCAGGTTGGGAGTTCAATTGTATAACGATAAAGATTATGTTATATATAGTTACCTGCATAAGGGTACATACGAGTATGTATGTTCGACTCACTCTAGTGGAAATTGGAAAATATGTGTTCAAAATGTTGTATTCTAAAATATGTGTAACTAAATTAGAATGGACTGCTACATAAAGCAGATTATCACTATTTGACATTCTTTTATTTTAATATTATTAGTCTCTTCAAAAAGTAATCAGGTTCAAAAGTCCTAAACGCGGTCTTTTGGAAGGCTTGCAGGACGACACAGTCCAACACGCAGAGACACACAGGCCCATGTCAGGCAGCCCTTGCGGTCTCCACTTTTTAATAACTCGTCACAAGAAACTACATGCATGGTCCTTACCTTTTGTTCTTTAATTTCTTGAAAAAAAAAATAATGGTATAGATATTTAGATGCTGCATGAACTCTCTAGAATAGGGGTAAGCAACCTTTTTTTAGCAACGAGCACATTCAAATTGGCGTACCAAAATAATAATTGCTTATAATATTTATAAAGTAGCCGAAGAATAATCTGTTATATAAATGTAATGTAAATGTTTGTCAGGACACAGGAAATTATTAAGCGGGGCGCGAGTTGCCCGCCCCGACTGTAGAGGGCTTAAAAGGCAATATTGAAACTTCAAACTCTACACGTGCAAGGGATAACTTGCGTTTACACGTCTAATTAGACACAGTCAATATTGGGTCTCAGTGAGATGCAATTCCATACCGACGATGAGCGAAAATTGGAAGCGAAACACGAAATACTTGTATAATAATATTTAAATAATCCTAAATTCTTATGCAGATTTCATTTTATATAGAGTGTTAATTACCAATATATTATGTTTGGGTGATATTATGGTTGAAAAAGACATTTAAAGAAAACGTATAAAAAATTGAACGCAGCGGGATTCGAACCCACGCCTCCTGAACGCATGGCGTTCAGGTGAACGCAGCGGGATGAACGCAGCGGGATTGAACGCATGGCTCAGTGGTGAAAGCGCCTGGACGGTATTCAGGAGGCGTAGGTTCGGATCCTGCTGCGTTCAAATTTTTATACATTTCTTTAAATGTCTTTTTAAATTTTCCTAAGTGTGGAATAACACTTTAAAAAGGTTTAAAAAATGATATTATGGTTATTTAATTGAATTGTAACAATTGTCTGCAATCCTCGGTGTACCTGTTTAGTGATAAAGAGACATTTCACGAGGTCAAAGTCTTCTTCATAAAGATTTATTACTAAATATTTCGCGGAAGTGAAGTTTAGAAATATTTAACGGACAAAGAGTCCTTATAAGTGTATGGGTTCACTGCGCGGCTCTCGTTGCGTGTTAGTGAGAAGAACTCGGGGCGGGACGTTAATTTACAGATACACATTTGCTCAGCGTGCATCGTGGCGCAGTGTGACAGCGTCTCACCGTATACGGGACAATTGTAGGTTTAGGTCCACTCGAGGGAATGCATATATCTAAATTATTTTTCTACTCTGCTCTGCTGCTGCTGCTGGTGACAAGACAAAGTGCAGCAGTGCAGCGAAATTCTTGACAATAAGTTAAGACTGAGAAAGTCTTGCTTAAAAAAGTTCAACTATTCTGAACCTGCAATTAACATTAGGCCGGCCTCTACTAATATAATCGCTAATAAAAAATTTTAACATCTAATATTCCCTCGTACGATTTCTCCAACAACCTGCTTATTACGAGGAAAGAGGAACATTGCCGCTCAGAGAGGCGGGCGGTGTGTCTGACATCTTCGTCTTGCGGTTACCGCGCTAGTCTGGTCTGAGCGTGAGCAGAACATGACTTCACTAAGTTGTTCTAGCTTTACAAATTGTATATTTAGTAATTTCATATGTATATAATAGAGTATTCGGTAATTACTTCAATATATAAAGTTAGAATATCTTTTAACTCTTGAAATCACGAATTGCTTAAAGATTTGCATACGTTATCGGTTCCGATGATATTTTCATAAGATGAATCTAATGTCTTTGACAGGACACAACCAAGATAACGAAAAAGTAAAAAAACCGAGTAACGAAAATTTAAGCAGGTCCTATTAGTTTTAATTTGAAAATCATTAGTAATTTAACTCCAACAGAATGACCATTAGAATGCGCAGAAATGATGAAAATCTGTTACTAGCTTTTGCACAGCACGTAAATCATTTTCAAGAGTACAATTATCATCGTAATGACTGTTGCATCAGAACCATTTTGTTTATACTATACATAAATATAGTAACATTATAGCAAACAATTGTTGCACTGCGTACACTAATTATCTCATTTGTACATCATTCACTGGATACGTGATTTGAACTGATAGATCTTTCATTAATAAATACTCAACGTGGCGTAGGCAGTGTCCGACTGTGGGTTCGATTTCCAATTGAGGGAATGTTTGTGCTTAACAACGTACGTACGTACGTTTATATCTATCCGTTAAGATATAGAGAGACGGACGAACTCAGCTTATGCCGTAACAAGAATATGTGAAACAAAGAACGGAGAGCGCAGTTAAAACTTATCTTAATGATGTAGAGAATTAAAAAAAGAAAAAATCTCATTATCTATTAGATGCCTTTGTTTCGGAAACCCACATTAATATTATATATATTTACGAGTATGGTTATCAATAGACCGAACAATATACGAGTATGCAACCTACAAACTATCAACAAACTCATAATAGAATGGTAAACTGATAAGTCCTTACCGGCTCTTCCTAACAGCCACCTAACACCTAACTACCTTATAAACTGACAGGATTTCATCTTGCTTGACGATTAGAAAAAAAACCTTGAAAATTTATTTTATTATTAGAGGTTCACGCTTTTCCCCACATAAAGGTGTAATTAAAGACAATCTAATGTCCAGATACTGTGTTCTTCATTTCTTTTAGTGATTTTAGTTGTTCGTTTCCTCACTCACTTCTTTCTACTATTTTGCTTTCTGATTCTGCATGTTGGGTGACGGATCTCAATAATAACGATCAAATGTTCAAATTAACAACTAATTAAAGTAAAAATCAATGCTTTGTAATCTATATAAAAGGTAAGAAAGAAATAATTTTAGAAAAAAGATTAAAAGCTCAATACTCAACTTCCGGTTCTAAAATGTATCGTATTTACGTCACAACGATTAAAAAACACATTATAAGGCGTTTGATTACATCCGGTCGAAGTGAGCGAGCTATTACCTACACCAGTAGATTTTGTGAAGGGAAATTTAAACTGGGGCCAGTCGTGGCGCAGTGGTACGAACGTGTGACTGTAAATGACTGGTTGTGGGTTCGATTCCCACTCGAGGAGTGGAAATTATATTTGCATTTCCGTCGCTCTGATATCAGAGTTGCGAAGCGCGGCGTTAAGTTCCGCCTCCTAATTCGGCGGAAAGTGCGGAACGGAGTGTCATAACACTAGATTCGCTGTGTCTACGCTGCTGTGTGCGGGATGCAGCGTGAAACTAAAAAAAAAAATATTGTTACTGTGGATAGAGAATGCTTACATTTTATTTTCAGATCCGCGCTTATTTCGTTTACTCAGAGAATATCTAGTGTCGAGACATTCCGTTCTTCATTTCCCCCTCAAAATTAAAACATTGCGTGTTGAGTGTCCGAACTCAACGTTTCTGTAAACTAAACAATTAAGTGAGTGACGTAACTTCCCTCCACAAATATATATTTACATCGGAAGTCTACTCCAGTAAGACTTGCTTTTATGCCGGAAATAACAAATAAGTGTAATACGCCTTCAGCAAAGTATATTATTAATTTTTTTAGTAGACATTTTTATAGTAGACGAAACACTAACTGTGTTATACTCCGTTTTCCAATTTATATAAGTATCGGAAGATATCTGTCGGAAGTATCGGTAAATAGTGGTGTAAGTGGATTCGACTTCCACTCGGGAACTATAATACGTATTAAATGATTATTATTTCAAATCAAAGTAAGAAGCAAGACAAAGGACAGTGTTTTGTTACCGTGCTTAGCATATAATGTCTAGGTTAAGGGTAGAGAACGGAGTGTTTTGGCACTAGAATTTCACTGGCTACCCTGTAATGCGGGAAAGGCGGGAAGCTGGTATTAGTACGTTAAATGGTGAAGTAATTTACTTAAAAATATAAGTTCAAAAAATATAAGTTCTATATGTGCCTACTAATAAATTTATCTTCAACTAAATATGAAGTATGAAATATAACTTACTTCAGCTTTCAAAGCTAGTTCTCACCGAGCGGCTATACGGCTGTCTGTACGTCTATGTAACTAACTCCTTTAAACTTTGAATTTAAGTTGGAATAAGTTTTTCTTAATAGTGTTATCTAAGCACTTTTTCGTTTTGCTATTCTTTTCCACTTGTTTCCGAAAATAAACATTTTAGAAGTTGTAGAATTATAGAAGGGAGTAGAATCTACAATGTATCAGCTTCACGGTGTTTCCCGTATAGCAAGATAGTAAGAGAGGACCTAGTGTCAAGACACTCCACTTTTCGCTGAAATCGAGACATTGTGTACTGACTTGTGGAACTCAACGCCGCGCTTACACTTGTATTTCAGCTTCACACTATGTCCAACATACGGCAGGGTAGGCAGAAGGAGCCCAGTGTTAAGACACTCCGTTCCCCGATTGCGTATTAAGTGGCGGAAATTAACGCCGCGCTTTGCCTCGACACCAGAGTGAAAAAAATGGAAATATTAACTGTTTCCACCCCTCGAGTGGGAATCGGATCCACAACCAGTCGTTAACAGTCACACGTTTGTGCCACTGCGCCACGACTGGCCCTACTCTTGTATCTAAAACTATTGATTCAACATCCAATTACTAGTAATACCACTGCAAATAATTAAATTAATGCAAATAATTATTTTCATATAAAACACATACATGCCCCTTTGTAATTGACAAGGAACGAAGTGATAAGTCACTCTGCTATGAACTTGAACAAATTGACATGTTGTGTCACTGAGTAATGGAATATTTCCATGTTTAATGAAACCTCATGCGCCGTAGACGATGATCGCGTGAGGCGGCCCTTGTTATTCACTATTAAGGTTGCCTACGTTTCTTAGTCTGAATATTTTTTTTTAACTGGTAGGCAGAGGGAACCTAGTGTTAAGACACTCTGTTCCCCACTTTCCGCCGAATTCGGAGGCTTGCGTGTTAAGTGGCGGAACTTAACGCCGCGCTGTACCTCGACACCAGAGCGAAAAAAATCGAAATATAATTTCCACTCCTCGAGTGGGAATCGAACCCACAACCAGTCGTTTACAGTCACACGCTTGTGCCACTGGGCCACGACAGGCCACAAGTTTGAATATAGTATTTTTTTTTTAAAGAAATTAAAGAAAATAAAGCTGGCTTCGAAATATAGTATGTATATATTTTTAACTTATTTATTATCATATAAAAACTACAACTTTTTGCATTCCTTGCATTCTTTAACAATTTTTAGTATGCAATAAAACTTTTACGCCTTGGGAATGAAATTTTCTACTGTTTGCGTTATACTGATTAACATTGAACCCTGTAGTATCTTGCGTATGTACTATATTATATTTCTACAATAGTATAAGATAGGGACGGGACGAGGTGCCGGAATACAGGACAGTATTATACATAATAAGACGGCTGGCAACCCTAATCACGATACATGTTAAAAATTCAAAATCACTTCTTAATTCAATTACAGTGATATGATTTGAGGACGGGTGCATTATTGCATATTACAAAATGCAATTTCTAGTTGTTTCTTTTGAAATATTTATCAAGTATAGGCAAAGAATACCTAATATTCCTCACGAGAACTGAGAAGACGAACTTTTGACAGTGTTGTTAGAGCACGGGTGGAAGTTTCAAAACCTTTTAGAATTCGTAACGGTCTCAAATAAGCTGATGTGGTTTCATATCTTTTATTTATTATTAAGCAAAAAAAATATAATTCTAAATTAAAAAATATATTATTTATATTAGTTATATGTACCGTTAATACATGTAACATTAAGCAAAAAGTTATAACATGACCTTTTTAGCTAAATGTTAATAAAACAAACGGACACTACAATTTTAATTATTTGAATGTATACTTCAAAAATATTTTCTTCAAATTCCTTGATCCTTTAGAATTAACAGATGATTTAAATGTTATATGAAAATCTCAAACAGCAGCAGCAGCAGTATTATAATAAAATAACATTTTTTTTTTAGTTTCACTGTATTTCTCACATAGCAGGGCAAACAGAGAGAGCCTAGTGTTAAGACACTCCGTTCCCCACTTTCCGCCGAATTCGGAGGCATTGCGTGTTAAGTGGCGGAACTTAACGCCGCGCTTTACCTCTGATACCAGAGCGATGAAACGGAAATATCAAATATTTCTACTCCTCGAGTGAGAATCGAACCCACAACCAGTCGTTTACAGTCACACGTTCGTGCGTAATATATGGATAGTAGGCAAAGCGTTAAATACCGCCACTTAACACACCATTTCTTGAAATCGAGAGGAAAGAGGAGAACGAAGTGACTCTAAGTTCTTTCCCCTTGCTATGCAAGAAAAAGCAGTTAACTATTTTATGTTGTAGCTTTCAGCGAGATATTTTTTTGTGACTAAGCAAATTAATTTCAAAGGCTTTTTTAATTACTTCGATATAATACAATCTAGTAAATATAGATATACCTGACAACCTTCACTAGATGCAGTACATTACCAATAAGCTGCTTTGTATGAAACTTCACAACGAGCTTAATTATCGTGGATCATTGGAGAGCTGCTGTTAATCTACTTAAGCTTTTGAGAACACCCCCAATTCGCGGAAAATTATGCACTTTATATCTTAAACTTAAGATGTTTTGTTCCGAGAAATCTTTATTAGATGTACTCTGTATTATAATAAACAAGCTTATTAAAATGTTGGATGCTTTCTAAGTATTGCTTACCTTACTTAATAAGATTGTGAGATGCGCTGTCCTTAATCTTAAGTTGTTATTAGTATTAAAAATAAGTTTTACATAAGTAAAAATATTGCATATGACATACCTGGTATGAGGAACTAGCTGCGATAGCCACTTCATCAGAAGCACATTGTTCTATAATCATTATTCACGTTTGTCATATTTACTTTCGATTAAGTTTCATAATGATACGAATATACCAAATATGAATAGACAAAAGTAACATGGCTCTGTGGTAAGAGCACTTTGCGTAGACGTGGACAGTTTGTGTCCAATTAATTCCACATCTTATATACTCTTTGTCAATCAAAAACTCTTCGGTGTAGGTAACTGAAAGCCAAAACGTTGTACGTTGAAAGCTCAAACAAGAATTGCAATTTTCCTTCAAATATATAGAGCTACGCCACCACCGAGCACGGCAGCTTCGTATTCTTTACGTTGTACCGTGTCGGTGTCCGATCGCCACCACCCGACACAGCTACTCGATTTTTAGGCAGCGTTTTACTATATCAGTATTAGTGAAATAGAGAGAGAGAGAGAGAGATCCTAATGACAAGACACTCAATTTTCCACTTTTTGCCTGAATTTTGCATTGCGTGTTGAGCAATGAAACTCAACGCCTTGCATTATTTTACCAGTATAGGGAAGTGAAATCATTTTAAATGTAATGATTTCTACGAGTGGGAATCGAACCCACAACTATTCATATTTATAGTCAACTGGGACCCAGTAATGTATGTTATCAAAATATAAACGTAAATTTTTTAAATAAGATATTATAACCATTTTCGAATCGTAAAATGTAAAAATGTCAATAATGTCAATCCTACAGGAAGCTGCCACCGGCGCGGAAGGCTGTTCTGCGTAGAAGAGAAATTCAAATGTACATTTTTTTATAATTACTTTCTTTTCATTTTTATTATTTTCAATATCGTTCATTTTGTTTTGTACTTTTTTAACGGTTAAAACATGTGGTCATGACGAGAATCGGACCGATATTAACTGGCCTTTTCATTTACATTTCAGATGATTTCATATAATTCCCTAAACCCGTGAGGGGACGGGTTAGAATATTTGTGGTAGGAGGTAGCTTGGTGGTAGGAGATTCGTTCTCCAACTGGCTCGCGACCACTATCATGTCAAAGTCGAACCGCCAAACATCTGATGATGTGTTCCGGTTCGGTGGCATGTAAGCCAGCTATCTCCTTGTTCCCACCTTTCCTATCTTCCTCCCTCCTTTTCTCCTCCTCCTTAAGGTCGGCAACGCATCCACAATATTTCTAGTGTTGTGGATGTCCATGGGCGAAGGTAACTACTTACCATCAGGTGATCCTTCTGCCCATTTGCTACCCTTTCATCAATAAAAAAAAAAGAAATTCAAAATCATAACCATTAAGTAAATCTAGCCCACTGCGCCACCTGTGACGTTTTTGCGTCATGTTATTATTTATGTTGAATACCTTATAATCATGAATAATTAATTTTAATGAATACGATTGAAATGTTAAAATGTTAATATTATGATAGATTTACATTATAAGAACGTTAATGCAATTCCATATTTTTCGTTCATTTCGTATTAATATAATTTCTCTCTTATTTTGACAGCTTCACTCTTTTTCGCATAGTAGAGTGATCAGATATAATCTAATGACATGATACGGCCGCGCTTTCTCCGCTTGCCACCTGAAATCGAGACACTGCATACCGAGTGGCAGAACTCAACACCATGCTTTGTCTAGTCACAAAATTGTCACAAAATTATTACATGTGAACATTATTCCGAGAAAATTTAATTTCAAAACAGAGACATCGCGTGATGAGCGGCGGAACTCGAGGATGCATTTACTATAACATACCAAATATAGGTTATATCTACCTGCCGCGACGCGGAGCTGCCCTGCATTCTCGGGATGCCTGCATATTACCTATTGCCTATTGTAGGCCCACGCTTGCGACCTCTCCTATTGCAAAGTGCCACAAATACATCAACAGAATATGTTCAGGCTAGTTTAGTTTTCGTATTTTTAGGCTTTCTGTAATTACATGCATCGACTTTATCAGTATTAGTTTGGTTATCGTACCTTTTTGGTTACTGTATAGTTGTGAGATTGAATAATAACTCTTGCCTTCGTATATTAAAGCTATTTATATCATATGTATAAAACGCATTTCATATAGAACCTAGCGCTAAATCACGCATAATAAAATAAGTCAGAGGACTGTTTTCAACAGGCGCAGGTTCGAATCCCGCTGCGTTAATATTTTATACAATATAAATATCAAAGTTAGTTATGCTTAAACCTAACAAAATCTTTAGAATATCTATATTTCCATTATTAATATCTCGTCGAGAGTAAACGGAATTTTTTTACCTTATTAATATTTTTAAATTGTAACAACAGTCTGAATATTAGATAGAACGTTACTTGCTTCGTTATTTAGTATACGGCTTGGATAAACTGCCTACTTACACAGTGTTCTGTAGGCGCGGGTTCGAATCCAACTGCGTTCAAATGTTCATACAACGTCAACAATGTCAAAACCGAACAAGACCGTTAGATTACTAGTAATGAGTATAAATATAAAAAATATCGCTTCGACAGAAAGCTTTTACTACTATTAGACTGCAAGAGCAGTATGTATGTATACATATAACGTTACTAGCTTCATAATGTTGTATGCAGTTTGGATAAACTGAGTAACTAGTTTATGTGAGTATTATCAAGTTACAAGTACCCGCACATTAGCAGCCTGCTGTAGCCGCCGTGGAGGTTAACTGCATTAGCCCCGCCGTGTCCGACCAAATATGTAACCACCTGACACGTGACGGTGGACGTAAATATGCCTACATATATGTAGTTAAATAATTTATATACTACTAGTGACTTTCGTGTGGCTTCGCCCGTGAAAGAAACTGTTATCCATTATTTCAATCCCTTAAAAAGTAGCTCGTAAAAAGTAGCTCGTATATCCGGTACTATAGAATAGGCGTGGTTGAGTAACAGATATACATACAGAGTTACTTTTGCGTTGGTTGTGGGTTCGATTCCAACTCGGAGATATGATTACATTTAAGTTTTCATTTGCTCGTTCTGGTACTTTAAAAAAAGTTTCTTCCACTGCCCAGAATCCTATGTGTCAATTTCGGGCTGACAGTGGACGACGTGACACTAGATTCCCTCTCACTACCCCACTCCCATTATGTCGATAAAATATTAAATCATTGAGGTCAACTTTCCCATAACGTTATTGAAAATTCCATCAGCTATATCCCGATATAAACTCGTCAATTTTAGTAATAAATGCACTCGCCAGAGTTGGCGCGCCACCTCCGTAACCGTCCGATGTCGATGTGTGAAATTAGAGCTGTGTGTGGAGTCTCTGTGAATTTCCGGTGACCTCTTATATCTGATGAGAAACGTAAAGCTGTATTAGAGAATTAAATTAATTTCAATTTAAGCTTAAAACGATCACTCATCTGAATCTATACCTTTGGTGAAGTAGGAAGTGACTGATTGCATACGTGACAGTAGTGGGCTCAATTTCCACTTAGAGGAGTGTGGAACTAAATGTTTACCAGTTAAAGGCTTAGTAAGACAAATCACGGTGTTGTATTTTGTCTCTGTCACACTATTATAAAATGGTTGGCAATAAAGAGTTGTTTGAAAAAAAAATACGGATAAATATTTTTCTATCTCTAACAAGTAAGTGGTAAAAAGAGAGAGCAACAAGAGAGGCAGGGAGAGACCTCGGTTGACCACACAGTACTGGAGGAAGGTCTCGTAAAAAGAAGAAGGACCCCCCGGAGGGTGTGTATGAAGAGGTTGATGACAGTGGACGAGGCGAAAGAAGTATGCAGGGACCGTAGCGTTTGGCGCTCCGTTCTCTCTGACTACCCCGCAAGGGATACAGAATTCGAGACGTAGTGCATCGAGTGGCCAAACTCAAATTCAAAATTTGTCCTATCAGAAGAGGAAAATTAAAATAATTTTAAATATAACTATTCTCCCAAGTAGGAATCGATCCCACACCATTTACAGTCCGACTATCCCTGCAGTCAGACTGCACTACAATAATCTCAAATATCAGAAATAACATTTAAAATATTTTATGTTTACTTCTAATAACAAGTTAACAAGTGTTTTTTATTAACATGTTTACTATTTTTGGCAACGATTGTATATTTTGTTAGAAGGTCTTTTACACGCTAGTTTTTTTTCAAAGGTTAAAAAACCATCAATTGGGGTGAAAATATGAAAGGTTTGAGCTGTCAAAGTGTCAGGTGTCAACGCGCTGAGCAGACGAGAACCTTCACAAAGAAAAAACATTTTTTCAACTCTTTAAATTAAATTACAGAATAATAGTTTCAATTCAGAAAATAAATATATTTAAAAAATGGTTCAATATAGTTTCATACGATACTTGTTCCCCAAATACAGAAAGCTATGTAGCGGTAGCGTCAGTAGTATCACATGATAAAATCATTAAACATGGGTTTCTCTACCTACTCTTTATTTTATGCGTAGTCTCGATTTCTTTCTATCATCAAATCATAATTTTGGATTTTAATATTATCCCATCTTTTTCTTCAAATGTTATGCCTAAAGCGCAATAAGTCCTAAGATAAGGTACTCACATACATACATATTGCTTAGGTAAGTAAATAGTATGTGCCATGGTTCCACCGTGTCTGTAAAATTCAAAATTGTACTTATCGTCGCGCTTAGAGGCATTAATTAACTTTTATTTTAAACTAAAACATATTTTTAAATTATTAATCTAACGCTTTTAAGTGATAAGAATTTACTAAGTTAATTAATTTGACGGAATAGGTAAAGTGTAGCAGGAAGACATCTCACAGCCAAAGCTATTATCAATACAACGTACTGACCTTGTAGTAGTATTCCCATATTGCTTGAAGCAATTTTCTCATTCCTTATATAGCGATCAAAATAGTGTCCACGAGTAGGCGGCTAATTCATCGTCGCATGCGATCCGAGTCGAGACTGTCCACGTGGAATTGCGAAATTTCTGCTTTCATTTGTAAATAACTTAGTACGTTAGTGTTGTGAATGATATATGGAGTGGAGAACGGAGTGCTTTGACACTACATTCTTTTAGAGTACCCTCTTTGGGTGGAAAAGTTGTAGTTTTTTATTGTTTAGGATATATTTAATATTTCCATTTTCTTCGCTCTGGTGTC
Organism: Dryas iulia moderata; assembly: GCA_019049465.1. Taxonomy (NCBI): domain Eukaryota; kingdom Metazoa; phylum Arthropoda; class Insecta; order Lepidoptera; family Nymphalidae; genus Dryas; species Dryas iulia. Next base: position 192,702 of record CM032415.1, on the reverse strand, counting down.
GAGGCAAAGCGCTGCATTAAGTTCCGCCACTTCCTCTGAATTCGGCGGAAAGTGTTGAACGGAGTGTCTTAACTTAGTGTAGGACCCCGCTGCAAGCCCTGCTGTGTGCAGGTGTATCTAACACGCAGCAGGGTAGGGGGCTGTAGCTGAAGCTAAAAAAAATAGTATGTATTAGTAGGTTTTTGCAACTGTTGATAGAAAGGTAGGTAAATAGACTGATCGACTTTTAAGGAAAGGAGAATATAAAGGTATAATTAAACCATTTCTCGTTATCTTCTTGACCAAAATAAAAAAATAAATAATATTTTGGCATTTTAAATGATCAGTTCGAACACCTAAACGTAACATAGAACTAGGTATAAAGTGTAGAACATTGTCAAGCCTATTTGCACAGCTCAATAACTACATGAAGAAATGTTATTTAACAATATATAGAAATACATAAAGCGAAAAGGATCCATATTTCACATTTTTTGTCTCAAAAGACTAAATAGAAAGACTGATGAATATTTATACCATCTACATTCCCCTTAAATAAAGATCTCAAATTTAAAATGGGTGACATTATTACTGTCTTGTGTTAAATTAGACGAGATGTTTTTATTAAATAAACCTACTGTAACACTGTCTTTCGCATAATTTACAATAACAACATTTTTACAACGATTAATGATATCTTTATTTGTATTAAAATGTAAAACCATAGAACATTTTATAAAAAAACCCCTTTAGCTTTTTTCCTCACAGTGGGGTAGTTAGAGAAATCGTAGAGTCAAAACACTTCGTCTTCCATTTTATTTTTATCTTCAATTTCAATTTATATTAAACTGTAGTACTCTGCTACAATATTTTAATAGTTATGAAACAAACTTTCGTTTCGTAATCCCGTTTCTAGATGGCGTTAGTAGTCCGCAAAAGGCATCTTTTACTGTCAATTCACATATAAAAAATATTACGGTTACAATGAAATCCTCTTAAATTATAGTGAAAGAAATGTTATCAATATCGTTATTATTATAAATATATCGTGTTTTCTTAATTTATTTATTTGCTATGAGAGAATACTACTACTCGTCCTTAATAAGCGCCACAACGGATTTTTGGTGAACTACATAGTATAAGCTTATTATTTCAAAACTTTTGGCACACAGTTCACCATTTTTACTAACAAAACGTTTATGTCAACTAAAATTTAATCAAGCAATTGAAAATATGTGTGAAAAATATATTAACTGTACTTTTAAACACAGTTTTCTAAACAGTTCAAAAAGTTACTTCACAATTTAATTTCTTTTTTATTTCACTTAAATAATAACCAAACTAGCGTAACAAACTTATAAAAATATTATGTTTATCGATTTTAATGTTATTTTCGTCATATTAATTCATAAAACAAAAGTTTAAAGTAAGTAATTTGAAAAATAAACTGCACCTGCTGTATGTTCCGTTCTGAGATAAAGGATATTGACATTTGACACATCTGTCATATATTTCACAAAGAAAATATAATTTACTACAATATAACTTAACAAAAAAAATGCAATTGTTAAATATATGTATTTATTTTAAAAATAGCGCTATCTATGAGATATTTTATGATACATTTCCATTTATTTACAACGCATGTGACATTTACCCATCAAAAGTGACAACGACATCGGCGAGTTTTGTTGCCACTTTCCTCAATTTCTTCCAAAATAGTAATAATAGAATAGTAGAAATTTACTACCATGCTACAAAAATATATGTAAATGCCATTAAAAAATGTTAATTTAATATAATTGGGTTACATTATTATTTGATAGTTATAAATTGTGTATAAATAGTTAAAAAATAATACTTGAAAATTTGTATTGCAGTAGAAATCAGTAGGCAGCTTTATTGCAACGGCAACACCAAAAGCGTAAAGCTAGAATCGGCTTTTAACAGAGTACTTTCTGGCTTGCCCTCAGTTAGTACAGACTTCGAATTTGAACGCGTCGCCTGAACTTTCTATCGGAAACAATTTTTATTTATATGATGTTTTCTCTATTAAACTTATATTAAAATGCTTTATAAAAATTCTTCTTAAAGCGATTAATATTTAAATGTAAGTATTAATTAGTTTTACCCGCGCGTTCGCTCATTTCGGCCCGTGTTTACAACTTGCAAGAAGACTTACGATGTGTAGTTTTTTTTCTTAAGTGATGTGTTTTGTTTTTGTTTCTTAAATTTGAACGTCTTTATATATTTTTGGACTTTACTTTGAGTTTATGTTATAATGTTTAGTTGAAGTTATTTATTATGTGTTTTAACTTATTTTAAATTTTGTAAAACTTTTTGAAAGTTTGTTTTTCTGGTGTTTATGTTTTTCAAATATTTGGTATCAATGGTGGGTATATTTATGATTTATTTAGTTTATTTTAAGTTTGTTAATTCTGTTTTAATTTTATGTATGTTTTATGTTATTTATCATAAATAATTGGTGTTTATTATTATTTTTTAGTAATAATAATAAATTTTACTTTATGTTTTAGCATTTTTTATTTTGTACATTATTAAAATAATAAATTAATTTAGTTAGCAGAAATATATCATTTTAACCAGCTATTGACATCACATTTTAATTACTCAAACAATATTATTTATTTATTTTTAAGTAATAAACATATTTATTGTTATTTGTTTTTAGATTCATTTTTATTGGTTTCTACATTGGTGTGTAATAGTCATTTATTATAATTAAACATAGGAAGCTTATCTTAGTTATTGATATGAGGTGAACAGAAGTAAATAATCCTGACCGTCAATCTCAAAGCCTCTAAAACTTGTAGCGGCACTTTATTTCCCTTATCACCCATACAAATATACAATCCCTTTAAGTATTAGAACTGGTTTTTGTATTATATTATAGTATTTGAAATAGAAAAAGGGTTCAGAGAATAAAACATTTTGCAACTCGGGAGCTGTAACAGAATAAATAATTCTATTTGGTTACCGTTGAGGGAAGATGATATTAAATTAAATTAGAATTGTCTATAGATATGTTTTAAAGTAACTTGATTTTTATTAGACAAAACAAAATTACATATATATTTTGTTCTTTCTATTGCCATTTACCTACATGATGTTTTTTGCTTTGACTGAATAAGTGGTTTTTTACTTATACTTCAAATCAAAACCTTATTACAATTTTGATGTGATTAGCACAAAAATAGATACAAATAAAATGAAAATAAATATGAGAAATAAAGTTAAATAGTTTAAAATAAATTTTCCGTACATATTATAAAGTATGGGAAGAAAAAAATCTATACCAATATAAAAATTGAAAATTCAAGTTGCAAAGTTGGCAGTGCAAAGCGAATCGCAAAATCGACTGGTTGGAAACTTTTAAACGATGCAATAGCGCGAAAACTCCGACCATTATAGGAGTCGCGATCCACGGCCGCTCACCTGTGGTGTTGCTGCTATCTACTGTTAATAAAATATAAGGAAATCACTTGAATACTGTCTGACTTAATGTTAATTGAGGGTTCACTTTGGCTACGGGAGATTATTTTATTTTGAAAGCTTCACGCTTCTTCCCGCACAGTGGGACAGTCGGAGAGAACTTAGTGTCTAAACACTCCGTTCTGTACTTTACGCCAGAAATTGATATTTTATATTATATAATTATGTTAATATTTCTTTGGGCTGGCTAGATAAAGCGTGGCGTTAAACTCAGATATGTTTTCAACGCACTTCATGGAGGTAATAGGTTCTCTTAACTTACGAAATAGAGAGAGATATAAAAATGCATGAAGCAAGCGAAAGATTTTTTTATTATTATGACTGATTTGGATAATAAAATAATATCAAAATCTGTCAAATTATAAGCAATTGTCATTTATTGCTTGAAGCGATGGCCTTTTTGTCATTTTTTTGATACATATTAATCGTATTTACTACATACATTCCAAAATACCAAGACCAACAGAATATGATTGGCTAAATAACAAGATATAGATCCTATCTGGTGTGAAAACGCAAGCAATTATGATTAATTGCTTCGAGATTAGTGGCATAAATCCAGCATCAGACTAATATTGGAGTCGGTTTGCGACCGACTGGGCTTTATTGTTTCGTGGTATTGCTTTAAAAAGGCCAATGTTAATCGATTGGTTCAAAATGAACGGCTCAGATAAGGATAATCTCTGGTTTGTGACGTCTGTTAGGTTATCATTATCGGTGCGTATAGGACAAACAGTTAATATTTATTAAGTTACTTTGTTCTTCTATGCTGCAAAGCGATTGCGAATTAATATGGAAAAGCGAATATTATGAATAATTGTATTAATAAAAATTTGGCTGAAAGCAACTTATAATATTTAAAAGTTTAATCGTTTTTAGCATAGCGAGATGAGGTCGCTGCGGCTGCTGCGATGCCGGCCGTGCTCCACGCGCATGTTCGCGCTCGTCATCGTGATTCTGGGCTTCGGGGTGTATTGCTACTACTACACCATATCTCCAGCTTATCCTAAACCAGGTAAGTCCTTGAGAATAATTTGAGAGAGAAGAGCAGGTAGGTTGAACGAGCTGAGCTGCGAAGGTCCAGTCACTAGAGGAATTAAGTGGCGGGTTTTAAAAACAATACAATTTTAATAATTAGCTATTTTTTATTGATTACGAGTAGCTCCTACTTTGTTTGCAGGAAGTAATGAGCCTTTTCAAAAAAATACCCATCACGCCGAAAAACGTTTATTAAGGCATAATTTCCTTATTACTATTATGGTCTTTTACCTGGGGTTCCAGTCCTCAGAATCAACTATAGCATAATTATTGCCTAAGCTTAAAAGCTATACGACAAAAAAGGGCTTTTTTTTAATTTCGTTTAGTAGTTCTGCATATTCGCAAACAGACATTACGTTTTTACTTTTGTTAAAGTATACATTATTAACATTTAATAGAGGTACCTTGTGAATATTATTATAACATATATCTTTTTATAAAAGATAACACATAATATGTCAGCACAAGCAAGAATGCAAACGCAAAGATCGGTTAATAAAGTAAAGCGATGTAATTGCTTTAATTGGTTTAATACGAACTTATTAAGTTTTTATGTAATTCCTTTAGTGACTTGGCTTTGGAGGTGAGTATCGTAGTGTTTTTTAATACTCTTTTTATATATAATAAGTAGATAAAAGAAAATCCTTTCAGTAAGACACATTGATATTTTGAATTGAATAAAGTATATACTTTTAAATACTTGCTTAAATAGATGATACCAGAATATAATACACTTATTCTTTTGAAATTAAACTATTTTTCGCCAGTATATTTTAGTATTCGAAAATACATTATAGAAAACCCGACGTTTCAAACCCTTTACAGTATTCCGTGGTCACAGGTTAAATGATGCTTCCCACCCAACTATTTACCTAGGGCTAGAATCAAACTTACAACTTTTAACTTAACAGTCATATTTATAAAGTATTCACTAAAAACCAAAATCAAAAATCAATCAAAATGTCTTCATAATACTTTTTAAGATTTTAAAGTGTTATTTATACACTTAAGAAATTGAAAAGGACATTTAGAGTTTTCTAAATGTCTGTTTTCATATTTTTTCAACCAATTAGAATAATCTCGTAAAACCATTATTTTCGGCTTCGCAATATGATAGTTAAAGTATACTTATAAATGCAGTCGGCGGAATTTACAAAGAAATAAAAAGTTTCGATTACTAAGTTTCCTTATCTCAGCTATGGGTGGGGACAAAGGTTGCTTGTTTAAAGTTTTTCTCATAATAATAATTATATTTTTTCTTATCATTATTAAATTATTTATACTAAAGTATTTATGATTTTTAAAATGAGGCTATCGAGGCGCAGTGGACGGTATTTAAAAACGTGATCGGTTATGGGTTCTGCTATTAACAGCAATAAAGCGCGACATTGTATTTTGCCACTTAATAACCACTCAGTATCAGATGGTAAGAAGAGAACGGAGTATCATAACACTAGATTTATTCTGACAACCCCATTATGATGAAAATTTAAAAAAATACACAACAAGTTATATCCACTTTTCCTTTTTCTATAACATTGTTTAAACTGAATATAGGAATATTCAGTAATTTTCAATTTCCATGAACATGTAAGTGAAGAAATTTGCAATTTCTCTAACATGCATGCCACAAGACAATATGCGCCACTCATATTGTTCTTCATACATTTATTGTTTCTCATATATTAAACGGCTTAAACATCAGCTCGCGGCGTTATTGCAAAAAGTTCCCCGATAACGCAACAGACAGCTTTGTTGCGCTTGTCTTATTTTTATATTATGTGCATTCAAAATTGTATTCTAAGTAAGAGATTTAGTATTTAATTTAATATACAAGTAAACTAATTATTGCATTTTTATATTAAGTTTAATAAAATTTCATGCAACTTTGTAAATTTAGAAATTTGTAAATTTAGATATGTCTATGATCAAGGAGGACCTCTTTGAGTGATTATTTGTGGTTTTTACCTTTATTTTTTGTTATTATATCTTAAATTTTAAACCGAAATAAATATAATTTTGCATACTTTTACGCAATATATGCATTAAGGTAGTCATAGAGAACGTAACTTAATACTCCACATACGGTTCATTAAGAAGACTTTACGCGCTAGGTAACACAAGGTAACACTATCTAACTAGACCGTGTAAATGACGTCATACATTATATCTAATTATCCCTGAACGTGATTGAACCCACAATCGTTTGTGGTAAATCGCAACTGCGCTGCACTGGTATATGTGTTTACGTGTTAACTAACTTTGCAAAGTTCATTACTAAAGAGCTTTTGCAGGAAACGCTGTAGTACGATGAAGTTCTTCCTGTAGATAAGATAGTCTTTGTTCCTACATGTGTTGAAGAATTAACTTATTTGTCACTGTTTATTGAATCTAGACATTTTTGTATTTAATTTCAATTAAAAATATATTTAAAGTTATTGCAAACATTGCAACAAAGTTTTGTCATAAAAGTATTGTCATATATTGACGTTAAAATGGCCGATTCCCTCATATAATTGAAATAATTACTTAATCTCTGCAACTTTCTTATGCATAACATAGACTAAACAACAGTTTATTTAATAAAAATAAAGATTACTTATCGTTTTATTATCGTTAAGTCAAATGTCATAACTTTTGCACTCCGTACTAGCTTGTGTGAAGAATTAAAATGCTTCTTATACTTATATGCAAAAGAACCTTATTATATTTTTTATATGTGCATTGTGTTTAAATACATCTGATAAGACGTCGTTTTTTCTCAGTTTTGTAACGCAAATGAAGGTTTTTCTTACATATTGTCTTACTGCTATGACATTGAACGACCTCTCTAAGATCGTAAGATAGTAATTAAATCGAGTACCTAACAATGTTTGTTGGTATCGTTATAATGGATGCACTATAGGTAACTTAGTTGAATGACTATTTATTGAAACAGGAAGTTGTGGGGAACGGGGTGTCGCAGTCTAAGAGTCTTTGGTTTGCTATCTTTGGAAACACTGAAGATATTGTAGTTAAATGAAGTAATCGTAATTGAAATTTTATACTAAATTCCACAAGCTGAGTGTTTTCTTAAATATACAGAAGTTTAAGATCATAATAAGCTTTTTGTTTTCGCAATTTTTATATATTTTAATAAAAAAAACTATTTTAACCGGGTTAATCGTATCGTATCGTATTGGTATTCGAATATACAATTTGGAAAACTCGATGTTCTGAACACGTTTAAGTAGCCGTGGTCACTGCCGTCTATCACACTTAAAGTGTATATTCAAATAAAAATATAGAAACGAGTAATCCGGTTAAAATAGTTTTATTACAAAGGTTACGATCTCTTTTATGATCGCATATAGAATTCATAAGTTACTAGACTTATACTTAGTCCCTTTGCATATGAAATCTGTGTTATATATTCTTATTTCCTGTTGATCGACAAGTGTTTCAAGTTAAAGAAAAACACTTGGATTTTAAAATATATTTTTTTTTTATTTTTATGCCTTACCGCTATGTAGTATTCATTCATTTGTCATTACTAAGGAACTACATTTATAATGTAATAGTTTTAATAACTTTATATATAGTTTTTGAAAGCGCCGCCTTCAGTTTCGTTACGCAATGGCTTAGATTCAGCCGAAAAGTAGAGAACGAAGTGTCTTGACACTAAGTTCTTTCTACCGTCGAGGAAAAGCTTAAAACTATTACAACACAGGTTTTTTCAGTTTTTTTTTAGTATTTAGCTGACTCTTAAAATGCCTTTTTTTTCGTATCGCAGTTTGAGATTAATTAGAAAAGCTCGTTATCTATGAAAGCGGAGTATAATGTAATCAATATTTTGTAATCTAATCTAGTGTTGTGTTGTTTCCGCGTCACCCTCTTCCTTTCCCCCCGATAGCTCGACGAGAGAGGCATTCAAGTGGGCACGCTGGTGTTACAAATGTCACTATAGATTTTTTTTTGTTTTATAACGTTATTCGTGTAGTACTTTTGGCTTAAAAAGTTTGAAATTAATATGTATGAAATTTAAAATTTAATTTTTTTGAAAGTAAAATTTCCCTTATTGAACATGTATAAGAATTCTACATCCTATTATTCTAATAACTAAATTAATAACATAAGATAAAAAAATAAAGCAATTGTAATATCAGAATATAATAATAGAATTTACTAAATTTAAATGTACAAAAATAAATTACTGGCGGCCCGCTCACGACTGTTTCACTGTTGTTTCATATAAGCATCGGGGGTGGATTTTGCAAAAATAAAGTAGCCTATGTTTAACCTTGGATTATCAATTATATTTTTTCTAAAATTCATTACAATCGGTGAAGCTCTTCATTCCCTATTTCAACCCCTTAGAGGTTGATTTTTAAAATTATAAGTAGCCTATGTTTGACCCTGGATTATTTACTACATTCATTCTAAATTTCAGACCGGTACATAAGCCGAAAAAGTGTGACAGACAAACAGACAGACTTTCGCATTTATAATGTACATAATTATGGCCTAGTATCTGCATTAATGACTAATACTAATACGTCTTATCAAATAAACCCATCGATAAATCTTATATTTTTATATGTCATCGGGGCCATTGTATTCATCTTATAGTTTATCTAGACTATTATGGTTCGTAATCGGTTGTTCCAGACTTCAAATTAACTATGGCTCAAATCCTGCTCAGGATCAACTATACAATAAAAAGGTTTTACAAAAATCCGTCCAGTAGTTCATAAGATACGCGCGTACATACATTATATTTTTGCTCTTTAGTATAAAAGATTAAACAATTTTTAGCCAAGTCTCTCTAAAGAAGATAAGTTAATAAATATTTTCTAGCCCAGCCTGTCTAATATTTTGTGGAAAATTTGTTCTACACATATCAATGTGTCATTGACTTGTGACGTTTTGTTTGTACGAGTATGACGTAGACTCATACGTAGGTTCTTTTAACGTGCTATCAATACATTCGGTACGTATTGTAAACTGAATAAAAATAATCAAAATTACATATTACAAAAGTTTCTAAAAATAATTTGAATAACTTAAGAAAATGAAACAAATAAATAATTATTCGTTTATTTTATTACAATTAGTTGACTGTTTCCATACTAAAGGCATTTTTATGCTCAGAGCGGAGTGACGCATCGTCTGAGATAAAAACATTCCTGCACGAAAATACGTGTTTTCACGGTGGCTTTAATGAGCGACGCGGCGATACATTGTACAATGTGTTTGGTTGGTTTTGTGTACACAACTATTTTATGTAGTTCCATTTATTTTTCTCATTTACTATTATTTTTTATTTAATTTTACGATTTATCTCTAGCGAGTAGTCAGAAAGAACGGAGCGTTAAACAGTACAGTTCCTGCTTTCTTCTTTCGCCTTGTCCACTGTCATCAACCTCTTCATACACACCCTCCTCACTGCGGGAGGCCCTCATGCTGTTTACTGGCCATCCTCCAGTATCATCAATATATATTGTGTTTCTTCAAAGGTCAACTGAGGTCACCCTATTTCTCTTACCGATTACCTTTGTTTCTTTTTGAATAACAATTTGTACTATAGAGAAATAAGAAATATTTTTCTATAATACAAATAAGTTAAGTATAAGAAGAAGATCTATTTTGATATATAAATAAAATATTTCACTGCAATGCAATAAATATACCATATTCTATGGGTTATGGAGTATAATACTTTTAAGACTTGTTGAAAGAATATTTATCGATGCTTACCGTTTCTTAAAGATTTTATTTTCGTCGATCAAAAATATATTCTAGTTTTAGTCTACTAACAGTTCTTTATTGTAGTATAGCTTTTTATTCGCTAAGAATTTTAGTTAAAAAATACAATTTGGCATATAATATATACGAAATTCATAATGCTGGGTGATATTGTATGAACAGAGCTTTCATTAATTACACACAATTATATTAATTAGTGTAAGTGACGATGACCGTCATTAAGTGCACTTTAACGTTAATTATCATCTGCTATAACCAAATGCAGGGGGAAGCTCACTTTAAAATATTATGCATCATTTAAAAAATAATTCTGATAGTATGATAATAAAAAGAAAACAGTTGTAAGCGTTTTTTCCTCTCATAGCAGGCTAGTCGGAGTGTGATGACACTCCGTTCGTCGATTTGAGTGACAGAACTCAACGCTGCGCATTATTTTATATTCCAGAGCAGAGAAATGAAAATAAATACAAACATTACCTCGAGTTGATATCGAATCCATAATCAATCGATTTTACAGTTTGATGCTGTCTCACAGCTCCACGATGGCCTCTTATATTGAGTAAATCTAAGGTCTGCAAAGGTTGGCAAAGGAAATTAAATATTTTAAAGTATACCTATTTAGCAAATATTATAGAATACTATATATGAAAGTGTAATTAGGTAACATAATTACATGTAATTAACATACGTAATTGCATGTAAACAATTAGTTGAAGCAGTATTATGAGGATTTAGGATTGGGAAAAGACTATTATTATTCGGAATTAAATATTTTGATAGATTAACGCAAAATCTACGTGTGATAATGTCTGTTCTGTATTTTCATATTAATTTGAAGACAATGCGGAATCCAACGCCGTGCTTTTTTTTTAAGCTTTCCTTTTTTTGTTTAAATTTACCGATAATACTTATTAATATTAAATCATGCAAAGATCTTAATATATTTAATGATGTTTGAATCGTTATTGTTTTTCGCTAACAGAGTGGCTTCAAAGCATACAAATATAATTTAAAATAAACTCCGTATGAGGCAGGAGGCGGAGGGCAGTTGTTCTGCAGTAATAAGGAATGACAACCGAGCACGTCACCTCTAAAGCGGTCGACGCGCCGAGCTTTTGTTTTTATCATTTTATTATGGCCAAGGTAGGAGGAAATTCGCAAGATTCTATGCGGTACTAATAATCGTTTCTTAGGTGCTATCTTTGTTTGTTTTTAAAGTAATATTCCTTACTTTTATGTTTTCGCTTCAAACGGTTGTGTATTTTTTTTTGCTAAACTACTATTAGTTTCTTAAGTTTATGTTATATAACATTTGACTTAACTTGGTTATTGAAAAAACAATTATATAAAATTATGGGTATAGTTGGATTATATATAATTCTTCGAACTTTCATTTTTAAACATTTAAAATAATCATATAAAAGTTATGTTTTTTAAAGGTATTGTTATATGTTACGGGGTTGGGTTCCACTATACTACGCAAAAGTCTCTAAAATTCTTAAATACTTTGATAATCACGAACATAGTAAAACTTAGAAATATATAAATTGTTTTTCTAGATTTTCAATATTTTTATAAACGTCACCGTCTACTTTAATACGTAAGTAGTTTATTCCAATGTCACAAGCAAAAGGAACGAGGCAAAGCAACCATAAGCTTTTTAGACATCTGCCTCGCATCCTCGCTGTGGGTACGCGTGTATCGGCAACTTTGTTCATACTTCTCTTTTACTATTAAAAGAGATATCTTTTACTTTGAAAATACCTGCGTTTGATTTATCTTGAAAATGGTTTCTGAGGATTTAATATTTATAGAAATACATTATACAACGACCAATTAGCTATATTGTAATCTTTTTTTTTTTAGCTTCACGCTGTATCCCGCACACAGCAGGGTAGGCAGATGGAACCTAGTTAAGACACTCCGTTCCCCACTTTCCGCCGAATTCGGAGACCTTGCGTGTGGCGGAACTTAACGCCGCGCTTTTGCTGGCACCAGAGCGAAGAAAATGGAAATATTAAATATTTCCACTCCTCGAGTGGGAATCGAACCCACAACCAGTCGTTTACAGTAAAACGCTTGTGCCACTGGGCCACAACTGGCCACAAATGTAATCTTTAAAGCAATAAAATTTACTATTTCTTAGAACAATATCTTAGTTTTGCAAAACAATTGATTAATTAACAAACACAAATCCTTCCACCTGAAATTTAGCGTGAAAATTCGCTGGAAATTTGAGAAACAGTACGTTTCAAATAGAGTGTAAACGCATTGAAGTAAATCGACATTAATTAAAGGTGTCTGCATTCACGGGCATCGGCAATTCAGCAGAGCAGCCTGTTGAGCTCGACGTACTCGTATACACGTAACAGCGTTTGTTATATGTATTTCATTTGGCGTATTAAATTAGCGCGCCTCGCCGGACGCCCGCCCCGGCCCGCTCTCATCGTTTGTGTTTGATTTTTAATGATATCAAAACCATGGATTTAATGGATAATCCAAGTATTATATTTAATATGAGTATGAGTATTTTATATATTTATTTGCAGTTCTGCTGTGTAAACTTTTTGTTAATTATTTTATTACCACCAATTAGGTTTACAGGTTTCGTTTTAAATTATTAAATTGTGTTTTATTTCCTGTTGTTGTCATCACGGCGCTGTCTAACACCTAGGGTTGTAAGTTCGATTTCCGTTTGGGGAAACAGTCATGCTTATATTGAATGTTGTACTATTATCAACCAATAAGCAATTCTTCTGCAATAGAAAGAATTGTATACTAGGGAAGTTTCTGATTTTTTCATTTCAAAAAAAAATCGCATGGTGATTTTTTTTGTATCCATTTAATTAAATATAAAGTAAAGACCAATAAAACTTAAAATACTGTAAGTCCAATCAAAAATATACATATGTGCATACTTGAGTGAACGTTTTTAAAGCCATAATAATTACGATATAAATGTATATTTATCGACCGAGATGCCCACTCTGCGCAGCATCACATTCACACGAGATGCAACGAATCCCACTACTGGCGAGATTAATCGTTTCGACTCGTTCGGGAAGGCTTACGACTACTTCGCTAAACCAAAATAATGGTAATACCCCTGCATACACGCCACTTCTACAGCAATTATTCGGAAATTGTGGTCAAATTGTTATTGCGTATATCAGAGGAGTGCGCCGGCGGCGATTTGCGTATTTATTTGAAGCGTTTGCAAGCGTTTTCGAATTATTAGACGGACTAATTGGTACTTGTGAATGATAATGAAGTTTAATACTTTTCTGAGTCAGTTTTGTTGCGATCGTGCAGCATCTATCTGTATGGGGCGGGGTACAGAATGAATATCTAGTGACAGAGATTTTTTGACATTTTGTGTCTATTACACACCAAAAATTTATTTATAAAAAGTATAAAATATTGACATTCATTGCGGGCCACTGGGCCAGTCGTGGCGCAGTGGCTCAAGCGTGTGACTGTATACGACTGGTTGTGGGTTCGATTCCCACTCGAGAAGTGGAAAAACTTAATATTTCCATTTTCTTCGCTCTGGTATCGAGGCAAAGCGCGGCGTTTAGTTCCGCCACTTAACACGCAATGCCAACAAAGTGAGGAACGGAGTGTCTTTACACTAGGTTTCCTCTGCCTCCCTATTGTGTGCAGGATACAGCGTGAAGCTAAAAAAAAAATATACGTCTCAATCTGTAAACGTTTAGAATTTAGACGTAGCCGGATGTAGAACGCTTAGGCTTAGCGGTTAGAGCGCGGGACGGTAAACAAGAGGTATGGCTTATACACGTAAATATTTTTTTATATAATTATGTTTCTTTAGGGGCAGAGAGTTAACAAACTCTGTTCTATTCTTTAAATGACACATCTTAGATATATCTATATACAGTCTTCGTTAAATTAAGTTATTATGTAACAACTCAATTTATCTCTATAACTTCAAAAACTAAAGTTTTTTGAATCTTATTGTATGTATTAATATAAATTAGCTAGAGATATAAAATCAATATCATATTCAAATAACTCCTGACACTTTTCTAATGAATTTTACTTGGTCATAAATGTTTACCACATCCTCTCCACCTGATGCTCGTCAAATATTTGCCAGACGTGTCTACTTCGCGGTGCGATATCGTGTTAGTTTTAAATTATCCGGCCCACCCTATTAACAAGATTGTTATTCATAATATTAAGAGGCTCTCATTAGGAAGTTTGTGTTTTTTTATTTAATTTGAATTTGTTTTGAATTTGAATCTAGGTCATTTCTGATTACTACGCTGCGGGAACAAAGTAAATTGAGCTTCACTTAACCTTTAATTTAATTTATTAATTCAATATGTTGCCTTATTTTTTGACCATTCAATATTTTGAATGTCAAAAAATAAGGCAACATCATTCGCGCCGTTGAATTCTTCACTTCGTGGACAAATATATTTATTGAATAAGCTGAAACTGCAGAAATAAGGGGCTTGATACTATATTCTCTGCTTTCTCAGCATCTAAGAAACGCAAAAGCAATAAAAAGAGAGTTATTCATTTTGCAGAATCATAGTATAATTTTAAATAATTTTAGTTATGAATCAGAACTAAGCGTCGCCAGTATCGCTGGTCACATTAAATACATTACGCCATGTGTAGGCCAGCTGCCGAGATTAACAGCCGCGCCGGACTTCACATCGTTTCTAAATATATTTTATATTCACTGAAAACTGAAAATTATCTAATTACATCTGCATACTTTTGCAGCCAAGTTTGATATATACATATATATATTTTTTTACTGTTTCTATGTTCTTTCCCGCAGGTGGCCAATCCTAGTCTTGAGTGTTAAGTGTTCCACACGAAATTAAGATATTGAGTGTTAAGTGGCGGAACTCAACGCCGTTTTTTGCTTCAAGTACCAAAACTGAGATATGAAAATGTTTTAAATAATCGTTTTCCTTAGTGTAAATCGAACCCTTAACCATTACATTTAAACTACGACACTATATACTTCTATATATATATAATAATTATAATAATTTTATACACAGTTAACTACATAAGATGTAACTACCTATTGTATAATAATACGTGTTTGTGTGTTATGTGTGTATCATAAACAATTACTACTGAATATTAATGTTATATTACATCGCTTTATTTATATTAATCAAGAATAAATATGTATTTTACACGAATAGCGTTCCTTTACGCTTTTTATACTGAAATACTGGTGAAATAAACAATATGATTAACCGAGACCCAACAGAAATAAGTTTTAATAAACGTATAAGAATTTCAACGCTGCCGGATGAGAATTTGGACGGTTTCCAAGAGGCACGGGTTCGAGTCCCGCCACGTTATTTTCTTTATATATTTTCTAAAAATGTTTTTCATAGCCTAAATGTGTGAATAACACATTAAAAAATGGTAAAATTATGATTTACAGGTAAAATTTTCAAGTATAAAATTAAGAAATATTTTTAATGTATTCGTTAATTAGCTAAATATTCGTACATACATATATGTATGTATAGATATATTACATTGTTTCCATACGTGGCACGGCAGTGCCTTCCTCACGCGTGGCTTCATTAAGATTTACTTGCGGAGTTATCGAAGCATAACAATAAGTTACTGAGGCTAATTACTGTACACCAGGGGTGAGCAACCTTTTTTAGCAAGCCTGTCGAATTATTGAAAATTTCGGCTAATATCACATTTCTTAGTAGTATATAAAAAGGAGCGAGACAATATGTTTTTTTTTTTTTTTTTTTTATCTTAGCTTCACACTGTATCCCACATACAGCAGGGTAGGCAGAGGGAACCTAGTGTTAAGACACTCCGTTCCACACTTTCCGCCGAATTCGGAGGCTTGCGTGTTAAGTGGCGGAACTTAACGCCGCGCTTTAACTCGACACCAGAGCGAAGAAAATGGAAATATAATTTCCACTCCTCGAGTGGGAATCGAACCCACAACCAGTCGTTTACAGTCACACTCTTGTGCCACTGGGCCACGACTGGCCACCAGACAATATCTGTAACATAAATAAACTTTTGATGGGCCGCGTAAATTTATTTAGTGGGCCATATGCAGTCCACGGGTTGCGCACCACTGCTATACACAAATACTTCATGGTCATTACTATAATTCTAATCCGAAACGAAATGTATGATGTTTTCTTACTTATATTTTTGTCCTTGACTCGGTGTTGAAGGAAGGAAATATTATTCATTATTTGCTTAATATTTAATAACGGTTTACATAAATTAAGGTTGTCGAGGCACAGTGTGACAGCGTCTGGCTGTAAACGCAATGATTGTCGGTTCGATTTTGTTTGGGAGTATTGATTCTAATGCTTAAACTACTTTCATATACCTCTGGTACTTAAAACAACTTGATTTCCACCACTCGACACGTAATTACTCGATCTCGTGTGCAAAGTTGACAATAGAATGTCATAGCATTAAGTTCTCTCTGAAACTTTAAAAAAATTGCGTGACGCAAGACAAATGTTTTGGCCCTAAGATCAATCCAATAGACTTTATGTTCTATTAAGTAAGTACCAATAAGAGAAGTAGATCATCTAACTAGATTAACTTTACGATCGAATGTCCCCAATGTCTACAGCGGCCATGCTTGATGGTTTCAATAGCTAAAAATGTCATTTAGTAAAGTAAATTTACAATACACCATATGGTCTAGTCTAGACTAGACCGAGTTCAGGCAAGAATGTATATTCGCCTGTTGCTCAGCCAAGTCGTCACAGTTGCGCATACATTGTACAAAAATAGTATAAATATTGAGTATAGCACGGGGAAAAATTTGCAGATAAGCTTTTTGGCTGGCGCTTCTATGCCCGTTGCAAATCTGAATATGTATGAATACGTATGGCGGCTTATGTATGCAGCTTTGTTATGTTGTTTGCTGCTTATATTCTTGTAGTTTAAGTATCATTTTAAAGCCTGTTTGCGTAGTAGTTAGTGTAGTGTACGAGTAGTCTCTGCTTTCTAAACATAATATGGGTTTTATCGGGATTAAGGTTACGTGTGATGATGAATATATTTTAATATATTCATCATCACACGTAACCTTAATCCCGATGTTTTGACACTAGGATAGTCAGAGAGAACCTAGTGTCAAAACACTTCGCTCGAAATCACGACACTACGTGTTGAATGTCTGAAATCATCACCGGTCTTTGTTCTAGGCGCCAGAGCGGACAAATTTACGTTTCTATTTTAAATATATTTAGTGTCTGTAAGTCTCTAACGTTAATACTTAAATTGAAAAAAAAGAACATTTGTGAATTCACACCCATCGAATGGAATCAGCAACAAAAACACTTAGACGGGCAATAGAGTAAAATGTCGAATTTTAATTTTTTGATCACATACGCTTAAAAATAGTATCCACATAACGACGCGGCAGCGGCGTGTTATAATTATATGCACTACTATATTTATCTACATATTGTTTATTTATATATTGAAATTAGAAACAACAGTGGAACACAAATATAATAACACTATACGAAACAGGTGACGCTATTACCTAGCTGTTTAAATGTGCCTGATGTTTCAGATTCTGGCACTAGGATCGCCCTTAAATCTATAATTAATTAAATTTTATATAATGGTATCTATTAAAATATATACTATTCGATACGATGAATAAGTTCAATCTATTTGTCGCCCATTATGGCGCAGTGGGATAGCGTCTCACTGTTAAAAGGGTGTTGGTTATAGGTTCGATTTTAGTCGGGAGAATCATTATATTTAAGTCATTTTCATTTTTTCTTGAACGTAAATCAAAAGGGCGGAGTTGAGTTCCGCCATTCAATACGCAATGTCTCGAAATCGAACGGAACCTTGGTATGCGACGAAAAGTGTAAAGCAGAAAAGAAAAGTTGTAGACTGCATAAACCATAAAGTAAGGGCGGAATATGAATAAAATTATTATTGCGTTGAGGATAGTTGCTAAAATGTATGATTCCCTGATGATTCCATAATAGAACAGCTATACTATACTATAAGGCATGAGGAAATTGTGCCTAAACAAAAGTCTTTAAGGCCACGTAAACGAAGTCGCCGGCAGCCTCTAGTTCTTGCAATAAGCATCATTTAAAGATATTTATATATTAAACTGTTTTCCGAACAGCCACGTTAACATGGCAAGTTATTTCGCTCGCATTGTCATTTGAAACATTCGTATAATTAATTAATTGACCAGTCGAATATGACGTTGATAAAAGTCCAATTATTGACAGACCGCACGTAGAGGGCCCTTTGACTGTCCCCGTCATGTAAACATTGAGTGCAACTACTTGTTATTTTATCGTCCATATTTTATCGTCCAATTACACGCTGCCTAACGAACCTTGTGATCGGAAATGTTTTTTTTTGTTATGATTTTCTTTGACTGTTAAATTTTATTATTAGTTATGGTATAACCATAATGGTACTGGGTTCGAGCCTCACACAGAAAAATGTTTTACGTAAAAATATTTGTGTTTATCTGGGTCCTCCTATAGTTTATCTTATTTTTAGGAACAAGCTTAGCTTCCGCTCTCCCTACGTAATGGATACAGTGTTGAGTGGCAGAAGGCAACATCGCTTTTGTCCTATGAAAACCAAAAGTAGTGATTCCCCCTAGTAAGGATCGAACCTAAAATCAATCGCATTCATAGCCCGATACTGCCCCACTGAGCCCTTAGCAGCGTTATAAAGTATAAAATTAAAATGTAATATGTTAGGTACAAATATCTTCGCCTAGGTATAATCTTTTCAAGTAAGCGTGCTTCATCTCAAGATGCACACCAAGTGAGAGCTTAAATCTTGCATAATAAATTCAACTGAATGAATGGTTATTCTATTTAAACTTGAATACGAGATTGCTCGGGTAGTAGTGAAAGTAATTACATTTCTGTAACAATTGAAATGCATGCATTTTTTTAATTTATGTATGTGTATATTTATATGGCCAGTCGTGGCCCAGTGGCACAAGCGTGTGACTGTAAACGACTGGTTGTGGGTTCGATTCCCACTCGAGGAGTGGAAATATTTCACATTTCCATTTTCTTCTCTCTGGTGTCGAGGTAAAGCGCGGCGTTAAGTTCCGCCACTTAACTCGCAATGCCTCCGAATTCGGCGGAAAGTGGGGAACGGAGTGTCTTAACACTAGGTTCCCTCTGTCTACCCTGCTGTGTGCGGGATACAGCGTGAAGCTTAAAAAAACTTTTATATTGGGTTAGTGTCTGACTGAAAACGTGATTGGTTGTGGGTTCGATTACAGCTCTAGGAAATGGTTGTAAGTTTAATTCATTTCGTACCCCCGTTTTGGTGAAAAGACGAAGCACGGCGTTGAGTTGCGTTGTTTGCTGCTTAACACACGATAACGCGATTTCGAGCGGAACTACTTTGCTATGCAGGTCAAAGCACTATGCTTTATCTTGAAGACAAA
This sequence comes from Dryas iulia moderata, assembly GCA_019049465.1. Lineage (NCBI taxonomy): Eukaryota > Metazoa > Arthropoda > Insecta > Lepidoptera > Nymphalidae > Dryas > Dryas iulia. Next base: position 172,973 of record CM032415.1, on the reverse strand, counting down.
AATATGCGTAAAAATGTGCCCAATTAAGTAATCCTAATGTCAACTAAAGGTGTCATTTCGCTATTGATGTCGCATATATAAATATGTTTGTACGTATACAAGCGAAATTTATATATGTTTTAGTTTACACCATCATAGTGTGAGTAGAGTGCATGTTGTTATCAGCACGATTGTGGCTTTGAATCTGTAGCCTAAAGAAAAAATGCAGCTGCTCTTTGTATTGTTTTATTAATGTTGAGATTTTAACAGCTATTTGCTATTATTGTATCGTATTGTTATTTTTCACTTACGACTATAATATTTGATTTAATAACTACCCTAATACTAAATATATCTCACTAGTTACAAAGATTTTTTTTAAAAGTTTATGGGAGTAACTGACTCCCAGTGACTGAGTTAGTTATGTATTGATACCCGGGGGTTACCGTCGGTCTAAACATCAAAATATACCTAAAATTCTAAGGTGATCTTAGTAGTATGTAGTAGCCTTTCATATAAAGGAGCAATACACTCCAACAAATGCTCCTGCTTCACGTTGTTATATTCGATGCATTTATATAAAAACGAAAGTGATTGTGTACGATACTAACATAATAAAATCTGTTTTCCCGTGATTATTGTTTGGAAATAAAACTATTTTTATTGGATCAATAGCCGGATTAATTTTTGGTATTCACAGTCCACCTGTAACTACGGATTACAGTAAAGTGTTCGAAATGTTGCCGTTTATAAAAATGTATTTTCGAATACCAAAAGTATACGCGATTAATCTGGTTATTTTGGCTTCACGCTGTATCCCGCACACAGCAGGGTAGGCAGAGGGAACCTAGTGTTAAGACACTCCGTTCCCGTTATAACAAATTTATTTTAAAACGTTATTAACATGTTGTGTTTTAGAATCTTATCTTTGTCATCAAAGGGCAATGAATGGACGATGACTGCCCAAACACTATGCCATACTTTGACGCCACGCTGAAGCAAATATTGCCCACAAAACTGCTTAGATACCTGAAAAACAAACGCCATCTTACCAATTTCCTGAGTATTACACACGTTTACATATTATAATATAATCTGTAGTTAGCTGGAAATTCCTTATCCCACTACCACTGATATCGTAATCAGTGCGACATACCTTTAAACCAGGACTTTTAGGTTTACTTAAAAGTTCCACGTCTCTTTGATATTGAAGTACGAGTGTGCTCAAAGCATGTACGGGTACGGCAAGGCAAAGAGTCACCTAATAAAAAGACATCGCAAATTGACTACGTATCTGCGAGCAATAACCAGGTAGTTCAGCAACTTTAAATTAGCTTATTATGTTTTTGCTCTCTTAGCGGTTACGGAACTTCTTTGGAATATCGAAGTTATGCTTTGATTTTACGCTGTGTGAGCTTTTTCGTAAACGTTTAAATTTATTTATTTATATGGTTTAAATATAAAATAATCGGATATAAATTATAATCGGATATTGAATTATAGATAGCTGGATAAGTGTTACAATTTTAATTTTTGAGGGAATAAACTAATATTTCGTCACAAACAGCGTTGATCTTATCAATAAAAATATTACGTCTACGTGTTCCTATTGTCTTATTACACTGGTAGGTCTGTTCAAATCTGAGATCAAAATTCGTTATTACAAAATCTATTGAGGGAGAAATTCCCAGTAGTACTACTGGTAAGACGACATTTTAAGACTATTAGGATAGCCCAAAAAATCATCTAATATTCAACTAATTTCATTTATATTAATTATTTATAATTTATAATATTGTTTTCAAAATTACTATCACCTATTTAAAGCTGTTACATCTTTTTAACAATACATCGATCGTCCACTGTCATTGACACAGTGAATATTTCATAAATAGATTTCATATTTCTGTTTGCATGTGAGTAACGTGAATTATGTTATCGCTTTATTTAATAAAATTTAACTAGTTGTGGTTTCTATATTAAATATTTTATCCCGCATTACATTTCTCATTTAAATCAACATTTTTAATTCAAAAACTCGTTGAAAAGTTGAATATTTTCAATTTTGTACGTGGAAACTGTAATTAGAAGGCGGATATTGGCTGCTTCTATCAAGCGGATTATTAATATCTGCTTTGAATGGAGATGTCCACTCTGGCCAGTCGTTCTAATTTGCCTCATAGACTTGCATATTACGACGTCTGTCTTTATTGTGATACCTGACTGCAGGAGCGCTATTTGCATGTTGAAATATTGCAACGTCTTCCTTGAGATATTATTGTAAACATATTGAAGGTCCGCTATTGGAATTTAATATAATATTTATAATATATTATTGCATGTTTACAAAGAAAACTTTTAATATTTTTAATCTTAAAAAACATAATCCATCTATAATATTTTCTGTCAATTAAACGACTTTAAAAAGTAGGAGGCATTAATTCAACTACTACTTATTTACTAATTTTGTCAAACATCAGTTTTTATGATTTTTAATTTAGTTTTGGCATGTACGTACGCATGTATTTCAGAGGTTCATTTAAATTTAATTAAAATTACATTTTTGGAAAAAAACAACAATGTTAGCAAAAAATACACACACAGCTGAGATCTATAAAGGTTCTTGAAATCAGCATTTGTCATTTTGTTAAATGTAATTGTATGCGAATTGTAATTTAAATCAGAGAAAGTGTTAGTGTCCCCTACATTCAACTCAGTTTCAGTACCAGCTGAAAATAGACGAAGAAGTGACGTATACCGGACATTAGCTGAAATATATAATCACAAGATAAATTGTATAAAAAGAGTCTTAATAATATAAAAATATATTATATTTTCATGAAATTTTAATTTTAAAATTATGTAGTTTAATAACGGCTAGTGTGAACTAATTTAACCGACACCCGGTCCTCTGCAAACGACTGCATAATGACATTATCAAGATCTAATTTAGATTAACATTTTAATAAATATTCTGTAGCATCGATTTTAATACACTCTCTATATGGATGACATGCGTTAGTAGAGGGTAATTGGCAGGAGGCGCTCAGTGTTGATTAGAAGGGCCACTATATGCATTGTTGCCATCTATGCCATTATTGCTTACTAAATATAATATAATGCAATACTTTAATTATGTTCTCATATATTTCTATATGCTATATTGTCATTACAGCGCATTGAACCAATCAAATCAAAATATTTTTTATTCTAATAGGTGATCAGCAATTTAAATCTGTCAATAAACAAAAAATACCACTTTTGTCAGTCATACTAGGAAGACAGTTTTACTGAGCCAGTGAGAAACTCGACAATAACTGTATAAGCTACACCCACTGACTGAATGTATTAGGGATTCTATTATAAATATGCAGAAATTATAATATGCTTAAACCCGAGTTCCAGACATTGCATGTTGAGTGGCGTAACTCAATGCCTTGTCATATATATTAACATAAATAACAATAATAATCAGAAACTCCATCAACCCAATAAATACGTTTTACATGTCCATTCAAACTAATATTCGGTTTTGAAATATAATACGCAATTAATTTATCTTATATAAAATAATATTGCATTTTGCTAATTAGTGTGGTACCATCAAATTAGACAAATCAATAACAAACAAGCCAATACAACGCTGCAGCCGTACGGCGCTGTAACACTGTATTTAACTTCGTAATGATATTAATGAGCAATTATACAAGTGTTTTATTTGGACAGTTTGCGTGTACTATTGAATTTAATTTGCAAAATTCGTGTACTAATGGTAGCTTATGTAACACTATCAAAATAAATTCTTGTGATGGAGTTCATGATATACTTTATTAAATCTTTAATAAACCAGTGAGTTCCTGAAACTTCGTGTGTTTCTAATTAATACGATTGTTTGCTTTGTGCGATAAACTTTAACAAACAATTTTCTTATTTTAATTCTTAAAATAGAATTGCAATTTGCAATAAAAATGTAACAAATTTCTTCCTTTATAAGTTCAATATAAACTTTGACAAAGTATTCGTTCTCTTCCTCTTCCTCTTTCAGTTGCAACAAAATGCTATCGCAATATTATGATTAAAAACAAACAATGTGAATATTACACTAAGTATATAAGCTGCCCATTGTCCGCGGCCCGCGCTCCTCTGATGTACATTTCATTCAAACTTGCGAATCATAACTAGTAATATATACTTGTATACACATACGAGACTTTCCGTTCTATTACAGACTGGTTACGCCCGCGACTTTGACCGTGTGTTAAAGTAAAAGCCTAACCTATGCCTTATTACATTAGCTATCTGCCAGTGAAAGTCTCGTCAAAATTGGTTAACCCGCTCCAGAGATGACTGGAACAGAATAACTGGAACAAACAGACAGACTAAAATTGCAAAATAATGTTATTTTTATATATGCACAGTGCATACATACGCATTTTCTTAAAAACGATTATTTTTATTTTATAAAGAGCAACTGCATTTTTATTTATTTGTATAGATAGTGTACAAGCGACGCTTATAATGAAACTACTTTATTGTCCTCCTAGTTCCTGTCAGAAACTAGGAGATACTGACGAGAGTACCGCTTATAGCGACTTGAATGTTTTGCTACATTTTATATATGAAAGCTACGAAATTGAGCTTATGGAGATGCTAGAACTATTGCGTGCACTGGCGGCTTTGTAAATTCAATGTTAGGAAAACTTTAACCAAAAGCTAACCGTCTTTGTTTCATTTAGATACGTAAAATAATCCCTAATAGCGGTGTAGTCAGAGAGAATCTATTTATCTATTTCTAATCTTATAATACGTTTTATGGAGAATGGAGTATTAAATTACTCCGTTTTTCATAATGTCTATCCACGTGATTGATTGTAATAATGTTTATTCAAAAAGTTTTCAATATATACAATTATAGTAAATACTTTTTCCGTAGTGGTATCGGTTTCTTTATAACTCGCGTCTGTTTGCAGCATTATACGTTGATGTTTATCCCGTTTTGCTTTCACAAGGTATGACTGACATCTTCTGTCATTAGACATTATTGGCTTGTTATCCATACCTTGTTTTCGCGACTCTTTTTCCGTAAAGCTGGTTCGTGAAGGTGAACTTAATGCCAAGACCTTCCGCTCTCCACTTTCCAACTAAAATTTTGATTACGTACTCAGCGTCGCGAATTATCTTTGTCATTTACACTTCGTATTAAGTCTTAAGTAAAATATTTAAGAAAATAATCATTTTAACGTTGCCTTTCGAAAGTATAGTAAAAACGTTAGCGTACAAGTAAAAAGCATACATAAGTGAAGCCTTCGTCACTCACCACACTGCTGCCAACTTCAATGGAATTAGACAACGCTGATTGCGTCGCGGTTTTCGTTGTAGCTGACCAGCTCGAGTATGTGTTATACAATAAGATGACAGCAATCAAGTAAAGAGTAGAATTTCTATTCTAGAATTAGACTTACAGAATATGAGTGCAACCTTTGCATAAAATAATACTTATTTATGTATGAGTAGTATGTTGTGGATACAAAATTTGAAAGATTGTTGAAAGATTTTTTTATTTAAAAATATATACTGTAAACTACTTATAGAAGCTATGGCGTCGGATTCACTATACTCCACGTGTAATGTCACAGTTTGATATATCACCGGGATATCTATTACACTCGCGAAATGAGTAACCTCGTGAATATAAACCGAAAAGGTTTAAAAAGGGCAATGTCACCTCGTCATTTCATACTAAATGAGATGCTTTCCAAATGAAACGTTAAAGTTAATGTAATTATTATAATTTACGAAAACTCGTGTAAATTTAGTAGCATTATTAAAAAAATTAAAAGTACACTCTAGTTCGTCGGCTCTCACTGAAACCCAGTCACTCAGTAGAGCGATGAACTATTTTGTGAAATTTTAATTTGTTAAATTTTAAGTTGGAATGAAGCGGAACAATTTTGTGTTTTTATATACTTATATATACTGTTAGTATAATATGATTACATTACTTTCTTAAATTTTAATAGGACGATCTGTCTACAAATTAAAAAAAAATACTTATGTGATGTTTACATGTAGAGAGACGAAATACAAAAAAAGGTTGATTTTAAGAAAAATGTATAATACTAAATAGACCATTTTTAAGTTACAACATGAACAATGATATTTTCATTTATATATATTTAGAATAAGCAAACAGAGAATATAATAAAATAATAAGAGATTATATATTTATAATTATTTACGAGTATGTATTACATTTGGATGATATGTGTCAACAGATCTTTAAATTAGATTAATTAAAGATCAGATTATAAATATGATCCAAACTCGTCAACATTTCGATTGCAAAATTTGCACACCTATGTTGATCGAGAATAATGATATTATTTATGTTACTCTTTAACAGAACGCAACCTCGATGAGTGAAAAAGTAAACACCTCGTTATTAAATTTACTCTAGATAGAGTTACTCGGTTTCGTTTCGCCCAAAACAAATATTTTAATAAGATTAAATATATTGTTTAGTAATTGTGATTATTTATTTATATTTACTAATAACTTTGTATAATATAAAAGTCAAAGAAATCGATAGACGTCGTATCATTGTGTAGCAACATTATGACCTATTCTGGAACAACGTTTTGTCTAAATTACGGTAACAAAGACTTTCACAATTTCTAAAAAAATGTAAAATATAAATTTTATGTCTTAAAATAGTCGATATTCGTTATGAGCTGATACCTCACATAATAGCTTAAGTTTTAGAAGTAGCATAAAGTAAAAGGCCGTCATTCTTGACCTATACCAGGGGTACGCAACATGCGGCTTCCGGACAACATGCGGCTTGCTTTATAAATTTATACGACCAACCGTGCGTTTATTTATACTACAGAAATTTTCCTGGTACTATTTGAATACTGCTTATGCAGCAGTATGATTTTGGACCTGCTAAATATTTTAGAGTTTGGACAGACACGTTGCAAAAAAAGGTTTCTTCACCCCTGACCTTACTTACACATTGCTTTCGCCATTTATCTAAAATATAACACTTAAAACTATTTGCTAAGTAATTTCACTACGCTTTTTCAAATATATTTTTTTTATATTTGGTGCATTTATAAACGTAGAAAATATAAAAAAATATATTTCTTGGCAATTTTTTAATTATCTTCTATTCAAACATAATAATTAAAAGTTGTGCTAACAGATTTTGATGTACACTTTACTTAAGCTGTGTAATATTTCTCAAAAGCTTCCGCATCCTCCCTTATTAACTGCCAACATAACATTATTCACCCCTTCTTAGTTCTCTGATAGCTACCTCTGTTCGATCTCCTTGTAGTATATGTAATATGATTGCAACAAGTTAAAATACTCGTGCATCTTTTTAAGTTATTTCAAGTAAAACTTCATCTATTCGGAAAATTAAATGAACTCACTGTTAATTACATTTTATAATTTTATAGCTCTATATAAAATGTATTTTCTGTTGACATTGTTTACAAATTAGTAATTAGGATATTTCTAAACAATACTTAAGTTATTTTCATTTCCTCTTTCTAATAAGAAAAGGCGTAACTTTGACTTCCGGCATACGAGTATCGCGCAATGTCGTACTTGGCTAGCAGGAAAATAACCTAATGAAAAAAGAAGGAAAAATAATACTTGTAATAAAATATACGAACAACAGGAAAACCATCTATCTGGTCCTTGAGCAACTAATTACAAAGAAAGCTGCAGTTGGGCTCAAATTAACACGGCGTTTGAAAAAGTACAATTAACATACATATGTTAGCGGACGCTCCGCCGACTAACGCACGTTAATATGTTTTTGCCAACATTCATCGGGCATTCGGGCGAGTCAAAGGGATAAGTCGTTTCATCTTAATGCTATATTTATAAGCGATATCTGCACTTCACGGTATCTCTATATAAATGTTTTGAATGTTGAATTCGTTTCCGATTTTTTTTTGGTTTTCTGATTATTTTACTGATGGGATTTTGGCTTCTGGTTTTTGGGGTTTGTATAAGTTTGTATTTTTAATTTGTTTGTAAGTAGTAATGTTTTCTATGCTACTCTGTATTTTTTTAGCATAACGGTCAGACAGTGTAGTTAGAGAGACTTTTTTTTAAATTTTTATTGCTTGTATAGTGGCGGAACTCAACGCTACGTTAAGACTACTCGCACCATGACTATAACTACTAACGTTATATATACTATAACTGTAACCTTTGTAATAATGACTAATAAATTCATTAGTTACGTTTAATTTAACGTACCGTATCGTATTTATATAATTTTCTTTAATATATATATACATATAAATATAAGATGAAATAAAATACTCCTTACTTTGCTTTACTAGTTGCTGATATGTTAAATTTATTCACCCAACATACGAGTAGGTAGTACAAGCTTGTACTACAAAGTAATGATTCTCTTGATTCAATTATGCAGCGGAACTCGAATGACCAGTAGCTGTAGTTATTGGTTCGAATCCCATTACCCTTTGTTTTCTATACAAATTACGTATGAGGAGGGAATGTTAAGTAAGCAAGGAAAGTTTGAATTTGCACAGGTTAATCAATTATCCGCAATTACCTGTTAGAAACGTGGCTCGGGCCTTTTAAGTGGAGACCAGTTGTGACTTGTGACTCGACTTGTTTTGGATGGGAAATGAAAATATAATTACTTTTCTTTAATTATGTCATATTTAAAATATTCTCACACTGATATTATGAAAACATTTTTAGAAAATATATAAAAATTTGAACACAGCGGCATTCGAACTTAGGACTCTTGGAAACCGCTCTAATCGCCGAGAAATGCGGTCAATTGCTTGAATGGTTTACAGAGGCGGGGATTCGAATCCCGCTATATCTAAATTTTTATTAGTTTTGTCAGAATGTTAAACTTAATATTTCATGAAAGTGCTGGCGCTTTCTCAGTAACCGATTACACGAAAATAGATATATATTTTATATAGGTATACAAGGTCAAAATCATATTTAATCTGCAACCCTTGGAGTTGTGCTCACCCTCCATTAGTGCTAAGTAAAGGGCCCTCTGCGTCACTAACGAAAATCAATATCGTAACGCATTTCTTTGAAGTAATAGAACACTGCATACTGTCCTGTAGCGGTACTGTTACTAACAGGAAAGATATCTTAATACAAATGTTTATTATATTTTATACTTTTTACGACATTTCATTATTACAACATTAGTGATGCCACGGTGCCTTAGAGAATACATGGTTGAATATAATTTTAATGAAATTGTAAGGTAATGGAAATTATAGTATTGAATACTAATATATAACTTATAAAGTAGGGAACGGAGTGTCTTAACACTAGGTTCCCCCTGCTGTGTGTGGGATACAGCGTGAAGCTATACATATATATATATATATATATATATATATATATATATATATATATAGATATATATATATATATATATATATATATATATATATATATATATATATATATATATATATATATATATATATAACATATAATAATAAATTTGTATGCACAGTCTATAGTATTTGTTTATTTCTACATTGCCACTTGTTTGTAGGTAAACTTTAATGGTATATAAATATATATTTTAAAGCCCACTTTGAAACATTATAAGATATTCTCCGAATAAAATCTAAACGATTCTGAACGTGTTCTAATATTAGAAAAATATATTACACGGAATAAGCTACATTCAACATGTTTGCTTTTACAACAAATAAACGTGCACCAATAACTGCCACTCACTCCGTAAATTGTACGTAATAAAAGAATTGACACGAGCAATTTCTCCACTTGTTGTTGCGCGAATTTTTCACCATTTACAAGAAATAATTGGTAGATTTCATAATAATTGGTCACCGGAAACGAAATAAAGGAAGGCGAAATGGAAACAGATAAAACACAACAGAGATAGCAAAAGAAGCAAAGCGCCAGATTTACACGCGTTATATTTTTTTGCAATAAAGTGATTCCGTTCGAGCAATTATACGCTTTACACACATTTACTCGGATTGAATATTGATATTGAATCGCGCGTGATGTTTTGTTTAATGTCAAAGCTTAGCGCTTTTATAATACTTTTTTTCTTATTTACTGAAACATTTGATAGTGGTTTTTGTATTATGCTTTGTATTCGAGAATTTTGTTAATATAATTTAGTGTTGCTTGTAGCTTTACGACCTTTAGTCTACGTGGCAGAATAGTCTTAGAGGGCTTAGTGTTAAGAGACTCCGTTCTCCATTTTTTAATGGAGAGATTGCATGTTGAGAGATGGAACTCAACGTTGAGTCGTTCAGGTACCAGCGCCGAGAAATAAAAATAATTATTTCCCATAAACACAACGCAACCATAGCGTTTATATTCTTACGCTGCTCCTTACTACTGCGCCACGACACCATCAAAATTAGTTAACGCTATAAAACTACTAAAAACCGTTCATTGGTAAAGTTTATTGTATTCGTGTCGTCTTATAGATTCTTTCATTCTTTATGTTCCGCTCATTCTAGAAAAAATTGGAAAATCGACGGTGCGTTTTGTCAAACCAGTTCAGGGATACGCCGTTATCATAAATATATTTTCACATGAGATTTGAGGCCCATCACTATTATCTATTATGTTCAGTCAACATAGTCAATATTAGAAATGTGATTATAATAAGGTGATTTCTACAAATTCAAACTTTATAGTTTTGTTTCATATAGAACAAACACCAGCAATTATTAAATATTCGATTTATTTACAAAATTGTTATTATATATGGAACACCTTTTTCCGACTATATCAGAGAGGGAAACCTCTCTCAATTCCTGTTTGTATGAAAATACCCTGTTTATATCATTTACAAATGTTATTTAAATGTTATTTATTCGTCTAGTTATGTATGAGTCTCGACAGGCGTATCTTGCAGGCTGACTGTAAGCTCTCTGAGAAATAGCAAAGTGTCGTAAAGTCAAAGCGATTGGCTTCACAAGGATACCTGATTGCAACGAAAAATTTGTATTTCCTTTTTAACGTTTATTTTTCTTCTCCAGATTTTCTTCGATTGAAGTTATTGAAATGGTATTGAAAGGTCGATTCAAATATTTATGTCACAGGCTATGTTGAGAGTAGACTGTGGATAAATACATACATACATATGTAAAATAAAGTTTTGTGTAAAGCGCCATGCGAGTTGTTTGCTTTGTTTTGCTGTATTTGTGTATGTGTCACGCAAGTGTGTGGTGACGGCTTGGTACATCGTAAGTTCGTGACAATTGAGCTGCACGATAAGAGAAATATTTCAGTCTTATTCGTGTATGTATTTTGAAAAGATCTGCACCAATATTTTATCGTTTAAATAAAACTATTTTAAAAAGATAGCAAGATGAGATTCGATTTACTCCTCCAGCGACGAGTTTTAAATGCGAAGAGCTGACTATTTTCTCGGCACTTATTTCATTTGTCTGCTATAAACGTCTGTCAGGCCGTCGCAAGCGTCGCTGGCGCTGTGGAAGTCACTCGCAATACATTGCCTGAAATGAGTTAGATGCACTTTGACCTGATAGTATAAAATACATTTTTACTTTAGAACACATCTTCCTCGGTCGGAAGTAAAGTTCAAATTTTCCTGAGGCATCGAATGCAGTTGAAATGTTAATAATCATCGGTATACGCTATCAAAAATATATAGGCTTTATATTACCTCATCGTATTCTGTATGAAGCTAACGTGCCGCAGCCGACTCCGCTGATCTGAATCTAACTTGAAACGCGACGGTCTTGGTTCTGATGTTGATTTTCTGACTCGAAGTAGTGACTGTTTAAACTACTCTCTGGTAAGGCAAAGCGCCACGTTGAGTTTCGCTACTCGACATGCTATCTCGTTTTCAGGCGATAATTTAAAACCTTGGAGTATCTTGTCACTAGGTTCTCTTTTAACACTTTTAGTCTTACATCCCTCTGCCTATGCGAGAGAAAGCATGAAGCAGTAATAATTGGTGCATTAAATCCTTACGGCCTAGTCCAAAAAGAGTACCTTCATCGTACTGATGAATAACGGAAAATACAAAATTACCTAATCCTGACTTCTGCGCGGAGAGAGTGTGCTTAAATAGTAAGAACATTTAGCTTAATATATAAATATTATGAATAGACAATATAATTACTATTATTTATATTATAGAACATTTTGGCTTTGAAGTACATCAGACTAAAAAAATTGAAATGTCTATAAAGACCTAAGAATACGTAAACTTTTTTGGGGCACTGATTATAGTCTAACTCTGCATAACACTAAAAATATCTAAGCCTTTAATTTAATAGTCATAATACCAACAGTCTTTTAATTAGACGTTACATTTCTTACGTAACATTATTTATGATGTATTTTTTGTTTATTTATTTTTGTCTTTTTTTCTAAACTTGATACGTTATTAGAAGATATTAATTAAGTATATTATAACAATCGTCTGCGAACACTACGTCTCACTCAAAGTGCAGTAATTTGAACTGTCAACGTGAAATCCGAAGCGACACAACTAGGAAGGCCGCTTATTAAATTAATTTGCGAATTCAAAGGTGTTTCAAACTAAAATCTGGTAACAGAATGCCTTTGACGCTTCCTCGACGATAATTGTTCTGAAACCCATACGTTAAGGCTATTATCACAATCCTGCGGTCTTTGACATACAACCGAATATACGAGTATTTTAATATATTTAGACGTTCTAAAATGCTCATTCAAACTTGATTGTGAATTAGCACTATAATATTATATTATTGAGTTACGATAACACTTTGCTTGTTTGTATTTAGGTACGGATCTAAATTACCCTTAATTATCTCTTCTAGGTATTTGTAAACACTGATTGTTTTTATTTTTTTGTTAAATAATATCTTGCGCTGTGAAATGTAATGAAAGTAACTGGATATAAATGTAATTTATAATATTCACACCATCTTAATGGATATCCTTACTGCGTAAATTTTATAAATGAAAAAGTCAGTATGTCTATTACGCGTTCATGGCTAAACCACGGGCCCGATTTAGATGTAATTTGATTTGTAAATAGTTGAAGACACAAGACTACTTTTTCAAAATTCAACCCCTAAATGTTTGAAATAGAAGTAAATTTTGATCTTTTCAATACATTTTCTAAGAACGATTTGATGACGCAAGGCAATGACACGTGTATTGTTTAGAAATATAAATTTTGGTAAAATCCGTCCACAAATATTTATAAATATTAATGATAATCTGGATACATGAAAACATATAAACACTGCAAAGAATTTAATAAAAATGCAATATTCCAGCTTTTTTCAGAAAATAATACTCCAAAAGACTTTATAACAAAACCCCAGTTAAATATTTTAAAAGTCCCATTGGAAGAATCAGCCAATTATTTTAGGGCTTACCGCGGGAGGGCGCGGGCTCCGCACAACGTAACGATATTAACCCTTCATTATAACACATTTCACAATTGTATCAATTAAGCAAACCCTAGCGATTAATTAATCACTATATCAATGCCACGCTCAGGATAATGTTCCACGTAAGTATCTATTACACGTAAATGCCTACGTATTTATGTATGGAATATTGACCATGGCGTATATATTATGTACGAGTGTATACATTGGCATTTTATTGTAATGGTTGAATGAATTTGCTTGCAAATAAGTTAGATATCTGTGTTCTTACAACTAAATAATAAAAATAACATTTTCACACTTTCCCTCATAGGAGGGGTATGAGGGAAAGCGTGAAACTTTTAATTTTAACATCCACTCTAACTGTGAGACGACTGTTTTTCACCTAACATCAAGCGCCGAAGTAGATGTGCTTTATCTAACTAAATGCAATTCGTCAAATATTTGAAATTACTTTCATGTATCACATACATGTAATAATAGTAAATTTATATAATTGCATAATCTCGTAATGGGTAACAAGAAAAATAGCAAACGTGTTGAGATGGCCAGCAGTAAGCAGATTTGATATTCGCGCTTGCAGTTGAAATACGTCGACATGCAAACGCACATTGTGTTTGTATTTCCCTCTCTCGATCCTTTTGAGCGCCTTTTTTATTTCAACTCGTGACCCTCGCAAATGCCGGACTTTACACACCGCGAGCCGCACTGTAAATACAACCATTGATATTTTTGTGTAAGCTCTTTTAATTCGATATTGAATGGTTGGTTTCTTGTTTTTCTTAGAAGTATGATTGATAAATGCGATTGGGGTGCAGTTGGATAGTATATGAATGTTGTAGGTTTGATTCCCAGTAGGAGGAGTACACTCTGCTAACTAAGACAAGGCACGTTTCGCTGTTTCGTAGTTTCGCCACTCAACATGTAGTATTGCGATTTTGAGCGGAATGGAGAGCAGAGTGTATTGACACTAGGTTCTTATGAATGGTTATTAATATTGTTAATACATATATACAATAATATTGTAATGTAATCAAGTACTATACGCACGTAATTATTTGTTTTTCCTTATTTTATGGTTACAATTTGTTTAGAATAATTAAGATTTGAATTAATAAATATTCCATATTCCACGAAATATTTGAACATATCCCAACGTGAGATTGTAATATCCCATATCTGTAGATGTGCTAATGACATAATTGTAACAATTGTACTATGTATATATATTTCAACGTCGGCAATACGTTTGTACTCGTATGTAAAGTTTAAGTTCCAAAAAAACTTTATTCAGTTTCACTACGCTACATTTCACGGCTACTTCCAGTTTTTATAAGAAACGTAATGTGCTATTGTATTTTGTTATTTTTGTAAGCTCAAAAGAATCAACCAGAAATAAAATTTTATAAGGATAATTGTGGTAAAATGTTTGTACAGACCGACCGAGACCTGTAGCGCAGTTCCGACAGTGCAAACATATTTGATGTTTATTGAACTCATACGCGCAGAGCGAATATGTCAGAGACAGCTTTTATATCCGTTCGCAATACTTTCGATCGTCGAAGGAGGAATGAGGGAAATGCGACAAACTTATTTCCCTGTATAAATACCATTCATCAGTTTAAAGAATTTTGTTTATTTCATTTCCGTTTTATCTTCACAGTCCCCTGGTACTTTCGTCTACTTTCTGCCAATTTCAGGGAAATCGTGGGTGCTGAGCGGGGACTTAATTATATAAATACAAAAACACGGCCTATATTACAACTCTCGACGAGATTTTCACGAGTAGCCTACTCGTATATAACTCCTATATAACTATAGAGTTGCGATACAATATACACAACAAAACAAATGTACAGATTTTAAATTAGAATTTGGTTTATACTACAACTAACAACTTTTTTTAACTTATTAACCGTTTGCATCCTTTATTTTTGTATGCAACTGAAAATACTCATCGAGCTTAATTCATAATATGGTTCATCAAGAGGTCTTCCAGGCTTCAAATTCGCTTAAATCCTAAATACAATACAACAAAGAAGAAGTCCAGTAGTTCCGAAAATGTGCGCCTGCAAACATTATTTTACTGTTTTATTATAGTATATAAATAGGTGGGTTGTTGGATATAGGTGTTTTGTGAATCGTATCGAACATAACACCTTAAAGAAAACTTCTGAAGACGCTTTAGAAAGTGCAGCGGTGCCTTTTGTCTCGGTGAGAGTGGTAGCAAAGAGCGGTGGAGTATGAGGCAACTTGTATTTCACATAGCGATAGGTTTTCATAAAATTACGTGACATCTTTACTTTCACTATTCCTGAAATGTTTGACATTTATTCGTGAGTTAATAGTGTTAAAGAAAATAAGTTAAAATAGCAGGACTATTTAGATAGTATCCCTAGGGTAAATCTATAATTATCTCTTGGCAATCAGTTATATATTTCGATTTATGTTTAAAGAAAGTCAATAGTATTTTATAAAAGATATGTTTTTAAAATAAAAATATTATTGATAATGTTTGGCATCTGCTGCGGATCGTAGAATTGAGTATTTAACGTATATCCCGCACTTCTTAATCGGGCCCTCTTACTGTGACATTCAGCGTTTTATATGTTTGGTGCTACATCGGAATAAAATCTCTATTGCTATGTTTGGTCACAAATTTGGAAATACTATAATTTCTACTTTCTGGTGAGGCTAACTAAAAATATGAGCAGAGTGTCGTCACGAAATGAACGAAAGGCGAAATTATCTAAAACAGAAGGGAATTCGAGAACCTACTGGTTTCTTCCTGCCGAGAAAGTAGATTAGTTAAGATCAAACATATTACTTGGTATATGTACCCAATATGGCTGAGGTAATTAGATACGCATTAAATTCCTTCCATAACGTCGAAACATTAATTGATGGACAACCAGCACATAACCAAATACCGCATACTCCAAAAATACCCTCCAAACCGGAAACGCGGCGTGCTAATATTAGACAAATTACATTGCCTTTTTTGTAAATGAACGTAGGCATCAATGCTGTAATGCTTTAGTCGACGTAAGTCTTAGGAGATAGCAATTTATTTCTTTAATATTTTGTTATCAAATTACGTTGTATTGTATAGCAAGTTGTTATTGTGAATAATATTAATCCCTTTATGTTGGATCCTAATTCTCAAGATAAAAGTAAATGTGGATTTAGAGGATGTCGCGGCGCAATGGGACAGCAGCAAAAGTGATAGATTGTGAGTTCGATTACCAGTCAGTAGAATGATTATATTTTTAAAAATATATTCTTTACTCCGCACGCAATGACTTGAGTTCCGGAAGTGAAGAACGGAATGTTTTGACACTGGATTCCTTCTGACTACCTAAATAGAAAGAAAATGCGTGAAGCTGCAAAAAAACCGTTCGGTTTATGTAAATATAATAAAGGATAATCATCCTGTAATCACACTGTTATCTTAGCACCACTCTCATCTCATGAAAACGTTTCAATATACAGTTATCAATTAATAATGTCAACAAATGCTCGGTCTTATGTGCTTATCGGATATTACGATACATAGATCTGATATACCAAAACTTACTTTACTATGTTCACACATTCCAGTATATAACACATAGAGACTTTAAGTTAAGACTCTCCATTTTCCGTTTATCGTTCATTTTAGAGACATTTCCTTTAAAGTGGGAAACCATACATTGCGCTTTGTCGTGTTTTATTTAATAACGGAAATAAAAAAATATAATTATGATGATGTTCCTTCAAATGAGGATCCAACCCTAGAACCATCGAGAGGTCAGCCCAGCCGACTGCCTCTACTTAGTCAGCTTGGTATAAACCCAGCATAAATATGTATATTTACAGTCAACCACATATTTATTTAATCTGTATGTCGATCGCTTTTTAAAAAAATTAACAATGGAAATTTCACAAACAAAATTAAGTGTTTTCAACTTGACATAGTTTCATATTGCCGTCGTGGCGCAAATGGATCGTTTGACTGCACGCGGGGTACTTGAGGGGTTTGGACCCCAATCGGAGTATTATTTACATTTCGTTTTCTAGTTTCGTTTTCCTAATCTGGTTAGACATATCACGGTGTTGAGTTGCGGAACTACGGAACGAAATAAAGAACATATGATTAAGATCTGCTTGACCAAAGACGTGTGAGATATTTATAATTATAAATATACTTGTGAGTCATTATCTATCAAGAATAACTAAGCAACTATAAACAATTGATAAAAACTTCACATCGTACAAGGATGCATATAATGTAAATAAAGTTATTTTCCGTATCAATCTTTTAATGTTTTTCCTTATATTACAATAATTTGACTAATAGGATTAATTCGTTGGACAAGTTTTATTTTCCATGGGAGTATGGTTTTTGTTTATTCTAATGTTTCAAATAATTATATCGATTTTTATTTATGTAGAGTTATGATGTCTTTTGAGGCTAAATTGATTGATTCACAACAACCTCATTTGTGCTTTTCTTGTTTCATAATAATTTACAAAATTGTTTAAGGCAATAAAGTGCTCATTTAACATTTTAACATATTTAAGGTTAGGTGTTGGTCATGTTATTCACGCGCTTAGGATGTGACAAACATTTTTATTTATTGAAAATTAAAATGGTTATAATTTTTCTAATCAGGTCCTCTACTATTTATGCAAAGCAAACCGAGCAGGGCCACCTCGCTAGTACACGTATAAAATAAACGTACGCGTGCGGTCCCATAGACATGCAGACAAAATAAAACACACACAGCGAAACGTTGCTGTCGATTAATATGCACCGGCCCGCATTGTGGCGTCTCACAACACCATGCGCTCACATAATACTGCTAACTGCCGCGATTGTTCGTAGCGCGCCGTAATGTAGGGTGCGACTGCGACTGCCACTTGACCATCCATTCGTAGAGGAAATAAAGATATTATTAAAAAATATAGGTAATGCAGAGGCTAATGTGGCAAAGTGTGACAGTGTCTGGATGTATACGGCGATGGTTTGTAGGTTAGGTCCGCTCTAGTACGTAAGACAAATCGTGGAGTTCTTCTGAATACGGCTCTCCCAACTCAAGACATTGTTTTGAGTTCAGAAAGTTTCGGAAAGTGAAGAAGTGTTTCGGAAAGTGTTTTGACACTTGCTTCTCTCTTACTAGCTTGCTTTACGGTAAAATGATTAAAACTATAATAAAATTGATGCATTAAATCTCAACGCCCTAGTTTACAGGAGCGTCGGTATGATGAAAAGCTGACTATGCGTGAAGCTGCTTTATAGTTAATATTACTAAAGAAGGTATTTAACTCATTTAATTGCTTAATCTTATAATCTTTATCGCTGTGTCATCTTCTAGTAATGGATTATTTTACATGTCGTTTCTCTTAGATATCATATTGGTAGTGACATGAAAGTGACGATGGCATGTGTAAAAATATGCAACTACCAGAGGCGCGTGCTCGCTGAGCTGAAGTCTCGACGGAATCCCGCACATTGTTTAGAAATTTCACCAAAAATGTCTATATTCTATTTTACATAATATTCATGTAGCTATTTGAAATTATCAGGTGCTGTTAAATTTCTACTGATCAAGTAATAGTTTGCGTTCCGATGCTGTGAGAATATTTTTCGTTTCGTAGCTTATAATAACGAGGAATCCCTAACAAATTGTTTTGTTCATGCAAGTATTTATACAAAGTATTTTAATCATCTAGGTAGAATGGATACCTGCATAAAATGTTTGTTTAGCTTTCTATTCTCATTTAATATGACTAACTTAGATTTACTAATTATGATGAAAATTAACTCACGCGAATTCCACCATGAGGTTTTTAATAAATATTTTGTAATTTTGCTACCTATTTAGACGTTTAATGTTAAATAGTTAATATGATATGAGATAGCATACTAACATCGCCCCACTCATTGGCTCGGATATAATGCTGGAGTTTCCGGCGCGAACACTCGCTTTGTTGTGCATTTGCGTTTGTTATTAATACTTTAGGTAATTGAAATTTCTGTGCAATGTAAAAAAAAAAGTGCAACAAAGTTTTAATTGCAATACGAATCTTATGCTAAGTTTTGGAATACGACATTCGACAGTTTTCTTATTTACTCTTTTGATTTCTAAAGTATTTTTTTCAATTATCAGCTTTCAGTTCCTTAAGTGTCATAACGATTTGGAAAACAGTTATTTTGAAATTTGAATAGAAATACATTTTGAGATTTTTTTGTGAAATAAAGTATAGACGTAAAGACAGATAAACGTTACTTTTTAAAGAGTATATATACTAATACATATTATAATATTAC
This sequence comes from Dryas iulia moderata, assembly GCA_019049465.1. Lineage (NCBI taxonomy): Eukaryota > Metazoa > Arthropoda > Insecta > Lepidoptera > Nymphalidae > Dryas > Dryas iulia. The sequence goes on along the minus strand of CM032415.1, from coordinate 153,245 downwards.
TTCAAAAGATAAATATCATAACTTGGACATAATTTATGAGTTAAAACTTCATATTGTATTTTAAAAACGAGGTTGTGCACATAACTGCAATGACTAGAATCAAAAGCCTTTGCATTTTGTAAATGTAATAGAAGTGCGCATGAGCCAAGTAGTCGTTCCATTCCACGTACATTCAATTTAAGCATTTGCACTGTACTCCATAATGATGGCGTAAAATATAAGATGTGGAACATTATGCCCTATTTTACGTTTTGTGTTATATTTTTTACTGGATTTGCTATTTATCTGGGACAAGGTAGGAAAAATGACTTTAAATTTGCATTTTTTTTTAATATTATTTCAAAAATTGTATAAGATTCTTTTCTTATCGAAAGAAACTTTATTCCTGGATAGAAAAGAGTGGCCATTGCAAGTAAATTTATAAATAAATACAGAAACAAATGAAGAATACAAAACAAGCCAATTAGTAATAGAGCCATCGAGTCATTGTAGCCCTTCCGCACAGACACAACAAAAGTATCGGAATCTGATTTCATTAAATACTGTAAATACAATAGTAAATACATTGTTCTTAAACAAATGATCAGTTTAGTTGACACAAAGTGTACCTTTACACATGACTAGTTACAATTTAAGCGCGGCCCGAGTCGACACTCGCGACAGCTGGCCTGATGTATGGCCAGGGTTGCCATACCGTCATATGTGAATGGACATTATCGATGTGATAATGAATTAAAACAATATTACAAACTAAAGAAATCATCGAAACATAATACCTATTTTAATGATGATAAACATTTTTATATAACTTTTTCTCTTTAATTTTTTATAGATTTAGATTTTAGATAACTTCTCATAGCTACGTATTAGTAGAAGGTAGTATTAACAAACTCTTGTCACTTTATATGAAATTCAAACGCTGTACTACATTGTAGTGTGTTATATTTATTTTGTTGTAGTTATATATTTATGTTCATTATTATATAAAAATATTAACATACTGCGCTCCATCTCTATATAAACTATAACTGTGTCAACTTTATACTCTTCCGTCCGCGTATGTTTTTGTAAAAAGTTTGTGCTTTACGTAATAGTTTACAGATAGCAATATAAATATTTTTTTTAATGTATTTTTTTATTTTTTAGGTAATGAAAATTTGATTAGTAAGTGAGCCTCAAAATCAATCAATTGTATTCCACAACCCTACACTATATCTGGCGTTGGAGAACACTGAATTTCACGAATAGGCGTAAATGAATAGTCGGGCAAAGTTTGGCCGAACCGAACAATAAAACAACTTAATAGATGGATTGATTTATTTTGTTTCTAAATAATAACCAATTCGCCTTTGGTTTCCGCTTCGCCGACAGTTTTATTCATATTTTATTATTCTGTTCTTACGATCGGCAATATTTCTAAGTAACGCGTTTAAGTTGGTAGTTAATTAAATAAATACATTTGAATATTGTCTAAACTTAGGGGCTGTCAGGATGCAGTGAGATAGTGTCTAATTGTAAATGTGATGGTCATGGGTTTATTCCCACTCTGGGGAATGATTATGTTTAAATTTTTATTTAATTTGGTGCCTTAAACAAGAGTAAAGTTTTGCCACTCAGCGCGGAAAGTCTTATTCTGAAACCGGAGAACGGAGTGTGATGGCAGTGTGTCTCTATCATGCTACCAAAACTGTTGACTGACATGTTCTGTCACGAAGTCACGGAGACGTCTAAGGCTGCACTAGGGGTTTCAGGTTAAATTTCGCTTAGATAAAATATTTTATATTTCTTGCGTATTTCACATAGTGTCAGGATTCTGGCTAAACGTCACTAACTCTCAATCAATAAATGAACAGTATTTCTTTCCACTTACTTCGTGTTAAAACACAGCATCTTTACATAATGTAATCCGATTACATTTAAAAGCGTTGAGTATACTAAAATGTTGTTAAAAATGAACACGCTTGGTCGCTCTTATGTAGTAGATCCTCTTGACGATACGTGCCGAGCTGACCACTATTGCTCTCTGCGTTCAACTCTTGATGGGACATTCTGTGAAAGCCACTTTAGGTATTGGCTTATAAGCCTTTAAACCTTGCGGAGACGACTGTCGGAAATGCCCACTGCATCTACCGCTGCGGAGCAGACAACACTCAATACACTCGTATTTCATGTTCAATACACTTTTCTACAAATTTAAAGTGAATTTGAGGTTATCTTGGCGAGTAGCGTTTGACTGCAAAATGTATTGTGTAGTATATTTGATTTCCATTTGACGCAATTGCTTTTACCGTTTTTCTTTCTCCGCTCTGGTGCCTCAGACATAGCATGGCGTTGAGTTCCACCACTCAACACGCAATTTCTTGATTCCGGCGGAAAGTGGAAGACGGAGTGAAATCTCTGACTACACTGCTTTATGTAATGAAACGTCAAGTGTAACCTAAATTTATATGCTGCATAAGATTAAATTGCTAAATAATAGATTTTTCTGACCAAAAACAACTGAAATGAACGGCTGAATTTTAAAAACATGAACAGTTTACATAGAAATACGACTCCGATATGTAAAGAAACATTCCTCAATTTTTCCCGTATCTAATTCGGAAGTCCTTGAATAACATGTTTTTATGTAGTACTTTAACCAAAAATAAATTTTCCTAGCATTAAATCTAAAATATATTAAATCATATATTTTATTTCAGCTCAATACTTTGAAGTGAATCTTAACAATAGCATTGTGCTCGGTAAGAGCGCGGTGTATCCCGAGCTCCGACCCGCCTCGCAGCGTTCCGTTCATTCTCACGGCGCTAGCGAATTCCTATAATCGAGATATCTTGAACACGCTTAGTCGTGTCATGAGAATTTCCTTCTATCTATATCTTTGTAAAAAAAGTTTGGTTTGATAGGTTTCAACGGTAACCTCCCAATTGTGCTGAATCCTGTCTGATCTATGTTATTTTTTCTTTAATTATAATGTTATTTTCAATATTTATATACATATTTTAAAACGTCGATTTTATTTCATTAAAACTTAAACCTTACATGTTTATAGAAATAGAGTACACATACAAACATAAATATATGTATGTAGCTATAGTTTAGGACGTTTATTTCTACGATTCAGCAACTTAGGTCTTGATTTCAGACTGAAAGTCATTAACGGGATATGTTGACGCTAGTTTCTCCCTGCCTGCCCTGCCTACAGAAAAAAACGGTACGCTGAAAAAGCAATGATTGTTTACTTACGTGCCGCCAAAACCGCTACTTAGCAACGTAAGTTGGTTTTGTTTGGTATAACGTCACGGGCCGCGTGTCACGGTCACGCCTGTACAATGCGCCTACTCGACGACGTCACTCCGCTTTACAAATTGTTACTTGTATACGAGTATATTTACCTTATTAGTACGGACCATTATCATATTGCTATCACCAATTATAATAAGAAATCAATTTAAATTGCTAATAAGATAATAAAAAAGCTAATAATAAAAATACAGCTAAACGGAAAGTCGAGAATGGAGTGCGTGACATTAGGTTCGCTCTCACAAATGTGCAGTTGAAAGTGTAAATAAATATTTACTAATAATGATTTGACGCATTGCCTTAGCAACCTATATGTAACTTTATTATAAATTACTAACTCGTTGTATTATTAGTTACATTTACAGTAATCATTTCGTTACACGCTTTTTTCGGCATCGACTCTCAAGTCGACGAAGTGTCTCTCCACTTCCACTTAAAATTGGAGACATTGCATGGTGAGTGCCGTAACTTAACGCCGTGCTTTGTCGTGCCAGTGCGGAGAAATTAAAATAATTTAATTATACGTAATCGTTCCTCGCCAGTCGCTAATCAGTGGGTATCGATATCGCATTTGCAGTCAAACGCTGCTCCACTGCGACGACCTCAATCCTTTATGAATTTAATCTATTTTCTATGCAATTTTTAAAAATATATTAACAATCTGCATTGATTTTCTATATAAGCTATAACTCTGCCAAAATTCATAATCCCCATTTCGCGTTATTTGCGTAAAAAGAGTACGAGTTTTTGCCTCTCGTATTATAATTAATGTAATGTAATATAAATAATATATTAATTAATGTAATGATGGATATCATTACAGGAAATGTCAAATATATATATATATATATTTTTTAATGTCTTTAACATTTAATTTTTGTTATGAAAAATATTTTTTTTACTTTATATATAAATACATTACAAACAATTAACTTCCTTAATTTACATATAACTAATAGTCAAATATATGTTTTGAATGTGCAGAAGTATTATTAATTTAACTTAGTTATTGTGTTACAACGACCGGGCCAAGCGTTGCCGGGCGTGTAATGATTTTATTAAACTTTCTTACTTCCCATACAAACTTTGATCGCCCATTGCCTTCTTGTTTAAGGGTGGTTTTTGTAAAATCTCAGGTGTAAATAATAAGGTTTAGTAATTAAAATGTTTTAAATTACATATTTTTAGTTATTCTTTGTAGCGTCCTTTAAAATTGATTGAAGGCTCCATTTTTCTATCTTACCTACGTCTAGTAAAAGAGGAACGAGGAGATTTCGTCCGACCATAAAAACCAAAGTGTCATGTCGATAATTAAAGTCACATAAAATACATGAAAACCAGGAAAGCATGTGTGTAGAAATTGCTGGTATTCAACGAAGCGAAAGGAGTGTGCAGTACTACTGAACTGACGTACATATATATTTCCGCTTCCTTTTATTCCTTAAGTGTAAATTTCAAATATATTTCTTGTTAAATTTATTTATTTAGTTTTTACTGTTAAATTCATGGAAAACGTACTATTAAAACAAGCTATTCTATATTTCCAATGAATATCTTAAACACAATCGATTAAGAGGTGTTCTTAAACGCTAAAACATTTATAATTGGGAGCCAACAACGGTGACTACCCCGCCCTGTGATTGAACCGATCTCCCTATTTATATTTTATTTAATAAATATTCTCCTGTTCGAGCTCAATTAGTCTTATAAAATATTTGCAACAAACAATACAACAAACAGCGGCGCCGGACCCTCACTTTGCGTACTTATACAAAATAACTTTTCAATCCAATTCTCGCTGATTAAATTATATTCATTTACTATCGGAACAGTTTATTCGGACGCATTTAACACGCGCACGCAATACTCTATTAAATTACATCAAAAATCGATTTAAACGCCAATTTTATGGATAATTGCTTTATTTAAAAAAAAATGGAAAATAAAAACTTAATCGGCGCACGGTCATTAGTGGAGCTCAATGGGTGAGACACATATAATAGCAAGTTAAATAGCTATTACATTGGCTTTATGATGCCTATATTTCTCTTTTGTATAAAATATAAGGTTTATTTGTGGATAGAAAGTAGTATTAATTTTCAAAAGACATATATATATATACAATAGTGTAGTAATAATTGATTGGAGAAATATCCACGTTTCGGACTAAGGCATGTTCGTACGCTAGGGCTAAAATGTCATTGTGTTGACGTTTTGCCATTAATTTATTTTCACAATAATGACAAACTTACATTAGATAATAAATTTTCTTTTATTCGTTATTTTTATATCAATGTACTTGGTATAGGTTTTTGACTGCCAATTTTACAGTCATTGCAATTTGATTGATAATATAACGTTATATATAGCCATAACGTTATTGCCCACTTTTTTAGCTAGAAATTAGAAACGAAAACTGACACAAATAGTGTGAAATATCAGTCAATCAACAATTACGTCACTAAATCATTTCTTTTTTTCTATTAAATATATCTTTTTAGTTTGTTCCCTATAAGAAGGTAGTCAGGAAGAACTAAGAGAGAAAAAAGCAAAAAATCGAGACATTTCAAGAATAATGTTAAACAGAAAACCCTCTCACGTGCGTCATCTTCATGTGGTTATGTGTAAAACCGCACCACCAAAAATACACCTAAAAGCTCTTAAATAAGAGAGTCTGACAGAAAATCGACGTGTCCTCTCAACTTTAAACGTGATTGATATTCATTTTAGTAATGTCACATGTACAGCGTTATATCGAAAGACTACGTTTTGTTAAGTTTAATATTGTGTCTTGAAGGGAGAGAATTCCTCTTTTGCACGTTTATATAAATTTAAATGAACATAAGGAAAAGTATATAAAAGCATAAAGCCTCCATTTTAAGCTACATTTAATTATAAAATTATTTGTAAAAGTTGTAGTATTTAAATGATTAAATTGTAGTTAAGTTGAAATTTAAATAAAAGTTATGATTTTCCTTTTCTTTCCAGTATTACAAATTACGTTTCTCTGATACAAGTGAAGCACTCGAAAATCTCAAAAGTACTCGTGAGAATTTAAACTCGTTAGCCTCGTGCTGAAATTCATAAGTTCATTTAAAAAACATAACCTAATTCTATGATGTTGTGTAAAACATGACTATTGTAAATAAAATGACAATTAACTTATCTCATCGTGTCTTGTATATTATTTGGTTCTAACTGCACGTAAGTTCGTACACGTGGTCTTAATATCTAATATATATTATCTTAGCTTCACACTGTATCCCACATACAGCAGGGTAGGCAGAGGGAACCTAGGTTCCCTGTTAAGACACTCCGTTCCCAACTTTCCGCCGAATTCGAAGGCTTGCGTGTTAAGTGGCGGAACTTAACGTCGTGCTTTACCTCGACACCAGAGCGAAGAAAATGGAAATATAATTTCCACTCCTCGAGTGGGAATCGAACCCACAACCAGTCGTTTACAGTCACACGCTTGTGCCACTGTGCCACTTATATATGTTATCTAATTCTAACTATTCTAATTCTAAATACATTTTTTAACGTTTTCGCAAAACGACATTGCTTTATTTCTTAAAATTAGATAATTCGTGAAGTGTTCCAAGTATTTAATTTTTATATGTCAATAAAATAATTATCACATTTTTTATCTTTAATAGTTTTAAGATTAGTCTACATATGTAGCTAGTATTCGCAACTTCATTTGCAGAGAGTTAGAACCCTTCCCGCTTACCATCTGTTATCGTGAATAACTGGGCTTCAAATATTACTACATTCACCATGGAAGCAAGTTTAATGAAAAAAAAAAAATATGTATAGCAATGAGTTTTGCGGCTTTTACGAGACGCTTACGAGATATTGAATTAGTCATAAAACACATGGATTGGATGTTCTTTGCATTGGTCTGTGTTACATGACGCTTGAAGTTACTCACTATTCCTTTCTTTTCAGGCATAATTTCCGTGTATTTTATTGTTTTAGGTGATTATATAATGTTCGTTATCATATTAAATACATAATTATAACACATCTTTTATGTCAGCAGTTTTGATCAACTTTTTGATGAACAACAGTTGATAAGGCACCATATTTGTTGTTCAGATCAAAGAGTCAGTACAACAAGCAGATAAAGTAGGCTGGCATTTTTTTATTAAAGCTAAATCTCCTGTAGGCACGTTAGACGATGTTATGTCATTGGTATGGGGAATCGGGGGATAGTTTCGCATCAGCAACACGCAAATACAAACAACATCCAAATATTTTGGTCTCACACTTCAATTACTATAAACCTATTGTTTTCGTAGAGTATAAAGCAATAATTGAAATATCAAATATTCTACGTATCGCTGAAATAAAATAAGTGAACTGAAATGGTGATATTAATACTGTTTGTATTGTTGCAAGTTGTATTGATGAAAATATTGTTGGCAGCTGAGTTCATGGAAAGTTATATACATAACATTGCTCCGTAAATATAAGTGCCTATATAATTAGTTATTATTTGATTTAACTTGTTTATATTCCGTTCCCGGTATTCAGGATGTTATAATACATGTTAATTAATAAACATGTCATGTAATTTTGATGAATATCTACTTCAATTTAACAAGAATACATTTTTAATTTTTGATATTTCTCTGTTGTCGACTCTTCTCATGACTCCGTTCTGTTAACTATGACGCATATTGTACACGCCGCTTCGTATTATTTACTAATCATAGAAGCCTAGTGTTGAAACACTCCGCAAACACATCTTGTTACCTCCCTATTTTAACAAAGAGAACTGTAAAATTGAATCGTTGAAGGGTAATCTTTACAGCACTCGTGTGTTTTGTCAGCAAGTGGCAGTGGCATACATACAAGCTGAGCGACCGCGACGTTTGCTCGGCTTCAATACGACCCTCGAGAAAAGCCTTCTAAATAGCTTCCGGCGGGAAACACGCCAAGTGGAGGACGTACATATAATGCGCTGATAGACATCCGGTCTGCTCTTTCAGACCTATTGACCGACGCGTTTAACATATCTTATACTATTTATTCACACGTTTAAAATAATATTATATTAGAAATCACGGAATTATTTCTACTAGGCATTGTTAGAAAAAAAAACTTTGATGTATCTTATTATATTGCTTATTTTCACAAAATTTAAACGATGTGATACATTGTCGCACTTTAACATAATAACAAAATAATGTTTAAACAATAATATGTGGTTGTATTTCCCACAGTGGACTTGAACTTATAACCTCTGTTTGCAGCCAGCAGAATTAATATTGATTTATGTTTTGTGTCCACACATAATAAGACGATGATTCAATAGACTTAAATTTTATAAGAAATACTATATTTTTATCATTTATATATTTATCTTATAAGATAATTTTAGTTCACTATAAAGTACAAATATATTTAAAAATAATCAATTTGTGTATTGTATATACAATAAAAGAGCGCGAGACAAACAGATCCCCTCGTATGGAATTGCAGACGGTCATATGGGGTCATGCGAGAAACGACGACATCGTTTATGGGACTAGATATGGGCAGTATTTATGAGCCATATCCTCAAAAGCGCTTCCACCAACCACTGCGAGGCAGTATAACGGAATGCTAATAATGAAAATATGTCCTAATTGGGCGTGTGTGTTTATCTAAACGGTAAGGTGGCAATGTGGGGAATTAAGTAACAGGAGGCACTATTTGGTAAACTATAATACGTAAAAAGCTATTTCTTTTTGTAATTTAACACTCATATTCACTTCAATCTACACTAAATGTCGTATATAATGTTTGATCTTTAACTCATATTCTTATAATTATATATAAAGATTAGGATTCTTTTAAAAAAACAAGTACGTAATTTCTATTGGAAGAAAGGGCAGTAGCAGACAACAAGCGAAGACAAAAAGGATCATGGTGACTTTTCTCACACAACGCAAAAAGTATAGTGTATTCATAACTTATTAGTTTCTCGTTTTACGATATCTATTTGTACGCAGCGGGAAGTAGAATCACAATAAAGTTTAGTTTGTTTTTATTTCTCAGTTCGCTCCACCTACTGTAAAAGTAACTACTTGCATATTCTCTGTACCTTTACTTACAAATATTTATTATTTTCTTTAAATGAACGCAATGAATGTATAATACGAAATATGTTGAATACCAAATGCAGTAAGTATTATGTGAATAGTTTTGCTTTTCAATATTTTTAAAACACATTTAATTGTTAGAAGAAAATTGATTAAAGATAAAAAATAATAAGAATACACCGTTTAATAAATAGAGCTGCTACATGTTATTACAAGAAGCAAGTTAACAAATTTACGTGTCCCTTCGTTAAAGTAAATAAATATATGTTCTCTAACATCCGCCAACAGCACTCCAGCTAAGTTAAAAGCTTGTATGGACAAATTGTATTCGCTTACAAGCAAAGTAAGATCGAGTTAATAGTTAGTGTACTTCTAAACTTCTCAAATTTGATCTGATCGTTGAGTGCATGAAACGTTCAGGAACAGAGACTCAGCTGTCCATGAGGAAAATACAGCGCCGCAGTGATCGCCGGTTAAGTTATGCGGTACAGAGATGAGCTCAACTTAAATACTTGAAGTATCTAACTAGATATCTAGGAAAAACAACTTCAATTGTGGATTATTTTAGAGTACAGTTCTATCCGTCTGGTCGCAACTATACACCGCGCTGCATTCAATAAACTCCTCGGGCTACTCTTAAGCGAGTGCTCTGATATTGGAACCTGATTAAATAAGAATTCCCTTAAAAGCAAATAGATTTGCATCGCAATAGCTTTCTTTGCTACCAATTATGAAATAATTCAACAGACCCAAGCACATTTATATTGTAAATACGAAAAATGCAGTAACAAAGCAAATCGTAAAATATTTTACGTTCCCATTGTGCAGTAAGAAGGTTTCTCGGCATTTTTAATTACCTAGGTAATATGGTCGTCAAAGATTTCAGAGCAAGAGAATTTTAGAATTTAATCCGTCTCTCGCCATCTAAATGTTATAAGAATGTGCTAGTAGGAGCTAGCAGGACGGAAAATCATATATCGGTATGAACTGTACTCACGGCTTTAAGCCTCAATGAATCAGAAATAATATTACTCGCATGAGGGACTTCATTCTTTCTCGGACTTGGAGTTTCATTTTCGATACATGAAATGCTCTTTGTTGGTTATTGTTCGTACGTTGTGATAGATTTTCTGTAGGTTTCATACAACAGAAAGCTTCCAGGCACGCCGTGTACGGGCGCGGGAACTAAGTCAATGGCGATCTATCTTCCATTAGACAGCCAGATTTTATTGCCCCAACGTTTTAAAATTTCAATAGAATTTATTTGACAAAAACATTTTCTAATTGATGTTTATGAACATTTATCTAAAGGACATGTTCGCGCCTGTTTGATGTAAAGTTTGATAATACCTGCGTGCAAATATAGCACGTTTGTCCGAAAGTATTTCTAAATAATTATGTTATTTCGGTCTGAATGTCGACTTTCATTTACTTGCGTTACACAAATATGGTACAAATTGAAAGCGAGTCATTTAGCAGGTATCAATAAATCGATTAGAACATTTATACCTTCTCGCATAGCCAACAGCACACGTAGTACTAAATGAGAAAGAAGTGAAAATGCAAACAAAAGAAAAATGTTGCTAATGACGGCTTTAACAACGGTTAAAAATAAAAAATGCATCAGTATTGATGTCAGCGATTGTTAGCCGCCAGGTATCATTTAGCCGACCATTGAAAATACATTATCTAGACTAGACGAACTTTTGCTGTATGACAATTTTCACAGCGAGTACTGCATAGGTAAATTATTATAAAATACTGAGTATCATCCGTGATATTTTGGTAGTAATTGCCAATCAAACTTACTTTCTTCTTTACTTTTTTTGGAAAGGTCACCTCTTGTACATGCGTTCATATTTATGTCCATTTTGTTTTTGTTATTCCACTTTTATGGTACACAAAATGCGCGTTAAAAGTACAAAATATGTAGAGTTGTGACTTTTAGAGGTTGTCTGTGTCTATTTCAAGTCTGTTAAAAATGCGTAGAGGTAAATCATAACTTAATATTTTTTTAAACTATAAAGTTACATTTTTATTTTTTACAAAGCCCGATATTTTATATGTGCTACGATAATTATTTATTGCAAATGACGTGTGTTCTATCAGTATAACCAACAACGTGTCAACGTCGCGTTGAAGTTACTTATTAGGCGGTTATCACATGCCTTTGTCCAGTGTATCAGGAAGCAGGCCGGCTGGGAGGCTGGGGGGCCGGCGTGTGTGCTAAATTACAACATTATAGTGCCTGCCGCAAGCTCCCGATATCTCACCACCGACCTTCATTAGGCAGACTGGAGGTCCAGATTAACGGCACTACTCTATCCTGCTTATTGTCTAAATACCCCTGTGTCTTCGTTAAGTGTCGGCTGCGCTATCGGCGCATTGTTACGAATACCTGCGACTTGCTGTTACAAAGCTAGCTTTTGAAGCTATTTCCCTCAAACGTGTCTATTTCTGATCGAAGCTTGGAACTCGAATGGAACTAGCCGATAATTGTGCTTGACGGCTTAACGTGAATTGTTTCACTATTCTTGTTTGTTTTGTATTGATTTATTTTAATCTAATATAGATGAGTATTTCTATTCAAATTATTTAAAGTTACTTTATAAAGTACTGGGAGTGAGAGTTAAATAACATAAACTGCAGACGCGGTGGTTCTAACTTCGATTCCCACCCAGGAAATTATTATCATCTTATTATATACTTACTTTTGGTTTAAATTCTCTCGCTCTAAGAAATTATCTAAAACGATAAACGATGATATCTAAAATTTTTAATAATAAAAGACAGTGCTTTGACGCGTGCGTGAAATTGTGAAGCTTTTTTCTTTTAAATCAGTTTAAATAAATCGACAGATAATTGACCGAACAATTTTACATATTTAGCAATAAGTACGTGATAAAAAGTGAGTGTTGGGAAAGTAAAAAAATGAAATATTCATTATTGGTTGGGTGTAAGAAATGTATTGAAAGATTTACGCTCCGTTCTCTTTCACCGCGCCGCCGCCTTTCTTTGATGAAATTTTTTTGGAGGGCTGCTTACTAATCCCCTCGTATTCCTCTTTGAATATAACGTTAGCTATACTATATGTAACGTTTTTTGTATATTATACGAAAATATTATTTTTGTATTTCATGAATTTAGTAATTACGTAAAGAATTTATATATTCATGCGAAAGTGTTAATTGTATTAAACTGCTAATTATAGAAAACAAAAGCAAAAACGCTCTAGGACTCATCCAAACACTTACGATGTACTGTTTTCATATTTGTCTCATATTCGTTTGTCTATTTTAATCATTATTTATGAAATTATGAAATGTTTGAAAAATATCAAATTGAAATTTTGCCGCGATGGTTGTGGGGGTTGGTTTCCATTTCGGGAAATGATTATTTAGTATTTTCAAAGACCAAGTGCTGTGTTAAATTCCACCACTAAACACCCAATATCTCGCTTTCGTATGGAAAGAGAAGGATGGAGTGTCTTAGCACTCTATTGTACTATGCAGGTCAAAACTTAAAGCTTCTTTTTTAACAAAAAACTATAAAACTAAACGCTATTCAACATAATGTAACCAATATATAAAATTAAATACACATTACATTCTGATGCAGAGATAGTGTAAACCAAACAAAGATTGATACGAAAGATACAAAATATAATATCACTTATAACGTAAACGGTATCTATCGTTCAAATGAAATTTCAACGTGGATTTCCCACGTACAAATAGTAAAAGTATTTGAGCGTAATTGTCACGCCCGCGACCGCCCGCGCCCGCCCGCGCTCGCGTTGGGCGGGCGGGAGCATCGATCATAACATTCAGATGCACGATTCCTTAATAGCGTTCCAGGTTTTATAGTGCACGCTTAATCCTGCCCAACGAAGAGTCGGTGTGTGGAAAAATGCTTTTAGTTTTAGTAGGCCTTGTTTGAGAAGTAGGTGTTGTGGTTCTTTCTTCAGCTTTGTAGTTTTGTATAGCAGGGTAATTAGAGAAAGCTTAGTGTCAACACACTAAGTTGTCTTCACTAAGTTGATTTAGAACTTTTAAAACATTTTAGTTTAGGGTTTAGTAAAATACATAGTACATATATTTTTGCAATTAGGCATTATGAAAGCAGAGTTAATATAACACGTAATTTGGTAAAAGTATACTTTTAATCTGACTTACTAATTTACATTTACAATTTTTTACTGACAAATGTACTGAAAAATGTTTACTCATTATAAATATTAAATTTAAATTGAATTTAGGAAATCCTGTAAATGTGACACCATGTCTGATAGTAGAGATGCAATTCGAATCTGTCCTTTTTTGATACACCCAAAGATTGAAAAAAGAGAAGAGGCAAGAGATATATAATGCTAATGTATAATTTAATTTAATTTAATTCAAATATACGCATTTAATATATGTAATTGACATCTTTAATTGCTCTCCGAGTCCTCGGTACTAAAACATATCTTGATAAATATTATTTGTGATAGGCGTAGGCAACCCTTGATGAAACTCACACCTAAGCTCAATTTCAATTGGTCGTATAATACTAGATAAAGCCCGAGCTCTACTACATGTACGAGTACGTAGCGGGCGCCGTGTGCGCTTGCAAATCCAATGGAAACTCAAACACGTGTGGAGAATGGAGACGCATACTAACACTTCATATTTACCTTACAACACATTATAGATTTTTACTATTGTATTTTTATTTAGAAAATATCCCTGTTATACTTGTATACAGTTGCACTTAAAAGAAGATTTTTTCCCCTTTGTGTTTGGTAGTTTGTAGTAAGTAATTGGTTACAAGAATTAGTTACGCACGTTTCAGGGTTACTCAATTTGAACTTGACAAAAAAAAACTATTCTTTAATATAGGTATTTTGTATCTATTTTCTGTAAATAATTCAATAAATAAAGTGAATAAGAAATCTACCTACAGATCGACTATCAGGAACCAAAAGCATAGAAGACGAAATTAGAAATATGGTGTGAATCTGAGCAACGGGGAGCGTTTGATGGCGGACTCGATCCGCTTTCATTCAGCCACTGATATAAGCTGCCATGAGACCCGGACGGGGGAAGTGTTTTAATAGGAGTCACGTATAGCTATTTTGCGCGTAATAACCCGCTTTAAACTAAAAGGGGCGATGCAATGCTATCTATTCAGGTGTTACCCCATCGTCATATAGATTATAGTCTGTTTGTAAATACAGTGGTAATGGGTTCGATTGTCACATTTTTTTTAGCTTCATGTAAAACATGAAGCCGTGACTCGGTGTGGTCTTAGAAAACAGAACGCTGCTGTTATTAGCCTCTTCATACATCACTTCCCTCATGCTTTTTACGTGACTCATCTATACTTCTCGAAGGTCCACCAAAGTCGTCTTAACGTGTCCAAACTGTCTGAGCGCGTTCTTTATTTTTACTATAACATGCTCACTTGTCACTGCAACTTGCGCCTTCGGGTTCCACCACCTAAGAGCTTGACCTAAAAAAGTAAAATGCATAATAAAATGTCTTTGTAATAATTTTTGACTATACGATATTACTAAGATCCGCGGCGATAACCAATAATAACAAATGCATTGAACTCCCAAATAATGCATTTCACGCTCGACATGTCATTCGTTTTGGCGTCCATTTGCATACAAATTAAACCGTTTAGCAAAAGTTAATACATTCAGCTAATACAGTACTCATTAGAATTTATTATTAGTCAAACAATTTGTAGCCGAATCATAAAATGATGCACATTATCGGTAATTGTCTAATATTCCTATTATTAACGATATATTTGTGTTTGTTGGCTTTTACGAGTGTAATCACATTTCAGAGGTTTATTTTGCATAACACTATTTTTCGAAAATATGTTCTTCGAATTAAAAAATGAAACATACATTACATAAAGTGATATTTTCAATTCAAAGGCTTCTCATTGTACAGACCGCGTTATCGGGGCGAAGTCGCAGTGCTCACTGCAAACATGGTTGGTGTGAATATTGAAGCCTAACAAAATTCATTTTTTATGTTGTAAATAAAATATTGAGTAGAATTGCACATTTCGATAAAATATTGTCCTCACCTAACCTTTTTAAATTTAAACGAAAGTGAAGAATGCAGGAGTTTTAACACCAGGATCTCTCTGCTTATCTAGCTGTATATATGAGACACGAAAAGCAAAAAAAAATGATAGTCTTCCTAGTAAAGTATTCACGTGGTAATGTTTGAGTGTAAACAGTGAGCGGGGCCCGTGGCAGGTAATGGAAACGGCCTTGTCCGCCTCAATTGCGTGCAGTCCTGCGAGCACGCTTCCCGCCGCTCGCTGTAGTGCCGATACTGCTTGTTTGCGATACGTGTCGTCTCGGGAGCGGTCATTTTCTAAGAATATTTTAACTTACATATATGTCTGGTTTAAAATGTTTTTTTTTTCATATTAAACCATATATGTAAGTTAAAATAAATAAAATATACATGAACATTGTCTATGTTCAAATATTATGAAAAAAATAACATGTTAACAGTTTTTCAAAAAAATATACATATTTTTTAAAAAATATCTCACAAATCATCCGCTAATCAAAAGAGAGAATTTAGTATCTATACTTAATGTATATAGTAGTAAGTAAGGTGATTCCGTTCCCTATTTCCCACGTATTCGATAAATAATGCACATAAGATGGCGGTAAACCCACACTTTGCAGGCAAATGTGACCAGAAGTATGAAAACCATGTTTGAATATTGGCATATTACTACTGGCTTAGTGTGTGACTGTGAACGCAATGGTTTTAAGGTTCTATTCCCACTCGAGGAATAATTATATTTAATTTATTTTCCTTTGTTTACTTTGTACCTACTGTACCTAAGACAACCGTATCAAAAGTACCACACAACACGCAATGTCTCTATTTTGGACAGAAAGTGAAAAACAGAGTGTCTTGACACTAAGTTCTTCTTCGAAACGGGAATATGAGTGAAGCGCTAAAATATATAAATATACAATACCCAATATAGTGATACATCTCTCAAGCACCACGTTAAAAGAGTTTTATTTGTTTATTTAATAATTGATGAATCAATGTCCCCTGTCCTTGGCCTTCGTCTGCGCCGCGTGTGTGTGCGAGCAGTTCACTGTCTCGTCGGGAATAGGTCAACATTGGAGCAATCATCTCCGTAGTGCGACGTAATGAGAGCCAAACATTTGTCCGACGCTGCTGCTCTGTACACTTGAAATATTTCATCGATTTTTGTTTGCATAGTGTTGTTTGTCTTGCTGCTGTATTATAATACTGTACAAACTTAATTATAGATATATCTCACAATATTTGTATTCCACTATTCAAGGTGAAGTGCTAACATTAGGTAGAGAATGGAGTGACGAGTCACTAACCCCTAACTTGGCTTGGCTCAAAAATATAAAATACAAATATTTAACAATAACATCTGTTGTTTTCACGATTGTTACACATTTTGAAATAAAACTACTTTTACCGGATTAATCGCGTATGTTTTTGGTATTCGAAAATATATTGTTTAAAAAACCCGACGTTTCGAGCATTTTACAGAGTAGTCCGTGGTCACAGAAAGGTATTTTCGTATACCAAAAATATATGCGACTAGACCCCTCAAAAACGATTTTGTTTCAAAATATTTAACAATTTTCTCAGTTAAGAGAAGAGCTTACCAAAAGACGGACGCAAGCTTACAACACGAAAATACTCTATTTACGTGCTTCGCGACGGCAATCCCGTGACCGGCCGACCGCGAACTGGTGTCTGCCATCGTCTTACTGTGTGTTGCTGTATTTTTGCAATGTTTATTTATTTTACTAGATTTATTATTATTACTATATTATTTAAATTAAATCCCTTGTCTTCAATAGATGGACTTCTAATACTGTTTGTAAAATCTTTTTTAAAGAACATGCGTAGAGGAACATTAATTGTCACATTTAATATATTGATGGTCAAAGTATAATATTTTATAATATTTTTAAATAGTAGTATAAGTACATTATTTAGTACTATTTTACACGATGGCTGGTTTATATTATTTTGATCATGGTGATTATGTACTATTTTTATTTCTCCGTTGTGGTATTTCGATAAAGCGAAACGTTGAATTCCGCAAAATTTCGATTTCGACCGAAGTGCCAGTGGACTCTCTCTCTGACTACCTTCTTATGTGAAATTAAAAAACAATCACCTTAAGATAGGGCACAGCGCAAAGTGTGTGAGTGTTTATGTAACAGTGTAATACCGATACCGAGCTCCGAGAGTCAAGTGCGAGGTCGGGTCACTGCTATCACAAATATATAAGTTGGCATTGTGACAATAACATCTGGACGAAATATTCATTACTTTATACTTATTATTACTAGAAGTAATTATTTATGTATTTCATTTGTTATCTCTGAATATAACATTCAGATACATTTTGTTTTTTTACACATTTTTATTGGAAATGTTTTATGTTTATATTCTATTCAAGAAGGTTTTGTTATTAATACTTATATCTTTTAATTTTATTTCAATATAATAGAATGATAAAATAATTTTACTCTAATTAAGTAATATATCGATATGGCAAAGGGCTTCGTGAAAACAGCGCAAATTGGGAAACTATATAATATGACTTATCACTTGTCATGTTTCCACTAAGCAGTCTCTGGCTGCGTTGCGTATGCTACAGTCAATACTGTTAAATATTATAAATTAACCTTTACCTGTATCTATTTACGACCGTAACAATATATTGTAACGATATTTTATATATTTTTTTTACTTTACGAACATTTATTACATGTGTACGATTTTTCATGCATCACAGATAACCTAGTGTCAAAACACTGCGTTCTTCATTTTTCGCTTGTATTCGATACTTTACGTGCTAAATGGCCGCCTCAACTCCACGCTAATTACGTAATATTTCGAAACTGATTGCAAAATGGTGCATAGGAATTAACTGGAACACAATTAGTTTACAATAATAACGATTGGTTTATAATTAGAGCTTTAATTATATTCGCTTCAATACAAGGAAAAAGATTAAACTATATATACGTACATGCTTGTGAATGCGTACATTTGTCATGGGAGAGTAATAAATAAGAAATATTTAACTTGTGTTTATTCAAATTTTTCAGTCAACAAAAGAAGCACACCGGCCTTTCTTAAATGAATAGAAACGGAATAATACAAAACGTAAAGCCACAGTGCTTTATTAAGTTCTCTGCAGATTTGCTCGTAATATTTCTTGAAAGTATTTTTCAGTTTATTCCAATGTCCATTCTCTTTGCGCAGAATTTACTTAATCAGCCCGTTTCTTTTATAAAACGTTGTTAATCAAAAAGTTTTATTATGTGAGGAAATAACACTTGCGAGTTGCGGCGAGGAACATACTCGGTCGCGAGCCCTTTACTTTTAGTTTCTTTTGAATGCTTCTTACATTATTATGCTTGGGGAGAATTTTATTTGCTTTGAAATAAAGAGAAAGACTTTATTACAAATTCTTGTCATTATAAAAATTGCATGTTTTTAGTTTCGTAATAGAACAAAAAAGAAATAGATGTTATTTACTTAAATTTGTAAAAGCTTTCTCTGTGCTTTATAAATGTGATTTGCATTTAATATTGTATTCACTTTAGAGATTGTATGAGCAATAAAATGAAGTTTCAAAATATGACAAGCTTAGCATGTGGTTTGTCATCCCGTAAACATTTCCTGCGTAGTGGTTGGGTTAAGATAACTGAGTGTCCATCACTGCTTCTTGTTTTTATTCCGTTAGGTTCAAATCAGAAACTGTAGCGGTAGTGAAATTATCATAATTATTGTAATTTATGTATGGGTTTAGACTTTAGACTATTATTAATAGAAAAACAAAGCCGTGATTAATACGAACATAATAAGCTACTGTTTTCCTTAATGTTTACTACGTCCTTGTAGACTCCTCACGTTTATACAACATCTTGTTCAGTTGATAAAGTAGATAGCTATTATATTGGAAGTAAATCTTTTTATATATTTTTGATAATGTATTAAGAAACAACACAAGAAAGTGGAGAAAAGAGTGTCATTAGACCTCTGATAGTAGTGAATGGTTCACTACTATTCACATGATATACAGATGAAGGCCAGGCTTTACAACGTAACACATATAAACATATAGGAGATTTGTATTTATGTTCATTATGTTATCATTATGTCTTAAGGGAATAATACAGTTTAGTTTTTTTCAGCTTCACATTTTTCTTTGCCTAGACATTGTCGAAACACTTTCTTCTCTATGTTCCGTCTACAATCGAGACATTGCGTTTTAAGTGGCGGAACTCAACACACCACTTTGTGTCAGGTTCTATAGCGAAAAATTAAAATTATTTAAATATAGTCAATTTCCCAATTGGAAATCCAACCCACAACCATGTTTACAGCCAGATGACACAGCCACACTGCGCCACAACGGCTTCATTTAAATAAACATTATTGAAATAATGTGAAGGAAAAAAAAAAATGAATTCCTATCTGTATTTCTTATAAATTTCTATGTTTTCGTCTGATTTGCGTTTCACGCTGAACAATTAGCTTCGGCAAAGAGCGATATAAGAAATAATATCGTCGCTGCGAGTTCTGGCGCTGCGTTGTTTACACTTGGATTATTCAAATTTTATATTTAATAGATGCAGTAGACAGAATTAGTCCGGCTTACTGCTTTATTGTTGTCCGCGCAATAACTTAATTGAAGTGCAATCACAAATATCACAATGACAATTTGATAAAGCAATTTAGTTCAATATTGATTTGAAATCGATGTGATCGAATTAAATTTAATTGCGCAAATGAGTTAGATTTAGACCATAGTATTTGTTTTGCTGGTTCGTGCTTTTTCCAGTATATAATAGCAAAGTAGTCAGTGTGAACTTAGTGGTTCAGACACTCCGCTCTCCGCCCGAAATCGATATTCGTGTTGGGTGGCGGTACTCAACTCGACATTTAGTCTTAGTTACCACAGCGATAAATGAATAAACAGAAATAATCTTTCCCCTAAATAGGAATTAAACCCGCAACCATCGTATTTACAAGCCGACACAGTCCTGCTGCGCAGCGACAGCCTCAAACTTTGACAATTACCACTATAAATATTGTAATAGTGTTTATATTCGGCGACGTTCACTTTCGCCTGAAGTTTGTAGGTCTGTAGCCACTTCCGGATCTCGGATTGCAGTTACACCCGAATGTTTCACCGACATCGACCATTATTGTTATGAACAAGTTGAAGCTTGTGTTATTCTGACAATTGACCTTACTAAAGTTTAGTCCTGGCAAATATCTGAGAAGATAAAATATAAGGAAATCGAAATATGGTTAAAATGAATATATGCGCCACCGTGGCACAGTGGTGTGGCGTTTGATTGTCATCGTGATTGATTGTGGACTCGATTCTCACTCGGTGGGATGATTATTTAATTATTTTCTTTTCTTCTGGTATCTAATACAAAAAGCGCGACGCTATTTTCCTCTAAGCAATTACTCGATTTTAGGCGGAAACCGGAGAAAGAAGTCTTTGACTTAAAGTTCTCTCTGGCTACCATGCTAAGTGGGAAAAAGTGTGAAGCTGTTATTTTTGCTATAAATACTAACAGGTTTTTTTCATTGAACTACTTTTTATATTACCACTATAAAACTAGTATTATTTTCTACTTCATTAGTATAGTCTAATACAACAACACTCTTAAACATTATTGCATATAAGTGATGTAAAATAAATTTTGACAATTTTTAGTACTCACGCGAGGCTCGTCGAAAATAAAATCAAAATACCGAATGACACTTGCACCACGGATTAGATAATAAAGGGCGCGCCGTATCCATCACTGTCCCTTTGGTTGTTGTCGCACGCAAATACTCAGCAAAGCCGCATAAATGCTATCTTAATAATCTGCTAGTTGAAATCCACAGAGGCCACCCGGCTGGAAACGGCTGGAAACAATCCAGATGACAAGTTGCTGTTTGATTGGTTCTTGTTTGTATCAGATATTCAAAACATGGAAATCGAGAAACACAAATAAGTGTAGTTTCAGTATTCGTGAATGTAGATAGAGAGAATTTCATCTGAGCAGCACGTTGTACGCGCTGCATGCACGTCCGAGTAACTCAAATAGCAGCTTTGGGCAGTGGTCACTGACAGATACGTAGTTTATGACAAAAACTTTCCTAATACAATAAAATATTTTATCCCTAACAGTTGAGTCAAAGCGTATTGCCACAAAAGTTAGGCAACAATTAACAGAGAACACATTTCTATGTCCGTCCAATATTTTTGTTGCCACAAAGCACTCACAGTTAGTATTTCGGCAAATTGAACATTCGGACTTTGTTTTGCGTAAAACTGTTGAGGTGTGCGCCATTATGTGTGTGTTAATTATTTACAAATGGAAAAGAAAATAAAAAGCTCTCGTAAACGGCTGTTTGAAGAGAAGGTGTTGCAGTTCAAATAAAACTATAAAATGTAAAGTGTTTCAACGAGGGAAAATTGTTTAACTTCCGTTGCTTTTAGTTTTCCATTTCCTGACTGAATTTTTACAGCCGCAATCGCACTCAGCGTAAGCCATAAAAAATGTCGTTAGTATATATTAAGTTTATACCTCTGATGGTATATACGAGTAGTTGTACTACTTACAAGTACTGAGGTACAAAAAGACCACAAGCTCAAGCAAGGGTAACCTCATCTCAGTCTCATTAGAAACATTGATTGGATTTCTCCATAACCCAGAGATGAGGAGGGTCTGAGATGCATCACACCCCCACCGCGCCGCGCCGCACAGCCTCCGCCGCCGCGCCCGCACTGATTGCTAATCTATGAAAAATAACAAACTCGTGGTATACCTATGTACTTATGGAATAACGATGCCAAAGTGGATTAAAGCTTGCAGGACCGATACTCCGTCAAGTACTTCCAGAGAATTTTCCAAGTTGCTTGTAATATTCTTAGCGTCTTCTCAAGTACAGCTTTTCTGTTTAATATTATTATTAAAGGCTCTTAAATGATCCTTTTCGCGAAGGACTCGCCCATGCTCTCGAGTAGGCGAAGTAAATAGCGCTAAAACTGTTAAAGTGTTTCCATGTATTGTGTCAGTTTTACTATTCTACATATCATTTTTAGAATTTGCCTTGAGAATCTATGGTATGTTTTCAAACGTAGCGACGTATGTTCTTCCTGAGGATGCAGCCACATCTGCGGTGACAGTGAACTGCCGGCGTTGCTGCATTTCGTTCTACACATTCAATCTATGATGAAATGGGTTTGTCAGTGGACGCCACGTCGGTGGCCAATTACCGCACCGAATAGTTTATTATTTAAAATACGCATCATATCACCCATTAATGGCATGATCGAGCCTTAATTGCTTTTTAATGACGTTGTCATTTATCTCCGCTTTGATTTTAACAAACACGGGACGAGATATTGTAATGTATACTTTAAATGTAATAACTTTGCGAATGTCGATTATTGAAAATAAATTATTTAATAAATGTATCTGAAAATACAAGTAAGGCACAAATGTATGCTTTAAAAGTTACCTTTTAAATATGTCTCATTGTTTTTCATTTGGATTAATAATATGTTAGAGTTGAAATAATTTCTATGCGAGACCTTGCACTTGCATGCATTGTCATTACCGTCTCGACATCTGACATTTGTGTTCGCGTGCGTCTAATAACATTATTGTAGGCCAGCCCGCGCCCGCGCCCGCGTCCGCGCCCGCGCCCGCGCCCGCGTCCGCTTACTACTGAGTAATATTACGCGGATAGACAACCTTCACCTTGAAAACATAATTTACTATTAATTTTCCATCTTTAGATAAGTATACATTCATACATTACTTGCAAAAACTTAACCTAGGATTTCAATTACTTTAGGAAAAATTTTATGTTTATCAACTAGTTAAGTTTGACATATATGATTCGATAGCAGCTACTTGACCAGTAAAAGATAACAAACATTTCTTGTTAAATTTTTCATATGTTGTTCTATGTTTTCTGTATAAAATGATAAATTTTCAACAAAAGATTTATATATCCAAAAGGGCATTGTGACGCAGTGGCGCAGCGTCTGACTGCAAACGTGATTGGCTCATAAAGGAAGTAATATCTTAGGTTTAAAATTAATTAATTTTATTTAGTCTTAAAACGAGGCCTTCGCCGCGCAATGCGTAACAGCGTAAGACTGTAAATGCTATTTATATATTATAGGTTATGGGTTCTAATCCCACTGTAATGACCCACGCAACTTATCCCACTATAACGGTTATATTTAAATGAGAGAAGAAAATGGAAATACTAAATATTTTCACACCTGGAGTGGGAATCGAACCCACAACCTATCGCTTTACAGACACACTTTGTTCCTCTGCGCCACAATTGGCCTTTATAACAATGCGTGTCGTTGAATTCTAACACTCTCAATACACAATCCCGATTTCATATTTTAAAAAACATTCACAAATCAAATGAAGGCCCAAAGAAGATACGCATTTTTCATTCATCTTGAAAATAGAACCTACTACCTAACCCTAAACTAGTCATATAACAATTAATGATTTATAGTAATTATGCTAAATACTAAGTTTGGTATATTATAACAAAGTTAACATTTCACAACCATGAGACGTATCCGAACCACGTGGGAGACAGCGGCGCGCGGCGGCGGACTGTTTGCGCCGCGATGAATATGTTATGAACGTAAAACGTTCAATGCCTACGTTTTTTTACTTACTTGTAACATATAGATATATGCAAAAGAATCGCAAACTGATAATGGGATTACTTTAGTTCTATTTAAATACTTTTACAAAGGATAAAGATAACTTTAAGTGAAATCAATCTGTTTCAAAGTCTTTTTAATAAAGAAAGCAGCTGTAAACAGCATTCTCAATCATTACTATTAAAATAAATACCTGAATTATTGAATACTTTCAACATTAACTATTTGAAGCTCAAGTAAATATGTATACGAGAATATAATCAGTGAAATAAATATACTTTACAAATAAAATATAAATGTATACGAGTATTTACACATCCTTTACGTAAGAACAGATTTTGAGGGCTAAGGAGCGAAGGACATTGACCTCTCAATCGACCTCGCCCTCTAAAATGTAAAATTGGCTGTATCGCTCGGCGGCGGGTTGGTTACTCTAATACGTGAAAAATAATCTAAAAGCTCCATTTTAAACCATCATATATGTTAATATATTGTTAAATATATACTTATTTATGTATTTGTTGTGTTAAAGAAACAAAATATTATATAACTTAATAGGAAGCAATAAAAAAGACTAAAATAATTTTCAACAATATGGTTGACCTATTTTGCAATGAAATATTAATAATTAGACTAATATGTTCATACATATATGTGCACAGGTCGCTTTTAAGTACAATGGTGTTACAGTAGTAAGCGCCACTCTAAAACAGTTTCGCCGTTTTATTAAATGAAAAGTGTAAAGTATCGCGCAGTAGGGGCAGGTCGTCGCTGGACGGCTGGCCGAGGGGGGTCGCCCTCGGGTTTAGTGCAATCAACGCAACAGCGACACGCTTAACTCGCATTTAACACTAACCTGTCGGCTTCATAAGGACGTTGAAACGTGTACGGTATAAGTACAGCGCAGGTGGTTCAATTGCTTGCGAATAACAGAAACTATTGTTTTTGTGTTTCTTTTTTGACATATTTTTTTAGGAATTTTAGATTTTTTTATGATTTTTTATTGCTCTATGGACTTTGGTTTGTATGCTATGCTATTAAGTGTATTGTATATGTTAAATTTTTTAGAGATCAGTATTTTATAACATTAACTTATATAAATTACAACTCTATTAATAATAACTATATTATTCTCATGTAAAGTTAGGAATATATCCAGTTTAAACCTAAAGTGACAAGCATTACCGATATATAGAGGACGCAACTGCTTCATTAAATTGTTATAATTAGAAATTTACGTCCTTCACGGCAATTTTCAGATTAATCGTGTAATTTGACAATATACAACATAAACGCTCTTGAACAGTTTCGCTCATATAACATAGCTTTTTGCTCACCGTCGTAATTTAGATTTTGTAAGTGTTAAATTAAATAAAGATCTAAATTTTACATTAAATATATCTCTACATCTTAACTAGATCATAAATTAAAAACAGTAATATGTAAAGTAGAACATAAACTACAAAACCGTACTAGAACGTTACTTCGAAATAGATTATGTGCGAATCCAACTATGGCTGAGGCTGAGGAGAAATTAAAATGTGCCCCGCACACAACACACGATACGATATTCATTCACTAAGACGCTTTTTTTATATTTATAAAGAATAAATTCATTATTAGACATAATTGATCAGTATTTAATTAGTATTTAGTTGCAACGTCCCACTCGCGGTATCTTAGCCGAGAGCCTTACGGGATTAACCCGTAATCTATACGAGGTACGGTCAGTAAACAAATAACATAATTATCTATCTATAAATGATTTTAATTAGATTTTCCTTCAGAAAATGATTATGGTTCTAGTAAAAAAATATTGAACGTTATACTAGAGAGGAGAGTAACATTGTGTAATTAATGGGGAAATCTTAGGGCATTCTTTTTTTACATTTTTGTCTTTCTTATGTCGATATGATATTGTTTTGTGCATCATGTAAACACACCTGTATTGAATTTAAATATTCTATTATCGTATCCAATATATTATTTGACAGTAATTAATTGATTGGTTCCATTGTGATGCAGTCGGATAACATCTGACTATAATCACGATTGGGTTTAGTTTCGATTATCGCTCCGGCCCTAGCGCTTGACCGGATGCCTAAGGCAAAACACGGCGTTGAGTTCCGTTTCTCAACACACAATGTCTCGATTTAGATGGACTACCCTGCTTTGCGAGATAAAACATGAAATTAGTAGCACCTAGTAGTAATAAAATAGTTATTCCTATTTACTATACATTCATAGATCTGGTTTCCATTCAGATTTAATGCATACAATAAATATGTCAACGAACAATGAAGCATGACGCTGCGCCTTGTTCTCCGCACCTTACATATCGATTACTTTTATCATTTAAAAGATTCAGCCATCACCGCTGTTGTGTTTGCTTGCGAGGATGAGATCGGGAGTCCTACAGTTATTTTTATTTATCATTTACTGTGAGGTATTCAGCGTGTTAGAGGGAAGGTAGAGAAAGCACAGGAGATACTCCTATTACCAATTCTTTTCATAATTTTTCAGAATAAAAGAATAAATGATTGAAAATATAACTTTCTCTTTGTAATACTAAAATTGTATAAATAACTTACTGATACAGATCGCACCTAAACATAATGATACAAATTTTACGAAGAATTTCATTTTAAGAGATAAAAAAACAACACAGATTAGGGAACAAGTCTTCAATATACGATCGAATAATGCGCTCCAATAATGGTCGCTAGTACCGGGCTAATTTAGTAATAGTCTAATAAACAGCCACTTGAGACATTGGTTATTTTGCATCCTCACCTCACGTGGTAGCAACATCGTGAGCTAAATACATATATCCGTAATTTTTCATTTACTACTAACTGAACTGCAAAAGATAGAAAATTTTAAGTAAGGATACTAAATTGTATCTGTAGGGCACTTCTCTAACTTTTATTGTGTACCTGTAGTGGAGCAACTTGCTGATAGATTATATTGGCTACTTGATTGTGCCTTTACAGGTTGTCCCCACTTGCAAGTTGTAAACTCCCACAGGCAATATGTCTGAGTGCCAGTTGATAAGATGCTTCGTACGTATCGGTAACGACACATTACATCACCTGATAACGTTTTAAATTAACTATTTTACATATTGCTTGTTATTGTTGTTAAGAACAATGCGCGGCATTGAGTTCTACCACTCAACACAAAATATATCGATTTTGGACAGAAAAAGGCGAACGGAGTGTCCTGACACTAGGTTCTCTCTAACAGGGTATGCTACGCGGGATAAGAGTGAAGGTGTCTGTCATTGTTACCACAGGCTATAATCACTTTAAACGCATGCTATATCTGTGTCTAAAAAATGTAAGTTGTATAAGTTTGTTTTTGTTATTATCTTGCATTTTAATTGATATTTGTATGGACCAACAAACAGAAAGTGTAATTGTCTTGATGATGTCGTTAATATATGGTTAGTAAAAATTATTGTCCGTAGTCAAATGTTCTCCGAATAGTAACTAATAAATAGCTAGTTAAATTAAAGCGCACATTAAATAGTGTTGTTTATGTTACACAATACAATGTCATACTGTCGATATTTGAAAATTTAATATTAAGTTTTCGCTGTACACGGTGGTTCTCAGAAAAAAAAAACATTTTTGTACTTTTTACCGCCATAATTACAATAGAGCGTGTATAAAGTGGTCAGCGTGGTACCACCAGTGCAAACAATTTATCTATTATTTAGGGCACGCCGCATTCGTTAATGATTCCGAATACGAGCCTCGGTTAGCTATCATGTCAAGTTGTAAATGAAAAATAAACTTCCTATTGGTAAATATTTCTGAAGTCAGTCGTGGCGTAGGGGACAAAGTGTGACTGTAAACACAAATGGTCGTGGGTTTGATTCCAATTTGAGGAATTGAAATATTAACATTTTATTTTCTTCCCTCTGATGTCGAGGTGAAAGCACGTCGTTGAGTTCTACTACTTAACGTTATGCCTCCAGAATTCGGTGGAAAGTGGAGAACGGAGCGTCCTTAACATTAGTTGTGCGGGATACAGCGTGACACTGAAAAAAAATATAAGTGAATTAGCATAATACATAACAAGTCTCAACATATGTATTGTTATCCAAACCAACCTCGAACAGTAGATCAGTGCCAGTGGCGGGTAGCCCGCGCCTCCGGAACTCGAACGCCATTGCATACGAAAGAGTAATAAAACCCATAGTATTTGGGTTGGGACCCTTCCTCATATTCCATACGCATACGTCCACAGTAATATGAAATATTTGCGTAGAGGATGGATTCGTTTAGATATGAAATTGAAGCTAGAATATTCATGAAAGACAATATCGGGTGCCGTATGGTGTTTTAGTATTGCGTGTACATACCTTGTTTACTGCGGCCGTATTGGAATCATTCATTGAAATGGAAAACTTTTCATATCTCTGTCGGACAAAGGTCTGTGCGTGTGCGGTGTGTGCGGTGCGCCTACATTATACACTGGCCGATCGTATTTGTTTAGTTTTGGACTGAAATATTGATGATACAAAAATATTGTAATACTAGAGCTTAATCAGAGATTCCTGGAACATCATTCATACATGCTTGTCCTCTACCGCCATCATAACATGTATAAAACATTTTATTATTTTTTATAAACCGTAACAAATTAAAAATGAATTTTCCAGCTTTCACCAGAATTTTTTGGTTGTTTTTTTTATGTGCCAACAACTATTGATAGTAATAACGATGAGTAAACAAGTGCAGTAATGAGAAACAAACTAAATGAATACACCAAATATACCCACTGATAGGTACTTGTGAAATAAATACATTGAATAATGTTCATTTGTGATATGTTAGTGAACCAAAACGAGATACACATATAGGTACGTACACACATATACTTACCTATAAGGTATTCGGACAACCCGTATGTGCTTTGACGATATGATGATCGTATATTTACCACAACATTTTGTTTTGATAGCCTCATAGTACACTTAGATATACCTGATTAAACGAAGTGATTATGGGTTCCATCCTTGTTAAAGTTACTTTTTTTTATCAAAAAAATTATGTGCGTTTCCTTGCCGTAAATAATGTATAACATAATGTATACACCGAAAGGGCTATATACCTATGTGAACTTACGCGAAAATTTAAAATTAATAATTAAAAAAACATTTTCAAGCTTAAATAGTTGCAGATGAAGTTCAAAAGTCTGTAGTACCAGTAGCCCAAACACATGTCTGTAAGTAAGTCGCAGTCTCCACTCTCTGGTACACTCGTACATAATTAATAAAGAGCTCGCTGAAGATTGTTCCCAACTAAAGTTCATTAAAGTGAGCGGAAAGCAAACAACGCCCGTTGTCAATAAATATTAACGTCTTTCAGTTACTGGAAATAGGTGCTGAACTTTTATTGTTCATTTCTACTGCACTTTTAAAATAGACAGTACGATTTTTATTATATACATCATTATATATTCTGAATGATTGATACAACTTTTTTCTAAAACTAAACTAATTCATAAACAAAATAAAGATAAAATATTTGAATATTTATTATATTAAGGAATTTAACTCATAGCCATTGTATGTGTAGCGAGGCATGTGTACACTGCTTCATGATAATGACACATAATTATGTGAATTTTATTACAAGTCGTGAAATTATAGATTATTCGCATTTTTATGAGAATCCGCTTCTTACAACAATGCTATTACATTAAAATACTACTATTTAGGGTACTCCCCAATGTTATGTTACGCGTTGCTGCAATGCTATGCAATATATATTTTACTATTAAAAGAGCAATTTGTATATGTATAATGTAACTGACTAAATTATATACTTATTTGTAACTTCTTACAGTAAAAGTACTAAATTTGTGTGTTATAATATAAAAGTCATCACTTTGCTTTACCCATGTATTTAAACATATATGTATGTGTTTCTGTTTTTTTTTTCCATATAGGTTATATATGTCAAGCGTCAAAGTAATCAGATCCAATGTTTTAAATTCAAAGGCGTTTTGATCAGCAACATGAACGCATTCATAAACTTGTGCGCGTACATACACTGTGACAGATCACTTGGAGCGTCAGGCCGCGAGCCCCGAGTCCTGCGCCCCGCGCCCGCCGCACCCCCGGTACTTCCAGCGCGTGTTAAATGTCCCTGAAAATACAAATGATTTACTTGTGTCCGAACAATTCCCTCATCTCGGTTACTGTTCCGCGAATACGCCTCATTGTATAAAATACAAGTATGTCAAAAACATTTAAACTGACGCGTCATTGTACTCGCACACGGCCACTGAAAGCAGACTTGCAATTTCCGTACAAAAGGTTAAATATTAAACTGAAAATAATTAAAGCAATTGTTCATTATCTGACATCGGCATGCGCGTATATAGCGCACCTCTCTCAGTGTGCATTATATGAATGTAACGTTGACACTCGCGGAGTATCTGATACACTGTTGTACATAAATGATCATAAATGGTAAATAACGTTATCGGCACTCATTGAGGCATACTCTGATTTACGCGTCCATGTGCTGAGCTTTCATAAAAGGACAGAACTTTTGAAGCTGGGAAATTTCATTTTATAAGAACTTTGGTTGTAATTCTTAATTCACGCGTCGTTTCGTCGTCGTTAATTGTATGAAATGAAGGATATCTTTAAATAGATTACAAATAGTTATCATGAAAATATATTGGCATTTTTGAACTTCTTCTACTCGTACGTTTTGAATATGAAAAACATTTTTAACGTATAAAAAAACGTATAAAAATTTGAACACACCGCTTTTTACGTTATCGTTGCTAAATTGATATAAGTAAATCAATTAGTATTTCTTTAGGTTGTTTACTAAAGCGTACATTTGAATGTTTTGTCTAATTATATATTAATAGAGATATAAAAACTTTTAAAATATATATAAATCTTTCTTCAGTACTGTAAATATAACTATTAATATAACATTTTTTACGACGAAAGCTACTTCCGTCCTGCCCTGGCAGTTAAAGACGCTTTTGATATTTGAAATCACATAAGTGTTTGATTAGTTCTCAACTTTTAACTGCAAATCGCTTTCCTGTCGCTAAGTTTGACAGTCTTCCCGTTATTAAGAGCATAGGTGATGCCTTCGCAAGCCGCTATGTGCGAGACACCTGCATTAGCGACGTCACTACCACGCAAGCCGTAAATGAACACTCAAGGAGTTACTTTGCAGACACACTTCTTCACTCACTACAAGTTTTATGTATTTATCTAAAACTATTGGAGCCTGAGCTCTTAAAAGTTGAAGACTTACATCGTCTTGTAATTAACCTTTGAGGTAGAACTGATGGAGACATACTTATGTATATCTTTTATTTACAAAGTATGTACGAGATTTTTGTTTCACTAAATAGGTTTAATCTAGACACTCTGTGTGTCTGTGTGTGCTTCCCACTCTTATTCATTATGCGTGTGTGTGGCGGAAATGAACGCCATGCTTTGTCTTAGGTACCAGGAGAACAAATGAAAATAAGTTCAATATTTCAATTCCTTTGATATGTTTTTATAATATTATTTATTTTGTTTTCTTGTTTTAAATTAAATTAATGATCTTCTAAAAAATATGTGCATGCCATTATCATCAATTGCGGCAACACTTTATTTTTTATTTTTTCCTTAGCTTCACGCTGTATCCCGCACACAGCAGGGTAAGCAGAGGGAACCTAGTGGCTTACCACTCGTTCCCCACTTTCCGCCAAAGTCTGAGGCATTGCGTGTAAAGTGGCGGAACTTAACCCCGCGCTTTGCCTCGACACCAGACCGAAGAAAATGGAAATATTAAATAATCCACTCCTCGAGCGGGAATCGAACCCACAACTAGCCGCTTTACAGGCACTCTCTGTGCTGCTGCGCCACGACTGGCCCCTACACTTTATTTATTTATATTGCTCTTTTCTTAAATAATTGTCAGCGTTTGCTTTATCGGTGATCTATATAAATAAATATATTGAAACAGCATTCATTGTGATTCCACTGTAACTAGCAAGTCAAAGATAAGACTTTGACTTAAACGAGGTTAGCCTTGTTAACACCAATAAATAAGCAAGTTCTGATAAAATCTCGAACTTCTACAAATAAGTTCTTCCGTTTCCGGATAAATAAGCCCGCCTTTGCGCCAGAACATCTTTTTCCTATCTTATCAACATTTATTGAATGGGTCTAGACTTTTGCTAGACTAAGGCGATAATCTATTTGTATAAGTAATCTGCCTTCAAATGACCGCAATGTTGTGGAAATAATTTTAAATAAAATATAACGGAATGTTTCTACGTCTGACTGAGGATCTTTCGATTTTTATATTTCATAAATTTGTGTTTCATAATATTTTTGGTTTCCCTTTTTGGCTATGAAGCTTTGGGTTCTGCTACCCTACATTCAAGCACTCAAAGTGACGGATACTGTACACCACTTCTTATAGACTACGTCACGTAGCACTTGGTGTGTCTGGCCAATGTAAAGCGGATAATGCATAAATGTACTAGTATGTGCATTAGCGAAACTAAAGACTGACGAAACAAAAAGATACATTTACATACATTTAAACTACCACATTATTTTAATTAATTATTAGTCCTTTATTATTTAAGTGCCATCCTAAGAGACCTTCGTGGTACAGTGTCACAGTATTTGACTGTAAATGTGATTTGTTGTTCAGTTCCCGCTCTGATACTTAGGACAAAGGTGAGTTGAGTTAAGCCACTCAATGCGCGTTAGACATTTCATAATTTGAACCGGAGTGTCTTAACACCCTACTATCCGGAACAAAGTGTGAAGCTGCAAAAAGCAGCATATACAAGTGGATTGATAACATCAAAGCTAAATCTAAAGAACAACTTGAATGCACATCACATTATAGAGCAAATGCGCAGTGATCAATTGGACGCGTTACGTCGGAGATGCGCTCCACGCGCGGCCGCCGTGTTGCCGCTAATTCATTATTATATCACCACGCCTCAGACAGGGGGGCGCAGATCTCCGTTTAAATCCTAACATAACAGGACAATTTAAAAAAATGTTTCAAACAAAACGTGTCCACGCACTATATTTAAAAGGTGCGCGGACAGGTCCCGCTAAACGCTCATGTCAGTTACTGTTAAAATGTTTTTTGAATGTTTAAAATGTTGGCCGCGCTGGAGCGGTGGCATTTAGGAAAATTTTAAATCGAAACTGTTTCGGTTTTGGCTTTTTCAGATATAATGCAGTGTTCGATTACGCTATCTACAGTATTTTAAGAAGGGTGTAAAATTGAAAGCAGAATAACACTTACTACCAAAATAAATGTGAAGTAAAAATGAATATAGACAAACGTACAACAATTTATTTTTAACAAAGATGAAAAGTCCACTGCATTGTGCATCACATCGTGCAGCGTTTTATGAAAGTAAACAAAAATAATTAGTAAAGGCCTTCAGCGAAATGCATCCGTCGTGAAAGTAACAATTACGTTAATGCCATCTCCGCCAGCGATGCACTACTGCACCTCGCTGCACCGCACAGATTCGCGGATTGTCCAAACGAACAAATGGTTTTTACTATCTACAATATGTATACTACCTTTAGATGTCTTACGGTTCAGTGTCCTCTGCTTTTGCTTACAAATGTGACGGATATTTATTAAAAGACGCTGTATTTTCAGTAAGAAGCCCGTTCTTACTTTTCTGTTCCGATACCAAAGGCAGTCGTGGTGCGGTTGGATAGCGTCCAATTTTCAACGCGATGGTTGTAGGTTCGATTCGAACTTAGAGAAATGACTATATCTATATATTATTTTCTTTTATTTTCTAGACAGAGTGCGGCTTTGATTTCTGCCTCTTATTATAAAAAGTCTCGTCACTTTTATTTGTTTCTGGCAAAAAGTGGAAATAGAGTCTTGGCACCTAGTTTCTCCCTATGCTAATTTACTATGCAAGAAAAAACGTGAAGCTGCTTGCTATTGCAGTTTTTTTGTATGTATTCATTTGTATAATCTGAACATATACCTACTCGTATAACTTAATGTAACAAGTAGCTAAATACGAAAAATGTTAAATAATTTTGTGACTCCACGAGATAAGACCACTTGTTCTCAACAAGCCTGAACTAAATATGTGCGCTCTATTGTCTGTCCATACGTAAGTTGTAGTGCGCGTAGTAGTGAGTATGTTAATCTCTTCACCGAATTTCGTAACGACGCGACGTTTGACTCGTGATGTTGACCTTTTTTGTAATATTATCTGTTTACTCTATCGTTTCATGTTGGAACGTGGATAACTAGATAAAGACTCACTAGGGACTGTGTTTGTTGTAATATATTTAAAAGTATGGACCTGGTCGCGGCTTCAAATATGTCTTTTTCGTGTAACACAACTATTTTGCATGTTTTCTCTTAAATCGCAAACTTTGCTTAAATTTATAATTTAAATAGTTAGAAGTATTTTGTTTGTGAAGCGATTGAAATAAAAAAAAACACTAAATGTTTAGGAAAATCGTCGAATTCGAATACTCCTAAATAGCCGTTTATGACAAACCAAATAATTAAAAATCATTGTTTTAGATTCCATTACATTGATAACTGCCCGCAATAATATTTTCTCTCATATAACTCCCATGTATAGACGGCAATCACTTTTATTATAATTATGTATATTTACCAGATTAGATTACAACAGTGTTTGATTTTGCTATTCAATACGTAATGTCTCCTTTTCTCCTTAAATAAAATTGACTGTTTCTATATAGCAAAATGCGAAATATCCGTTATAAATTATATTATATATACGAGTACATACCTACATCTGCAGTTAAGATTTTCTTTTAAGCTTAACTGAAAAGACGCTACGTAATCATGTATCAAAGATACATGATTATTCTAGCAAGTATCACTGTCAGCAATAAATCTATATATCACAATTACAATAAAAAAAGAAGTCCCGCTGAGTTTCTTGCGCCGGTTCTTCTCAGGTCTGAGGCATTAACGTTAGTGAACCTGTGTCCGGTGGTAAACTATTTGACGTTCAAAAAATAAAGCTTGTAACTTCTTATTTTGAATAAAATTATTTGACTTTGACTTTGAATAACAGATTACATACATACACTCCAAGTATGGAGTCCAAGGAGGAGTATTACTAGTTACGTTAAATTGATATGCAATTGTCTTGCGCCGTCGCGTCGTGCCGCGTCGCGTCGTAGCGAGGGCTACTTAAGGCGACCGATGCTGCATGCCCGTAATTGAGTTACCCTTTGAACTCGTGTGACCTTCAACTGCTCCGAACTTACGTAACTCACGTATACTTTTTGGATGTATGTATATGTTTGTATTATTGAATTGGAGCTCATTGTGATACAGTGTCGGGCTACAGACGCAGTTGGTTGTGGGTTCGATTCACACTCGAGGAAACCATTATCTCAAGGTTGTTCTTTGTTCCGGTATGTTCTTCACATTTTGCGGGATACCGTTGAATGGCGGAACTCAGTTTGTCTTAGGTACAAGAGAATAAAAATAATTTAAATACAATCATGCCTACGAGTGGAAATCGAACACGCAATCACCTGCGTTTACAATCAGACACTGTTTCACTGCGCCACATAGAATTATTACCGTACTTATAAGTGAGTATGTGATTTTCACACGCGCTAGTGAGACCTTACAGCGCAGCGGCTGAAAGTAGGAAACTCGGTTATCGCACACCGAGCTTAAACTTTTGTTTTTATTTTTAATTCAACAGAGATTGTGATTATAAGTTACTGTAGTGTGTATGTATATACTTTCGTATACTCAAACATTTCAGTGTAGTTTTGCTGTCGAAAGTTTCTTTAAATTCAGTGGCTAATTGTTCATATAGCCCATTGAAATTAAAATCTTTGATTTATTCATTGATGCCCCATTTATTCCACACATAGACTTCCACTCTTGGCCTCAAATTATAATAAATGTTAAAATTTGAGTAATATGAAAGAGTTATATAACTAGCAACTTGTTAAGCTGTTTTCTTTTTACATACTCTCTAAGCACGTGAAAACTAAAAGAAGCTGAAGTATATAAGAATATGCATTTTATAATTCATTCGTTGGTCTCTTTGGTGCTCTACGCGGCGATGCATTTATGTATGTCTTAATTCTTACAAATCACCGCATTTAATCCAGATTAAGAGAGCTTAAAAGAGCTATATCTGAAATAAAGATGTAAATGTTTGATCGTGTTGGACACGTACGGGCAGGTATGGAGGGTATACATATGTATATAGTGTAAGTCCGCGGGCGCTGCGCGGACTACTTAACGTGAGCGATCCCGCCGGCCTCCGCCGTAACCGAGTTATGTGCTCTCTGAACCCCAGTGACCTTTCATAACAACATCCCTTAATAAATGCAACGTGTTATCGCTACCGTCTTTACTATAAACTGCAGCTTGCCAAACTGCGACCGCGGCGCCTGTGCGCCTGTGCGCCTGTGCTCGCGTGCTCGTGTGCAAACTCTTTAAATATTATAATTATGCAAATATCGCACATCCACGCCACAAGATAAAATGCAAATGTACCCTTTTTTCTTTTTAGCCCCTCAAAGTAAGAGTTAATCATGTGTATTCACTGGAATGAAAAACCTAATGAGTTTTAACATGAAACAAAAATAGACAACTCCGACGTAGCAGATGAAATAAATAATTTTTGTTTGATCCTTTCGCTGTACACGTCCGTGTGCAGGCACAGGCGGCGCACAGTGTCACGCGCGCCACTGCCTCCACAGGCCTCCGGAGCGCAATCAAGCCTCGCTCCTGCATAGAAAGTGCGAGCAAAGCGGATACGAACGCTGACCAAATTGATTTTTATTACGACTCTCGAATATCTGTACCGTGGATTTTTTTCATAGTATCTTTTGACAGGCGCATCGCCAGCTCTGCCCTATTCCCCTTGAACTGGAACGTGCATATTAATCACATTTGCTGCGTTACACTGGAAGTCCTCTCTTTGGTTATATTTACAAAGCACTAGTAAGAAAATCACTTTTAGTTGTTTGTGCAATTCACATCCTAGCTATTGTTGTTTGTATACAACGCTTAACGTGCTCAGAATAATATTATATTTGCATAACATAATCAATAAAGATTGTCTACGAAAACGTAGAGTCGTGGCAAAGTGCCCACCGTGGCAGGGCTCGCGACGTCGCGCCTCGCGTAGGAGAGCGGCGAGCGACGCTTCACACTCGCGGGAAAGCTTATACTCTCAAATCGGTAAGATAATTCATATTCAACATTTTGCCTTGGTTTATATTTTAATATTAAAAGCGACGTAAACCTGTATAGCGCTTTTTAATCTCACGTAGTTAATTCACAAAAGCAGTGTGTGATGGAAACGGCGCACATGTCGGACGGTGGCGGGAAAACTGGTCTTACGCGCCGGAGATACGGTCGGGACTCGGCGGACGCTGGGCGTGTCTAAATGAAACCGCGGAGGCTTTGAATTACACTTCGGTGACGAACTGGAGGCTTGCAGTGGACGCACGTCTATTCATTACGTCGCCATTTGGATTGGCAATTATTGTATTCTGTTTTGCCACAACTGTGGACGGACACTTTTTTGATCTTCTCATGGTAACCATCATAAAGGCACAAGATTAGCCTTCGCGGCGCAGTGGAACATCGTCTGATTGTAGATGGGACTAGTTGTAGGGTCGATTCCCATTTGGGGGAATTATGATATCAAAATTATTTTGGTCCCCTTTATTACCTAAAAGCAATTAACACGCAATCTCTTCATTTCGGACGGAACATGGAGAAGTGCCTTCACACTAGTCATCACTGCCTACTAGTTTCGCGGCGAAACGTGACGTGACGTCTTTTAACTATTATACATATTCATATGCATATTGTTGCGATGCGACAGCACTGTAACATCGTAATTCTAAATCTTACGTTTAAACATCACGTTGAACCTCATGGTTAAACACTTCCCCTGCATTGCACGTAACTTTACTCTCGCCTTCACCTCCTGACATCGTCATTCGCGTAAATCCTAGTTAAGGGTGTTTTCACACAAACTCTCTTGCATATAAACATACTTGCAACTGTAGCCATGCGCGTTGTTGTGTGCATTGTGCAATGTCTTCGAGGACAAAATGCGTCGGGAACCGCCACTTAGCGGCTATTGTCTCAGCACCTGCGCAACACGGGTTGCTGATAAGTGTAAGATTTCTATGGCTGCTGATTTTGTTTCTTATACGTCATTAGAAGATGTATTTATAACCATAAAATAATAACATTAATAGATATTCAGAAATCATGTATACTTAGAGGCATTGGTGAACTAATTTTTTTGTATATATTGGTAATTTTAGACTAATGTCTTATCTCTAAACAATTCCTTAAAATACTCTGTAACATGATCCGAAAACCAATTCAACTCAGCACCCTCAAATGGAAAACAGTATTGAAATCGACTCCGCTTATTAGAACATATAAGACGACCCCCTTGAAATAAAAACCTGGCCCAGATAAGATATTAGAACATCCAGTATTTGTCCATTACCTGTCTACTCTGGGAAAGACGAATCTAGTTGAAAGAGAGCCTTTCAATGCCCGGGGATATGTCCACACAACGCGCCCATGCCATTATTGAAGCAATATTTTAAATTTATTATGTATCTACCCACACGTTTTTAGTAATAAAAACTTTCTTTGTAATAATAGCATTACGAACATTTATTTTATTTTAATCCTCTAAACACTGCGAAAATCCTACAGTTAACTACAATGTGTAACAATGAATCCGGATATCGACATTTTAAGTACGTCTTTAACCTTTAGTAGACCTAATAAAATAAATTGTGCAATTAATTTACTGCCACTAGTAATAATCGTCCACGTGGCGACGTCTGCCTGCACTCCGACGTGTGACCTCACCACACACGACCTACTTCTTTCTCTTACTCACTCAGTCGACGTGGACAAAGACTCCCCTCTGCGACCGTTTAAACCTAACCTCGAGTAATTAATTCTTATAATTGCGTTTATTTATTTAGTGCTATGGTTATTATCGTCGTGGAATTTAAGGAAATTTAAAATTTATTTTTAGTACTAGCGGCCCGCTCGCGGCTTCGCCGCGTGAACTACATGACTGCTTCGTTATATTGTAACCCTCAGGGGTGGGTTTTTGAAAAATAAAGTAGCCTATGCTTTAGCATAGATTATCAACTATATTTATGCCAAAAATCATTATAATCGGTCAAGTGGTTTAGATTTTTCATATAAACTTTCATCCCCTATTTCAACCCTTTAGCGGTTGATTTTTGAAAAAATAAGTAGCCTATGTTAGACCCAGTCACTTTTACTATTTTCATTCTAAATTTCATCGAAATCGGATTAGTAGATTAGCCGTGAAAGCGTGACAGACAAACACACAGACATTCGCATTTATAATAAGTATGGATAAAAGATTTTCCTTGCTGATAGATTTTTTTGTGAACAAATTCTTTAGTTTAAAAAAAAAAAAATCTTTAGTATCGACAGATAAAGTTTTCGTTTTTTTGAAAATGTTGTAACAGTTTTTTTAGTAATAATTATTTAACCTTAAATGACATTAATGGTATTGATGCTGTTTAATTGAAATTATATTTGTAAAATCAGTAATATATAAATATAAGCAATTGTATTATAACCTAATAAATTTGAATAATAAATAGACAATATAAACATGTATGTACGTTGCTCGGAGTGTGAACATGTGACAACCAGATTGGTGTTGATCATTTTAATTTTGACATTATAAAATTGTAAATTTAATACCCAAATTGTAAATTATACGTTTTCAATTCCATTGACACATGACTGCCAATTTTTAATCATATTATTTCATTATTACTTACTAGCAGCCGCTCGCGGCTTCACTCATGTGAACTACGCAACTATAGCGGCTTCATATTTTCGACTACTTATATTTTTCATTCAAATTTTCAATCCTTATTTCGGCCCCTTACACATTCTTTATATTTTTACTTTACTTATTTTATATATTGTACCCCATACATAGAATTATGATTTATGTGATTTCTTAGTTTTGGCTTACTGTGATGAAAGACGAGAATAAACACTTGATGACTTTTTTAATTTAAGAATAAAAATTACACCATGTGGGACTTGAACCTACACTTATGTACAGATTGATAAGCTACACTCGTAACCGCTACAATATCAGCTCGTGCAGGTTTATTACTTTTTCATAACCGTTTTCAAATACTTCAATATTTACATTAGAGCATTCGTTTACGTTTTATGAATGTTGTTTCGTTTTGGCAAACACATGTAATGACTGTGTGTTTTGAAATAGTTTATATTTATGTATCACAATTAGTTGTGTTAGTACACACACGCTGGTATGCTGCAAATTCGTTCGCCGTTGAAAAGTTACCTTTTTAGCTTCTGGACCGCGCCACCTCGTTGACATGCAACGCTTAATATCATACTTTTGACATAATAACGTGTTATTGACACTGTTAGGAATTTGAAAAACATTTTTAGAAAACGTTTAAAACTTAGAAAATATCGAAGCGCTTTGCGTACATTGTTTGGACGGTTTTTGACAAGCGTGGACAAATGGACTTCAATCCCACTGATTTCAATTTTGTATAACTTGTCTAAAATGTTTCTCGCTTAATGTAATATTTAATTATAAATACTATACATATAAAGCGCGGCGTTAAGTTCCGCCACTTAACACGCAAGCCTCCGAATTCGGCGGAAAGTGGGGAACGGAGGTTCTTAACTCTAGGTTCCCTCGGCCTACCCTGCTGTGTGCGGGATACAGCGTGAAGCTAAAAAAAAATCTATACATATTCTAAGTTACTTTGGCACTTCCCTTTCAAATCCACTAAAGCGAGTTCACGAGATTTAAGTTAGATAAAATAAATGCCTTCGCAGCGCATTTGCGATGTTCCTGCGGAGTACTCGTAAGCTGATTAACTAACACTTAATAAATAAACGCTGAATAATTGCTGTCTAAGGTATTTTTTCATTTTACTTTTACATTGTTATGAACGTCGTTCCTTTGTACTTTTGCATTTTCATTTAATTACGAAAATGTTTGTGTGCTCTTTGCGATGTTCATATTTACCTGTGTTATGTGAAATATTTTTTAATATAAGTAAAGTTACATATTAACTATTTTCTTATATTGATTATTTGTAAATATTTCTTTTAGTTTTAGAACCCATTGTGGCTCAGTGATTGACTAACGCGATGGTTGTGGGTTCGAATTGTATCTATTTTTTATTTCGGCCGGTGCGTGGAGGACAGAGTGTCATGACACTAGGTCTTCTCCCGCTATGCGGGAAAAAGCTTGAAGCTGCTTTTCTTTTCTTTCGTTTCTGTTTTTCTGTTTACTTTTTCATGTCTTTTCTACTAAATTTGCGAGTTCATATATAAAATCAAATCTCCTCAATACCTGAACATACACTGAGTATATACCTGGTCCTACAATTACTCATTACTCAACAAGCAGTTCAGCTGAGCGTTTCGACCACACAAAAGATGTCGCCGTATAATTAGTCTAGAGCACTGCACGCGGCCGGATTTACAAGTCGTTACTAATATTTTAATGCGGTACGTGAAAATGTAACGGCAACGGAAACGGAAGTATTACTTTGCAAATTTATTTAAAGTTAACCAATAAGTATCGTACAATTATCTCTCTACGTTGCATTGTGAGGATTGTTCGCTTAATCTGAGAATCTCTTGCATTTTTATTAATTAAATACTTCTGCAATCTCAATAAAGATATTAAATACTTTAAATCTTTACATTATACCAGAAAATGTATGACCGAACACGCGATAGTTCTGGATTCGATGCCCATTTGGGGGATATTTTTGTTACTTCCACTCAAAGTCACAATGTGTCTACATTGTGACTTTGAGTACCGCCTCAATTCTTACTACATAGAATTTCTCCAAATTGGATCAAAGTCAAATAATTTTATCCGAAATGAGAAGGTACATCCTACAAATTTTGAACGTCAAATAGTTTCCACCGGAAACGGCTTCTCTAAAGTTATTACCTCGAACTGAGAAGACCTGGCGCAAAAGAGTTATTTTGCAAATTAATAATTTACAGACTCATTAATGACAATGATACCATCGAATTAGACTGAAGCGGACATTTCATTCCCAAGGCGTGCTATCAGCGGAACCATCATCGCCATACAAAGTGTGGGAAGCGTGAAGATAAAAGTACTTTATGTGATTTCTGTCGCTAACCGATAATCCTGTCAGCCTCCTATTTGCTTTCCGGATTAAGCGGAGGACACAAAGGGGTCTGTTTATGGCGCTGAGCTTCAAGGGTGATGGAAGCCTTTACACTTGCATTCTAACGGTAAATCCTATTCGAACTTTTGTTGGAAGCCGAGCATTAGAACAGGCACTTAGTGTCTCC
Source organism: Dryas iulia moderata (assembly GCA_019049465.1). NCBI lineage: Eukaryota > Metazoa > Arthropoda > Insecta > Lepidoptera > Nymphalidae > Dryas > Dryas iulia. The sequence continues at coordinate 110,653 of CM032415.1, read as the reverse complement.
GTGAGATATGTTCCGAGAAGTAAATCAGTTCCCAAGTGTAATTGCACTGAGGTATATTTCTAGGAAAAATCATATTGGATTTCATGTGCTACAAGTAATTATAAACACACATAGGATTCTATTTTGTCAGATATTTTATCGTTTTCATATAACATAAACTAGATTCAGACTTTGAAACTTCGAACGATATTAAATCGTTACTTAAAAAAAAATCGTCAATATCGTTACTAGTTTATTTAGTGTCCAGCCTGAAGTTGTAAACATTTAACAATAGAAACAATCAGCACCACAAACAGACAGAGCAGAATACAAAAGAAGTGTCAAACGAGAGATACCGAGCCGACTGAACGTTAGCGCCAAACTAATAATAGACAGCAGGCGTCGCGCGTCGTAACGTGACTCGTGACACAAGTCGCGAACAAAACAATGCCACAAAACATCTCGCTTTCCTAAGAAGTAACCGTTTGCTCTCGCCACTGCTAAGGCTTCTACTTTATCCGACCTAACTACTTAAGCCTCGATGCAGATTATTCGACGAACACTTAGAAGGTTTTGTTGTTCTTGGAAATTTTTATTAAAAACTTTTCAATCCTTTGTTTTCCCGAGGGGCGTTTAATCTATTAAGAGTTTGATTCGTGATACCCTGATTATGTTTGTTCAACGCAGCTGTACGTTTTTATGTATTTTATTTGATATTTGTTTGTTTAGGTTATTCATCTGGTGCTGTGATAGCAACAACGAATAAATCGTTTTTGTTAATTGCACGTAAACAAGTCACTGTTGAAGTTCTATGCAATCAGAGATGAGTGGAGGTTCAATAAATGTTGCGCATTACCAATGGTGGTGAGGTATTTATGAGTTAATAATTATTAAATAATATTCAATAACTACCACTTTATTTATCCACCAGTCTGTCCATTTAACGCACCAGTTGTTGATCTATTCTTTATGACACATCTATTCTGAAGAGAGTCGCTAATGCTTAGCGAGTTCAAGGTCAAAACCATCGTCACTTTGCGCGCATCTCGACGAGACAACAACAACAGTGTAGCCACTGAATGTACCTTACTAGTTAACTAGTTACTGTGTTGCATATGTATAGAAGTAACGCGGCTTACGAATTGCAAATAGGATTGCAACTTGCCCAAACACTGGTCATTTAATGCCAGATTTGTGTTTTCGGTAAAACGATTATGTTTTATAGAGAACACTTAGTGAATTAACTTAAGTTTCTCATTTTCTAATACGGAAGTTGGCAATTGAAACGATTGCGGATATTGTGATGCAGTGGACATGTGACTGCAAGCACGATTGGTTGTAGGTTCGATCCCCACTCGGAAGAATGATCGATCATATTTAAATTGTTTTCATATCTTCGCTGAACAAATGTCTCGTGTTCGGCGATAAGCGGAAAGTAGAGAACAAAGTGTCCTGACATGTACTCTCTCACTATCCTGTTATTCATATAAAAACGTGGATCTGCTATATACGGGAGATTAATGAAAGGCCAAAATGTTGACTTGATACATTTTTCGTGACTGACTGGCTGATATGAATAGTAACATTTTGTTGATTTTAGTTACTACGGTGAGATTAGCAGTTATATATAATAGTAAGGAGAGGAGAGGAGAGGAGCTATATGCATTACTTAGTCCAACAATATTTAATATTACTATAATCTAATGTAAAACCTACTGATCTGTGGAATTTGAAATCGCTATATTACCGTTCTAAGTAATCACTAATTATACAAACATATATAGATATGTGTATAGACTTTATAAGTATTTATTTTGTCATTCGAAAGCAAAACAAAATCACTAAAAGCTGTTCCACAAAGCGCGCGGTGGACGGCGGCGGCGCGCCAATGCCATGCAAAGTGATTCTCATGTAAATGCCACCTCTGGCGTAGCGGTGATTTCCAGCCTAAAATTATACTACATACGAGTACCTACGTATACATTGATATTTCAATATTTATATGGATATTTTTTTTTAGCTTCTCGCTGTATCCCGCATACAGCAGGGTAGGCAGAGGGAACCTAGTGTTAAGACACTCCGTTCCCCACTTTCCGCCGAATTCGGAGGCATTGCGTGTTAAGTAGCGGAACTTAAGGCCGCGCTTTGCCTCGACACCAGAGCGAAGAAAATGGAAATATCAAATATTTCCTCTCCTCGAGTGGGAATAGAACCCACAACCACTCGCTTTACAGTCACACTTTGTGCCTCTGCGCCACCACTGGCCTCAATGGATATTTTTAGGTTATTTACGTTATGAGTACTTCGTAGCGCAGTGGGACAGCGTCTGAGTGTATACTCGATTGGTTGTGTTCGATTTCCATTCAGGGAAATCAATATATTTAAAAATATTTTAATTTCTCCGCTTCGCTGATACCTAAAAAAGCGCGGAGTTGAGTTATAGACGAAAAGTGGAGAAAGGAGTGTCTCGACCTTAAGTTCTCTCTGACTAAAAAAGTGTGAATTTAATTTTTTTTTACGTATATTGCATATTAAGGCTATGAAATCATTGTCAATAACGTATCGTTTGTAAAATGTGTTATTTGCTAACGGATACCGCTTTTTAATAAATTTTTTACTAACGTGTATATGATTTTTATTTGCAAAAATACCCAAACAAAGTATTTTCAAATACACACCAATCAGCCGCTGTAGCACAAATATTTTTTTTATTTATGTAAATCCATCAGTGATTAAACATTGACAAGTAAACAAGCAAGAAAAAATTAGAATTTAAAAATAATGTATTATTTTTTTAAAATAAATTCAGATATCATTAAGTAATACTGTTAAATAAATCAAATATATATTTATATATTACTAAAAATATTGTTTTAATAAAGAATTTATTATTAATTTATTATTTATTTAGCATTATAATTATAATTGAATAAATATCATACTATTAAAATTTAGAGAAATTAATTGAAATACAGCCAAATTATTAACAAACTAAGTATATAATACCAAATACAAATGAAGCGATAAGTTATACGTCTAAGTTAAACAAATAATTGTACAAGAACGTTGTAATGGTTAACAGCAAGAGCTTGTTTACAAATACAAAGGCGGCATCGGGACGTAAGGCAGCTTACAATGCGATGTATCCCTGTATTCTTACGTCCGGGCCGATGGCCTGATCTGGGATTACTATCGCGGGCGGAACATGTGTTCCACGTTTTTTCTCAACATGTATACAATAGATTAACTTGCGAGGATCTCTAAAGTCTTCCTCTTATACAAATTTACTATAAATACTAAAGGTTATTTAATTTAATACCTTGTTTTAGTGTCGTTGAGTTTCGCCACTCAAAGAGTGGGAAAGGGAGTGTCTTCTCATTATAGTCTCTTTGCTCATACTGTTTGTGAAAAAGGAGTAACTAATAAAAAAATATATTTTTTTTTAAATAAGGAGTAGACTGCGTCTAAAATGGACTACTGTAAATTGTTCTAAACGTCGGGTTTTCTAAAAATGTACTTTCGAATACCAAAAATATACGCGATTAATCCGGTTTATTTTTAATCAATGAATTTCTAGAAACATAAACTGGGATACGAACCAACAACCCTTACACCCTTATACACGCCCGCACCGCGCTACGATTGCCGCAACAATATAATATGAATATTCCCTTCTAGTTATTTAACGAGACGAATTTTATCTACCCATTTGTAATCATACATAAGAGTCTTGTTCGCAGATTTAATTCTTCAAATAAAGTATTTTACTGCGAAGACGAAGTAAATAATAAAATCATAATGAAGAAAATGTTTTTATTTCTTTAAATAGAATTTTATATGATAGTGTACCTATTTATATACAACAAAATCCAGAGATAGGAGACGTGGGTTCGAGTCCTGCCGAGTTCAAATTTTTTAAAAATAGCTTCACGCTATATCCCGCACACAGCAGGGTAGGCAGAGGGAACCTAGTGTTAAGACACTCCGTTCCCCACTTTAATTTTTCACTTTCAAATTTTTGTATGTTTTTTAAAAATCTTTTACCATTAGGTACAGTAAGTAATTGATTTACTGCTGGTATATCAAAATACTTAGGTAATTGAAAAACGTCTTTAGAAAACGTACAACGCTTAAACACTATATATCAAATAATATATTTAAGCAAGATTGGTCGTATACACTTAAAGTATCCAGTAAATAAAAAAGAGATCGAAATCGGTAACCTTTCATCCACTACTGCCAGAGCAGAGCGGGCCAGAGCTAAGTGGGTACTGCTTGCAGTAATACAATCAACTTGTTTACCGGCCAAACATGGACGAGTTAAACACACAATATATTTTTTCAGGCTAAAATTCGGTATAAACTTGGTAATTTGCAAGACTTGTTCTCGCGCCTCTCGGAATCTGTTCGAGAGATCTCATTTTTCTAGCCAATGATATTAACGTCCTCCTCGCGTCATATAATGCTTACGCCCTCGTTGGTTTTATGCGAACTTCGAATCCAAATTAAACGGTTTTAATATCATTTTATTTGTGTGTTGAATTTTCTAGTAAAAGTTAATATCACGTGGCCGTTTATCACAACTATGAACATTTTAGTTAACGCTAACAGCTAACCAAATGAAGCTGCGTCACAGCGGAGATTGATCTCATTGTGTCACGGGCTCCCGGCAGCTGAAAGTCTGCGATGACTACATACCCTAGTACCCGGTAGCGCAGTCAACGCTATGTAATATCAAAATTAATAACACATCCTGTTGGGAGCGATGTGGTCGCCGCGTAGCGCCTACGGGTATTATCATTACTGTATTTAGTAAATATTTACTGGACAGCAATTTTGTCGCCTATAGAGTATTATCATAAGTGTATAAGAACAAACATTTACATACTGCATATAAGCAAAACGCGGCGTTGAGTTCCGTCACTTAATACGTAAGCCTCAAGTCTGAATGGGTAACCGGCAGATCGGAATGTCATAGCCCTAGGTGCATCTGCATGCTCCGTAAAGTGAAAAAAGATCCTTATTGACTACTTTTCGACTTTAAATTAATTAATTGTATTTTATGAAATACGTAAAGGAATTGTTTGGAAAAGTCAACTCCGATTCCACTGTCAGTCCACTTTAAAGCATTGGCTACTTACTTTTTAGTTCATTTTCGCAAAAATGTATTCATCGATGTTTAAAAGTCAATACTTCGTCAATGGGAATAAATTAAAAGCATAAAAGTCTGTCACCGTTTGATGCAAACGTCGTGAAACGTGAAAGTCCATTTTATTTATTTTGCTTGTTTGATTTAAATATTTGACCAATTAATGTTTAATTTATATTTTCTCTTGCCTACTCTTCTCTTCGAAATGGTCTTATATTTAGAAGCATAACTTAATAAGCTATTAGAATACACATCTAATACAAACACGCGAGCACGCGCGCCGCAGGCGGTGACTAATTAATGATAAAGAACGGATGAGTATTTCGCGTTCACATTCGCGCGGCGCGGCGCTGATATTACTTACTACAATATTCTGAATTCTCCACGTGGATTTCGTTTTAACTAAATATATATTATATTACGTAACCCAAACCGCTTAATTATTAATAGCTAGGTTTGTCGGTCATGCCTTGTAGGAGGGTATTAAGGCATTGCCATAGTGTGGACGTATACGTGCGGCGTTATCCTGTGTATAAGATCACTAAGCCTAAGCCATTCACGGCAGCCGAAGCGGCCAAACCTGCTACTTAGACGCCAGTGTTAACTGCAGGAGATCAAAGGCCGGCATCACGCCTACGTCGGAATATTGTTACAAGTGTCAATTATAGACTGATAGGATGAACCAATATGCATGTAACATCTTTGAGGTGATATAAATAAACTTCGGAAATCGATGGAGGTTCTTAGACAACGTATTAAAAGTTGGAGGGTTTCCAAGAACCTGGGTTTGAATCCCCGCTAGTCAAATTTATACACTCATACATATGTTTAATTTATTTTTAGCTTCACGGTGTACCCCGCACACAGCAGGGTAGGCAGAGAGAACCTAGTGTTAAGACACTCCCCACTTTTCGCCGATTTGGCGGCGTTGCGTGTTAAGTGGGGGAACTTAACGCCGCGCTTTCCCTCTGATACCAGAGCGAAGGAAATGGAAATATTAAATATTTCCACTCGAGTGGGAATCTTACCCACAACCATGTTATTAGAAAAACGAGACATTAGTAATGTATTACATACATAATATATTATTCTTTCAAAAATATTGAAATTATACTAATTATGCTTTGTTTTTTACGTACAATGTACATGAAACGTTATCGGAAAAAAGTGTTTCAGAGCTACCAATATAAGTTTTAACGAGAACCAGATTGGTTAGAAAAAGTTACTTTATATTACATACTGATGCCTTGTGTCATAACGCGGCTGCCAAAGTTATAAGTTAACAAACAACATAAGGTATTTTGATTAAAGTAATATTACTACTATTACCAATTTCATGATAGTCATTTATCTACCGCAGTCGTTAATTTCGTCGCCGCTACAATGCCGACGCCCGGTTCCTATTTTTCCTCCAACTGGAATGTTTTATTGAGATTCTCGTACGAATCTTTTCAAGATCTATTAAATTCTACGCAAACTTCCAAAGATAAGATTATGCAAATCCTTGAGTGAACTTGACTAATGAGGGTGGAATCCGATTGGATGAAATTTTTGTTAAAAATATTGTAATTTTTTTCACATTCTTTACTGCGTTTACTTTCTTTATTTTATTATAGTCGATAGATTTAAAAGTAATGGGAAATCTAAAAGAATAATTTTTCTCCAGCAGTTTTAAGCTAGTTAGTGTATGTAAATACATACATACATATATTGATGCAAAAAACATTTAATTTCCTCTACTTCGGCTCGCTTCTACGATGTGACAGTCAGATTGGAATGGAGGAGTGACAATAATTTACAGCGTTTTTCAACATTAAAGACGCCTTCAACATCCCGCCGTTGTAAGTGACTCGAGTAAACCAACATAGATTTCTATATTATTTGCAACGGTTTCATTCATCTCGATGCATACCACTTGTTAGGGATCTACATCTATTGCAGTTGATGGCTTGTTGAACTTTTCACGTATCCACATTCAGATATAACGTAGATACTCCTATTTCTTTCATATTTAGATGTTTGTATTTATTTACAATTTCATGATTCGCTGACTGAGTCTGCGAATTTGTCCGAGTGGTATTTAACAAGAGAGTTCTAAGAGACAGAGAGAGAGTTGGTCCAATCTTTTCAGAGATATATGGTATACGTACCGTGTATATGTCGTGGTCATATAGTAAAATGGACGACTTCATGAAATCGTTGACTATATCATGACACGGTCGCAGTTCATGAAATGACCCATTATCGTTTGGCCAGATCATGATTGTCGTTTGACGAAATCAATGACAGCCTAACGTTTAACGACATGGCTACTTCATGAATTAACTAAACGCAACTAAACGCGTGGCTACTTCATGAATTCGCCGATATTATTTGACCAAATCGTCAAATAAATACTTAAACAACCGATAGAGGCGCTAGGAGCGCTTTTTGTAAATCAGCTGTTCGTAACAAAGTCAACATTTTAGTTTTAAATATGTTTTTTTTTTAATTAAAAGCGAAAATAATTATTCGTTTATTTTAAGTTACAATAATGTTCTGTTCAAAGTTTAACCTTACCTAACCTATCTTGATTGATTTTAAATATCTTTACACAAAATCAATCTAATTACGTAAAATATTTTTTAGGTTAGGTTAAACTTTTTTTAATAAATAAATGATTCTCTAGAGATTGCAAGTGTTTTTGTCCAAAAACATCGTCATTATATATAACAAGATCGTTTTACGCACATATTCTAAATTTATGTTAAATATATAAGGACACCTTATTTTACGATATGGCGAAATGTCGATGACGAAATCGTTAAACGTTGACGAATCAACGAAATCGTCAAATTCAGTTGGTCATTTTATGAACTGCAACCAATTCATGATATTGTCAACGATATCATGAAATCGTCGATTCTACGATATGGTCACGACATATACATAAACATTTAGTAAAAAGTGGTTATTTTAATATTACACACAGTCAATAATTGTGTTTCTTTTCATATCCGTATTGCTGTAATATTTAAAGATTTATCGAAGTATATATATTGCACGTTTGTTTGTGCCCAACACATTGCATGCTGGCCGACACTTAGTATTGTCCTATCCTCTCTCAGCGCGCGGCCTTACGCGAGTACACACAGAACACTATGTTGCTACGTATAACTATGTAACTTAGCTTACATTCGGCTAAAGGAATTTTAGGAAGCGCAATTGTACTTAATTCTCAGACGTCAAGGAATTACGTATGGCTTGTTCTCCACTGTTCTCTGCCAGCTAACTGTTAAGCAATTATGTTCATTTCATGTAAAACTTCATGTTACTTGTGAAAAATATTATTTAGGACGACTCATTTTAATTATTTTTAGTACAATTTTAAGCGCGATGTTAAATTTTCACGTTGTCCGAATGTCTATATTCGTATAAATATTTTTGTCAAATCAAAAATCATCAATTTAAAACTATATTATTTATATAGTTTTAGTAACGTATGGTAAATATCACACGTTCTTATTCTTAGGCATCTGAAGCCTCACACAAAAGCTCATCGTTACTAATCCCTAAGGGTTTTAGCTCTGGAGGCCAACTAACTGGGACATTCCCAGCCTGGATTTCATACAAATTGTTTAGTCAGAAGCCGCTTAATATCTAAGTGTCTTACTTGCTTCTCTGAACCGAATATACTAATTCATAATGGGTGCGTTCTGGAAAATAAAAAGATATTTTAATATTTGTTTCTATTATTGAATATTGTTTGTCTATACTTTATTACGAAAATAAAATTCCATCTATTTTATATCGAAAATAAAATAATGATACGTTTTCAACATCTCTCTAGGGTAGTCATTAAAGTAGTTGGCTCAGACGACATAAGACTAATTGGCGATATCCACACTTTTGCTGGATAAACATATTTATTGCCCGTTAACGTGTTTATGAGAGTAAATATATCAAAATTTACTTTCTTAATTGTATTATTTGCTTTCAAGGTGATCTCTTATCAAATGGTATAACCTTAACGATAATCTACTCTTATAAGACGAGACGCAACATGCACCTTTACTAAATATATAATATATCACTTCATTTCAAGAGTAGATGAAAAATGTTAAATGTTTTGTTGCGTCAATACAATTGTCTTATATTGTTATATTTAAAAATACAGGCATTTATTTCGGATTTTAAAGTACGTAAATAACTCAACTGTTCTTTGCATCTTCGTTTAGGACTCGTGATCTAATTGTTTTGTTATTTAATAACTGAAAACGTTTAATACTAGTAAAACACACTTTTAGCTATGTTTAAAAAATATGTACTTGTGGTACTTTTATATTAAAAGATCGATATATCAATTTAGACAAATGAGACATTCATTTTCTTACAATGAGCAAGTGCTAATAACTTCTCTCTCGAGATAGAAGTTTAAATTCCTGAGCCGTCGGTATGCCTCCTGCGCGCGGAACGCACTCGCCGCGCCACTCCGCGCCGTACGTATTTATTATCTTCAGTATATTCTACGCCGTCTGAATTATAAAACCGCCATAGAAAGTAAACAATGAAGAAAACACAATATAGTATGGTATCGATTACATTCCGCTAACGGCCCACTGCCACTGCCACTGCCCACTGCCCACTGCCCCAACGGCAAACAGCCATTTATAACATTAAATATTGAAAATATCATTTTGTTATCGTGAACTATACGAGTGCATATGAGAATAACATGTACGTCATGTACGCCATACCCGCCATACACCCATACGTGACAAAATGTTATAATACTACAAGCGTATTATTAAAACTGAAAGCATCATTTGAATAGATGCATCGTATCATTTTTATTTATTATTTAATATTTTAAAAAAGACTGTCATGTTCGCCGTTACTTGTTTTGCATTTTTACTGTGAGATTATTGCAAAAAATATCACTTTTTTTTATTAAGTTGAAAGTTGTATTTTAATTGTAAAATATTAGGCATAGCGCTAGCAAAATAACGCAATGGTCCCAACATGTATTACGGCCTAAGAGCTTTTTACATAGATATATTAAAGCAGGTGGCGATGTTACCTATCATATATCTACAGATATCAATGGACCGCGCTGTCGCACAAAATCACATTATCTTTATAAAATAGTGTCGATCGTTCGTAAATTACATTACATGCAGAGCCTCGACTCCCACTGCCGAGCTACTGTTAACTTGCTTTAGCATATCCGTAATACAATATGCTTTTTCACTTAATTTAATAGCCTGAGCCCTGTGGCTCTACCGTTTAAAAAATATTTTAAAGCTTTTATAGGGTGAACTAAGTGTTACGTTGTCCATTTTGTTTTTAATTTCTAGAGTTTGTTTATCAAGTGGAAGAACCAAGGCTGTGTTTTGTCTGAACAGAACTAAAGGTGTTTTTACTAGAGAAAACCCATTTAAAGGCACCCAATTGGGCATTGGGGAGTCTAACGGATTATGTGGGACTTCCAGCCGCCCAGATGTAGGCCTGCACGAATACCTGCACGAAAACATCGCGGTGCTCTACCAACAGCACCAGCTGAGGCCACGGGAGGCCACCACAATTATCTCGAAAAAATAACTGTCAACCTTATTATATATACCTACATACATACATATTTCCTTGGCGCATGGCGCAGAGGCACAAAGTGAGACTCTAAAGCGACTGGTTGTTGGTTCGATTCCCACTCGAGGAGTGGAAATGTATAATATTTCCATTTTCTCGCTCTAGTGTCGAGGCAAAGCGACACTTTCGGCAGAAAGTGGGAAACGAAGTTTGTTAACACTAGGTTTCCTCTGCCTATCCTGATGTGTGAGGGATACAGAGTGAAGCTAAAAAAAGAATAAAAAATTAGGTCTTGTTAAGAGCGCCTCTTGTGTCAAATGTCAATTCATGTTATCGAAAAATTGAACAATTTATTATTATAAATTGCACATGGCTTAAATTGAAAACGCAGAATATGTGCGGTCGCAGTGAACGCGCGGCAATCTGACAAATAGTGTGCCGTCGATATCCCGCCTCTATGTAAGTGGCGTTCGATTAGACTATAATATATTAGTAGTAAATACGTAAATACACCGGCAAATTGCTAATATTACCCCTGTATTATCTTGCGATCAATTACCATCCTCTAAACATGAACTAGTCTAGTGGCCAGTCGTGGCCCAGTGGCACAAGCGTGTGACTGTAAACGACTGGTTGTGGGTTCGATTCCCACACGAGGAGTGGAAATATTTAATATTTCCATTTTCTTCGCTCTGGTATCGAGGTAAAGCGCGGCGTTAAGTTCCGCCACTTAACACGCAAAGCCTCCGAATTCGGCGGAAAGTGGGGAACGGAGTGTCTTTACACTAGGTTCCCTCTGCCTACCCTGCTGTGTGCGGGATACAGCGTGAAGCTAAAAAAAAAAAAACATGAACTAGGAATACGAAAAATGGATATGCAGATTGTACACAGTCTTTGTTTTTCTTCATTTTATAGTAACCTATGAAAAAAACACATTGAGAAGATACCTAAGCATTCAATTTACTATTATATCTAGAGGGTAAACTCTTTTTCAGAAAATGTATAAAAAATTTTTTTTTTTTAGCTGCCCCGCTGTATCCCGCACACGGCAGGGTAGGCAGAGGAAACCTAGTGTTAAGACGCTCCGTTCCCCACTTTCCGCCGAATTCGAATATAAAAAATTGCACAATAAAAATAAGTTGTAGGGAGAATAAAATATAAGATTCTCGACGCAGCCGGATGTAAATACATGGCTAGCGGTCAGATATTTGAATGGTTCCAAAGCGTTCAAAATTTGTAAATGTTTGCTATAAAATGTTTTTCGTATATCTTAGTGTAAGAATAACACTTTGAAAATATCCAAATCCTATTCATGACTCCTTGCATTATTTAAAATATTATAAATTATTACTCTGGCTGAAGTGACAGTGAAGGGAACCCCCGTTATAGTCTACATTAGCTAACTAAATATTCGATTTCAAGTCTGACTGAAATCTGACTCAAGTCATACATTATGTAGAAAGCAAATTTTATTTAAATATTGCAATACATTATAATATGGCGGAGTATTGTCAAAACGAGTCCTTTATCCCGCGAGGCGAGTCTGTCCCTTTGTTTTAAATTACAATAAAATATTCATATTCATGACGAAAATCACCGCCTCTTCTGTTTCGTTAATCAACGTAATTAAAATGTGTGACAATTTTATAAGTTGGCTGGAGCGAGGCGGCGAGGTGGCGAGGCGCGGGCGGGCGGGCGGGCGCGCGCGTGACGTCATCAATCATCTATGTGTGATTACACCGTGATACACTTTGTGGCGCTGGGATTTAACGTACATACAGTACATTAAGCTCGGAGCTCGAAGACAGCTAGGTATTCTTTACTCACTGATCGGTAAAAAACAAACGTCAACGTGTCGTGTATCTGACACGTCTTTGCCAGTAGACGGAAGAAGACCTAGATGCAGATCACCTAGCCGATGTATGCCTAGCCTACAGTAGTGTTCTCTAAGATAAGCAAAAGGTATGCTCACGTGGAAGGAGCTCGTCACCTCCAGTAAGGCTTACGAGAGCGGTCACCTTCAACAGAGAACACGGGGACGTTGAAGAAGACATTGTGCTAACAGTTTAAATATAAGTGTTCCATTAGAATACCTGTAACCGACGTTTGTCGGTTTACTCAACTACTATAGTTTAAATTAATTTACGTTACTGGATAACTTTGCCTGTAGCGCTTCAGATTGCGAATACAAATATCCATCCTTACATCGTAATGATTAAAATGAATGCGCCTTTGAAATAACTGTAATTAATGTATGCATATTAACGAAGTGAAAATGACTTTTGATATTTAATATTCGGACTTCATTTGACGAGCGGCCGCGCTAAATCACTTACAGCTCGATTACTTCATACAATAGCGCTGTTTACAGGAAGCGTAAATATAGTGTTAAAACATTCACATTCGTAGCTTTTCATGGAACATCTTTTATTCATATATATTTCAGTGAAAATTATGCGTTTCTGTTTACTTGCTTTGCTTAATAATAATACACTTTGTGTTCAATTTATAATCAGGTATAAATTGAATACAAAGTGTCTTGACAGCAGGTTCTCTTTGCCTTCCCTGATATGTGGGGAAAAGCGTGAAGCTACTATACCATAATATTTGTTAATAAAAGACTTTTCTCTTTATTGCTTAATTATTTTTTAGCAGGATCCATCTATAACATAGAGATTTGGGACTCACGCTCCATTTTCCACATTCCGCCCATTGCGTACGCAGAGTGTTGAGCCCACACGCATAGTTTTGCCGTAACAGTGCTCGAAAATAATCCGATTAGTAATCTGTCTGTCGTATTTATCATCAAAATTTATTTTAGTATAATTTATGCCACTGCGTTAGGATTCCCTCGTTCGTTTGTATATGTTAATGACGATTCACTGTGTTACAATTTAGTAAGTAACCAGATTAGTGTCCACTAACAAGACTCCATTGAGTTTGGAATACGTGTGCGCCTCCTCATTAGACCCATTGTATGCGTATCTTACAATAATTGCTAGATCAATAGATCAAACTACGACCGAGGTCAAACCACGCTTAACACTGTGATCCGTCCTCGACACCTCGGGGTATCGCGCGTTGCGTGCGGGCGTTGCTCACTACTGTACTCAGATTTTTAAAAGATTCACGAATTTTACTCTCTTATTAGGTGAGACCATTGTAGTGCAGTGTGCCAGTGCCAGACTGTAAACGCGATTGGTTTTGCGTTAAATTCCTACTTGGAGTAAAAATAATATTGAAATTATTTTTATTTGTTCGCTCTGGTACCTAAGTTTGTCTTAGGTCGGCGCGTCGTTGAGTTCAGCCACGCCAAGTATTATATAGTAGTATTTCAGGCAGACAATGGAAAAGGGAGTGTCTACGTACTAAGTTATCTCTGACTACTCTGAAAAAGCTTGAAGTTACTTATTAGGTAGACAACATTCAATATAATAAAGGCCCATTAGCGCTACTTTCCCATATATACTTTAATGCATTTTGATATAACTTTAACACGCATAATTAATACCGTTCAATTAAAATTTGGTGCGGCGTCCCGCGGAGGCTTATAATATAATGTTAAATTGTATAATTTAATATTAACATTTGATTGATGCTTCATTTTACAAAATATAGTGTGACGTGCCCGCGGCAGTGATCGCTCTTATAATGTTTTAATTACGTTAAACAATAGTATCACTTTCCCTGTGATATTATGATACGGCACAGCTTATTATATTAATCGTTTCGTTCGACCAACATATGATAATTAATGTACAAAAATACATATGAACATTTTAACTTTTAGTGTCGTTAAAATTTACCATTAATTTACTCACAAAGCTAAGATGAACAAGTGTTTTAACTGCCACGATATGAATCAGATACGACCGGGTACCTTCAAAAGACGCGTCTATCTGCACCTCAAAGGCCGGCAATGCACCTGTAGCTTCTCTGGTACACAGGGTCGTGGGCGGCGGTGTCCAACTGCTACCAAGTGACTGTATCGCTCGTTTGCTTCCTTACTTTACAAATACAACCACGTCATACAATTCTTTGTATTCCTGAACCGACTATAGGAACGAACTCGCAAGTGAGGAAGTCGAGTCAATGTAACGCACAACAGTTCGTGACAATTGTCGCGTGCACACACTGATCGCATTCAGCCTCGTGACATTTACTATTTAGCCCGGACCTTATAGTTAGTTGCTTGCTAACAGCCGTCCGCGCAATATTAATAAATTTAAACCAAATAATGCTAATTTAATTAAAGCCTCCTTAACAGTAATTACTCCAATTCAGTACGTGCTTCGGTGTAATTAATATAGTTTCGAATAAAATTTGATAGTTCAAACCCTACGGCTTGATTCAACAATTATTTGACTAATTTTCATACATTTATGGCAAAGTCAGAACACTTTAAACAGGACATGAGTTTAAAACTTATCACGAGCGACGTTTGCTGCACAAATCCAATAAACTATAAAATACAAATATCACGTGAACAGTTCACTCACAAATTTGTTTTATTTACCGAAAACAAAGCGGCGTTTGTTTTACCTTTATATAATATTTCTATTTGCAAGTAACACCTCGCTGTAGAGCGCAGCCCGTAATGCCAACAATCGACTATCACAATAAAATATAAACGTTTTCATATTGCGAAATACGGACTATTCACACCCGCGCCGTATATTCCGGGCACTAACTGGCAAATCAAAATTCTTTAAAAAACCAAGAGTAAAAATACGTTACAGCAAAATACCGATCTATTCCGTCCCGGCGCCTTGCTGCAGAATGCTGTGGAATTATTAACCTATGGTGTAGATATTTTTAGATCCATTAGTGCTTGTGTCGGGGATGAGGGTGGAAGCCTAATGTTTGTAGTTCCAACGCGAGGGATATGAACACGTGCATTGTTGCAACGCGGAACATCTTTATCTGAAAACGTCTTTGTTTCATTTTTTTGATGATTTTACTATGATATGCAGTAGTGCAATGTATTCGTCTCACACTTTTTTTTTTTCTTAAAGAAACTATTTTTATATTTTTAGGATATATTTTTGGAACATAGCCATACTAAATATTTGTTAGATTTAGATAAGAAGAAGCTTTGATTATTAGACCAAAGATATCCACTTAAATCGCAATGATATTTAATATTTATTTATAATCGAGTAATTATGAAATCACAAAATTTCGTATATCGTGTTTGGCAAAAGTCATAACATAATTTATCTTTTGTTACAGTTAGCCCGAACTTCGAAGAGGAAGCAAGAGGACTCCGGCGACAAGATTCGGTGAGTTACACTATATACTGGGTTTAATTCGATCGGCGGATCAACAGTGCCACAAAAATATAGATTTTTTAATTTGGTCTAAGCCAATTTATTTAATTTAGTTTAAGAATCCGACTTTTTGAAAAATATTACAATTTTCCAAATATCTGTTGAACTATTGAAAAATGTTAATCAGACACATATGTTAAACAAATAGGAAGTCATCATAAACCCATGGGCCTCTGATAATCCGTCGATCGAATTAGGCCTTGTTAAAATTAATTAAAAATATCCTATTAAAATGAATATACAAATCAGTATAAAGCACGGTATAATTTGCTTCTGACTATTTAATAACACAAAGACAAAGAAAATAATTTATTGTAATTATCAAGGAAATTAATAATTAAAAAAAATATCATGATACTTTGATTATTAAACAGATTTATTTGACGTATATTTTATATAACAATCAATAGGTAAAGGCAATCGGGTCATCCCTGACAAATATGTAGTATGTGAATTCATCTGTTTTAAAAGGAAACTATTTTAACTGGATTAATAGCGTAAATTATGTATGCGAAAGTATTTGAAAACGTATTTTCCAAAAATTGAGATAACAAAAGTTCGTTTTTAACTTATTTTAATTTAAAATAGTCTTTCTAGTTCCAAGTATCTTTTAGTGTTTAGAGTATTATATAATTATAAGAGTAACAGGATTTACTCATCCATAAATGACAAAATAGATAGCGCCCGTTTTCTTCAAACGCTCGTGTTCCATCCACCTCGCGGTTATTTTTAACTTAATCTAACTTTGATATGAACTTCCCGCCCTGCTTCATCACCGGTCTTCGTCGACGACGTTTCATCTTCAACTGTAATTCAAATTAGAAAACTCTTTTATTTATGTCGAATGTCTTTTGAATGTGAAACTAATTATAAAGTGTTATGACGTTAAACGCCGCCGTGGCGCGCTGCGACGGTGGACGGCACGTGACGGTTGTAAGTTCGATTTCACGTGCTGATTTTTTTTTATTAAAACTATTTTAATTTTATTGGTATAGTAAAACGTGGCGTTGGTTTCTGCTCCTTGATATACAATAATCCTAAAATGAGCAGAAAGTGAGAAACAGAATATCTCGATGACAATATCTCCTGCCCTGAAATTTACGTATGATGCGCTACCTTCACGCGACTTTACGCAAAAGTTGAAACACAGATTTGAACTGGCTCACATTTTTGGGTATACCCTATATTATTTTTGAAAGTTATGACCACTGCGCCATTGGATTTATACTTCAAATTACATAGGAATTCCCAAATTGAGATACTAGCTAAAGCCACAACTCTTGGCTCTCGTTATAATGTACTAATCAGAATTAGTAATATATGTAGGTAGAAGAGGAATTTGAAATACTACCTCCAACATCCAACATGCTGCGGTTGCGAATACGTTACAACTTGTTTATCTAATACGTACTCGTATGTCAGTACTTTAGATTTCTAAACACTTGAATTTCATACTAAATGAAATGGTTCAATTTAAATTGAAAATATTTTATTTAAATATATTTTGCAAACACTTATGAATCGTCGAATAGACATAAAGCTACCTCCGGCTCGGAAGGCAGTTTGCTGAGAAGAGCCGGCGAAAAATTCAACAGTTGCTCTTTTCAAATATAAAAGTTATAATCTTATTATTTCATGTACCTAATGCTAGCAAATCTGCACTAAACTCAAATCATATTAGTTCCACGTATTTTTATCCTTTAAATATTCATCTACAGAGCTTTACTTGTCAATATTTTTTTATAGTGGTTTAAAAGTTCTGAATTAGCAGATTTAAAATTTGTTTGTATTTTTATTAGAATTGCGTATATATGCTTAGACCCAGAAAAGACATATTTACTTTTTAAACGCGATAACTTGGATATTTTAAAATATGTAGGTAATTAATTCCATATAAAAATTTTATGTGTGGGTATAATCATTATTTCATTTTTTTTTAAGAAATGATATGTAGCAATAATATAAATATAACTCTGTATAATAAATAAGATAGATGATAAAATAAAATGTTGCGAAATAACTTCTATATTCATACACAGTTCATTCGTATAGTTGTGTTTATGAAAGAATCATATTTTTTCTTAATAAAACTAATCTCCTGTGGGAAAACAGTATGAAAGGTCTAAGTCAAGCATTTATTTTATTCTGATAATTTATCACAATATATTATCAGAAATTTAGATTTAAAAATTGCGATGATGGAATAATATATAATGTCATTTTTTTAAAGCCACAAGTGTTTCGACTACGGAATAACACGACTGCCTAAAATCATTTAGTCGACGAGCGAGCAGCCTTTGTGGCAACGGGCCTTCCCAAACTTAAAAATTATTTGGCGGACTAGAACGTCACTTCTTAATTGTAGTTAAAAAGGAGCGAAAAATATCTGTAATATATAATACATAGACGCTTAGCGGGCCGAGGGACCGGGCGGGCGCACTCCTGGTATAATTATGTAGTCATCAATTTAAAATTTGACTTTTGTTATTTTTTTTTTAATTTGTCTTTTAAAATTTCTCTAATTTTTTTTGAATTTGTCTAGTGACTCCCGGAATCATCCTACACTAAAACAGTAAATATTTTATTACATTACTAGAGTTTCTTAAGAAGATGCTCATTTTCAAGATTACGATATTGTACTAATTGTAATACAGTAACGGCAATATCTGGAGTTGCTTATTGCAACCCATTCACACTGTTATACAATTGCGTTATTGTTCCGCAACTACGACAGTTCACTCACTTTTTATATGACTTTTTGTTTGCAATCATAATGAGAATTATCTTACGTGCTTAAACTTATATGCTTCATGCATTTTCCCGCATAGTCCGGGAGAATGTAACGTCACTTGTTTTTCCACTTTCCACCTATTCGAAATATTGCGTATTCAGTGGCGGAAGTTGACGCCGCGCTTTGCCTTAGACGCCAGAGTGGAGAAAGGAATATAATTTAAATATGATCATTATCACCCCCGAATGGGTGTCAAACTCATAACCATCGCGTCTACAGTCAGCCGCAGTCTTACAGTGCCACAATGACTTCTAGTAGTATCATATTATTGAATCGAGCTTTAATAAAAACACCTATACTATATTACTTTATAAGTCGCGGTCATTATGTGTATATATACATATACATACAATGAAATGCGCAACGTGGGATTTATTAATTAATATCCATTAGTGCAATTATTAGATTTACTCAAATATATTGAATTTGAGTTACGCTCATTAAACATTATATAAACTATTATATTTTAGAATATATATTGGCAGAAAACACTAAAAGTAAAATTTTCCATGACTTTCTGTAGAAGTACTCTCAACGGTGAGCTTTTATAATATATAGCTCAGTCGAGCTTTGTAAGAGCTTGTGGGGAACTAAAATATTGACATTTTTCTTTTACTATGCAAAATTGTTCGTGAATTGTTTTTTTTTTTTTATTTTAGAGTAAAATCCTAAGTTGATATCAAATATTATATATAAATGAATATAAATATTGAACAAGTATGCAAAGTATTTGTATAATACCAGTTAGCCAGTTTAACTAAGTTCGCAAACTTCCCGCAGATGGACTCGGAACAATGCCCGGTGGTCCGAGAGAGCGCCGCCGATATCGATACAATGGCCATCTACCCCACGTTTGACTTTCAGGTAAGAATCCACGCTTTACTATTTGCCAGCTTTAAACTTGTGTCGTGTGCCTCAAGACAACACCTGTACTAGCGCTGGGATATGTCAAGTGTTTTTCATCGATCTAGCCTTACTTACTTAAGTGTTTAATTATTTATGCATTTAATATTATTCTATTTGAATAGATGAAACGTACAGACAGTAGTTAAATATATTTTAGTCTAAAAATGGATAACAATATCGAAATATTTACAACAGTACTTCAATTGATTAGCATCATCACTTTTTTTACATAACAGGGTATACTAGTTAGGGAGAAGCTAGTGTGAGGGCACACCGTTTTCTCGTCACCGTCTGAAATCGTGTGAACATTACATGTTGAATGGCGGACGGTACTCGCCATACAATAAAGCGTTAGTTAACTTATTATAACACATATGTATAATAACGCCCTGATTGAGTCATTCATCGTCACCGAGCGTAAACTATTGACTAGACATGACATTTGACCAGCGCCGGTTTCATCTCTAGGGGTGGAAGCGGGGATGAAAGTTTGTATAGGAGCTGTCATTGTTGAGGGTAATTGAGGACCAAATGTTATATGAATATTTGGGTTTTG
Organism: Dryas iulia moderata; assembly: GCA_019049465.1. Taxonomy (NCBI): domain Eukaryota; kingdom Metazoa; phylum Arthropoda; class Insecta; order Lepidoptera; family Nymphalidae; genus Dryas; species Dryas iulia. The sequence goes on along the minus strand of CM032415.1, from coordinate 90,377 downwards.
GATTACACAACTTTAATATTTGGTAGTTAGCTACGGAAATACTTATAATGATCATTTGTCTCTAATTAATGTGCTTCGTGGTTTTGCTACGAAATTGTACGATGCTTCCGGAAATAATTGATCGTAATTAAATTATTAAATCAGTATGTATGTAAATATTTAACTTTAAATTGAAATAATATTTTATAAGTTAATTATTCAAGATGTTATATGATTACGCCGGAAGTACTTAATATGTGAAGTCTAAAAATAAGTTTTTTTGAGTAATTTTTAGGTGTAAATTATAAATACTTGATCGATCCTTCTTCTTAACAATCACGCTAACGATAACCGGAAGAATTGTGTGTTCGTTAAGTATAAGATATATGTATGTACATATGTATGTATTTTAACTGAGTTCTGTATTTTTTTTTACATACACTATTATGGTCAAAAAAATTGAAAATTTTGAAAAAAATATTTATTAAGGAAGAAAATATTTAAATATGTTAGAAACATAATTAACAATACAATAAAAAAACGCATATCATATGTCCACACTTTTGTATAACTTACAAAGCCCCTTACTTAAGAAAGTTGCTCTTCTGTAATATTTATAACTCGCCTTTATTTCTGAAATTAAGGTATAGTTTAATATGTTTAATCCTGTGTATGCTCTCCCTTAAGCATCGTAGACGCTAACGTTGCGGACGCACGGTAGGCATGCTACTAATTGAATCCAGGCTGAATACTGGTTGATTATCATAAAATTAGGAAGCTGATTGACAATAGCTACGTCTATTAGAACTGCTTTATATAATTATATACATATACTCGTAAGTGTAAATATTACCTATGCAATACCTAGATTAGTAGGCATTTCTTTGTGATAAATCGTGATTTTCAAATCTTAATTACATAATAAATAGAAATTATAAGAGAATAAATAATAAATAATAAATTATATAAAAAATTAAATGAAATAAAAATGTATCTAACATGTCTAGATTCGGACCGTTGGAGCCGTTTCTGAGATTCAGATTATACTATAAACCTAACCTAAAATACAAGAATTGCTCGTGTAAAGATGGAACAATGCTAGCCACTCAACATGCAATGTCTCAATTTCTGGTGGCAAGTGGAGACCAAAGTGTCAAGACACTAGCTGCTCACTGACTACCATGCTGTGCATCATAAAGCGTGAATTTGTAAAATGTTCATATCTGGTTCAAATGTCGGCCGTGGATTTAATTTCTATTTAAGTAAATGCTTTGAATTTTTCAATCTGATTACATAATTATACTATGTTACATAAGAGACTAGTTTTTAACATATTATCAAGTAGTCATTTTTTTCTTCTTGCCGCGTATGATACGAGAAGATATTAATAATTTAAAATATAATCCTTTAAAAATGTCTCTTGTAAGATATTTTGATGCTCTGTTTCTACATTTTCTTTCCACTATTTACCAATATGTTATTAGACAATCATATTCATTCGCGCCCACAACCGTTATAGAAATTAAACTAAGCAGAGAATAATGCAAAGTGTATTCGACGTTTCAATATTCCATCGTATCAGAACATTAATTCGCTACAATGCGCGAGTTCCAGTCGACAGCGTTGTCGTTACCTCCGCCTTCGCATGCGAGTGCGCGCGGGAACCCCGACTCACGGCAACGCAAATGTAAATACCTTTTAGATAGACAATTTCTTCTTGCCTTCGATGAATAATGTGTACAAATGGTTCTTGTACGACGCCGCCGACGTTAGATGGATGCTTTTACTTGTCTCTTTGAAATATTTTTGATTTTAATGGTTGGTTAGGTGTCAAATAGTTATAATTAAGTGATATTATCGAATCGATATCAAAGGCAAGATGAAATTTTCTATCTTATTATAACTACCCTCAGTTTGAATTGAAATCATATTACTATACGAAATTTAAAAAAAGGTTGAAAAATACCCATGACGGTTAAATTGGAATTGAAAAGGGCCGTGTTCAAATCAAGCATCTAAGCGTACATGCACCAAATAAATCCGAACCGATGACTAAAAACCATAACAAAATCGAACAACTATATTTGGAGATAAACGGCAACATTGGTTTGCACAAACAAACAAATAAACAACCTCTCACCCCAAATGCATGTACTGTCTCCGTACAGTCGCGGGTAACAATAATATTGCGAAAAAAGTAGCGTAGTACTTTATACCATATAACAAGATAGGCAGAGAGAACCTAGTGTCAAGACACTCTTGTTTTTACTGTTCCTAGTTAAGGAATTGAGTATCGGATATCAAATAATAGTTCATAATTACAACTCCCCTTAGTGTGAATTAAACACAATTAAAAATTAAGTCATTAGATTATCATAATGATTGCTTTTATTTTCAGTATAGCGATATTAAACATTATATTATATTTTACCATAAATAACTAGATGGAACATTTGATAGATAGACTAAATAGATAGATAGAACATTAATGATACTAGAATGTATAAGCCTAGGCATGTAGATGTAGGCGCCCCCGAACTGCCACTGCCCGCACAGGCACAGACCCGGGACTAATACGTCTCTCATTAACTGGGATCGCTGCGGTCGTGTCTCGCGGCTCGCGGGTCCCCCTCTCTAATTGACTTCGGCGCGACACTCGACATTCGACACTGGACACTTACGACACCTGCGACATACAAAATTTTAATAGTAAGTCATTATGCATAAGACCATTAAGTAATTGAGTCAGAGGCCGACGTGAAATAGTGCGCTTGTTGTGGGTTCGATTCCCTCTAGGGAAATGGGTATATTTCAGATACTTTCATTTCTCTGATCTAGTATTTAAAATAAAGCACTGGCTGATCCCTGACTGAGGTCTACCTACCCTACTATGCGGCTAAAAGCGTAAAATTGAACAACGAAGTAAATAACAATGTTGATAAATATTAAAAGATCGCAACAATACTAAATATTTTATTAAAATGAACAACTCATGTCGTGTTCTATCTCAATTTCAAAACGTTCGTTGATGAAAGGATATAAAGCATAGTACTAAAATAATGTAAAATATATCTGTTAGGTCTATTGTTATCCCTTTGACATTGCGTGTAACCCATACCTATTGAAAGTTTAAATAAATATTTATTTAGAAAATGTAAAAGCAAAAAAGTTTAAGCAATTCTGTCGCAGCCAGATTCGAACTCACGTCTCTTGTTCATCCAACAACTTATATAAGTTGTAAAAAGCATATAAGAATGTATAGGTAGCTGGAGGTAGAACGTATGGCTTAGCGGTTATAGCGCTTGGTTAGTTTCTAGGAGACGTGGATTCAATTTTTTATACGGTTTCCATTAAATGATTTTCATATTTTAGTGTTTCATGACAGCTCAAATTTCTTTTTAATCTGTCCTAAGTTTTAGAATTTTGTAAATCTGTATTTTAATGTTGGTCATCGCATCTACACTCTTGAATAAGCGCACACTATTAAAAATTAAAATCACTATGTGATATTAAATAAATTAACTTAAAAAATAATATGTTCATTTTTACTATTTTTTTACTAAATTTCAGTATTCCGATTAAAAAAAACGATAACTTGGAGTACTTCGTTCCTTATATAGTTAATGAAATAAAATGCATGTCCCACTAACATCTGTAATGAAGGACAATGGCGACACATTGTTAAGCCTGGTGCTGGTGCATGTTAAGTTCCAGATAGTAATAGAATATTCCCAGTCAGCCTCAAATCAGTGTGAGCTGCTCGAGCTCCGAGCTCCAGCATGTCAGCTTGTAACGATAAGTGGCACCATAAACCAGTGCTAATGTAATATACGTTAATTGATCCGAGAAGTGGCTGGCCTATAATTGAGTTGAGACTTGCGAGCCGGCGGCGGCGCGCGGGCAAATAACAAACTTGTTGTAGTAGTAAACGATTGGAAAAGATTATTGAATGATTTTAAGATTATTCTAGTTTTATTCACACACTTACGATATGTACTTTCCTACCAAACTTTCCTACCAAAATCGAAACATTAAATGTTAAGTTGCGAAATTGCACGCCGCCCTTTGTGTTTCTTATACTACTAGAGCAGAATAATAAATATTTCCCCAAGTAAAAATCATTCACATTTAAAGTCAGACACTACACAGCTGCTCAACGACGGCATTAATAAATTGTAATATAAAAAAATTACCTGTATCATTTAATCTCTCAAACTTATTAAATTTTACTGATAATGAATCAATTAAACAAATAAAAAACTTGTTATAATTTATAGTTAATGGTTGAGACATCTCTTCATGTCAAATATATATTTTGTGTCATAAAGATTAATTTTTACGCTCTTTCATTTAGAGATTACCGGATATTACACCTCCTTTGAGGAAGTATTTTAAAAATATATAGTATCCATTTCTACATTTTAAAGTAAAGAATGCTCAATATGTGGAGCCTTCAGCTATATGATATTTGATGAGTCGTCTTTTTGGCGAAGAAGCTATTATAAAAATAAAAGTTTTCGTGGTTAAAGTTGGGGAATAACTGAACGAGGAATAGTTGCGAGTTTGATTCCCGCTCGATACTATATTTGTATTTTAAAATCCTAGTAATTTTAATATGGCTTTAAATTTTTGCCAAATTTGCAATAAACTTGCAATATTTAACAAGTGGACGGTACCGTCCACTTGTTAAATATTGCAAGTTTATTGCAGATTTTACTTACATATGTTAGAACTGGGAAATGGCTTTAAATTAATGAAAAATTTAGTAGTTTGTGATGTTTAGTAAAATACTTTATTGAGATCGTCATGGCGCAGTGGAACAGCGTCTGAATGTAAAAGCTATGGTTGTGAGTTCGCTTTCTGCCAGGGGGAAAATAATTAGAATATGACCACATATTCTCATTATTTTTATCTCCGCTCTGGTACACGTCCTCGCCTTGTTTTAAGTAAAGAAAGACAAAGCGCGGTGTTGAGTTCCGCCATTTAACAATCGGAACGAAATCGGACGAAAAGTGAACAATGTCAAAAGTGTTAATACTTCTTTCTCTCTAAATTCCTATATAGGAAAAAGCGTCAAGCATTTTTTTTTGTTCTAAAACTCATATTTATAATATAGAAGGCTGAATGAGAGCCGAGACCGCGCGTCGCCTCCGTCTCATTGAAAATAACATTAGCTATGTGTACTTGTTTACAACTATTTAATATGTTATACATACAACTTAGTAATCCTGTCAGCGCATTCCCGCTTTCAAAGAGAAACTTTTGTCAAATTGAAACTTTTCTCTCTTCAGCCTTTTTTTGATATTTCTGAGCACATCGCTGAACACAATTATACAGACACAAGTAAAAAGCAGCGAATTAATGTTACATTTTAAAAGTTTAAAACAGTTATTATGCAAGGATACTGTAAAACATTCGAAATTCGCTCTATTTATTTGCAGTCATTTTTAGTGAAAACACTTATTCATACTTATAATATAAATGTGAATGTCTGTGTGTTTGTCTGTCACGCTTTCACAGCTAATCTACTGGTCTGATTTGGATGAAGTTTAAAATGAAAGTAGTAAATAACCATGTGTCTAACATAGGCTACTTATTTTTTCAAAAATTAACCGCTAAAGGGTTGAAATAGGGGATGAAAGTTTATATGAAAAAACTAAACCGTTTTACCGAGTGTAATAAATTTTGGAATAAATATTATTCATAATCAAAGATCAAACATAGGCCACTTTAATTTTCAAAAATCCACCCCCGAGGGTTGCAATATAACGAAACAATTAGGCAGTACACGCGGCGACGCCGCGAGCGGGCCGCTAGTAAATATATATTTTTTAAAGAATGACTTTATTGAGAATTGAGAGTGACTCTATCGCGGCGCAGTTGGTGCCTCTTGCTGCTGTACTCTTGGTTGGTTGGCCTGACTGTACGTGCTTCAATACTCATTCCCAAAATTTAATAATTAAATATTTAAAAATATTTTCATTTCTCTAGTCCAAATTAAACAAATATTAATCTTTTTGGGAATTACTTTTTCAACTAGATAAATAGCATATATTTTTGATAATCGAAAATAAGATACATATCAAAAACTGGACTTTTCGATCGCTTTTCGATCGCCCACACAGTGGTCACAGGTAGAAATGAAAAAAAAGGGTCTCTAAATTGCTTAAAAAGTGCAGAACGTAGATTATTAACAAGTAGATTTTCTCTGATTTCTTTTGAAATAGCAGGAAATACGTGAAGTGAAAAGCATATTATTAAGTTACTATTAGTTTATGAGGTGTAAGTAAGTAATACAAACCGCAGCGCGCGGTTACGAGATATTTTCCACATTTTAACACGAGTTGTTCTTACCCGCGGCGCCGCGATATGGATATTATAAAACACCTTCTACACTACCGTAGTTATAGTCATTCATTTTATTTTAATATTAACTTATTTATAAATAATGAACATTTTTATAGTTTATTTATTTTGCTGTAAAATTCCATTCATTGCAGTTTATGTAAATTAATGTGTAATATTTTTTTTATGGTATTTTCATATTTCAATCTGAAAAAAAATGTAAAGATAATCATTGTATATTAGTAAAAATAATTATCAAGTAAATATTAGGCCATCGTATCGCAGTAGGACAGCATCTGTTAATACTATTGGTCGTGGATTCGATTCCTACTTGGGGAAATGACAATATTTGAATGTTTTTTTTTTCTCTGGTGCAGAAGACAAGGCGCGGCGTTGAACTCTGCCACCCACAACGCAATTTAATTATTATTTCTAAGCAGGGGTATTAATAAAACCTATATTTTCTTTAAATCAGCCAGTTATATTCACTTGTATACCGCAAAGCGAGAGGGCTTACCCTACACAACATTATAAAGGCAAAACGTATCTCGAATTAAAGCGCTCAATACACGCAAAGTAATGTAATGACGTCGCTCAGATAATCTCCTCTACATAAGCGGATAGGTCGGCCGGCGGGTATTTTCTGCAAAACCGACGCAAAAGTTAACAATGGTTAAGTTTATTGGTTTTGATCACAGTCGCAGAGTCTGTGCGCTATTTTCAATAGCGGCCGGTCACTTGCAAAGAGATAAAAAACTGCATATCGGTGGCCGGCAGATTGTCCTCGCGAGTCCGGAGTGGATTGTACCGGAACAGGTGTACTGCCTCCTAGTTGTACGTTAGCTTCTAAATATATTTAACAAAACGCCGCCCGCCCCGAGCCGCCGCGCCCGCCCCGCTCGCCGCGTGCCGTCTGTCGGTTATCCAATCTAACTTAATTTTCAATCCGAACTACTTGTCTCACTGCTTGAAGTCATTCTTCATTAGGAGCAGAATCGCTTTGTTATTTTAAGAAATTGTTGTGAATAAAGCTCAATTATTTTTAACATTGTTAGCGGTGGACTGCAAACCTTTAAGACAGCCATTTAAAATCCATTAACGTAAGATGATAAACGAAATTCCTATTTTGGGAGATACTTCAAACTAAAAGCAGTCTGGGTGTAAAATTTGACTAAATAGTGTAGTGTCTAACGATGTGGCAGGAGCGGGGACACGCTGGCCTCAGGAACGCCAGACGTAATAAGATGCCCTGAACTCGTTAGCTAATAAGTTTACCAAATTCGGTCCTCGATGCAAGTTATGCACACGTGAGAGTGCTCCGCCGATGCCGGGGAATGATATCCCTTCAGTCAACTTCATTTTCTATTTAGTTTACTTTGAACTTCGACGCTAATTAGGGAATGGACTTCGTTGCACTTCTATAAACTTACTCTTTTGGCGGAGTAGTTCTTTAGAAATAGCTGATGTAATTTATTCAAACTTTCAAACATCTTCATTTGAAATTTCTTAGTCGCGTTTAAATATTATGCAGGATATTAGCAAATTACTTTTCGTTTCCTTTAATTACATTTGCGAATCTTAAAAAAATGTCTGCTGATAACTAAGTTGTATTAAATAATGTACCATCTTATAACTCTCCACATCGTTTAAGGATTAACACACGAATACTTGTATTGCTCAGAAAACGTTTAGTGGTGCGAGATTTCCACTCGAACTCAAAAGCTCCCGTGTTATTATATTAAGCTGAGTTATTATACTGAAAATGGTTTTAACGCCCCTCTCGTGAGCGGAATTCACCCGTTTTTAAAACGGATATTGACGTTTGGAGTAACTTCTCTAAATAAAATGAAAAAAATGTTGTAATAAATGTATAAGAATTTCGACGTAGCCGGATGTAGAATGTAGCTTGGACGGTTTCCAGGGGTTCAAATCCTGCAGCGTTCTTAACTTTTATACGTTTTCAAAAAAATATTTTCTTTTATTTTCCGAATTTGTCCTAACACTTTACAAATGTTGAAGAAATTATTTTAAATGTAAATGCTTTCAATTAGAAATCAATCCCAACCATCGTATACTGTCACACCGTAACTGCACCTATTGGGTAAATATAATCTATCTATAGAGGGACATTATTGAATGTCAGTCTGTATGCAATTACCTTTACAATTAATCAATCGAATAGACTAGAGTTGTATTGAGTCGTAATTAGCGCCGTGTACAAGCGACCGCACGCGACGTCCTGCGGTCAACACCCAATAGCCGTCGCATACCTGCCGGCTGAGCGCCTATGAGCTCCAAACATATATAATGATTATTTTATTATTTTATTTTAATTATAATTATTTTATTTAATATTATGTTATTTTAATTATTACGTTCATCAATAATTGTTACGTAATAAAAAGATACAGAAAATAATCAATATGTTAAACTTATAACTATGTGCAATGATGTCAAAAATATAAAAAAATGAAAGTTAAAGATTCGATTCCTACGATTAAAAAACGTATAAAAATTTGCGAGATTCGAACCCGCGCCTGATACCGTCCAAGCGCTCTTACCGCTGAGCAGTGCGTTCAAAATTTTTATACGTTTTCTAAATGTACTTTTCAATTTTTCTAAGTGTGGAATAACAATTTAAAAATGTTTAAAAAAAGTTAAATTTAAGGGATTAAAATAAGATCTTAAAATATGTTAAAGAATGTTAATGAACAAAATATAAATCTCTAACTTAAGTCGCGTAGTGACGTAGTGGTGAAATTTCTGACTGTAAATGCGATGGTTATGGGTTCGATTCCACTCAACACATAATGTCTGTAAATTAGGCAAAAATGCAGGACAATATTTATTTGTACATGTACGTACGTAGCAAACGTAGGCATATCATGATTTGTTTATAATTTAAGCACACATTTGGTTATGATTGTATTCAGTATATGTCATTCTGCATATGGATTGTTATATAGTAGTATTTCCTTGAATCCAGAATTGATCTGAGTATAACTTGGTAATACGATAACTCAGTAAGTTGATTACGCTATACAGATGAGCTCGTATGTACCTACTATGTACATATTATGTATATGTTCATAGTACATACGAGCTCATCGTGCGTAATGTGTTGTTTTTTTTTTAGCTTCACGCTGTAACACGCACACAGCAGGGTAGGCAGAGGGAACCTAGTGTTAGGACACCCGTTCCCCATTTTCCGCCGAATTCGGAGGCTTTGCGTGTTACGTGGCGGAACTCAACGCCGCGCTTTACTTCTGGTACCAGAACAAAGGAAATGGAAATATTAAATAATTCCACTCCTCGAGTGAGAATCAAACCCACAACCAGTCGTTTACAGTCACACGTTCGTGCCACTGCGCCACGACTGGCCCCACAACAACAACAACAATGTGTTATTTATTGAAACAAATAATCAAATCGTTGCTCTGTAAAGGAAGGATTTATTTTGTTAAAAAATAACATTCTATGTATACAAGTAAGTGTATCCGTTTGTGATATTAAAATCACCGCATTTTATAAAATGTACTCTTATATACGGTTAATATTCAAAAATATGTTTCTCTCAGATTTTATATATTTGTCCGTCTCTTTGTTGTGGCTAATTTCTAAACAGCTTGGCGGATTTCCACTAGCAGATAACTGATTTATCAAGCAGTTGTTTTGATTTAGAAATATAACTTTTCTATTATGGGCCAGTCGTAGCGCAGAGCACAAAGTGTGACTGTAATGCGACAGTTTGTGGGTTCGATTCCCCCTCGAGGGGTGGAAATATTTGATATTTCCATTTCCTTTGCTGTGGTGTCGAGGCAAAGCGCGGCGTTAATTTTCGCCACTTAGCAATGCCTCGAAATTCGGCGGTGCGTGGAAAACGGAGTGTCTTAACACTAGGTTCACTCTGCCTACCCTGCTGTGTGCGAGATGCAGAGTGAAGCTAAAAAAAAACTTTCCTATATACTTTCCACGCAGTCGAAGTCGCGATCACATCGAGTCAACAATATAATTGACTATACTTTAAAGGGAAAAAACATCTAAAATCAATATTAGGCAACTTAAGGAGCTCGAGCGAACAATCCCATATGGTGCGAATTTAAGTGTAGATGTTACAAATGACATGAATCTTAGTAGAAAGAACTTTACATATGTTTGTATTTAAAATCAATTCCCCGAGTTAATTTACATGAAATATTTGATATATCGGTGCATTTAGCTTCCCTAACTGGCGTCTAATGTTGGTAACTCGAGATGTTATCCATACTATAACAGTTTATACTTCGTTACGTCAAAATAACTTGATTACCGGAAAGTTGGCTAACTGACTATGAGTTCAAATTAAACTATTCTACTAAGTTTACTAACTCAGAAACATTAAACTAACTGTGGAAAAACGTTTAGTATGCAAGTACTGAAGGAGAGAAGTAAAAGCAGGTAGAACTTATATAAAAAGTTTATGTACGTTTTAATCTTCGCGTTGAGGCCATCATGGCGCAGTGCAAGCGCCTAAGTGTAAACGCAATGGTTGTAGGTTCAGTTCTCACGCCAGATAATGATTATATTTAAATTATATTAGCGCGGGGACGTTCTGCCACACAACGCACAGTATCTAAATGTGGAAGAACGGAAGGAACGGAGTGTTATAACACTAGATTCTCCCTACCCTTGCTATACGGCAAAGATGTGAAGTAAATTAATTATTTACCAAAGCGGAGTTCCATCGACATTCCGCTTGCGGCGCCCGCTTAGCTTTGTCTGCATCTCGCAGCGGGTAATGTTACTGTCTAAGTACGTCTAATAATGAAACTTAATGCACGTACAATGCTCGAACGAAGCAGTCTTAACTTACCTTGTACAGATTCAGCAACTTCAACTACAGCGATAGTATTTCTAATTTGACTATCATTATATAGTAATGAGGTTAAAAATTGAGTTTTCTATTTTTATAGGGTTCAATCGATAAGGAGATTTAGTAAATGTTAGTAGTTTAGGCATCTATACTATTCATAAAAAGCGCCCCATTTTCTTTAATTTCCAATAATTTTAGAAACTAAATAAACATTAAAGTTTGAATACAGTGTGATTCGAATCCGTCACTTAGAAGACGTCTTAACGTAATTTCTGCTAAGCTAATGCTCTCAATGAACCGTTTTTTCGCGGTTTCTAAGGGTTGAAATTCTGCTGCGTCCGAATTTTATACCTTTTTAAAAACGTTTATCGTTTTTAATACTGAAATAATACTTGATACTGATTATCGGCTCTTCATTATGTCTACAATTTGAGTTATAATTATAATATAATAACAAAGTAATTAAAAATTACATCCTTATCATTTGCTTAAGACATTCGAAAGAGCGTATATTAATGGATTATATTATATTTAAAATCCACATGGTGTTCACACACCATGTTAACCGTTGTGTACGAGTATGGCGCGACATGGGATTACAGCTACGAGTACTTACTTTACTGTGTGATATTACGTTATAGACAATCGTTTCTTACTTCTATTGTATCTTTCATACATAAAGTATTTCCATACTTACTTTCACTTGTTACTTTTTTTTTATTGATAGTGCATTCAATTCCGCTGGAGGAAACGATTATATTTTTTTTTCTTTTCTACCGCGTCCGTAAGACAAAACGAGATATTGAATTCTGCCACTTAACACGCAATATCTCGATTTCGGACTTAAAGTGGGAATGGAATGTCTTGACACTAGGTTTGAAAACTGTCAAGCTGTTTTATAAAGTAGTTCTCCAACTGGTAATCGAATAAGAATTAAATTGACACACATCTCCACATGTACGAGTATATAGTAATGCACTTGCAATATACACATGACTGACGAGACTGCAGGTGGACGATTTAGAATATGCAGTACGCAGAGATTTGCACGTGAACAAAGCATCCTGCATCGAGGAATTGATACAGAAACGTAAATACCAAATCCCCTTGTTTCATCAAATTATTTAAACTTATATAACATACTTAAATCTTCATTACAGAGTGGTATGGCATATACTCGTAAGAGTTTAGTGAAGAATAGAAGTCAATAGTATAAAAAATTGAAACATGTTCTTGTAAAGAATTAGCCAATTTAAGTGCATCCATTCTGTTTGCTTTCTTCACCGGCTAAATATGTCGTTCATAATTTAATTATTACATTCTTAACAATTTTAATTTGTTATTCACACTCTCTTAAAATATTCCCAAAAATGTACGAAGTTTTGGGATAAGCTTTCGAGCTCTGCACTTTAGTCCATTGCGTTTAATTTTGTATACGTTGTCTAAATTGACCTTTTCATTTTCATTAGAGTATCAGGCATAACTATTACTATTATATTCTTATATATATTATCGTAATTTTTATTACTGCTTTCTACCGCCTCCTACTGTAATACTTCTCTATTGTGTTACGCTTTATCCTGCATAGCAGAGAAAAACTAATTTAAGGTCACTCCGTTCTCCACTTTGCGCTCGAATTCGATACGTTGTGTTTCGAGGGGCGGAACTCAACGCCACACATTTTCTTGTCACCACTTTATCCTAATTGTATTATTTATATTTGAAATATTTATGACGAATCTAAATTACTCTAAATTAAATAACATTTATCCTTATTCGCTAATATCCTTTGTTGTGATCGAAAATACACACGTACATTTATAGACGTGTACCATTCACATATCTTACAGTGAAATATTTCACTTGTCATAATAGAAATCTAATACATTTAAAACAAAAGAGTAGTCCAGTACTATGAATTCCACACAATCGGACATATCTGTTTATTTTAGTTTCATGTGTGTTTATTTACATTGATTCAATAATATTGTAGAGTAAAATTTGTGGCACTTTCATCTGAAATAATGAAATAACCTGGTTTGAGTGCGTCGCGGTGCGGCGCGGGGCGGCGCGGGGCGGCGCGGGGCGGCGCGGGGCGGCGCTCTAACGACAGGCGTGGATCTGACTAATAATACGAATAATATTAACGCCCGCAAATATTTCCCGTAAATGCCATACAAATATTGCTATTTCAGCATTAATAACGTGTACGTTTCGATTTTATACGCATTCTCTATGAAATAATCGCTTCACATGTTGTTCAATTGTCATCTGCTTACCTAACGCACATGTATGAAATGAAATAAAATGTATGAGTGAAAATATTCTATTCATATTGCAATATGGCTATTTATGAGTTTATTGTGTTAATTATTAATAATTTATTGAGCGTAATTTGAAATGATGCCCAGTATGGGAAAACTGTACAAATAGGAATAACATGTTTATCCGACAAAGCTAAATAAGCTGAGCTGATGATCGCAACGCAAACAGCCGCGGCGGCTGCGGACTGCGGGCCGCTGCGGTCGCACGCGCAAATAATACTCATCCCTGACTGCAAGGATACGCCGCGACGCCGCGACACAGGGATACAGCGACACAGGGATACACGCGATACACGACTAAATGAAGCGACAGTTCATTCAGAACATTACTTATATTGACGATTTAAAGAGGAGGGTAGCATCGTCATATTAACTGAGGCCGTCTTAGCGTATTGTCACACAGCGTCTGACTGTAACACGCGACTGGTTGTAGATTCGATTATCACCGGGGGAATGACTGTATTTTAAAAAAAATGTCTGCTTGGGTATCTAAGACAAAGCGTGGGATTGAGTTCCGCCCTCTACACGCAATGTCTCGATGTCAGACAGAAAGCGGAAAACCAATTGTCCTTACACTGTCCTGTGGCTACCCTACTGTGTGGGTAATACGTAAAACTGTAAAAAAACATCATATCAACTCCTTTGTCTAATTGGGTTAGAAACACAGGTGGTGACCACATCGTTTGTAACTCCCACTAAGCGAGTGCGTCACGCAACAAAGCCATGCCACAGTTGACCTGTATGTGATGAGTTAGTGAACCCCGCGACAGCGAGCCAGCCGCGCCTCCAACGTAAAGCCTTTCCGAGGGTAATTGTAAAAAGGTGGCTTAACAAGATTATGACAAACTCAAAGGTTAAAACAGGTTAATGAGTTTTAGCACTAACATTTAAATTCCAAGAGTAAGCAAAGTTATTCCTTTGCTTGAGGTAAATATGCAGCCTTAATAAGGTAGTTTTGGTGAAATTAAACAAACAATAAAAATATTGTTCTTGGCTCTGGTGAAATTGAATTGTGCATAATAAAAGTCGTAAAACTAACACGGCAAGTACTTCTTGTAAAAATCGTAATAAAACTCTTATACTATACAAATTTACTTGACGTTATTTCTCTGAATTGTAAATAGAGTTCACGATTCAGCACTATGACTGAATTAAAAATTATAAGATAAGAAATATCTTAAGATACTGTTACGAGTATATCTTGAGATATAAATATTGAGAGTAACAGCATGAATCGTTTAAAAAGCATTTCACAAATGTTGGCGAGATGTCTGTTAGAGATGCGAGGGAGATGTCTGGTTTTTCCAGGAAAGCTTGAAGATATTTTTTCAGTCTGTAACTCCTGAACGTTTTCGTAATGTTTTATGCAAAATATAACACTAACAGATTAATAAAACATTTTTTTTATTAATTTCATCGAGCTTAGCACCGTAGCACATCCCACAAACACTATGAATCCCATAGATTGTTCTGAAGTGTTGCCAGCAATGCAAACGACATGTTAAAACCTTTACTTTATCCGGTATTTAGTGCTTTACGAGTGCGGGGGCTCGCACTCGATCACTTACAAAGAGATTCGTTTCTTCCGCAGCTCTAAACATAGGTGATGTACTTGTTCCATAAAAGTGATATTAACAAGTTGCTACGCGCTAACGTCAAGCTTTGCCAACATTCACGTCAGTTTCAGGTGAGTAATACGACTTTGATCTGCTTGTCGCTGTCGTGTTGTCAAACGTTTCGGATGGACAGCTGCTGCCGGTCACTCACTTTGTCGCCTCCGACCCTTTCATCCAGCGACTCGACTGTGACGCACCTTTGAACAAAGCAATTACCAAATACGGTATCATTTTAAAATCTATTTTCACGTGAAGCACCCTAAGCGAGCGGACAGGCTCGTTTACACAACACCGCACCACGCAGATACATTTTAAAAAGTAGCGTTTTAATTAAAAAATCAATGTCAACAACGCGCTCGCTCGCAGGAAACGTATTAAAACAAAATTGGTAAAAGGACATGGATGCGACCGACGTCCTCGCGCGCCTCGACTCGAGCGTTTTGTTTCTCCGACGTGTGGAATTAAAAAAATATATCAGCAGATAGATAAAGTTCCTTTTTTCGCAGTTGGTCAAAATAAAGTGGATACGACCGCAGCGCGCTGCAGCCGGACGGGCCGGGACGGGTCGGGACGGGTCGGGACGCGCCGCGGAGTGCGTGAAACTTTTTGATTGGAGACTCGATTCGTTTTGTATCCGCGTCCTGAAACCATTGTCCAAAGATACACATTGATAACGCTCATAAATTATTTCTAACGTTATTTATTATTGCTCGTGTATTTCGTGAGACGAATACTTTTTAAGCTGAATAAATTGTAAACATTCAAAAAACTTACATTTTGAAAATTTGAAGATTATGAATAGACGTTTGTGTGTTAAAGGTCACACCTTGGAAAGACAATTTTCGCTCTATCATATGTTAAAGGTATCATTCGGTCGTCGTTGATAAATCTGTTAATTTTGATTGAATTGATTTGGAAAAGAAAATCCTGAGTTTTAAACGCCGCATCTAGTGGTAAATTATTTGACGTACGAGAAATGAAACGTGTATCTTCTTATTTTTAATAAAACACTTCTACTTTTATTATGAGTAGTAGGAATATGAAAAAGTCCGCGTGTTGTATAGTGCTCGTGTCAGTTAGTAATAAAAATGTCTGTAATAAATATTTCTAATAATTAACAAATTCTTAAACAAATTTAGTTAATAAATATAAAGAAATATTATTTTATAAGGACTAAGGTGATGAAGGTATTATTGTGAGGTCGAATTTATTATTTTTCTAAATTAATAATTTTACTTGAAACGTATCTTGTGATATAAAGCAATCGCAATGTTCTAAACATAGAAACAACAATCCACACAGCAGAGCACCGCCTCATGCATTTGTAACTGTTTAGAAGTGTTGTTGTTCCACCTGACGGGCCTTTGCTAAATATTCAGAATGAGCCGTCGGTCTGCATTTTGACAGTTCAAGTTTCATACGACTGTCTGTTGGTATATTATATGGCAAGCTACCCGCTAGTACCTGCCTGCAGCTGCCTGACTAGCTCTGGGGAACATTGATTCGGGAGTTGTGGAATCTAAAACCGGACGTGAAACTTTACAGTGCTCGTATTGCGAGCCTTTTCATTGTATCTATTGTAGCTAGTGTTTATGTTATACAAATTATTCTTCCGTAATAGCAAATCGGAGGGTAGACAATGTTTTCTTAACATTATTCATGTTTTAAATTTTAAAACTTGTGTTAAGACACTTCGATATCTACTTTCCGTATATTTCATAGACTTACGTTCCAGAAATACGCCACATGAAATTAAATATCAATAAGAACAAAAGAAACTCCTTAGCATTCCATGAATTCACTATGATCGAAGCAATGTCTGGGAGTTACGACGCAAGTTCATCTCCTTTCCTTTCTTTTTAAATAACCAAATTTGAAAAGATCCTACTAGTGCCAGTTTAGAAATATCTGCCGAACTATTTTAGTAGATTCTAAAGAAATTTCGGTGTTATAGTTCTCAGGCCTACTTCGACCGTGTACAAAAATAACGCATACATATATAACCTATTTCTGGTCAGTTCGTTAGAATATTCATTTACTTCAGTCGAATATTTATTTACTTTAAAATATTTAGGAATACTTGATTCCCACTGCAAGTTCTATCGGTATTACAATAACTAAGCCTAAGAAGAAAATTCAGTCCATCCATTAAAACAAAACTTTTCGAGTGATATGCCGAAAAAAGCAATCAAACCATCCGTCGAGATCGCCGGGCGGCCGTTGTCACTCGGCGCACATAACCAGACAGGCAAATTCAAAAGCTGTCATTTCGTTTTCCACTCTATCTGGAGCACGTTCTTTTTTGGCTTACTTGTGATGTAACTGAATGTAACCATAACTATATTTGTAAATAAAAGTTAACCTCAAATTCAACCAATACTGCAGCTTTACTCCAGTTTGTGATGAAGCGACTGAATGAAAATCTGTAAACAAGATGAAAAAATAAGTTTTTTAAAGTGGGGCTACGGCAACGAGTATAGAAAATTATTATTAATTTTTAATATTTAATTACGCTTTTTTTGCTAATAGCGGAGGATCGGAGTGTCTTGACACTTAAGATCTCACTGAATATTTAATCAATTTTTAGTAAATTACCTTTAGTGATTACAAGTACATAATTTCCAATACACTCCCACCACCTTAGACTCTAAGCATAATTAATCCGTAAGAGTTTTTAAGTAATCATACCAACAGGTAGACAATTGGAATAGTACACTGTTTTATTATTAAATATAACATGACACTACAGACTGCACTTGGTACGCATCTTTTTTTGTTAGTCCTTATTTTGTTCTCTAGTACCAGTCCTAATAATACAAAATACTTTACAAATTTACCGTAAAAGTTCACTAGTCACTTCGATTTTGAACTTAATCTATCTAGTACCAGATTACGTAACCTCGTAACATCATGTCTTAGAGTTAAAAAAACGAGCGAGCGGTCGCCGGCGTGCAGGACGGTGGCGGCGGAAATTAAATTGCCATGCAGTGTCCGATAGCGGACTAAAACAATTATAGCTAACAGACTACCTCACCTTGTCTAATAACGTTTCTCACCTCTATTTATGAGGTCGGCTGGTAACACGGTGCTCTTATGGTGTGCTTATGATATTCTTTTTATTATAGAGGTTGGTATAGATCAAAAAAATTATCCATTTTCGGATAAGCTAGAAAGATCTAATATTTATAGGGACATTTTAATTTTAAATAAAACAAATCTACTAAAGTCTACTATACTGGTAAATTAATAAGTGAATAAGTGAAGGATAAGCTCTAGACACCTTTTTTAATTATGTGGTTGAAGCATTATGAAACTTGGCAACGATAGACATAGTTCATCATTGATCAAGAAATTCAGATTTTTAATAATGCATTATATGTAATGTACGAGTACTGATAATAAATATAGCACATAAAAGTAATATAATACTATGAGATTATATATTTACTTTTATTCAAAGAGACATACGTACATGTTGCTATGGCAACGCGTCAACAGGAGTAACAATATAAATAATAGTGCAAGTAACTGCCCTACGACTTCAACGCGTGCACAGCGCCGCACTAATTACTATACAGTATGAACAATACAAATAGATAATAACAATTTACAATACATGTATTTACAATATTCAGTGGTTTTGTAAATTTCCATCCATCATTTGAGCGTAACATCCGGTAACGGCTCCCGCTAATAAATCCAGACTATAGTCTACAATGAAGACTAGAGCTATTGTCTAAATTTATAATGCAAACGGATGAGTGGTATCAGTCTTTCCAAGTTCCCGCATGTTACTTCTCGTTCGATATTATATAGTTTAATTAATTAAGCTTAAATGAAATATGACGTGGTTTACTTGAGTATTTGTTGTTCATACGTTATCTCTCTCTGTAGACGATCATTTACTTTTGAAGGTTGTGATTATGAGGAGATGACCTGATCAAAGAGTTAAGATATCAATATGTATAGAAAAATATGATCCACACTGAAACAAACTCCGTCATTTTCACGCGCAGTTAGTACCTTGCGAGGCAGAGAGGCTTTGTGATGAGTCACTGATTTTCAGGTTACACTCAAAATATATTAGATAATTTAGATTGACATTCATACAAAGTAATTCGTGTGTTAGTAACAACATTTCCTCACAAATGTTGTTAGTTATAGTGAGTCGAATTTATGGTACTATTATTACTTTACTTTAATTGGTCTCTAATTGTTTCTACCTAGTGTTTTGGATAGAACAATCAAGGTAAGCTGAGATAGAATAGAATCAGCAAATTATCCATGTTAAATCCCTCCTTCATAAGATCTCGAGTGATTTTCGTAACCGCCGGCTCGACTGTTGAGTGCACGCTTCATGTTAGTATTAACTATCGTATAGCAAATTTGCAATGGAAAATGAGATCTTAGAGTTACAGTTTGGGCACGTATTATTTTCCATCGGTTGATTCAAATCTTTCTTGGTCGAAATTTTAAACACTTGCTGTCAGTCTCGTCAGAAAATGTGTTTTTTTGGTTTTTGCCATTCATAACTGTTTTAAGGATTTTTTTCTTCAATAGGGAAATATAAAAAATAAT
Organism: Dryas iulia moderata; assembly: GCA_019049465.1. NCBI lineage: Eukaryota > Metazoa > Arthropoda > Insecta > Lepidoptera > Nymphalidae > Dryas > Dryas iulia. The sequence continues at coordinate 70,683 of CM032415.1, read as the reverse complement.
ATTTTACTTTTGTTAAACAACTATTTCACACATGAATATAAATAATACATTTTTCAGCTTCTCACCGACGAATAAACTAGATATGAGAGATATAGTTCTTTTAAATAATAAATTTGAATTTAAAAATAATATTTTCCTTCTAGTTTTCTCTGAGACATTTTCTAAGAATATTGGAATTGTTTGAAGATATCTTGATGTAGACATAGACTATTGAGTGCTCAGTGATTTAGAAATACTCGTGTTTCTCAACGCAATTGCATTTATATGTAATCACTCTGGCAAATTTATTGTATTATGTTTTCATTTATTTTCAATATAAATCCAATAGCCTTCTGTTATTTTCACTACTATAATATTGCTATACAAGTTATCGCGATTAACATATGTATAGAAGTTCTTTGTTTTTTAAGTCAAGTCTATGACTAGTATACCTAGTATTAGATACATAGTCTGTCCGCATCCGCATCCGTTCCGCAAATCTCTACAACTGATGTATCGCGTGAAATGTGAAATTTTATAAAGAAAGCAGCACATCAAAACTTCCTTAATTTATGCATTAGTCCACACATAGGAGGGAACTTTTCGAATAAACTTTCGAGCGCTGTCCCGAAGGAACTCGTTTTTCCGGAATAAAAAAGGGTCCCTTCAGTTTGCAGAATTCAATTTAATGTCGATGCCAAATTCCGTTCTCGTGTGCGGTACACTTCTGTATCTGTCAAGTATTCTTAATTATATAATGAAATGAAGCTATAGGACAAAAAGAGATCAATATATCACCGTAAGAACAGCCCTTGAACTGCGTGCGCGCAAGCTCTTCGTAACCCTTTACTAAAAGGTATAAGTACTTTATCACTGTTATCGTATCAAACCTCCTTTACCTAAATTCAAATCGCCAAAAAATTGTTTTTTTTTTCTAAGTTCCTAGTATACTAAGGCATGGTTCATTGCATGGTGATCACGTTGTATGGGACGTCTACATCGCTATAGGGAAGCAAATATTTTCATGCCAATTCGTTCGTTTCTAAACAAAATTGAAAAATTTCGTTGTTCAATCTTCCTTTGACTGTGACTTCATTTTCTTTTGATTTCAATAACCTAAAATTTGAGCATACTACAATATAGGTATTTGAAAAATGATAACACTTAAACTACCTATCTATAAATATCATTTTACTATACAATTGATTCCTTTTATTGTATGTAATAAACATTGTCAGTATACATATATAATTTCTTGAACAATTTTGACAATTGCTTGTTCTGAACCGCAATATTTCTAGCACTGTTGCGGATTATTTATATATGCCTATTACTGCGTCCTTGAAAATAATAATTAGTTTCGCCACTCGCCATTTGAGCGAAAATCTCTTTCCATTAGATTGTCTCTGACCACCCTGTAGTGCTGAAAAGAACAACAAAGCTGCTTAAAATACTAACTCATTAATATTCAATTTATGATTACAGACAATGCAATTATATTTTTTACGTTTCATTACATCATAACATGTTCTAAGTATAAATATTTTGTAGAACAGTTACTTCAAATAAAATATAACGATGTCCATCGTCACAGGAAACTACTAGTGTATATGAACATAAATTGATAATATGTTTCTTTTTGTGTCGGACATAGAACGGACGTTAGCTTAGCAATGTAAACTTCTTGTGCGACTGAACATTTTAACATTTCACGATGTCGCGTATTCGTCACGAGCGTGTCTGAAGAGCCGCGTCTGCGAGTGAAGGCACAATTCCCATTCAGCGAGTGAAAACCGTAAAATTTTAAACTATTATCTTAATTACAGCCGAGCTGGTTGAGGACTAAGGAGTTCTGGGACAAGTCGTTTGAAGAGCGCTACGAGAAGATGAAAAATGACAGCCGTCGACAGCGACTGAAGGTAACTGTAGTACTGTAGTCTATAATGTAGTCACTATTTGTAGTTTCAACTAAGTTTAAACACCTTAAATACTTAAAGGAAATTATTTTTAGCGAATCATTCTACTTTGGTACAGCAAGTATTTTTATTTCTATTCAAAGACGCTATCTGTAAAAGTTTCGCAAAAGACTAAGCGCAGTGAGCAACTTCATCAATCACCGTTAAAAGCGACGCGTCGATGTACGAGTATCTGCTACGTTTAAAAGGAATGGGATAGCGTTGACGTGGAGACGTTGTACTCTAGCTATATACAACGCTTTGTCCCGAATAGCAGAGTAGTGTCTGACTACTCCTCTTTACTTCCTCTTTCTCCGTCTTGGGTACTAGAGCGACATGAACATCATTCAAATATTATAGGTTGTGAGTTCTATTACCACTTGGGCCAATGCTTCGCTCTGGTACTTAAGACAAAGCGCGACGTAGAGTTCTGCCACTCAACATGTTAAATGTCTCCATTTTTGGGAAAAGTGGAGGATGGAGTGTCTTGACACTAGGTTCTCACAGACTACCCCGATATGCGGGAAAAAGCGTGAAGTTATCAGTAGCTTGCTGATCTAAACTATTTAGGAATGCATTCATTATTCATTTCATTGTCTTTTCATTTTATATATCATTATTTATTTTCTACGATAAAACTATGCTTTCTAAAACACTGTTACTCGCAGGTGATCGTGGTCCCGCACTCCCACAACGACCCGGGCTGGTTGATGACGTTTGAGAGCTACTTCGAAACGAAAACTAAGAACATTATCAACAACATTGTTCAAAAACTACATGAATACAACAACATGACCTTCATATGGACCGAAATTTCGTTTCTGAACGCGTGGTGGGAACGCTCGCATCCCGTTAAACAAAAGGTAAGAAGTGCGAATCTCTGAAACTATTCTAAACTCCATATTCCTCCTGAAACTATTCTAAACTCCATATTTTTCCACATATTTACCATATTTCACGTTTTAACAATAACTAATAGCAAAATAAAAAGTTGTAAAACTTTTTTCCGATCGCGATGTATGGATGTCAAATAAAGTAAACTTAGTTCGTTAGTTGCGCATAAGTTACGTAAAACTTTTGCCGCGAGCACGTGGTCGGTCACGTGCAGTCGTCGGACTCGCCATCTAGCGAGGACCCGAGTGCAGCCTGCACTTCCGGTTAACTTATTTACAACTTGCATTATGCGTGGGAAACTTTCTAAAATTATTTCTAGTCTAATTTTATAGTCTAACTAGTTGTAGAGAAACGTTATGAAGTCTTTAAAGTTATTTTTAATAACTTATTGTGCATTTTATAATTAATTTAAAATAATATTTAAAACTTCTTTTCTGTCGCACACTGCCGGAAGCGCCTACTAGCGCCATCTGTGGCTTGCACATTTTAGAACAGTAATAGTCTTGGCTATTTTAACCTAAACTACTTTAAGCGTGATAAATTATAAACAAAATACTGTTTACCTAATAATTTAATACTTTTCATTACCAACTTAACCCACGTCGTTAGAGTATCGATTTACGCGTGACTCGCGATGACGTGACCTACAATTGGGACCATGCCTTAATTCATCTCACCATAACCCTATAGCTTCCACTACTCACCGACAGAGGGCCACTTGTCAAACATAGGAATGTTTACGATTGGCGATTATGATAAACTAAATATAATAAGATACAATAGTGATAGAGTCTAACTACGTTTGTTTTGTTTTCAGGCGTTAAAGAAGTTAATCAAGGAAGGACGTCTGGAAATAACCACCGGCGGATGGGTGATGCCCGACGAGGCCTGCACACACATTTACGCGCTCGTCGACCAGTTCATTGAAGGTGATTATTTATTAGAGAAATAAAAATACTTGTGTCATGTTCTCATGTCGTGAATAACAGTAGTTTTGGTTTCGTTAAGATTAAGGAATATGTGTGAACATGTTCCGCACGAGACCACATAGCGACATCTCTATTAAAGTTATAATATTACGTTGTGCAGGATTGCCATCTTGTGTCGTTAATATGAACTATTAAGTTATTAAAAGTTTTACGATAGCTTTGACACAGTTTAAAACTTTTTTCAGGTCACCAGTGGGTTAAAACTAATCTTGGCATATCACCAAAGACGGGATGGTCGATCGACCCCTTCGGCCACGGCCCGACTGTGCCCTACCTGCTGGACCAGAGCGGGCTGGAGGGCACCGTCATACAGCGCATACACTACGCGTGGAAGCAGTGGCTCGCCCAGCGGCAGATCGAGGAGTTCTACTGGGTCGCGAGCTGGGCTCAGAACAAGCCTTCTTTAATCGTCCACAACCAGCCGTTCGATATATATTCTATAAAGAGCACCTGCGGGCCTCACCCCGCCGTCTGCCTAGGATTTGACTTTAGGAAGATACCGGGCGAGTATTCGGAGTACACCGCGAAGTACGAGGAGATCACCGACCAGAACGTGCACAGCAAGTCCAAGACGCTCATAGAGGAGTACGACCGCATCGGCTCCCTCACGCCGCACAACGTCATCCTGGTGCCGCTCGGGGACGACTTCAGATACGAATATGGTATAGAATTCGACGCCCAGTACAAGAATTATATGAAAATGTTCACGCACATTAATAAGCACAAGCATGTGTTCAACGCTGACGTCTCGTTCGGGACGCCTCTGGATTACTTTAACGCCGTCAAACAGCGTCACACTAACATCCCCACCCTGAAGGGAGACTTCTTCGTGTACTCGGACATCTTCAGCGAGGGCAAGCCCGCCTACTGGTCCGGCTACTACACCACGCGCCCCTACTTGAAGATACTGGCGCGTCAGTTCGAGAACCAACTGCGCTCCGCCGAGATTCTGTTCACTCTAGTCTCGAACTATATCAAACAGGCCAACGACAAGAAACTCGTCGCCTCTGAGAAGCGCCTGGAGAAGTTCTACGAGCAGCTGATCACGGCGCGCCGCAACCTCGGGCTGTTCCAGCACCACGACGCCATCACCGGCACCTCCAAGTCCAGCGTGATGTACGACTACGGCACCAAGCTGTTCACCAGCATCTACCACTGCGTGCGCCTGCAGGAGACCGCCCTCAACATCCTGATGCTGGCCGACCCCGCGCTGCACTCGCAGAGCGTCCTGCAGAGCCAATCCGAGTGGGAGACCTACGGGAAGCAACCCAAGCAGCTGCAGGTCTCGCTCACCGACAAGAACAAGGTGGTGCTGTTCAACTCCCTCACGCACGAGCGCACCGAGGTCGTCACCGTCAAGTCCAACACCACGAGCGTGAGGGTGTTCGACACGCGCCTGAAGGAGTACGTCCCGTACCAGATCGCGCCCAACATCGTCAGCAGCGGCAAGAAGTTCATCATCAGCGAGTCGGTGTTCGACGTCACGTTCCTGGCGACCCTCCCGCCGCTGAGCGCCGTCACCTTTAACTTGGAGGAGCACGTGAACGCCTCACACCACTGCGAGATCTTCTGCAATAACTGCAGCGACAAAATAGAAGGCAACGAGCGTATCTTCCCCGTCAAGAAGATGATGCCAGGAGACATTCAGCTCGAAAACTCGGTGATGAAGCTGCTCATCGACAGGAACAGCGGCCTGCTGCGGCAGATCAACCGCAAGGACACGCGCCGCCGTCACGTGGTGGAGGTGCAGTTCGGCGCGTACCAGAGCGCGCAGCGACACTCCGGCGCGTACCTGTTCATGCCGGACTACGACGCGCCCGAGCGCGACGTGCTGCGCCCCTACGCCGGCGCCGGCGCCATGCAGGACGACGCCATCGTCATCGTGTCGGGCGCCGTCGCCTCCGACGTGCACACGCTCTACCTGCCCTTCCTGGCGCACTCGCTGCGGCTGCACAACGTGGACGACCCCGCCCTGCTGCGCGCCATACGCATCGAGAACTTCGTCGACTTCGAGAGCCCGCCCAAGAACCGCGAGACCGAGCTGTTCATGCGCATACAGACTAACATACAAAACGGCGACGTGCCCGAGTTCTACACCGACCAGAACGGCTTCCAGTACCAGAAGCGCGTGAAGGTGGGCAAGCTCGGCATCGAGGGAAACTACTACCCCATCACGACGATGGCGTGGCTGCAGGACGAGGAGGCGCGCCTCACGCTGCTCACCAACCACGCGCAGGGCGCCGCCGCCGCCGAGCCGGGCCGCCTCGAGGTCATGCTGGACCGGCGCACGCTGTACGACGACCACCGCGGCATCGGCGAGGGCGTCGTCGACAACAAGCCCACGCTCTACGAGCACTGGCTGCTGCTGGAGCCCACGGGGGCGGGGGCGGGGGCGGCGGCGGACGCAAAGGAGGGCGTGGGCGGCGCGCGCGTGTCGGGCGTCCCGGCGCGCCGCCCGCCCGCGCGCCTCGCGCTGCCGTCGCGCGCCGCCGCCCGCCGCAGCGCCGCCCTCAACTACCCGCCCGGCGTGTTCGTGGTGGACGCGAGCGAGGCGGGCGCGGGCGCGGACGTGCACGTGGCAGCGCACCGCGCGCTCGCCGCCGCCTTCCCGCCCGACGTGCACGTGGTGACGCTGCGCACGCTGAGCGACGCCGCGCTGGAGCAGCTGCCGAGCGCCGCGTGCCTGCTGGTGCTGCAGCGCGCCGGCTACGCGTGCCTGCCGGGCGAGGCGGCGGGGGCGGGGGCGGGCGGCGCGCGCTTCTCCGCCCGCACGGCGCTCGCGGGGCTGCGCGTGCGCAACCTGACCGCCGTGAGCCTGACGGGCCTCACCACGCTCCGGACGCTCTCCGGCTTCGAGGAGGTGGAGGTGGCGCCGCTCGAGCTGAAGACCTACAAGATACACTTCTAAGAGATACCAAGACTGTCACTGTGTCGTCTCGCCTCGCGCTTGTCTCCGCCTCCCACTCCTCGAACGATACCAATGATTTACGTTAGTTCCGGAACACTCGACTCTACCTCAGGACCAAATTAAGACACATTTTGCGAATGTTTCAGATTTATTTATAACTTTGTACCGCCCGTTTAGCGGCCGCGACCTCTGTACACCCCGCCTCCCCGTCGTTGTACATCGATGTCTACTCGTCTAAGTGCAATCTATTCGCAATCCCGAGTTAATTTCTCTGTCCTTCGCAGTAGATCTCTTAAATGAATATATACTGATTAATGTTAGGGTAGGCTTAGTGGCCACCACACGCGCGAGCGACGCCTCGCTGCTCACTTAGTCAAATACGTATGCTATAAGTCTCGTGACGGCGCCTTGTTTACGTTTCATTACGTTTTGTAAATAATTACTTTACTTTTAACGCTTAGAGTAATACGCAATGGATGCGAGTCGCTAGGAAGCGATGAAGCGCTGTTATGCCAAATAATGTTGAACGCATTGCGAGTAAACTGTCACCGAGAGGATGATGCGAAATGGTATGCCGTGGTGAGTATACAAACAATATAAAGTATAAGAAAAACTGAATTATAACAAATAATTTGATATCATACAATAATGATGAGAATGACAATAACATACACATAATAAACAGACATCAAAGTAGTACATGTCTACTGTACCTGATCAAATTTTTACCTCTTCCTTTTATACGAAGATTGAGGGTTCAATTCCCAGTTAACACTTTTTCGGATGTGATTAGGATAAAAGGGCCTCAAAAGTACACACTATTTCTGCGAAAGGCGAATAAATAGCAAAATAATAAATCTCTATTTTTTCTCATCACAGCCTCCTACGCTCTCAATATTTACAAATACGCGCTCAAAAACCAAAGGAAATTCAAAACAATATTGAAACCATGTAAAAAAAATTAAATTTTTTGTTTTTATTCATTTTTTTTATAAAAAACATCATACGTGCACCAATAACCGATACTATTTGTATCTGTAAACAAATATAGATAATTAATATGATATTTTATTTTTTTATAGTCAATCTATGACCGATAGATATCCGCTGACAGCCCGCCATTACTCACGATCGATTACATTGACAAGTGACGTCACGCTGACAGCTGGCCTAGTTCCCGCCCCTCGGTGACAGTTCACGCGCCAACTTAATTTATACACACGCGCATTTTACAAAGCTTATTGTGATTGAAACGTTTACTTTAATTAATTAATTAATTTGAAGTACAATTATGTATTTATAGTTAGGTTGTGTTCGCGTATACTTAGGATTAAATTTTTTTATATGAAATTTAAGGAACGAGTCCAGTAAGGGTAATGGATAGTGAGATAGAGCTTAGGTGAATGCCAATTTGAATGAAACGTTTGGATTTTTGAGGAATGTTTGTTTGTATGTATGTATGTATGTACATGTATATTGTAAAGTTGCGATTATTGCAAATGATCGTCACGACTCGTGTGTTGACTAAAGTGGTCCCACGACCGCCGACCGCTGTATGGAGACTTAGTCCAATGTTACGTATGTATTGTATTTAAATCAATTGAATATCGCTGTCTATTTAGTATGTAATCGTAGTTAGACATCAGAGCGAGGGGGCCGGGAGCCGCCGGCCTCCTGCCTCTCATATAAATCAATGTTCTTTGTAACTCATAGTAAAACTAATAAATAGTTCTAAGATATATGATTGTTTCACATGTCCGCCGGAGCCGGAGCCGCGCCGCCGCTCGCGACGCCGCGTTGTTAATTTATTTGTATATAAACAGATGTACATATTTTGCGTAGTCGTTTAGTTTCCTTAGCGTTAGTTTATATGTAAGTATATGATCTTTACAATGTATACAAGTTATTTTGAGTCAATTTGCCTAATTTAGTTGAGGTGTTTGTGATAATTTCGTTGTTTTATCTTACCTATACTATACTATACTATACTGTATGAGTCGCCGTGGCGCGGCGTTTACAAATATTCTGTTCGACGATATGTAGTTGAAATAAAATGATCGATAATAAGTGTATTTATTTATTCACAGAAGTCCATTTGTAATGGTATTTAATAATTAACATTGACAATAGTCATGTAGTCACGTAGTCATGCAGTCATGCAGTCATGAAGCCATGAAGTCTTGTAGTTAAACAGTCATGTAGTCGAGTAGTCAGTGACAGTTACAGGGTTAAAATTAGTTTGTTTATTAAAATATACTTTGTTGGTAAAGTAACAATTACAAGTTGAGGTCGACGTCGACGCGGTCGTCGTCGCCGCGTCATTTCTTCTTTATCCGGCTCGCAATCCACTCCAGCCCGAGGTGCAACCTGCAACACAACACGATACGACACTTTAATAATGTACTCTAAACTATACCAGGCGTGAACAAACTAATAAGTCAAATTACATTTTTAGTGTCCGACCGAAACTAAGATTTCTGCTGAAACCGAAACCGAAACCGAACCTTCGGCTATGACCTCAGTTTCGGCCGAAACCGAAACCGAAACTCTTGATGACGTCATAAAATTTGAATAATATGTTACAAAATAGTGCATTTTCAATACATCGTACACGTGAATTTGAGTCATTGCGATAAGGTTGATTTTATTACAGTAAAAAAATATATTTAAACTTAAATATGTAAATATTTCTAAATTTAAATACAATTTTTTATCAGCTTCACTCTTTGCTTTTTTAGCACCTAGTGTTTAGGGACACCATTCTCCACATTTCGCGCGAAATCGAGGTATTGCATGTTGAGTGGTGAAACTTACCGTCGTGCTTCGTTTTAAGTACCAGAGCAGAGAAATAAAATAATTATTTCCCGAAATGAGAATCGGACGCACAACTTTTGTTTTAAGTTTTATCAGGTACGACACATTGAAGATCAGCTACATTGAAGATCAGTAGTAGGACTTTAACTTTGACCTCTACCTCCGTGACCACAAAGGACCGTATCCAAGAGCAGATTTTTAATTATGTAAACCTTGCCAGTTGCTTATGTCTAGTACACAGTTAGCAATATGTTAGCAATAGACAATATGTTTTTCACATGTCATATTTGATACTAATTTAGCGTATCATTCATCAACAAATACAGAAACAAAATTTTGTGTTTCTCAAAAAGCTACAATTAGCGGACACGCTTCAAGCTGTGCCTACATATAGACTCAATAAGGTCTTGTGAAATCTTTTATACACTTCTTCCAATTTCCGTACAGCGAAGTGATTGAAAATATCTACACATGGGTTTTCGAAGCTGTATCGTGTAGCGTAGTGCATTGAAATCATTTACGGTTTCTTGTAATTAGGTCCAGATGTTATAAAATCACTCAAAAGTATCTAAGAATTGTGTAACAATTCAAGAGTTCCGAGTTTCGGCACGTGCCGAAGGTTCGGCTCTTTTTTGGCCGAAACCGAAACTTCGACCGAAACTCCAATTTTTGCCGAAACTATGCCGAAACCGAAACCGAACCTTCGGTCGGACACTATACATTTTATATATTACAAACATAAAAATTTGAAAAAAATATTTTTAAGAAAACGTTTAAAGATTGGAAGGCGGCATTCGAACCCGCGCCTCTTGGAAACCAACCAATTGCTCTGACCGCTAAGTCGTGCGTTTGAAGGCTGCGTTCAATTTTTTTTACGTTTATTAATAATGTCGTTTACAATTTCCTAAGTGTAAATAACACTTGAAATTGTCACAAGCATTATTGTATTCACATGGTCAAAAAAGATGAATAAAAAATAAAGTAAATATTAAAAATTTCCCGTCGAGTTCTATATAATTAATATGAAATATTATTTAAAAGTAAATATTTAAAATAATAGTAAAAACATGCAGACGTTGACGTCGACTTCCACTTATTCAGGCTTCGTACACAAATATATTTTGTAACAGTGAATAGTGACTTCTAGAAAAGTTCAATGTATTTGATATATTATTAACGCATATTGCATAAGAGGTCATCATAATATTATAGACGCTGTTTTGGGCTACCTCTGACTGCAACGCGATGCTTATGGGTTTGATTCCTTCTTGAGGGATAAATATGTTTATGTTTTGATTTCTTAGTTCCGGTGAAAGGCAAAGTGCAGCATTGAGTTCCGCCACTCAACACCAATGCCTCGTTCCAAGTGGAAAGTGCTTGACGAAGTGAAGACTGGTCCTTTTTTTATTATAGCATAATATAATTAAAGAAATAAATGTTGCATTGATTGAATACTTTTAACGCTTATCTTTGGCAAGGACACTCTGCAGCTTGTAAAAAGAAATCTAACACCAGAGTTTAACGACAGAATTACTTCTTGACCATCGGAGTTTATTTGTTAAATCCATTCTTGTAAATTAGAATGAATATATGTAATTATTATTTATACTTATATATATTCTTTATGCGAAAGTCTGTGTGTTTGTCTGTCACGCTTTCACGGCTAATCTACCGGTCCGATTTGGATGAAATTTAGAATGAAAGTAGTAAAAGTGACTGGGTCTAACATAGGCTACTTATTTTTTCAAAAATCTACCTCTAAAGGGTTGAAAAAGGGGATGAAATTTTATATGAAGAATCTAAACCGCTTGACCAATTGTAATGAATTTTGGCATAAATATAGTTGATAATCTAAGCTTAAACATAGGCTACTTTATTTTTAAAAAATGCGCCCCCGAGGGTTGCAATATAATGAAATAGTTCACGCGGCGAAGCCGCGAGCGGGCCGCTAGTACTTATATATATTCTTTATGGCTTAAAATGCTTACAAGAGTGGCAACTCTTGTATAAGTAATATATTATATAGCTGGTATGACTTTTTAGTACAACAAAGTATGTGTAAACTATTTATACTCTATTAAGCAGTAACACATAAAATTATAAATATGTAAAAATAACAACCTAAAAGAAATAGTCAAAAATCCACGAAATTAATTTGAACATATCTTGCAAAAAGCAAAAAATATTATAAAAAATGTTCTGTCAATTGAGAATAGAACCCGCAACCGCCGCATACAAACTGCTACTTCACGTTGAAGACTCTACTACGAGTATATACTGTTAAAGAAACGTAACGAACTACAACGTTATTAACGTAATAAACTAAATGCCCCATCGTCTTTGCACAGGGTAAAGGGTAAAGTTTCAAGTTGATGAAAAAAAATTGGCAAATAATACAAGAAATGCAAAAGCAAATGAGAAACATATGTGACTCGCTCTATATTGGTTACACTCTTTTTAACGCTCTATTTTTAAAGCGTAATTTACAATATTTTAGTATTCAGACGAGAAATCGTGGAAAAACTGTATATGTATCAAAGTAATCTTCAATGACACACTCTTGTTACGTCTACTATACTACTACTGCTATCTCACATACGCAACAGAACAGAACTTCAAAGAAGCGCCGCCACAGACAGCGGTATTGCGCGTCAAGTGGCGGAGCTCAACGCCATGCTTTGTCTTACTTGTCAGAGCGTACAAATGAACATTTCATTATAATCATTTATTTCCCCGAGCGGGAATCGAACCCATAATCATCGCTTTACGTTGTCCTACTGCTTGAACGACGAAATATATTTTTTTCATAAATATATAGATATAAATATGTTATAAGAAATCAATGTACAGTGAATTATCTAACAGATATCATTTAAACTAAAATACATTTGCAACATGAAGATAAGACGATATCTGCCTTTGTTAAATAATAATCTTGTATCTTTTTACACAAAACATGAGACAATTAACAGAGTTGCATGAAAAAATATTGATTATTTATTATGAAATGTAACTTTCAATAAGAACATTTAGCCATAAGACGTTATTTAATACGACATTGCACAAATGCTATGGTTATCGGTTCCCATACAGAGGAATGATCCGCTCTGGTATCTATGACAAGCCACTCAACGTCTCCATTTCGGGCAAAAAGCGCGTCTCACTGACCCGCTAAATAAAGCGTGAAACTGCAACAACAACATAAACAACAAGTTATAAAATAAAATACAACTTTAATGTGAACGCTCTCTAACAAGCAAAAAACATCAAACCAATGGACAATAAAAAAAAACACAAAAATAAAAAAAGAAACAAAAAGTGTTGACTCGTGAAGGATTTGAACCTCCGTCCTCCGATGGTCAAGTAAGGTTTAATATCGGCGCTCTCACCCACTGAGCTAACGAGTCGTATTACCGACTGTACCAAGTCGGGCATCAGTTGTTACGATATGACGTCAGAACCATTTGTATACTTTCAGGAAAATAAACTTTATTGTCAGAAGGATAAAGTTATTTTTTAGTTATTGTGTTTATAAAAATGTGAATTAATAATGGAGGTTGCAGCTTTACGCGTTTTTCTAAATAGCACAGTAGAGCTCCACTTTCCGCATGTATTCGCGTGTTGAGTGTGTCGCGTGGCGGAACTCAACGCCGTGCTTTACAGTCAGACCACTACGGTCCTTTTTATTCTTGTTGTGTTAGCATATATTGTGAGATACCAATAGTTCGTTGTAGACTGCATACATGTTATAAATAAATATAAACAAGCCCACAAGTCTCCAGCTAGCCAATATAATCGCGTATATTTTTAGTATTCGAAAATACATTTTTTAGAAAACCGTGGTGTATTAAATTGTTAGCGGTAGTGGGATATAATAATGCATCAACTTACAGACGAATGCCACGTCAGTCTACCCGCGAGATCTCACGGACTACTGTAAAGTGTTCGAAACCGAGAGTTTTCTAAAAATGTATTCGAAAGAATAGCAAAAATATACGCGATTAATTTCGATAAAATATATAGATCTTTTACACATTTTTAAATAGTTTCATTTAAAAATGTGTAAAGGATTGATGATTGAAGAACATAATGGAAAGCATCCTCTAATATTACTTTACTTTACTGTACTCTTATATATACCTTTTCTTGACAAATAACTATTTCGTTATGAAATTGATGTCTACTAGTCGACTATCCAGTACATTTGCATTGAAAATTAGTTTTTTTAACGTCAATTATTTAATTCGGAGGCCAAATGCCTCCGAGTTACTGTCACAAAAATGAGCGCTTTGCCAAAGTATGTTGATTTCTATTCAAAGGGCTGGGCTAGAGATCCCGCGGACGCGTAATAACGCAGTGAACATATTTTTGTTCTGGAACTTAAGACAGCCGCGGCTTGTTTTTTGACAAAGTGTAAACGCGACAGTTTGTGGGTCGATTACTATTCGAGGAATGGAAATATTTAATATTTCCATGTTCTGGTGTCGAAGCAAGACACAGCATAAAACCCGCCACTTAACCACAACCCCAGAATTCGTAGGAAAATGGGGAACGTATTATCTTATCACTAAGTTCCCTTTGCCTATCCTGCCGTGTCAGACAAGTCCCGGCGTTGAGTTCCGCCGAGTGTAAGTATGTGTCGTACCCCTCGCCGGTGAGCGCGCAGCACGCCTGTATGTGCCAGGGGTGGCGCTTGATGGACGTCAGCTGCAACTGCTCAGAGATCTCCGCCGCTGACATCGAACCCTTCACGTCCTGCAACGGTACAAGAAAAAACACTTGAACATTACTTGCAAACGAGGAAATGGCAGTAGGATACGAACCCACGACGAATGCGAAAGTCTGTCTGTTTGTCTGTCACGCTTTCACGGCGAATCTACCGGTCTGATTTGGATGAAATTTAGAATGAAAGTAATAAAATACTCAGGGTTAAACATAGGCTACTTATTTTTTCATAAATCTACCTCTAAAGGGTTGAAATAGGAGATCAAAGTGTATATGAAAAATCTAAATCATAAATATAATTCAAGGTTAAACATAGGCTCATTTTTCAAAAATGCACCCCCGAGACCTGCATATTGCAGGTCGTAACGTAACAACTGCAGTTCACGCAGCGAAGCCGCGAGCGGGCGGGGGAGCCGATAGTATCTTATAGAACCTTCTGAACAATTACTTTTATATGAATTTATTTATTATCAAAATAGTTGCTTTCGCTTAAATTAAATGTAATTAGCCTAAATACATTTTAAAATGACGTAAACGTCAAGTCCGCTGCAGATATTTGTTACAACTTGTTTAACCGGTTTACTTTGTTTTTAAAAAAATATAGCAAATGAATATAAAATGCATAACCACAAATACACAAATAACAAATCTAGAATTTATACTACAAAAAGGACACACATTTTATAATTTGAAGTTAAAAGCAGGAAAATTATAATTAATTATATTTTAAAACATGACAAAAATGCAATATTTCACATTATTATTATTTTTTTAGCTTCACGCTCCTCCGATTCCGCTCACAGCCGGGTAGGCAGAGGGAAGCTAGTGTTAAGACACTCCGTTCCCCACGCACCGCCGAATTTTCGGGGGCATTGCGTGTTAAGTGGCGGAACTTAACGCCGCGATTTGCCTCAGTACCAGGAGAAAAAAATGGAAATATTAAATATTTCCACTCCTCGAGTGGGAATCGAACCCACAACCCGTCGTTTGAAGTCACACGTCTGTGCCACTGCGCCACGACTGGCCCACTTAATTTTAAAAAGATATATAACTGTATATAAAGAAAGGTTCAAATCAACAACAATATATTTTAGAATGGAAACAAATAACGAAAAATATGTCAATAATTAAATGTTAATTGCATAAATTTTGCCCAAAACTGACGTAGACCAGATGACATTTACATGTACTCCTATAAACAGTGAACAAAGCCAAAGTCTAAATAAAATCATTTTATTCAAAATAAAAAGTTACATGCTTCATAAGTAGAGTTAATGGCACACTCGGTACGATGACGTCACGCACAGTGTTGACACAGTTGTCGCAGCCTGCGTCAGGGTCACCACAAGAGTATACTAATATAAGATAAAGCATTGCTTAAACAAACCGCTCCAAAATGTTACTTAACTTATATTTATCATATCAATATTGTGACTCTTGTGTGTGTAATGAAGCTTGCTCTAGTTGAATGTATGAGTAGATGATTATTTTAGACAATCAAGGCTTTATTGACGACTGTTAATTAACTTACACTAGATAATAATGAGGAAGTTTAAAATAAAGTATTACGTACGTATAAGATTAAAATAAACATAGAAATAAGATATTATAAACTATTAAATGAAATGGCATAAAACTAAAATAAGTATTAAGTATGATACAATTAATAATTAGACAGAAAATATTGTATTGCCCCATATAACAAGTATCGGCCTCTAAGAGAATATGATTAAATCGATTTTGATGAGCCACAAATCACCTGGTAACAATATCAACACTTAAAGAAGAAAGTTACATCGGGAAAAACTTCAGAAAATCTATTAATAATAAAAATCAATGAGGCATGTCGCATAGGAACAGCGTTTGACTGCAAATTGCGATTGGTCGTGGGTTCATTTACCTGCTCTGGTAAGGCAAGTGAAAAGAAGAGAACTGAGTTTCTTGATTGATCATACTGCTTACAATCTGGGATAACAATAAAATATAAAAATAATAAATAAAATATTATATGACAATAGTTTTAGTATATTGATAGCATGACTCTAATGGCTCGTCACTCGTCGAGGCGGGACCAGGGTGATACAATAAATAAACATTTATAAGCGTGTTCCTTACTTTTGTAATTGACTTGTAATTATCAATATTTTAAGTAGAAATTTACTAATTAAATAAATGGTGTCTTGAAATTTATTTAAATGTTTAATTAAAACCACTCGACTGAGACTTGCACCCACCCACAGTAAATAAAAGTAAAAAAAAAAAAGACCATTTTAAATGATCAGAGAATTTAATAGATTTTTAGTTCTATTGGTATACTCGTGCCTACACGCACCAGGAAATAATAATACGTACGTATGCTTCTACATGATATAATATCGCACATCTGACTGTCAAGATAATATTAACAAAATTATAATACGATCGATAACACTGAGCGCCAAGCGCCGAGCAGCTAACGACGAGCGGTAAGCAAATGATAACGCTCAAGGAGACCAAATTATTTCCGTACCACAACTATATGAGTACATAAACTGTATTTTTAAGCATCTTAGTACAATATATATTTATACTAAAATACACTTAGATTTTTTAAAATTCGTTTTTCCAAAATATAAATTAATACTTATGATTGAATTTATTTTAAATTCATGTGATTCCGTACTTTGCAAAACGAATTTGTTAGCCTAATCTCCCGCTTTTACCTACAATACAGGGTAGTTAGAGATAACACTCCGTTCTTTACTTTCCGACCTTAATCAAGACATTGCGTGTTGAATGGCGAACCCCAACATTGTCATATCAGGTCTTCGCAATTAAGAGTCCACTGCGCCACGACAGCTTCCAAGATAATTAAAAAATATTTTGTGAAAGTGACGTTTACGGCTTAGATAGATGAGAAATGTATATATGTATACATATTTATTAAAATTTAAGTTAAAAATAAGTAAAACAAAGTAGAAAACAACGTAATGACGTATTCTCCTTTAATAGTTATGTATATTCGATCCGATGCCAACATAAGGGTCACGCTAAGAAAATATCGTTATTCTGAGAGCAGAACATGTGAGCCATGTTTCATGGGAAATAGTTGCAAGGTGTTCTTATATAAATTTATGTAAAGGCCATCATAATATCAGACGACGTCTGAACACAAAGCGCGGCGTTGAATTCCACCACTTAACACTCGACCTTCATTTCGGTTTGGGAACGGAGAGTACTGACACTGCGTCCTCTTTGGTTACTCTAGTATGTTATGAAAAGAGTGTTTCGTATCTCCGTCGCTTGAGGATAAACCGGTAAGGGCTCACTGCGTGAGTTGTCTACACTTCGCAAGCACATGTTTGCGGTCGGTAAGGAATACTTAAACAATCTTCAAATTATATACACAGCTATACGGTTTTCCTTAAAAACGTTATTCATCGCAGAGCAGTTAGAAAGGGTAGTTAGAAAGAATATAACATCAAGTCTCTTCTCCACTTTCCGTCTGAAATCTAAGTGAAATCTAAGCGAGAGACGGAAGTTAACGCCGTGCTTTGTCTTACGAGAGCAGAGGATTAGGTATCTTAGGTACCAGAGTCCCCCGATTGGGAATCAAAATCTCAAGCAGTCGCGTTTTCAGTCAGACGCTTTTACGCTACGTCATCGTGGCCTCTAAACTTCTTCATTATATATATTTCCTTATTTACTTAGAGACTTGAGCTCAGTAAAGTAAATAATGTGTTATAAATATACGCAAACTGCACAATTACACCAAATCACTTGAAAAATAATAATTTGAATCTAAAATATTGACTATTTTTAGCAATTTAGCATTTTACATACTAATTACTTAGATAATAATTATTGTTTTTATTTAAATGTTATTTTAAAGTGTACTAGTTGTTAGATATGTACATAATAAATAACTTAAATACTAAACATACAAAAAACATGAGCAACAGTTTATATAATAACTATTGCTTAAGTTTTTGTATATTTAGCGTTGGAAAGCAGAACACGACACACTACTGTGTACGGTTTCGTAATTACAACAAATTAAACATATCATTTAAAACAAAACATTTGCTCATTTAAAGGAATTTTCTCAAATAAGAATAATAGATTTTTAATTAATTTGATAAAAAAAATTAACATTCTATAAAATAACAGGAATGGTCCTATTGTCTCTCGTCGTTGTGGTATCTTTCTTCCGAGGCATTTATCCCCTACCCCCACCTTTTTCCACATTTGTATGATTATCTCGTCCATACTTTTGCTACACATATAGGGGACATCGTGGCTCACTGGAACGACGTTTGACTTCCCCACTCAACACACAATGTTTTCATTTCCGGCGAAAAGTGGAGGACGGAGTGTCTTTACACTAGGTCCTCTCTGTCTACTCCCTTACGGAAAAAGCGTACAGCTAAAAAAAACTCTACTCCATACCCTCATCTCTACACCAAAAGCCGAGATACTTCGATACTTGGCTCCCGAACCCTCTCTCCCATACCTGTTTATTAGCGAAGACCAGCAGACACGCCTTGCTGAGCTCCTCATGCAGCAGCATCTGGTGCAGTTCCTCGCGGCTGATGGCGAGACGCTGGCGGTCCGTCGAGTCGATCACCATTATCACGAACTGCAATGTTATAGACATTGGCGTTAGTACAACATTCGTTGTGTTAAATATTTGTATCGCACAAGCATTGAACCTATAACCTAGCGTTGATTCACTCAACGCAAGGTTAGTTGGCAATTCCATTATTGCCCTATATTGAGAGTAGGGCAGAGAGTTGAAGGACTCCGTTCTCTTATATCGACGGATTGGGCATCATCTGATTATAATCATTGAATCATAATATCATATGTTCAACAACAAGCAACTTCCAATAAATTATAATAAATATTTTAATATTCTTTATCATAAATAAACCACTAAAGGTTCTGACGTCAAACGCACATGGGCATTATAATACAAATTAAAACTACTGACTACCACGAAATAGTCCATAAAACATAACAAACTTTATTGTAATTAATGAAATTATTTTCAAAGTCATATTTGATTTCCCTCCACTTAATTGAAACTATCGGCCATATTGATTGAATAAAATTTCTAACACTAGTAGAAGACCTTCACTCACGCAATACTATAAAATACAATAATTGCGTTACAAATACATATCATTTATGAAACATACACAAACAAAAAATACGTCGCCGCGCTTTGTTTTTACACAGCAAGAGCATTTAATCATTATTTCGATTGGGAATCGAACCCACGCTGATCGTATTTAAAGTCAGGTACTTTCCCACTACGTCAGGATACGTATCACGTACGCATAGCAGGGCATAGAAAAATATAGTGTGAAGACACTCCATTCTCAGCTTATAATTATTTTCATCTCAAATATAAGTCCTTGTCAGGAATCGAACCCGCACCCCTAACCGGATACAAAGGACACTTGAAATAGCGTAGTATTATTTCCTTATACTAATATACATTGACAAATTGTCAAGCGACCTCGCTGCAGCAATATAAATAATTTCCTTCCTCGGTTCATAATATTGTTGTCTAAAGTAAGTATCACTGCTGATACAACATTTGAATGTTTAATTTACATAAGTTTATTGTAAAGGCCATCGCGTAGCACAGTGGGACAACAAATTTAAACGCAATTGGTTGTGGTTTGATTCCTAATCGGGGCAATGATATACTAATTATTTTTATTTTTCTACTCTAGTAACTAAGACAAAGCGCGGCGTTGAGCCCCACCACTCAACACCACTCTTTTCACTCTACATTCTTTTTGCCTACCCTCATATGGAAGAAATGCTGTGAAAAATGTAGTATATTTTTTTTCAAACATTTTATCAACTTAACAGAACCTAGTGTTATATACTTGATTCTGAACCATCCACTCAGTTTAAAATCGAACAAGTTAGGTTACGGAACACAGCACCGCGCATTATTGCCAAAATTAACATAACCATCGCATTTACAATGAGATACCGAGTAACCATGACATAATCATGTCAATTTTGCCACAATTTAGATTTATTCAAAAATTATCACCTGGTAGCTTATTAGAAACAAACATACAAACTCGAATTTGCTTTGTGTTTCTATTGACAATACATATTATATATAGATGTTTGTATATAACAACATCAATTGTGACAATGAATTGAGGGCATTTCTTGCAGATCTTCCAATCGCAGCGGCATTCAATCAAATCATAATTTAAATTACTTATTATGACTATTAAACAAAGTTTAAAGTCCAATAAAATGTATGAGAACAATAATAATATCAGTTTATAAGGAAAATGTTGTTATTCTTATACGCTGTTTGTAAATAACTATCATTTTGTTTCTTTTATATTTACTATGTTATGACTAGTATACAATGGTATAAATAGCTTGCCATTGTACCTCACTGGAATTGTAATGAAATGTCTATTTTTATAAAATAATATTGTATTTATAAGAATAAAGTCAACTCATAGCTACTTTTTATCATTATTAGAAATCAAGAAATAACCTTCACTTTGGCAATTTAACATTTTACTATGCAAATGAGGACAACACAGAAAGGACAAAGCAAGTCCATACCATGTAAAGTATTTATGTTAGAACATATTTAAAATGTTACGATATGGAGAAACTTTGTGTTGGTACATTTTTTATGACTACTTTCACAAGAGCTGCTTGCACGCCATTATAAATAAAATAACTTATGTAATTAAGTTAAATATAAGTTTGCCTCATTATCTTATTACTATTGTTATATAAGAAACACACTCACTTCACTGTTAGTGTAATAAGTATTCCAAGCAGAGCGTAGACTCTGTTGTCCGCCGAGGTCCCACATCACAAAGCGTAGGTTCCTCCACACCACTTCCTCAACATTGGATCCGATTGTGGGCCTCGTATGGACAGCTTCACCGAGCAGCAGCTGGTATAATATTGTTGTTTTCCCGGCATTGTCCAGACCTACTAGCACTAACTTGTGTTCTGAAAATTGAAAAATAAAAACATATTTTTAACTCAATTTATGTCACAACGATATATGTATGATAACTACATTTGTTGCTAAATAAGGTTGAAACTAAGGTTTAATTCAATATTTGAAGAATACATCTCGGAAGAGTATCAGGAGCACGTCTCGGCTCTCGCTATCTTATCGCGACTCGACACTTATTTACGACCTTTAATATTTATAATTAAAATGTGACGTTCTTACCTTCATTCCCAAAGAGGCTCCATATTTTCGATATGAGCAATCCCATTGTGTAGGTTTACAATTATATATACAAGACACAATTAATTCAACATGAACATCGTCTAAACTCCTATACCTAATATCTAAATATATTCACAACGCTCAAGTCTTTATTCACAATTACTATCATAATTAAAGTGATTTAAATGAAGAAATATCAAAAAATATGTTACGCGTCGTTTCATTTCTTTTCGATTAAACCAAAGCCTTATTACGGCGTACACCTGTTGAGAAGTGGGTCAGAGAGAAATTATTAAACATTGTCACTAATTTAATTTGTACAAAATGTCACTTTCATATTTTATTTGTTAATTATAAGTAATTGAATGAAATCAGTCACAATTAAGTACATGAATGGTGTTTGTAACAAAGTATGAAGCACGTACAAGGGACAGTGGACTTGTAACAAGTCACAGAATAAGACTACAACCTCCACAGCACGTATTGTCTCTGCTCACAGATTACACAACACCCGGGCGCGCGCGACGTGCGTGACACACATTCTCGTTGAAAACGATTTGATACAATGTTAAATGTTACAATATTACAACTTGTTATTGCTATTAAAAAATAAAGTTATTTAAGTAACATTATTGTAGCACAGAGATTTAGAATTTTACTCCTCTCATGTAAATATTTTTGGCCATCAGTTATAACGGAGGTTCTGCTTGTTGACATCAATAACTAAAAAAAATCATGAGTTAATTGCTAATATTAGTTTAGAATACTTCAAAATAAATAAATAAATATTTAATTAAAAATAAACGAAAATTTTACTAAAGTATCAGTGTTTCTGGCAAAAAAATGTTGTGACACTTGTGCTTATTCTTTTGTCCTTTCTAATATTTAAGTTAAAAACCATAATAAATTTAATCGAGGATTTACTACGTAGATAGTTATTCCATATGCTCATTACCTCATATGTACATAACAACTTTTTCGAAAGATTACTTAAAGTAATTTTAGGTTAATTAATATTTATAACATGTTATGGAAAATGGGAAATAGCTATTTGCTAAGTTTGAAAATATAACCTTTTAAGAATTATAGCCTCCTATACATTTGCGTTGCTGCAACGTTCGATCAATTGTTTCAATAAAATACGTTTAATTACAATACTTTATTACCACAACCTTACAGTCTAATATATAATTTAAATATTTATAAGTTAAATCAAAAATGCATTCGTAATGTTATAATTTCCATCGGTGCAAAATTATCTTTATTAAGAACGTGTATCTGAATGCCTTTGCTTGTTCCCACTAAATTAGTTTGATAGGCTGCTTTAATGTTATGGAAAACTTTGTTCAATATGATTTCTTCGCCTTTACAATTTAAATCGACGTCAGGCTTGGTAGAGCAGGAGTAGCTCTGCCTGTGCAGTATCATAAGAGCTGTATTTGGAGAATATTTAGGAATATCATTCAACATCACCCGGTAGTTATGGATAGCCACATCACAGGGCAACTTCGTTTTAAGTAAAGGTAAAAATGCATAGTGGCAATTACTACTTTTAGTTACATAATATACGTCTAATTGATAGTTAAGGGTATTGGCTAAATATACCGCGGACAAACTCGGTAACCTCAAACTAGTCTTAGGCGCTGTTCGAGTTTCCTGAATCGATGGTTCTTTAAAAGTTTCCAATAAAATGTAATGAGTATGGTGCGTTACGCTATTGTCTGCTACGATGTCCCCAAACCCACGCCCTTCGTCGTGGACAACACGCCTGTCTAGGAAAATCAACAACTGGCCGTTTTGCAGCGACGTCACTCCCTGAGCATGATCTGTGAGTACAGTCAAACGACTCGTATCGTCTTCTATAAAAGCCATGCTGGTCATGGAAAACAAATTAGATTCCATGTGTCGACTTAAATTAACTGTTCTATGAGAGTACTGAAAACCGTTGTTGTCAATGAAAAACTCTGGTGGATTGCCGCTATTTATATCCGTTGTGATAGATATATAAAGATCTTCGACATTTCTACTTCTTGGGTAACTTTCCAAATCTACTTTCGTTTTCAACTCTATGACGTTGGAAAGAGGACTGTCAATGAGGTTAAATATCTTGACACTATGTTGTACGAATGTTCCGTAAATAGACACCAATTCTGTAGTAAGTTTACCAGAGACTATCATTGTTGTCTTCAGCGTTGGATCCATCCTATATTTTGAGAGAACGTCTTCTACAGGTTTCGAAGTATTTATATTACACATTAACATACCAGCTTTGATATGTGTTTTTTTATATGCTCCAAAATCCACCGAAACCTTTCTATCACTATTTGTTGCTTTTTCGGCAATAGTTTTCAACAGTCCTGTGAATTCATCAAATATTAGTCGATGTCTGTAATTTTCAAGTTGTATATCACCTTTTTCCATTGAGTAAATACTAAATGGTAGTTCTGAACCAACCTCTGAATTATCGATTACACATTTTGTACAATAAACTGCAGAGATGCTTTCCACCGTGTTGTGACTTTTCTTTATTTTGAATAGTTGAAATGACATTGGAGGTATAATGACTAGGAAATTGATTTTGAAATATTGCCTAGAAATGTTTATTTTGTTTTCGTTAGTGTATTTCCAAATGGGATTAATTTGAATTTGTATTTCTTTTTTAGTATGATCCAGTATGCGTAAGTTGATCTGTGTGCTCAAAAGCTCTACTATTTCTGTTCTGTCATGGTTGAGGGAATTAAAAATATATATTTGGTCACCTACAGTGACGGCTTTAAACGAAGATATTATTTCTCCATCTCTATAGATATATTTTTCTAAATAGCTCTCATTGAGTCCTGGCTTGGTGCTCAGCAGACTTGCGGATATTTCTTGGATATACCAACTATCTTTAGCTGTACTTAAAATTTCATCTTGAACATATCTCGTCGCTTTTGCTGTAAGTGTTCCGCTCACGACATTGCGGTCTTGAAGTCTGGCAACTTTTTCACGAACGCTTATTAATTGTCTTAACAAATTGGAAGTATTATATTCCTTGAATACGTTAAAATTAAGAGCTAATGAAAATAAAATTTCCGTACTGCGAAGAGTCGACTGTACACGTCTCAATAAAATCTTAAGCATTGGACTCGCCGCAAGCTGGCCAGTCCAGTACGAGGGTGCGCCACTAGTAATATCAGCAAAACTGTAGAAATCACCCTTTAGAGTGGGGAAAATTTTATGATTCGTTAATACGTTTTTAAAGTAGTCTTTAGCCGTGCCAAAGCTTACAGTGGCTTTATAAATGTCTTTGTTTACATTCACGAATTCAGAAATTTTTTGATAATTGTTATATTGGTAGTCAAATTCAGCTTGAAATTCATAAGAAAATTGGCTACCGATGGGCGCAATGACGACATTATGAGTCGTTGTAGTTCCAGTTTTTGAGTACTGTTCGAGGAGTCTTTCTGATTTTTCCTTAACATTGAATGTATTGATATGTACATTATTGTTTGTGTTGGCAAAGTTGAACTCCGTGTCGCATATGTCGCTCTGAGGTCCGCAGGCTTTAAACCCTCCTGAGTTGAATTGTAAATAATGTGCGAGAACTGAATGCTTCGGGTAGCGGTCGTTGCCTATTTTGTGCAAAGCTTTATTAAGGTTAGTCTCGCTGTGTTTGTTGTTATCCCAAGCTTGAACCCAAACAAAATCAGTATATTGGTACTCAGTGAGATATTGTTGCCAAGAAAAATGTAAATTAGTAAACACTACGTGTGAAATGCCTGACGTAGACAGGAGGTACGGAAGCGTAGGGCTGTGCGTGACGCTGGCCGTCAGCCACGCGATCTCGGGGGAACAGTTCAGATTGCGACGCAGCCATTGATGTCCTGGAAATGTACGACAACAAAATACACTAATTTTATTTTAATAATATTTGTAGCTTTAACACATTACTCATATCGTCACTCATATTTATATCTTAGAAATATTTAGAAATCAACGAAAATCTTTCAAATAAGAGTTAGCTCTTCCCAGAAAACAAATGAATAAAATATAAAATCTTTTATTAAGCTTTCATAAATATAAGTATACTTAATACCTTCGATAAGTTGATGAATAATACCAAATATGTGAAAAGTAGCCTCTTCTGTTTCGACCCACCCTCCCGTTGTAATTTCCAGCCTTCCTTCCTCGACAAGACGACGGAGAGCCTACATAACAATACAGACTTATTATAAATATATACTTTGTAGTAAACTGTACTTAAATATATAATTATTTGTAACTTTCAACGCCCTGCGCTTACAGTCCTACTCTTCTGGCGTGCACTCTTCCACCAGTAAGCTAAATGGGACACCTCATTCCACGAAAAGGTTAATTTTGGATAAAAATTGAGCTTCTTCACGATATTTGATACGATGCGGCGCACGGTGTCGTTGTGTAAACTTTCAAACGGTCGCTTCCAAATTGAATGAATATCCGATCTTGGTATTAATAATACCTATGACAAAAAAACATTAATGTTATATTATATATGTATGTAATATGAATTTTATCAAATTATAATTTAAATTATATATTAGAAATGGGTACATGTCACACGATGTCACAGTGGCACAGTACTGAATAAATGACTTTGACTTGGAAGTGTTTATAGTTTCTGAAAAATACACGAACAATATACTACTTGCTTTCAATGGAGGCCACTTAGGATTTCTCATGAGAGCTTCGTAACGACTGTCATACATAATGTTCCAAAATTGCTTTTGCGTCATCCACTGGGGCTGAGAAGAAAAAATAATTATAAGAAATTACAAATGCCAGGAAATTACAGATACCATTTCGAATGCATACTTTATAAAAATACCTCAATATCAAATTCTGCAAATGTCTTTTCCGTATAGATATCAGCGGCCGCTTCCTTCAGCACAGTGCATGTGTCAGGAGACGTCACGTTGGGACATAGCGTCTTCTCCGTCGCCACTCCCCGCGAGCCACACTCCACCCTACGCGGGTCAACATCTAATGTTGGTTTCGTTAAATTAATTAACGGTTCATTTTCTAATTTATTTATGTATATAATAGAATCAGTGCTTGTTGCTATGTCATGTTTTGTTAAAAGTACACTTTCTACATCCGGTTGAGTGTCGCTAGGTATTAAAACTGTATCATCATTTTGTGAAGTGTGGTTATTATTCGATATGTTTATTGAAAAGAAAAATTTAGATGTAGGCAGAGCGTTAACTACTTTGTCAACGTCGGTGTCAATATTAGATGCATTTCCTAGATCCTGTGCATTGTAGTCATCAAACACATGATTGTGATCAGTACTTTGCAGGGCGGTCGCGGCGCCTCGAGCTGCTCTCAGCTCGTAGGGTTGCATATTTTCATTCTTAGCTATATTCATCCTGGATACTAACGCCCGGCTCTTTTTGATGTCGATGGAGGAGAGAATTGTGGATATTTTTGGGCGCTGGTTCCTGTGCACAATTGAATTTACTTGAGAATATCCCGGATAAAAATCTTGAGATATTGTATGTGACATTTTTCTCCAATTGCCCGCACTGTTATCGCTGAGTGGTCTTTGTACCATTTTTGATTGACTTCTCACCATTTTGCGTAGAGCTGCAAAGTAATTACTTATCAATGTATTTTAATTCGACAACATGTGACGTAACTGAACTTACTTTTCTCGTGGCAGTCACATTGCGAAAGTAAAGTGGCTATCAATAGACATGTATCATATATTAATATTGTCCTAATGAACATTTTCACAGGACTGTATGTGTCTGTGTGTGTCGGGTACACAGAGACTGATACGGCGATGGCGCGTCTTAATATTTAGAGAACTAAAGTCAACAAATAAGTACAAACTACTTAAATTTCTTGATATGTGTACGTTTCGATTAATGTTTTGAGTTGATGTTCCGCAAACAATGCCATGTGCATATGGTACAGTGCAGCTAGCACACACTTTACAGATTTATTACTTACTATTTACTGCTGATATATTTCATTAAATCTCGTATGAATAATTGACTCCAATTTATAGCCCTATTTATGTGCCCTCGACTAAAATTAAAATGAAGGCATTTTTTTAAGTTGATGCGAGACAAAGTACTCCGTCGGACTCCTAACGAGTCGGACCCCAGCCCCGCCGCCTAATTGTTTTAACTTTCAAATTATGTGTACAAGTATATATTATATAGTATTAATTAATTTAAGAGCACTGAATTGTTATAGTCTCATTGACTTTTGCCTTTATTTGAACGAATACTTATATTGTATTTACTCAATATCTTTGTATTTAAACTTGATTACGTTTGTATATGTGTTTGTACATACGAGTATGAACCTACGATAAGTGACAGTGGTCGCCAATAAGACATAACGCATCTTCACAATATCGTAACATCATATTAATAACGACCAACGCCCGCTTCAATCACCGCTGTACCATCGATGTAATGATTTTTCGATGTTTCAGTAGAATGCATGCGCAGTTTGCATAGAAACTGCATCTGTATCTGTTATATACGAGGTGAAGCCGGCCGGGACAAAGGAATCGTCCATCAAATGCCTACCCGCGTGTATTATAGAGCAGCGCGGGCATGCGCCGTGGGGTCGCTTCATCCCCGTCGCGTATCGACCGCGCCCTCGCGCCTCGCAGTGCATCCGCCGTCGGGGGGCAGAGCAGCACGTCCGGTCACGCCGCGGACCAGCGATGGTAAGTGGAGACCAGTGCTGTAACAACGCCCGCGCTTCGGTTAAGTCTGCTAATATGGGATTTCAGTGCTACTAGTGTTCACAATGCGACGTTTTTGTGATTGTGCATAATATAACGCTCTTTATGTACGCGGCTCCGACGAAAAATTGAATATATAGTCATAGTAATTGGCTGTTTATTATTTGCAGAAAAACATAATTGTATCACTTAAGCTAAGACAATGGTCACATATTATTTATTACAATAAAGTGATTTTATCTGTTATCAATTCGGCTGTGGCTCATTTGAGTATATTCGATCTTTTTGTATTTACGTGTAAATGTGTGAAGAGTATGTAGTATGCGGAGTGTTTTGCGAACTCGTTTTAACTTTACAAGATACGTCTATTTAGTGTCTCTTGCCACCTGTTGACTGTCCTCGCCGCCTCTCCGGTCGCCGTGCAGTGATCACCGCGTGTCACCGCGTACGGTCGACGTGCTTGCCGCCGTT
The DNA here is from genome assembly GCA_019049465.1 of Dryas iulia moderata. Taxonomy (NCBI): domain Eukaryota; kingdom Metazoa; phylum Arthropoda; class Insecta; order Lepidoptera; family Nymphalidae; genus Dryas; species Dryas iulia. The sequence continues at coordinate 41,999 of CM032415.1, read as the reverse complement.
GCCATGGTTACCGCGTCCGTTGCACGTTCCGTTGCGTTTCGTTGATTAATTACTTACGTATATATATATTAACGTAATTACTACGGCGTTCGCGTCCGCCGACATGTTGATTGCGCCGGTCGTAATGCGTGTTGCGGGGCGTGGCGCATCTCTATATGCACACAAAGGTGCATCGAATGCAAATCAACATAGATGTTAGAATTAAAATACAACAAATAAATATTCAAAATATAAGTTCGATTTATGTTTTCTAGCTTCGGAAAATATCAGGAAAAACATATTAAAATTTTTTAAATATTTGTTGATCCGGTCTCACAGGTCAGCGGAAATCGAAAAAAACAATATAATTATAAACATAAATAACTTTAATGGACACTTTTTTTAATTTTCTATTGTTTTCATTAAAAATGTAAAACAAATATTATTTGATTGCATTTTATAATAAATATACTTTATATAAGAAAATATTTTACTAAACAGAAACATATAACTATTATAATAACGAAATATTATTATTTTAATTTTAACAAACGTTTGACCAAATTGTACTCACTTAAATACCTCATTTTTGTCACGCGGGTTTATAATGGACTTATAATTAAATAAATGTCATATGTATTAATTGGAGTCTTTACAATACCACTACAAGCAACTTGCACGCCCCCCACACCACCTCCCTCCCCCGCCGGAGCTCGCAGCTCCTGCTCCCGGCGGCGACTGCATCCACCGTCGTTGCACCTGTTGTAACTGCTGCATGCAGCCACATGTGGCTTTACAGATGCACATCATACTTTCCATTTCAAGATTTTAAGATAATCTACTACGTAAGTCAACCTGTCGTATGCAAATAGCATAATTTGTTATTTGTGATCTGAAGTATGTTCAGATTTAAATGTAAAGTATTTTGAACTGTATTTTAAGAGACTTTCTATATAATAACCTTTTACGGACATATATGTCCTATGGCACCGGGCACGGTGGACAGATCTGGACTACGGCACACGACGGGTTAATGCTTCACACTTGCCAAGTTGGCGCGCTCACCGCGCCCGCCGCGTGTCCCGTGATGCGCCTTGCAACCTCCCGAGCATACATATATTACTGTACTTTTCAATAAAACACTAGGTAAATATATACTTGCAAAATTCATATATACAAAGTATTGTATAAAACCTTGTAACTGCATGTATGATCGGGGGTAGCGGGCGACCTCCCCGCCCGTCGCCGCGCCGACTGCGCCGGTGACGGGCGTGGCGCATCACAGTATGCACACAAAGGTGCATCGATTAATCTTTCAGCTGAACTGAACATTTTTCAATTTCCAATCCAATTTCTGAGTATGTAAATGCCTCGAAAAAATCAGGGAACAAGTATTTCTTTTAATACATAATATACTATTTATATACCTATTATTTTATAACTATAATAATGATTTCATTTCTTTTTTGAGAGATATGAGACAATAAAAAGATAAAAAAATTTTTTTTTTTCAAATTAATGAATGCAACATTTTGGCATATTGACAAATATTCACATTCGGTTTCAGCGGGTCTTTCAGCGCCTTTTGAGTCTAATTTCATAATTCTTTGCGGACTTTTTTGACGCTTCAACCTTAAGCAAAGTGAATCATTCTGAAATCATTGATTTCAGATCTGAGATAAAATTTCAAACTCAAAGTCAGTATCTATTTGCCCACACTCACTTTGTCACCGACTTTAACGAACTTTCCAATCACTACTTTGTACACTGAGTAGGTGAGTTGAGTCATTTAACTAATTTCATATTTTTTTAATTTAATTAGAACATTTGGTTTTCATCAAAATAATAAACCGTGTTGCTGGAACTACTTTGAATCTCCACAAAAATAATAACGAATGGAGTGTCTTAACAGTACCTCCCTGTCTACCCTGTCTACCCTGCTGTGTACGGGATATAATATGAAGCTAAAAAAAGCATGGCTTTAGTTTTACTAATTCGTGAATCGGCCATTTATAAATTGATCGTTTAATGAATGTTACGCCCTCAACCGTCATCTGTCACTTAACTCAATTTGATATATTCTAAAGTTGATGAAACCTGAGGAACAATTCGATTTTAATAGTAGTAGGGAGACAAAAGGGAGAGTTTAAAATATGAAATGTTTAAAAAATACCCTTGTAACGCGTCCATCGTCCTCGCGGCCCCGCCCGCCCCCGCCGGAAGCTCGGAGCTTCATCTGTTGCATGTTGCTTGCATACTTACACTAACATTATACTACCTTTACTTCGTTTTAAGCTTTTGAAATAATTGTCATCCTTTGAAACACATATATTTTATTTTTGTTAATAATATAACACACGCTACCGCTTATAACATGCCACGGTTACCGCGTTTGCGACGCGCCCTGCACTCTGCAAATTTCCGTCCGCCCACGCAGGTATTACTTTATTTTTTGATAAAATATAATATATAAAGCTGTAAAAATCATATTGTTTTTTTATAAGTCTTCATTATCTGTAAGTCCATTTATGATGCTTTATTATTCCGTAATACGTCGCGTCGAGTCTTTAATATACTTGTGATCCTTTTAAAAATATTTTTTATATTATTTTCGACAATACGTACGCTACCGCAGTTACTGCGATCTTAGGGTTTAACGTGAGGCGCCCTGCAGACTGAGCCCTCCCGCTCATACTTATATTACTTTATTTACATAAAATATTACTTATAGGTAGAAAGATGTACAAATTGAATCTACCACTTTGTACTATAAAACCTTTGTCCTCTGTAACTGCATTTGTGACCGAGGGCGGCGGCAGCAGGAGGAGGGGAGCACCTCCCTCCTTCTAAAATATTTTCTTAAGGCGTGTTAACTGCCCTCACCCCCCGACCCCGCCCCCCGGGAGCTCGGCTGTATCAGCCTGTTGCAGTATTTCGTTTTTAGCTTTTGAGCCTTCCTGTGATCATGATAACGAGAATAGAACTATCGTATGTAGTTGCATGCACGTCTAAATTTTTGTATCAATTAATTAATGTGACTTATTGTTTTTACTAGGATACAAGTGCCATGACAACATCAGGATTGCTTGAGTGGGAGTTGTCCTTGCCATCGGACCAGATCATATCGCATGGGTGGTACCACGGGGCACTCAGCCGCACAGCTGCGGAGGCATTGCTGCAGCAAGACAGAGAGTTCCTTGTCAGAGAGTCATCTTCACAGCCAGACAACTACGTGCTGAGCTGCCGTTCGAATGGCCAGCATCTGCACTTTGTCATACAAAGAGTTAGTAGGATTGCATTGATTTTATAGAATTAGTAGTTTTTATACATACAATTTTTCATCTTTAACATTTTTTGTAGATTATAGTTCATCCCGACACAGTTTTTGAGAGGTACCAATACCAATTTGAAGACGAAGCATATGATACAGTAGCAGATCTCATTACATCGTATGTAGGATCAGGAAAACCCATATCAGCTGCTTCTGGTGCTAGAATTCAATATCCCGCAAACCGTGTAGTGCCTTTAACCAACTTCATTTCTGATGACTCCAATGCCGTAATTTCTCCAAATGGTGAGAGCAATTATGGTAACGCGTACAGTCTATACAGTCACTTTGCCGCTAAGCCCGGGGGACAACTACGAGTACCTTTCAAGAAACAGCGATCACATTCCTTAACTCCAATAGATATGACTCAACATGTAACTCATGGAAAAAGTGCAAGTGCTGATGGAGTAATTCAGAGTCAAACAAATAAACATGCAAAAATCTTCTCAAGCGAATCAAATTCAAGTTCTAATACCTGGGATGTAAATTTGCCAACCAGTCCGCCCGCCAAACCAGCAAGATACGATGGCCCGAAGGCTGACGACAGACGACTAGAGCTGCACAGACTTTATCATGTTTCTGGTTCAGATTCCGGTAACGGTTCCGGTGACTCTACGCAAAGTTCAGCTCATAGTGATCCGAATAAATCCAGGAACGATCCTGATTACTTAGTCAACACGCCCACCATCAAACAACAATTTGATTATGAGCTAACTGAAGCAAAACTTTTACAGTTAGAGAACTTAGATTACACTGTAGAATCTAGGATAAATCTTGAAAATTTTCAGTCTCAAATTATTCCACCTACGTTGACAAAACCTCTAGAGTCTGAAACGTTACATACTATCAAATTACTGTTGCGCACATCCGGCCCAAGAATTTTGGCAAACCATTTGACAAAAATCGACCTTCATTTCCTGCTCGAAGATTCGATTCAGATCGAAAGACTCGACAAAACAGCATCAGGATTAGAATTATGCTTTCTACCGCAAGGGAGATCTTTGCGATTGGACATTATAGAAAGGTAAATTCTATTGATGTTTATTATTTCCTTTTCTATTTATTTTCATTAATCACACAATAATAATGTTCATATAATTTTAGAGTCGAAACATTTCGCTTGCTCGTTGCCGTCACTATCCTGACTTGCCAAACGGACAGACAGAGAGCAGATACCATCAATGACTGGATTCTCTTGGCGATAGAGACGAAGACTGCGTTGGGAAACCTGTACGGCTTCTCAGCTGTGATGTTTGGACTTTGCATGCCGCAGGTAGGTTAAGGGCCGGTATTGACAATCTTGGTACATGGTTCATGGTTCAAGGTTTTTAAAGGTACAATATCTATGATGATGTTTTTTGATAAATTATTTAAAGGATGTCATAGTCATAGATATTATGTTACGCAAACTTTATTACGCGTTTAAGTGTTTTGAAAAACATTTACGGCTTAGAATAAAATAAGCTTCAGTATAAACATCCAGGTAAGGTATATCGGATTACAGTTCACAATCATCATCATATCGACGGCAATGGAATGTGGACGGATAGAGAACTTGATAGTCATAAGGTAAGTGCCACGTTTGCTATTAATACAGTACTTGGGGTTCAGGTGGAAGTGATATTATAATAATGGTCTAATCTAAAGTCTAAGAGGGTAAAAGTAAGAAGATAAAGTACTGACATAGGCATTAGACTTATAGAATGAAAGCTGTTAGCTTACCAATTCTAACAAGGGAAGCTCATTCATGACTGTATGTTATCAACCTAAAGTTATCACTTTAGGTTCAAAATGTTCCCGTTAGCGGGATAGTCACACACTTTCTACAATTTCCTTTAGAAATGGGGCGTGGATGGGTGTTTTTCGGAACTCAACGCCGCGCCTTGTCCTAGGTACCAAGGTAAAAAAATGAAATAATATATAAACATTTCCCCGAGTGAGTCAATGAGTGAGAGAGCCCACAACCATTACGTTTACAGTCAGTCGACAGCCACTAATTCAATTACCAGATAGAGTATGAAAATTCATGAAAAAAATGAAGCTGCGCCGCGTGGTCCCGGCGGAGTAGAATAGGACCACCCTGTAGTCCCAAGGGTGTCGTAAGAGGCGACTAAGGGAATTATTGTAATAGGGTTGCCAGTTTTAACGCGTTATTTAAAAATGAATCAAATTTTACCCGAGTTTTCATTAACGTCTGGCAACTCTATTTAGTAGAGAATACATAGCATATATAAATTGTAAGATATAGAATAACATTTTTATTTTAGGCCTATTTGTCTATCCAAATTGGTACGACTGCGACTTCGAGTGGATAATAAGGGACGAAAGAAGTAACGAACCCAAATATTTAGAGTTGTAAACGTACAGCTTATGAACTCTACTGTACATATGAATAACAATCAATCATTTACTAAGTAATTAAAATGTAACACTTACTATTGCGAATAGATTCGCACTAATGTAAACAAATTAAACATCTAACGCACACCAACATTGTGTTGAATCTCATTTATTTGAAAGATTTCACTAAATATAAGCTTTTATCTTAGAATTAGTCACTAGTATTAGTTAGCTTTCTCAGAATTAGTGGTTGCTGTTGGTAGAGCAGTGGTATTCATAACATTTGGTGTTATAGGAATCGAAGATGACGACGAGGGTATTGACAAAGACGAAGATTTGGATATAATTTTCCGGCAAGTTCTGTTAGTAGTGAGAGGCATGTAAACGTTTCGCGGAGAGTGGAGAGATGCCGTCAAATACATTGGGAGGCAAGCACTCGTGAATGCCTCAACTTTGGCATGCACTAATTATTATACAGTTGACAGCATTCAAATTAAACTATACTTAAAAGCTCATTCGTAGCTGAATTGTGTATCTTCTAAAATGTATAAGTCAATAACTTTTTGAGGCACTCGTACTTGTTGAGGTAGGCCGTAGCGTCGTAGAAAATTTATCCATTTTTGACATATCTATAAATAACCCATAGAGTAATTATCAATATATGTTACCGTGCACCTAAATATAGAACATAAATGACAGATGCGGTTCTGAACCCCGCACAGACTTGAGCGACGTCAGCCTCGCGTCGCCGCGCCTCGCGCGCTGCTGTGCGGGAGCGGGCGCACTCTTGCCACTCTTACACGTGCTAGAGTGTAAGTTTCCTATAAGGAAGTAATAGTTAATTTTCAATACTGTTAATAATCATAGTATATAGTTCCTTGATATTATATTGGAGTAGACGTAGGAGTTACCCAATAGAAGTAGTGGCTGTAGACGCCTCGCATACGAGGTCACGTAGGAACACGTAAGCGCATTGTAACCGCGTGTAAGCTTATTATAGAGATAAATTACTTCATTATAGTAATTGGTCTTGTCATTTAACCATCCAACAACCATCTCCTAGATTAGTAAGACTAGACTAGACTAGACATGTATGCGGTATTTAGTATTTGTTTAGGTTTCTGAACAAATGTTACACCGGGGTTACATTTTTCCAGACGTAGTCGCTCCGTTGCTAAGGTCTTTTACAGCGAAGACTTTCGATTTCCCGACGCGTGCCGACGCGCAGGAGTTGTTCGCCAACGCGTTCAACATCACAGGTATAACCGCGGACATGGGCACCAGTTGCTTCGCGTGGACGCCGCAGGAGCAACTAGGACTATTTTAAACTCAATAATATTGTACCCAATAAATATTCTTTATGCATTTTAAAATATATTTCAAATTTTAAATCTGGATGTATTACAATTTACGATATACAATATATTAGGCCGTGAACATAGATAGGAAGGAACTGGGCTATAGGCAGTTGTGATTAACTTGCACAGAGAAAGCTAACATAACGGGTTGCCTTTCCTTTTAAATGTCTCTTTGCCTTCAGCTCAGAATTTCCTTCCCTTGTCTTTACAAATGTCTAGTAAATGTCAATAATGTATATAGAATAGAAAACAACATAACATAGTCACTGTCTGTCATTAAACAATATAAATTAAACGTTACGTTTAATTTTGCACCTACCCTCCTACCATCTCCATCCTCGCACTTTCCTAAACTAGTGCCTACTTTGAGTCAAAAGGTAATTGTGTAAAGAATGGTTTGGTGTGGTGTGTTCGATAAAGGTATATAGGGACAGTAGGGAAGTTTTGACTCAAAGTAAGGCCCCGGTTTTCTTTGTTCCCCTCCAGGTGGAGTGTTTGGAGAACGCGTGGAACATCCTGAGGAGGCTCTACACGGACAACGCGTTCATGTTCGAGGCGAAGCTGCGGCCTTGCTTCAAGATGATGAACGAGGGAACGAACCCCCTCCCTCCCAACACCACTACGCCATACGTCATACCACCCGTCTTGTGCTTCCATTTATTTGGTAAGATATAAATATAGCTTTTTGTTTAATTATCATTACGTTAGTGTTCATAAGTGTCTTCAAATAATTAAGTAATTAATTTATCCAAAAAAGTAACCCCGTTGACGCCCAAAATATATTGCCTAAGCAACTGTACCTACATATATCACATGACGCAATGCTTGTCAAACAAATCATGTGTTTCACAGATGCGTGTGTAATGTTTAGTTTAACTTAATTTATTTTTATTGCATTTATATTTTATTCCTCGGCGTAATTTTTATTAAAATGGAATCTTACGTTAAAAAATTACGATCAAATCACGAGATAAGTCAACTCAAAAAATATTGCAGACGGCGATGGTGGAGGGCTGATGCAGCCAGACGACTCGTTCCCGAGCAGCCTTATGAACGGGCTGGAGTTCGACTTCAACGCGACGGCGGCGCACCTGGAGGCCGCGCGCCACTTCCCGCAGCAGGTCGACATGTTCAAGCGGAACGCGAGAACTGTCGTGCAGGAAATGTCCTCCCTCGGACCCACTCTGGATCCTATTCTGTTAGAGCTGTTCAGAACTGAGTTTCACATAAACTTCCTGTGGGGAGAGCGCGGCGCACTGACTGGCCCCAACCAGAGGTTCGCCCGACTGACGGACATACTGACCACCATGGCGTCCAAGTTGGCCAACCAGCCCCCGGACGGCGACGACGCTATGTGATTTCTAAGGCGGAATCCTTTTGGATCCCAGCAGTGGAGTCATATAATTCATTCGCACATTAAACTACGGCAGCAGTCGTCAAATACGTAGATATACATATGTGTACTGTCATGTATCGACCACGACGTCTTTCCATTAACTTAGTGTCGCCAGGTATATTACATTTGCTTAGTACCTACTGTTCACACAAGCGCGTTAAATGCCCAATTATTATTTGTTCTTTCTATTCAACATTGTATGAATATATTTATTTTATATTGCATTAATTTATCAATATTATATCTGGCAACATTAAAAAGTAAAAGTAGATAAATATGGTTCGTTTGTCTGACGAATTGAAATATATATTTTCTAATGTTTTTATTAAAAATATACCTCTTTTGCGATATCATTGAAATATTTTATTTAACTATATACTCAAGTAAAATGTAAGTCTAAACATAAGTCAGTACCATTTTTATACTTTTGTTATTTTTGTGACGTTACGGAAAAACGAACTATAGATCGTAGTTAAGCAATAAAAAATGTGTTATCGAAACGGAGTCAGCCTTCATTGTAAACGACAATTTTTATGAGATTTACAGTAAATTTTATAAAATGCATATTTTATACAATAGTTTTACGAACACTGTGGCTCAAACAGATCAGGTGACCTTCGCATCCACGAGGCAATGAGCATCCTTCATTGCTTGTAAATAAATAATATACGTGTTTCAACTACTAATGCTCTTTTTATTTTTTACTTCGAGGAGAGCTTGAGGGCGTCACCCAACATGCGAATGTCTATTTAAATGAGTGTAACTAGTATACTTACTGTTTCATATTTTTCATTACTGGCGAATTTTTAGTAATTTTATATTGAAGGCATGCGAAATTTATGTTTATGTGCGAAAAATACATAAGAAGATATACATAGTATAATGTTGCGATCATGCTCGAGCTGACTCTACCCTCTACAGATGTGATCTGTTCTCACCTTTCATTTCCTAAAAAAAGATTTTTAATATCCAAAGTGTGTGAATAGCAGTGTAAAAATGTTAATACAGAAAGGTGCGCTCGATGCCCGCAGTTGACATCATACAATCATGTAATAACACTGAACTACTGTAGTAGTCATCACGTTATATTCTACTCGTATTAATATTATGTAGATATATCTATTAATCATATTATAAATTGACTCGTTAATTTATCCACAGTGTTGGACACTGTTGGATGTTTTAGCTGACAATTTCATATTTTTGTGCTATCCTAATAGTAATATTGTTGTGTAATGAAGTCGTAATAAGCACTTCCTTCAGAATAAGTGATATTAATGACAATCGGAACGTCCCTCACGTTCCGGTTGTCCGCCTCTTTAAGAAGTGAAGGTCGCGGGTGTGAGCTGTAAGGGATGCATTTGGTACAGGCCGCCGACACGCGCAAAGGAAGCGTGGCATTCATTGATTAATACAGTTTACAGTAAACGTAAAGTTTAGAATATGCACCTTAACAATTAAAGTTGCAAATATTGCTATTAAAGTAAGAGAATTATGATGATTTTACGAGAATGATTGAGTTATGAATATTCAAATTAACTCTTATAGGTTACTAGCGATCTACTAGAGGGTTGGCCGAGGCGAGTGAAGTGAACAAGTATAGCGATATATATATATTTCAAATAAATTTTCATTCCCTATTCTTCAATGTTTTTAAAAGTCAATAAAATAATTATGGTCAATAATGTCAAAGTCCATCCTAATCGGCCGGTAGATTAGCTGTGAAAATAATTATTCCTCGATTGGGAACTGAATCCACGATGAATCGTCCTTACAGTCAGACGCTATTTCATTGCCCCACGATGGCTTTAAAAATGATTGAACAGAATTGTTTACTATAGTAAACAATTCTTAAATTATATTTTGCGGCAAGGACGATCGATTTTATCGATTAAAGCATGAAGATGTCTTAATGCTTTGGTTTTTCATTAAAGATACAAGAACTACAAGTAAAATCTACTCCAGATAAGTATGAGTTGTGGTGTCTAATCGACTAGCTGTACTCGTACATGTCATACATCTCAAGGCAGTTTGAACGGAAATCTTAAATTTACTTGACATTACCACTACTGTATACCCTCATCATATGTCCCGCTTCCAAAAGGATTACCGCCAGAGATTGTCCTTAACAGGGTTTGTGCAAAACTTATCGGTATAATATAAAAAATAGCGAAAGAAAGATACGGACTTGTTGTGATGTCATGAAACCTAAATGAATGTATGATGTAAAATTAATAAAAAACTAAACATTGTAACACAGGCTCAGCCAACATGTAACATTGTACATTACATGTGTAGTTCCGTCCCGTCTCTCTCTCTCGTAACAAGACAAGCGTAAACAATTTTTACGATTTAGGGATTTAGTGTTTTTCGAGCTTATGGCTCTTTAAATGATTACTAAATATGGCAACACTAAATTCTTTCAAATTTACTTAAAACAACAGACTGTGTTCGTTAACGAAGTAGAAGTCTCAGAAGTGGTTTTAAACTAGGTGGTTGAGGCAACCAGCAGGAACAAGATAAGTGAAATGAGAACACAAATAAATGAGAAGAGTAAAAACACAAAGAAAGGATTAAACATAGGTTATTTACCAACCAATGTCATATGGTACAAATGTTAGCAGTGATTGACGTACCCGTATCCCGAGTGGGCTGAATAAGGAAGTGTGAAAGAATTGATTAGACAATAACACGAAATCCATACGAGAATTTCCAAAATCATCATCCTGATATCCGGAATACTGGAAATTTGAAGTAAATTTTCATCATCTTCGAATATATATACAAAACAATACAATGAGTGCGTGCAAATAAATACGTCATAGAAACTAATCAATAATTTCTTTATAGAAGAGAATCAAGTTATTGCTAGTTGAAATATAGGAAATACGTAACTATTACTAGCCACATTCTGTAGTGTCGTGGAGGACCCGCGCAGGCCACAGGCTCGTGGCTCGGTAAGTCTTCCTTTTCGTATGGCTTCTAGTAGTTTCTGAAACGTATACGACACGCGTCTTAGTAAGGAGAATATACATGAAATTAACGCCGCATTGCGCTAGACGTGGCTTAGTAAGGAAACTCTTCTGTCATGCAGTTGGCGGAAATTGTCAATATTATTTTTTCTCAGATAATAATTTGCAGATACAATTATTTATCAATGATAATGTTACCTTTGAAATAGACTGCTATAAGATAATGAAAGACGAAAATAATATAACTTAAAACATAGCAGGACGAATGGCGTGCTGTGCCAAACGTGACGTGTAATCCTGCCTAAACATACATATTGTTTGCACATACCGGTGATGTACCAGCATGTTAATACCTAAGTGTACCTTGATCTGAGGTGCCAACAGTTTTACTGAAACTCCGTACTATATACCTACTGTTAAAGAAATATATTGTACGCGAAAATACTACACTTCAGTATAATTATTATATTTTACAACACTAAAACTAATAAATTTAACAAAAACTATTTCTACAATTTTTATACGTGCCATTTTAATAATAGCAATAATAAACCGTTAAAGAATATAAGTGGGAAAAAATATAGTTGTTATAAATAAATGAATGATAAATAAATATACGAGTCAACTTTTTTATTTTTTCTTGCACTTTATTGTTTTTTTAAGCTTGAGTATGATTAAAAAATATAGTCTTTTTTATTTTATAAACTTCAAATGAAGAAATATTGACAACTACAGATGTAAGGTACATTTAGGCACCGACTATCGAGATAACTAACATTAGTTTCGAGTGACATCATTTGAAGATCAGTTCAGCATCATGTTGGTATACTCGTATAAGCTCATTATAAAATGTCTCAAGTGTCACCGTCACTCTACTCACCGTCGCGTCGGGTCGTTGCTTGCTGAGCGCCATCTGTTTTTCTTTGTTGGGCGAACTAATACCTATATTTTATATTTTCATTTCTTTAACTCTTTTAAAAAAAACTTTCTAAATCCTGTAAGTGAAAAAGTTCAATTTATTAAAGGTATCAAGTAAATTGTGGCCAGTCGTGGCGCAGTGGCACAAACATGTAAAAAAGTGGTTGTGGGTTCGTCCCCACTCGAGGAGTGGAAATATTGAATATTTCCATTCGCTCTGGCATCGAGGCAAAGCGTTAAGTCCCACCACTTAACACGCAATGCCTCCAAAAATCGGCGGAAAAAAGCAAACGGAGTGTCATAACACTAGGTTCTCTTTGCTTACCCTGCTGTGTGCGGGATACAGCGTGAAGCTAAAAAAAGTCAAGTAAATCTAATTTAAAATAGAATAATTGAATAATATCTTATGACTAACATTTTATCCCTTGCGGGGCACTCAGAGAGAACTAATAATCTTGAAATTAATACATCACGAATATTAGTATTAATTTCTGCGAGTTTTTGCGTTGCGTGGGAAAATAGCAGTCCATGTCTTGTTAGAAACAACGTCATTCAGAAGATTTTGTAATTTTAATTTCAATATAAAAATGTTGTTGTTCCGCTATTTACTTCAACGACAGGTTGTGACAACTTTCTATTTAATACAGTTTACTGCAAGCGTCGTCCGTCGTCTTTACATTAAATTGTAAATTCTACAATTTCCAAATTAACATAACAGAGATCTCTTCTATAGCGTATTTCATTATATGTTGCCTTGCATTAAATGTAGTTCGCAAGGTTGGAGTGACTTTCTACATATGGCAAGTAATATAGCGGTATAAATAAAAGATACATTCTCGTATAATATTTATTCGGTGTTCAATGAAATACATCGGAAATGCGTTATATAATGCTGTATAATAATATTATGTCTTTGTCGTACTTCTAGTTCATACAAAACAAATACAAAATAGTGTGTGGCCGTCGCGGCCTCTATAACCTACGTGCGAGGTCCCCGCGCACTACAGTAGTGGCGGGACTCGATGTAGCACTTATGCAGGATGACTGTCTGCCACAGTGTGCTTGTTATTGTCGCCGGAAGTGACGCGGATATTACTTACAATGTTGTATTCAATGACATTTTGCAATTTATTCACTAACTATAACATATAATTACAATATAACATTGGCGATGCTCGGCGATACCTCGACGTGACTTACAAATACTTGGCAGTAGTAAGGCTGATGTCCTCTTGACTATTTAGAATATTGATATTATGCCAAGCGTATTTAAGTAAGGCAAGCTTTATCAAATATAAGGCTGTAGTGTCTGCAGCCTTGTAGGGCGGAGAGCGGAGAGCTCCTCACCGGTTGGTGATATGCTGATATTTAATTAAAACCATATCGTCGTTGTGCAAGTAATACCGCCTAATAGAAAATGGCAAGAGTGAAAATGTTATCAAACAACAAATTCTAAGCTGTGTTGGATAATTTGAATCAGTCAATAGCACAATAAAATTATAAGAATATTTTTCAATAAACAATACATAACACTTGTATTAGCCAATTATTATTTTTTTTATTTGTTATTGTAAATACAATACAGATTTACGTATTTACAAACTGTTCTTCCGCAGTATTACACACACAACGACGTTTTACCTTCAAACTATATATGTAAAAACAATTCTCGCGTCGATATTAAAATTATAATTAACTACACCTCCATTTTCTTACATATTACACTTTATTCATAGTATTTATTTCAAAATATTCCTCCAAACTTATGCAAAAGGTCCCGCTGGAGTGATACTACAAGTGCAGCGCGCGTGTCCACAACACTCAGACACTCAGAACCTACAAGCCGCTATCGAGATACATTATTGTCAAAATATTAATTAATTAACAAATTATTTTGTATTAGAGTGTTTTTTCTCATATAAAAATTTAATAGTTGGTCCTTATGAACTACACCCAAGAACTTAATTATTATTTTAAGCTTTTATACGTTATAAAGTGGACGCGCACCGACGTCACGTCTCACGGGACCTATTAAAATAATCCTATATAATAAACTATGTACTTTATATATCTTCATATAATTTCCATAAAAATATAATTGATACAAAACGGAAAACTGAAGCAACACCGATCGGTCGAACCATTCATGCGAGTCATTTGTTCATATATTTCCCCGCGAGGCTTCAAACCCGCTACCACCGCGTGGGGGGCGTCGACCTCGCCCTCTCTATACCCTGTACCGTCGACGACCTCCTCTTACTATTTCTCGCTCGTTTGCAAAATATATAAACAAATTAATATTAATTATATATTAAGTTGCAATATCGATATGCATACTGCCGGGCCTTACCGGACGTCCTCCCCTCTACCCCCTCCCCCGTGACGTCACCCTACGTGACCCCTTACATAGTGATTGCTTATTTATTTATTTGCCTAACTACCTCCCCCGACGTGCTAGCCTACTGTATAGCGTACTCGTTTATTACACGCGTTGCGGGTGTTTGATCGTTTCATTTAAAACTTTTAAAATAAAATTATTAAAATTGTACGCAAGCGACGAACCGTCGAGACGAAACTATATAAAACACAGAGACGTTTAAAAACGTTAAAAGTATATGAAAGTTCATTCGCTAAAAAAAATAGAAAAATTAGCTAAATAATTAGTTATGTATAAATCTAGACGTGATCCGCCCCCGCTTAACGAAAACAACAAAATTGCAATTAACACTCAAATATAAAGTAAAATATATGTAAAATGTATAATGTTATATATAAATAGTGTAAATAAATAGAGGCCTGGTGTGTGGCGCGTGGCGCGTGGCGCGTGGCCGGTGGAGCGTGGCCTGTGGCCCGTGGCACGTCGTCGCTAGAACTTGAGCGACTTGGCGAACAGCGCGACGGTCGCCTGCGTCTTGTCGCCGTTGAACCGCCGCAGCTCGACGACCGCCTGCAAGACGACCAAACACAACACTAATTATTGTATTCTAAACTTTGTCTACCTAACTTAGTCTGCCTAAGTTACATCAGCTATCTGCTAGTAAAAGTCCAGTCAAGATCGCTAACACCGATCCAGTTATTAGCCAGAACAAACAGACAGATGGACAAAAACTATATAAGTTGTTATTTTAGTATATGTATCAAGTAGGCATTTAGTAAAGAGTGGTTATTTTAATATTACAAACAGATAGTTAAAGTTTATTTGTATAAATAATAAATAACATGCTTCATTTGTTGAACGTCAATTAGTTAACCACCAGACGCAGGTCCACTAACGTTAATGTCTTAGGCCTGAGAACCGGTGCAAGAAATTGAGCGGGACTTTTTAAGATTTAAATGAGTAACTTACAGATTTACAGCTATTTATTAATAACAATGCTATCATTGAGATACACTGAAGCGCGCATTTTTTCTAACGAGTTATCATTTACTAATTCATTAATTAGTTTATAATCTTTAACACAAACATCTTAACAGATTTCCTGACGTGTTTCATATGACACACGTCTTGTTGCATGTCATATTGCAACATCAGTAAAAAAAGAATTAATACATAATAAAAATGTAATTTTCTTCAGCAAAACTTATTTAGTTTTCAGATGTTAGGGAGGAAGCCGCAAATTGCACTCAAAACACTTTACTTACATATGAGTATATTGTTACTTTATCTAATATCGTCGAGAAAACAAACTCACAACCAGATCATATTTATTATTATTTCACTATTTTTTGTTCAATAATCTTTTTATTTACTTTTGATAATGAAAGATTGCTTCATCATTCATCAAAACAGAATAGCATCATTTTAGCATAATTTTATTTTTTTATAAAAAGATAATCTACTAGAGGTCAAGTCTATAACTGTGTTTGTAAGAGGTAATCGTCGGAAATACTGAACCAACCATGAAAATTCTTTCACATTCAGAAAGCTACACTGTTTTGGAATGCTATAGGCTTCTTTTTATTTTCTTTTATTATTGAACAAAAATAAAATTGGGCAA
Organism: Dryas iulia moderata; assembly: GCA_019049465.1. Classification (NCBI taxonomy): domain Eukaryota; kingdom Metazoa; phylum Arthropoda; class Insecta; order Lepidoptera; family Nymphalidae; genus Dryas; species Dryas iulia. Next base: position 25,710 of record CM032415.1, on the reverse strand, counting down.
GATGTGATGCTTAACCGGCGGCCGACTAGACGGTTAGTGGTGTAGTTTACGCGGGCGAGGCCGCGGGCGGGTCGCTAGTATTTAATAAAGTCATCATAGTGCATATTTGTACATAACGAAAAACAATAAACATAAATACAGTATGTACCTGTTCCCTGGTGAACCCGAGGGCGACGATCTCCTCGACGTCGGTCTCCGTGAACCTGTCCGACGGCAGGACGGTCAGGCTCGGGTTGGACAGCGTCGGCGCTGCTGATCACAACAACACGTTAACAAACTACTGGAAACACACACACCCTTCCCGGAGTAGCGGAACTCAAGGCCACGCTTTGTATTTTTACCAGAAGGGAGGAATGAAGATAATTTAAATATATATGTGATAGTACATACTCGGAGATGATATATAAATATCAACCTGAATAGGAATCGAACCCACAACCATCCGCGCTTACAGTCAAACACTGTGTATAAGAACACGTCCATGATGATGTTAACTTAAATATTTGTAAAATTCATATTTTAATTCGAGAAGAAACCACTTTGCACCCCTTTGTAATGAAAGAAACAAAGAGTTAAGTTTATACGCAGAAACTAAGGTAAGCCTTACATTGTAATATAAATGAATACTATTACAAATATATTAAATTAATCAAATAAATATAACCACACTACCATGTGTTTGGCTCATACATACACGTTGCTAAGATCGATCGAGAGAACAAGATTTGATGCGTCAATGAACACCCCAGTAATAGTAGTGTAGTAGTATGTGAGAAATTTAAATTTGTAAAAAATGAAAACCACTACGTATTGACTCTTAAAAAAAATACATTTCAGAAAATGATTTTTAATTAATATCTATCTACTAAGCCTCATTGATCAAAACAGAAAGACAGGACATTTTTTGAATTTAAAAAAAATGTTACTACATATAATACGAAAACTAGTGTTTTATTAAAGAAAAATAATATTCAAGTGGAATCAGTTTGGACTACATTTTAGGGAATGCTAAGTGCCGGATTCGCACTCTGACACGTTAATTAATATTATCTGGCATTAAGCCTAATAACACCTGAAATAGCTGTCCACGAACATTCGTATAGATTACAGCTTTACTTGGTTATCATTAAATATATATAAAATTAAATTATCTTACAGATGAGTACTACATACTAAATAATTTTTATTTAATCGCTCTGGTAAGTACACGAGTGGTTTTCATATCCGCTACATGTCGGGCGGTGTGTGGAGAACACTAGCTTCTCCTTGACTACTATGTGGGAGAAACGAGACTATTTTAAGCTAAAAAGAATCGATTGTTTAACTTGATCATCACTTCATAAAACTATCTATATTATTTATGATGATATTTTTTATAGGACCATGTATTGTATGTATTTATGATGATATTATTTTTATCTTTTCAAACATTTTTCATAAAATGTACTAATTTCGACAATTTCAATAGGACTGCAAAAAATCATTATAAATTTTAAAATTTCATTTAATATACAATATCGAATCTCGAATTTACGTATGTATGTATATTTAAGAACCTATAACTTAGGATAGAGTAACAAATTTATTTCGTTAACAATCATGTTAACAGTTAAGTTAAAGGAACTTTAACAGATTATATTTTTACAGCAGGTGGTAGGTGTACAAGGAACCTAGTGTTGAGACACTCCGTTCTCAATTTGAGGTATTTATTGTGTGTTGCCATTAATAGGCGGAACGGAACGCGAAATACAATGCGGAAATGGAAATAATGTTTAATATAATGTTTCTTATAAAGATAGATTCCGAGACTATATAATTGATATATTTAAAGTGTTTATTTGTGTTTAAAGATATCAATTTCTTAAAAAGACAATACAGTCATATGTATGAGAATATTAACTAAAGTTCACTAATTAATATAACTGTTACTCTTAACACTTTGAACTCACAAAATGAAACACAAGAAATAAAGTAATGTAGTAAATAAATACTTATTAATATAATATTAATTTTAAGCGGGTAGGACGTGTTGTTTTGATATAAAGTTTTGAGTAACTCACCGATCCTGTTGCTCTGTCCGGCGGGGGCGGCGGGCGCGGCGGGCGCGGCGGGGCCTGCAGGCGCGGCCGGCGTGGCGGGCGCGGCGCCGCTCGAGCCCTCCTCAGCTAGCGCCTCTGTGCCCAACACGGCAAATGTTACTTATATAAAAACACTAATATATACACTCAACTACAAATATACATGAATCTAATGTCACTGACCACAGATTGCATCACATCCACTGAATGACAAATATCTCTTTCAAAAAAAGATATATTAGAATGAAGTATTCATAATCATTATAATTTCTTCATATTTTTGTTGATGAACAAAATTATTAGTTCCATAAATATAAAGATAGGTAACTTATATTCTAAGGATGCGATGCAATCTAGTAAATTCATGTTAGTTAACTAATATCTAAAATTCAGTACAAATGATTTGTATTGATACTGATGAAAAATATGATAATATATGTGTTGTCAAATATGTTAAAGTTGAGGAGGATATTGAAATTCAAAATAATTTTAATGATTTAATTAAAAAATGTTTAGTTCTATTTATGTATCGTACAATATTTCCATCTTACAACAAGGAGGACGCAATCTAAATATTACTATTTCACATCATGTCTACGCTCCGATGACGTTTACGTATTTACCTACTTACTAGGGCTGCCAACGTTTCCTTGGCTGAATTATAACATATACTACACTTCTAAAAGTAAAAAATTTTTATGATAATAGTTAAATATAAGCTAAATCATGTTTATTACTCAATTATTCTGTCATAAAAAATACAACACATATTGCACTTCTTGCTTCCTTTAACATTTTTTGTTATCAATTAAACTTCCGCGTGTTAATAATTGTGAAATCTTTTATTATATTATTATTTTCACCAATGCAAAATATAAACATTGTACTGAAATATATTATTTTAAGGTTGGTATTATTTATTACTTAAACAGTATATAGTCCTGAATTCGAAAACAAAATACAACACTATATATTATAATAAGGTTGGCAACCCTATATTTATAATTGATAACGAAATAATATAACGTAATAATATCTTAAATACAAAAAACAATTCAGTTAATATAATACAGTACTTCCTTGTGATTGCGTAACAGACTGAAATATCAAATATTCGACTAACAAAAACTTATTTAACTAACTAATAAAACAACTTCAATTAATGAATATTACTATGCAAATACAATATTGATTACAAAATGAATATCAATAAGAGATAGTTACCACGAAGCTAAGCTTATAAATAATTGTTCACGTTTTATTTGAAGCTACGTCGTCGAACACACTTTGGCATAGAAACAGTATAAGTATTAACAATACTTATTTTTGATAAGATTAAAAAATATATATACATATTACTACAAATGCCTTTCTAAGTAATCAAAGATAAACGGAGGTCACAATGTTATATAATAAACAAATAAAAAAGAACTTTGCTTATTACCACATTACGCTTATTATATATAATAAAATATATAAGTTAATTATTGTTTTAATATTACCTACACATTTAATAAAAATGTAACTGATCGCTGTTTACACAACGAAGGTAGATGAGAAACATTATTATTAGGGGGTTTTATTACTGATAGAAACCAAAATAAAGCTTTTTTTTAATATATCTGTTTGTCTGAGCGTTTGCACGTTAATCTTTGAAACAGCTTAACCATTTTGAATGCAGTTTTGAATATTATATTTTGATAAACTTCCCGTAACATTCAAATACGTGGGCGGCCGTAAATGGAAAATAGTTATATACGCATAGTTAACGCAGGCGCGGGTCGCTAGTATATAGGCAGAGGGAACCTAGTGTTTAGACACTCTACACAGATTGGATTTTAAAATTGTTCGTTTGTTAATCGCTTACATCTTTGAGGCTAGCTGGTATGATTGACATAACATTGACATCAGCGCTTGTTTTTATCTGTCAGTACAAAAAAAGTCATCCGATTTATGTAAAATGGCCTCGACCTCATTTCTATATTTTGAGTTTAATCTGTACAAAACTTGACAAAAATACAATGAGAAAATACCTACAAGAAAACTGTATAATTGAGCCGATGGTGAGCAATAAATAGAATAAACAAAAGTTCCGATATCTTTCATTCACTCGGTTCCGACCTCACAATACTCAAATCATACATCATTTGAATTATTTTAAACCAAACAAGTTTTCTATTAAAATACCTTCAATTTATAATTATTTTAAAATAAATATATTATTAAACGAAATGCAACGCATTTAGATTTAATAACAATGAATAAATAACGCGCGCTCATCGTACCACGAAACTCACTGGCCGTAGCACTTTCCCCGCACGTTGTTGTCCGAGTGCCACGCAAAGACATTACACAAGGAAATCTATACAAAAATATATTACATATACAGCCAAGTTCATGGGTTTTCCCGTATAGCAGGTAGAGGAGGGGGTTCTTAGAGATAACCTATTCTCAAGACACTATGTTCACTAAATTCCGTGTTCGCGCGAATTGTAATATAAACATTCTTTTGAGTATATTATAACACTAATTTCAAATATGTACATTTAAAATAAAATAAACATATTATTCCTTTGTATTCCGTCTATGATATTAAAAAATTTCGATTTCCAAATATTTCTATTTATTTTAACGTCACGCTGTATCACCCACGCACATAGAAGCGTAGGTAGAGGAAACCTAATGTTAAGACAATTCGTTCCCCATTTTCCGCCGTATTCAGGAGACACTGCGTGTTAAATGGTGAAATTCAACGGCGCCCTTTGCTTCAAATGAATTATTAAATATTTGAATTTGTAGAATTCGGTTCATGTTAACAGTCACACCTTGTGCCCTTGTTCCATCGCTAGCCCAGATAATTTTAACTCGTAGAAAAGACGAAAAGGAAGTACAAAATTTCACCGAGTCTGTTACTAATATATAAAATTAAATCATGAACAACCGAGACAATGTTCGTGACTTATTCAAGATAAGTTTGATTATGCGACTCAAGGACACAAACACTAAATAAACTACTACTATTAAAAGTTTCTTAATACAAGTAGTTCATTTTTTTAAAAGTATTTTTCTTATTGTAAACTAGAATTTTTAAATTTTTGAAACCTGAGGCAAGTTTATATCTTTATTATTATCATTTTATTAATAAGTATTACTTAGAAGAACAAGAACACACTTTTATAGGATGACTTCTAAAATTGCTTTGTTAATGACTAAATCAATGAATTTGTTGAATTTAAAGAATCTAGAAGCTATATCTGATATGATGTACTCGTACGTATACATAAAACTTTGTATATTATCAACCTATGTACACCTAAACTATATTTCTTTTGATTCAATTCAGTCAGCGTTTAAGTTAAAAAGGGGGTATGTTTAAGCGAACAGATAAATAAAAGAACGCGATTAAATCTTTAATCAGACACAAAGTAAATATATACGTTGCTGATTGTCATAAAGTGACGCATATGAGATGCAGCAACTGATCATCCATTACTAAAATATTATCAATCACAAAAAACGCATTTCATTCATCTCAACAAACATTACCAATTCCATTTCAACCAAAACTAGCTAAAAAAAACAATGAAAAACAATAATTTATACGATTTTTATTGTATTTTCAAAGAGGGCTAGTGGCTAGTGGTTAGTGTGTCGCCGCTCACCTTGCCGCGACGCGTCGACGGCCTCGCGCAGCTGGCGCTCCTCGCGCGCGCGGTGGTCCCGCAGCGACTGCGACACGAGCTCGTCCTCCGACACGCCGGACAGGCGCGCGCACTCCGGCAGCTCCGCCTCCGACAGGAACGGCGTCTCCGTGCCCGTCGTGCCGATGCGCAACACGTTCTTCTTCAGGTCGATGTCGCACTGCACCACGTACACGAACACGTACACGTCATATTATACATCGCCACACTGTATCTTTACTCCTACCAGAGTGATGCAATCAACTAATATAAATTAAATCTACCTAAAATATTTCTATTAATTAGATGGAAATCGATTATAAAAATTTAAATAATTAATTCGTTAGTAGTAGATCTCAAGTTTTTTATATAATAAAACAATAAATAGATCTCATACACTAGAAATTGGTGCGTTAAGTAAACAATAATAAAGACCTAAATTATGCATAAGTAGCATTATACATAAAAAAAAAAAGCATTATGACCCAAAATTCATGCAAAGTGGAACAGATTAAATCGAAAGAATCAAAAACAAAAATACTTCTTTTTTTCCGCTTCATAGTGTAGTACTTGGTGAGAATTTTGAAAACCAGCGCATAGAAAGCCTAGTAATAAAAATAATATGAATTTCAAAAGAGGGCATTTATTGATTTATTATTTATGTATTTATTATTTGATCACCAACACCAACAAGCACTGACCAGTTACATATAAAGATACAACACAAAAAGAGTGACTAAGTTTAAAGTGCCGCCGCAATTAAAGGATGACGGCAGCAAATTACCACCGTATTAACTATTTAATTTATACAAAAAGGAATAATACAAAAAAAACAATATCTATACAAACACAAAAATATTCAAAAAAAGAAGTACTAATACAAAAACTATAGAATAAAATAACAAAAATAGTTAAGCATCGGTCACTGAGATCTCAGGGGGAATTTGAAAATTGGTTGCGAAATTAGGCTTTTTATCAAAATACATCAGATCTACTTGCTTGGATATGGTGGTTGAACTTGTTACATACGATTTAGCGGAGAAAATTTGCCTAGATTGGCTTGAGGATACAGTGAAGTAAAATATCCAAGTGATTAACCCTAGGTAGGTTTGCTCGGGGATGTGAAATGAGTACATATGGAACGCCTAAAACACCATCCCAATCCACTAGTCTCGGATATGATGAGTAGCGCCAGCGTGGTCAGGAGGCTTAAACGTAACCACGTACTCTGATTGGATGCTGAGGCACTGGCCTCTTGCTCCAAATAAAATCACTTCATCGCAACACATCTGATGATAGTCTTAGTCAGACTGATAGCAGATATAAAAACAAAAAAAAAAAAAAAAAAAAAAAAAAAAAAAAAAAAAATATGATGATATATTTTTGGGCATACCTTGCGCACGAGGTCACTTCACGGCAAACAATTTCATTAAATATCCTACATTAAGTTGTTGTGAAACACAAGTTACCGCGTGAGAAATCGCGAAGTGTGGCCTCCGGGGCTCACTCGCTTGCCCATGAAAAATATACGACACTATAAACTCCACCATCGCGAAGCCGCCGGGGATTGTATAAATAAATTATTATACTAAATAATTATGAATAAAAGAGGCACATAATGTGAAGGATATTTAATAGAGTGAATCGATTTTATTCCGATCAATGGTTCCGCGTGTTCGCAAAAACCACACACTCGGCCATTACGCTACTTTCTTATTAGCAGATACATTGCAATAACAGTCATTTGTTATAGAAACCTGTGTACTAGTTTACGATAAAACGGATACTTGAAGCAACGTAATATATTTGACAAAGAAATAGTCAACTCAATTCTTATTACGTATGTTTCATTGAAAATATATAAAATAAATAATGCATACCAAGAAATTAAGGTTATTGTGGCGCAGTAGGACAGCGTCCTGCCTGTCCAGCGTCGCGACTGTTGGGTTCGATTACCACTCAGGAGAATGATTATATATTACTTTCATGTTTGCGTAGACATAAAATGACGATGAGTTTCACCACTTACCACTTAACACGCAATATTTCGACTTCGGGCGGAAAGTGGACAAAGAAGTATAAAACCCTTTGACTATCCCAGTCTCAAGAGTAATAAAACCTTGACACAGAACTCGGAGGCAGTCCGCCTGTCCGGCCGGTAGCGCGTCTCAGGTGTGACCAGATGGACAAAAGCCACACAAACAATTAACGCTTTTGATGCAATGCGCAATATTTGCAACAGGAGATTGATTTTTGATAGTTTATGTACTCCGCAGCGTGGTAGCGTAGAAGTGTAGTAGTGTAGTACGGAACTTTTAATTAAGATTATAATAAGCGTTCAAACTATACTAACAGCTACATCATAGTCACAGTCAGTCAGTTGGCGCTGAGAATACAACGTTGCTGAAACAAATACTTACATACTTTTAATCAATTCAATGTATTCCCTTGATCAAATGTATGTATCCGGTTCTGTGTTGTGTTTTATGTATGTGCCTCTCATAAGGCACTTGCTTTCTTTCTTTATACAGTTTCTATTTATTTTTTTATTTAGCTCAGAATAATCAATATTACAATACACACATAATATGTACTTATGTAATAAAAGTCTTATAGAAGCTGGCATGTATGAGCTCTCAAGTGAAGGTTTGCATGACAAATGTTGTTATTCCTTTTGTTTAGTCGACACAAAGTGCAACAGGTAGTAGGGACTGATAGCTGTACATACACATAAATACACACCATAAAAATGTGCTCTAAAAATGTAAATATTTTTTCTCTATACGGTCGGATACGAACTTATCTGAAATTTCCTAAATTAATAATTATAATCAGAAACAAGCTTAATATTCAAATATATTCCTTTGCATTTTAAGATGCTTTGACTTTAAGTTGTTGTGTTAAGATGTTGCGTCTACGTCTTATTATTCATTGTCTTATTGAGCAATTAGAGGAACTTGCCATTAAACGAAAAATGAAAATACAATAACGGAGATGAGATGTTAATAGCTCTTTTAGAAAATAATACTCGCTTATAATCACATTATAGCCGAATGTAGTTCAACAAACATACACAGACTGTTTTAATTAGAAATTATTGTACACTCAACAATTTACGAAGTGTACATTTGGTATTTAAAAGCTGAGGTAAACTAATGAATTACATTGAGATTCCAGTTGTGGTTCACAAAAGTTGAAACACGAAAGATCGATGGCGATTATATTCTAGTCTAGACTACAAAGTGAGTTGAATTTGGTAAGACAAGTGAGCTCGCCACGTCGCGGGGGCGAGGAGCCGAATGCTGCGCCGACCATCCACCACCACGACGACCACTAAACTTAAAGTTTGCACAAACTTGTTCTTTGATTTAACATTAACACAACTAAATTGCATTCAGATTTCAGACTCAAGTTCTCGAGCTCGCGAATCTGTGATTCAAGTTACTGGTGGAGACCAGGAGAGCAGAGTTAACTAAAGTTTTATAATCATTATATTGGTCGAAGTATTTACACTCGTATATACGACTACCACTGTACGGTGGCTTTTTTACCTTCCAACGAAATCTATACAAAAATATATCATACAGCACTTTACACATTCATTATTATGGATCATTCGGATACTTAAGGAAATGAGATGTTTAACCTCGCTCAAAATAATCTACTCTACTTTTTACGTATATACACGTACGTATATACATTGGGAAGAAAAAAAAACAAATTTTTCATTCATAGTATAGTTTGGACAAGTTGTGTTATACGCAAAACCTTTACTGCTACCTAGTAACGTCTTGTAGCAGATGGGTAACAAGTGCACGCACCGTACACGCACACGCACACGCACACACGCACGCCTCCGTGCACAATAGATCGGGCGGATGTAATGGATTTATTACGTTAGATTGCTCCTTAATCGTAGTCGCAGAGTCCGGGAGGAGCACTCGATGAGAAAGTCAACGACGACCTCACTCGTGCGCCTCCGTCTTTCTATCGACTAGACACATAAGACGATAAGCAGCCGACAGGAGTTCAATTTATTTTTTTTTAAAATTGAACGTGATGAAATAAATAATTCAATCATAAAAGCGTTTCTGAGACAGATCAAAATTCTATTAAAACTTATTAAAGAAATAGTACAGAACTAGGTCTTATTTAGTCTAGTTCTGCAGTAGTTGCTGACTCATGTGTGCCTTTATTTCTAAAATATAGTGAGTCACAAGGTACAGCCGGGAGCCGGCCGGGCCAGACCGCCAGGTCAGACCGCCAGCGTGAGGTCAGAGCAGAGTTGAATGTAACTTGTACAAATAGTTCAACTGAAATTGTGGTAAATGAAATGTCCCTTTAGTTGCGTGTATGAAATAATAATTAAAACAAAATTAATCTGTGGAGCGAGCCGCCAGCGACGGCCATTTGTATTAAGTCCAACGTTTCAAAGGGATCGTAAATGGAATACTCAAAATTCAATTAACGAGTGCATTTCTGCTGAAATTCATAATGATGTACGCTGAATATGATTTACTGAACCGAATATTTATTAATGAATACCTGTTGGTACTTATCAAACATAAATGAAACATCATTATTATTTTCCGAAATATACTGTGTGTGTATGTGTGTGTGTGTGTGTGTGTGTGTGTATGTGTGTGAATGCTCATATAGGCACATACGTGGAAGCGACCGGACTCACTGAGTCCTATACGAGTACACCGCTCACGTCTAGTTCTCTTTGTTAGAACGCAACGCTATATCATACAGTCTGACCACACGCCAAAATGGTTGAGTTATTTTACATTTTCGTCCATATCTTAAATTACACCTTTGTTCTAAATCTATGTAGTACTTTCATTATTCATTATTTATTATTATTACTCAATAGTGTTTTCTTTTTTGGTTGCTTGTAGGCATACAAACTCATTGTCTTAATAACGTGTACTATTGAAACAATATGTCACAGATGAGATGAAAACAAGTGAATTATTCAATAAATCGGTAATAAAGTTTATTAGTGTACATGGAAATAGGTTTAGGCGTAGGACGTTCACTTAGTGATGACACTTCTGATATGTGGCGAGTGCAGACGCCGCGCCAACACTCGTCGACACACAAGTACTGCCCTTAAATGGATAGAGATAGTGGACGGGAAGCGGCCTGCTCTGTAGCGCGCCTATTGTAACGGACACTGCTTATTTGGTAACTAGTTTTGGATATCTATTACGTATGTAATAGAAAATACAATGCACTATTACTTATTTGATATATTGAGGTCATCTTGGCGTTGTTAGACAATCCCCGACTATAATCGCGATTAGCCGTGGGGTCGATGTCCATTTAGAGGAATGATTATTTTTAAATTATTTTCAGTTCTCTCTAAAGCTGCAAAAAATATACAAATATGAATTGCACATCGGTGTCCTCGTAACTTGTAAAGAAAGAAGGCGAGCGCACGCAGCGGCCGCACGCAGCGCCCGCGCCTGCAATTGAGGGCGCCATTATATCGTTAGAGTCTCAATGAATCAATAATTCAATAATAGCTACAGCTAAGGCGACTTACGCGACGACTATCTCTTTATAAGAATTAAAGCTATATCTGTGAGAAGCGTTTAAGAGCGCCTGTAACAAGTGTATGTTCCAGAGCAAACGGCTTATGATTTCAGTACCTACGTGATAACGGGAATACTTTCTAAAATATTGCAAAACGGTAACACCTAGGTACACTGTACACTGTACACTGTACGCTGACATGCTCCGCTTGTTTTGGACATCCTATTAGTTAACAAAGAGAAATAATGTTTTAGTTATACTTATACGTAGATAATTCTACTAGCGATATAACTTTATAATAAATATTTTATTTTTCGTTTTCCTTGTTTTTGTAAAGGAAAGCTGCTGTAAGCTATTTGCATAACTAATGACATTTCAAGTCAACGATGATTATTTTGCGATTGGAAGAAGTGAATCGCAGACAAGTGTTACCGATAAAAGGCTGTTATTGATATAAGAGCGTTATAATAGCACGTCCCGTCAGGTAATGTGATTAGTAAAGCGTGGGCGTAAGCGCGGGTGGCGATGGATCGGCCTAATTAATGAGTGGCATTAATTGCCGCGCAAACAGGCGAACTGGGTAAACGCGCACGGTCGACTCGCTGCTGCACGGCGGAAGCCGGACGGCGCTCGACGGCTCGTACTAGGGACACTTTGCACTTAGCGACACGAAGCAACAGTTGATTTTATTTAATACTTAGTCACATTTCAGGTTTGTATTTGTCTGGTTCAATTCAATTTGTTATTCGTTAAAGTAAGCGAGTGGGCATAAAACAAAAATTAAATTCATTCTTCAATTTGTAAGTCGAAAAAATACACAAATAATACAAATGAAAATTGACGTTTAAAATATTTAGAAATTGTATACCAGTCGGGGGTGTCTGGCGTCTGGAGGTCGCTTCTCATTAAATACAAAGTTGATAATTTTAACGAAATCGTATTTAAGATTAGAGAAGGAGCATCGTCCTCGCAGGCGTAGAACAAAGATCGCGCGGACACACGCTGACAGTGCAAATCAAACGAACGATGCTTTCTCTAAATGACATTAGATTTGCGAGACTATATAAGAATTCTAAATATAACGTCATGAGGACTCAATAGGTATGAGTGCCGGCAACGTTTGAACAAGAGTCTATGCTATATTGTTACATAGAGGAGTGGGGAAGCTAACCAGTATACTCGTATTGCTACCTAAGTGAGTGTACCTACTCATGAAGGGAATATTGCTTAAATTTTCCAATATTTCAAAGTATTTTATCCATGCAATAAATTTCTATCCATTGTATCCGTGCAATAAACTTTTTTAATATTTTCCCTCCTTATTTAACATTTTTTTATATAGAGTATACACAATAATAAATATATTTTTAACTATTTATTTTTAACATTTTAAAATGGTCCCTAAAAACAATTTCACTTGGAAACTTAACCTGGACCACTTTTTTTACGCATGTGTCAAAACTGTTTGTTTGTTGTTTAAATCTATCGTAATAAATTAGCAATAGCACCTACTAACGATGATAAGCTTGTATACCTACTGGTAGCTAGTAGGTGTCAGTGAAGTGCATAAATATCGGCTTTTGTTTAGACAGTTCGAGTTCGCAAAGAGTTCGAGGCATATGCGTTGAGAGCGGGCGCTTCGCGAAGTATTTCCGCGAGACGGATCGAGTACGAAACATGTTCCGGAAACTATTCGAGTTCCCGACTCGGAGCTCGCGGTATTCGAAGCCTCTCTCGTAACAACAGAGCGACACGCGTGAGGAGTATGCAGGTATATAACGACATCACACTCCCCATTAAAACGGTGTCGCAAGCCGAGGTTCGAGTCTCAACTGAGGCGCCCTTGCCACGCCATCGTCGTCATTTGATGGCTTCCCTCACAAGCGAGGATTCCGAGCTAAGTAAGAGCTCATATAGCTCGGTCACCCCCAAAGCCCGGTGACGCTGTCGAGGCCACTCTGGCCAACAGCATACTGTAGTGTAGTGTAGTGTAGTGTAGTGTAGCAACGTCAACACCGCGCTGGCTCCGCATCGGGGTCAGGGCTGGCCGCATCGCAGCGGCACGCTTGCATTAGCTCTCGTAATACGCCCGCTCTTATATTGTCTATCGGTTTTATTTACGTGCGCCAATTGCTCCATCGCGCCGTCCGACGCTGAGAGATAGAAAGCAAATAGACGCTGATCCATCTCGATAATGTCAGTCGATCTCGGATCGGTAATGGACACTATATTGCACGTCGAGGTGACGCCGACATACATACGTATATGACAAGCATCGAATGTGCAATATATTTCAGATTTTTTTATCTTCACCTATCTAATATACGAAAAGAGCCTAGGAATAAGTGAAATTTTAATATTCAACCTCTGTCATTAAAAATATATATACACCCATACCTCGCTTTGCGTCGGGGTTACGTTCCAAAAAAACACGACGCAAAGTGAAAATAGATTTTCTATAGTAAACTATGTAATGATCGAAGATAGGTTCCAAGCTTAGGCAGATAATAGTACTTTTTAAAATTAAAATTGAACAAAGTAGAATTTTTCAAACAAAAATAATATACAAAAAACCTATTCAATTAAACAAAATAAACTACATATTCATTTAATTTATGAAAGTTTAATTAAAATTAATCAATATCTGATGAGATCGTAGTGGCTGTTGTCGTAGGTTGGCTTTCTTTCACAAAATATTGGTCTATTGTTTGTTGAACAGATTTTTTTTTCAACAACTGTCAGAACTATTTCTGACAGTTGTTGCAGCCAAATCAACAAACCTTTGCTATCTCCACAGCTTTTTCTCTCTTATAAAATCGTCGCAGAATATCTAATTTTGTCTCCAAGCTGATAGTTTTTTTTAGTATTTTTAGCAACTCTACCAGCAGCACCCTTTTCCCTCATATTTGGGTAAAAAAATTACAAATTTGTGTAAAAAAGAAAGTAACTCTGCCAATATGTATTTGGGGAAAAATTATCTTTTTTGTAACTAAAACACCATGTAAAACTTTATGTATGTAAATTTATTATTCTCTTTTTAAAAAAGCACAGCATACTACATTACCTCACATAATATACATACGTAAACTGAACTCTAAAATAAGCAAAAAAGTAAAAATAAAATTGTATTAAATTTGCGTAGATTTTAAGTTAGAAAGGGAATACCCAAATTTTGATGGCATGGCCTAATTAAAAACAAAGATTTTGGCATATTTAAGGAAAAAAGATAAAAAATAAAAATTAATGCTTCGAAACCCAAACAACGCAACTTCGAAAATCGAACGACGCACAGTGAAAATCAGTAAAAATTAATAGGTATTGGTGTTTACAAATGAAGGTACTAGATGGAACCGAAAACCCGCTTTATTAACCAAACCATGGAAACAAAATAATTTTATGCATACGAGTACAGTACAATACACATTAAATGTTAATCGAACCCACAACTGTCGCATCAGTCTCCAGTCCGACCCGTCGTAACTGCTATTCATTCCCGACGTACATAAATACTGCACAAAAGCTTTCAAATGTTCACGGGTGAAAGAGCGAGCGTCGTCTAATATTGCGAGAAACTTAACGCATCTGCATATTTCATATGACAGGAAACCTTCTGTGAATTTTTCATAAAATATTCATCAATAAATCCGTGTGCCCGGAGTTCGGAGACTCGACAGAGTTCAGTGAGCAGCGAGTCAATCGACGACCGAATATCATATTACGATCGCTCTCAGCGTTATTGGCCACTCGTAAAAAATAACTCGTGTCAGTTGTCTAGACGTCGTTCAGTAATCCTACTAGCAGCACGACCGTCCTGTGACTCCTCATTGATCCAAATAATTACTTACGGCAGCGCCGTCACACAAAGCGCGCCAACAATTGAAAAACTTCACTAATGATAATTGAAAGAGTGCGAAAACGTAGCGGTTTAACGGCGCTCAGTGCGTCGACTCCGGCTGTGTAATTGTAGGCTAAATAGACTTATAATGACTAGACTTATAATGAGTATCTCCTTTAACGAGTTTATAAATAATAGAGCGCTCATCTGTTGGCGGCGCCGACGCGTGCAGCGTGCCGGAAGCGAAGGACTTGCACCGCAAACGTGGAGGAAGCGTTCACATCCGGTTGCTCCCTTTAAGTTTCGCAATCTCGTGTCAATCGGGTTTACATATTGGCGCGTCGCTCACACATGTACTCGCACATGTATCAATACAATAATTTCACTGTTTACCCTCGTCCCCCGCAGTAGGCAGCGCGGGTCGAGTGCCGCTCAACCTGTTAGCCCGCAGTCAAAGGTTTTAAATTTGCTGTCATTTCATACTTCAGCATGTTAACTATAGCGCTCTCAAAGCTCACGTGACGGGCGCAAAGCTTTGAGTGTATATTTTAAACAATTAACTTTAAAGATTAAACACGTATTTCTACGTGGAAATTGATTTTGATTGACATTCTACGAGACTAAAATATACATTTTTTAATTTTGTAATTTGGTTTTTTTGTCAATATAAAGGAGGAACCTAGTATTACCACACTCTTCTGCAGTTTCTATCCAATTTCAAAATACAAATAAAGAAGCAACATTTTAAAGCAGTACATAATTTTTGCAAACTATGTACGTAGTTTAACTGCGGAGGACGCAACAGATAGGGGCGTATTGGTTTACTTGTACAAAGCGGAAAGCGAACGCTATGTTTGCTGGTAAACAAAATTGTGCATACACTGAAAAATAAATAACAGAGTTTTCGTAACGTTTTTCATGTTTACACAAACGCAATATTACACTCAAAAACATTTCCTATTAAGCTTCTTTATACAAACATATAAAAAAATCAGAGGTTTCCATGAAAATATATGATAGCAAAATATACAATAGTTTCATACAAGTTTGTAGGTGCTGGTTGTAAGTGGTGTATGAAGGTGATCGCAGTGATCGACATCAGAGCCAGGGGTAGAGTAATCTAATGTTCGTCAGCCGACACCGAGGGCGGGCGGCGGGCGGAGGGCGGCGCGGCGCGTCGGGTGCAAACATGGAGTAATTTTGTTTTCACGAAGCTTAATTTGTTTAGCACGTCGTCGCTCCTTTACTATGGAGATTTTAGACACCTATAGTAGTTTGGTTGCACTTTTTGCTTCAATGCCATATAAATGTCACGAAATACATAGGTATAATAAGTCGCTAAAAGATGCCGAGAAGCTAACGCACACGACTATTTGACGGAGAGTTGACGGAGAGTGGTTGCACTTACCGTAGTAGGGCGCGCCTCGAGGAAGTGGTCGTATATGGCGAGGCCGGCGATGGCCAGCAGCAAGCCGGTGTGGAAGCCCGTCATGAACAGCCCCACGTACTGGATGAGCATCGTGATGAGCCCGAACAGCAGCCCCGCGCACAGCGCCACGCCTACAGACAGACCAAAGCTTTATCTATCGTTCACCTCCCCCCTCCACCACCTCCCCCTCCCGTCTGTTTGTTTGTCAATACTCAATCACTTGTAAATATTTGTAAAACCGCACCAATCATTGGCGTATTGACAATTCTATTTTGTATCTGATGTAAGCAATATCACAATTATTATAAAATATGTATAGTAAGTGTAATTCTGGACAAGGTTTCATGTTATATGGAAATATTTGCCAGTGTCGGTAAACTTGATATTCGTTTGATTTCGTGGATATTAAAGTCGGTTTCGGAATGTATTCATATGCAAAGCTTTGCTCAGCGGCGGACTCTGCACATAAACAAATAAAAGAGCCGCATTGACCACCGCGCCACACAATACACCTGGTGTTCTCGCGTTGACTCGTTTTTCAAGTTTTTGCTTTTTGTCAAAAACCAGAACGAAGTCAGATTTTTTTTTGTGAAAAAAGAATGTTCATTTTATTGTTCACGTGTTCGTGCTTGCATATATATTGAAATGCGCTATTTTATGCAATTATTCATTAGAAACAAATATATTCTTTACTATTTTTATAGTTAAGAAAAATTGTAAGAGCCCCAGTTCCAGGGTAGGAATAGAAAAGGTAGTGTCGAGGCACTTCTTTATCCACCTTCTCCTTAGATTTCAGACTAAGCAGCTGCGCGTTGACCAGGGAGTCGAAATACGATAATAAATACAGGTATAAAAAATATGAGGTAATCCTTACCGACATTTCCGTAAGGCGGCATCAGGTACTCCTGTAGGCAGATGAGATACACGATGGCGGAGCCGAATGTGAAGCCAGTTAGGAACATGCTCGCCTTGAAACATCGGTATCCTAAAATAAAATTTTACTATTATAGTCAACCAATACGCAAGTATTTGTGTCATTACAATGTTCTGTTTGGGCAAATTCTACGAATAAATTAAACTCAAAATACATGTGTTTCGATTGAATAACGTTTCGTTTACATATACGAGTATACTCAACAACTATCTAATTCCAAGTAATTATCGTTTGCGTTTTCAATTTTCCCGTAATTATAGAATTGAGCGTAACAATATTGGAACTAATTGCTTATTAGAATGTGGAATGACCGATCAATACGCTCACCAAAAAGTGTATAGACGATCCCGAACACGATGTACATGGCGC
This sequence comes from Dryas iulia moderata, assembly GCA_019049465.1. Lineage (NCBI taxonomy): Eukaryota > Metazoa > Arthropoda > Insecta > Lepidoptera > Nymphalidae > Dryas > Dryas iulia. The sequence goes on along the minus strand of CM032415.1, from coordinate 7,844 downwards.
ATATGATGCTGACGACGGGGTCGTAGTTGTAGTCGATGAGCGAGCAGAAGGAGCCCTCGATGTGGGGCCCGTTCGCCTTCACGCTCATGTTGGGCGGCCGCGTCACCGCCGCCGGCGGCACCAGCTGCCCTACTGACGACATCCTTCCCCGCACTGCTTTACAATGTTTCCTGTTGACGGACGTCGACGTGTCAGTACGTGCAGCTTGCACTATATGTATCGGAGCGACTCTTAAACTTTTGAAATATTATTAATTATAAAAATTTATTAGCCGTTACCTACTGTGTGATTGTGGCCGAGTAAATCATTAGTTACTGGTCGGTTTGGTTTTTATATATTGTTTGTCTGTTTCTTAATAACTTTGGCAAAGTGATATCTTGAAAAAAGGTAGAAAAATTAACGCGTTAAAAACGTGCGCGAGAATTTCAGTGCAGCCGCCAGTAGAACGCAGGGCTTAATGTTTAGAAAGCTTACACGGTTTCCAGTAAGCGCGGGTTCTAATCTCGAGGCGTTCAAATTTTTTAACGTTCTCTAAAAATACCTTTTCACATATCCTAGAATAACAACTTTAAATTATATTTACAATAAATTTTGCATGAGTTTGCAGCGAATACTAGTGTTACCGTAGGTGCGTGTGCATGCGTGTGCAAGCGTGTGCGGATGTCTCAGTCCGTCTCCACCATTTTATGTAAAAGAATCTAAGATGCATTAAGTAGGACGTGGTGTTTAGGTAAATTAATTTGTTTTATGTTTCACCGATGCCATTATAATATGAATGGACCATTTACAACAATTTAATATCGAGCAACAATTTCACGAGACTATTTTTCGTATCTTGGCTTTCTCACTAAAACTATGATTAGCTTTATAAGAAATTCGATATTTCAAGTCTTAAAATTGACCATTTTTGATACTTAAACAATAAATTGCAATGATGACACAAGTAGCACACAGTTGCAATTCATTCACAGCTTACCTAACACATACTCAATAGAAATTACAGTCAATAATAACAATTGACAAAAGTTTATTATTGATGATTATTCAGAACAAGTGTTCAAGATTTGTTCATTGTACTAGGATATGATTTTGTCTATTTACAACAACTTCAACATGAGGAGGAAGTACTCAATTAGTCTTTTGTTGGCGGTGAACAGATTCAAATACAAATTGCTGTATCAATGCAACTCTTGAAATTAAATAAGTAAATCATGGAAGTATAGCTAGTATCACAGAAGGTAAGGTAAGTATGGTTGCATACTACATCTGGTAATTATCATGACATCAGTAACATAACAATCAACATGGCCCTATAATTATTATGTTACTGATGACCAAAAATATGTAGATTCTTGTTCAAAAACATAAATAAAACAAAATTAATGGAAATTTAAAGTAGAAGCAATTAGGACTTTATGCAAACAAAAATATTGAGTTTAAAACGGCACCTAAGTTTTTATCGGGCAAAATGAATCTATTTCTAAATTATTTGCAATAACATCATCTTAAGTAAGCATTATCATCACTAGATATTGCTATAAAGATTTACCACACGGGTAACTATGAAAATGACAAAATACAACATACTGAAATTATTAGACTCTATGTTCATTGAGAAGATATTCTTTTCAGGATATTAGTTTTCTTTTTAAAGGCATTTTTACTTATGTCAAATACAATTAACCATTTTTTAAGTACAAATGTTAACTATGCCTACGATAGCTTTTTAATTAGTAATGTTACAGAAATCACTTTTTGTGAAACTGTACTAAATATAACAGTACAAGTATTATAAAACACTTATTCTGTTCAGAAAACAAATAAGGCAATCATTACAAACATGTATTAAGAAAAACCTCAGAAATTTACAAAAGTATGTACAAAGTATTCTATGTCAAAAATCATGAATATTTGAGGGAAAAAATATACAATTTTATTAAATTGTATATTTTTTCCCTCAAATATTTCTTAAGTATGCATTTTTTTATTTTTCAAGGCATAAGAAATAAAAAATATAAATATTAAGCAATAAATTAAGTCTTAAAAGATTCGATTTTTTAATAATATTAAATAACAAAAAATATTAGTTAAAGAATAGTAAAAAACTTTTTGGTAATTGCAAGTTGCGGATAAAACTTAAAACAAGTTAGTAGTTTAACTCAGATCCGCAGTTAGACTTTTACACTTTAAAGAGTACGTTAAAATAACTAATTACTTTCACCAAACTTTTAAGTCACGAGACTGAGAACTCAGACTCTCAACAAAATAAAACAATCAACGCGGTCAGACGACGTTCGGTCAATATTTTGATGGTAAAGTAAATACATAATATATTATAAATCACTTACCATTTATTGCGAGCCGAATTCACATTGTAAACTAAAATAACTGAAGTACTATGACCTACTCACTAAATATATCACTTGAATTGATAAAAAATTTAAGAGGAATGCATCGTTGCACGGTTGAAATCGAACTGAAAAGCTCCAATAACTAACGCTACCTAGCTACAGCTACAAAGAAAATTAACAACAAAGGTTTTCCTACAGTTTCCCCTCGTCATATACTTTTTTTTTAGTGATGTGCTTCATGTTTACGCGTGATGTATGAATCGGTATCTAACGTCAAGTTACGATTCTGTCAAACAAAAAATAACATGTTAAAACAAAAATTGCTCAAATAGCTTATAATTAATAAAATAATTTAAATAAGCGATATTTCATGAACATTATTTTTTAGAATCAATGTTAAAAAGTTTTCAATACGACAAACTGAAAGAGAAACGCGTCACAGGTTTGGCGCGCACGTCCCTAGTAGTAAGCTGCCACCTTCACGTAGTCCGGTGTACTATTTAATTCAACAGAACAAATCTAAAGTTTTATTTTGTTCGTGTTTTATCGAAAACAGCGGGGATTTTCTTTGAAACGCGTCCACACCGAAACAATGTTTTGTACCGTCACCCTGAATATATAAATAACTCGTACCCGAATTCAGTAAACACTACGTATCCTCTCGGTGCATCAACAATAACCACGATGAAAGTCACGGTTACTACCCTCAACGATGAAATATTCGTCCTCGATGTTTCTGAAGATTTGGAATTGGAAAATTTTAAAGCGTTTTGTGAAATAGAATCCGGTTTCCCCGCCACCGACATCACGTTGACTTTCAATGGGAAGCCAATGATGAACGACAAGAAATCTCTCAAGGAGCTCGGAGTGCACGACGGAGACGTGATTGTGATGCTCCGCATGGTGCAGAGGGCCTCCACGATGAACGCAAACGATGCGAGGCAAGGTAGATGTGCCACCAAACTTCTCAACTTTACTTTGTTTATTTAAAAGTGCATTGTCATTCCTTTTTGTTGTCAACGATGACAACGATTACTATTTATTTTATTGTCATTTGCCTCGAAAAGGATACTAGATATCGATAAAATATACATATAAAAAAAAAACAAAATTGTCAAGTATTGTTGCCAAAAAATTTAATTGTAAATATACATTAAAAAAATAGCAAAATCATTATTTTCTTTTAAGCTTTGCCAAGTGGATGGGCAAATCTCGACTTTAGCAGTATACAAGTACCACAAGCAGCAGGTTCATCAATGGCAAGCAGAAACACACCAGTGGAGGAGGACCCTCGCATCATCCGAGAAATGTTCCTAGCCAACCCAGATCAGCTAGCATTACTCAAGCAGAATAATCCAAGGTTGGCAGATGCTCTGTTAAGCGGCAATTTGGGTTAGTAATATTGAAACTAAATTATTCATGTGTGACGGTATCCAAGGCGGCAACATATCTCATTCTGTCTATAGGAATTATAATTTTAAATGAATGTTTTCTTTAGATACATTTGCCAGTGTTCTTCGAGAACAAATCTCAGCCAGGACAGAAAGACAACAACAAAGAATAAGGTGAGCAATTTTATATACACTTTACAAATATAAATGCTTTAATAGTTTTGTGGCAGATTACACAAAAGTACATAACAATTGTTCCTGATTAGAATCACTTTCCTAGGCATATCACTAATAAACATTGAGGTAATACAATAGTGTAACACACGGAATATATTTTAATGTATTTAAAAAGTAATATATTTGATTATCACTAAAGAAGTTAAAAAACTATACTAAATACTTATGAGTAAAATACTATCTGTATAGCAACTATTGATTATTTTATTTACTTGTTTCTAACTATGTTAAATTATTTTGGCAACATTGTTATAAAGAAGATATACGAGTTATTTCAATGAGTAATTTTGAAACAGAATGATGAACTCGGATCCATTTGATACTGAAGCACAGCGTATGATAGCAGAGGAAATCAGACAGAAAAATATTGAGGCCAACATGGAAGCAGCTATGGAATTCAACCCTGAAACCTTCGGCACAGTGGTCATGCTTTACATAAATTGTCATGTTAATGGGTGAATATGTTTTTATTTTAATTGATTATGTGTTTATTATGTTTTTTTTTTCATTTTAAGTAGTTCTAATAGCTTTATTTGTATATGTTTTTGGCTTTGAGGTGAATATGTGTACCTATATAATAAAATAACCTTCATATAAAGTATCTTGGTGCATACCAAATAATATGATATCTTAACAATATATATGTTCAGATTACTTCATATCCAAATTTCATAGCATTGTGAAATGGTTAATAATTGTGTAACATTGAAAAAATGGTTATTGATTTACTTTAAGCTATTGTGAGGCCTGCAAGCCATATTGAATTATTAATAAATTTATTGCTTACTTCAAGAGCTGTAAGGAGTATATTTAGTGCAATGAAAACAATTTAATAAAAATGTTTGTACCTAACAGTCAATGCCCTTGTGTGCACTTTCATCTGAGTTTTGGCAATGATTCCTTGAAGATATTTTTGAATATGGAGAACAAAGTAACTTTTTATATCTGTATATGACTTGTTCATATGTGAAACTATGATACATACTTTTGGTCAATAGTTAGTGTCATCTGATTTAATTTTCCGTTAAAATGTTTCATTTGGATTATCTTCATACTTTCCTTATCTATAATATTAGTGAATAATAATGAAATGCTTTATTTTAGTTTCCCAGTGAAGGCATTTATAGACTCAGGAGCTCAAACTACAATAATGTCAGCGGCCTGTGCAGAGAGGTGTAATATCATGCGACTAGTTGACACAAGGTACCTGTAACTAACATAAATATTTTTTATGAAATATATCATTGTAGATTTAAACATAGTAAGATGTTTTATGAGACACATGTTAAGCCATTATTAGATACATGTGCAGTGTCGGCAAAGGGAAGCTTCCTAGCTTCCCTTTGCCGACACTGCTCATGTATCATAATCACAACACCTCCATTCTCCATTATGGAATCAAATTATAATGCAGAGCTATGATATGGTAACTCAATGCTGGGCTTTGTTTTTTAGTGTCATATTATATTTAATTCATATACACTTGACCTAGTTTAGAATCAGACTACACACAAGTTTGTAGAAACTCCACAATTTGTATTAATGAAAGTGCTTGTTAAGTTTTTGCTTCATTAAATATGCAAGTGTTGGGAAGTATGCTTGTTTATTATTTGTTATGATGATAGCTTGTTTATAGTGAAGGTGACATATGCAGTATTGTAGGTGTTTTTATTTTTATATATGTATACTTATGGGCCCTGGGGGAATTTTGAAATGTTTTATGTGGAACTAAATCAATATAAATATAATTTTAATTCTTAATATTATTTATATTCATATTATTGAAACATGAAATAGAAGATTACACACAAAAATTAAGAATAGAATAAAAATATCAACTACAATCCAGTTTCCAATTCAGTCTGTTACAAAATGATCGATGAAATGAACGATGTTTGACGTTCAAAAAATGAAGCATGTAACTTCTTACTTTGAATAAAATTATTTGACTTTGACTTTGACTTTGATCATTGTCACTAATAAATGTGTAAAAGACTAATTTGAACACTAGAAGTCCTGCTGAGTTTATTACACTAGGTTTTCTCAGATCTGAGACATTCACTTTAGTAAACTTGTGTTTTGTGGTAAACTATTTCATGTTCAAAAAATTAAGAATATTAATACTTGTGTGAATAAAATTATTTAACTTTGAATCATTGTATCTCAGAATAAGTTGAATTAACTTAGAACTTAGTATATTAGCAAGGGAATTTCTGTGATTTAAAAAATCTTGGTGGTGATCATCATATATTTTTTTCATAAGTAGTCAGAAGGCTCCACATAAAGGGGTAGTCAGAAGTCAGAGATGTTAGTATTCCCAGTGGCACAGTGGACCTTGCTCTGTCTCACAGTTTAGACTTTACTGTATTAATAACAAAATATGTTTTTTACTTTAAACTTTAAAAGGTTTATTTAAGAATTACAGAAAACAGGAAGATATCATGATTTTACTTAAAGAAATATATTTAATGCTGTTTTAGTTGTTTTACAATAATATTATGTATTATGATATAGTTGCACTCTATTATTTGAAATAATAAATAAACCAAAACTGCATTTTCTCATACATATACTTTAATACATAATACTCCGCCACCAGATGGGCGGGCATAGCTAAAGGCGTGGGAGTGCAGCGCATCATCGGGCGCATCCACATGGTACAGATGCGCATCGAGAAGGACTTCCTCACCACATCCTTCTCCGTGCTGGAGGAGCAGCCCATGGACATGCTGCTGGGGCTCGACATGCTCAAGAGACATCAGGTGGGACTTATGAACATCACTATGATATTTATTAGAAGGCTAGACTAGCAGAGTTTTATGAATCCCTCTGTATAGTTCTAGTGTATTTATTGTACAATAGTATTCCTCGCCCACAACTGTTCTCCATCTTTGTACAGTATAGATGAAACATTAGGATGCTGTTGCTTTAAGTAATTATAACTAATTATACAGAACAAATTAGAAATACAAACAAGTTAGTATATTTATTTATGCACAATTTGTTAGGAAGTTTTAAATATGTACTTAAATTTTGTTTTGATTATTAGAGGCCATATTAACAGTGTAAATGTAAAATCGCTTACAATTGGTCAGTGATGGACATCACCATTAGATTACATTAAATATAAGATAATACAAATTAATACTAATTAATACTAACAAATGCCATGGGCACCTGTGAGCCCATGAACAGAGGTTCCTAATTAAAAAAAAAAAAAAAAATAACAGTGTAAATGTGGATAGCAGTGACTTCAACATGGGCTCGATCCCGTGGCCGTCTACTTCCCTAGACTCTAGCAAGAGTTTATATAATAATATGCTCACGGATTTTGCATCCTTACATGAACTGACGCAATACAATTTAATACGTAACAACAAACACAATATTTTAGACCTCATCTTAAGTAACGTAGACGTAACGAATTTAAACGCAAGCTGTAACCCACTATCTTTGGTTGATCCCTCTCATCCACCGTTGGAGTTTTCTATCCCATTTTATTCTGTTGACAATTTATCGCAAAATAATAACATTCGTTTCTGCTTTTATAAAGCCGATTACGTAAGTATCGTCAACGACTTAAATAGTACGAATTGGGATGAAAGGTTGGGTGAATGTGAAACTGTCGACAAGATGCTCTCAGTATTTTACAGCACACTCAACGCAACTATACAAAAACATGTCCCCATCTCTAAGGCGCGTTCAAGCAAATATCCTATATGGTATTCTTCTGATTTAATAGGCTTGTTACGAGAGAAACTTAAATACCGCCAAAAAATGCGTAAATTTAACAGCAACCCTCGCGACGTCCTTTCATACAATTTACTCAAAAGAAGATGTTATAAGCTGTCAATCACATGTTATA